>CM036618.1:54950513-56200013 GCA_020746105.1 Trogon surrucura
CTTCAGGCAGACTCTCACCAGCAAGTGTCCCCTAACTACAAAATTGGAAGAAGTGAGGTAAGTCAGAAGTGAGATATTGAAAGGAGTTGGTTATCGCACATGGAGGTAAGGGCTGTGGATTCAAATGTTTTTGGGTAATAGAGCTAATCATTGTGACTATCTCAAATATTTTATGCAACAAAATCCAAGAACACGAAGGTCTTTTGAAATGTGGCGTTTTCTGTTTTGTTTGTTTAGTTGGTTTTTTTTTTTCTTAATAGGGCTACTGTCAAAAAAACATTTTGCAAGCAGTTGCTGACAGATTTCTGTGTGGATATGATTAGGCTGTTGGGATAGGAAATTTTCTAATTTGAGTTTTCTATCCTAAACTTTCCCAGAGTGAAGAGGAATTACACTTGAAATACCACCAATTACCTTTTTTTGTTCATCTACCTCTGTTCTTTCTACAAGATTATTACTAAGTGAACATGGAAAAGTTTAATCTGAAATACTCCCTACCTTTCATATTTTTCTTGTTGGGTTGAATTGGTCTTTGGGTTAGTAAGTAAACCGAGAAATCTTACCAGAAACCTTCAGAAGGTATATTAGAATTCTTACTCTGTTGTTTGCCCTGGTTTCATCCTTCTGAGATCAAAGTCTCCAAAATAGTGCAGAGTTTTTCTCTGATTAATATTAATTTAATGAGAAAGAAGGAGGAACATGATAACCAACAATCCAACTCTCAGTCTGAAAAAGGAGGGTGAAAAATTATGTAGCCAAGCACCATAGGACTACAGCAGAATGCAGTATGCTGTTAGATATAAGTGAAGTAGTAAAACGTTGGCCAGCTATTTCAGGATATAAGCACTTCAAGAGCAGGTAGCTGTGTTGTACTGAACACACTTATGCTGTGCGTTGCATGCATAGCTAACTAGTGTTTTTAGGAGATCAACACAAAGAAGTAACCAGAAAAAATAGTTTTTATAGACACAGAGTAATTTGTAGTGACAGGAAACTTTTCTGTGATATTATTATGCAGATCCAGTATTATGTAGCATTTGCAAATGAGCTAATAATAGCACTTCCATGATTTATTTTGGATAAATCCATATATATCTCAAAAACACTCTCAGCAAAGCATCGTTATTATTTTATTAAATACTACTTTTGCCTACTTGAGCTTAACAAACAAATCTAATGGTATGAAAGAATTTAATTTCAGAGCTGAATGATAATTTGTCAGGCATGGTTAATTCACATAATTCAAAGTTAATTATGTTTGCGATATTAGAGACTGCTGTAATTTTGTTCTGTTCAGCTGCAGCTTTTATTAAATCTTACATTTTGATTAGGAAAACCAGGCTTTAAGAGTGTACTGCAAATTAAAAAAGATGGGAAGGTATAGGGAAGGGTTTTTTAAGCATGTGTTTTTATGCATGTTCACATCCTCTCTTGTGTTACATTACTTTGTCGATGCAAAGCTGACTGAGATACAGTAAAATATTTACTTACAGTCATACTTTATGTAATTTCTTTCCTTTTTCAGCATTTAAGAATGTTACAACCAATGTTCCCAAGTCACTTGATGTAGTAATTTGCAGTGGGTTCTTCAGCTGTACTTTTTGGACGAAGCAGTAGTTTCCCTGCTATATTCTTCTATGGAAAAGAAAGATTCCACACAGTTGAGATTTATAAAATAAATTGGAAAATGTTAGAGACCTTCTGATACTGGATCAGTTCATTTCATGGTTATATTTGTGGCATTGATTAGATATGGCTTTGTATTCAGTAAGTACATTTAATCAACAGTAAAGCATAATATTCTGTACAAACTATATTTCTAGAAAAAGAAAAGCAGGTGAATGTGTGAAGTTGTTGAGTTTTTCAAGGTCTGAGAACATGTGGGAACTGTCTAGTTTTGAAAGCATTCACGTGGGCTCAAACCCCAACCTGCGCTGCCTTCTGTATGGTTTTGGTTATCTCTTTTTAGATTGATGTGCCAAAGTTGAGGTGACTGATATAAATATGTTATCTTGATTTGAGGTTAAATAGTCTTCCTTTTGATATATACTACAGAATGTGAGTAAAATCATTGTCCTATCTTATAGCAATGCTATGATAGCAGAACAGCAAGTTGCTGATATTCTTCAGTCATGCAGAAATGTTAGTATTGAAAAGAGATAGCTACTACATCAAGGTGTACAAAAAGTATGCTCAATCTCACACTGTATTAGAGGCAATATGAATTTCCGACTCTTTTCATTACAAGGACTGACCCAAATTCTTCTCAGAGCTCGTTCCACTATTGTTGGACTTTATCTATGGATGCATACATAAAACATTAAGCACCTTCTGCAAAGCAAACTTCACTCCTGCTCAGTGCGGCTTTGAACTTCCTTACACTGTGGTGGGTTTTTTTGTTAGTTAGTTCATTTTCTTGCTTTTTTTCCTAAAGAAAGATTTTCCATTACAATTTTCAGTTTTCCTTATTTAAAAAATATTTGCTCACATGAAAAACAGAACTAAGGCAGAGAATTATAGGTTCTTGGACTTCACTTGAGCAAAGAGCTGCATATGCCAAGAACTTACAGAAAATAATCTTCCTCATGGAGCAGACTCAATTAATCATGGAAACCCATTGTACCCTAAATAAGGCAAGGTGCTACAACAAAAGCGAAATGGATCCTATTACGCATTACCTCAGATTTCATCACATACTGATGGAGTCCTAAATACATTAGCAATCCCTATGTGAGGGAAGGAGACAAGACTGAGTAAAATTTTGAACACATGACCTTAATTCTGGTGTTTCTTATGTTTTGTTGTTCTGTGTATATTGTATACTCACATTTGGTCTTTGGAGTTAATTGCATGGAGTATGTCATCTCTGCTGTCAGACTGCAGAAAGCTAAGAAATAAACAGGCCTTTGAAGCTAGCAATTTTATTAAAGCACTAACAGCCAGTGAATATCTGTGGACATTGAGGACATAAGTCACTTAATGACTGTTAAAATTCCAGGCCAAAAAGATTTCCAGAGACCTGAGAACCCCTGCTGCAAGGAGAATTGTTATTGGGATGAAAACTGTTTTCTTTTAATTTAACCACATAGCATCTCATTCCCTTCTCTTAAAATTTCTTTCTCATGCTTTTCACAAAGCAGAAATAATATTTGATTATACTTGGGAAGACCATTAGCAGGAGAAAGACAAACTTCTGAGGAATGGTGAGATCATTTATGTGTCATTACAGCACAGTGTCAGGCCCTATTTGTCTCTGAATGGATTTACTAATGCAGTTGTCATCTTGTTGTTCATAGTCAGAAGCCATGCTGTTTCAGAGTAATAATAAAGCTATAGAATTTTTAGTATGTCTGATATGTTACTGGTAATGACTGGAGTAAAATACCAATGCACTGAGCTTTCCTGCGATTCCAGATATTAATCTCCATAAATATAAGCTATTCATTTCATTTGATTATATATATACAAGCAAAGTTATATATATATAAAATTACAAATTAATATGAAGGAATCATTAGTGTAAAGGATTTGTCTGTTTAAAGCAAATAATACTGCCTTCCTCACTGAACATGTATAGAAAGAAGTTGTGGACCAGATCTCATCCCCTCATATCTTTTCCTGGAATTTTAGTGTCCAGCTTTCAGCAACCTTTATCCTTTCCAGGCACCAAAGTTTGAATGTTTTTGAACTTCCACTGATATGAATTGATATCTCAAAGGTAGTTTATACGACATTCCTGTATTGCAGTGAGTTTGTTTTACACAAATGGAAGCAAAATGCAAGGAAATTATTTTTATTTTCATCACCTTCTGCTGCATTTGTCATTAGACCTGGAGAGAACTTGAACATGAATAGATTGTAGTTACCAGCAGTGCACTTTTTTAAGAAGCTGAGAGAAGAGTTAATCGGGAATAGAGAAATCTTTGGTGCTAGGACACAGTATTTTTATAAGAAATCCTGGTGTTATAATAGTGTTTGTGCTCTCCTCAGCTGTGACTCACAGATATAGGGGATTATTACCCAGTCATCAAACTAAACACAATTTTTTTCTCCAATTAATGAAGTTCATATCTAGTGGGAAGTCTCTAGCAGAGAAACTTATCAAAGTCCTCTTTTTTTTTCCCGAGAAAATATCAGCATGGGTTTTTTCCTTTGCAACATAGAAACAAGCAAACAAGCAAAAAAAAAATGAGGCAAAACCCCTCCTTGTTTCCAGAATTCATGTTTGGATATTCTAGGAAAATTATGTCCTCTGACACCAGAGGGCTTTGAAATCTGAGAAGATGAAAGGTTTCTCCAGCAGAATGTGTTGGTGTTTGATAAAAAGTGCCTCACATTGCTTGAGCCTGCTGGGGTCATGCCTTCGAGCTTCACTGCTGGGTTTTCACTGTCAGAATTCATACCACTATTTCCCTGTCAGCAGGTGTAGAGGAGAGTTGTACTGTGCTCAGCAATCCGTGTTATTATATTACTAGAAAAACAGCAAAAAATCTTTTCTTTCACTCCTGAACTGTTCATGTAGCTACTCATGGGTGCTCAGGAAGTCCAATCTATTGTGAAAGTTGGTTGCCACAAGGAGAGGTTTTGCAGTCTGTATTTCTGAATACCCAGTGACTTACCTGTGGAGCTGCTCCAATTTGCACATGTCCAGTGGTGATTTGCTTAATATGTTTGATAACTTCAAATTCTAGACTAATTCTGACAGCTGTAGTTCAGCTAAAAACTCTGCTTTGCTTCTTATGCTCCAAACATTCAGGAGCTCTAGTTTATCATCTAGTGACATGTAATAGCTGAAACAAATGGGAACAGGCTGTGAAAGAATCTTGAAAGCCAATTGTTTTTCACATTACACTGTGTAAGAAAAATACAGATCTAAGCAAAAATAGGAAATGCCAAACGTGCAATTTTCTGACCGTTACTAAGTTTTCTTTAGGATTTAGTCAGAATGTGCCATGGAGTCCCACACACCACAGGACTCAGGGCCTAGAACTGGAGTGGCTTTGTAGGTCACTGAATCCAGCTTTCTGCTGATGGAGACAAGTGGCATCCCAGTTTAAAATCACTCAAAGACTACCCTGAAATCTGTTAAGAGGATGTTGTGGAACATGACTCCTTTCACAACTATAAATGCTCTAAACTGAGGAACACTTTACAAATTTATTTTTGTATTCAGTGTGTTCGTTAGCTTAAGTATTTTTCTCACATCGTGTTTACATTAACTTCAGTGTGGAAATAGACAGGTAATATACCTCTGTTTAAGCTGCATTATGGATAGGTTCCTCTATGAAGGGCTTTGCTAATACATCAGTCTCCTTTATCATGCTTCTGGTTTGAGCTAAACAGAACCAATTCTGTTCAGTGATTTTACTTTTCAACTCAGTCTCTTCTAGAGAGATGCACTTCCTGAAGTCAGCAGCATGATTTTGCAGACAGTGTCTGCTGCTAGAAGTGGTAATACCTGGTGCGTATAGTTTCTACCAAGGACTGGTATGCAGAAAAACTCTTGCTTGTACTTACTCCTATAATAACCAAGGCCACTATTGGATCTTGTGTGCCGTGTTGAGGATGCCAGAAAGTAAAAGATTGCACCTCCAGGGAGGAAGGAGCGGGACAGGTGACCCACAAGAATATTCCATTCCATATACATAATTTTCAGTATAAAGCTGAGATATCACAGACTTTAAGGGGACTTTTTTCTTTTTTGTCTTGCTGTAATGGCTGACATCCAAGGAAGACTCTGTCCATTCTTCTGCCTTTTTTTCCCAATCCTGAATTCCCTAATCCATCTCCTGTGTCCGGTTTCTCTGTGCTGCTGAGCCTGGGACTTCCCAGTTGCTGCCTTTTCTACAGCATCAGTGGGGATTGCTCTCAGGCAGAAGTTTTTGATATCAGTTTTATATATATTTGTATACAGTTCACTATTTTCACTATTTCCTTATTAGTACTATTATTGTTCTGTTAAAGCTATCTCAGTTTTCTTTTCCAGTCCATAAGCTTCTTTGCCTCATTCCCTTTCTCTTCCCATTTGGGGAGGGAGAAGTGTCAGAGAGCATCTGTCAGCTGGCCCAGTCCTAACCCTTGGCAATCATCCTTTGGATTGTGTAGTTTTCTCAACACCAAGGATCTGGAAAAAAATAGTTTCTTGCAAACTTTGGCCATCATGTTATTTCATTCAAGGATGGTCTACTATCATGCTGGTAGCACTTAACTTTCTTTTTTATACCCTCCATGCTCCTAAACACAATAAATGGGTAAAAATGCATCAGTGACAGCCATACAATGGTAAATACGCAGAAAAATTCCAAGTACAAAATACAATATCTTGTCAAAATTTCCTCAAGGAAATTCCTTCCTTGTTCAGATGGGTGTTCCTACATATTTGTGCTGTATAATTATTCCAGAAAACCAATGAACATGAGATTCTCTGATATGGTTTCTCAAATTTTTATCCTGAGCACAATTAAGAGAATTTAGCTACACACGATTCAGCTAACTATATGATGGTTGTAAATATAATTTCAAAGGTAAGGAAAGATGACAGCCAGTTGGTCTAAGTTCTCATGATTGGGCAGAGGAGGCATAGTAAAAATTATTGAAGGAAAGTTAAATTCTGATTATTAAACTAGAAAACCAGAATAAAACTTTCAGTATTTGTAAGAACTTTTCCTGTTCCCTTGCTAAAGGAGTTATTTGCTCCGTAAGAACAGAAGTACTTCTCTAAGTAGTGTAGAAGATAAAACTAATTGCTATTAAGCATGGCCCTATCCTTCCATGCCATACTCACTTTCTGCTTGTTTTCCAAATTTGGGTCAAAACAGCAACTCTAGTAACAGGTATTAGATTCCTATTGTTCTCTATCTTTTTTTTTTTTTTTTCATTATACAAATATCTTCACTTAGCAGTGCTTTTGCACTTTTTGCACAATACATTAGTGTGATGGGATGAGATAATAGTAATTTTTGCTCTGTGAATCCTGAGAATATATTTTTTTCTCTGTAGTGACTGGATGCCACATCTAAAATGAAACACCTCTCATACTAGAGATATATATATTGAGAAGGCAGGTCTGTTGAAAGAACAGATCTAAATGGACAAAAGCTAAGAGAAAGGGAACCTGATTATTTCCTATTTTACAGATGGTTCTGCAGCTCAGCGAAATAGCGAGCCAGATTTTCAAGCATTTAACAACCTAAAGATGCAGATGGTGCCTTTGTGTTTTCAAAAGCACCTGTCTGTGCATTAATACAGCTTTGTGTTAGCTGGCTTTAAAAATCTGGGTTGGAATTTGTTGTCCAGCTTATACAGGAAATCTACAGTAAACCCAGGAATCAAGCTCTATATCAGGTATTTTAACAATGATCTTCTCTCTCCTCATTTTGTGTGATACATAAAAGCACATAAAATGACTCTTCAGCTGACACGGTCTGTGAACAGTTTCTGCAATTAAAGCTAACATTCGTATAGGCTGGAGTGCTGGAACATTTCCTCAGATCTTTCCTCCTGCAATCCTGAACTCCTTTCTCAAAGTTCCCTGCAGGCTGCACTCTTTTCTCTGCCTTGACTAATCCTTTTTAAGCTTGTCTCCTCTTATACCCAGAAAATGGAAAGTGGAATTATATCTGTATGAATTCTGGAGGGTTGGTTTTGTTGCAACTCATTTTTTAAAAGTCTAATTGCATTTGCTTACTAAAAGCACATCAGGAACATCATTATCATTCCAAATGTACATTTAAAAATTAAAAGTGACATGGTGCTTATAAATGGCTTGCTTCAAAGACAGGGAAGTACTACCTTGAAAAAGGTCTGACAAAGCTCTATTTCAGATGCATTTTATTTTTGCCTGATTCCTCCCCAAATTTTGAACACACACTTTCACATCTTTCTCCCCCACCAGTGTGTATGTAGAGGTAAGGTGATTCTGTTGTGCCTGTGGTGGTTTTTTTTTTTTTCTCATTTTCTCTTGTGAAGGAGAGATCAGTTAAATGCTCTGAGGAGCAGACCAGCCTCTTGAGAAACCAGTAACTCCGGCCTGATTGCTAAGCATTGGAAATTACAGATGGGATTGATACACTGACGCTGCAAGCAGTACAATTACTATAAATGTATCATTCCAGGAAAATTCTATAGCTAGTCTGTCTGAGGCATAGCATTGCGTGCTAGAATGAGGCAGAAATTTAAAGGCCAAAATAAAACATGCAACTTCATTAATTTGTTTCCAACTTCTGCATTTGCAGACGAACGATTATAGAAGTACTCCCCTGGGATGTCCCAGCATTTGCTGTAGATAAAGGGCCTTTGCACTGAAGCACTATACTATGTCCAGACCCCATATTCAGCTGTGTCAGCAGGTTATGTCTGAAATCCACTTTACAGTAAACTTGGAACCTAGGTATATTTTCCTCTTAATTAACCTGCATAATCTGTTTTTTTTTTACATAATTCATTCCTTCATTTGCATTTTAATTAGGGAGTGTGCAAAATGTCAAGTTTAATTGTCTCAGGAAGACTTGGTACAACAAAGCCCTGGCCTAAATGTAGCTGTGGGCAGTGCGCTGAACAGCTGGCTTGTGGTTCAGATTAGGACTTCAGTACATGTCAGGAGTTCTCCTCACTTAGTTTTCTGTGACTAAATGTATCAACGCAAATTTCCTGGGAAAGAAAACTAGGAGACATGCAGACCTCCTGTTTCAGCTTTTGAATGACACGTAACCCATTTCATCTTGCACGTATGTGTTCCAAATTGAGTCCTCTTACCCTGACGGACAGAAATCTTGGTCTCCTCCTGGTTTCTGAATCTGCTCTTTCTCAGCCAGTTTGCACTGGTGTCCTGGGTTTAGCTAAAAACCCAGTCCTGTTTAGTGATTTTTACTTTCCAGTTTAGTGTCTTCTAAAAGGCTGCAGTTTCTGAAGTCAGCAGCATGTTTTTGCAGACAGTGTGTGCTACTGGCAGTGATAACACCTGATGTTTACAGTCACTGCCTGGGACTGGGATGCAGAAAGGCTCTTGCTTATACTTATTCCTATAGTGACCAAGGCCACTGCTGGCTCTTGTGTGCCACGCTGGGGGTGCTGGGTAGTAAGAGGGGGGCACAAGGAAGTAAAAGGTGGCACCTCCGGGGGGTAATAGGCAGGACAGGTGACCAATGAGAGTATTCCATCCCATATACGTCATATTTAGTATAAATTGAGTGATCACGAGAGTTTCGCCCCTTTTGCCCTTTTGTTCGCCCTTTTTCTGCAATGGTCGGTGTCCAGAGAGGACTCCATCTGACCTCCTGATTTTAATCCGGATCCTGAGTTCCCAAATCCAGCTCCCTGTATCCAGCTCCCACCGCTGCTGAGCCTGGGGTTTCCCCAGTGCCTCCTGCTCTGCAGCACCAGTGGTGATTGCTACCGGGGGAGGGAGTCGGGTTTGAGATTGGGTTACTATCTATAGTTGTATATAATTCTTTACTTTTATCTTTTTACCATTATTCCTATTATTTTCATTAAAGCTGTTCTAGTTTTTTTCTTCTCTAACCCGTAAGTCTCTCTGCCTCATTCCCTTTTCTCTTCCTGTTTGTGGGGGCGGGGGAAGAGGGGGTTAGAGAGCGTCTGTCCGCGTTAGTGGCCAGCCCAGCCCTAACCCACGACAACTGGTAATCTTACAGCATCTGAAGAAAGAGAGAAAAAGCTTGATCACTAAAATATTATAATTAAACTGTCACTTCCCTGTTAGCTGAGAGATGATGTTCTGGAATCCTCACAGTGGCTCCTAGCTCTATTGACTCATTTGACTTTGCCTCTTCTCATTCCCTCAAGAGAGTAATTGGCACCAGTAAGACATGTTACCCTCCTTCCCCTTCAGCAGAGATATCAACAAGAAGGGTTCACTGCCAACATTAGGAGGTAGTAATAAGCAGCGTGCAGAGATGGAGTGCTGCTGTGACCAGCAGTGAAGCAATCAGGCTGTCAGTGCTCTGGATTTGTGAGTCTGGGACACATCTAGTGGCCACCGAGCTGCAGGTTGACTCTACCTTGTGAAATCCATGTTATTTTTTTGTGGAAGTCTTCAAAGAAGAGTTTAATTCCAAGCACCTCTTTACTCGTCTCTTACTATGGAAGTTAAAAATTTTAGTTTGTATGAACAGTGGACATTATCTGGTTTTCTGTTCATTCTGATTCCTTATTCCTCTTCCCAGTTCACTCTCATCTGGTCTACAGATCTCTTTATTTCTTGCAGTAGTGTGGGTTTTTTGGGGATTTTTTTTTTTTTTTTTAAGTAGACACCATCTGAAGGAATTGTTTATAGGTTTGAGGATAGGTTGAATTATTTTCAGTTTCAGGTGTGGCAAGTGTACGTAGATGTAAACTCTTTGAAAGTAGGAGTGGAAAATGTTTTGGTAGACTTTTCTCAGATGTCTGGAATGAAACATTCTGTGTGTAGCTGAAAAACAGAGAAACACACAGAGACAGCCCTTCTGTAGTTAAAATATTTCATCAAAGGTTTCTCAGACTGAAAGTCCAAAATGGTGTTTTTACAGTTTTGTTTCACACTGTTTTTTCTTTAGTGCATATTATTATGCGATGGTGCAAAATTAGTAATGAAGCTGAGACACTCACATTATTTATATAATATTTAGCTTTCTATCTCATTAAAGTATTTAAAATATTTTATTTTTACTTGGTTTATTTCATCGCTGTCTGTTTTGGTTAAGGGATAGAGTTCAATCACGTATTTTTTATCTTATTTCTAGAATCACTTCCCCAATGTGAATGAAAAGGGCTGAAAGTGAGTCTGCTTATTACTCATTTATGCAAATAAATTCTTCACCAAATTCTCTAGAATGTTCATATATTGCAGCTTATATTTTTGACACTTTTATTGATGTTTTTAATGTTAATATATTAAACTTGAATAAAAGTTTAATAAAGATAAGTTTTCCTTAATAAATATCAGGTCTAAGGAAAGAAGAGTTTCAAGTTAGGTTTTCAAGTAACTTGGTGACAGGCATGGGTATGGAAGGACTTGGTTTGGAGTTGACCAACATCATAGCAAATTGCATTGGGTCAAAAAGATTGCTCTAAAGATTTAAATAACTTGTACTACCATATGTAAACATGTCTAAGATCTGACCTGTCCAAGGCAGAGATGGTAGCTATTTGACTGTTAATAGCATCTCATGCACATAAGACGTTACGTAGATTTAACATGCAAACTGAATCAGAACATGTTAAATAATCTCCTTTTTGACAAAAAAACCAAACAACAAAACACCAAACAAACAACTCCCCCCCCCAAAAAAAAAAAAAAAAAAGCAACAAACAAACAACACAAACCTTAAGTCTGTCAGGTCTCATGGGGAGGATATGTCACTTGCAGAAATCATTAAAGCGAAATTATTGTTCTCGTTTTCATGGTCCTCTGGAAGACTGGGAGATGTCTGCAATTGCTGATTCACCAGAATCCACTAGGATAGAAAAAACCCACAAAAACAAATCAAAACGTCAACAAGAAGAAAGTCCTCCCCACAAAGTTTAAAAGGCAGCTACTGAAGCTTCCAGGTGTGCATTCTCTGAGTAAGAAATGTGTATTTAAAGAGGAACATCTGTAGTTCATGGAGGAATACACAAGCACACTTTGCACATAATACAACTTAATTGCCCTTGTCTATGGTTCTGTCTACTCAGCACTTGATTAAAAAAAAAAAAAAAAAAAAAAAAAAAAAGGGTAATACGAGAACCTGAACTTTTCCAGAAGTAAAAGCTGCTGTCAAGAGATCAGACACAGGCACTTTGACTGTGTGTGGAGTGACAGATATAGCTCTTACTATCAGAAGCTGACACTACCACTAGACAGATTGGAATAAAGCTGCTGTTATTTGTAATACTATAATGGATGCCACCAAAGTAGAACACAGTTAATTTTCATAAATTTATCTTTTATTTGAATTAAAATAAAGCTTTTCTTTGTAGTAAACTGTTGTATTTAACCTTTTGTGGCTGTAAGCATTGTCAGAAGAGAGACACACAGTGTATACCAAAGAACATACATTGAAAAAGTTTCTGTTTAATGAAAGAAAATGTAGACTCTTATTTCACACGAATTCTGTAGAAATCTTCTTGATCTTTCAAAACTCTGTAGGTCAGTAGGCTGGCAAAATCCAGGTATGCCGTTGAGTTAGAATGCAGTATTTATTTCAACATGAGACAGAAGAACTAATAGTACTTGAAAAGGATTTACTTTAAGCTATGCTCTTTCACTCCTTATATTTAGAGGATGCCAGCTGAGGACTGGCAGACAGTTCTGTGTTGAATTGAGAAAGTATTAAACCCTCCAGTCACAATCCCATCCTTGCTAATCTATACCAACAGATCAGAAATATATTCTATGTAACTTGGGCCCTTTGCCCTTTCACTATCAATGATACTGTTATTCAGTTGGAAATGTTAAGTTATTGAGACAGACTCTGATCTTTGTTATGTCAATCTAAATCCAGTGTTGTTCCAACGAGGTAGACAGCTTAAAGGAATTATTGTGTGCTTAGCCTTGGCCAGTATCTTGAGGGTTTATTTCATATGTAGGTAGCCAAGAAATTAAATTCCATAATTCAAAGTAAATTAAGAAATTTTATTTACAGGGAAATGATCACTACAGAGAGAACATTTTTTAACATCCCAGGTTTTAGGGGGATAGTGTTTTCACTATCATAAGTCCATGTGCTATGCTGAATGTGAACAAATGCATAGCAAATGTGTTTTTTTTCCCTAAAGATATTGTTATAGAATCATAGAATCACAGAATGTTAGGGGTTGAAGGGGACCTCAAAAAATCATCTACTCCAACCCCTCTGCCAGAGCAGGATCCCCTAGGGCAGCCACACAGGAACGCATCCAGGCGGGTTTTGAAAGCCTCCAGAGAAGGAGACTCCACAACCTCCCTGGGCAGCCTGTGCCAGGGCTCTGTCACCTCACAGTAAAGAAGTTTCTTCTCATGTTGAATTGGAACTTCCTATGTTCTAATTCAAACTCATTATTTCTTCTTCTGTTGCTGGGCACCACTGAGAAGAGACTGTCTCCTTCCCCTGGACATTCACCCCTCAGATATTTGTATAGTCACTAAGGTCCCCTCTCAGCCACCTCCTTTCAAGGCTGAGCAGCCCCAGTTCTCTCAGTCTCTCTTCATAGGAGAGATGTTCAAGTCCCTTAATCATCCCCGTAGCTCTCTGTTGGACTCTCTCCAGTAGGTCCCTGTCTCTCTTGAACTGGGGAGCCCAAAACTGGACACAGTATTCCAGGTGTGGTCTCACCAGGGCAGAGTAGAGGGGCAGGAGAACCTCCCTAGACGTGCTGGACACACTTTTCTTAATGCACCCCAGGATCCCATTGGCCCTCTTGGCCACAGGGGCACATTGCTGTCCCATGAACAACTTACTGTCCACTAGGACTCCAAGGTCTTTCTCCACGGGGCTGCTTTCCAGCAGGATGTCCCCTAATCTGTAATGATGCCTGGTGTTATTCCTCCCCAGAGGCAGGACTCTACACTTGTCTTTATTGAACTTCGTGAGGTTCACCTTTGCTCAGCTTTCCAGCCTGTCCAGATCTTGTTGGATGGCAGCACGGCCTTCCTGTGTGTCAGCCACACCTCCAAGTTATGATCAAATTTTGGTCATTGTAAAAAGTAAATGCAATTTATATGTAAAACCAAGAAATTATAGACAGTGTAATTAAAATCCTATTGCTATAATGAAAAAAATTTATTCTATGTCTAGTTATTAAAGGAAAAGAAAATACATGAAAGAATATTATTACAGAGTGCAAAATGTTGGAATGATAACACAGTTTAAGCTGGTGTATTTGTACTTCTGAGCATCTGCCCCTTTTTCTGTTCTAGGACTTGCATTTCTTTACCTGCGTATAGGTGAGTTGTTTATAGTTCTGGGGTCTTCACAATCATCCTTATCATCTCATTTCTATATTCTTCTACATTGCATTTCATATCTCCAGTACTAAGGTCTCTCCTACCATACCAGGTTTGTGCTCTTCTTTAGTACATCACTAAGCTAGGGACATGAATATTTCATTATATGTAGAATAACTATTTCTTACTACATTCTATAGAGAAAACATGGATAAAAAAAAGTAAAACCGATTAGGCATAACTACATAGTCATTAGAAAAACTGCTTTCACAGCCAAATAAAACAAAAATAAAACAAAAACAAAGCTCCAAGCAAGCCAGTTTCAGATCAGACCTCAATCCTGAGGCAGTGTAAGGCTTGTAAAAAGGTAGTGGCCTCTTTCCAGATACAGCAATACTTCATGCATTGGGCTACAGGTCTACAATATCTACAAAGTCTACAAGGAAAGTGCAGCAATTCTGTAGCTTTATCATGTCCAGGCTGGTTTTTTGTTTGTTTGGGTTTTTTTCCCCTCAGTTAGAAACCACCTAAAAATATATAATATTTTTCAAACTCTTTTGAACAAACTGCTTGTCATTGTCCGTATGTAATACAATTTCAAGTGTGTGCAATTAACAGTAGATATTTAAAAATAATCTGCTCTTCTGATATATTACTGAAAATAATGCAATACTCTTGTGCAGTAATACCCAGGGCAATTTAAATGTGTGAAAAGCCTACCGCCATCTTCAGGAGAAGAGGTTCTCCTTAAAATCCACTTGATAACCAGCCTTTTTTTGACGGTTATTACAAAAATATGTTTCTATTCTTATACAATTTTCAGCTTCCAGAACACACATCAATTATCTTGTTTGTTTTGTTGGTGGTAATTTTAGCTACTGTATTGACAACTGCTTTGTAGTGATATTAGCATAATAAAGCTCAGTGCAATATCTTATGGAGTGGAAAGTCACATTTATTCTCAAGGTTTTAAAGCAAGCTGATGTTATACTTTCATGCTCTGTCACTCATATAATCTGAAGAAGCAGCATAAATGTGTCCAAGCAGTCTGACCAAGATCACTTGTGCACAACACAGAAGACAACTCACACCATCTGTCAAGTTCTGTGTGTCTCTAGAGCTCATCTTGACTGGCAATCACAGGTCTTTCTTTTTCTTCAGGAGCCACCAGCTATTTTGTGGCAGATCTTCACTTCAGATCTTGCTTACTTCAGTTGCCACAAATCTTAAGCCACGTCACTGTCCGCTGTCTGGTTTTCCTCTTTTGGCACATGTGTGAAACACATGTCTTTTCTCTGTTCTCCTGGCAGATGAATAGGAAAAGGAATGGTGTGTGGGGCTCACTGCAGCCTTGCTGCCCCCCTGCCCACGCCAAGGCACCGTCTCTTCTGATAAGTTGTCTGTTTTCCAGACTGCAGGCTTTTTGCTTTTGACATCAAGAACATGTTCCTCAATTTTGATGAAGAAAATCATCTCCTGGGAACAGTGTCCTTTATTGTCTGGTCATTCTTTCAATCTTTTGAAAGAATGTGATTACACACACACATGGAGCATCTCCCCTATGAGGACAGGCTGAGAGAGTTGGGGCTGTTCAGCTTGGACAAGAGAAGGCTCCAAAGAAACCTTACAGCAATCCTCTAGTACTTAAAGGAGGCTTACAGGAAAGAAGACGAAGGACTCTTTATCAGGGACTGTAGTGACAGGAAAGGGGTAATGGTTTCAAATTACAAGAGAGTAGATTCAGATTAGATATGAAGATGAAATTCTATACTAGTGAGTGTGGTGAGACACTGGAACAGATTGCCCAGAGAAGTCATGAATGACCCCTCCCTGGAAGTGTTCAAGGCCAGGCTGGATGGGGCTTTGAGCAACATGGTCTAGTGAGAGATGTCCCTGTCCACGGCAGAGCGGTTGGAACTATATGATTATTAATATCTCTTCCATCTCAAACCATTCTATGATTTTATGTTGATTTCCATTCACACTGCCACTGCCTTCATGGCAATCTTTTCTTACAATCTCTACTGTGTAAACAAATAAAACTCTACTTTTTCGTAAAACCATTTTAGTTTTATGAAATCAGATATTGTTTTTTCTTTCTGTATGGCAGCTTCTCAAAAGTTGTCACAGGTGAAATAAAACCAGAAATTATCAAAGAGATAAAGAAAATGCATGCTACAGTCAGTGCAGGCAAGTCACAGGTAGTTGAATATCACCATTAAAATCGCATAAATTAGTGTCCTACAAAACCAGAACCTTGCCTCCAGGAAAAACCCTAATCCAAATATTGTATGATGGCTGTCCAGCAACATTGTTGTTTTTCCTTTTACCTTCCTTTCTTAGTGATTGCATCCATTTGTTGGGCCTTGACTTAAATTAGATTGTAAAAGGTCCCAGGGCAAGGTCATGTCACCCTATACAGCGGAACATTGCCTGACATAGTGTCACCTCACTTTTGACAGGCTTCTCAGGAATTTCTGTAATAGGAATAATAACAAATAACATCAGTAATAACATCTGACCTAATAGGACTACAACATACATGCCCTAACACATATTTGTTTTTTTTAATCCCTTGAAGTTTTGTCAATACAGGGTTCTTTATAAGGGCTAAAACTTTAAGCAATTTTTGTAACAATAGCAAATATTTTACCTAATGTTGATCTGATATTGTTCCTTTATTTTACTCAAAATGCCATTACTTTACTTAAGCATTCCACAAAATCAGTCCGTAGATAGCTACACATTTATTTTCTGTAATTACTTGCTCTTTGTATTGATTGTTCAGACCAGGGAATGTACAATAAACTTGCTTCAGCTTACCAAGCAAGAGAAACTCTCTGTGATAAGCTTCTGTTCAGTTTTCCATGGTTTGGTACATTCCTGTGTGTGATACTGCTTCAGATTCCCATCTAGGGAACTCTGCATTTCCAGTTTATACATGTTAGAGACTCTTGTGTGACTCTTGTGCACTGGGATTTCAATGTAACTATCCCTTTTATGTGGATATGGTGCTAAATTTTCCTCATATGAAGGCATAATTAAGAGGTTATTGCATTGAGAAAACAACTTGAAAGAATTCATAAAAATCCAGTGCATGAAAGAAATTAACAGCTCCAATTTCAGCCTACTGAGAATAAAAGACAACTAAATGCTTTTACACAATATTTCTTTAGTTACACAGATATGTAATCAGCAAATACAGGAATGGCTTCATACAGGCTCCTTGCTTACCTTTTTCTTAGGAAAAGTTAATACATATTATTGTAATCTAGCTGTGCACTTGCAGCATACAACTGATTTTCATAGCTCCTTTAAAATATTTTTCTTTGTTTCTGAAGGATTGTTGTGTTAATCCTTTACATTCTTAGACTGTTGCTGAACTGAAAGATTGGTATTTTTTTTTCATTTTGTATTGATTAAGCTAGGTAGGATTGAAGAGAGACACTTTTGCTTAGCAAATGTCATCTGAGACACTGCTTATAAAGACACTACACATCCTGAGATCATTTAAACTATTTGAACTTGTCGAGGGCTGAAGGAGGGTAACTATCTTCAAAGTACAGAGGTAGAGAGTAATAAGAAATAAGCAAGCTAGTTGAAACACCTATTTGCTGTATACTAGTGTAACAAATATTCAGTAAATAGTAAGTTTAAATCAAAACCATAAGAACAGAACTGCCAAAATCCCTTCTAGGTGTTCTCCACTACTCAGCCAGCACACAACAGCTGGAAAACATTCTGAAAAAAACACCACCCAGATTTCCACCAGCTGCAGCCCTACTCTGAATTGAACTTACCACTTCACAGATACAACTGCATTAGCAAAAGAAATACACATTTTCTCCCACTATTGCCACTTCTCTTCCCCTTACTATGATACCTGAAAGTGAGTTCATCTGAAAAAGTCCCACATGCTTTGACCTACCCAGCACGTTTTGCTGTCTCCAGGTAACAGTTCTGCACATCTTGGGTCCATTCACTATTTTTTTCCCGGAATGACAGAGAGTACCTGTGACCTTTTGGTACGTCCTGAAATTCCAGCCCTCTGGTACGGCTAACAGGTGTTCTAATGTTTTTGTCACTCCGTAGATTTGCTTCGGACAGCTTCAAATTTGCACAAGCTCGAGGGAATACATATCACTTGTAGATCCCACCTAGACTAATGAGAAAGTGTTAGATAGGAGTTGCATATGTTTTTATAATAGAAATATCTTTAAATTCAGAAAATATTAAGTTAGTATTTAATTGATCTGTAGTTTTGATCTAATGGAAATCTGACTGCTATCTCTGTCATGTAAATAGGAGTGGGATAAACATTGGAGGAGCACTTCAAACCATTTATACTTTTCTCTGAAGCAAATGAAATATTATGGAAATTTCTTAAGTATTTGCTTAAGTCTGGTAAGTTTGCTTAAGTCTTCTGTGACTGAAACGAACAGCCTGAAAAAGTCAGCAGGATGCAATGCTTATGCTATTTTAAGCTCTTAGGATCAGCTCAAAACATGGTAATATAAGTTCCAATCTCACATAAAATTTACATGGATACTTAATATTTTTTTAAGAAATCCATTGAATCAGAGGGATATTCAAATACTGTATTGTTAAAGCACACATGTCCTGTGTGAGAGTCCTGAATTAACCTCTAACCATTTTGTGGAGGTAAAAGTATTCAGTTTGCTTTTGTACCGACTCTTCCTGCAGCCCTGGTAAGACTGAAAGATAAATCAGGGTGGTGGCAGAGCCTTTGGCCTTAAGTCTCTTTTCATGTTTATCTACTCCAGTTTTAGACTTCTGTAACAAATAAGATTTCTTTAATTCCTCTGAGGAACCAATTATATTATAATCTCTCCTAGGGATATTTTCTTTATGTTAAGACTAAATATAGCTATTCCCCACCTCCCCACCCCCCTTTTTTTTGTTTGCTGCAATAAACACAATTATCTTATGAACCCATAAAGAAGTGAATGCAGACCAATTTCTTAAATGAAATTGCTTATCATGTGTGCTGAAACTGTAAGTACTACTGCACTGGGAAACACTGTGCTGTGACAACTTCTTTTCTTTAAGTTCAGATTCTTGCTTTAAGATATACTTTTCTCTCTGCTTTGTTTTTGAACAATGCATTTCACCACCAATGTTGACAAGCAAATATTCAGCAACTCTACAGGAAGGATAAAGAAGAAAAAAACACACCAAACAACCATCTTCCTGCTGCTGTCAGTTATGAGTTATCGATTTCCAAGAAAAGAATTAAATGACAGCAGAAATGTGTATAAACAGAAAAAGAGCTGCTCCCCCTTTCCTTACCACAAAATATATTCCATAGCATTTTTTTAGCACACAATTTCAACACTTACTACCTTAAAGAAAACCACATGCTTCTCCCAAGAAACTCAGGGTTTTAGCATAGCACAGTCAAATTAAAATGTCTGGACAATTAAACTTTTCATAGAAAAACATGAACTATTTAATAGACAGACTTCTTTATACTCAATACCCTGGGGCGCTCTGATCCTCTGTTGAAGTCTCTGGTCTCATCTGCTGTAATTGCATGTGTCACAGACTTCTTTTAGCTTATTAAGCATATTACTTGAGTTGTTAAAAGGAATTTCTGCTAGAGGAGTTGAGCCTAAACCTCTTTGCCCAGTTTTGCATTTTGGTCCATGTGAATGCTGCCAAAGTAGCAGCAAGTGGAAGTGACAGCTGGACCTCTGCTTTTGACAGTGCATCTGGACATATTCAGAGACCCCTGTAAAATCAGACTGTATTTATGCTAGGCAAAATTTGAATTCTCTGATATAGAAATTCCTTTCTTTCGTGTGCTCAGAAGGGTTTTGGATCTTCATTCATGGACTAAATATTACAATACTGAAAGTGACTGGATTCAGCATCTGCAAATGTCTTTTCAGCTTAAGTAGTCATCTTCATTTGTATTTACTTCATGTCTCTCAAAGGTCATATCATGCCAGAAATCTTGTATATTCATAATGAATACAATAAAAACATATTTCTTCCATGCCTGAGTGCATTCATTCATGCTGACAGAAAGAATTTACTGATAAAGAAAAGAGAAGTGGGATGATTACTGTGAACAGAAGAAGAGGAACCCTGCTTAGATTTCATTTTGCTTTTTATGATCTGTCTCACACTACACTTTAAGCATCCTAAGGGAGAGAACTCCTGGTAGATGAAAGGTGCTGATGATCTTTATATAGCCAAACCTGCACTCACACAGAACTTAGATTCTTTCAAATTGCTTAAGTTAACAAAGTGCAGAAGTGAGTAATGTTTAAAAATCATAATAAAGAACTGTCCACCCCATAGATTTCATAGATAACCTGTGAAGTAGGAAAAGAACTCCAAAAGTATGTACCATTCTGAGAAAATATTTTTTCTTAACAGAGTAGAAATTTTTTTTTAAGCTAATGCAATCATATAGCCTCTAATGTTTATATATATGCAAAATGAGTTATAATTCTAAAGCCCAAGCGAAAACTCCACATCATTGTCTAACCTGCTTGGTGTCTTACCAAAAATGGTCTCTAAGTACATAAAGTTGTGCTTTTGTAAAAGGCCATCTGTTATCTTTGGAAGGCTGAGCATCTGGGTTCCCATCTTTTGCTACTTACCACCCCCAAGCTAGATGTTCCCCCATTTAGGTCTCCTGTGAAGGGCCCAATCTGGCATGTTTACTTGCACATCCCTAACACACACAGATAGCTACAGACTTTATATAACCATGTGAGTCTTGGTCATATTTGATTAGAAATTATGCTTGCAGAACAGAAGATGGGAGTGCTGCTACTCTTCTTCTATTTTAACTGGATTTTAATTAGGCCAATTAACGAACTTTAAACCCAAAAAAACCCAGGAACAAAACTGTATGAGTCTATGCTATATTAATCATAAAAATCCTAAAAATGAAACACCAAAACAAATGATAAGGATGTTTACTTTTATTGTGGATTATTTTAGTACGCATTTCGTTATTTTTCAGTAGTTTTCTTTTTTTTTCCCTCTAATAGCAGTTTTGACCTTTTACATAAGTTTACATAAGTCTGTTTTTCTGTTAACGTACAGTTTCATCCTTTAAGTCTCTCTTTTGTTAAATGCAACTAGACTTGTTTTCGCTGAACGCTGTAAATGACAAATCCATGATTCAGAAGACCATCTCCACCAGCCTGAGTTCTGCAAAGTTTTTAGGAGACCCACAAGTGGGTTGTATCAGCCTGGCGGCAGGTGGCAACACAAGATCTGGAAAGACATTTCCTCTCAACCAGAGAATAAGCAAAAATGGAGACAGCCTGAAACATGGGTTACTTACTCAGTGACAAGGCCAGTACTTAGAACACTTCCCTAAGATGCTCCCCAAAGCCTCAAGGCATTTATGCTACCTTCTCGGAACACAGATTAGTCAAAGTGGGCCTATCTGGCATTATTTCTTCTTCCCCTTCCTCACAGCCTCAAGGTTCTTGGGCCCCAGGCCGACTTCTCCTTCCTTACTGTCCTTGAAAGTCCCAGGCAACTGGCCAAGCGTGTGGTGGTGATGACCCTGTGACAGAACACTATTTTTGAATGGGTAAGAAGGTGCATTGGTAATTATAACGTGTCTAGTGCTCTGAAAGACATTATTAAAAATAAGAGAAAAGCAAAGGTAACAAGAAACTCTTTAATTTTAGTATGTATAATCTGATACTTTTCTTCATCATTAAAAAAAGTCTTTTCTTTCCTGCTGCCTTCTGATCAGACTCCTGTTGCTATTTTTATGACAAAAGAACTTGGGAGGACAAGGAAATTATACAATTTCTGAATTGTATAATTTTTGAATTCCATGTCAATCACCTCTTGTATTTCAGTTCTAAACATAAAAGTTAATGAGCTAATTGCACTGTTCAAAATACCTTCTGTTGAAAATAAATGCTTACTAGTAGGTGTGCTACTTTCTGTGCTTTATAAGTAGGTTTTAGACTTAATCCAGGCAACTCTAGTTGCTATTTGCAGGTAGAATTCTGCCTGTTGCTTAATGCATAGTTACTTAATAATTCTTTTACTGCAATCATTTATTACCAGTTAAAATACTAATTAAGAAGTTAGCACTTAGGCATCCTTTATATTATGCAATCGATAAATTTCCATTTATATTAAGTATCATTTTACATGATAATCAAAATATACTCTGAAACAAAATCATCCTTGATCTTATAGCATTCATGGAATTTGGGTTGAATTGCTGTATCTGTTGTATTTCATGCTTCTATATGGCTAGGTAGATAATGAGATACAAGTTTGTTCATTTTTTCTCACAGAAATCTAGGCCTATTAGCTGCAAGAATTTCTTCTGTTAATCTTGTAGTTCGTGTAAAGATAAGACAAGCTCGTGATGCCAAACGTCTAGCAGTCAGATGTAGCTTTTCAAGTAAAAGTGGAGCAAGTCCCTGCACAAGTACTTCCTACACATGCAGTTACTGTTTGTCACAAATATGAGTTTTGCTTATCATCTGTCTTATATAAACATTATACAGATTCAGTTTCTAATCTTTCACTGAGCTTGCTCTTGAGGCAAATAAAAAATCAATAAACTTTTCTCAGATAAAGTCAAATTAACTGATCAAAGAAGAGCAATACTCAACAAAAACCTGCTGTACTATGTTACACAACTAAGTTTTTTATTTTGGAGAGTCTGTGAAGAAACTGAGGTTTGCCTCAAAGAATTTAAACCAGATCTTGGTTATGTTCAGGATGCATGGAAATGTGCACCATCAGTGAGCACACCTGTCTTCAAAAGCTGTTGTGAAATGCTGTGTATTTGCTGAAAGCTGACTTTCAAGGTCATAATCAGCACAAGATGAGATAATAATCAGCACACAGTGGTGTAATAATCAGCACATGGTGGGTTAATAGTCAGCACACAGGGGATGCAAGGCACAGTGGAAACATAAAGTGAGATCACGTGTAGACAACAGAGGAGACCTCCTGAACACTTCTGGGTTTTCAGCACTGGAGGAGAGGAATAGTGTCTGCTTCTAATTCTATTTCTTTGACTTTGCACTATGACAAGGTTTCTATCTTACCAGGAGATTTTCCTAAACTCTTTTCTTCTGAAACCATGCTGTCTGAATTGCTTTGATGTTATCATGGCCTTTTTTCAAACACAGGCACAGTGCAGCACTGCAAAACCTGCAAGCTGGAAAATGTATTTAAATAGATGTGAAACAATAACCCACATAGTTAATGATTTCAGCCTGCTGAGTGGGAATACAAAATGTTCTTTCCAGTTTATCTGTTAATCCCAACTCTTCCAAGTTAAGCATGGGCATGCTTGGCAGAGTAGTATCATAATTTTTGCTAAATCTTTTTCCTGATCTTCTCTGCTCTGTGAGTGATGCAGCACTAATAATCTAGCTTTACAAGATCACAGAATCACAGAATCACAAAATGTTAGTGGTTGGAAGGGACCTCTGGAGATCATCTAGTCCAACCCCCGTGTCAGAGCAGGGTCACCTATACAAGGTTGCGCAGGATGGCATTCAAGTGAGTCTTGAATGTTTCCAGAGACAGACACTCCACCACTTCTCTGGGCAGCCTATTCCCAGCGCTCTGCCATCCTCAAAGTAAAGAAGTTCCAACTCGTTTAGATGGAACTTCCTATGTTCAAGTTTGTGCTCGTTACTTCTTGTCCTGTCACTGGGAACCACTGAACAAATACTCTACCTATCTTCCTGACACTCGCCCTGTGAGTATTTATAGGATTGATAAGACCCCGCCTCAGTCTTCTCCAGGACAAAAAGACCCAAGTCCCTCAGTCTCTCTTCATAAGAGAGATGTTCTAGTTCCTTAATCACCTTTGCAGCCCTTTGCTGTACCCTCTCCAGCAGTTCCTTGTACTTGAATCGGGGATACCAGACCTTGACACAGTACTGCAGATGCAGCCTCACCAGGAGGGTCATGCATATGATCAGTCAGATTCAGTATGTTTATATTGTGCTGTAGACATGGCTCATTACCATGCTTCTCTCCACACCTGATGAAGGAGTCAGCAGGTCCTCTGCTGCTATGTATCATTATTATTCCTTTTTAATTTACAAGTAATGCCTAATTACTCTTGCATTGAAGAAATATTTCTTAACGATGCTGTTCTAGACTTGATAATATTCTATTTTTGCTAATATTTAAGCGCTCCCTTGTTCCCCTTTATATTCCTTCCTCCTCCCCTCCAAAAAAGGAAGAAAAAACCCAAATACCAAAAAGCATAAACTGTGTTGTCAAAGCACAGTAGTGGCAGAAGCCTTGAGGGGTGGATGTGTCCACAGGTACTATACACACACTCACCAGACTGTGTATAATCTTGTCTATAATTCATTGACAGATGCACCCAGGTACACAACAGGCAGTGAACAGGATTTTGGTTCTGGCTGAACAACCCGCAGCCTTAGAGGGGCTCTGCAGATTTTAGTAGTGCACTGGTGTTTAGGAGTTGGATAAAAGCAGTCTTTTTTTTCATTACCATTTTTGCTTCTTCTAGTTTGTTTCTGCCAGGGCTTGCAAAATTAGTCACAGAATGTTACCAGTGAGGTTGTGCTGAAATGCTTATACAATATAGATGCTGGGGTGCCCTTTCTCCCACAGAACCAGCTTCCACAGTCTTCATGCAAACCACAGTCAGAGTGGTTCTTCTCTTGTTCACTTGTTACAGATTTGCACCACCCCTTCTATCAATGTCCAAAAATTCCCTAGTCTGTCATTTCATACTTAATAACATCTTCGAACATAAAACTAGCTACCAATGAAAATATTCAGACCACATATATCTTTGTGAACTCATGAGGGAAGCACTACCCTGCTGAGATGCAGTTGCTGTTAAATCACCATTACACTTCCATCCTTGGGTCTTTTTTTAAATGAATGTTATGTGAAATCTTTTGCCTTATAGCCATCAATCACAGAACTCAAATTAAGACTACCTATGACACAGAATTATTTTTTTTCTCTCTCTCTTGTATGGCTAAGGTTATACACCACATAAAACCTTACACTAATGTTTTAGCCCAAAACCAAGTTAGGAGAACTCCTTTATTTAGAGAAACCACCTTCTGATTGTCCTGCTGTTTGGCATCAGTGTAGTTGTTATACCATTTGGATACCATGATATTGATATGAGTTTAGTTATACAGTGAAATGTTACTATGTTGAGTAATTTTGTAATTAGAAATCTGGTATTTTTTCTTGTCTATGAAACAGGAGTCAATTAAATACTTCCAGCTGAAGCTACATCATTGTTCAGAACATATAAGCAGATGCAAAGAAGAGCTGTGACACTTACGGTCATCTGAGATTCTTGATCCATTTTTGTTTATTATTTTGCTAGAATGTTTAATAATAATATTTTTGTTTAAGAACTATTCTTAATATGGTTTATACTATGACTATTGTTATGGCTATTGTGAATAATGATTCTTTCTTTTTTCATCCCTGTTGAGGCTTAGCAAGCTTCATCCTAGGAAGCTTTATTGATGTGTTGCGATACGAAAGTAAAGAAAAAACGAGCTACTGATTAAGCAAAACATTTGCAGTGACCAATAGTTCCTCTCAGTTCTTCAATCTGGTGTTAACATTGCATTAAATTTGTGCTTTTCTTGAAGACTAAATGAGTATTTTTTCTTTAGATAACATTTGTTAAATGTTTTATATTTAAATTTTAGAAGCCTGTAGATTTGCAGACCATGTCTTTATAGAATCAGAATATTCAGGGTTGGAAGGGACCTCTAGAGATCATCTAGTCCAAACTACCTGTAAGGCAGGATCACCTAGGGCAGGCCTCAATCTGTGAGTCTCTGGGTTGTGTCTTCTACTCCAATGGGTTTAAAATTCTGTCCTGAGGTTTCACTGCTTTTCAACAGTTTAACTGATGACAACTGTCTTGATTTTTTTTTAACGTTGCATCTAAAACAGTGGTACAGTGCACCCAGCTGTTAGTAACATGGACTTAGTGCACTGCATCATTCTGTATTCTTTTGATAAGTATTTATGACTGTGGACTTTATCTATTACTAACATGAGCAGATTAAATAGAAGGGTTATAAACAGAGCCAAACTGCAGGTATAAAACTGTTTATGCTAGCATCCATTCCATGGTGCAAATCTCAAAGGAGTTGTATAAGATTATTTGGTTTTGTGCAAAGTATAGTGATTTGTACTGATATATGTGTATGATGTACTTCTTGTACAACTAAAACACTGTAGAAATTATTCAATCCTTTGGTATGAATTTGGAGTCTGAAAGTGTCTCAAACAGCAATAAAGATGACCTAACACATACTCAAACTTGACATAAGCGGCTGTAGGTAATTCAGTAGCATGATTTTGTCTAAAAGGATAATACACCTGTAATTGTGTCACAGTTTAACCCCAGGGAGCAACTAAATCCCACACAGTTGCTCACTCACTTTCCTCTCGTGGGATGGAAGAGAGAATTAGAAGTGTAAAAATGGGTTGAGATAAAGACAGTTTAATAGGTGAAGCAAAAGCCATGTATACAAGTAAAGCACAGCAAGAAATTCATCTACCACTTTCCACCGGCAGGCAGGTGTTCAGCCATCTCCAGGAGATTAGGGCTCCCTCATGCATAATGGTGACTTGGGAAGATGAATGCCATCACTCCTAATGCCTCCCCCTTCTCTTTTCTTTCCCCAGATTTATGTGCTGAACATGACATCCTATAGTATGGAATATCCCCTCGGTCAGAGGAAAACATCCTTTTGTTTTCAGCACAAACCCAAAACATAGCCCCATGCTAGCTGTTATGAATACAATTAACTTCCACAGCCAAAGCCAGCACAAATCAATTGTAATTGTTTCTCCTAAGGATCTGGGATATACTTTTTTCCCTCCATATGTTTAGTTTTCTATTTGTATTTCTCTATCAAAGTGGCATGAATCCATCAGATGTTTCATTTTCTGTTCATCTGACACACCAAACACCAATACACTAAAGCTGGCAGCTGTGATTATACTCTGTAGGCATCCATTCTTTAAGAGTCCTTTTGCTTGTTTTCTTCATTCCTTTTGTCAACACAGCTTTCATCTTATGCTTAGACAAATTTTTTTAGTCAGCCAGTCCATGCTCTGAAACATACAGATGTTTTCGCCTGACATTAACGCCACCCCAGTTCTATAGTGCTCTCTGTTGGTGTAGCAGACATGGCAGAAGCTAAACAAGAGCTGTGAAATGCAGTTGCTGAACCAAGGTGGACTTACTGGCTCAAGTCAGCCTCCATCTGTGATTAAATTTAAGATACTGGACTATGAATGACAATACTAACCTGCAGGAACATGTTTGATTTTGCCATTTTGAAAGAGTGGAAATTTGTGTAGGTCTAAGTGGTTACATGGGAAATTCCTGCACTAGATTAGCCAAAGACCAACTATGAGTACTTAGGTCCCTGAGTAGCCAGGGCATTACAGGGAAAGGTAAAATTTAAGTACTATTAGATTTGAGTTTTAACTTTTCTGATGTGATGCTTTTGGAAACTTTACCATTGGTAGCTTATCCAAGCTCACAAATTTTGTAGTAACAAAGGGAACTGAACCTCTGTACCAAATTATCGTGCCTTAAAATATTTATACCAGTCTCTTTTACAGAAGACTGAAGACATAAGTTAAAAAATTAATACTGATTCATCTATTTATCATAGAATAATTTGAACTATTTGTTTTTTAAAAGATATGACACTTGAAAATGCTTTGATCTTTTTCCTACAAAACCTGCAATAAAAGATCTCTGCAACTATGTAGACACCTTCCCATACTTTCCTCACTGATTTTGGCTGGTCTTTACATGGGTACAGTAAATGTCTATATGGATTAAAGCACAGTTCTCAGACTAATCACAAATAACAGGAACTTAAGAACAGGAGTATAAGGAGCATAAGGTGTATTTTCAGGTTTTGAAGGAAAAGGGAAACTGGGCTGTGTCTTTACATAAGTATTTTCACATCATTTTGTTTGCAATAACTTTAAAGAACTAAGCAAATACGCACTCTAATACAGTGATAATGTTATTTTCCTGTTTAGAGTTCATTAGTTCTGAAGAACAGCAAACTATTTTAGTTTTCTCCTCTGATAGACACTTACCATGATCAAGGATAAGTATTCTTAGTCTTTCCAAGCTTGTGTGACATTTTTGTATTATAAATATTTTTTAATGCTTATTGCCTGTCTGCTTTTTTCTTCAAGCAATTTTCCTTGCTCATGGTGGAAGGTTAAGATCTCAGGTAGAGAAGTAAAAGCCTGATATAAGCTCATGAGGTTTTAATGAAAGCTAGAAAATCATTATCTTCTGTGATGTGTTGAGTGTTATATCATTATCCAGAAGGGTGAAACAAACCTCTGTGTAAAAGCCTTTTCCCCTAGCCTATATATGTGCCTATTTTTAGTAATAGAAGACTGACAATTTTTTGAAGGGTTTCTTGAATATTTTTAAAATATATATGTCTTTCAGAAATTTGAATTGCCATAAAAAAAGTTTTCAACGTCTAATCGGAAGTTTGCTATAATTTAAATATTTTTATTATAAATCTTGACTGCATATTTACAAAATAAGACAAAATACTTCCCATGGTAAGAAGCACTTCTTCATTAGTAAAACGTGTAACTAGTATAATTTCTGTTGTCAATTTTAAAAGGGAAAACCGTTAAATCTTTTCTAAGTGCTAATTTGGGAGAGCATTTAGTCATATAAGGTGTAAAAAGGAACAAGTATCAGTAATATTAGCTCAGGGTGGGAATTAAGAGAGCTCTATTATGTAGCTAAAGCTGCCTCCAACTTGCTTGACATTAGTGGACCAATCAAATAGTTCTTATGCAGCTTGAGTAGACCATCTACAAAATAGAAATTATCAAAATTTTCACCTTAGCAAGTTTTAAGTTAGTGAGAAAAGACTGCCCAAATAGAGTGTAAATTCTGCTGGTTTTTTTTCAGTTAAACTAACTGCCATGATTTCAAGAAGACTGTCTGAGTGTGTGTCTGCTACAAATCAAGACAGATATCATATTTTACACAAATGGCATATTCTGGTTTGTTTATGAAATTCTTTTGCAAAGACATTGTTGGATTATAAAAAAAAAGAGAAGTGTGTTGTTTGAGGGGGTTTTTTTGACACAAGCTCAACATAAGAAAGTTCATTTTTTTTTTGTAGGACAGCATCTCTTGTGTTGAGGACTCTGAAAAGTACAGTGATGTAACTTCTGGACTAGGTTCTTTAGAAACAGCTACAGTGTGGTGGTTCTGTACTTTCAAAAAACTATTGTGAATGCATAGGTTCATCTATTCTCTTCAATAGATTTCTTGTCACATTTTGCAAAATTCATTTTACTTTCTAGTCAGTGTTTTCTCTGGTGATTGCTTTTGCTGCACCTATGTTTATTTTATAACTAGCAGTTCAAGCACTTTGTAGTTTGGAAGCTTACTAAGCTTGTGCCTGACACATTCCAGTGAAATCCTAAACACTCTGCATAATAATGTGCACAAGAGGCACTGAAACTATACTGTTTGGTACAACACATAAATGGTATTTCATCTTTAGCTTGCTAAGGATAACACAACGATTTCTTTTCCTCAGTAGACAAAAACTTTAAGACTTTCATCTACTGTCCTTTTGAGATTCAATTTCAATAGAATATATGGAAGAAGGCCTGAATTACCTCCTCCAGGTTTGCCTTCTCCAACTCTCTTGATTTTAATTGTGTTTCATTAGAGTATTCTGGGAGTTTCTCAGTGGTCACTGTGATTAGAAATGTAGCCTGGATTTTACATATGTCTGAAAACTCATTATCACCCTGGATTTCCCTTGAAGAACTGACAAGGATTGAATGCCACACATAACCTTAAACCTATATTTGGTTAACAGTGTTTATGTGACATCCTGGGAACATAATTTTGATATAATTAACACAAAGAAAGCTGTTGGACACATTGATATTCTGTACAGAAGCTAACCTGAAACTTTTTTCAATCTACACTCTTTCAGGTTGAAGCCATTACCCCTTGCCCTACCACTACACTCCCTCCTTTGCTGTAGGCCCCCTTTAAGTACTTGAAGGCCACCACAAGGTCTTCTCGGAGACTTCTTTTCTCCAGGTTGAACAACCCCAACTCTATTTGCCTGTATCCATTGGGAAGGTGCTCCAATACCATTCATCATCTTCACGGCCTCCTCTGGACCCTCTCTAGCAGGTCCATGTCCTTCATATGTTGGGAGCTCCAGAGCTGAACACAGTACTGCAGGTAGGGTCTCAAGAGAGCAGAGTAGAAGGGGAGAATCACCTCCCTTGACCTCTGTTCAGGCTTCTTTTGATGCAACCCAGGATGTGATTGGCTTTCTGGGCTGTGAGCACATGTTGCTGGATTATGTTCAGTTTTTCAGCCACCAACACCCCCAAGTCCTTCTCTGTAAGGTTGCTCTCAATCAACTCATTGCCCAGCCTGTATTTGTGCTTGGAATTGCCCTGATCCAATTGCAGGACCTTGCACTTGGCCTGCTGAACTTCGAGGTTTGCACAGGTCCACCTCTCAAACCTGTCAAGGTCCTTCTGGATGGCAACCCTTCCCTCCAGCATGTCAACAACACTACACAGCTTGGTGTTATTGGCAAATTCGGTGAGGGTGCATCAATCCTGCTGTCCTTGTCACTAACAAAAATGTTAAATAGCACCGTTTGAAATACTGACCCTTGTTTTATCAATTAGTCAAAAGAAACTGTCATAAGTAGCCTTAAAACGTTGAAGGTCCTGTAGAATTGTTAATTATCTTCCTTCCTCAGTCTCAAGCCTCTGTGAGGTGGCCTTTTAGTGTAGCTGGCAAGAGCAAGGTGTTACACAAGTCTTGTCTCCCCAAGTGGCTAAAAACAATGTGATGTTAAATATCCACTCATTTTGGACACACAGAAATGCTAGCTGTTATTGCACTTGCCAATTTCCAGCACATTATTTTACAGGTATTTAAAGGATATTTAATGGGATGTTTAGCACTCTAGGGAGTAACCTTAATAGAGACGCGATCTTTCTGTCTATCATAGAACTATTTAAACAATTTAAACAAACTCTGGACTTCAGAAGGGCCAACTTTGGCCTCTTCAAGCAATTACTGGGGGATACCCCTTGGGACAGGGAGCTGAAAGGTAAAGGGGCCCAAGACAGTTGGTTGGCATTCAAAGACCACTTCTTTGAAGCTCAGGATCAGTGCATCCCATCAGGTAGGAAATCAAGAAAGAGATCCAGGAGACCTGCTTGGTTAACCAGGGATCTGCTGGGCAGACTCAGGTGGAAGGGGAGGGTGTTTAAATTGTGGAAGGAAGGGCTGACCACTTGGGTGGAGTACAGGGCAGCTGTCAGGGAGTGCAGGGAGGCAATCAGAAAAGCTAAGGCCTCCTTGGAGTTAAAACTTGCAAGGGAGGTCAAAGACAACAGAAAGGGCTTCTTCAAATACATTACTGACAAAACTAACACTAGAGGCAATGTAGGCCCTCTGTTGAATGAGGTGGGTGCCCTGGAGACAGAGGACAGAAAGAAGGCAGAGTTGCTGAATGCCTTCTTTGCCTCTGTCTACACTGTTGGAGACCGTCCTCAGGAGCCTCAGTCCCCTGAGGCCCCAGAGGAAGTCATGACAAAGGAGGAGTCTGCCCTGATTGATGAGGAGTGGGTTAAGGATCAGTTTGAACACTTGGACATTCATAAATCCATGGGCCCTGATGGGATGCACCCACGGGTGCTGAGGGAGCTGGCGGGAGTCATTGCTAGGCCACTCTCCATCATCTTTGGTAAATCGTGGGTAACAGGTGAGGTGCCTGAAGACTGGAGGAAAGCGAATGTCACTCCAGTCTATAAGAAGGGCAGGAAGGATGACCCGAGTAACTACAGACCGGTCAGCCTCACCTCCATCCCTGGAAAGGTGATGGAACATCTTATCCTTGACACTGTCTCTAGGCATATCAAGGATAAGAAGGTTATTAGGGGCAGTCAGCATGGCTTTGCCAAGGGGAAGTCATGTTTGACCAACCTGATAGCCTTTTACGAAGACATAACCAGGTGGATGGATGGTGGCCATGCAGTGGATGTGGTCTACCTGGACATCAGCAAGGCCTTTGACACCGTCTCCCACAGCATCCTCATAGGTAAACTGAGGAAGTGTGGTCTGGATGACCAAGTAGTGAGGTGGGTCGAGAACTGATTGAAGGGAAGAAGCCAGAGGGTTGTGGTCAATGGGGCCGAGTCTGGCTGGATGCCTGTGTCTAGTGGGGTCCCTCAGGGGTCAGTGCTTGGGCCGGTGCTGTTTAATATATTCATCAATGATCTGGATGAGGGATTAGAGAATGTTGTCAGCAAGTTTGCTGATGATACGAAGTTGGGGGGAGTGGTTGACACACCAGAAGGCTGTGCAGCCATTCAGAGAGACCTGGACAGGCTGGAGGGCTGGGCGGGGAGAAATCTTATGAAGTTTAATAAGGGCAAGTGTAGAGTTTTGCACTTGGGAAAAAATAACCCCATGTGCCAATATAGGTTGGGGACTGCCCTGCTGGAGAGCAGTGCAGGGGAAAGGGACCTGGGGGTTCTAGTGGACAGCAGGATGACCATGAGCCAGCAATGTGCCCTTGTGGCCAGGAAGGCCAATGGCATCCTGGGGTGTATTAGAAGGGGAGTAGCAAGTAGGTCAAGAGAGGTCCTCCTGCCCCTCTACTCTGCCCTGGTGAGGCCGCATCTGGAATATTGTGTCCAGTTCTGGGCCCCTCAGTTCAAGAAGGACAGGGAGCTGCTTGAGAGAGTCCAGCGTAGAGCCACAAAGATGGTGAAGGGAGTGGAGCATCTCCCTTATGAGGAAAGGCTGAAGGAGCTGGATCTCTTTAGCTTGGAGAAGAGGAGGCTGAGGGGTGACCTCATCAATGTTTATAAATATGTCAAGGGGGAATGTCAGGAGGATGGAGCCAGGCTCTTTTCAGCGGCGTCCACTGACAGGACAAGGGGCAATGGGTGGAAGCTGGAACACAGGAGGTTCCAGAAAAATATGAGGAAAAACTTTTTCACTGTGAGGGTGACTGAGCACTGGAACAGGCTGCCTAGGGAGGTTGTGGAATCTCCATCTCTTGAGACATTCAAAACCCGCCTGGACGCGTTCCTGTGCGCTCTAGTGTAGGTGATCCTGCTCTGGCAGGGGGGTTGGACTAGATGATCTTTGAGGTCCCTTCCAACCTTTAACATTCTGTGATTCTGTGATTCTGTGATTCTGTAATTTGATGTTAAAGCCACTATGAAGTAAACTGTATTTTAGGGTCACTAGCCAAGAAAGCTAGTGATACAAACTGCCTAATAAGAGTTATTGACATGAACTGCAAGTATTTCTTTTTCCCTTATTGAATTTTTTTCAAAAAGTTAAGAGCTTGGTCAGTTAGGATCAATGGAATGCAGTACTTTTCATCTGATGAGTGTGTGAAGAGGTAACAAGTTCTTTCAGAAGCTAGTAAGAGATTACCTGGCGATTTCTGTCCCACAGAGTTTGGCCCTCAACCTCAGTTCACATACTTGTTCAATCTCTTACGTAACATGTTTGTCAGGATATTTGGTGCTGCACATCATTGTCTGCTTCATCTTAGCAGAAAAAAAATACTCTTTTAACCATGCTTGATTGCAGATAAAAGTCCTAATTAAGAAATTAGATTTGTTTTCACATAGCACAAAGATATCATAGCTTGTTCCTAAATTCTAATAAGCACCCTGCCTTACACTTTCTCTCCATAATCTAAGTAGGGCAGGAGGGTAGGGATGGGACAGGGACCTTTTTACAGTCTGTATGCACAGTTTTTTGTTTAATGGAAATCGGGGCGCTTGGGAAAGACAGTGATGGATGGACAGTAGTGCAGCCACCTCAATTTGTAATATAAGCAGGGGTTATATCCAGATCCAGAAACCAGGAAGTGCCTTTAAATCCAGCAATTCAAATGTAGTGTTGGAGAGGAAAAAGTGGCAAGACTGCTAGCTAATATCATTATCCACAGTTGAATGTGTGCAGCTCTGAGATTCCCACCCATCTTTTCATTATACAATTTGATTGGGAGGCTGCTGTGTCTGAACTAATACGCGTGGTACAATTTTATGTTTCCTCATCTACATGGTTTCCCAAGCTGTAATGTTTAACCAATTTGGAGAGCAGGTGTCTGTGTTTTTCTCCATTTTGACCATTATCAAAAAGAAGTCACCCTAAATTCTTCGTGAAAAAGTAGAGAGATGCTCAACCTGAAATGGCTTGTCTTGGTTATACACTGGGAATCATCATGGAATCATAGAATGGGCCTGGGCTGGAAGGGACCTTGGAGATCATTTAATCCAACCTCCCTGTTGTGAGCAGGGACGCCACCTCTCAACTAAGTCAGGCTACACGTGAGAACCGAACGGGAATCGAACCCGCGACCTTTGGTGTTTCAAGCACCACGCTCAACCCACTGAGCTAAACCGGCCCTCATATGTAGTTTTATCCAGAAGTAGAAAATGTGGAGATTCTGCTTTGGCAAGCATAAGACAAGAAACTTCATTTTTCTCACAGAAACTGCAAATGAGACGGGAGATAATTCTATTTTTAGAGCAAGTAAGAAATAGGAACTTGAAATTTACTGTGGTGTCTTGTACAGAAACTAGAAATAGGTCAGTTTAATGACTAAAGTAGTCTTGCATCTTTATTTTCCTTTCTTGACAGCTTGAGGTCTGCTAATTTCTTGACTCACAATGCCTGTAATATCCCTTTCATATTATCAGATGCATATTACCCTTTGATAAACCAATTGACCATTGGTCTTAAAAATGTGATAATATTTATTTAAAAGATGCTATACGCAGTAATTATAATTTTATATGGTTATTAATATGTTTAAATACATTTTGGCATAATCTTATTTATATTTTATTGTAGAAAGTTTTACATTATATTTTCATAAGTTTTTCTATTCTAGTAGCTTGGCCATCGTGTATTAAATATTGTTATTTAGCTGTCATAATGTTTTTATTTCAGTTACAAAATGAGAAGATAGATCATTCAGAGTTCCCTTGCTCATGAAGCATCAACATTAGTATGTGATGTTGCTGTCTGATTTCAAATATTGCACATTTTATGTCATCGGTGACGTTATGTGCTTATACTTTCCCATAAGACTTCTTAAACTTGTTTTCAAACATGATTATATTTTTGAGTTTAACAACATTTCTGCTGGTTAACATGAATCTGAGGTAACTCAGCATGTTCCTTGACTCAACAACTTTTAACTCTTTGGCAATTTGCAGCCACTCATGGACTGGTATGAATACACAAAACAAGCTGAGGTGTTACTGTGTTACATCTAAATAAAAATTGTGAATGTCAGAATATAGCAGACCAGGTTCCTCCTTGCTTTTGGCTGGGTTTACCAGCCTAGCCCAATGCCAGATTGAAACCCTGTAGACCCATTTAAGTATATTTCCACTGTGATTCCCAAGATTTAAATTAGACATTAGGAAGAAGTTCTTTACTATGAGGGTGGTGAAACACTAAAACAAGTTGCCCACAGAAGTAGTGGAGGCTCAATCCCAGAGACATTCAAAGTCAGGCTTGATGGGGCTCTGAGTAACCTGATCTAGTTAAAGACATTCCAGTTTACTGGAGGGAGGGTTGGACTAGATGACCTTAGATGACCTTTTATTATAGAAGGATCAGAGAAGACGCTCCTACTGAGTCCTGAGGTTCAGACTGGACCCCCTTACTTTATGAACTCTCTTGTGGAGATGAGTCTAGGTGTGGCTGGATCCAGTCTCAGCCCGTGACTGTAAAGAAGAGTTCAGACCCTGGGTCCTGGAACAGAGTTGGTTTATTTCTGTTTGAGCTGGGATCCTCCAAGAGGGACTCTGAACAAAGAAATCCCCAGGCAATTATATCCTTACAATCTAAATTCACCTCCCCTCACGTGACAATTTGGTCAAACAGTAATATTTCGGTCTGGGTTTTTCTTGTTTCTCATTGGATCCCTTCTCTCTCTCCGGGTGTGCATTCTTCTCTTTATCTCGAGGATGCAGTTTATGTTGATCTTATCTTTCTCAGTCAGCATTGGTTTCTAGGCCTTTCTTCAGGTTAAACTCTTTTCTTCTTAGATAAAAGTCAACAGTCTGGGCCTTAGGCTTCAATAAATCCGGCTACTCATGTTAAACAATATCACTCATAAGACAAAACAAATTTCGATTAATCATACCGTTAAGCAATCCCACAATTAATTTTAATACTCTACAAGCAAACTAATTTGAACTTTACCAGCTTTATATGTCCCTTCTAACTTATTCTAACACATTCTATGATCCTGTGATTGATTCTATGATTCCATGATTGATTGGAGAAGAGGAGGCTGAGGGGTGACCTCATTAATGTTTACAAATATATCAAGGGTGAGTGTCACGAGGATGGAGCCAGGCTCTTCTCGGTGACAACCACTGATAGGACAAGGGGTAGTGGGCTGAAACTGGAACATAAGAGGTTCCGCTTAAACTCGAGAAGAAACTTCTTCTCAGTGAGGGTGACGGAGCCCTGGAACAGGCTGCCCAGAGAGGCTGTGGAGTCTCCTTCTCTGGAGACATTCAAGACCTGCCTGGACAGGTTCTTGTGTGGCATAGTCTAGGCATTCCTGCTCTGGCAGGGGGATTGGACTTGATGATCTTTCGAGGTCCCTTCCAATCCCTAACATTCTATTCTATTCTATTCTATTCTATTCTATTCTATTCTATTCTATTCTATTCTATTCTATTCTATTCTATTCTATGATTCCATGATTTTTACCTGCATCACCCAGCTTTTTGAGTTACAGAGTTATCCCAGCTCTCAGTAATTGAATGCTGGCTGTATCTGCATTCTGGCGGTACAAGGTCTGGCTTCACGGTGATGCAATGAGGGCTTTGAATTTTGAGGATGAAGGAAAATGAACCCCAGATTTTCCCCCTTGAGCCAATGCATGGAATTGCAAATAAGGCTGGGAGTTACAATGAAGCTAAGTGGGATAGAAGCTAAACTGTTTGACTTTCAGGTGATTTTCATAAGTCAAGAAAGCAAAGATAAACCTTTAGCAAGAAAGAGCCTAGACCTGTTGTCTCAGGCAATAAGGAGTGAATGAATGCTAAGCAGGGCGGGTTAGCCCAAGGCAGCCATGTAGTAGCTGTGGATGTTGAGGTATGTTGGGATGACAGCAACTAGCAATGTTACAGCCTGGGCATCCTATAAATATGACACAAACCCACATTATATGCTTTGTGCAAATTGTGTGGTTTAAAGCCATATGAAACTTGCACAAACAATAATTACTTTTATTTTTATTAAATTATTTTGAGTTTTATATGTATATGTCAGAATAAATATGTTTACTGAAGTAAATAAACCCTCTCCCCACAATGTGTGTCTTCTTTATTAAGCTGAAGTGTCAGGTAAAGCTATATTTGTATTTGCCTTCATTATTAACATATTAATTCTATTACTGTATTAATTCTATTTGAATCTTGTTATTTTTTATTACAAGTTTATGTAAAAATACAGTGTTTTCCCATATTCTGTAGTCCTTTTTATTTGCAGACTTTCAGCACGTACAGGCATTTAACATTTGGAAGGGACATTTCATTGACAATAACTTGGTTTTTGAAGCCTTTCAAATACTTAGCCTAGGCATTCTCAGTACAGCTAGTCAGCATTCAGCTGGTGAACTTCCTTATTAACTAAACTATTCCCATTTCATAGGAGTACAGGGCTTGTACTAGCATTAATCTTCCTATCCCTCAAGTTACCTTTTGTCAAGTATCCCAACTCAGAAGAAGGAAAAGAAATACAGAAGAAAGCAGAAGCTGACCTCTAAGAAAGCAAAGGAAAAATTGGGCCAAGGATACAGGGGAGGGAACAGGCAACCACACTTTTGTCCACACTGAGGATACAAGCTACAGATTTCCTATATGTGATATTTTTTCGTGCCTAGTGGAAACTTATTTACGACTTGCTAATGCACTACAACTATGGAATAAGTAGAAAATCATGTAAGTACTGGCATTATTGCAGTAAAAAAAATACACATAATGGTCACTTGGGAGTAAGGTAGCATGGCCTTGGGTCTTTTTGGTTGGAAGGTCACTGAGTGTATTGTTTTGTGGTACATATACTTTAAACTAGTAGAAATCAAGTGAAATAGAATAATTATAACTATACTGATTAATACAGAAGAGCTTCAAGGAATCACGATTTATTCAAATGAGAGTAAGTCAGACTTATTTATATTTATCAGTTTTTGCACTGAAAAGTGAATATCAATCTGTATTTCACTGAATGTGGGCTATCAATTTCTTCTTAGGATTTCTGTCATATAACCAATGTAATTTCAGATTATATGCAGCTGTTGTGTTGGAAAGTCAGCGTGATTTCTTGTAATGAGCACAATTCTTCCATACTACACGGGGGGATAGGAAATATATCCTGTAAGATAACAGACTCCTTTATTTAATATGATTGTGTGTACTGAAAAGGTCTCATCACTGCTGTGATGGTCTGATTACCAGCTTTATTGTATTAATATTTTAACAAACACAAATACAATGTCGCAAACCATCAAGAGATAAGAAAAAATGCCACTACATACTATGTGCAGCTTTTAGGTAGAGCTCATTGATTCTGAGAATATAAAATATTACACTGGTTGTGTGGAATCATGTGGGACAAAAAGAATTCTGAGCAATTTGAGGAAGCAAAGGGAGACTGCTTTTGATCAGGATTCTGAAATATCCTGAAAAATCAGTGTTAACAAAGTTGACATTGGTCAGTTACGCAACTGTCACAGGCTGACTATTTATCTTACGCATTTCTTTTTCCCCTCTTCTGTGCATCCTCTGACATCTTCCATTTCATCACAGCTTTCTTGGAGCCCTCTTTGAAGGAAGAGAAAGTCGGAAACTAGTTTGCATACTTAAATTATTGCAAGTATATGTACATTCTTTTCTAATTCAACCCTTTTATATGTAATGTATTATTCTCCACTGCCAACACAGACTTTTGTTTTTAAGAGAAATCCTTCACTGGCATTGCATTACTTGCACCCCTTAATTAGTGGCCCACATCTTAATTTCATGGAATTCCGATAACACATACTGAAGTTGATGTGTTCCTATAAGGACATGAAGTTTGTCCCCTCCATATCTCTTCCAATAAATCTCTGTTGCTCCATTGTCTGTGCCTCCTCTGAAGCTTTTGAAGAAGCTTAGTAATTTTCCATTTGATTTCTTCCTATTCTTTCAACTTTTTCATCTCTTTAGGACAAAAAAAAAAAAAAAGGAGGTCTTATTTTATGTGATTTTTTTGGTGAAGGAAACACAAAGTATCGTCATTCCCACTTGTCACAGCTTCTTTCTTTTCTATTGTCCACTGTCACAATTAAATTAGTTTCATAGATTTATCTTATTTACCTTGACTTCTGTAGTTAGTCCACCATTGTATCAATTCCACTAATTGTTTATACTGTTACAGAAAATATTTGTGAGAACAGGAATAATGAACTAGCCCATGATACAATTAGAGCTGAAACATTATCAGTCTGCTGAAATATGAATAGACTTCTACAAGACAAGAGGAGGACTGGAGCCATGAAAAAAATCTCCAGCACATGAAAGTTTGAATAATCATGGCCATATGGAAATCTGCTGCCTTATTCTTGTACCAATGCTCTAGTCATGGCTTCTCTCAGTTATTAACATTTGGAATGAACTTTTTAATATACAGTAACAAAGGGATCCTCTAGTTCATTTGTTACTTAGAAGTACAGCTTCTGCCTAGTATTAAGTTGAAGATAACCAGTGTATATTTCAAAGAGGTACACTAAATGAATTATTACACAAAGATGATCTAGTGAACCAATCTCATCTCAGCAATAACTTTACAAAATTCATCTGCAACGTGGTGTGCAAAAACTAATCATAGAATCATGGAATCATGGAATCATGGAATCATAGAATCATAGAATCACAGAACGACAGAGTGGCTTAGGATGGAAGTGACCTCAGAGATCATCTAATTTAACCAACATGCCATGGACAGGGGCTCCTCTCAACTAGATGAGGTTGCTCAAGGCCTCATCCAACTTGGCCTTGAACACCTCAAGGGAGGGCGCATCCACAAATTCTCTGGGCAATTTATTCCAGAGTCTTGCCACCCTTGTTCCAAAGAATTTCTTCCGAAGATCCAGTCTAAACCTATTCTCCTTCAAATTAATTCCATTTCCCCTTGTCCTATCACTGGACATTCTTGTGAAATGTCCATCTCCAGCCTCCCTGTCTGTTCCCTTCAGGTATCCGAGACACTGAGGTGCCAGAGAGAGTACAGAGGCAGGCTACCAAGATAGTAAAGGATTTGGAGCATATGTCATACAAGGAATGGCTGAGGGATCTGGGGCTGTTTAGACTGGAGAAGAGGAGATTGAGGGGAGACCTTATTGCTCTCTACAACTATCTGAAGGGAGGTTGTAATGAGGCAAGGGCTGGTCTGTTCTCTCTAGTAGCGAGTGACAGGACAATGGGAAATGGCCTTAAGTTGTGCCAGTGGAGGTTGAAGTTGGATATTACGAAGAATTTCTTTACTGAGAGTGTTGTCAGGCATTGGAACACGTTGCCCAGGGAGGTGGTTGAGTCAGTATCCCTGAAGGCGTTTAAGAGACAGGTAGATGTTGCATTGAGGGACATGGTTTAGTGGTCTTGATAGGGCTAGGAAAAGATTGGACTGAATGATCTTGTAGTTCTCTTCCAGCTAAAACTGTTCTATGATTCTATGATTCTGTTGGAAGACAGTTACAAGGTGCCCGTGGAGTCTTCTCTTTTCCAGGCTGAACAGTCCCAGTTCCCTCAGCCTGTCCTCATAGCAGAGTTGCTCCAGCCCCTGGATAATCTTTGTGGCCCTCCCTTGGGCTCGGTCCAATAGATCTATGCCCCCCTTATGGTGGGGACAGCATAAGAACTAGATGCAGATTTTTTAAAATGTTTTGAAATTCACTAGAGTATTTGTATCTCAGACATGTTTTCCTGACAATATTCTGCAGTAGAAATGGTGTTCTACAGGCTTTTCAAAATTGAATTTTTCAAGAGACATGGTTTAAAAGAAGGCATATCTGTGTTTTTACACTTGCTAAAATAAGTTTGTAGCTACCAAAGTTTTTACCATCAAATTATTTTTTGTCAGCAGTTGCATTTTAATGGACTATTTTTGCGACTACCACTCCTCAGACTTAACAGTGCCCTTATTAACTGCTCTTCAGACTTGTGCAGTTTGGGCAATCAAAGATTTCACATATTGTTGTTTTAATAAAAATATGTTCTCCTGAGACTTCGGGGATCTTAGCTCATGTTTAGGAAAAGTTGCCTTGTTCTCTTCTTGTGGCTTCCCCAGCACATCAAGTTCACATTCAAAGATCACATCTACCACAGCAGTGCTGTCTGCCCTTGTAGTGTAGGCTTGGACAGACACTTATAGTCTGAACCTCTGTGGGATCTTAAGGTCTGAGAGTCATCAGGATTTGCAATGTTGGGCAGAGGAGCTGAAAGCAGTAGAGGCTGTGGGAAGTCCTACCCAAGTTCAGGACGGATGCTTCCTAGGAGAAGGCATGCTGCAGGATCCAGGTACAAAAATTCATTGTGTGACTGTTGTGTACAAGAGGAGAAGGCCCATTCAGCTGAAGATTTGCGGGTGAGATTAAGAGGGTTTGACAATAAGGAGGTTGTGGTAGGACCTAACTGGATAATATTCTGTTCTGTTTTCTATCATGACACTTGATTTAGTCAATTACTGGTTTATTACATTGTTTTACTGGAATAATGATATATTTAATATGTTATGTCATAGGAAATTTGTACTGTCAAGATTTTCTCTCTGAAGGAGCATTTAACTAGATCTAGGAAAATAATTAAAACTCTATATGTAAACATGCAAACAGCTGAGATAAATGTGCAAATTATTCCCTACTTTACAGAGCATACAGGCAGAGCTGACAGAGCAATTATTTGGATCTAAGGACCACTTCCAAGCACTTCTTTTTCTAAGGGGAATATAGAAATACCCAGGAGGTGTAGCATAATCATTGCCGTGGTGAGGTAGACCTTTTCTGTGATAAAGGAATGACTTCAGCATGAAAATCTCCATCAGTATAACTGAAATAAGATTAGTAAGCTAGCCAGCTGGGAAGCTGACCATCACTAACCTGTAACACTTAACACCAGTTTTGACATTTGCTCTATTCAGTACGAAGACTCTCATTGACTTCTGAGACTTCGCAACAGCCCTTCAATCATTTGGGTTGATCTTGATTGTAGCTGGCATTAAACACATGTTTAGGGTTGTCTTTTTCTCTGTTTTGTTTTTGGTGAGAGTGTGGGTCATGGAAATTCAGAAAACTGAAAAAAATTACATTAGAAAAACTTCTCCAGATGTTAATCACTGCATACATGATATGGCATCATCAGAGTTCTGTGGAATGTCAGAAGTTAAATAAAACCAAGGACTAGAAAATAGGAGGTTTCAATAAGGAAATACTTCTTTACTACGAAAGTAATGGAGCACTGGAACAGGCTGGCTGGAAAGATAGGGGAGTCTTCATCTCTAGAGACTTTCAAAACTTGCCTGGACTTGTTCCTGTGTGAATTGCTCTAGTTGATCCTGCTCTGGCATAGGAGTTGGACTAGATGATCTTCAGAGGTGTCTTCCAACCCCCACCATTCTGTGATTCTGTGTCATTCTGTGTGATTTTGGATATCAAATATTCTGTCTAAAGCTCATTGCAGTGATAAACTCTTGCATTCATGAACTTTTCACCACAGACAATCTCAGATTTAAAGCTAACTGATATGATTCAAATGCCTTTTTCTGGCTCGGCGCACAAAATTCAATTTAGGTTGAATTATATTGCTCACCTGAGGCTTATTATGGATGTATTTAAATGTTTCCATAGAGGAGAAAAAACATAGCTGTGTTAACAACTATTCAATGTTCTTGGGCTTCTAAAGAGATTTAATGTTTCCTATATTTATTGAAATTATGTCAAGACGGAGATTGTTTACTGTGATTTTGGAAAAGATCATTCAACTAAAAAAGTTCCAAAAGTATTTTTTCTTTTTTAATTTCTCTCCTCCCTCACTGTGATTATTTCTTATGTCTCACTCTCCTGAATTGAAAGCTTATAAGATTGCTGGTCTGAGAAGACTGGAATACAGATTTTCTGCTTTATTTTCAAACAAACAGGATAGCTGCTCTTCTTCCCAAGACCTTGTCAACATCACTTACAAACATTTATTTTTCCTAGAAAATATACACTTGCAGATCTATGTTTCTGTTTTTTTCTCTGTGTTCAGTCTTTGTGTTCTTTTTCAGACTTGTTAATCAAAAGAATAATTAGCAATGTATCATCCTCAGTACTTATAGTTTACATGGTCAAATGCTTGCAAACTGGTGATAATCTGTATCTTCTCTGGTAAAAAAAACAGATTGCTTTCAAGGGAAAAAGCCCTTGATTCTCTCACATTTATGCCACTCAGTTTGAGTTTTTGTTTTCACTTTTCTTGCTTTAGAATAGATTTTTAGTATTCACGGATTGGTAGAAAAATATTTTGTGTTACAATTTATATTTTGGTTTTAATTTCAAACTTCCTTCAGAAAGGTAGTTTGTGGAAGCACTGCTTTTACAGGTAATATAGATCTGAAATTTTGTGACTTTTAAAATGACCCTACAGAATTTACTCTGATGACAGAGGTCTGAAAACTGTCTCCATGGTCACTGAACCAATAATATATTGTCATATCCAACTTCCACAAATTTATCAAGTCATGTAGGAATTTCTCACCTCTCCTATGCTACTGGAAGCATGGCCTTAGGGTGTCAATCATGTGATAACTAGAAACCTTTTTATTGAGTTTACTTAAATATATGTATAGATAGCTTTTCTCTGGGAACGTTGCTTTTTAGTAGATGTTATTTGCTTAGATACTTAACTTTGAATGCTTTTAAGGTGAATAATCTTATCTTCCCAGTTCATATTTTTCTGAACTAACCAAGATGAGATAGTCTCGCAGGCTCCTGACTACGTTTCCCCTGTCTCACTCATCTTACTGGTACATTGCATACTGTTGCAGCTGAAAGGTATCAAGAACACTTAAACAGAATTTTGCACAGTATTCTATGCAAAATCTCTGGGTTTCTTCTTGTCCTTTTTTTTCATCACTGTGTCATCAGTGGCTTGTGGACCTCTCAGACATAACATGCAGATCCTTGTCTTTCACTGTCATTTAAAACTGATAGACTTCCTATTTAACTACAGGACCTCCTATCATTCTAGTCCTCGCTCTTATCTTGCTCTTCTTGTCTGTTATTCTGAATCTACTGAGGTCTGATACTAACTCTTAGCTGTGTGCCAACAACAACTTTTCTGTGCCAATCTCATTTATGAAAGCATCATCTAAAGTGGTCTGAAAGTCAGTTTCAGAATGATATCGCCAGTGATAGTATTCCTCTAGAAGGGTCCCTTCGGAGAGCCGGCCAAGTCAACGACCATCACACCAATATGGCTACAGATCGTCCTCTCTTTATTGCTCCGGACAGCTCAATATATACAGTTCAGCAGTGTCCCCGCGCCTGCCCCTTAACAGAGTTGGTCAGTCACAGGTTTACACACGCCAGCGTTTTATTGGATAGTGCCATTCCACTATGCAGGCGGCTCTCGCCCTCCCTTCTCCCCCCGGGGCCAGCACCTCCAGCCAAGCATCTCTCAAAGCTCTCACAAAACAGATAAAACCTCCTCCTCCCTGTGTTCCAAGGCAGCTTCAAGGACAGAGCCTCTGTTTAGGCCTAAGCTGGGTTGTCCACACTTTTAAAGTTATACCGCGCCTCTGCTCCACAAGAAATTCCTCTACATATTCCAACCTACTTGCAGTGTCTGTTTAACTCCTTTCCAAACACCTACATTTTAAATCTTATTCTAGCTATATTTGTAGCTTTCTGTGGTACACTTGCTATTTTCCTCCTCCCTTCCTTTTTCCAGCAAGATTAATGGACACTCCTGGCTGCTCTGCAGTGCTGCAGATGCTCCATTTCTTCTGCCTCTGAGGACATCACAGTCCACACTCTGTCCCAGACTGAGTACATAACCCAGTGCCTGGGGATTTGTACAAACCAACCTGTTATCCTCAGCATTGTACAAACTCCTGCTGTATCAAATGCTTTAACGTAACCCTTGTTCACAGAAGACCTTTAATGATATAAATAGGTGAGCTTCTTATAGCATTAGAAAGTGAGAACAAATTCTGAATAAAAGCTCATACTCATAAGCATCTATTCAGTTCTGGAATAAACTCATAGATACAGCAGCTGAGTATGCAATTTTTTGGATTTTATATTACGAGGATGACTTGTGTTTAATTTTCTCTTCCATTTCTGTGTCTGATCTGTATACAATACACGGCAAAACAGCAAAACTCAATTCGTCTATGGTCTAGACTGAAGCCAGTGTTGAAAAATCTAGGAATATAATATTTATATAAGAAGTAAATTAAGTATCTTGAGTCTCTGAAGGACTCAGTAAGATCCAATAACATCAAAGAAAGTTGTGCGTTGCTGGGTTTGGAAATTGAAGCTTAGTCAGAGAGAATTAGGTTAAAGGATCAATAGAGCTGGATTATATTAGACAGAAAACATGGATTTATGTCAGTTCTCACACTACTTACAGGGATGTTGATTATCTAGTTTTGGCTGGTTTTTTAGTATCCACATATTTTAGCATCAGTTTACACTCTGACAAGTAGAATTAAGGTAGTACATCACAGTATCTGTAAACACTGTGTCTCTGCTTTCCAGTTACTGGACTACATCCTTTCATTTGCACAGTTAAAGAGCAAGAAAAGAGAAAGAAAAAAAAAAAAAAAAGAAGACAACTTGAGAGGAAGTCAGAAAAAGAAAATTAAATTCTTTATCACATTTGTTTACTGAAGTCATTACAGGCAGTAGAATGTGGAAAAAGGTGATGAAAAGAGGTTATGTACTTCCCAGGCAGTATGGTTCTTCTGCAAGAAGTGCATGGGATACAAACTCCATAATCTTTGGAGGGAGCCAGCAGGGAAGTATAGGGTGGTGTGGACATTTTTTTCTGAGACTAGAGGTACCAGCAAACATTTTTTTATTTGGTTTGACCCTAGTGTCTCCTGCATTTTGTTAAAAGAAGGAACAGAAATATAGCCTTGTGTTTCTAATTGTTTCTGTTTGTTTTTCTTCTCAGCAGTGCCCAGAAATAGAGCAAGAAATAATGGGTTTAAGTTAGAACACAGGAAGTTCCGCCTCAACATGAGGAGAAATTTCTTTACTGTGAGGGTGACAGAGCACTGGCACAGGCTGCCCAGAGAGGTTGTGGAGTCTCCTTCTCTGGAGACTTTCAAAACCCACCTGGACCTGTTCCTGTGTGACTGCCCTAGGGGATCCTGCTCTGGCAGGATTTGGACTAGATGATCTTTCGAGGTCTCTTCCAACCCCTGACATTCTATGATTCTATAATAACCTCTCCTTCTCTTGAAGGCAGGTAACCAGAGACTGCTTAAGATAATACTCCTCCTAGAGGTGGCAAGTAGGCTACTGAATTCTTTGAAAGCCACAAGATAAAGCCTTAAGAGGGATTTCACCAATTTTATAGGTAGAGTTTATCTCACAAGTCCAATTTTTAACTTTTTTTAAACAAAACTAGATCTAAATCGTCATGTCTGTGTTTGGAGAATATCACTCCTCTACTGACGAAAATCTCAACATCTCTTTCATTTCCAATGAAGTTAGAGTTAAATTTTGCTCCTTTAATTTAACAAATGTTTGAAACCAAGTTGAGTCAGGGGACGTTTAGATTGGATATTAGGAAAAACTTCTTCATGAAAAGGTCTGCCAGGCTTTGGAACAGGCTGCCCAGAGAAGTGGTGAAGTCATCATTCCTGAAGGTATTTAAAAGACGTGTAGATGTGATGCTTAGGGATATGGTTTAGTGGTGCACCTGGCATTACTAGGTTAATGGTTGGACTCAATGATCTTTAAAATCTTTTCCATCCTAAATGATTCTATATGTCTACAATTTGCTTTCCAGAAAGAGGTTGCCCATGATAGTTTGGATTACTGGCTAATCACATTGCAGAGATAGCACTGTGTAGTACCCTTTACGTCATGGTTTATTCGTATCAGGATAATTTTCTTCGTGATTCAAAAGATTTATTCTCTGAAAACGTTGAATGAAGATATTAGTAAAAGAGTCATCTTTAAAAGGTAAATCAAATGCATCCTGAGTTCTGAGACTCCATAGTTTTTATTTTTTAAAATGTGTTAAATGTGCATTCATGGTCATACAAATGTGAGAACATGAAAATATATGCAAAATCACACTCAACTATTTGTGTGAGTACTGAAATGTCACCTGCTTGCACAATGTAAAGTTTTTCTTTGTGCATATCACTTCCCACATCTCCAAAGTTATTCTTTCCCCACTGTGCATCAGATCCAGAGCATTATCTGAAGGGCATGGTCTTTCTTAAAGGTTTCTTGTTTTTAGACCTGAGCAGACAACTGAGTTTAAAGCAAAGCTCAAGCTTTGGATGTTGGCTACCCACTGAGATTTAAGGATCTTATCCACAGATATCTCTCTAAATTCCCTGGCAAAAGGTATCAGCTCTCCCTTCAGCTTCTCTACCTGCATTTTCTGACGTCTCAGAAGAAGTAATAGTTTGTAAAAGGAATCTTTCAAGATTTTTCTTTCCCTTAGGCATCATCCCTCCTATACTTACCTGTCTGAACACTACTTATAATGTCACTAATAAAAGACTACCTATATATTTCTTTAATATGTATAATTAAGATTTGAAATCAAAGCTTTTGTAAAGCTTTCAGTGCTTTCACTGGGACAAGTTCTCCTGGGTTCCAATATTAACAGGACTTTATCCAGGACTGTTTAAAAAGTAAAGAATATCTTCTGTCAGTGTTGATTTTCAGCTTACAATAGTGTGATCAAGTCAGAAGTAATAGTACTGATGTTCACCGGTAAAGCTGTGCTGGATGAACCCTAATGTTTTTTAGTTGCTGCTTTGTTAGCAGGGAGAAACATTTTTGGTGGATTCTAGTGCAAAAAAATCACAAATCTCCCTGAAATTACTGGGATGTTGGTATGACTAACTCTTTTCAAGAGCTCTCAGTGTACCACAGAGTACCACAGAGTAATGTGGTGTCTTGATTTCAAAGTGTCTTTGAAGTTCACCAGTTTTGAATTCAGACTAGCCAGTAGGAAATAGAGTAGATCCATATCAACCAAAGAGCTATTAGATGGAATTGATGCCACAAAAAATTCCCTACCATGATAGTGCGAAGGACAAAGCTTTCAGTCTAAACAACAGTGAAAGAAAGTGGTAGTGCTTTCAAAGTCCTTGTGTTAAAGTAGCTTGTGCTCATCTAAGCTAGAAAGATGCAATATTTACAGAATTAAATCTGACCTGGTGTTGTGGTTCGAGCCGAGTTACCGGCGGGAAGGAAACAAAGGAACCACGAGGTCGCTCCCTCCCCCCCCACTACCGAGAGTGAGGGGAAGAGCCCGAAAGGAGCTCAGGTAAAGGCCTCCAGGGGTTGAGATAAAAACAGTTTAATGGTGAACATAAAATGGTAACAATAACAGTGAAATAACAGTAACGTTTAACCAGATATAACGCGAGTAACACGTAACGCGGAGCTCACCGCCCGACCGGACCGGAAACCGGGAAAGAGCGCCAGCCCCCACCCCGACCGCTCCATATATATATACCCCAGCATGACATCACGATGGTATCGAATATCCTAGCGACCCCCTATGCCCAGATAGCTCCTTCACTGAGAATTAACCCTATCCTAGCTGAACCCAGTACATTATCCACCCCTTATTCTATACCATCTACGTCATGCTCAGATCTCACGCTTTACAATTATCATTCGCTTAATCTATACACTCCTTCAAGTATAGCCTTTGAGTTCATGGCTTCAAGGTTCCATTCATTGTAACAGTTCTTTAGGGTAGGAGGGAATGGTGCTTGATTGTGGTATACTTCGTCCAAAACACGCTGTATTTTTCATGTTCTGTGTCCACAGTCTGAAGCTTGAAAAAAAACCCGTCATTTAAGGGAAGTCACTGGGCGCCACCTCGGGTTCCCTTATCGCTGTCCCTCCCTCGTTTTCATCGTAGTCTATCCTGTGTTGGTCTGGGTCGTTCTTACTGTAATATTAATCAACATGACACATAATAACAGCAGCAGTGATGACAAACATTGGCAGGGTAATTTATCAGTTAACATCACATGATTTAGTCCACTGGCTATTCTCTCCCAAAGTTAAATCCCCTTGGGGCACACACCGAACATCCCCATCCTTCTGCATCACCCACCAAGTACACCCAGGTCCCTGAGCAAAAGCAACCCCACGGATGGGTTTGCCTTTGCCTGAGGCAGGGCTAGCCCATACTGTCTTCGCCAACATGTTCCTCATACGCACAACAGGGACTTTATCTCCATCCACAGTAGGTGGGAGTTTTGACTGGGCAGGCCCGGCTCGATTGGAAGATCCTCTATTATTTACTAACCATGTGGTTTTTGCTAAATTTGTGTCCCAGTGTTTGAAAGTTCCATCACTCATTGCTCTCAATGTACTCTTTAGCAGTCCGTTGTGCCGTTCCACCTTTCCAGAGGCTGGTGCATGATATGGGATGTGGTACACCCACTCAATGCCGTGCTCTTTGGCCCAGGTGTCAATGAGGCTGTTCCGGAAATGAGTCCCATTATCCGACTCAATCCTCTCCGGAGTGCCGTGTCGCCACAGTACCTGCTTTTCAAGGCCCAAGATGGTGTTCCGAGCAGTGGCATGGGGCACAGCGTATGTCTCCAGCCATCCGGTGGTCGTCTCCACCATTGTGAGTACATGGTGTTTGCCTTGACGGGTTAGTGGGAGCGTAATATAGTCAACCTGCCACGCCTCCCCATATCTGTATTTCATCCATCGCCCTCCATACCACAAAGGCTTTACCCGCTTGGCCTTCTTGATTGTAGCACATGTTTCACATTCATGGATAACCTGTGCGATAGCATCCATGGTCAGGTCCACCCCTCGATCACGAGCCCATCTGTGTGTCGCATCCCTTCCCTGATGGCCTGAGGAGTCATGGGCCCACCGAGCTACGAACAATTCACCTTTGTGCTGCCAGTCCAAGTCCACCTGAGACACCTGGATCTTAGCAGCCCGATCTACCTGCTGGTTGTTTAGGTGCTCTTCTGTGGCTCGATTCTTGGGCATGTGGGCATCTACATGACGTACTTTCACAGCCAGGTTCTCCACCCGGGCGGCAATATCCCGCCACAGTTCGGCAGCCCACATAGGCCTACCCCTGCGTTGCCAGTTATTCTGCTTCCATTGCTGTAACCACCCCCACAGAGCATTTGCCACCATCCACAAGTCAGTGTAGAGATAGAGCACTGGCCACTTTTCCCGCTCAGCAATATCTAAAGCCAGTTGAATGGCTTTTACCTCTGCAAATTGACTCGATTCACCCTCCCCTTCAGTGGCTTCAGCAACTTGCCGGGTGGGGCTCCATACAGCAGCCTTCCATCTACGATGCTTTCCCACAATGCGACAGGACCCATCAGTGAACAGAGCGTACCGCTTCTCATCCTCCGGTAATTCGTTATATCGTGGGGCCTCTTCTGCACGTTTCACTTCCTCCTGCTGTGACACCTCAAAGTCCTTGCTTTCTGGCCAGTTTGTAATTGCCTCCAGGATTCCTGGTCGATTAGGGTTCCCCATTCGGGCCCGCTGTGTGAGCAGTGCCATCCATTTACTCCACGTGGCATCAGTCGCATGATGTGTAGATGAGGCCCTCCCTCTGAACATCCAGCCCAAAACTGGAAATCGGGGTACTAAAAGGAGAGGTGCCTCAGTACCAATTACTTCTGAGGCAGCTCGGACTCCTTCATACGCTGCCAGTATCTCCTTCTCAGTGAGAGTATAGCGGGACTCAGATCCTCGGTATGCCCGACTCCAAAACCCTAAGGGTCGGCCTCGGGTCTCCCCTGGTGCCCTCTGCCAGAGACTCCAGTCAGGACCATTCTGCCCAGCTGCAGTATAAAGCACATTTTGAACATCTTGTCCTGTCCGGACTGGCCCAAGAGATACTGCACGAACAATCTCTTGTTTAATCTGCTCAAAGGCTTGTTGCTGTTCAGGGCCCCATTTAAAATCATTCTTCTTCTGGGTCACCTGGAAAAGAGGGCTTACAATCAGACTGTAACTTGGGATATGCATCCTCCAAAACCCCACTGTGCCTAAGAATGCCTGTGTCTCCTTCTTACTAGTTGGTGGGGACATCGCTGCTATCTTATTAATCACATCCATCGGAATCTGGCGGCGTCCATCTTGCCACTTTACTCCCAAAAACTGGATCTCCTGTGCAGGCCCTTTTACCTTACTACGTTTTATGGCAAAACCAGCTTTCAGAAGGATTTGAATTATCTTCCTCCCTTTCTCAAAAACTTCTTCCGCTGTATCCCCCCATACGATAATGTCATCAATGTACTGCAGGTGTTCCGGAGCTTCCCCCTGTTCCAGTGCAGCATGGATTAGCCCGTGGCAAATGGTGGGGCTGTGTTTCCACCCCTGGGGCAGTCGATGCCAAGTGTACTGGATGCCCCTCCAAGTAAAGGCAAACTGTGGCCTGCACTCTGCTGCCAGAGGGATCGAGAAAAACGCATTAGCGATATCAATGGTGGCATACCATTTGGCAGCCTTCGATTCTAGCTCATACTGAAGCTCAAGCATGTCTGGCACGGCAGCACTCAATGGCGGTGTAACTTCATTCAAGCCACGATAATCCACTGTTAGTCTCCATTCCCCGTTAGATTTCTGCACTGGCCATATGGGGCTGTTAAAGGGTGAGCGAGTTTTGCTAATAACTCCTTGGTTCTCCAACTGACGGATCAGCTTATGGATGGGAACCAGGGAGTCTCGGTTGGTGCGATACTGCCGTCGATGCACGGTGGAGTTAGCGATTGGTACCTGTTGTTATCTCAAACCCCCGGCCCCACGTTGGGCGCCAAAGTTGTTGTGGTTCGAGCCGAGTTACCGGCGGGAAGGAAACAAAGGAACCACGAGGTCGCTCCCTCCCCCCCCACTACCGAGAGTGAGGGGAAGAGCCCGAAAGGAGCTCAGGTAAAGGCCTCCAGGGGTTGAGATAAAAACAGTTTAATGGTGAACATAAAATGGTAACAATAACAGTGAAATAACAGTAACGTTTAACCAGATATAACGCGAGTAACACGTAACGCGGAGCTCACCGCCCGACCGGACCGGAAACCGGGAAAGAGCGCCAGCCCCCACCCCGACCGCTCCATATATATATACCCCAGCATGACATCACGATGGTATCGAATATCCTAGCGACCCCCTATGCCCAGATAGCTCCTTTACTGAGAATTAACCCTATCCTAGCTGAACCCAGTACACCTGGGAAGCAAAGAAGTGTCTTCTTGTTAGCAGTTCAGATTAAATATATAGAAATAGATTATAATTTCAATTGCAATGATCCTTGAGTTTTCCTTCCTCAAAAAAGGGGAAAAGCACCTTTTTTTCCCAACTATCTTTTCCTGCTTGCTTCCACTCTTTATTTCTCTTAGTCACTTTTATTGCTATACACAATAGACACAGGTTTGTTGTGTTCAAGTAACCACTTACTTTAAGTGCTACCTGAGTTTTCAGTGCCTAATTGTGGGACCACAGAGTGCAGAGTTCGGGGATTTGCCCACTCTCCTGATATGCTAATAAGAGCACTCACAAAGCACTTTCTAAGTGATTAAATCCACTTATCCTCTTTGACTGAAACCTGTACTTGCTGTCACAGTATCTGCAGTAAACTTTTCTTTTTTTCTCTCCACTGCCTGCGTTCTTTGGCAAAGTTTAGTGTAGAAGAGGGAGGAAAGGGAAAGGAAAGGGAAAGGGAAAGGGAAAGGGAAAGGGAAAGGGAAAGGGAAAGGGAAAGGGAAAGGGAAAGGGGAAAGGGAAAGGGAAAGGGAAAGGAAAGGAAAGGGAAAGGAAAGGAAAGGAAAGGAAAGGAAGGAAAGGAAAGGAAAGGAAAGGAAAGGAAAGGAAAGGAAAGGAAAGGAAAGGAAAGGAAAGGAAAGGAAAGGAAAGGAAAGGAAAGGAAAGGAAAGGAAAGGAAAGGAAAGGAAAGGAAAGGAAAGGAAAGGAAAGGAAAGGAAAGGAAAGGAAAGGAAAGGAAAGGAAAGGAAAGGAAAGGAAAGGAAAGGAAAGAAAGGAAAGGAAAGGAAAGGAAAGGAAAGGAAAGGAAAGGAAAGGAAAGGAAAGGAAAGGAAAGGAAAGGAAAGGAAAGGAAAGGAAAGGAAAGGAAAGGAAAGGAAAGGAAAGGAAAGGAAAGGAAAGGAAAGGAAAGGAAAGGAAAGGAAAGGAAAGGAAAGGAAAGGAAAGGAAAGGAAAGGAAAGGAAAGGAAGAAAGGAAAGGAAAGGAAAGGAAAGGAAAGGAAAGGAAAGGAAAGGAAAGGAAAGGAAAGGAAAGGAAAGGAAAGGAAAGGAAAGGAAAGGAAAGGAAAGGAAAGGAAAGGAAAGGAAAGGAAAGGAAAGGAAAGGAAAGGAAAGGAAAGGAAAGGAAAGGAAAGGAAAGGAAAGGAAAGGAAAGGAAAGGAAAGGAAAGGAAAGTCATTCTCTCTAATGTGGAGGAAAGGTTTCTTGGAATTCAGAATAAGTAGTCATGGGCAAATGATGCATTAAACAGAATGTGGAACCAGTCAGCAAATCACAGCTCTTATGCCATGCAAAGGACTACAAAAACACTGTGTGTTCTTATCCCTTGGGTATTTAAATGTAATCTTCAGAGGAAAAATGACTTTTTGCTGAGGAGTCATCTTTTCGTGTACTTGTCTCTAAAAATCAGACTTTTGTATTTTGCCAGGCAATCTTAAAATAAAGTACTTTTTCCTTCTTTTATATGGTGCATGTGGAAAAGAATGGAACACTTCGTCAGACTCTATTGTGCATAAAGTCAAGCAACCTCACTGAGTACTAGGGTCTGAAGAAACCTTGGTTCCTTAGCTTCACTGTATTTACAGTAGTCAAAAAATACAAGAATAAAAATATAATCAAATAAGTCTTACAAAATAAGTCTATTTTCACACAACATCATCTGGCTGTAAGCTTAAATATTTTGGCCTTTATATAGTTTTGCTGTACATTTTTATAAAAGACAGTATGGTTTCCCATTTTTTCCCTCTTTTGTAACCAAAAAGGTTAATGAAGCTCTTACAGAAAGCATTCAGGATTTTGAGCAGCCATAGAATTTGTGAAGGCAGAGAGGTTATTCAGCATTTCAGTTGGCATTCTTTAACTTTAGGGTAGGATGGGCATGAACAGCACTGTCGGGAGCTGTATTGATCTGCTAACATAGTTGCTGGAACCATTTTTTCTCCCCATATGTCTGAAGCACTTTGTCACTGCTTTGGATTTTTTTCCTCTGCTTGCAGAGACTACCCTTCACACCACTGATATGAAAGGAAGTGGTGTTTCATCAGTGCAAGGAAAGGATACTTGAACATGCACTTGATAAAGTGAATGAGGATGCTTGCAGGTGGGATTTTTTTCCCTCTGTATTGCTATTTCTTACATACTGTATTCATGCTTTCTCTGTGTACTACTTATTGCTATGCAGTAACAGGAAATTTTTTAGCCTTTCACCTTTGAATCTAATGTGTTTTCTTGTGGTCTGATGTAGCAAATTTCAGGCTGGAGTTCAACCTTTGTTCAGGTAATTCAATTCATCCAACAGGAAAGAACACCGAAAAGGAAGGCCCATCTCTAAGCCGTAGTTTTCCACATAAATTGAAGAAAAACAACAACAAAAGTCAGCTTTCTTCAGCAATCTTATTTGGCAGTAATCCATATCATACTAATTCACAGAATTTTACTGACTAAGGTGATAGTCAGATTTAGTGGTTTTGATTTACTTTTTTTAATAGGGAAGATTTTGAAATCTCTAGGGTGTTTTTTCTTGGAAACAGTAATAACTGCATGAACTTTATTAGGAGCCTGGGAATTTTGTTATTGACGTAAACTGATTCCAACTGAAAATCAGTTCCAAAATTTAGGCCACAGTCTGAAAACACTTCATTGTATGCTATTCCTTTCTATGCTTACACTTTGTGATGTGTATGCAAGTACATTGTCATATTTTGCATCTCTTCCTTAGCATTAACAATGAAAAAATTACTGCAGTCTTCATGCATTCAAATGAAAGTTTAAATTCATATTAACTGGTTACTTCAGACTGACAGTTTTAAGTTAAATGCAGTGTAATACTTTCAAGTATATATCTTCTGCTAGAGTTCCATAGAACTCTAGTTGGAAGGGAGATATTTGGTGAATGAGGGAGTACCAGAAGAGAGAAATCACTACCATGATCTAATACTGCAGCAAGAATGGAAGCTAACATTCTCTGATGGTACTGAGCAGGTCGCTTAACCCAGACTTTATGAAAGCAGTCAGTAGTTACATCCTTATTATATGGGAGGTAGTGTGGAACCAAAGCAAACTGGTACCTACAGCGGTGCTCTGAATAGAAACGTTCATGCTGCAAGTGATCATGAAGAATTTTGAACTGCCTGATGTATAATTTTGTGGTGTCTGTGTGTGAAAGATGAACACTTGGACTAACTTGGAGATGGGCTTCTAGTTCTACTGAGAAACTTTTTTTAAAGGTGATTGCACAGATTATTTGTTCTGGAGTCAGGAATTTTTACCAGTTGACAGACATCTCTAAAGATTTGATTATCTTTTTGTGTTTTGGACTTTAACTCCCCTTAATTGGTGCATATCAGGTACAGATAATGGTCCTATGTCCCAATCATTTCTTCTGGTTAGTGTTGTGAGGCTTCTAGTTTCTGTTACTACATATGGGGGCTGGTTAGCTCACTCGGTTAGAGCGTGGTGCTGATAACACCAAGGTCGCGGGTTTGATTCCCGTTGGGTCCCCATGTGTTGTCTGATCTAGTTGAGAGGCGTCCCTGCCCATGACAGGGAGGTTGGATTAAATGATCTCTAAGGTCCCTTCCAGCCTAAGCCATTCTATGATTCTGCGATTTAAAGCCATTACAAAATAGAGGGCTAAAGGGAAGAAATGGGGATTGTGATTTAAGTTTATTTGCACAAGCTAATGACTAGTTTCAGAGACTGTGGACATAAAAGAGATGACAAATCTCAGAGATGAGCATGCAGTTTCCTATTTCCACAATCTCATCTTGATAACATGTGTACTAATGATTTCAGCTCTGTGATCAGTATTTCCTTGCTGTAGGAACTGCCAGCAAGAAGGTGAAGAGAAATTTAATAGCCTGATGGACCAAATATAAGCTGAATCTCTTCCATAGCCTGAGAACAGGATAAATATTCCCTTGGACTTCAGCATTCTGTCTTCATGACACAACTTCCCACAACAGCAAGGAAGTGTGTTGTAATAATAGCCAGAGACTGTAATATAGTTGTTTCTCACACCCTATCCCTACAGAAAACAAACAAACACTGAGGAAAAATCAGATTTGTATGTTATGAATAGCTAAACACTTTTTCAACTTGATTTGTCTTTGCCCTTAGTTTCTGATTGGTGTTGTATTGTCTGTAATGGTAATTATAGTGTCTAAAGATGTCTGCATTTTTTACAGCCAATTTTTATCATTTATATTAATAAATGTAGCTAATAGATTGCCTTAATGTCAGAGAGGAGTGAAAATGGATTAACAGCTGTGAAACAGTTGTAGTGACAGGTGTTGTAGGTAAGTCCACAAGGAAACTTATGATGCTGTAGCAGGACTCCAACAATAGCCAATAAATAATGCATAAGAGCTCATTTTGACCTGTAAAGTGATAACAAAAATGGAACAGTGTAGGACAGTGGTTTATGGTCATTTGAAACACATATCCATACATTGAATGAAACAGAGGGTCATACAATTGAGAAAAAATTATCAAGAACAATAAAACAAAAGAAAGATTGTAATATAGAATTGTGAAGACTGCCTGAACTGAGATCAAAAATGCAAACTAAATTAATTACATTCAAATTTTAATTGTTTAAATTTTCAATACATTAATATCCTTTCAAATTTCATTTTTCTAGAGAATACACCTTCAAAGAAAGAGAAAAAGTTGTGTTTATATAATGTTGGTATTAACAGCATTTAACATCATGATGGTGCTGTCTGTGCAGGAGAAGTGAACTCTATTGTTTCTCCTCTTTCAGGCTTTTCTGATAAGTCAATATTCTCAAAATAGCTAAAATCACACTTACACTAACTGGAAAGAACAACTAAGTTAATTTGGCAAATATCATTACGCACAATGGCTGACAGAGTCCTAAGTAGAATCTGATGGCAAGTGAGCGTTTTTTGCTATGTGTCTTAACATATTAAATTGCTAAGGAGAGCTCACAAATTTAACTAAAATTATGGAAAGTTACTAAAACCATAATGGCTTTTGATTGTATTAACTTTCCAGGTGTTTATATAGATCCAACAGCCACAGAAGAGGATTGTTTCTCACTCTGTAACCAAGCACCATTGAAAGAGCTTTCTGAGTTCAGGATATAACTTGTCTATCCTTACTGTTTAGCAAGTGGACCTCTAGGAACTGAGATGTATTGGGCAAATAACATTAACTGGGAATGAAAAGTCAACGCTGCCTCATCCAAATGAGCATCTTAATATCTTCATCCTGTGGATCAAAGATATTTAAAAATAACAAAGAATTTCTAAATATTTTAGAATCCATTCAGTTTCTGCCTAAAATTGTGACTACTCAGGGCAGGTGAGGTTTGTGTTATTATATTAATATTTGCAAAGTAATTATTTGTCAGAAACATTTCAAGTGGTTAATGTCTCTAATATAACCCCTCTGTATAAATCAATCGATTTCTTTGGTAGAAGAAAGCAAATTGTCTGAGTACTGCTGGTGGCATGATGGTCACAGCAGCTAATATTTTTCTTATGATATGAGAAGTACTGTTGTTGTAGCACATGCTGGTACTAAGCAATAGTAAAGAAATGGCCAAATAAGCAATAAAGGCTGTTTCAAACTGACTTCAGCACATTTGAAAACATAAGAAGTCAAACAATCAAAGTTGAGCAAATCAAATAAAATTGAAAATATTTATATTTCATTCTAATTTCCTGAGAATGGAATGGGCATATGGCATCTCACCCACCGTTTCTCTAAGCTACCACAGAGAAAGCTATAGTTCTGGTAGCCTTTTATTTATTTGTTTATTTTAAAGGCACTTACTAGTAGTATTTTATTTTAAATTAAAGCTCTAAAAATTACCTTTCTATTCTGTGGACTGGATTTCTTCCTATGGCTCATTTACCCTGCAGTGCTATTTCTATTCTTGCTGCTGTACTCCAGGCAGAGACTGTCAGTTGTGCTTTCCTTTCACTGACAAAGAGAGAAATCCCATGGTTCCCACTGTCAAGAACATTTCTCTGCCTTCATTCCACAGGGACATCAAGAAGATGTCTGATTCCTCTCTGTGTGCTCCTCTGTCATAGGGGTGATCACCTAAGCTTGGGTTGCCTTTACTCTTCCTTGCGTTGACAGCCACTGCTTGACATGTTATCATCATGCATGTGGAATCCTGCTCTTCTCGTGTGCAAAGGTCTAACTGAACACTAAAAACCCTTCAGTCAGTCCTCCCACCTCTCAGGTATTGGGAAAAAATAAATAACTCAGCAATAGCGAGTTCCTCAGAAGCAAACTCTGAAATGATTTCTAGTTCTCTACGAGAAGGAAATACAAAGTATAGAAAGGTAATGTAGAATAAGTAGCAATGCATTATGCTACTTATTTTACAGCATGCCCTAATTAACATGTACCATTTCCAAGATGGAGAAGATGTCGGTTTAGTTTACATAAAGTCCCTATAAAACATTGGACAAAACTGTACCAGGATTAAAAATAATCTGGCAAGGTCAAAATCATCATATATAAAATGGTTCCACTCCTCTGGTTTATGTTCAAGCCATTCTTTTATTACCAGTCTGGATTAGGATCCACCATTAAACACAGTTTTTAAATTCTAATGTTGGCTAATTCTCCCTCATCTTCCAACCTTGCACCTTTGCCCTTTTCCTCTCCTGCTGACTAGCAGTGTCCCACTAGCTCATCATTACTGGTCATTCCTGTCCCGATTTGTTTCCCTGGACATTTCACATTTCCCAGTATAGACCATATCTAGTCTTCGAGAGATCCCGGGAAATAGAAAAAAGCTTGGTTCAAAGTCAAGGACTTCACACTGAGAACACTTTGCCATCAGCCTCCTCCTGTTCATTTATCACTATGAAGGGGCTTTTAGCTGAAGTGCATCAGACGACTTCAGCTGTGCAGGAGACACAAGAAGAGACAGTCTGTTTCTCACCTATATGAGTCCTGAATCATTAAAAAAATTATCTAAAAGTTCGAAACAAATTACTCTCTACATGAAAAATTACTAAAGAAGTGTGCTGGAAAGTTCTACTCCATCTACAAGCAGATTGAAGGCATGCCCCATGTAGACAGTATTGCAGTAATCTCCAGCTGAGGTAACAAAAGTCTAGAGAAAAAGAGGATTGTCTCCTTAACAGCTATTGATGTAAGCCCACTTGACAATGACTATTGCAGAACCCAGTATGACCAGGCAGTCGAGTGCTGCCCCCTGAGCTCAGTACTTGACAGCAATGACAGAAAAAGTGCCAAGCATCATACCAGCACTCAAATCAACATAGTCATTCAAATAATTCAGTCTCGGGGTATTTTCTGGCTATATCCATCATGACTGGATAAGTAGAATCCCATAATAGTTTTCATGTTAGCATCTTTCCATTAATCTTGCATTAATTTATTCTTGAAATTTTCTTGCAACTTTGGTCTTTCTTCTTTGGTCTTTTTCAGATGCTTCCCATGAGGCCCAGTTTATTCTTTCTTTTCATGCTCTACTTTATCTTGCAGATTTTTTCCTTTACTGCCTTATTTGTCTTTGTTTCCTCAAATCATTCTCTTTCCCTTACCTAGTCTTTTTATTTTGTTTTTTGTAATTTAGTTTAAACCATCTCCCATTCACAGTCCATGTACTTCTCCCACTTTTCTATCCATTCAGCCCACCAGAACTATTATTTTCTAATAGTTTAGCCCATAGTACTCATTTCTTTTCCCATTCTAGTTCATTGATAATGAATAGTGTATTCCTTTGCAATTTGAAATATTACTCATTTTAGTTTACTCTCAAGCTGAGCAAGAAAAGAAGAGAAATTAATTGCATTCCACTAGATTCAGAATACAAGATACTGAGCAAAACTTGGAAGTGGAAAAGTAGCAAAATGAAATGAAATTAAATGAGGTGAGAGATGGACTAGAAAGTAGTAGTGGGTAAAATTGAACACACGCTTGTATGAAAGGGGTACACAAACACCTGGCAAAGTGACTGAACTGCAAATAGACTAGTGAATCAAGTCCAATGAGATAGAAACTGAAAGGAGTAAATACAGCCTGAATTCAAACTGAGAGAAGAAAAAGATCTCCACAGGAGAGGGACTAAACCTGGCGAGACAAGGGGCAAAAAAGTAAAAGTCTTTAATAACTTCAATTTCCACTCTGAGCTATATAGTAAGTGATTGTTTGCTGTATAGTAAGTGATAACTCTGTAGATCAGTAGAGAGAAAATATTTTATTACAAATATACCTGGCGTGTAATTAGAACTGTAGCACAGCTAACAGTAATGTAAGTATCACCGTGTCTGAGGAGTGGTGGTATTGCTGCTAGAACAGGTGTGTGAGAATGCTTAATATTTCAGCTTATTGAGGAAAAGACTCTTGATCTTTTCCCTATCAGGTATAATATGAAATCTGGCTTTCCTTCAACCTGTAGATAATTTGACTGTCATAAACTGGCAGTGTATTTTTGATTACATTGTTGTAATAAAAACATACTTACATTGGTGTCAATGGAGTTCTGATGACTGTTAAATATCTGCATTGAGCCAAAAAAACTGAGAATTATTTCAATTGAAGCCAACTCATAAATCTGAAAAAAAAAAAGAAAACTAGCTACTACTGTTGTAATATTGTCTCCAATAGGTGTATGGACTACATTGTTGTAAGGTGTGCTCTGTGTACCTGTTTTAAATACACCACAGTGGGAAGTCCAAGGAAGGCACAAAACTGACAGAATTATCCTTAGTGTGTTCAATTTACAAATAAACTACTGAAATGTTCAGGCTACTAAGGTTTAAGTAACTACAGTGTTTGACTTGCCCATCAGACCAAGAGCCACCAAGTGCTCTTCTGGCAACGGTGACTAATGGTATCCTGGGCTGGACTGGGAGAAACAGTTCCTGTGGGTTAAAGCAGGTGATCCTTCCTCTCTGCTCACCACTGGTGTGGCCACACAAGAAGTGCTGAGTCCAGTTCTGGGCTCCCCAGTACAAGAAAGACATGAGTGTACTGGATAAAGTCCAGCAAAGGGCCCTGAAGACTATGAAGGGGCTGAAACATCTCACCTGTAAGGAAAGACTGAGGGAGCTGGGGGAGAGAAAGCCTAGAGGGACCTTATCAATGTATATAAATCCCTGAGGGAGGATGCAAAGAAGACAGACCCAAGCCCTTTTCAGTTGTGCCCAGCAAAAGTACTGACTGAGCACTGGCACAGGTTGCCCAGGGAGATTGTGGGGTCTCCATCCTTGGAGATATTCAAAAGCCATTTGGAATGACCCTGGGCAACTGACTCTAGGTGGTCCTACTTAAGCAAGAGGGTTGGACCAGGTGATGTTCAAAGCTCCCTGTCAACATCAGCCGTTTCGTGACAAATCCTTTTGGTTTCTGACTAAATATTGTGACCTGGGCTCAGAACTGCAGTGGAAGCAACTACTAGGCAAGACCTCAGCCTGGATCTCTCAAGTGTGAACTAAGTACCATAACAACAAAAACAATTTTATTTTATTTGCTTTCTTCTCATGTTAAATCTGTTGAAGAACTGCTGCCTGTCCTTATTTTTAATTAATATAACTGGAATTTGTGCAGGGTAAAATAGATTAAGGCAAACAAAATTCTGTCTCTTTTTTTCTGTTGTGCTAATGAGCATTTTGACTGTATCTGGAATATTTTACTACTTGATGTTAAAAGAGAATTCATTTGTTTATTACAAATTCCTTGTAAAGTTACATATTTAACTTAAAACATTTTAAACAGATAACACGAATTGCATTTTTTCCTTTGTTACATAATGATACAGCTTCTGAGTTAAACATTAATAGTGTTTTTATGCAAAAATATTGATATTTTGTATCTCTATATGGATACCTTTATCTTTCAGTTCACCACCAGTGTTCCTGGCTTGTTATAATCTTAATTAACCATAGAGTAGCAAAGATTGCAAGAGCAGAAGAAAATAAAAAAAAAATATGAGAACAGAACTACTCATGGCTATAATGTCTCACATCTGTGAAAAAAAAGTATTGAAGCACCTCTGTTAGGTGTAACACTTAGGCTCACCCAGTTTAGGCATCGTGTTTTCTGCAGAGACACCGTTAAACGTGCTACAAATTTTCTGAAAGGGAACTGAAGCTTGGCCCAGATTTCCCAAGATTTTCAGACAGAGTGGTTTGATAGTTTAGGTGAGCTTAAGAAAGGTTCAAACTGAAACTTGGACTTCAATGTATATAAAGTAAAAATCCAGGTATGTGTTGCTGTCCTGGGTAAGCAACTTATCTTGGCTGGAATGAAGAAAGATTCCTTGTGTGGGTTTTGTTCTTTTCTGTCCTCAGACAAAAGCTTAATCTAAACTTTTTGCATCTATTTCTACAGTAGCTTGGAAAAAAGGGGGGAGGATGAAGAATCTCAAGACTTGTCAAAATCCTCCTCCTTACTCCCACTCCCTTTCAAAAAAAACCAAACACAAATAACAAACAACACCACAAAAAAACTCCCCCCCCCCAAAAAAAAAACAACCAACAAACAAACCTGGTTAAATTTGAGCATCTTCTCCAAAATGATAAATAAGCCAGCAAGAGTTACTCTTGTCCATACCTTTCCCAGTAAAATCCCTAAAGTCCAGTGACAAACTTTCATAGAGAAGTGGTATATTCCTGGGCAGAGAAACTACTGGTAAGATATTGCAAAGCAAGGACATGACATACAGTTTGCTACAATTTCTAACCAGTGGTGGAATTTCATAAGCCACATTTACAGCTAAACTTTGTTTAGGATTCTGATACCAAGATGTGGAATGGTGGGTAGACAGCTGCTGTAGTGTGAAGATTTTTGAGGCATGGATTTGGGCCAATGTTAGGAACAGGACTGCCTGAAATTTGAACTTGTTTACCTACATTCTAAAATGTTTATTCATTTCACCTCAGCTGTAATTTTGGGAGGAGTTTGGTTGCATGCCCAAAACCAACTCCAGTACAGCACCACAGTGGAAGCCAGAAATGAGAACTCATATGGAATAAATACCATTTAAATGAGTCTGTAGGCAGTTGTGTAGCTGCCAGAATGGCATGGAGAGCAAAGTGCCTCAAAGTCCAAAGAGCAGTAGGGTGTTACTTCTGGAAAAAAAAAAACACAACAACAACAACAAAAACAAAACAAAGCAAAACAAAACCCTGCTCCACTGTATTTCTGAGAGGTGCATTTGGAGTCAGGGACCTTTTCTAATGGTGCTTTGGGAGCACAGGGAGAAGCCCTTTGTGCCCACCACCATCCAGTTGCCTACTGGCCTGTCTGAGTGAAATCCCATCATCCTCAGCAATGTTGCTAGGCAACTGCTTGTCTTAAAGTTGTGTATGGGTTTTTGAGTTTTCTTCCCTCACTCTTACTCAGATGAAATACTAGGGCAATATTAGAGCTTTGAGATTCAGAGTTATTTTCAGTTGTGCTGTTGAAACAGTCATGAAATAAGCCTAAGGAAGGTGAAAACATAATTTGATATGTAAGCACAATAAATTCACATTTAAAATATTTGTTTGCCACTGTGTATCCTTATATCAGTATCATCTATAATATATAAAGGACTATCGTGCACCTATTTTGTTCCAAGATGCAGTGTTTAGAATCATAGGATCACAGAATCACAGAACATTTTCAGCTGGAAGAGACCTTCAAGATCATTGAGTCTAACCTTTTCCTAGCCCTCTCAACACCACTAAAATATGTCCTTCAATGTAACATCTACCTTCCTCTTAAACACCTCCAATTCCCAGGATAATGCATTCCAATGCCTGATCACCCTCTCAATGAGGAAGTGCTTCTGATATCTAACCTGAACCTTCCCTGACACAGCTTCAGGCTATGTCGTCTTGTCCTGCCACTAGTTGCCCAGCAGAAAAGCCTGACTCCCACCTGACTAAGACTTTCCTTCAGGTAGTTGTAGAGAGTTATAAGGTCCCCCTGAGTTACCTCTTCTCCAGGCTAAACAGCCCCAAATCCCTCAGGCGGTCCTCATACGACATATGTTCCAAATCCTTTACCAGCTTGGTAGCCAGCCTCTGTACCCTTTCCAGCACCTCTGTGTCCCTCTTGTAGTGAGGAGCCCAAAACTGGACACAGTACTCGAGGTGCGGCCTCACCAAAGCCAAGTACAGGGGCATGATCACCTCCCTACTCCTGCTGACACCATTCCTAACACAAGCCAGGATGCCGTTGGCCTTCTTGGCCACCTGGGCACACTGCTGGCTCATGTTCAGCCGGCTGTCCATCAACACCCCCAGGTCCCTCTCTGCCTGACAGCTCTCCAGCCACTCCTCCCCAAGCCTGTAGCGCTGCCGGGGGTTGTTGTGGACAAAGTGCAGGACCTGGCATTTGGCCCCATTGAAATTCATGTGACTGGCTTTGGCCCAGTAGTCCAGCCTATCTGGATGCCTCTGTAGAGCCTCCTCACCCTCAAGCAGATCAACACTTCTCCCCAGTTTGGTGTCATCTGCAAACTTACTAAGGGTGCACTCTATCTCCTCATCCAGACTATTGATGAAAATGTTAAACAGCAGTGGCCCCCGTACTGAGCCCTGGGGAAAACCTCTCATGACCAGCCGTGAATTGGATTTAACTCTTTGGATTTGGCCATCTAGCTAGGTTGATAGAGTCTTCCATAAATGGAATAGATTTTTAATTATTTTTGCCACTTTCATAGTTCCTGTGATGTTAATTTACTACAGCTTTGTCCCTCACAAGATCACTTAAGTTATTCTACTGGGGTCTCAGATGCTCAAATCTGAGTTTTTTTCAAGTGAGGACGTGCAGTCCTCTCTGCGTGCAGACTGGAATTTACAGTCATGTTCCCCCTATCCTCCACTGGACCTTAAGATAAGTAATACAAGGCTGACAGTTTCCCTGTAGTTCTCATAAGAACAATGCTGGAGTTTATCTGTGATCAGCCAGCTTCCAGAAAATTTAGTGCTATTTATTTAAGGATGAAAAAAGACACTGTAGAAAAGTGTATCACAAAGCAATCTCTCTGCAGTTATTGCCCATCAGCTGTGCATGCTACAGGCAAATAGAAATCATTTGTTTCTCTAGTCTGTGTTGCCAGCTTCCCCCATTTTGCCTCAGATATTGGCTGACCTTTTTTTCAATCCTTTCACCAACTTCTGTATGATGTTTTTTAAACTGCAGCAAACTGTTTCCCCAGGCTGCAGGAAGGATAGGCTTTGTCTCCACCTTCTTGCAGTAACCCAGGATATCAAAGCTACAGATCACATTTTTAGCAGTGACATGTTTTGGCAAAATTATACATATGTGTCTGAGTATGACTCAGAACAATAATCTCCAAAGTGTTTTTATTTGAAATTCTTATCTGTCAAACACATCAAAAATGGCTTTTAAAGACTAAATTAGTGTCTAAAGCTGGGATTCTCACCACTGAGGGGATGAAGATGTTTATTTACATTAGCTCAGGAAAATTACACCTTTTTGTGCAAGGTCAGCTAAAAGTAATGGACAAAATATCATCTCCATTTGATTTCCTTAGGTTGCAAGAATGATAAGTGAGTAATCCTACCTATCAGCAGAACTCAAGGGGTAGAAACATGTTTGGGTTTAGGTTCCTCACTAAACCTCATGCATAATGTTTCTCCATGACTTTGGATGTTCATGTCGTTCCTGAATCCCTTAGAGCTTTTCCAGAGGTGCTGACCTGACAGTGAATGAGCTGAATTTAGGCCCTAAATGCATGCATAATTTTAATTCACAGAAAGTATTTTGGTCAAGGTTGTGAGCTAGTCATCAGCTGGGTTACATTGTGGCCCCAAAATATCACCTGTTATGACAGATGGTAAAGTGGTAGCTTCCACATATAGCACTGTTTCAAACCATGACAGATATCTTCTCTAGTGAAACTGAAAAGCTTAACTTCACCTTTCAGAAAAAATGACATTTATATCTTGCCTGCTGTAACAGTTAATAATAGTTACTTGTCTGCTACTAGCTGACAAACCTGATTTGCAAGTTGCAAGACAGCTCTTTTCATTTAAGTTTCCCTAAATCAGCTGCTTACCCTAAAAAGAAACTGTAATAATTTTACTACTGTGCAGCAAGAGAGGGAAAATGACAAGATAGCTTTCCACTGAATGAGGCCAGAACTGAGGAAGAGTCATAGAATTTTCATAACACCAAGATCATTATAGAAAACACTTTTATTTTACCTATAACCAGGTAGGGGGTTTTGCCACTGTGGTCTGCAGTATGCATAGCACAGTCAGTTCTAAATACGTAATCGGTCCGTTCCCTTTGGGTTACTTGACTTATCTAAATATTAATCTTCTTTTCACATATAATGTTACAGCATTCATAATGTTACCACCTTCCCACTCGATCGCTATAAAGACACTATAGACTGAGGGTGGAATTCATTACTGTTTTAGCGCTACCTTAGTCTCAATTTATGCAAGTTTTCAACTGAATGTACCTGTATCAACAAGTAAATAAGGAATCTAGCAGGTTTGGGGATTTTTTTTCATTTATGATGTGCTGTACTGGATTAAAGAATATTTCTTTTACAGTGAGGTGAACAAGAATAGATTGTTGCAGTACAGGATTACAGAAAAACATGAAGTGAAAATTTCACACCTCTTGAACATATGTGGTTACTGTTTTAAACAACAACAACAAAAGAATGTCAGTGGCTATCCAATTGACAGCACAGAGATGCATCACTTTATTTTTTAAGTAAAAGCAGGGTTGTGATGTTTAACTGTTATAACCCTACTAAAGCCACATTAACGACAAATTTTTTTAAGTCGTGTTATATGAATAAATTAATATTATGACAGGTGTCATAATATCTATAGTTAACTGTATGCATGAGAATCTACCTCTCTCCTTTAAACTACAGTGTTGTAGTCCAGATGCTGAACAAAATGGAAGTATCTTACCACTCCTGCTGTTTTTACAGCACTTCCACATACCTGATGCGTACACACTAGCTTATGCAACTGTTATTATTTTTTCACAATAACTACATAATACATACTACAGTTGAATTCTACGAATTATTAGCGCAGGCATGCAGCATGCAACAGAAATGTAAATTTTTCAGTATCTGCTATGAGACAAAGTAATTGTCTTAAACCTGATTTGTTGCTTGAATACCTATCCTCTGATCTGGAAGCTTTGTTTAGAGTTTAGCTTACTAATTCTCCACAGAAACAGAAACTGCCGCAGGCTCACACTCTGGTTGTGGGGAAAAAAAAAAGGAAGAAAACCATATCAACCAGACAAATCAACCACAATTCCCAGACCCCTTAATGTACAAGGATGTGAATTTAAAGAAGATGACACCTTTATTTCTACATGTTAGTAAGTGAATCTCGAGAAATGGCTGTGTTCCCAACTCTCTTTCTCCTGATGGATATTTGGGAATATTAATTTCTTAGCTGATTTCTTTCTTTCCCCTCCACTCCCCTTCTATTTTTTTTTTTTTACTAGACCCTGACAAAATGGTATTCTTCATAGCAATGTCAGAGTTGTGTTAATATTATTCAATGTATCCCACAAAGCATCTTGAAAATATCTTAGGACGGATGTCACAATGTAGATAATGGTATTCTTCATAGCAATGTCAGAGTTGTGTTAATATTATTCAATGTATCCCACAAAGCATCTTGAAAATATCTTAGCACGGATGTCACAATATAGATATTTATTCTTGCAGTAAGTGTTACTGAAACCTGTAAAATAAACCCGTCGTTCCAGGTTTTGAGTCTGAAACAGTTGCATCTTGTCAGTATTTTCACTCCATACTGAATCACACCAAAGGCCACAATGTGCCTAACTCTTTTCAGGACTTAACATCACCCATACAACAGTGCTAGCTTGCTGGAGGGCATCCTCATTTGGTAGTCTGGAGCCTCAGCAGAGTGGGTCTGCAAAACAGTTTCAGGTTTGTTTCTCAAAGGTTGGGAGGTTTGTAATGTGCCAGCCTTAACTTGGTTGGCAAGCCCTTTAGATTTCGTTTCCTCTAATTTTTAGGATGTTTGCCCCAACCATTACCTCTGCTGTTATGTCTTATTAGTCCTTTTGCTTGCTGTAGCTGCTCTTTTTGACAGTTGCCTGGTAAACAGCAGTGAGCTTACAGCTCCTCTCACATCCCATTGCATCAGTTTCCTCAGAACTAGAAAGAGGAAACCCAATTATTGACAATACTCTGCAAAATGTAGCCTGAGATTTGGTTCTGAAAAAATAATACATCCAATCATATGTGTGTACATATATATATATATATATATATATATATATATAAAACCCAAAACCATAATATAGATGAGTGAATGTAAATTTGAAAGAGTGAATATAAAAAGTCAATATAAACAAGATGGAAAAATGAGGAGAAAGACTTAGTGATATGTTATCAGTATCATATCTGTAATAATTTCTGAAGATACCACCCAATTTTTGTAAGATGATGTCTAATCCAAAATCTGAGCTAAAGTTCTGTGAGTGTAAGAAGTAAAACCTTTTCCTATCTAAAGTAAAACTGACATATAGTTCCCTCAGAATTTTAATGGGCACTGAAATACTTCAATCTCCTTGGAATAACCATAGTCACACGTAGTCATTTCTGAAAATGTTACTGAAATTGCTTCAGCTATCATGCTTTGTGAAACACGACCTTCCTCTATAGGTCATCAAGAGTTCTTTAAGATATCCTAGTTTACAATATGATTTCATTGACAGTTGCTGGGTGAGTTCATACCAAAAATATACTGGAGAAGTTGTTTTCCTTCTATAAACTTCTACTCAATAAGAACAAAAAAACTCAGAGCAACTTGAGGACATTTTGATTTCCTTTGGTGTTATATAATTCCTCACTTCACTCTCTGTATTCACTCTACCTCCCCCCAAATTTCCACACTCCTCTTCTTTCTTCGTTACCCAATGAAACAGAACATGCTCATGTTTCCCCATGGAAGATTTTTTTCTTTTTTTCTTTTTTTTTCTCCTAGACAGTGGAAATCTATTGTTACATGATATAAACTTCATTATTTTTCCACTGTGTTAACTCAAAATGCCTTAAGGAGAGTTTTTGTATCATGGGACTGAAATGGTTGAAGTTTGTTAAACTGTCAGTGTTTATAACACACACATACATGTTTTTATGTTACTAATGTGTTAATTTTACAGTGATTTATGTATATGAATAATTTTCCAAGAAATTTTGGAACTTTGCTGAAAAATTCAAAAACAACTGAAGAATGAAATTAACATGGGTAAAATTCAGGGTCTTTATAGATTTTTGTGACCTCATAATTACCCCTTTTTTTTCACCATGGAAATCCTTACGATTTCTCTGACGGATTAGTAAGTGATGACACAATTTCACAGAATTTTACTGCTGTAACTGCAAGATAATTATTTCTAAATGTGTTCTGGTTTACTATAACATTAAGGATTATAATGAACTTCTGTTCTTAATATCATCTTTGCATATTGTATTTGAAATACACTGCAAATTATTATTATTAGAGGAGCTGGCATTAGAATTTACATAAAAAGAAATAAGCATCTTCTTCCATCTAGGAACAATTTGGATAGTAGCAAACACAGAAATGGATGGATTTGTGCTCTTACAAGTCACATTAAACAAAAAGTCATAAAAGCTCTTGTAGCTGAGAAACACTGGTAAACAACGTGGACTGCCTACAGGTGGGAAGTTAAGGTACAACCCCAGGTGAATGTTGTGCTGATGTGCAGACATCAGCTTCTGCTGTCATCTTACTTTGTTGTAGTCAGAGATTTCTGTTCCTCAGGAGTCTTCAAACCCTAATGCTACACAACATTGGCAGTGAGTTTCCCTTGATTTGCTTGTGAGCTATGTAAAGCTAGAATCACATGCTCCACCCCAGCTTATAATAGTGTCTGTAAAGACTGTTTTTTTTAACTAAGAATTCAAAAAGTAAAAAGAAGGCTGAAGAAATGCTGATAGTCACAAACAAGACTATTAATCGAAAAAATTTAATTTCTTTTGTTGGATTTTTTCTTGTACTTCTCTCTATAAACAGATTGTAGCCTTCTTGAACTTGACCTTGAATAGTTATGTTGCTGTATGACGTTATCTGTAATGCTTCTGCTGAATATAGGTTGTTGTTATTAAATATTCAAAACTTGGCTTATTTTTCAACAGATACAGATCATATATTAACTGGATGTGTGTAACTCTTGAAACAAGTATTCAGGGCCAATACAGCTTCAGCATTGACTTTTTCTGAATATTTCCTCAAGATTTCTGTTGCTATAAAATCAATCCCAGAGTATACTTTGAAAATGAACATAGTGCAAATCAGTTTATCAAATTTAGATGATGTCCATACCCAGTATTGATCCTGTGTCAGAATTAGACACTTGTTTTTCTATGAAAATATTGTTGAACTCAAATAAATTGATAGTAGGAGGAAATTATTATTATTTTAAATATGACGAATTAAACAAGACAGGTTTGATGCAAAAGGACAACCCTATTTTATGTGAAGATGTGTGGTTTCCTTTAATTTCTTTATTCTGTGGTAGGGTGTCCAGGCTGGATTATAGGATGATAAGATGTAGAGGTTTATAACACCTGAGTGCTGCTGTAAGAGATTTGTCACCTTAAGCTTTTTTTCTTGTGTTTATATTGCTGTTTTCCAGATGAAGAACTAAAATACATGTAAGAGACATGACTATTCCAAGGTCAAAAAGCCAAAACTAAAAAAGTTTCTATTTCATTGTTTCAAATACTGTAGCCTCACTTTCAAATATTAACATCCTCCCTCCCTTTTTGAGTTTGTTGAATTTTCAGCTTCATTTCATTACTCAACAGTGGCAGAGACACAATGAAGGTTTATATTTAAACAGAGGAGAATTTGGAATCACATTCATGTACACAACATTCTGGGAGCGCACAGATTTTCCTATGAGATCTACCGAATCCTCAGAGCTGCTAGGCAAAGCAGATATAAACATTTTTTTTGTAACCTGCTGAGAATTAGTCTAACTTCTTTCCTATCCTTCATTTTCTCATGGCATAGTTTGAAAATGGCTATCAGAACCATACAATTTTCTCTGTATTGGGTAGCCTGTGATGTTATCTGTATTTCAGCTGGACAATCTGGCATACTGATAGTAGAAATCATTACTGGCATCAGCTAACACAATAATGACTGCAGCTCTACTCAGTGTATCTTCCATTATGTAAAAGGGTTTATTTCAGAGTTTTCCACTTCCTCAAAAGCTTGCATGAATACAAATAAGTCATGTGCTATACCCCTTAAGGGGAAAAGTCTAGAGATTCTTTCATTTAAAAAAAAAAAAAAAAATCTTTGAACTAATGAAGAGAGCATTATTGAATCAAAATTTCACATTCTGTGCCCCTGACTGGTAATACACTGACATCCACTTGGAATTGGTTACACACAGAAGCTAGGATATAAAAGCTGTGAAGAAACAAGTGTTCGATTAGTTTTGCTTGTGCTATTTTCAAAATTAATCTCAAAAGAACTTAAGACACACGTTGCAGAGCCATGTGCAATACACCAAGGCTAATAAACCTCCCAAATAGGGCTTACATTTGCTATTCATTTCACGAAATAGTGGAACATATGCTCACATTTTCTTTCAATGGAAAAGCATTTTTTTAGTATCTTTTGTTATATGTATTGTAATATTTACCAGCTAGCAGGGTGCAGGCAAGGCTGTCACTGAGTTGCTCTGTGTAATGTACAGCACCAATAAGTAGAATGTTACTTTTTGGCTCTTTTTTTTTTTTTTTTCTTGGCTCTTTTGTTTTCTTTCTTTGTTTTCTCTGTTTTTTAAGTTCAAGTTTCGTTGAGAGGTCTTTGCGGTGTTTTTCCATTTTTTGATTCTTTTGGTCTAAAGTCTAACTATATGTTAGAGAGGAAAGTGTTCAGAGAACATACTTATTAATTTCCCTTGCCATCCATCCCCACCTCTCAAACACACATGGGCTGCTTGGAGGCTCAGTCGGAAGGCCATTTGAAATATTTGCTTAAGATCAATCTATTTGATTAGACTTATACTTGATTACTTTTCATGTTTGACTAATGTTTCATGAAGCCCTTGATGAGCTACCTAAAGACTTTTAATGTAGGTTGTGTTCATGTGCAAAGATGCCCTGTGACAGGGAAGGGAAGGACTCCTTGAAATGAACAAATTTAATTTTGCAGAATTTCCAGGCACATTCATGGTGCGCATTCATGGATGAAGACAACTAATTTTTGCTGTTCTGATCACCACTGAACACAGTGATACTAATCAAATCTATAGGAAACAAGTTATTTGCATTTAAAGTTGTAATAATTCCTAATATCTAGAATGCATATAGAAGATATAGAATATATGTAATCTGTTCTCCAGCTTGATCTGCCACCAAAGAACCTTGAATTCTTAAAGCAGGCAAAGGAGACATAGTAAAGGTATATGACTGTATACTCTTTACTGTGTTGCAATAGATTACTATTGGTCATCAGAATCCTTCCATTTCACTCAAAAATCTGTATTAGAAAAAGTAATACATTATTGCTAAATTGTTATATGGTTTATTGAAAATTACAATATTAAAATTAGCATTTTAACATTAATATAATATTCCAAAAATTCTTAGTGTAACATGTAAGATATCCTAATATGTTTAAAATAGTAATGGAAAATCCACTTTCAAAGATGTTTTGTTTTGTAAGTAAACTTGAAAGTTTTCTTCATGAAGACTGATTATGCAAAACAGTTCTGAAAGAATCTGCTGCTTTTTTGGCAAATTTTGATGCTCTGAGCTGTGTTGGCCATTGACAAGCGTGACCACATCTGAGAAAACAATGTATTATTGAAAATGTAGTTATTCTTTAATAGCTGTACTTCCCGAGCAACCGACTCAATTACAGGCATTTATCAGCGTCAGCTATCTTTTCTCAAAGTGTGCATCTAAGTACATATTGAAATATACAAAAATTGTGTAACGGTAACATATTTGTCCTGATGAGCTTTGGACAGCTGTTTTCATTTATTTGTTTGCCTTTTTCTTTGAACTGATGAAGCAATGAGTGAATTATGTAACTTGTTCCAAAAGCTAATAAACCTTTTATGCTACCCCAATGTGCATTCTGCCTAAGCAACATGCTGAACAGAAGTGTATTTTAGAAGTGGTCTGGGGATTCATTATAAATATTTTTCATATCCCTCCAACTGTGTTCATTTCTCTAAGAAATACTTACAGACAGAGTAGGAGGAGAAAAATAATACATTGAAAAGAAGAAAATATCTGAAAGTTACTGACATTTTTCTTTAAAACTTTTCTGTGAGCTCATCAACAGCAGTCAGCGTATTCAAAGGCAATAGATTTTTAATAGAAGGTAAATATTAACACACTTGAAAAGCATGAAAGAGAGTGACTAAGCACACCCTTCAAATTATTCATCTCTAAAAAAAAAGTCTAGGCCAAAGATGAGACAGAAATGCCAAATTCTTAAATATACTGAAGCACATTCAAAATCGATTCCATGTTTGAAGAACACGGAAAGGCAAGTTCTTCCTGAGAGGAAGATGCCAGCCAAAATCAGAATCTTCACAGTACAATAGTGCAGGGCACTGCACTGTTTTTCTGGAGGGAGAAAGGAGAATCCTGAGCAATTCTCTCCAGGTAGTAGAAGCAGCTAAGTAAACTAAAAGTTGTGTTTTGTACACTTCATTCATTTAAATTATTAAAATCAAACTCTAAAAAGCATCAGAACTTGAGCACAAGCTAAAGATAATATCAGAACAATGCTTCTGATATGCTACTCTGCTGCATGTTGTGGAGTGGCTATGAAATATTTCCAAGTATTTCTTAATGAGAATCAGGCCCATAGAAAAAGACCAAAAGCTACACACAGTACAAGACATGAAGTGTTAACATTGGACTTGTACAATGTGTACAGACAATGTTAGACAGATGTCCTAGTCTATTTCTATTTTAAAATCTCTATTTTCTTTAATAACTTGGTCTTTTCCTTGTCACCTCCATTACAAAAGGCTATATGCAAATTCATAATTCAAGTAGTGCTTGTAAGACTCTGTATGTGCATATCACAGCATCCTGGTCCTATATCAGGAGTATATGTCTATAAATCTGTATATGGGTCAGATTCACTCATCTTTTTAGTTGTTTTTTTTTTTTTTTTCTGAAGGAGGGAAACCTAGACATTTGCAATGAAAGGAAGTCTCAGTACACTCTGTCCACATCTCTGATCTTGATGAATGGAAAACTAAGCTCCTGAGACTCACAATGAGATACACACAGTCCCTGCTTGTTCTAGGAGCTGCCATGGTAAGGTGAACACTGTCTGAGGGTATCCTTGCTAGAAACAGCTATGCTACAAATATCAGGAAATAAGTTTGTGAACAAATTCCCTAAATGCATAGGAATCTTTAGATTCTGTATCAGCCACCTTGATGAGTGAATTCTTGGGTTTTAAAGCTCCAGTTATCCTTGTTGAAACAACTTATATGAGCTGGAGAAAAAAAAGTGAGGGGTAACACACTTAGTTCTTACTGAGTCCACCAGAGAGCATGGCTCTTCTCTGCTTCCACCCTTGTCCATACCCCAACACAAGTGAGCTAGCTGTCAGGCTCTATGCATACCTCAGTCCATCAGTTCAACTCTATTGCAGCACAATGGAGTGCAACACAGAGTTGTCAGCTTCTTTATGACTGCAACATTGCTTTGTGGTTGGAATACTAAAACATGACTGCTACCTTTTGAAGGATGACTTCGTGTTTGACAAGGAGCTTAAGATAGGATTACACAGGAAAGGTAATCTTCTACAATATTTACATTTAAAACACTTACAAATATTTATACTACTGCTAGTTTTGGTAACTGTTAACATTTTAAGTTCTTCTAGTCAATCTCTATAAATATCAAGTTTCTCAACAGCTCAGAGATGACTTTAAGCATTTAGATTACAGTAGTTGTAACAGCTAGAGATGTGTTTGCTTGTGCTGAATTTTCATTAAACCGTAGATGATTACATTTTCCTACAATGAAATAACTGCTTCACGAACTTTCTTGAAAAATAAAAAAGCAATTATTTGATCAGCTTTTAATTTTTTCTCCTCAGTTCATTCGCTGTAGGCTATACATTTTGTTCACAGACAAGTACTTCATTCAAGGACATGATAGTGAACTACTCAGCATACTTATTCTACTATTTTGTCTTAAAGTGCTAATCTAGGAGATGTAGTGTAAAGGAGTATAGCTTTCAAATTTTAACAGTTTCCTCTAAGCTATTTTATCTTAGTTTTTTGTTATTCGTTTCAACTTATTCAGTGCAAAGCTATTTTTATGTTAAATTCCTTTGAGGAGGAATTTTCAAGGTATAAAATTTCAAATCTCTTTCCTGAATACACATGCTGTTTACCACCCTGAAGACTCTCTGGCGCACCTCTGAAGGAGTGTTCCCGTAATGTATCTCTCCCTCATGAAGTGAACAACCCTTTCATTAGAGACGTGACAGGTGCATGTCTGTCTATCATTTCTGTGCTCAGTAGCAATGTGAGGAAACTCTTGTTCCCATAAGAAAATTGCCTTGTGACTGGTGCTCCTGCCAGGTTGTGAAGGCAGGTTCAACACTTCGTTCCAAGGTCGTAAGGGCACCCCCAGGCCTGGCTGTCCCTGCCCAGGCCTCTGGGGTTCCCACCTTCTGTCCATAGCCTAGGACCACCACAACAGCCCCTTGAAGCCATCAGCACCTGTCCCTGTGCTGTCGTAGAGCAGGGCAGGTGCTCATCTTGCCACAGCCCTGTCTTGTTGGGCCCCACCATGGGCCAATGCCCCATGCCTGGCCTATCCTCATCCCCAGAGAGGTGCCCAACACCTGGGGCTGTCCAGGTGTCCGCAGGCTGCCCTGTTTGTGTCTGGGGCAATGGGACAGGCCCTGGCTGACAGGCCATGATTTAGTGGTGTTTCCCATTGCTCCCGGCCCCAGGGAGCCCCTGACCCTGTTGTGCCCTAAAAGCTGCTTCCTTCTCTAGTGTTTTTTCCCTTTCTATAATTTGAATGCAACTACCGCTCTTCACCTTATTTGAACCAAAAATTCCAGAGCAATGAGCAGAGCAGGCAACATGACAACATCACAAAGGGCAGTGCACCTCCACCTCCCAGCCCTCCCACCTTTACCTGCCTTTCATGCACCTTTATAATTTTTACCTGCATGTCTCATTGTTGGATGCTCGCTAAGTATTCCTTTAACACATTCTCCCTTGGAAGGGCAAAGTTCCTCTGTATCTCTCCCTGCATCAGCTCTGAGTCTTGCCATACTTAAATGTTCTACAGCTGTTCAGGGAGTTTGTTTTCCCCACCTCAGCAGAGCACTGTTCTAACCGCTTCTTTACACTACCTCCACTGGACAGCCAATGAAAAAATAGTAATACAGATATTTTTTACCTAGGGATTCATCCTGAAGGATCACAGAAGTTCCCTGCAAATTATAGGTCTTGTGCTGCTGGGATTTCCTATAACACTTGAAGTTTAATGGCTGCTCTTCACACAGCTGCAAAATAGCTTTTTATTTATCTGTACATTTAGTCTACACTAAGCTGTGATTCTCCAACCAACCATAAATAGATTGGGATTGTATTCCTTGCTAAATGAGAAAATCTGTACATATTTACTGAAATTTATTAATAAGCTATTGCATGGAGAGTCCACTGAGGACAAACAGGACTGCTGCTTACAATTAGGGTTTTTAATACAGAGTTGAGTTTGAAAGAGTTATTCTCAGCCTTAAATCCAAAATCCACAGTGTCTTCAATGCATTAATTAAAAACAGCTGAAGGAACAGATAAAGACACAAAGCCCCATCGGAAGACAGTTTTATACTAACTGAACACGAACAGCCTATTTTCTTTTCTGCTTAAACAGGCTCTTATATCTGAACATCCAGATCAAAAGCCAACTGACCGAGTGCCAGTTCAACAGCTTTAGAGGCTTCTGCCATCTGCGGATGAGAGGCTGTCAGGTTTTTTAATCGCAGATCATAGGCTGGGAAGGCAATGCATCCCTTAACAGCAGCTAGAGTGGAATGACTTGTGGCTTTCCCCTACTACAGCAAAGTGGAATTATGACTCTGAACAACAGGCCATAAAGTATTTTATTATGTGGTCATGAGTGTCACTTTCTATGAGGAACAGAGTGGTAATTTAGTGCATTAAATTACCACTTTGTAAAATCACATGTGACAATGAGCTCTGAACTAACTTTAACTGAAATGATCTCAAACTATGTGGTGCTTTATTGCAGGCCTGTTTGTGTACACACTTGTAAAATATTAATATTTTTTCACTATTCATATCTGGACAGGAAGCAAACTTCGGTCCTGTTGATGCTCATAGTGCCAGAATTCTATATGTTTTCTGGCAAATAAGGAAAAATTGTCATATTAAAATCTATTACGGTGTAACAAATGAATAAAATCTAAGAACAAGAGAGGATAATCCCTCACTGTAACACCTAGAATATCAGATAGAAAAGTGCACGTTACCTAAAGTATGTCGCAATGGACTCTTACCTACAGCAAAATCTCTCTTAACAGTTAGTATATTTGGGCTCTCAAGACAAGATAAAAAATCAAAGTCAAGATCTTATTACATAAGTAAGATGCATTCTTTCTCCTTTCCCTCTGTTACAAAACAACCCACAAACTCCCTCACCCCCAAACCAACCAAATAACCAGAAAAAAACTTTGGCTTTTCATCTGGTGAGAAATGCAACTAATTTTAGGATATTTTATTTTCTTTAGGGCTTTTTTTTTCTTAAGACTACCCCTCTCTTCTTGAAAAAATGTATCAAGATTTTTCAGTGAATTGTTGGGTTTATGCAGTATTTTTAGTCCTTTGTCACATTGCTCTGAGCAAGTTCTCCAGTTCATCTACCAGACATTGATACATTGCCAGAGATTACAGTTGAGTAAGAATGTGGGTAATGAAAAAAATATTTCATCAGGTTTCCAGACTTTTCACAAAATCAAAATAATTTCTCAGGTTTTTTTCCAGCCAGATGCAGTGAAAATGCATTGTCTGTCTACTTCTGCAGCACCTGGTGTGTACAAAACTCTTTATTTCCCAGTGGAAGAATTTAAGTTCCATATGTATGTCCCAAGTGTCTTTGTAATATGAGCTGAAGATTTAGACTATAAAGCTTTCTTAACACCTCTTCAGTCCTTTCTCAGTTCTCTCAGCTAACAGCTGTAGCAATCCACAATCCAGTTTGTTTACAGCACTGCAAGGACCATTTTTCATTCTACTGTGGTAAACAAGCAAACAAACAAATAAATGGAGTGTGATAAATTTTAATTCTGAGGAAGGGAGGGCTGCCTTTACCTGTTTGAAGCATGAAATATTTGGCCCCAGGTGTGAAAGGTAAATGCCTCTTGAATTCAAGGTTTGTTCCACTAGAAAGGTCATCATGCCTACTAAGAAATCTGGCTCACTGATGGTATGAAGTAGTACAGCAATAGGCATAGCAGATCATGCTCAAAAGGTCCTTGAAGGAATATTTCCTTGAGCAGCATCCCTATCCTACTTTTTGAGATAGATCAAAATAAAGGTTTCTAGTAACATTTTTGGCTCTGGCTGAAATCTTAGAGTTTGAACATCTGTGACATTATAGACTTCCTACACAAGTGACAGAAGAAATTGTTCCTCTGTGTCAGAACATTTCCATAAAATCATAAATGCCATAAGACCTTTAAATCAGCTATTGGTGAGATCCAAGAAAGCTATCTCACTGCAGTATATGAGGTAATTTTCCTCAGGACTTGATCAATATGAACTGACAGCTCAATGTTCTGCTGATTGACAAACAAAGAAAAAGGTGACCTTTATTGGTACCTACTTGTCATATGGTGGAGTCATCCAGGTTGGTCTTAGTGCTCCTCTTACTCATCTCAGTGGCTCTAGGGACCTTTCTGTCTCCTGTGGCAGAAACATGTCCCTGAGTTCTCACTCTCCCGCTATCTTTGCTAGATAGAGCTTTCAGTGTTCTCAACTGTGTGCTTAATAACAATGACCATTTCTCTGAGCACTGCATTATAGTAGGTACTAATGAGTGTAATCTCCCTCTATTTCATTCCACTCCATAAATTTCAGGAATTGCCAAGTGCTGAAATTCTACTATTCCTGTTAAAAGCACCTGTCATTCCCCCAGTACAGACCTGCAAGCCAAGAAGAGATATCAGGAGAAGATCCCTAATTCCAGCTTAGACACAGCCTCAGTTACAAGGTCAGAAAGGAGTCACTGCGTTGTCACGTATTTTCAACAGTGTCAAAGTCCCTGGCCAAAAAAATTTCATGTTCAGTCTTCTTTTTCCCAAAAACTTTTCTGAACAAATTTCACAGATGATGAACTCTGCCTCTCTCTGTAGAATTTTATTGACCATGTACACTATGAGAATATATTTCAGCAAATAGATTTTCAGATTTCTCCAAAGGATTTCCAGAAGGCAAACCATGTTATTTAGAGTTTGCGAATATGAATACTCATCAAGCGTTACTTCCAAATACAGTTATATCAGTTGGGATATCAGATCTTGTTAGCAAGCTCCCTTGTGTAACTCAGGAGGAAATTATGGCTGATTTCTCAATACTGCTGTCCAAGAATTGCAATTAGACAGACGTAAATATTTTAAATTAGGACATGAAAATAAATTAATCCTCTTTTTAATTTTTCTTCTTTTTCAACAGCCTCCAGTTCTGAGTACAGCCATTGAATGGATAGAATCTTGAGTGATATTTTTTCTGTACTTTACCAGATTCTACAAACCTGTAACTTTGAATGTGCTTTGAAGAACAAATTCCAACACAAGGAACAACTTTAAGCTGAATGAACCTTTCAAAGAATCCTGAAAAATTTATAAATTATGAAATTTTATCACAAATGAGGCCGTAGTATAAGCAGCATTGTACAGGTTACCTCATTCTGTTTCTCATACTAAATCACCTGAATCCTTTTCCTTTGCTGTTTAATCATCTGTTTCAAAATGTCAGAATGTCACTGGATATCTGCAGCTTCTACTTCATCAGTTGGGTACAATGTGATGACATGCTTTCTTATAGCACATGCTGCAGCCTTTCTTTTTTCTTTTTTTTTTCCCTGTTTGTTGATTTCTAATATCTTGGTACTTATTTATATTTACATGAATAGTATGTGGGTGCTGAACCGCGGAATGGAATTTTCCCTCATGTCTTTTCCCAGCCTCAATGTGATCCATGTCTTATGAGGCTGGCTGTGATTCTTTCCACTACTCCTCTTGCTGCATAACCACTGTACTGCATTCAGTTTCAGTATACACATAAAAATTCTGTGTTTCAAAAAATAAAATTACATTCAACTTCTCTCAAGATGAACTATTAAATGTCTATACCAGAATAACATGAGAACAGGCTTGGTATACAATATGAAGTGAGAAAAAATCCCTAAGAGTCAAAGAATAGTTGAGGCTGGAAGGCATCTCTGGAGATTATCCAATCCAATCCCCTTGCTCAAAGCAGGGTCAGACAGAGCAGGTTACTCTGTACTGTGCCCAGCTGGGTTTTGAACTTCTCCAAAAATGGAAACTCCACATTATCTCTGGGCAAGCAGTTACAGTGCTTGACTACCCTCAAAGTAAAAAAAAATACCTTCCTTATGTTTAAATGGAATTGCCTGCTTTTCGCTTTGTACCCACTAAACTGAGAAAAGGGTTTGCTGTCTTTGTTGTCTTTGTTGTCTTTCTTTCTAGCAGGTATTTAGTTCTATGGATAAGATCCTACCACCACCCTGAGACTTTACACTTTGAGGTTGAATAGTCTGGGTACCCAAAGTCTCTCTCCTCATATGCCAGATGCCTCAGTCCCTTCATATTCATGGTTCTTCACTGGACTCACTCCAGTGTGTCCATTTTGCATTTGAACTGAGGATCCCAAAAGTGGACACAGCAGTCCAGAAAATGTTTGTCCAGTACTGAGAGAAAGGTAAGGATCAGCTCCGTCGACCTGCTTGTAGCATTTCTCCTATGGCAGCCCAGGATGATGTTGTATTGAAATACTGTCGCTCTGGAACTATTTAAAAACACAATATGTTTTAAGAAACAATGTTTAAAAATATATATTTCAAGGCACTGATATTTGCCTTTCATATATGCTTCTAGGATAAGTGTATAGGTGTTTGTCCTATCTAATGGTATCTAATTTTGTAGGAAGTTTTCTTTATAGCCTTTGACAATAATTCAGACTTTAGGAGATAAAGACATGAATGAGAACTCTGGCATTATTATAGCACAAATGGCATTTTTCAGTTATGTTATGGATGTAATTTTGTAAAAGTTTTTAGACTCCTTTCTCCTGCAAAAATATTAAACATAGAATATGATTTTGAATTAATAATCCCTTTGTATCTGGATTTAAATCTCTATGGCTGATTTAGAAGTCCAAAATATTTAGGTTTCAATATAAATATTTCCAATTTTTTAAAACTTCAAATTACTCTAGAGTTTTGAAATCCTATATTATCCTTTATCATACCAAAATAACATATCAGTGTACTTGATTGCTGGGGAAAAAAACCCAACTGATTATATCAGTCATAAACTTCCAAATAACATTATAAAATTAAACATCAGAAGAAATGCAAGTCATTAATCACAGATTTGAAATACCAATGATCACTGCAAATTCTATTACTGAAGAGCACATTTATATGTTTTTATTTATTAACTTTTTATTTTTATCATCAATAAATACTCATTCGGTCATTATATGTTGTTAAGCATAATTTTGAACAGGTTTATAGTTTACCCTCAATTTTCTGAATACATCTGACTTTTCATGGAGACTATATAAAAATGGTTAAGAAAAGACAAACTTTGAAATACAAATGATGATAAAATATAGCTTCCACAGAACAGGAAAAGTTAATTATTCATGAATTAACTTGTGTCTATAATGAGTGAGCTCAACTGATTTAAATAAACTGGATGATGGGAAATAAAGTCTAAATTGGAAAAGAAATTAGGCCAAAAATGAACAACCTAACAATGCCGAGAGCAAAATAAAATGGCGCAAGCAGTCTAACACAAGTGATCAGAAATCAAATTGATGATTACAATCAATTCTAATTGCAACCTTTCTGCAGACCAGCTTCTCCATCTGCAAAAAGGTGGTCTATTCTTTGAACATTTACATGGTCCTTTGAGATATGTTGATGCTGCATAAACGTGAAACATTAGTATAGCAACCGCTGCAGTAGTAGCTGAGATTTTTCAAAACACGCTATAAGCGTCACAAGCATAGGGATAGCTGTGCCACCTACACACAGTATTGCCCTGCTCCTCATGGAGTTTGCTGATTTGTTCAGTCCAAGTGAAATATTCAGATATTGGACTACAGTACTAATTGGATTTCCCTGCCAAAGCTGGCAAATCTTTGTCACGAAACACAATCCAGTATTTTATATTACATTAAATAAAATAACTTAACAGATCCCTTCAAGATAAAGTAATCACTCCCCTAAATTACTTTGAGTAGTTATTTCCTTCCCTTTAGAGTTAGGGAGTTTATATATTTTCATACATAAATCTTATACAAATATTCTTTTAATATGTATATTCATATACCAATGTTGAACACATATATTTAAAGCCCCTTAAAATAGAATTTCTACTTATCTCTTTGCAAACAGTCCTAACAATGAAGAGATATAAAAGTATTAGGGGTCTTTTCCTGGCAACGCCAAATTTATAATGACATTGTATGTAGTTGTAAAGAAAGAAATAAAACCAACTCCTATGTACTGAGTCAACCTTCTTGTATTTCAAACTTAGAAAAAATAAATTCAAAAGAATAGTTGGTGGGAGTGTGAGGAATATGAGAATTACATTGGTATCAGACAGCTCTTCTGTTTTCTTTCTCTTTTTCCTTCTCAGTGTATCTCTGTTTTCCCTTTGTTTCTCTGACTTATTCTTTTCCCCCACAAATCATTCTGCATATTCTCCTCTTTTCCTAAGTCTTCTATATCTCTATTTCCCCTTGTTCTTTTGAACATAAGAATCGCTGGTTTCGTTTTGTTCCTAGGTTTATCAGAACTCGGTATTCTCTACGGTTTCCTAATTTCTCTCCCTCTTCCAGCAAAATTCAGCTTAGATGCCAAGTTACCAGTGTTGGTACCCCAGCATTAGTGTTAACATGAAATATTTGGTTTAGTATCTATAATTCAGACTGACTCTGGCCAATTCTAGTTTTAATCAATGAATCTTTTATGGCACCTGCCATAGGAAGTTGATTAGGAAGGAAGAAGCATCAGGCAGCTATTGTCTCCTGACTTTGGGGTTATTGAGTGCATCAGTTCTTATCATTTGAAGCAAGTTGGGAGGATTGTTCTCAAAGTGTTCTCAGATTATTATCATTATTTCAGAAGACTATTACCAATCAATCATTAAGGTAAAGTCTGTACTTTAAAAGACAAATCAGTGAAGGATTTAACTTACACATGGCCTACTCTGTAGCTACTGCAGACAGAAGTGACTACGAGACAGATCAGAAAAAAAAAAATCAACAATGAAATGAAAATATCATTTAATTAACATTAGAAACTAGTGCTGGAGTAACTCTCCAGGCTTAGATATATTACAACTTCTTTAATAAATTTTGGGTGTGTATCCTCATACAGAAAGATAGTCTAGGATAGCAAAAAGAGAACCATTTGTTTTACAGCGGATCCAAAAAACACCCAGTAAGTAGTTTCCTATCAATTCATACTGTTTCCTGGCTGTATGTATGCACATGTGTATGCATGCACAGAGATAACATGTATAGCTACTCTTTTCCCAGGAATAAGTATGACAAATAAACAAACAAAAACCCAAACAAATAATATGCTAAGAATATTGATGGCTTGATGGTCATAAAATAACTTGATAAAATCTAGCCCAGAGTCAATAGCATGTCTTTTCTCAGAAAAATGCAGAAACACTAAGCTTTTGCCTTTCCTTGAAGATAACTAAGGTATCTGTGGCATGTATAGGCATTTTGACAGTGGCCAAATATTGTGGCAATGTCACAATTTTTCACAGAGATCAGCCTTTGGAAAATGACGAACCTCAATAACTTGTGCTGGGCAAGTTCCCACATCATCAGCTCAAGCACCTCCTTGCTCACAGTCCTGGTGAAGAGCTCTGTGCAGCCAGTTTGATTTGTCATCTTTCTGCCAGAGATTCCTCTCCCAAATCTGACTCTTTGGGCTGTGTCACTCTATTTCTGTGACTGAACAGCAGCAGCATGTGGCTGTTATCCCAGTCACTTTTGGAATAGTGTTCCATTAGAAGAGGTAATAAGAGGAAATGTGCTTTGTTGCTATTCAGCATTGCCCCATTTGAGAAGAATATAAATCACATGGGCAGAGAGGCACATTGCCTGTGTCAAACAAGCCAACTGTATTGTTTCACTTACAGAGGAGAAAAATGAGATTTGAATACTATCCTATCTCAATGAAGCTGGGTAGTAATGAAGCTTAGGTCCACAAAAGACTCATTCTGTTGTTAGGAATAAAAGGAAAAGAAGAAATAGTGCAAGGAGTTGTTGGGCACACAACTTTGACAGCAGGCACATGGAAGAAAAATACAGGATTTCAAGAACCCTGGAAAAAATAATGATAAAGAAACGAACAAACAAACCACCAAACCCCAAAACACCGAAACCTGAGTGCTGTTTACAGCACAGTGATAACTAGTTGAGAATACACAGCTACTGAACTCTGGTGACTATTAATTCTGCCAAGAAACAGGGAACAACCACTATAAGTAAATTAAATTGTAGCAAATGAATGCGTGCTACAAATGGGGCAATTTGTCCAAAAGGCTTTTGAAAAGCATTAATGAAGATTTTCTGCAGGGTAAGCTAGTATAATTGTGCTGCAGTGTATATTGATTATACAAGGGAAGAAATCTAAGCTAAGACTTCATGCTGATAATACCTTGTCAAGAAGGGCTAAATGTTGTTTCTTGGACTATTTATACTGGAAATTGAAGAACTGCTGTAATTTTTTATGCTACTTTTCTTATTTTTCATTATGAATTTAGGACAGCAGTTAGATACCATCTGTAAACATCGTCTATGTTGCTGGTTGATTTTACAAACAAAATTATATGTCATTGTCAAGATACAGCCTTCATAGTTGAAGAGAGAATCTTAAGCTGTGTAAAATGCTAAGAACTTCAATGTTAAATGAAAATTATACTCTTCCACTTTCTAAAAATATCTGTTCAAAGTATGATGGCTTTTTATTTGGCAGGGGTTTTGGTAGCAGGAGGGCCAAGGTGGTGGCTCCTGTGCAAAGATACCAGAGCCTCTCCCAGCCCAGCTAAAAGTTGGACCTGCCTCTGACCAAGGTCAGGCCAATCAGTGCCTCTGCAATCAATGTATTTAAGAGGGGAAACCTGTAGGGCAACTTCTGTTCCTTTGTGCTGGGGAGTGCTTTGCTTTGGAGACAAGGGGCGGGTGAGAGGAGCAACCATGTGGTCACCAAGGTCAGTGAGGAGGAAAAAGGGGGAGAAGGGCATGGAGCAGAGATTTCCTTGAGGCCCGTGGCAGCCTGAGCCCCTGCTGCATGAGGAGGTTAACAGTGGCAAACAGCCCAAGATGCAGCAGCCACTGGAGGACCCTATGCCAGAGCAGAGGACCATGCCCAAAGCCTGTCGTGACACCAAGGAAAGATGGCGCTAGAACAATCTGCCGCTGGGAAGAGTGCAGCCCGTAACAGGGTGTCGCGGGTTAGGGCTGGGCCGGCCACTAACGCGGACAGACGCTCTCTAACCCCCTCTTCCCCCCCTAAACGGGAAGAGAAAAGGGAATGAGGCAGAGAGACTTACCGGTGAGAGAAGAAAAAAACTAGAACAGCTTTAATGAAAATAATAGGAATAATGGTAAAGAGATAAAAGTAAAGAATTATATACAACTATAGATAGTAGCCCGATATCAAACCCGACTCCCTCCCCCGATAGAAATCACCACTGGTGCTGCAGAGCAGGAGGCACTGGGGAAACCCCAGGCTCAGCGGCGGCGGGAGCTGGATACAGGGAGCTGGATTCGGGAACTCAGGATCCGGATCAAAATCAGGAGGTCAGATGGAGTCCTCTCTGGACACCGGCTGTTGCAGGAAAAGAAGGCGAAAAGAAGGGCCGAAACTCTCGTGATCACTCAATTTATACTAAATATGACGTATATGGGATGGAATACTCTCGTTGGTCACCTGTCCTGTCTGTTACCCCCCGGAGGTGCCACCTTTTACTTCCTTGTGCCCCCCTCTTACTACCCAGCACCCCCAGCGTGGCACACAAGAGCCAGCAGTGGCCTTGGTCACTATAGGAATAAGTATAAGCAAGAGCCTTTCTACATACCAGTCCCAGGCAGTGACTGTAAACATCAGGTGTTATCACTGCCAGTAGCACACACTGTCTGCAAAAACATGCTGCTGACTTCAGAAAGTGCAACCTTTTAGAAGACACTAAACTGAAAAGAAAAAATCACTAAACAGGACTGGGTTTTTAGCTAAACCCAGGACATTCCACCCCTTATTCCATACCATTTACGTCATACTGATCACGAGCTAATGATCTACTTATAGGAAAAGTTCAGTAAGTTCATAAAGTTCATAATCGTGGGTTCTATCCGTCATAGCAGTCTCTCAGGGCAGGAAAGTTCATGTGGGATTCGTTACAGTTCGTGTCCACAGGTTGTAGGTTCACTTCGAAGAAGTTACTGGACGTCACTCAACAAGGCTAGCTCAGTTGCTGGATGTCACTTGATGAGGTCAGGTCTGGTCATCACTGGTTATTATTCTGAAAAACACTTATTGAACACTGTTAGTATTATGTAACAACATCATACAGGATTAAATCGAGTATTCTCACCCAGAGTTAAACTTCCTTGAGGTACACATTGAACTTCACCATCTTTCATCATCACCCACCAAGTAGTTCCAGGTCCTTGAGCGAAAGCAACTCCACGAATGGGTTTGCCTTTGCCCGAAGCAGGAAATACCCAGACAGTCTTCCCCAACAAATTCCTTTCATGCACCACAGGGACTTTATCTCCCTCTACTGTATGTAAAGGCTCTGAATGAGCAGGACCAGCACGGTTGATGGATCCTCTGGTGTTAACTAACCAGGTGGCATGTGCTAAATTCTTGTCCCAGTTTTTAAAAGTTCCACCTCCCATTGCTTTCAGAGTAGTTTTTAACAGTCCATTGTATCGTTCAATTTTCCCAGAGGCTTGTGCATGATAAGGGATATGATATACCCATTCAATACCATGTTCTTTAGCCCAATTGTCTATAAGATTGTTTTTGAAATGAGTCCCATTATCTGATTCAATTCTTTCTGGAGTGCCGTGTCGCCACAAGATCTGCTTTTCTAGGCCCAAGATAGTGTTTCGGGCAGTGGCGTGAGGCACGGGATACGTTTCTAACCATCCGGTAGTTGCTTCCACCATAGTGAGCACATAGCGCTTACCCTGGCGAGTTAGAGGAAGTGTGATGTAATCAATCTGCCAGGCCTCCCCATACCTATATTTTAACCATCGTTCCCCATACCACAAAGGTTTTAATCGCTTAGCTTGCTTAATTTCGGCGCATATTTCACAATCATGGATAACCTGCGCAATAGCGTCCATAGTTAAATCCACCCCTCGGTCACGAGCCCATCTGTATGTTCCATCTCTTCCCTGGTGTCCTGAAGTGTCATGGGCCCACCGAGCTAGAAATAGTTCACCTTTATGTTCCCAGTCCAAGTCTATTTGGAACACTTGAGCAGCCTGATCCACATGCTGGTTGTGTCGATGTTCTTCAGTGGCACGACTTCTGGGCACATGAGCATCTACATGACGCACCTTTACAACTAAGTTCTCTAGCCGAGCAGCAATGTCTCGCCATAGTTCAGCAGCCCAAATAGGCTTACCTCTGCGCTCCCAGTTATTATGCTTCCACTGTTTTAACCAACCCCAAAAAGCATTTGCCAACATCCATGAGTCAGTATAAAGATAAAGCACTGGCCATTTTTCCCGTTCAGCAATATCTAAGGCCAGCTGGATGGCTTTTACCTCTGCAAACTGACTTGATCCACCTTCTCCCTCAGTTGCCTCTGCAACTTGTCGTGTGGGACTCCACACAGCAGCTTTCCACTTACGACGATTTCCTACAAGGCGGCAAGATCCATCAGTAAACAGGGCATACTGCTTCTCATTATCTGGTAACTGATTATATGGTGGAGCTTCCTCAGCACGTGTCACCACCTCCTTAGCGGGCATTGCAAGGTCTTTACCTTGTGGCCAGTCTGCGATTACCTCTAAAAGTCCTGGACGATTATGATGACCCATTCGAGCTCTCTGTGTAATTAGGGCAGTCCATTTACTCCATGTAGCATCAGTGGCATGATGTGTGGAAGGAACTTTACTCTTGAACATCCAATTTAGGACTGGTATTCGTGGTACTAGGAGAAGCTGTGCGTCAGTACCAATCACTTCTGAAGCAGCTTTAACTCCTTCATATGCGGCCAATATTTCTTTTTCAGTTGCAGTATAGTTGGCCTCAGAGCCTCTATATTTTCGGCTCCAAAATCCTAAGGGTCGACCTCGAGTTTCTCCTGGTGCCCTCTGCCAGAGGCTCCAGGTAGGACCATTGTCCCCAGCTGCAGTGTATAGCAAATTTTTAATATCTTGCCCTGTTCGGATTGGCCCAAGAGCTACTGCCTGTACAATCTCTTGTTTGATTTGTTCAAAGGCCTGTTGCTGTTCAGGGTCCCATTGAAATTTGTTTTTGTTTCGAGTCACATCAAAAAGAGGTTTCACAATCTGACTATAACCAGGAATATGCATTCTCCAGAAACCCACAGTACCTAAGAAGGATTGTGTTTCTTTTTTGTTAGTTGGTGGCAACATAGCTGATATTGTGTTAATCACGTCTATTGGGATCTGGCGACGCCCATCTTGCCACTTCACTCCCAAATACTGGATCTCTCGTGCAGGTCCCTTGACCTTGCTTCTCTTTATGGCAAAACCAGCATCCAAAAGAATCTCAATTATTTTCTTACCTTTCGTGAAAACTTCTTCTGCTGTGTTACCCCATACAATGATGTCATCGATGTATTGCAGATGTTCCGGAGCTCCACCTCTCTCCAGGGCAGTATGGATCAGTCCATGGCAGATGGTAGGGCTGTGTTTCCACCCCTGGGGCAGTCGGTTCCAGGTGTACTGGATACCCCTCCAGGTGAAAGCAAACTGCGGCCTGCATTCTGCTGCTATAGGAATAGAGAAAAACGCATTAGCAATGTCAATTGTGGCATACCACTTAGCTGCCTTTGACTCCAGCTCATACTGAAGATCTAACATGTCCGGCACGGCAGCACTCATCGGTGGTGTAACCTCATTTAGGCCACGATAGTCTACAGTCAATCTCCATTCTCCATCAGACTTACGCACAGGCCAGATAGGACTGTTAAATGGTGAGCGAGCTTTGCTGATCACTCCTTGACTTTCTAGTTGGCGTATCAGCTTATGGATGGGAACTACAGAGTCTCGGTTGGTACGATATTGTCGTCGATGCACTGTTTTAGTAGCAATTGGTACCTGTTGGTCTTCAGTTTTCATCAGCCCTACGACACTAGACTCCTCTGACAGTTTGGGCAAGCTAGACAGCTGATCAATGTCCTCAGTCTCTACAGCTGCTATGCCAAAAGCCCATCGATACCCTCTTGGGTCTTTATAATACCCTTTCTTGAGGAAGTCTATGCCCAGAATGCATGGGGCATTTGGACCAGTCACTATGGGGTGCTTTTTCCACATATTCCCAGTAAGGCTCATTTCAGCCTCCAATACAGACAGTTGTTGAGAACCACCCGTCACTCCAGAAATAGTAACAGTTTCAGTACTTGTATGATTCGATGGCATTAGAGTGCACTGTGCACCAGTGTCCACCAGAGCTCTATATTTTCGTGGTTCTAATGTGCCAGGCCACCGAATCCACACAGTCCAATAAACTCGGTTGTCCCTCTCCTCCACCTGGCTGGAGGCAGGGCCCCTCTAATTTTGAGGTTGATTCACGGGGTTTACCTGATTCACAGTATTAACTACATTTACATTCCGATTATTCCTTCTCGTGGCAGATTGTTGTCTTCTGTTGGTGTTTCGCAAATTGGATACTCGTTCTCGTAGAGCAGAAGTAGGTTTTCCATCCCAGTTTCTCATGTCCTCACCATATCCACGTAGGAAAATCCACAAGTCATTCCGTGACAAGTTGCCATCATTTTTAGTTGATCTTGAAGGTCTGTATTTTCTAACAGCATCAACACGGCTCCATTGAGGTCTGTCATCTCTCTTGGACAATGTTTCAATCAGCTTCTCTAATGATTGATTGTTTTTCTCAAATGATTCACTATTTTTCTCAATTGCTTGATTGGTTTTCTCCATTGCTCTCTCAATTGATTCATTGGTTTTCTCCATTGCTTTCTCAATTAATTTCTCCAGTGATCTGTTGTTTTCCTCGATTATTTTTTCCATGGCAGCAATCTGAATTTGTTGGGGATTGGCAGTACTGTCTTCATACTGTCGTGCTTTGTTGGCCACTTCACTCACTGTTGGTACCTGACCATCTCCATCTAATGCCCAGACCATTGTTGACAAGGTGTGCTTATACACTGGTGGGGCACTCCTCACGAACATCTGAATAACGTGTTTGTGGCAGGGCATTTGATCAGGGTTTAAGATTGTTTGTGGATCGCTGTAAATCACCTCTCTCACTGCTAGTTCTCTCAGGAACTTAATGCCTTTCTCCATGCTGGTCCAGTTGGTTGTGTGGATAGGAATATCGTCCTTGTGGGTATACCGGTTCTTAATAGCTGTCAAGAGTCGTCTCCAGAGGCTGAGACTGTTGTCGTCTTTTGCAAGTTCCGTATCAACGCCTGCGTTTCCAGACAGGGATCCCAACTGTTTGGCTTCTTTACCGTTCAGATTAATGGTCTCGGCTCCTTTATCCCAGCACCGGAGTAACCACCTGTAATATGATTCACCCTCACGACGGCCAAAGTCCTTTCTCACATCTCGCATGTCCCTCAGAGTTAAAGGTTTGACAACTGCGTCCGTTTGTGGCTTCGAACCATCTGATGACTTCGGTTGGGAAGGACCCTGTCCTGGATCAGAATCATCTGATGATGGATGACTTGCCTTCCAGGCCGTAACTAACCTTTCTAATACTGAATCTGTTGGGGGACCAGCCTTCTTTTTTGAGTCTGAATCTGAGTCATCTGATGGTGCTACTTTAGAAGGACTTTGTCCTGGAGTTGTGTTATCTGTTGTTAGGGCAATTGACTTTCTCCGATGTTTCTTTCTAGTCACAGGGGCGACATTTGCTGATACACACTGAGTGTTAAAGGACACAGTGATACTCAATGACTTGCACAAATTCCTACAGAAACGCCACAATGCCAAGAGATTCATGGGCATTAACATCAGAATCAATAGCAATTCAATCTTTCGATTAAAATAACTGCATTCACAATCACAATCACAATCCCCAAAACCTGGTATACTCAGATTAGCAAACAAATTAGTATAATTTCCTAAGGTGAAATTGAAAGTGTAGTTAAAAACAAAATTCATCATTGTGCTCTTAAGGTATTCAGGTATGCCGATCACCCAAATTACTGCAGAATACACCGACCCAAAAAAACCCAGTACAGTGAGAAATCTTGTCATGAAACCAGAACAGGCAAACCACAGAACGATATACCAAATCACACTCGAGAGTTTGGACAAAATTTTGACACCCAGGGAGGAACCCACATTTAAAAGGACATGACATAACATTTCACCGACCGATAACATGATGTGAGCTGTCCGGTTTTTCTCCTCTAACCCTTCAGAACTCTCAAAGAAAAGATCTGATACGCTCTCAAATGCGCCGGATGGAATTTAAACTATGCGGGCAATATATCAGAGCCCAGTTGTGTCTAAATAACTGGTAAAATAGTCTGAGCCTGATTGGTGTTTGTTTTCTTGCCCCACGTTGGGCGCCAATAAATCTGTCGCGGGTTAGGGCTGGGCCGGCCACTAACGCGGACAGACGCTCTCTAACCCCCTCTTCCCCCCCTAAACGGGAAGAGAAAAGGGAATGAGGCAGAGAGACTTACCGGTGAGAGAAGAAAAAAACTAGAACAGCTTTAATGAAAATAATAGGAATAATGGTAAAGAGATAAAAGTAAAGAATTATATACAACTATAGATAGTAGCCCGATATCAAACCCGACTCCCTCCCCCGATAGAAATCACCACTGGTGCTGCAGAGCAGGAGGCACTGGGGAAACCCCAGGCTCAGCGGCGGCGGGAGCTGGATACAGGGAGCTGGATTCGGGAACTCAGGATCCGGATCAAAATCAGGAGGTCAGATGGAGTCCTCTCTGGACACCGGCTGTTGCAGGAAAAGAAGGCGAAAAGAAGGGCCGAAACTCTCGTGATCACTCAATTTATACTAAATATGACGTATATGGGATGGAATACTCTCGTTGGTCACCTGTCCTGTCTGTTACCCCCCGGAGGTGCCACCTTTTACTTCCTTGTGCCCCCCTCTTACTACCCAGCACCCCCAGCGTGGCACACAAGAGCCAGCAGTGGCCTTGGTCACTATAGGAATAAGTATAAGCAAGAGCCTTTCTACATATCAGTCCCAGGCAGTGACTGTAAACATCAGGTGTTATCACTGCCAGTAGCACACACTGTCTGCAAAAACATGCTGCTGACTTCAGAAAGTGCAACCTTTTAGAAGACACTAAACTGAAAAGAAAAAATCACTAAACAGGACTGGGTTTTTAGCTAAACCCAGGACACAGGGACATGTACTGGGGCAGTTTGCAAAGAATTGCGACCATGTGGGAAAGACTCATTGCAGAAGTTCAAGGAGGACTGCCTGCTTTTAGTGGGACACCATGTTTAAGCAAGTGAAGACTGTGAGGAGTCCTCTTCGTGAGGACAAAGGAGCAGTATGGACAATGTATAATGAGCAGATCACAATCCCCATCCTCTGCATTGCTGGCAAGGAGGATGTAGCCATGGAAAAAAAAAAAAAGAAGAATGGGAAGAAAGTGTATTTAAGATCTGTTTGTATTTATTTTCTCACTATCCTACTCTGATTAATTGATTGGTGGTGGTTTTAGCTTTAAATTAAATTGATGGTTTTGTCCCCAAGTCTACTCTTTTTTTTTCCCGTGATCATAGATTGAGAGTGAGCCCTCCTTGTCCTTAATCTCAGACCTTCAGACTTTTGTTGAATTTTCTTCTTCTCATCCCAGAAACAAAGGAAGCAGTAGTAACTGAGCAACTGTATAGTTCTTTGCTGCTGTCTGGGTGGGCTCAAATCATGACACAAGCAAGTATATTGGTTGACAAAGTTCTAAACCAGAGCTTAGCATTAATCTGTTTGAAAACAGAATTATCTTTTTTTTTTTCTCTGAAAGTAGTTAGTTCTTTTCTATCAGATGTGGAAAAGAGAGGAATGACTGAACGTAGGTACATCGTGTTTAGAAGAGAGGCCTCTGATCAGTGGGAGAATTGTGATCTCTAAACTGGTTAACGATCATTGCATCTGCTCTCAATTAAGGTGCAAGATCTATATGTTTATCACATCTAGATGTTTAAGTGACAGAACACAACATCTGGTGTAAGATTTCTTACACTAAAGCATGCCAGTGGGTTGCCAAAATTCCAGATGACATTACTCCTCAGTAAAGTACCAGAAGACAAGTATTGTGTCTTCAAGGAAATTTTTTTTTTTTTTTACTATAATCAAGATATATGGACAGCTTATGATTTCAACAAGGAGAACACAGAAATATCCTTAGAAAATTTTAAGTCTATCTGATTTCTGGGGCACTTCAAAGTAGAAATTTACTTTGAAATTAAGACATTTCATTAAGACGAAGTATTATGCTGATGAAAGCTCTCTGGCAGGAAGGACCTAAGAGATTGTCTTGTCAAGGCAGCAGAGCATCTGGATCTGAGTGAGGTATCTTTTGATGTAACAGGAAGAATGAGTAGATTAAATAAATTTTCTATTTCGCTTTCTCACTCATTTTACAAAATCATCAGTAACATCCAACTGGTAACTGTGACACTGCAATAAGGTTTATATACATTGTACATTGGCATAAAGGTAAGTGTTACTTCAACTGATTACAGTAAAGGCTTCCTTATCACACACAATGGCAAACCCATAAACTCACCACAGAACAACTTAAACACTCTGTTCTCCATCACATTTCTTCATTCATGTAAAAGGCTGCAGTGTAGCCATAGTTCAGCACAGGGACCAGAGGAGGGACATATTAGTCCCTGCAGTCTTCAAGAAAATAAGTGTCTTCTACTAAGAAATAACACCCAGGAAGACTCTTTATCATACATTGAGAGATCAGAGTGGAAACTTGATTTCAAAGGCTTCCAGGGCATATACTAGTTTTGTGTCTATATCTCTGGGCCTGTTTAGTTCATATTCTGACAAAGGTAAAAGAAAATACAGTGAATTTCTGTTGCTTTCCGAATGTATTGCACATATTCTGCATGCAACCACTAGAAACTTTTTGTGAACTATTTTTTAGTGCAGATTGAGGAGAGGGCTCTGTATATGGCAATTAAAGTGTGTCAAACATGATCTCCAATCAGTATCACAAATGAAATTTTTTTTCTACTGGCACACCTAAGATGAGGTGAACTCATGAGAAATGTTTACCTGTCACTACCCTAGTCATTCACTTGTTAGGTACGCTGTGCAAGATTTTTTAAAACTTAGAATTGTTGCTCTTAAGCAGCAATATGGACTGGGAAGCTACAGACAAATACCAAATTCTAGATATTCCCTCAGAGCAACCCTGTTGCAAAAAATCTGAGATCTTTCAGTAAGAACAAATGAATCTTTTTTTTTTTTAAGTCTGAATTTAATAGCTGCCTCAACATTCACATTATTTTGAAGATGTCATTTAGTCATAACAAGAATTTTAAAAAAGCACTAGGTTAAACATTGACATTATACAACTTTAAAAGAGTGCAGTGGCTGGACATAAGCAGGTGCAAGTCAAATTGAAAGAAAAAATGATGGAGGTTAATCTTAATATTAATTAGTTGTGAAAAAGAAACAGATTTTATGATGAAGTTGATTGACAACATTGGAAGTAAGCATACTGAACACAATTATAGATTACTTTGTTATCAGCTAGACCTTAGGATAATTTCAGTAAAGGTAATGAGCAACAGCAGAAAGCTGTAGCTTGATTATTAAAGATAATTAAAACAAAAGCTCCAAGTTCAGTACTTAAAGTACAATAAAATTCTAAATATTTTGGGACGTAGTTTGGAGTAGGAGAAATTAAGAATAGGTGTGGAGGAAGCAGAAGAGAATGGAAGAGTAACATTCCAAAGATCATGCAGCTGGTAAGAGCAGAGAAACAATACATGGAGGGGAGAACATGACACAACATCATTTAACTGATTTAAGTTACAGTACAGTTGAACAGACGTGGTGTAAACAAAAAAAGGTAGGAGCCAAACAAACAGATAATGTCTATAAAGTATAACATAAAATAGCAGCTGCATGTGAGCTTTTCTGGTGAAAATACTCTAAATTGAGCAGTATTCCAACATATTAAAGTACAATTAAAAAAAGAATGAACAGCTTTCCATACTAAAAATATATCCTCTTACCTTCATTCTCCTGGCCTTAGACTAGAAAATTTAGAGTATTATAAACTATTACTTACATGCTAGTTCTTTAAGTATGGACTTGAGGATCTCTCTACTCTGTCATCGTAAGGCCGCGTACGCAATATTGTGTCCAGTTCTGGGCCTCTCAGCTCAAAAGAGACAGGGAACTGCTTGAGAGAGTCCAGTGCAGAGCCACAAAGATGATGAAGGGAGTGGAACATCTCCCTTACGAAGAAAGGCTGAAGGAGCTGGGTCTCTTTAGCTTGGAGAAGAGAAGGCTGAGGGGTGACCTCATAAATGTTTATAAATATGTCAAGGGGGAGTGTCAGGAGGATGGAACCAGGCTCTTCTTGGTGACGTCCAGTGACAGGACAAAGGGCAATGGATGCAAGCTGGAACATTGGAGATTCCTCAAAAAACATTAGAAAAAACTTCTTCACTGTGAAGGTGACAGAGCACTGTCAGGCTGCCTAGGGAGGTTGTGGATTCTCCTTCTCTGGAGACATTCAAAACCTGCCTGGATGTGTTCCTGTGTGACCTACTGTAGGTGATCCTGCTCTGGCAGGGGGATTGGACTAAATGATCTTTCGAGGTCCCTTCCAACCCCTAACATTCTATGATTCTATGATTCTATGATAAGTACTGAGTGATAATACCAGAAAGGATATAATTCATCGCAAGGGAGTCCGCTACTTTGAATTTTCATGATAGAAGCAAAGTATTTGTTTCTTATTTTGCTTGGTGTGTATCTTTAAAAAGAATGGACCATAAGGTCTCCAAAGACACTGGTCCAAATAGACAGGGAATACGCAGTAGTTTTTGCAAGGAAAGAAGACTTTTAAAAATATGAGGGAAAATATCTGGGAACTAACAAGTTACATGGAGTGGTCAATGACATGACTTCATTCTGTATTCCTAAGAAGGTTTAGGGTTTGTGCTCTGCTTTTATTCTGAACACTACTCATCTAGAAGAAACTGAAATACAAGTCTTCTCACACAAGCTGTGTCCTGATTACTGAAACTCAAGCCCACATTAAGAGATGCAGCAAGCTAGGATGCAATGATGCCTCTCTCTGCAGGAGATGAGGTCCATAGCCAAGATACTTCAGTACATCATGCTGAGGCTTGTAAATGCAACAGGACATGTAGAGGAAGCAGATGACCGAGATGAGAGAAAAGAGACACATTATGCTGATGAAGGCTCTCTGGCAGAAAGGATCTATCAGATTTAAACTAATGCATAGGGTTATTCACAGGGGAAGCTTTGACTGCCAGCTTGTCAGGACAGAACAGCAAACCTCTGAATGAGAGGATTTCTGATCCAACAGGCTGCCTTTGTTGAATTATACTGGCAGGGAAAAGAGATAACAGAAGAGAGATGCAGCAATAAGAAAGATTGGACAAAAAAATTATTGGTAGGGGCTGAGAGAAAAATGAAAGCAAATATGAATAAATCTGGAAAAAAAATAGAAAAAAATCAAGAAAAAAATTTAAAGTTTAATATGTCTGCCATTGCAATAAGACCCCGTCTACAGTTTGTACGGTCTTTAGAAAAGCTGCCTGATAGTAAGTTCATTGGAAAATACTACAGCAATTAAGCAACCTCAGTTGTGGCAGAGGAAAGCTTGAAATGAAAAAAAAAGCAACATAAGGCAAGCCAAAAGATACTCCAGAAGTTTGCTTTAACTTTACAGAGAGACAGCTCCAAACACTCAACTCAGGTTTTATGTTTCAAACCCTACAGTTAAACTGTGCTATTCCCAGCAATGCTGACAAGCTGCATTCTGACAATATCCAAATTTATGGAAGCAGAAGCAGCTCTGATTTCCTCATCACATGATGTAACTAGGACCCCAGCATCTCTCAACCTTATAAATGAAAGCAAATAGCTATTATAGTCTTGCCTCTTCCTGGGGCATCAATGTACTGCACTGAGATAATTCTCATCAAGATGTTCGTAAAAGGTAATACAAAATGAAAATGCTCAGTTGTAAGCAGTTTTCAAGTGAGTCACAGAGAAGAAAGAGACTTGCTAGTTCAAGACACACTGAAGTCAATGGCAGTCTGATACCTGGACCCTATAAAAAAAAAAAAAAAAAGACTTACAAAGCATTTTGATTTTTCTGAATGGTGTCTTCATTTTGTGAATACATAGGTCACTTTTAAAAATTAAATTTGGCAGTTAAACAAGTGCCAATTCATTTGTGGGCACAGAAATAAGAAAATCTGGATGAGACTTGGTGATGGTTAGATTTTGAGGTGGGACACAACTATATTGATTTGTAGATAAAAATGTAAACTAGAGTTAAACAAGTATCATGAGTCAGGGTCACCAGTAATTGCATTGAGGTTAAAGAATTAAATCTTTCTTAGAATATGATACCTAAATGAAGAGGGTCCCGTCGGAGAGCCGGTCAAGACAACGACAAATCCCACCGATATGGCTACAGATCGTCCTTCCTTTATTGCTCCGGACAGCTCAATATATACAGTTCAGCAGTGTCCCCGCGCCTGCCCCTTAACAGAGTTGGTCAGTTACAGGTTTACACGCGCCAGCGTTTTATTGGGCAGTGCCATTCAACTATGCAAGCGGCTCTCGCCCCCCCTTCTCCCCCCGGGGCCAGCACCTCCAGCCAAGCATCTCGCAAAGCTCTCACAAAACAGATAAAACCTCCTCCTCCCCGTGTTCCAAGGCAGCTTCAAGGACAGAGCCTTTGTTTAGGCCTAAGCTGGGTTGTCCACGTTTTTAAAGTAATACCGTGCCTCTGCTCCACAAGAAATTCCTCTACATATCCCCCTTTTTCTTTTTGGACAACCCAGGCTTCATCCGCTAGCTTGCTTATAATTTTCTTGATTATACTTATCAAACAACTAAACATAAGTAAGCCTATAACAATTAAAACTGCAATAACCAAAAATGCCTTAACTAAACTCTTAATTCATCCTGTCAAAATTCTCACACCCATCGCCCTAAATCATACTTTGATCCTTAATCACACACTTCTAACAAAGCAAAAGGCAGCTGGTTTCCCTGCCTTGCTTTTAGCTAAAGAAAGATCACTCTGCTGGTTAGTACATAAACCTTAACACCTACTATGTGGCTTTGGTTACACAACCAATATAAGCTTCATTGTTAGTCACACAAAGAGGATACATATTAATACAACAGGTAACATTGAGAACAGTCACATTTTCCCACAATTGCTCTGCCATCAGCTGTAAGTATCTTCTGCCAGTCCAGTCCATATCATCGTTGGTAATCGGTACCTCAGGGTCCCATCACGTCACTGGGCGAAACAAAGGGATTCAACAGGCAGGCCCAGTGCATGGTCGTGTTGCTGCTGTGCTGTTGAAGTGACAGGATGCTGCACAGCCACATCATGCAGGATCATGCGGTTCTCAAGTCCCTTGTCCGTTATTAATAATAACAGGACACTCAATCGAACTGGCTGCTTCCCAATCTCCCTCTGTTATAACGTCTCTGATGACACCTCTCCATCACTGTTGCAAAGGATCCTTTATGGTTCAAGCTTGAAAATCAGGCTTGAGTGAGGGAGCTGATGGTAGTGGGGGAGCTGAACTGGTTTAAGGGTTTCTTCTATTTCTCGCTGTCCAGTTGATAATTCAGCGAGTTTGTTCAGGATCTCTTTCAGGGGTTCATCCTGATCTTCCTTCTTCCCCCTCTCTCTTTTTTTTTTTTTTTTCCTTTTTTTTTTTCTTTTTTTTTTTTTTTTCTTATTAGCTCAAGTATTACTTCGATCACGCTGTTATCACACAGGGAGAGCAGAATTTCCCAGGTCTGTTTTGATCATACTCTCCCGTTCACTCCCATGCACATCTGGTGTACAAGAAGCGTCTTATCTTCATTCTCACGGACAAGCTCTCAACATGAGCTGTACCTGGCTGGTCAGGGTCTCTTTTCATAATTAGCAAGCAAGAGTTATGCACTTGTTTAGAAAAGAGCTCAGCTCAAGGACGAAAGTCTTAATTCTGCAACGCAGTGCAGTTTCTCCTTTTTCTTTTCTTTTTTTTTTTTTTTTTTTTTTTCTTCCACCCAGTCGGGACGAGCAGGGAGTTTCTTCCTTTGCCTTTTTCCTTTCCTGCCCTCCCCCCAACGCTTCGATCGCTACCGCAGCAACTTTCTTTTCTGCTTGCATGATTTCTAGAGTGCGTATTACGGTTTTCCAAACTGTTCCTAGTTCTTTCGCTTCTTTTCCTTCTTTTCCTCCCTCTAGAGTACAGTCCCACAAAAAGTCTCCTACTTCACGCCATTCCGTGGAACTAAAGATTAATGACGGGTCGTTCATTTTCTCCCGTTTCCGAGCCCATGGGGCTAATACGTCTCGCTCCTTTACTTTTCCTCCTCTCTTAGAGAGTATACTAAGGAGGCGAGTTGCCGCGTCCGTTTCCATCGCGGTCTTACCTTGGCAGGGGCTTGATCAGCTGCTCAAGCTCTGGTCTCCGGTGCCCTTTTGGTCACACTCGGAACTCTCCTGCCTCCAGCTCTCCGGCTCCCAAATCGGCTCACGTCCGATGCTTCGGAGTCTTCCCGCATTTAAGCGTCCATAGAGGGTCCCTTGTTCAGGCGCCAGATGAAGAGGGTCCCGTCGGAGAGCCGGTCAAGACAACGACAAATCCCACCGATATGGCTACAGATCGTCCTTCCTTTATTGCTCCGGACAGCTCAATATATACAGTTCAGCAGTGTCCCCGCGCCTGCCCCTTAACAGAGTTGGTCAGTTACAGGTTTACACGCGCCAGCGTTTTATTGGGCAGTGCCATTCAACTATGCAAGCGGCTCTCGCCCCCCCTTCTCCCCCCGGGGCCAGCACCTCCAGCCAAGCATCTCGCAAAGCTCTCACAAAACAGATAAAACCTCCTCCTCCCCGTGTTCCAAGGCAGCTTCAAGGACAGAGCCTTTGTTTAGGCCTAAGCTGGGTTGTCCACGTTTTTAAAGTAATACCGTGCCTCTGCTCCACAAGAAATTCCTCTACACCTAAAAATACTGGTGTGTTGGGTTTTTTTCTTTTTTATCTTTATGAACAGGACACAGGAATTTCTGGCTTTATCAGTGTGATCAATGACATACAATAGAGTGATGTTGTTTCTGTTCAAAACATAAATGGTTCCCAAAAATTTCATAAGGTTTCAATCTCTTGTCATTTTACTCTGTCCAAAGCTTTTAAATTAAATGCATACAACCTTCTACCAACTCTTCAAAATATTAACATGTTTTAAATAAACTTCATGTTATTTACCTGCATTTGTATGTCCGATGTTTAAGTAATTTATATACCTGGAATTACATTTCTAAGGGAGTATTAAAACCAAATGTCTCCTTGATTGCTTTTGAAAAATGAATAGGCAAGGAAAGAATCAAAGAAAATTTTACAGAGGTGCTAACTTTGCCACTGTGCCATTAAGAAATAATGGTATGAATTAGCAAAAGATATTAATTTAAAAATATGAACCAATTACTACAGGGAAAATGACTTGATAGGTCAAGTGAGGAAAAGACAATAAAAAGCAGTTATGCACACACCGACGAACAGTGTGAGAGGTAATCTAGCACTATGTATCAAAGTAGATGTTGTTTTCCTCAACTTGGAACTCAAACATATCATTAAAATCTCAGTTTGGAGACATGTCTCAGTTCCAAGAAAAATCATAAAGCCCAGTTCCCTGCAGAAGTTTTTAATATGATCACTAAAGAAAGATCTCTAACAAGTTGATAATACTTAGCTGAATTCTGAAACACCTCTCATGAAAACAACTCTGAGATCCTTATTCACATAAAGTCCAAGGTTTTTCTAAGGTGTCAATTTTTTAACATACCACCTTGGAGATAGCTTGAATAGTTCAATAACCATATCTTTATGATACTAAAATACCCATCTGATTTATCCTTATCTAGATTAGAAAACTGTCCTGTCCTACGAATTTCCAAAGCACAACTAATGACCCTTCTTCAAACAGTTTTTGTAATACCACAATATCAAAGTTACTTTCCTAGACCACACTGGTAATAAATAAGTGGCAGTTTGCAAATTAAAACCAGGATAAAACTCAAAGCTCAGCTATCTCTTACCCTTATAAAGCCAGAAAACCTCTTAATCAAGCCAAAAGAAACTATAATACACAGCAACTTGGACCACATCAGATTTTCTCTGAAAATTTGAGGTACACAGATTTTCTCTGAAAATTTGAGGTACACAGCTCTACACTCTAAGAAACCTCATCCCTAGTAAAGGCATCCCACCAAAGAATTTTGATAAATATTTTAAAGGTGTTTTACTGTTTTGAACTACATTAGAATTTTATTCAACACAAGAAGAATCCCATGTCTTCACACTGCTGCTGTTATCCCAGACACACATCAGAATCTGTGCTGGAACACGAATTCTTCCAACAGCCTTGTCACTAAATTCATCTTCTGAAACAAACTCTCCAGGGTCTGATGTGCACTGAATGAATCCAGGTTGTGTTTCAAGTAATAATTTAAGATTGCCAAAGATATCCACAACCACTGCAAAAATACACTCTGCAGCAGAGCCATCAAAATGCACAGATTCTTTACTTTCATTTCTTGAAGGATATTATTTTTCATGCAGTGTACTCAGTACCTTTACTGAAATTATGTGTGTGGAAATAAATAACCATTATGTACCAGAATAAACTCATTCAGACCATCAATAAAGCACAGAATGACCCAGCTACAAGTAGGAGAAAAGTGTTTCTGAGAAAATAATTTTTTTTATCATCTCGGTCTATGTCTTGACAGAGTAGCTTACAAAGACGAGCTTTTGAGTTATATGAATTTTAAGAAATAGCAAAAATCATGGATTCATTAGGAATACTGCTTCTAGGGCATAAGTAACCATCTCCCCCTTCCACGTGTATGGAAAATGTGTAGCTCCCACAGTTCCATGTTAAGATCCCCTTTTCTCTCTTTTCTCACAGATAGTCTTGATGATACAATATCTAATTAAATCTAAACCAGTTTGTTCTCAAATTTTATTTATCTTTGAAGTTTAGTTTTTCTGCTTCAGACCTGAAAGGATTGCATGTGTAAATGCTTAGTTCCCTCTAAATAATACCTACTGACAGGTTTTGCCTAATGAGAACAATTTTTTTCCCATTTAAAACTTTTCAATTTTAAATTACCCTTATCAAAACTGAAGATCAAATCTCTTATAAAGGTGAAATTTTATGTTTCTGAGTACACTGCTATCCATTATTTACTTGATCTGTCTCAGTATCTCATTCTCTGTTTGTTGGTAGGAGTATACCGAGCAGTGTTGTGCATGGCATTGATGGCTGATAAACCACCCCTGTGAAGCTCTTGAAATAAAAAATGGGTTAGTTATCACCTAAGCTGACTTCCTGCTAAGAGATGGCTTAGTGCCTCGCCTCCTCATTTTTGTAAAACAGGGCGGTTTTGTTTGAGTCATGGTTTATTTTTGGTAGCTGTCTCAGGATGACTTTGGTTGATTTCACCTAAGTATGGCTACTTAAAAATAGGGCATGTAGTCTAAATCAGTCAAATAGGATCCGGTCTGGTTCCTGTGGGCTCTATATACACTGGTATCACAGACTTCTCCAGAAGCTGGTTCTTCCCATTCTGAAATAAGTGTATAAGACAGGTGAGACAGATTTCTCCCACAAGACTGATAATTTACCACCTCCCTTGGTAACTCATTTCAGCCATTGGTTACAGCCTCACTGTATTACTGATCTGAATATTCTAGTTCAGACTTCAACGTTTATGTAAGCCCTTTATCAGCTTATTTTTTAAATTTCATTGAGAAGTTATTTCTATGTAATATGCTGACAATAAAATTGGTTTTCTTTTGTTAGACTTGAAACTTTTGTTGTGCTCAGGTATATTAGCAGTCTCATTTGGATGTCTGGAAACTGAAAGCTTTACAATCACTTTCAAGCTGAGTTCATAGACTCAGCAAAGTAATTCATTTTCCTCATTAAGAACACTGACCAGATGGATATATTAATGAATTAATCCTTTCAAAACCTTTAGAAATTGTTGCAAAACCTTAAGTAAATTGCAACCAGGGGGAAAAAAAATTAAAAATTGCCAGCCACTTTTATTAAATAATAGCTTTATTCTGGCTGTTTTCCAGTCTTTACAGATTTTGACCAATCAGTGAGAGTTTGTCTAACTGTTTTTAATGGTATTTCATCCTGCTTGGAAGTATGTTGTGGGGTCCTTTTCAATTAACTGCTTCTAACATTTTGAACAATAATTTCTGGTCTACACTGTAGACTTCCTACTTCCTCGTGCTGTAAAAATGATATTGGCAAAGATCCATTTTACTCATTTGTTGGAACAGAGGGAGAATAATTGTTTAACCCCTGATATGGGTCACATTTTTTTATTGACATACTCAATACATGAGCTGCATAAGGCATTGAGCTGTCTACATCACTACCCTAGGGAAAATTTGTATTTTATTAAAGCTATTGACTTAAACTAACCCATTCTAATAATAACTGCCTTCCTAAACATAGCAGAACAAGAAATAGCCTTGCTCGCGCAGTCACTACAGCTGCATAGCAGAATTAAACAGAAAAGTTGAGCAATTCTCTGCAATAGAAATCTTGATTTGCACCCATTCAAAATTTTGTCTCTACAACTGAAGTTTAGGGAACATACTACAGAGAACACTCTAAGAAATCCTGATACACATTGTTCATCCATTATTAGCTCATCATTTTCCCTTGAGATTTTATACTTTGTGTCTATTCTTTGCTTTAAAGGTTTAGTGGAAAGGAAATGAAGCCATGAGACATAGATTAACCAAAATACCTGAGGTGTGCATTTTGACATATTACCTTAACAGATCAAAGTGTTCTTTCTATGTTTCCTTGTATTTTGCACAAAAAATGAATTTTACTACACCCGTGTGATTATTATTTGCAAAATATGCATTAAGGACCTAAATATGTTTGTGTACAGAACTGTGTACTAAAGTTAACTGTTACATATTTTGTATTTAACTGTTTATCCAGGTGACATCTGTCTTTTAATCAATAAGCAGCAGAAGGATGTTTCTTTTTGATTGATAACTTTCCAGCTAAAGGCATTTAACTGAATCACTAAAGCTGCCAGGCCCACAAGTTTACACAGCTTTAACCATCTCTCTTCTTTCCTGTTTCTCACTCTGGGTCACAGTTCTAATTCATTTAACTTGAGGGCATTGCTCCTACTCTTCTTTATAGGATTGAGTTCAAGTATACAGTCAAGATCTTTCTTCACTTTGCTTCTCTGAAGGCAGCATAAGCACAGCATTTTGGGGTGGTACAGAATAACTTCAAAGAATAGACTGAAGTACAGATGAAATTTTTCCTTGCATAACCTATTAGGTACACAGATTTTTTTCCTTTAATTTTTCTTCCTGCTGCCCCCATTTAGATGGAAAAAATACACATGGGACCAGTAAATAAGACAGTCTTGACATTTTTTTTTTATTATAGCTGTCTTTTGACTCTTTATATTAAAGCTTCTGAGCACTGCTTTTATCTAAGCAAGAAAAAAACCCATCATTCTAACTTGCGTGCTAGACTGCAATGTCTATGCAAGTTTACAGCTAGACTAGGAGAAAAGACAACTGTTTAATTGGTAGCAACTGCATTACTATATGGCAGTACAAAATGATTTTACTGGTGGTAACAAAAAGTGGTGATTATTTTGACCTAAACTGATTGAGACTTCTTAAGAGCTAATGATAACAATGCGACAGATTTAGTGTAATTATTTGCCTTAATTTCCATATCCACTGAAATATTCACCAAGTTACTGTGATTGTTCATTAAAACAGTAGAAAGTAGAGTTGAATTACCACTAGAAGTTACTTCACATAAAAGTCATGCTAAATGAGTGTGGTGTAGCAAGCCTACAGCAACACTTAGGGTTAGCTGTCTCTGAGGATGCTATATCGATTATTGAGAGTTATATTGATCCTCATAGCTATGTGTATCGTAATCAAAATAGAAGGAAACAGAGCTAGCTGGGCTTGGATACCTTTCCTGTGTAATGGATGCCAGAAAAGCAGTGGTTCAGCTGATGCTTGTCCAAACCGATAGAGCAGAACAACATCTCTGATGTTTGCAAAAATAAGGGGGAACTGGACAATGCACATCTCTTTTGCCCTCTGTAGTTTAGCTGCTTCCTTCAGTGTAGTGGATCCCAATTCTTGCAGAACTCCTGCCAGTACAGCATAGCTGGTTGCCTGCGCAGGGCCTTGATATCAGTCATTGACTAACTAAATGTAATTGCCCTAAAGACAGCAACTTTGAACCTCTGCCACAGCATATGGAGATAATTCAGCAGGAAAACTCTGACCAGGATATTTTTCTTCTACGAGAGTTGCTGCAGGCTTTGCCACTGGGGATGAAGCAAAAGAAGCAATGGTACCACACTACTTCAGACCATCATAGCTCAGCTTCAGAAGGGCTTGCATCTCAGGTACAGAAATTTTCAGACATATCTGTGGTGTTTCTAATTGCTATGTTACCCTCTTCAATTCATTGGCAGGTTCTCTGTTTTATTAGTGCCCAAGCCATGTCCTTATGCCAAGAGTCAGTCCATGTGGACATTTAACATGTATGAACTCTGGTGTGTTTGGAGGTTTAAGAGAACATGGAGCACAGTAATAGAAAGGAGGAAGAGAATTCTTGCCAGAATACTGAACACATACCTGAAACTGCAGTTGCACAGCACAGTGCTCACTGCCTACTTGCTGTCCCTTGGATAAGATGTAGTATGCCACAGTGACTGGCTAATTCAGGACACAGACTAGCGAGTAAATCTAAAGGTCTTTTTGCTCACCTGTTAGATTTTGTCCCCAAATGGATTAAAAGTACTTTCAAGGTCAGGTTAAGTAGAGAGATGGTATAAAAAAAATCCTTTTGTGCCTCTCAATTACTGTCTTCTATAGGAGACCTAGCAACTGACTTCACTGACAAATCAAAATTTGCTTGCCCTCTCACTGAAGTGTTTTTCTTCATTATATCATCCTTTGTTTTTAGCAGATTAATAACCTAGGTAAGGAAAGTTTAATTGTATAATCTTGTATTATTTCATGCTATTTACAGTGAATGGACAGTTAAATATTTTCTTTATTTTTGTAACATTTGACATCCTCCAGTTGTGTTCAGCTACCTTTTGTCAATAGCTTTTGAGTCAGGACTAGTCAACATTCACTGGGATTTACTAGATAGTTTTACTCAGGTCAGTTGTTAGCTCTGATGGGTATTTTTACCTGGGTCTGCCCAGCTAGCTAGACTCTTCAAGAGAAGCAACAAGAGAAGCAACATGCTGCTATATCCTTGCAGCTTCTTTCGATGATTTCTTTGCGTGTCCTTGTTCAAGTCTTTGTTCAAGCCTTCCTTTTTAATCAGGAGGAATAGAAACAGAATCATGGAGCCATTTAGGTTGGAAAAGACCTTTAAGATCAAGTCCAGCCACTAACCTAGCACTGCCAAGTCCACCACTAAAGCATCACATCATCCCTGAGCACCATATCTACGCACCTTTAACATACCTTAAGGGATGGTGACTCCCCCATTTCCCTGGGCATCCTGTGCCAGTGTTTGGCATCCTTTTCCGTGAAGAATTTTTTCCTAATGTCCAATTGAAGCCTCCCCTGGTGTAACTTAAGGTCATTTCTTCTTGTCCTATCATTTGTTACACGGGAGAAGAGCCAACCCCCACCTCGCTACAACCTCCTTTCAGGTAGTTCTAGAGTGATTAGGTCTCCCCTAAGCTTCCTTTTCTCCAGGTTAAACAACACCAGTTCCCTCAGCCACTCCTCATAAGACTTGTGCTCTAGACATTTTACCAGTTTCATTGCCCTTCTTTGGACCTATTCCAACACCTCGTTGTCTCTCTTGTAGTGAGGGGCCCAAAACTGTGCACGGGATTAAAGGTGTGACTTTGGCCATGCTGAGTACAGGGAGGGGACAGTCATTTCACAGAATCACAGAATGTTAGGGATTGGAAGGGACCTCGAAAGATCATCAAATCCAATCCCCCTGCCAGAGCAGGAATGCCTAGATTATGATACATAGGAACGTGTCCAGGCAGGTCTTGAATGTCTCCAGAGAAGGAGACTCCACAACCTCCCTGGGAAGCCTGTTCCAGTGCTCTGTCACCCTCACTGAGAAGAAGTTTCTTCTCGAGTTTAAGCAGAACCTCTTATGTTCCAGTTTCAGCCCATTACCCCTTGTCCTATCATTGGTTGTCACCGAGAAGAGCCTGGCTCCATCCTCGTGACACTCACTCTTTATATATTTGTAAACATTAATGAGGTCACCCCTCAGTCTCCTCTTCTCCAAACTAAAGAGCCCCAGCTCCCTCAGTCTTTTCTCATAAGGGAGATGCTCCACTCCCTTAATCATTCTAGTTGCCCTGTGATTTCCCTGGTCCTGCTTGCCATGCTATTTCTGATACAGGCTGTGATATGATTTGTCTTCCTGGCCACCTGGGCACACTGCTGGCTCACGTTCAACCGACTGTCAACCAGCACTCCCAGGTCCCTCTCTGCTGGGCCACTCTCCAACCACTCCTCTCCCAGTCGGTAACGCAGGGGATTATTTTGGCCAAAGTGTAGGACCTTGCACTTGGTCCTGTTGATCTTCATACCATTGGCTTCGGCCCATCAACCTAGCCTGTCCAAGTCCCTCTGCAGTGCCTTCCTATCCTCCGGCAGATCGACACTTCCCCCCCACTTGGTGTCATCTGCAAACTTACTAAGGGTAGACTCAATCCCCTCATCCACGTCATCAATAAAGATATTGAGCAGGACTGGGCCCAGTACTGATACTTGGGGGCACCACTGGTCACTGGACGTCACCTGGATGCAGCAGCGTTCACCACTCCTCTCTGGGCCAGGCCATCCAACCCAGCGAAGGCTGCATCTGCCCAAGCTGTAGGCTGCCAGCTTTGACAGGAGGATGTTGTGGGAGATTGTGTCAAATGGTTTGCTGAAGTTGACGTAGACTACCTCCACAGCCTTGCCCTCATCTACTAGATGGGTCACCCAGTCAGAGAAGGAGATGAGCTTGGTCAGGTAGGACATTCCTTTCGTAAGCCCATGTTGGCTGCATTGATGCAGTGGCTAACTGTTTTAACATTGCACATTCTTCTAGTACTTGTATATCTAAGAATGCCCATGTAAACCTGTCTTCCTTTCCCTGTGCATCCTTAGGAAAAACTGAAGAAATATGCCTAGCTTACACATAAAATCATAAGGGGTAGTAAGTCATAATCAAGTAAGCAGGTATATTTATATAGAATGCATTCAACTCAAATATCTACAAAATAAGCACTGATGCAAATAAAATAAGAAACAGTAAGTAAACACAAGATCATTGTTGGATCTCACCATGTAAAGGGAGCTCTAGCTTTATTTATGTAGTGAGTATAAATAAATTTAGAGTGTTCAAAGCTAGAACCCAGTATAACAGATCAAGATGCACATTTTAATTATCAGTCAGGGGCCCAGCTCTCTAATTAGGCTTTCCTCCATATTCAGTTCATTTGCCAGCTTTGTCGATGGTAAAGAAAGGTTGATACATGTTTGGGGAAAAAGAAAGGAAGGAAGGAAGAGGGAGGGAGGGAGGGAGGAAGGAAGGAAGGGAGGAAGGGAGGGAGGAAGGAAGGAAGGAAGGAAGGAAGGAAGGAAGGAAGGAAGGAAGGAAGGAAGGAAGGAAGGAAGGAAGGAAGGAAGGAAGGAAGGAAGGAAGGAAGGAAGGAAGGAAGGGAAGGAAGGAAGGAAGGAAGGAAGGAGAGAATGAGTTAATCAGCCACTAATTAAGGATCTTGCCCTACTTTAATCTGGGAAACGTCTAACAGGATTTTTTCTTCATGACACTTGGGAAGAGTATCCGAGGATACTTAAAATCTGCCTCGGGATAAAACATGTCTTAATGTCAGACGAGAGAGATCTTGTACTGAAGCCACCCTATTGTTGTAATAAATTCATATTCTGTCCTTTAGTTGTGCAACTGAATCACTTCAAAGGTGATTGAGGGATATGGGCAAAGAAAGAATTACACTAATGAATGCCTGTGTATCAGAGACATTAATCAGAATTTTAGTCCATTCCTGATTAGAGCATAAGAAGGCAAAAATTTGAGATAAACTGCACACATGAAAAGGAATATCTGACATCATTGTCTAATAATATGTTCAAAGGCAAAATTAGCAAAGGTGAGCAAAACTCAAAGGCTTTGTAGGGCCTGCCTGCTTTTGACTGAAGTCTCCTGCCCTCCTGCTTTCTTACGGAAAGCGGATGGAAGAGCAATAATTGATAAACTTGGTTTTGAAGCACTTATTTAACAGTGATCAACAGTTCAGGTTTAATTAAACACATGCAGAGGGAGCAGTGAAGGAGTCTTGAATTTTTTGGTTGTACTTCCTACCAAATCCCACTGAAGGCAGGGCAACAGGTTTTATATATGTGTATCTTCATATCTTGACATTAAAGATAAAATCCAATTAAGTAATGGAAGCAAAATTACAATAGATGCTGTTTAATTTTTAAGAAAACAAGGGGAGCTTTATCTTGTAATTCTTCAGAACAGGAAGTAGGAGATTGAGTAATTATTTTTGCTGCTTGAGGTGTTTGCAATGACATGCTGCTTGTTACTAACAAAGACAATGGGTACAGCTGTGACTAAAATTCCTAAAGTTATTTTAGAAATTAGTATCTCTAAGAGATTTACTGAACTTTACTTGTCTGCATTCAGATCAAGTTTTAGCCTGATCAATCATATCTACTACTGATATCTCTTACTACCTGTATTTTAATTGTGTTAGCTAACTAGACTAAAACCTGCTATAACTTTTCTCTTTTTTTTTTCTTAGATCTTTTTATAAATATGTTAATAGGGAAAAAATACTGATATGTTAGTAAAACAAAGAAATCTCTCATGTACCGACACAGAGCGTGGAAGTGATGAATTGTAGGTGGAGCCTCACTCAAATTTGACAGTGAGGAAGGCAAAAAAAAATGAAGATGAAGCTGTTGAAGTGACTGATAAACCCAAGAGGAACTTGTAGCCGAGCCTTCAGAAGGGACTTCAGTGCTGAGCATACCGCAGTTTGTCATTTCTGTTGTCTCATTTAAAAATAGCTCTCTAGATTAACTGGACACCTGCCTTTGAGCTGCTGAAAAGTAGATGCCTTTTGAAATGTCAAGATAATTGGGCAGTGGTATAACGCAAACAGTAAGTCTCACTATAGCTTCCTATTGCTAAGGTACCACTCATCTAATTACATGCAGATGTATTTGTGCTCAGTAAATCATTAGTCTTCATCAGCATACAAAGGGAAAAAGCATCTCTTGACTCTCAGCTGCCACAAATAAGGCACATGGTATCTACCTGTTGTGCCAGTCAGTACATGAACTTTACTTTTTTTTTTCCCCAAACCTTTAGGTGGGTGAATAACTCTTCAGTGAAAAAAAAACCCACAACAAAACAACAAAAAAAAAAAGCCCAAACAACTTGCTCTGCATCACTAATATTTAACCGTCTATATATTAGCTGGTACACTTTTTTGGAAATATTTTAAAATCTGTGGTTTACCAAAGAAAATCTAACACAAGTACACAAAAAAAAAAAAAAAAGGAAAAAGCAGGAGCTCATTGGAAGATTGTTCCCATCTATGTGTAATTGTCATATTTCAGTTCTTTGTTGCATATGCTTTAGGTTGGTAACTTTCTCATTCAACCCCCTGGCAACAAGTTTAATATCTTATTTCCTGCTGTCTTTTGTAAAAGCAAATCTTTCTACAGGGCAAAGTGCAACCTACTAGTCAGTTTAATCTCTTCTGCTTTCACCTACTCCTTTGCTGATCCAGGCTTCTGTGAATGAAAATATGGCCTCATTATTGTATTGTATTCAGATAAAATATTTCCCTCTGGTTTAGGCTTCTTGAGTGGGAAAACATAATAATGATCCCATAAGAAGTCTCTACTTTCCATTCCAATTTGAAGCTACAGAATTTACATGTAGAACACATAGGTTGTTATGCTTCGAACATCCCATTTTTTACTAATAGAAAATAATTTGCCAGAATGGGTGAAAAGTGGAAGAAATAAGTTCTCTGAGAGGGGATAGGTTTGTTAAAATTTTAAGGTGATAAATTGTGAGAGCATATCCCACTTCAGGTTATTAGATCTGTTGACCTTAACATCTTCTTGTGATGGTTTCCATTTTCTATTTAACTATGATTTTTGTCCTGAAGAAAAGAGATATTATATATGCCACTGCGTGTGTTGAATGTTTCCTTGGTGCCATTCTGTGGTATTTGCAGCCCTCTTTGACATTATCAAATGGATTGACATTTCAAATATTTGCAGTGCTCAGCGGGTACTAATTCAGTGAAGGTGAACCATGGGTTGCTCACATAGTGGCACAGCAAGTGATGTGTGTATATTTAATCACAGTTCCCGAAATGAGATCAAAAGGCACCGTGTTGTTAAACCCTTAAAGCTGCTGTCACAGCAGAGAGATCAGGAGGGGCCCACCACAGGAAGCAGAGTAAAGAAGAAACTTGTACTTGTTGCTAATGCAATTCCACTTCCAACTCGGTCTGCCTCCAGTGCGGATGACTAAAGGAGGACGTTCAGCAGAGCATTTGCACAGATGAACTGCACCTGGACAAAACTCTCTCGCATGTGTATTTGTCCAGTGCCAGGAGGACCACCCTTCAAAAGAATTTGTGTGATCCAGTCTTCACTAGATAAATGATGGTTTTAACTTCACTCATTATATTTAATTTTATTAATTTTCTCTCCGAAACAGTACTTGTTCAGCTTTTTACCTGGTATTTTGCACCATGCCGAGGCTCCCTGCAACTCCAGAGTTCAACTCTAGAAGATCCTTATCTGCCCTGGTCTGAGATCTTCCTGGTTGATTTCCCTTCACCTGCTGAGAGCATGGTTATTGCACAGCTGCACTGAACAGTTTCCAGCCAGGAGAGGGCAATAGCATCCACCAGCTGCTGTGCAGGATCAGGAGAAGGCTTGGAATAGGTGGGGATAGATGATGGCACACAGGGTGGGGAAAGAACTGGTAATGCACCAAGTGTTGCAAATAGACTGCCTGTCTAACTTAACTATGCTCTAGTCATTTGCATTTCTAGAGGCATTAAGCCTGTCATCTTTTCTATATTTTAAACTGACGATTTTTAAAATTTAGGTTGGATTTAGTTGATATGTATTTATGTTGCTTACTTGTAATGGTGAGTTTCAGTTTTCAGACAGAATCTCTTGCAGTGTGTGGCTCCTCTTTGCCTTTATTACTTCCATTCACTGGGTCTTCCTGTTCCATCCACAAAAAAACCCAAAACAAAACCCCCAACAGTTTAAGGGGTTATGAGGGGTTTTAATTTTCTCTTGTGAGCTAGCAAACCACATTCTTTTGTCAGTAGATTCACTGGCTCAGGAACACTTTATTTACGTCGGAGATGTCACCTCTTCCCAAAGGCCGCAGAAATGAATATGGCAGGCAGAAAAGAAGTCAGCAAACCTTGAGTTTACTCATCTTGTAACCATGTGAATTCACATAACTACTCTATCCAGCTTAAATACCCATTGTTCTGCGATAACCCAAAACGAAAGAAAATTATATAGCCTGTGTGGATAGCAAAATGACCTATAAAACAAGCTGAACACTAGCTAAATCTTCATTTTTTAAATGAAAGATACAATTCTTTTACTCCTGTTTCCCTGAGGAATGCTGTAAATGCCATTTTCTCACTTTTTCTTACTTATGGTTGAACTCACTCAAAATGATACATAAGTATTAGTCATTCTATCATTATGCTCATATTTACCAAAAAAAAGGGCCACTTCTTCTCAGTAGTAATATTTATGATTTAAATTAAGAAGGATAATTGTAACCTTATTATTCCTGGGTGTTTTTTTTCATATCAAATAAGATTGTTAATTTAAAAACTGAAAAAGTAGAATTATCCCTCTCACTCACTAGCTGTTGAAAAGGAAAAATGTGAAATATTACATTCAAACTATTATTTTTCTTTCTGAAATTGTTACTATGAGTAATGCCTCAGCTACAATTTGCTTCACTTTATGACAGGGAATAGATTCCTAAAATTATAAAGTTCTCAAGCAAATTCTCTTCTCATTTACAGCAATTCAGGTTTCTGTTGGCTTGACTGAAATCACTCACGATATGTGAAGGTATATCCAAAAGAAGAACATACTTCTTAAAACATCTTCCAGTATCTGTACAACAATAACAATTTGGATATTCTATAGAAATTGTAAACATGTTATTTTAAATATGTTATTTCTGTCCCTTATTTATCTAACTTTTGCATTTCTTTAGGAAAAAATATTTTGCTGTCGTAAGACTGAATACGGCAAGTATACCTTCTTTAACCCCTAAATAATTGAAAGACATGTATGATGATCACATACATGTTGTTTATTATTTTCATGAGCAAAGAAAAGAGAGGAAAACAGATATATCCACTCAAGAGTTTTTTCTGCAGAATCACTGGTCTGGAACTGGCTAGGAGACAAGTAATAGAGTCTTGCCATTCGGTACCAGGATGACATTAAATATATAATAATTAATGTGTAACAAAATACTGGAAACAGAACAAGTGAGTGAAATCAACAAGTAGCAATTTGGAGATTTTTTGAGAATACAAATAGAGATTATATCTAAGCAAGATCAAACATCACACAATGAAATAACACCCTAAACGACAAAAAAAAGCCCAGTCAAACTTTCATAACTGTTTAGACCATGAGGCAGATAAAAATGAAGGTGAACTTCAGCACCTTGAGAGGGAGAATTTCATGTCTGCGTGTATGCCTAGGTCTGTCCTGCCAGCCTGAATCTCTTCTAATGAGAAGATGCATAGGCAGATTCATTTTTTCTAACAGTTTGATGTGGTAAATTGACACTTCCATGCCTGAAAGGAATCTATAAACAGGAAGTACACACTTCTGACCACTTTCAGGCTTTCTAAAGGTATAAATTTGGATTTCAGTCAAATTTCAGTCAACTGATTTGACTGATTTTGTATGAGTTTATTCACCTACAGGTAACTTACTTTTCTATTAGTAATTACATGAAAAAAAAAGATCGATTTTTACCTAATATGTAGTCCCATAGTGTTTAAGAATCCCATGTGCAATTCACTCTTACTCTAATATATTCAGATTCAGCATTCTCTAATGTATTCAGATCCATCATTATATTCTAAAAATGTTATCTCAACATGTGAAAACATGGATCAGACTCTCCCTGATATGTGATCTAGGTAGGGTCCTTCATCCACCGAAAAAAAATTACATTTCTCCAAAAGGAGTTTTACCTTTTCTATAAGACAGCAGGGCAACTGATTTTGTTAGCTGCTGTTAACATCCTGGAGGCTATCAGGTAAAATCAGCACTGCATGACAGCTTCTCTTAAGCATGTTGTAAAGATGGAAATTTTATCAAAAGCATCCACTTACATGGCTACTTCAGCAAAAAGCACAAACAGGAACTTAGAGCCCAGATTAAAATTCAGATCTGTTTTCTCATTTCCACCATGCAACTGAATCCTCCCTCATTTATTTCATGAAACGAAGTACCAGTGACCTATATTTCTCTGTCATAAGCAGATGTAGGTGATAAAATCAGATATGCACATTCACTTTGAGTCTGCAGAAGTTTCCCATTCAGAACAGTTCCTTCCAAATCAGAAGAAATGTTTTTGTGTCCTGTGGGGAGAGATGAGAAAATAAATCACACTACTAGTTCCAAGCTTTAGCAGATTTCTTCTGGGCCTGAGGAGGAAGCAAGATTTCTGTGAGACAAGAGCTCTCTGGGGTTTAAACAAACATACCTACACTGAGCCTGCTGTGATGCAGTCATATGGTTATGATGCCGCTGCCTGTCTTAATAATGAGCACTGAAGTGGATAAAACTTGCATACAAATTTGCAAAGAATTATGCAGATTATGATAAAATTTGAGGCCAAACAAACAAACAAAAACATTTGCCAAACTTAAAAACCTCAGTGCTGGGATGCTCAGATGAGAAGCAGGGACTGACAGACACGTTCAGTGCTGAAGCATCTGTGCAGCTCTTGGTTCTACTTAAATATTTGGTCAGGACTCGGCTACTACTTAGAGCTCTATCTTGGGTGATGCTTATTTAATATACTACCACACTTTAGTAGTTGTATTAGTGCCAGTAAACAAAGGCTCCACTAGGTAATTTAACACAGCGCTCACTGAATCACCTGCTCCTAAACCTTTGTGGAGTGAGTAGGGATAATGATACAGAGAATGAGATAAGGTTTTCTATCTATCCAAAGCCAAAACACCTTGGTTTTAAGATCAAATACTGAAGACAAAACTTGACAGTGAATCTCCTATGACTTATGAGTCCACACCGGTTGTTGAGCTCAGTGCAACAGTCTCTGAACAACATATCATGATCTGTGTTACACAGAAGGTCAGAAGATATGATCTAATAGTCCCTCCTGGCTTTAAAAGCTTGGGATGAGAATCTAAACCAGACCAAAATGAAACTATTTCTCTGTGTGTGTAAAAACTAAATGTTCAAAATGTTAACAGGTTCTTGATCTGTAAGGGTTTAGAAACCCTTATTTCCTTCTTTACACCAGCAGCACCCTCTTTATCCCTCTGAGAAGTGATTCCTAAGTGTGCCCTTGCTAGGTTTTTGTACCTTCCTTTCTTCCCACCTTCTTATTACTCAGTGATAATCTGCCTTCACATGTGACATGGCAACCATTGTCATTCTGAGGGGTTTAGCTGAGGACCATTGTAGTCAGGGGTTTCTTCTTTTTTCGGTTAATTGTAAACTACATATTTAACTCCTACACACATTCAGAATGATGGATTCAGAGAGTTGGAGTTATCCAATGCAAAGTGTTTTCTGTTTTTTTTAATCATTCCTTTTGCCCACTGTATCAAGGTAAACTCTACCAAGGGCCAGACCTCGGTAGAGGTGTTAACTACTCATATAGAGGTGGAACTACTCACATAGAATCATACTCTGTGTGTTTACCTATCCCAGTAATGTTTCAGAAGTTTACAGAGCTTTAATGCTTTTTTATTCTTCATAGGAACTTGTTTTACTTGTTCGCTTCAAGTCTCTAACGTTTTCTGTTTCTTATTCCTGGAAAATATAGCGGCATAGGTAACTAACTACTAATTATTTTCATAATTTCCTCTGGGATATTTCTGCATCTTTTTAGTCTCCAGTGGCAAAACCCACCATGCTGTGTGTAGTGTTCATTGTAGAATTAAATGAAGCATGTGTTGCGACACCTGAGAGCACCTGAAAATAATTGAAATGAGTTGTAAACTCTTGTTACTCCCATTAAGGTTTATTTTGTATAGGAAACATTACCAGGGAATTTGATGCCAACACTCTTTGTTGCTCTTGTCACGAGCTGGCACAAGACTGGCAGGCAGAGCATGAGAACAGAGAACAACAGAAATGGAAATTGGTGGTGGTGTTGCATAGCTGAGGGTGAGCTAGTAAAGGGGCAAAAATCGGAGCGAAGCTGAGGAAGAGACATGGCTCATTTCTTTACGTGGGAGGAGACTGAGCCCTCCACTCTCTGCCTTTGCAGCTGCCGCATTATGAATTAATAAAGAGACACTTCCATGAATATGCACATGAGGTCTTTTCATTAATAATTCATAAGGCCATCAGTCAAGCAGCTGCACATTCAAGACAGGAAATTGAGGTTCAGCTTGTTTTTCCCTGCTTTTTAAATTACAACTGGAGGCACAAGGTGGAAGGGTGGGGGGAAATGATATAAAATGTTGATTAGTAAAAAAGATGGAGGGAAATGAGATATTCCCACACTTTTTTCAGAAAGTAACTGAGTGAGAGTCTTTGAAAGAAAAGCATTTTGACAAGTGTGGGGGAAGGGGAGTGGGAACGTAAGACAAAATGCAAGTGATGTCTTATACTACTTGTCATACAGTACATCTTTGAGATGATGTAATGATCAGTGATGGAAAGCTACTCTGATCCTCTGATAGCAAGAACGCTTTGTACTAGCTGCACCTTGAAGAACTGTTGAGAACGTGGAAGATCATTCATTTCTTTTTAACAAAGATTACATCAGATGTCTTGTTTTCTAATTATTTTCTCTCTTTGTTGAAAGTTAGCTTTAAGAAAAAAAAAAAAAAAAAGAAAAAGAGTGTGGAAAAAAGTACAACCCAGTCCAAACACATCATCTCTAAAAACTCTAATTCTGTGAGTAAATCTTTGGATAAAATAAACCACAAGTTTAAGAGACACCATAAAAGGTGATTAAGGTAATGAATCTTCCTGTGAGACAGGGTCTATTGAAAGATGAAAGTTTATTGGAATTAATATATTGTACAGCTCATACATATTATAAACGTCTCTAACATTATGATCTGGCTCCACACACTTCTCATTTCCCAGAGAATCAGATTAATAAAGGCTGTAGAGGAGTTTTAAAAAATATCATATTCATCTTTGAACATCTGGCAATTCTTTTTCATGCCATCACTTTTCATATTTTCTCTGTAGTGTTTATGTTGCCGGACACAATGTCACATATCACAACACATGTATTATGTTGCTACATAGTGCACGTCATGATTAGGGGCTAAATGGCAGTACACATCATGATATAGGGGCTGACAATCTGGTAAAGTCAGTTGAGGCTGCACTTTGTGGAAAGCACATAAAGTTATCTGTCAAGTGAAGAAGTACAGATTTAAAATAAAATTATGTAAACCATGAAAAATAAATTTCTCAGGTCTGTTTCAAAGTCGGATTTATAGTAGTACAGCCTAGAGTCTTGAATCCACTTTGGCCTGAAACTTCTAACCAGCACAGCTTTCTAACTACCGAGTTAATTAACTATTGAAGAAAGCTGCCTATTGAAACAGGAGTCTTGGAGCTTTACAATATTTTAGAGATTTTCAGTACAAACTTTCTGAAAGTTGTACTGTTCAGTGTAGATATATCTGATTGAAATTCAGAGTTAGAACTTAAAGCAAGCTGAATGATCTCATGTTCTTTTCTGGCGTTCAAAATTTGAGTCTTCAATAACATTTCGTTAAGTAATTTTGATATTTGCACTTGAAAAATTTCTGCAAGAGGATACCACTGTGGATACAAATTGTCTGCCTACCCTTATTTTCACTCTGTTGATGGTGAAGAAATGGTAGGTATTCAACGATTTTATCTGACAAATGATTACATGTCTGTTTTGAACAAGTAAGCTTTTGGATAACTTGAATTGCACATCATAATGAAGACTGACTGCAGTCCACTAAGGAAGCATCTGTTAATACTGCCAAAATTGGCTTTTTCTAGTAATTATTCTTTTAAAAATGTTCACTTTTTTTTTTTTTTTGGATTTGTGAAGATAATGAAGCTTCCAATTGGACTGTGCAAAAAAAAAAGTGTTATTTTAAAGTGGAATATTTATGTATTTTAAATGGTAGGAAAAGATATGATACAAATCATTTTTCTTTCATATAACATAAATAATATACAAGTAAATGTTTTTATTAAATCTCTTTTTTACCTGTGCATCTAAGAACAATTTTTCATGCTTTGCTCTGCACCATACCTATAGGCAGACAATAAACCAAAATAATTTGGCCACTTCAGCAAATATTTACACCGCTTTCTCGTCCTCTAGCTTTGTTGGCCAAATTATCCTTTACTTTCGCAGCTTGGAGTAAGCAACCAAAATGGGAAAGTAAGAGTGTGAGCTCTCTGCTACAGCTTCGGTTTCTGTTTCTATGGAAATGGACCTGGGAAAAACAAAAAACAAGCCAAATACCTTAATGATCTTAAAATCCCACTTTGATTTCTTCAATATTATTTTCTAAACAAAGGCAAGCAGTTTGAATTAGCACTTCTTACCCACTAGTGGAGAGGTGAAAGCAGTATTTCATTGGTGAAGCACTACAATAAATAAGTAAATGAAGTCAGCCTCATATTAAAAATAAAACTGCAGGAAAAAATACGTCTTCAAATTATTTAATTTGATTTGATACAAGTGTGATATAGGGGAAGAGATGAAAGCTAGTTAATGAGACCTGTTATGCTATTTTTTATGATAGCTGTAGTGAGGGCCACAGCAAAAAGTTTGGCACACACCCCAGGTCTTTCCCTTTTTCCTCACGTTCCTTTCAAACATGATCTGCTTTGGTTCTTCTGGCTCCTTCCAGTCAGTTACTCTACACAACCTCATCCCATTACTCTGTGTCATGGCCATAGCAACTCCCCGAGCTTGGGATCTTGGGTTTTTTCATCCTGACTTTTTTCTGTTCTGAACAACACAGCCAGAATTCTCATTGCCTTGACAGATTATAGCATTTCCAGAAGAATACTGATTCCATGTGGCCACATCACTTTTGACAACTTTCCAACTAAATTAACACAGACATTTCCAATCTGTCTATGGCCAATGGCCCATTTGCGAGGCTTTCCCAAGCTTTCCTGATCTCTCAGGCAGTTTCATTCTTTATGCATAAACTGGCAATGATTTAGAAGGAGAAGGTATATTAAGTGCAAAACCACAAGATATGTCTTACCAATACATTAGATAAGTTGGAGGCAATTAGCTGTGCTTGTATACCTTCCGTCTACAGCTGACTGAAAAAGTCAGCGAAATTTTTTTCGTTGTCATGCTATGCAGAAATGTCTGTCAAAGATAAGACTTTCTTTTCTTTCTACAGGGCACCTTTCCTGAGAAAGCCCAAAGAATCATCATCCTTTTCCAGGGAGAAGACCTGTGGAAGAGTAGTACTATAATATTTCTGACATGTGAAGCTGCTGGAAGCTAATTCTCCCTACTAAACGACCTTACATGGTTCAGCAACTATCTGCTGCAGGAATCACTGACATGGATGATTGTTCTTTGACTTTTAACCTCCAGGTAATAGAGATTAAGTGTTACTTGGATGGAGACAATATTTTCTAACATTGAGTTTCTAATAACTACACTATATTATATCACAAAAAATAATGGAGTTTACAATAGGAAGTTACTGCTTCTTTTCCTCCTATGTTATAAATTCCATTTGCCTCTGGAAGAAACTTATTCAAATACAATATCCACAGATTCTGCCAGTTTTTGTGATCACACATAAAAAGTAAGATCATTCAATACCCATGAATCAATACTATTATCGAACCCTATTTAAATTACGCTCCAGAAATTTTACTAAGGATAGATGGCAAAGCAATTCATATTCGTTTTTTCCTGTAAGGATGTATAAACCACAGCTGGCAAATTAGTCATTACATGAAATAGGGTTATTTTTTGTCAGCTAAATAATAGCTTGTTTATACTATAAATTCTTGTTGCTCTTATTAATTGTATTTTCTACTAAAACATATATTGCTTTTCCTTAGCAGCTGGTTAACTTTTTATCTTTTTGATGAATGCTTTGTTTTCTGAAATCCTAAATAATCTTTATCACATAGTAGATCTCAGCATTTCTCTTCTTCCACAATTTCTGTTGTCTTCAGTGGTCCTCTAGAAGGATTGGCTCTATGGGGAAAGATTGAGCTTACTTTTTCAGTCTTTGCCTCTCAGATATAAAGATGAATGAATACTTTTCCTCATCTTGTGTGGGCTGAAATCTGTGCAGTCCATGTTGAGTTGATAGAGATTCCTTATATCATACAGACCAGAAGAGCCTTCTGGAACCACAGTAAACTAGTGTAAGATCCATGATGCACATTTGTTCACTTAACTCTTTGCTGACCTCACATGAAATATGCTAGACAGAGATAGGCCATACCTGACTCTGTAGTCTCATGCTGTGGTGCAGCACATCCAGTTACTTCATGCAGGATATTTTACAACACATGAAATGGTTTGTGCTGTGACACGTCACCAGTAAAGGGCCATGATATGACAGCTGCTGTCCTTCATACAGGGAAAGCTTCACTTAGACCAGCTTGGGCAGACAAGCTCGGCTGTACTGGAAATCATCCTTGACTTCCATGGATCAGCAAGGGACACAACTTCATTCAGTTTCCAAGGGATGAACACATTTATAAATCTCGTGTTTAACACCTACAGCAGCAATACCTAAAAGCCACTGTCTGCCATAAAGAGGAGAAAAGCTTTGTGTATTTATTGCGCTGCTTGTTAGCTCTAGTCAATGAAAACTCGCGACGACCTTAGTTACAATTAGCTGTCCCAAACTGGACATTTGATAAACACCACAATCAAAAAAACCTGTTTTTTTCTGCATGGGCCAAAAAAATTCCATCACTTATCCACTTAGATGACCTGAGGAGCCTGGGGACAAAAGTAACAAAATATATAAATCAACAGTTTAAACTAGGTGGGATGAGCTTATGAAACAATTACTTGGCCTCTGCCGTGACACAGTAGCACAAATGTTGCTTCTTAGGAAGGAAATTTAGTCCCTTTTATCTGCTTAAGTGGAAGGAAAAAATTATGCTACTGCTAAACTTGAATACTTAGTAGTAGCCAATGACTTCTAAGAAACAACTTCAAACTATAGGTTCAGGTACAAGATGAACACAGACTCTGTGCAACATGAGGTTCTCTGAGTTTATCCCAGTTGCTGCATTGGTGAGTGATCGACTCAATCTCACACTCTGGATGGAGGTATCTTTATGTGACATGCAAGTATCAATAATTAGAATAACATCTGACCCCACTAATTTTGTGTTGATGTCACATCTACAAATCTATACAGGAAGGAATTAGCTTAAGGGAAAATCAAATAATTGTAGAGAGGGACCAGATGAAGGGCCATAAAAATGCACAGAATGTACCAAATAAGGAAAAAAAAATGTGCCTTTACTCTTCTTTCTTTTTGTAACACATTTACACAGTAAAATTTCTAGAAGTTTAATGTTTAGGTTTAAAGTCAGAATAGTAGATATATGACACAGTAATTTGTAGACCAGACAGTACTGTGATGAGGACAAACATTTATGCTCAAATAGAATGAAATTTTCTTCTTTGACACCAGATTCCAATAAGGTTTCAGCAGATTTATCTCTTTTGGAATACGGCAATGATTTCAGTGGTGGCAACACATGAAAAAGACATATAATACTATTTAGCACTATATTTTTAATGCATTCATTGTATCTTACTCATAAAAAACCTGTCTTTCTAATTTTATCCTAACATCCATGGCTTTATATAAGAAAAAAAATATTAGGAACGGATAGCCCATTAACCTAAATTGTAATAACCTGAGGTGATCATCAGGACATGAAGTGTGAGATGCAAGTTAAATTTTTCAAAAACATTTGAATGAAATGGAAAGTGACTTTAAGGCAAGTGTCATTTTAAGAAATAACCTACATAATTAGCACAGGTTTTATAAAGAAATCCATAAGAGAGAAATGTCAAGTGCCTAAGTCTTACCTGATGGTGGATCTTCAGTATTTAACTTATTTTTCAGCTTTATTGTTTCTCCGACAGTTTTCTTTAAGACCACTTTGGACATAAAGTTCCTGTCTATGCGTATATTTCAGCATATAAACAGCCATTTGACTCTTAAATCATGAGTTTACTAGTATTTGTCTCTACAATTTATTATTTTCAGGAGGAAAAACAGTGCTTTACTAATGCTTAGCAAATTCAAAGCATAGGATGAGGTTCATTCAAAAAAGAGAAAAAAAACCATCATTCTTAACAATGAGTATTACAATCCTCAAGGAACAGGATGGATGATTTTAAGATCAGAGAAGAGTGGAAATGGCAAACAGATGTATGAGCCATCATTTTAATTTTTTAACTCACTGATTATTCTCTCTCAGGAGAAATGAAGAGATCTGCAAAAGGAGGAGAAAAACATTCAGAATAGACTCATTATCCTCTCCTTACAGTTCCTTTCTCTGCCTCCCTTCCTCCCCCCAATACACTGCAATATCTCATTCAGAAGAGAACATAAAATTTACCCTTGACTTTTCTGTCATTTCAAATGATTTAAGTCCATATTCTTTTTTTGTGTGTGTGTGTGTGTGTGTGCATGTGATGTTTTCCCCAAATCCCAACAGTAAAAAAGTTAATTGTTTTTCCTAGATTTTCCTCTGTTGTTTCACCTTTTCCTTCCTTTCTGCTGCTGGGGACAGCCTGTTGTTTCAGTCTTGTAAATGGTTACTTAATACGTGCAAAGATCTTTAGAAAGCTAGCACATCATGGAAATTGATAAAATAAAACCTACTATGTACATCCTAAAGGATAACAGACATCTCTTACATTACATACAAAAACAACAGTGCCTATATTCAGTAGTGCAGTAATAATATTTTATCAAATGGAATAGTTAACTTAAACTGGGAAGACTTCTTGTTTTCTATGTAGGTTTTAAACATTTCCTTTAGAATTCATGCCAAATGGACAAAGAACATTTAAGGATCTACTGAGCATGAGAAATGACTTCCGTCTTTTCTTCAGTTTTGATAATATGCCTGAGGACGGAGGATACAGAGAGACACAGTTTCTAACCTATGACCCAGATGAGGTGGGTACAAGATATCATAAACTACTTGATAAACAAAAACTAGTTTGTCAAGCTATAAATATATAGAATGTGCAAGCATCCTGGCAGCTAAGGAGACAGGAATCTTCAATTCATATATGAAATACTAACACTTCACATCCCTAGATGTTTTCTACTTAGTAGTGAACATTGCTCCTTACAGTGGAGGAAAACTGTATCTGACAGTATCATTCATTTCACCCACATTGACTCTAACCTGAATTGTTGCACATTTTCTGTAAGCAGTTAATATCAAATGCATGCACTGTCTTTAAATAATAAGAACAAAAAAACAACTCACAAAAAATAATTGAATCATAGGGGTGCATTTGCATGCCTGTGCATTAGGGAATTATTTTAATAATTTTAAGAATAACTGCTTAATTTCATTCTCCCACTAAATTTTTTCATTCATTTCAATCTACAGTTCTCTCTAAATGGTTTTCTTCTATTTAGGACAGTCAGACAGAGAAATTATTCTAATATATATTGTGCACCTCAGTTAGCCATCAGCCCGCCAGCTGCTACTGACTGTCCCACTGTGCTGGAAAAGGAAAAATTTAATGCTAGAGCCACAATTTTCAAGTTGAATCCTTGTTGGGGGAAAGTCCCAAGAAGGGACTGAAGGTCAAACTGGACAAAGATCAGTTACTTCAAACCACAGCTGTTTTGCAAGGCTTTTCCTCTTTAGTTGATTTTCCAACACCAATTTTTTTTCAGAAAAAGCAGTGTTAGAACAGCATGTCAATGAGCCTCATAAAAGGCTTTCCTGCATGTACTATTCAGTGTCCTTGGGTAGGTCTGCTCCCTTTGAAGTGTCTTTATGGGAAAAGAGAGAAGAGCAGTCTTCAAATCAAGATGCAACGAGAATAAATAGTGCCATGTTCTGGCCTAGCACTCCCATGTCAGAGGCAGAAGAGAGGAAGCAATTGCAACTTCAGGAAGGGAAGATTAAATTCCAGATTAGTTTCCTGCATGATGTCTTGCTGTATAGTGTAGGCAGTCTCACTCCCTCAGAAACAGGCATTCCAATACAAGAGAGTGCATCTTTTTGCTCATCCCTTTATTTCTTATACAGAGATGTTTTATTGCCTGTCAATGTAAATGCTTTAAGTTGACTCATCAGTGCTTGATCTCTTTTTCAGGCCCTAGCCCTTTCTTCTTCCAAAAAGCCACTTGTCAGGGAATTACAGAATTAATATAAAACACATCAGAGTCAGTGTAGTATCTCATAAATACGTAAAAAAACCTTTAAAGTGAATTTACAGAAAAATATAGTTTTATCAATCGTTGCTGCACTTGCTTTAAAGGGGGCTAATCTCATTATAAACAATTTGTTAAAAAGAGTACTGGGTTCTGTTATCTGCATTGTTGCTTGCAATGGCTTATGGAAGAGTTGTAACTGCTTCCAAAACAACAGAGAATGCATTTAGCTTTTTTTGAGGTACCTTTTTAGAGGAGCGTGCATTTTGTTATGAAATGCTTAGTAAGCAAAAACACTCACCCTTTTGGAATGAAATATGAAAACATGCGTTTCTTAGTAAACGTATCTGCAGGGGACCTGTGACCTACTGGCACAAATGTATAAATATAAACTGATTGTGTTGCAAAGGAGAAACAATCTGACCCTTCATTGGATGTCTAACCAGAATCCTCTGGTATTCAGAAAGTAACAGATAGTCTTTATTATGGATTTTCATTTTTTTTTACTTTTATTATTCCTGAACCTCGAACAAATACAATGAGTAAAATCAGCCCAATATGACCAAAAAAAAAAAAAAAAAAAAAAAAAAAAAAAAGAGTTCTCATATATCTTTACTTGAAAAAAGCTGAAAGAGTGAGAAATAATTTTCAGGACTCCTGAATGAATATTTATTCTTCACCAAGTGCCTGATTAAAAAATCAATATTTTTACTTTCAGCTTATGAGAAAAACCTGCTTTCTCTGTAAAACTCTCAGTAATCTCTTTAATTCGGTAGGTGACCTTCACTGATCCTAAATTAGTTGTTAAGACACTTACATGTTTTTTCCTTGATGGCATTTTAAGATCACAATTTTTGTTTTGAAATTATTAGATACGGACAATCAATATTGTTAAATCTGTTTGCTGTGGAGTCTCTTTACAAGTGTACCTAAGGATGAATTGTCCCGTTCACGTTTCTCCCCCTTTACTCTGTTCTTGTGAGACTACACCTCAAATACTGTGTCCAGTTCTGGTGTCTCCACCATAAGAGGGACATAGATCTGTTGGAATGAGTTCAGAGGAGGGCCACAAAGATGATCCAGAGGCTGGAGCACCTCTGCTATGAAGATAGGCTGAGGAAGCTGGGATTGTTAATCCTGGAGAAGACTCTAGGGACACCTTATAACAGCCTTCCAGTACCTGAAGGGATCCTACAGGAAGGCTGGGGAGGGACTTTTTACAAGAATGTCCTGCAACAGGACAAGGGGAAATGGATTTAAATTGAAGGAGAATAGGTTTAGATTGGATTCTACAAAGAAATTCGTCAGCACGAGAGTGGCAAGACTCTGGAATAAATTGCCCAGAGAAGTTGTGAATATCCCCTCCCTGGAGGTGTTCAAGGCCATGTTGGACGAAGCCTTGAGCAACCTAATGTCAGTGAGAGGTGTCCATGCCCACGGCAGGGAGGTTGGATTAGACGATCTCTAAGGTCCCTTCCAATCTAAGCCATTCTCTGATTCTATGATCCTGTGATTCTATGCTTCTTTTCATAGATCTATGCAAGAATGTAATAAAAAAATCTTGTACTTCTTTTGAGATTCATTCCAGTTTCTAAGATAATTCTAATTTTTATTTTTTTTAGAAAAAGAACATTTCAGTGATTGCTAGCAAAATCTTTTAACAATGTTTCAAGAACATAATTAAATATATTATTTAAATTAAATAATGGAAAAATTATCATCACTGGAGATTCTTTAAGTATCTGAACCCTAAAACCAAATACCTAATAGGACATTTTAGTTCAAATTTCCTTAGAAGAAAAATTTCTTCTCCTTAGGGCTGAAATACACATTTTTAGTACACTGAAAATAAGGATGAGAAAAAACTTTCTCTGCTTGAGTAAGGAACGTGAATATTTACAGGAGGATGAAACCAATGCTGATGGTTATTTGGATCAAATAATTTGAATGCATGCAATAAAAAAATGTTATTAAAAAGTCCTTCAGTGTGTTGATTTACTGATTACAATATATTGCTACAACAAAATGAGCTGACTGCACAGTAAAAAGTTCTGTAACTTACAAAGGACAGTTTTCCAATCACAAACTTGGTAAGTAGTCTCTGTAAAAGATGTAAGACTCTGAAGTCTCAGTTGATTAATTACATTAAAAAAACCCCACCAAAAACATGCAAGAGAACTGAAAGATTATGGTGTCTGGGATAAGTTTATTAGTACAGTAAATGGAAATGTGAAACAAGAACAGAAAATAGTTGTGATACTTTCCCTGAGTCATGACTTTTTTCAAGAAAAAAAATGGAAGATAGTGTAGAAAAAAATAACATAACCTAAAAAAGCGTACAAAATCCTAATAAATGCTTTCAAGTAACTGTAACCTAAATCTAGTGAAGATCTTTTGTGAGTAAAAACTGTGGACTTTAATGTCCTGCTGTATGTGAGCAAATAAAGAAGACTCACGTAAGAATCAAAAGTGAAAATCTTATGTCATTGAACAGCTATGCAGATTGTAGACATGTCTGTATTATATGCATATAGGTTATACAGTAATGGTTGTTCATCTATTAAAGCTAAAAATTAATGTCCCTTGACTCAGTTTTCTATTTTTTTTCTGTTTAGGTTTAAAAGTTAAACCATAACATTCCCCACAGGTTTGCTGTCCACAGCTGTAAAATCCCTGCCACTTCAGCCATGTGCCTAAAAATTCTTAAACACTAAAATTAGGAGTCTAAAACCACCAGGATTCTGAATTTCTAAACAGTGAGGAACAACAGAGTCTCTATGCAACTGGATACAGTAAATACATATGGTGTGGTATCTATTTTGCTTGTGCTGCTATTCCCAGAGTCCTCAACAGGTTGGAGAAATGGGCTGGGAGGAACCTCATGAAGTTCAAGAAGTGCAAGTTTCTACACCTGGGAAGGAATAACTCCACACATCAGTATGGTCTGAAGGTAGGCTGTCTGGGAAGCAGCTTTGCAGAAAAAGCCCTGGGGGTTCTGGTGGACACCAAGCTGAACATAAGCCAGCAACGTGCCCCTCTAAAAAAGCAAGCAAACATCCTCCTGGGCTGCATTAGGAGCATTGCCAGCAGGTCAAGGAAGATGACCCTTCCCTTGGAACAGGCTGTCCAGAGAGGTTGTGGACTCCTTATCCTTGGAGGTGTTCGAAACCTAGGTGGACAGGTCCCTGAGTAACCTGCTGCATCTGACCCTGTTTGACCAGGTCACTTGGATTAGACAATCCCTAGAAGGATCTTCCCACCTCAACTACTCTCTGCATCTGTCTTCAGTGACTGCTGTCAATAGCCTCCTTTAAAAGCAAAGCTGAAGGAAAATATACAAGAGGGCAGGAGGAAGATCGAAATGGGTCACTCTTTGTCCTTCATCTTAAAGCTGTTTCATTGTACAACAGGAATGCAGACTAACAGGTCTTAGAAAAAGTAAATAAAGGGAATTGGGCTGCCTGTCATCCAGTTAAGGTGGCCATCAAGGACAGGAATCACTGTGATTTTGTTCTTAGACAGAAGCTTGAGAAGGTGCAATACTTAATTTGATGTATAGTTGCCCTGACACAGTTGAATGGTACATGACTGAAATCTGACCATGACAGAGAGGAATTCCACGGAGAGTTTAAAATCAGGAAACAGTAAAGGAACAACATGCAAAACCACTGGGCAACGTCTGCAAATTGATAATACACAAATTATATACAGGCTGCTCCAGTTTAAAGTTATACATAAAATCATCGTTAGGGAGCATGAAGAAACATTTAAACTTGAACCTTAGGTACAAAATTCCATGTTTTAAGAGATTTAAAAATCTGTATACTCCAAAAAGCAGTTTAGAGTTATATTTAGAAGGCTTTGTGTGCATTATATGATCTCTGTTTCTAAGACAGCATAATCGTGTACATAGAACAAAATACAGAATAGTAAAGCAAAACCAGACTAGAAGAATATTTCCAGCAGTTAACACTAGATCAATAGATAGAAAAGCCGCCAGGAAGGGTAATGGCAGGTGTGCGCCTTCAGTGCTAAAATTTAGCGGGTTTGCCCTTCATGGCAATGAAGGTGGCTCATCTAAGACTTAAATGTTCATACGCCTAAGTTTTCTTCTAGCAGCAGTCAGCTTTCTACACTACTGACCTAATTTATTTTCCACCCCTTATTTTCACTCCTGGCTTATGTTTTAAAAGTAGCACATGTCAATAGCTAAAATTAGTGATCTTCATCTGACTTTTCTTTGCCTACCTGTGTTGCAGTTATCCAACACTATGAGAAAGACCACATCTTGGCAGCTTCTACGTCACTGTAAATTGATCTCAGTAAAACTATAATGTGCCAATGTTACTATCTCCTATTATTAATGAATTCTTTTGATAGGAAACTTCCCTTTACCAATAGCAAGAGAATGTATAAATTTCAGAGAGTGCCTGAATCTGCTGGGGAATATCACAGAAAATGACTCAGTATCAGATTGAGAAAAGTAAGCCTTGATAAGCATCCCTACATGCACAAGAGTGGAAAGAAAAATATGAAAACAGTACTGTTGGATTTCTGGGCGAATGCCAGAACACAGTGCTGCTTTATGTGATTATATAGTCTGTGTTTTGCAGGACTGTGGTCCAGGGAGAAGGTTCAGCCTATTTGATTTCCTTGGATTCTTTTTTTCTTTTTATAATGCCTGGTGGACAAGACACTAGAAGAGTAATGGGTTTTTTGAATGCACTGATATTTTCATGATACTTTAACTTTATATTTTTCTCTGTCATTTTTCTTTAATTAAAATCATATTTTTCAGCATATATGTATAAAGAATGCATGCTTAGCTGGAGGCAATTCCAGCTAAAAATTAGCTCCTTCTGCTTCATTATCCTACTATTTCATGCATCTCTGAAACTCCACATTATATTCTGAAAAGCTTCCTAGAGGAGATTTGTTGCCATAAGGCATCGATCAACATATCTTGTGATTAATTTCATACTAGAGAATAAAAATATGTCAAAATCTTCTCTGAAAATGGTTTGATGTGTACAGCATAGACTTTCAGACATTTACCATGCCAGATTCCATGTATATTTATATTGATCTATTATCCATCTTGGCATTTTGACTGAGGAAAAAAGCACATGGAAATAGATTTCTTTGAATACAGTATGACAGGTTGTAGTAAGTGTGAAAAAAACAAACCATAACCTCTTGGTGTACAGAATTAATGATGCCTGGAGTCACTACTTCTTCAGGATTATATTGCTGTATTTGGACATGTCTGAGCAGCTGACTTTCAGACAAAAAGCAAAGTCACAATGAAGAGAATAAGTTTAGGAGAAGAGGACACCAACTGCAGGTAGGCAGATGACCACATGAAACAAAATGTAATTTCTATTAAGCAGCTAACAGAAAATGAAAAAAAAATAACAACCCTGGGACATGAAGAAGTCGTGCATGGCAGAGAAAATGAACAAGAAGTAAATTACGACCATGTTGTATGACATTTTCCAGAACCTCAGGATAAATGAAGTAGTCCTTCTTTCAATGCCAAATACATATAATTTGCAATGAAGCAGAATTAGTTTTGTGTCAAAACCAAACTTGTATTACAGAAGCCAGTGAACAAAGTACCTCTTTCGGTATCAGAAAAGATAAGTACTGCTGAAGTGATGGGCATTGTACTGCTTTATAGCCCAAAGAAAACAATAATTATTTCTCTGATTCAAATGAGAAGTTTGTCTGACCCACATCCTTGTTTTCTTTAGTGGACAGCAGCAGGTAGGGACAGAGGAAAGAAATTAAGAACAAAACATATTTGTGGAGCTGTGTCTTTACTACACTCTTTAATGACTCACGAATCCACAATTTTGATTGAAGTTATTGAAGTATTTAATAATTCTTGATGATTTTTTTGTTTTCCTTTAGTTTGCTCAGTTGCAAAACTAAAGCTGCTGTCAATACTTTCATTTATGTTAAGTATTTCATCTGGGACTGACAGATTCATTATGAACCCAAGAAAATTAATTGCCATTGCCTGGAACTTGAATTTTGTCTAGTTGTAAGTCTATACAGAAGTCCATTTATCAGTGAGCTGGAGGTTTTCAAATGGCAATGCAGTATGCATTAAAGCACTCTTTGAAGTTCAAGAGTGGCTAACCTGGCTTTCAGCAAGTCTCAGGCACAGCTGCTGGCTTGCTGAAGGCACAGAAGTTCCAGCTTGTAGCTTGCTCACACATGGCAAGTTCTCAGTTCAAGTGAAACTCACCTGCATTCACTTGGAGAATATGGCATAGACCTGGTTATATCTTGAAGTCAATACCCAGCTCCGTCAGGCTTCCAGTCATGCAGTCATTTTCCCTTTGTCATCACAGGTACTATCCAACTTCATCTGTTTCATCTTAACAGTGAGAGATTCAGAGGACAAATTTCTGTATCCTGTGCATGTGCACAATCTTTAGCATAGCAGGGGTAAATATAAAGAGGAAAAGCTGCATAAAGTTGTTTCTCACCTTGAAAAAGTGTGTTTCTTTCTCCATCAAATATGTATGTTTAAATGCGGACAGGTTTCTCTGGTGCAACCAGAAGCTCATCAGGCTAAGTTACAGAGCACAAACAGACCCCAGGAGGTACACTCTGCTCCTACATGTTTCTGCTTTAGATTCACTTATTCACACAAAGTACATGACATTGTAATGAGTTTGAGATGTAAAGCTACAAAAGGATGGAAACAGCACTGCGAGAGGACATTGCACTGAATAACATGGTAACATATTTAATGCCTTCAGATAGTTCATATGTTATGATTTGAGTATTACTTTTCAGCATTGTTAACAATTTTAGATTTTGTCCGTACTCACCACTTAGGTGTCTCTTATTAATAGAGGACTGAGGATCACAGTTATAACATTCTTGAACTATTGAAGGGTTTCTTACCAGGTACTTAAATCAAAGGCCCCCAAATCATTAGATTGATATGACTCGATCACACATGTATGTGCTTTTCTGCGTCTGTGTATAGTTTCTCAAAAAAAAAAAAAAAGCAAATGCGAGATCCAAACACAATTTCATATGAAAACTTTAACACAACAAATTTATTGAGTCTGTTAGACATTTCTAGATTATCTCTCTACTACAGTTTTGTGCTCTTTTTTTCTTACAGTCATTCTTATTTTCCTATTGACAGGCAAAATTATACATCAAATATTGTTCTGTCCTATGGATGTCACTAAATAAGAGTGCTGGCGAATGACTCAGCTCTCTGGAGATTATGCTGTAGGTATAGTGAACTGTAAGTGAGAGAATGAATGTTTCAAGACCAAGAGACACTAATCGAAAACCTTCTGATGACTTCTCTGGCATGAAATCCTGGCAAGCAAAACATTTTCATCTATTTTTGCCGTGGGCTGCAGTCATGTCAGCAGCTTTGCTGTGAATGACTTGTTACATGGGGGAAGGAATGAATGTGATTTCCTATTTTGTCCATTATAAATCACATGATTTGTATCACATTACTAAGAAACATAAATGTATGTACCATTTACATTGCAGCTTACTGAAAAAAAGTCAGATTTGCAAAGAAAACTTGCAAAATTTCAAACAATTTTCATTTCCCAACTTTGGAGAACACTTTAATGATGAAAACTATCTAAAAAGGAGTTAAAATTTTGTTTTAGGTAATAATGGTCATCATGATTCTCACTATTTTTCTGCACTTCTCCATGACCCTTTATGCCCTTATGAGTTCCTTCTTCTTGCTGGGCATTTTGAATAGACAGTTGATTTTTATCAGGGAATAGAAGTATATTCTGTAAGATTTATGCATTCAAAGAATACATGCATATAAAAAATATCACAAGCACTTCCAAACTTCGAGAAACATTTGCATTCAATGCTTTTGGATGCATTTGAACTTCGTGCAAGTTCTTAACCTATTGACAAATCATTAATAGTCAAAAAAACTAAAACCACTGAACAAACTGGTTGCTACTGGTAGTCCTCCCAGCCTGAGGCACAAAAATAACTGATAAATTAGATGATGTATATAATGTAGACACATACATGTACAGTAACACGTCTGTTGCTCAGTTCTATAGTACACAGAACAAACTGGAGAGAATTAAATCGACTTTCTAAGCAATAGGACTTTGACAGAGCTTGTGTATATTTGTGCATGTTTGTTGTTTGGTTTTGCTAATACATTGTTATTTCATATTATTTTATCTACAGATTTTGTTTTCCCTTGGTGCTAATTTCTGTTGCAAAATCACGGTCTTTGCAACAAATTTTGGGTTTGCTTCTCAAAATTTTGGTGAACATCTCACAAAGATTTATAATCCTTGATTTTAAGACAACTGTCCTATAATATGTTATTTTAAATCTATGCCCTAAGAAATGAATAATACTTTTAGTAAACTTTAGTAGAAAAAAAATCAGTGATCATAACCCACAAATCTGTGCCTTTTCTGAAAGTAAATTAAGTTGAAATTCCCACTAAACACATCTACACACAGAACTATTGTATCCCTTTGAGAACACAATATTACTTTCATCTTTGTTGTTGCTGAGCGTCTGGCCTTTCTGATCGTGTGTGTGTGTGTGTCCCCACTTCACTACAAAGCTGTTCTCTCTCGATTTCACACAAGTCAAAGAAATCAACAGAAGGTTTTCAGATTTAATTTGAAACATTCCTCATTTTGCGTTTCATTGTTCAAACCCTCTGACCTGATTTTCTCATCCCTTAAGGCTCTTATCAATCAAAAGGAAAACATCTCCCAGGCCGCAGGACTACACCTGTAAATCTTCAAAATCCTGTATCTAGGCTTGTTTCATCTGTTGTAAACCTGCAACTTCACAGAAGTAATCATCTCTGGCCTAATAAAGTTGGTAATGTAATTTGAAATGAAGTTTGATTCCTCCCTTTTTGGAAGGAACAATACTATTTGAAAATGTAACAGATGAAATAGCAGGCCATTTGTTTGATGGGTACCCCATTATATTAAAGTCATACGTCCTATAGTAATACAAAAGCAAAATGTGAAATAGCGAAATCTTTGCCCCCCCTTCCCCCCCCCTAGATACCTCTTGCACGAGAAGATAGCAAACCTAATTTTTTCAGGTGATTTTCATAAGCAGGTTCTTCTGGAGGAATAGCTTTCCTCATAAAATCAAATTCTACTGTTACATTTCATATGGGTCTTAAGGCGACAGTTCCATAAACTTAAAGGTGACTACAAATTTAACACTTCCATTCAAGCTGATATTGCACAATATAGACCCTTGAAAATGTACTATTCATGGAGCAGTAGTTGAGTATATAATGAAATAATGAAAATATCTACATCTACCCAAACTGCCTTTAATGTATTTAATAACTAGTAAGTTTTCACAGCTTTGCCATGAAATGACTTAAAGGCAAAGGGCTGAGAAAACATGATCTTATTCTAATACATGTAGAGACATTGTAGTGCAGTAAGAGTTAAAAACAATAGTCTATCTTTGGTACATGCAAACCACTGATAAACCTTTGACTGCAGTCTACAAGTGCTTATTTGCCCGGTCTGGGTTGAGGATTCTCCAGCTATGTTGAACTCTTCTACAAAAGCCTTCGTAGGAAAACCTTTTAATTCTCTTTGTTTCTATTTTTACTGATTAATTTTATTTGTAAAGTATTTAAGTGAAGATGGAGATACAGTATAAATTCAATAAACTCTATGGGCATCAGAGGAGTTTTGCTAAGCTTATACAAACTAAGATTCTAGGCTTAGATACACGTATTCTGTACTGGTTTTTATTTGCATATGATTGACATTCACAATTTGATTTCCTGAGCCGCAAGACAATATTCAAAACTCTTGTAAGTATCCAGCAAGTCCCTTTTTCCTTTACTGCATGCTTCCTGTATTTTCTTGTAACAATTTCAACAATGGACATTTTTTAATATTTACTTATTATAAGATTGGCCACTGACTGAAATATCAAAGCAATAGATGTTTCCCCCTCCATGTGTTTCCATCCTAACAAAAAAAGCTATTAAACCAGGCAGAAATCTGATTGCAGTCTCTGTTTTCAAGCATTGAGGAAATTGGTAAACACATGATATTTCTTTCTATGACTTTAGGGGGAAAAAAAAAAAAAAAGGATTATATTAAAGTGAATATAAAGAGAATAAAGTTTTAGGAGTTTTTTCAGGAAAAAAAATATTTGGGCAAGTGCTCTGTACAAGACAAAGAAACCATTTATTGCCCTTTCAGTTCAACACTCTTGCTATTTCATTTCCTCTAGTCTATTTACTTACTTTCACCATTCCTCACCAAAATACTTAAAGATCCAGTTACCTTCTCAAGTTTTCTCTTAGGTAATTTTTTGCTTACATAAGTAACATTCTAAAACAGTAACCCTGGAGTAGTATCACCCTGGGTAGTGGCCAGGTGGCCACCACAGCTGCTCTGTCACTTCCCATTCTCAGCTAGATGGGGCAAAAATATAATGAAGAGCTCATGGGTTGAGATAAGGACAAGGAGATCATTGACTGACTCGATTTGATGAAATAATTAAATTTCTTAACAATCAAATTAGACAAGCATAATGAGACATAAAAGCAGATTTTAAACATAACACCTTTGACCACCCCTTCCTCCCTCCCGGGTTTAATGTTGCTCCTAACTTATCCACCTCACCCGTCTGAGTAATGTAAGGGGTCAGGGAATGGAGGTTGCAGTCCATTCATCAGATGTTGCTTCCACCACTCCTTCTTCCTTTAAGGAAGGACTCCTAACTCTTGTCCTGCTCCAGTGTGGGGTCCCTCTCATGGGAGACCATTCTTCACATGCTTTTTCCAATGTGAGTCCTCACAAGAGACAGACCTCGACAAACTGCACTCAAGTGAGTCTTCTCCATGGGATGCAGTCCATCAGGAGGAAATTGCTCCAGTGCATGCGCCTCATGGGGTCACAAGTCCTGTCAGCAAAAGTGCTCTGGCATGGGCTCCTCTCTCTCCATGGATTACAGGTCCTGGCAGCAGCCTGCTCCAGCATGAGCTTCCCATGGATTCACAGCACCCTTCAGGCATCCATCCGCTCCTGAGTAGGGCCCTCCACGGACCACAGCTGGACATCTACACCTCCATCACCTCCATGGAGGAACAGCCTGCCTCACAGCATGGCTCAGGGGAATGGCTGCTCCGACACCTGGAGCACATCTTCCACCCACTTCTTCACTGACCTCGGTGTCTGAACGTATTCTCAGTCCCCTCCTCCCCCTCCCACCGGTGTCAGTTGCTGTGATGCAGTTTTTTTCCCTCACTTCTTAAATATGTTTTCACAGAGGTGTTCTCATCATCACTGACAAGCTCAGCCTTGGCCATCGGCGGGTCCATCTTTGAAGCCGGTTGTCATTGGGTCTACTGTACTGAGGGGTAGATCCTATCAGTGTTTTACAGAGGCCATCACTCCAGTCCTCCACTGCCAAAATCTAGCCAGGCAAATCCAACATAACGCTATAGTTGTTAGTACCCAAAACAAAACAATGGTCATTATTCAAATATCAGAAAACGGTTGATGTCCGAATATAAAATTTGCTAAATAGTAAACCTTAATAAATATTCAAGCTAATCATGGACAGCCTGTGATTTTGGTCAAGAACACAAATGACCTGACTATATTATTTCTACTTTTCTATGACAAAGTATCCTTTTCAGTTGATGAGGAGAGAGCAGTGCATATTGTCTGCCTGGATTTATCCAGGGCTTTTGACACAGTTCACCCCAGCCTTCTGCTAGAGAAACTGTTACGGTAGAGTCTAGACAAGTGTCGTGTGCAGTGGGTGGGGAACTGGCTGAGAGGCCACACCCAGAGGCTGGTAGTCAGTAGCTCCTGTTCAAACTGGCAAGCTTTTACAAATGTAGTCCCCCAGGGGTTGTTTTGGGCCCAGTGCTCTTCAATATGTTCATAAATAGTCTGGATGAGGGGATTAGCTGGACTCTGATGAAGTTTTAGTGGTGATACCAAACTGAGTGGGGAAGTGGACACTTGGGAAGGGGGAACCACCCTGGAGGAGAACCTGGATGGACTGGAGGAGTAGGCTAACAAGACCTTTATGAATTTCAACAAGGACAAGTGTAAAGTCTTTCATCTGGGAAAACAATTCAGAGGTGCAGCACAGGATGAGACCTGCTTGGCTGGCAAGCAGCTTTGTGGAAAGGGACCTGAGAGTTCTGGTGGACAGCAAGCTCAATATGAGCGAACAGTATGCTGCTGCAGCAAGGAAAGCCAACAGAATGCTCAGCTGCCTCAACAAGGACATCACCAGCAGAGGTAAGTCATACTCCCACTCTACTCAGCACTTATCAGGCCACATCTGGAATACTGTGTTCAATTTTGGTCCCCACTAGGCAAAAGAGAAGTGGACAGGATGGAGAGGGTCCAGAGAAGGGCCGCAAGGACAATCAAAGGACTGGGAACCTGCCATATGAAGAAAGGCTGAGAGAACTGGGTTTGTTCAGCCTTGAGAAAAGAAGGCTTAGGGGAGACTTTATCACCATGTTCCAGTATTTAAAAAGTGGTTACAAAGAGGATGGAGTCACGTGGAAAAGGCAATTAGTTCAAGTTATTCCTGGGAAGATCCCCATTACACCCAAGAGGAAAATTTTTCACAACAAGGGCAATCAGCCGTTGGAATAATCTCCCCAGGGAAGCGATAGAGTCCCCAATATTGGACATTTTTAAGATTCAGGTGGACACAGTGTTGGCCATCTTATCTAAATGATGCTTTGGCCAGCAAAGATCCTTTCCAACCTGCTATTCTATGATTTGCTCACTAATTACTTGTCAAGCATTAGCTACTGCTAGTTACTCTTGCAGTATCCAGAATGCTTGTTTGTGAGATGCATGGCTATCCCAGCAGCACTGAATGCATAGTTTTGCTTCCGGGAATATGTAACATATTCAATATGCATTCTTAAAATGTATTAGTATTAATCACATTTATAGACATATTAATAGAAAAGGAGGCTCATCTGATTTTTAAGGATCCTTCTAGAATATGTACTTCTAGAATATGTACTGAGTTGCTCTACTACTGAAAGAGATGCCCCAAGACATGCAGACAGGCTTTTGAGTACTATATCATCTGATTAATATTTAAGAACTAAAGAAAATGGATAAGGCAGCTGATAAAAAATGAAGTCAAATATAGGGAAACATTCCCTTCCCTGGAGGGCTTTTGACCAATGGAGCTCTGAGCTCTTTCTACCAAATCTGAATATATTGGGCTCTTTTAAGGTATTTTTGCAGCAAGTTTTCAACTGTGTGTAATGTGCAGCTGTTGAGGATATCGCAAGAGATATAATTTGCAATTGTATTTCAAATGGTCATACTAAATGATATTTACAATTTCATAACCTAAATAGTATTGAGCAGCTGTTCACTCAAGGAGAAATACAATAAAAAGTTGTGTGCTTTAGGTATAATAAAGATAAATCATATGTCTACAATTCAATCACCTTGAAATCCAGTCCATGTATTTAGCTTCATGATGTAGATTTTAGTGTAAGCTATGGAATTTAAAGACCCAGTTACTTAACTAGGATTTATCCAAACATTTTGCAATGGTCTTTTCCTGAGAAATTTCAGCTTATGGTTGCAAACACGTACAAGTATTTCTAAAAGTTCAGTAGCTCTACTGTTTGTGATCCCAGTTTCTATTCAAGCATGTTTAATGCACTCATATTTCACTGTAGTCTTGCAAAACCCTATGTACAAAAGATGAAATTGCTTTTCTAAATCAGTTGATACATTTATGGGGTTTTTTTGTGCACAAATATGTGGAACTGTGCTAGTTAGTTCTTCATATGAATACACGTTTAAACTTTGTCCCCATCTGTTAGGAATTGAACACTGGTAAAATTCTTCCTATGAGAAAAATTAGCAGAGGTACTTGGAAGGCCCCAAAGAATTCTGTGGAAAGAATTTGTAAATTAGTATCTTCTATAATTGCTCCTCATTTTTCTGGTTATTGTCTTTCTGAAAAAATGAATTTCAGTTTCCTTGGATAGACTCCTTACGGTTACATGCTATTTTAAGGAGTTTTTAGTTTTCTGTAGAGGAACAGTTAGGAGTATTGGAAGTTCTCTACCTTTTGGATGTAGAATAGTCTAGAAAGTATGTAGACAAGGCAAGTTCTTTGGGACAGTGTTTGTCTTTTTAATGTGTGTCTGTAGTACTTTTGCCACACTGAGGCTACAACCTGGAGGGAGTATAGTAACAAATCATCCTCACCAGTACAGGAACCTGGATAGGTGGGATGAATCACCCTCCGGAGATGGTTGCCTCATCTCATTAGATGAAGGTTAGAAGAGAAGTGACAGGATGGACCAGACAGCTAACTTTCAGAATGTTAGTGTTAAATGTCAAATTTAAGCAAAATAATTTTAAATTTTAGATAAATGCTCAGAATTGTTTTTGTTTTCTCTGCCATTGAGTTATCTGGAGAATGTTTTTCTTTCAATAATATTTATTTACTACATAAAAAGTACTCTTTGTTAGATCAGAATTATTCATCTTGAAATTAAAAGAAATATTTGCTATCAGACAGTTTTAGTTTACATTAATGTGTAAAATGTTTACACAATTCATAATTCATAATTCATTTGACACACAGTCAAAATTTCACTGAGAATCTTAGACTCCATCTGTTGCCAAATGAAAAAGAAAGGCATCTGACAGAGGGAATTCATCCCAATGACTGCTCAGAGATTTTTCTTACACATAATATTTGAATGATTTGAAACTGAGTGTTCTGAGCCCCACCCTTCATCATGGTAAATAAGCTCAGCTAACCTCTCTCTCTTAATTGCAGATTATAAAAAAGAACCTTAGTTAAATAAGGTACTTCAAATAAGTTTTTTAAACTAAACATTAAAACTCCAATGTAGTTTATACTTTTATGATGTATTTATCAAATATGAAACCCACATTGGAGACTTTTGGAAAGGGAGAGGACTACACAAGTATCCTATTCAGCCATCCATCTTCCTGCTTGTACAGGTCCTTGTGTTTGGTCCTGTAACATGTACATGACAGCTTCTTTTTCTAGAAACTTCTCTTTTAGGTAGTTATTTCATGCAAGATGCTATTCTTCACACTGTTTTTTTTCTCAGGAGATAACATGTCTGAGTCTTTGGAAACCCACAGGAAAATAGTTGAGTGAAATCACTGTAGTAAGTACCATCTAAATAAACATAGAGTAACTGACATAACTATTTACACATTGTTTGCACATTGGTTCATCTGGACATTGGTTTATCCGGATTTCAGTAAAGCAGTTGACACCGTCTACCACAGCATCCTCGTAGCTAAACTGAGGAAGTGTGGTCTGGTTGGGTAGTGAGGTGGATTGTGAACTGGTTGAAGGAAAGAAGTCAGAGAGTTGTGGTCAATGGGACAGAGTCCAGCTGGAGGCCTGTATCTAGTGGAGTCTCTCAGGGGTCAGTACTGGGACCAGAATTATTCACTATACTCATCAACGGCCTGGATGAGGGAACAGAGAGCACTGTCAGCAAGTTTGCTGATGACACAAAACTGGGAGGAGCGGCTGACACACCAGAAGGCTGTGCTGCCATTCAGCGAGACCTGGACAGGCTGGAGAGTTGGACAGGGAGAAATTTAATGAAATGCAACAAGGTCAAGTGTAGAGTCTTGCACCTGGGAAAGAACAACCTCAAATACCAGTACAGGTTTGGGACTGACCTGCTGGAGAGCAGCGTAGGAGAAAGGGACCTGGGGGTCCTGGTGGACAGCAGGATGACCATGAGCCACCAAGATGCCCTCGTGGCCAAGAAGGCCAATGGCATCCTGGGGTGTATTAGAAAGGGTATCGCTAGTAGGTTAAGAGAGGTTCTCCTCCCCTTCTACTCTGCCCTGGTGAGACCACATCTAGAATATTATGTCCAGTTCTGGGCCCCTCAGGTTGAGAAGGACAGGGAACTGCTTGAAAGAGTCCATTGCAGAGCCACAAAGATGATGAAGGGAGTGGAACATCTCCCTTCTGAGGAAAGGCTGAAGGAGCTGGGTTTCTTTAGCTTGGAGAAGAGGAGGCTGAGGGGTGACCTCATTAATATTTATAAATATGTCAAGGGAGAGTGTCAGGAGGACAGAGCCAGTCTCTTCTTAGTGATGTCCAGTGATAGGACAAGGGGCAATGGGTTCAAGCTGGAACATAGGAGGTTCCACAAAAATATTAAAAAAAACTTTTTCACTGTGAGGGTGACAGAGCACTGGCACAGGCTGCCCAGGGAGGTTGTGGAGTCTCCTTCTTTGGAGACATTCAAAACCTGACGCGTTCCTGTGTGACCTTCTCTAGGTGATCCTGATCTGACAGGGATGTTGGACTGGATGATCTTTTGAGGTCCCTTCCAACCCCTAACACTCTGTGATTGTGTAATTATTGTCTGGGCAGTTTGCAAATGTGGAAAGCATGTGGTAACATAATCCTTCTGCAAAAGGTGATCACATGAATTAGCAAAAGGCAATGTATTTAAGATAACAATAAAACCTAAATTTCCTACTTTAGCCTGATTCCTACTTTTTGCCTTTTAGCCTACACAGAATACTAGTGGACTGATATAAAATCCTTTGCTCATGCAAAGACTTGCCTACTTAGCAGAGAGATGTCCTTGAAGGGTGATTCAGGTGGATATGATACTGTACACTCTGTATCCTTTTATTCAAATATCTATTATTATGTTACTCAAATACTATTTCTCTTATCTGCATAGTCAACCTCTCAAAGTAGTGCTCTAACCAGTGGACAACAAACTAAAACTGGCTGACGTAGAAAAGTGCTTTAAGATTATTCCTGAATAGTTTTGTGCCTGACTACAGCATAATAGACCATTTGGGATTCAAGGTGTTGAGCCCACATAAGTTCCTCTGAGATCACACAGCCCTTGCTTCCTGGATCAGTATCTCAGGCCTTTTACTTACATATACTCTTAAATGGAAACTCTATGATCAAACCTTCAAGCAACAAACAGGTAGCAAACCTTAGTTTGTTTTGAAAATTCTAATAACCAGTCTTACTTCATACAAAATCATCCTTCCTGCAATGAAAAAAACCATCAGGTTTTTAAGAATTATTGCAATGCTAACTTTAGCAGTCGTCTCTCAATTTCCTGTAAGATTTAATATATTCACTTTATATGTGCTAATAGGATAAGAGGTAGAGAGCATGCAGGTATAAACTAGTGTTCGATTAACATAAGTTTTAACACTTCAAACTCTAAAACCACTAGAGAAGTGATTTATTCATTAGTAGAGTTCCACTGAAGGTACTGGAAAGATACTGGGTTACATCACTCCAGGTTTTGAGTTTGACTTCCTGAAAAAATTATTGTTATTGTAATCCATATATGATGGGAATTTGACTCAGATGTGAAGTATTGACAATTCCAAACATCTATTCTAAGTAAATGTATAGTTTTTCTTAATGCTTTTAGACAAAGAAGACAAAAGTGTGTGCCTATTATAGCAGGAAAGAAGCTGGCTAGAAAGCGGATTTGTGGTACAAGACTCGGTGCTGATCACATATTACAGCAACTTAATGCATTTCTTTTACTGCTTTGATTGTTCTAAACAACCTATTTTAGCTAATCCTTCAAGATTTAGATTATAAAATGGCAAAACCTGACCAATTTAAGGAATGTTAAATTTGCAAATGGATACATTTTATGCATTCTTAACAGCTTTAAACCTTTCATTTTCTAAGGTATAAATATTCTATAATGGCAAAAGATGAATATAAAGCAAACTCAAATTCACTAACCCAACCTTTTTTTTACGAGTAACTTTCTTTTAGTGGTACATTTAGCTAATACTGAATTACAGAGGAGTTCCAACAGACGTACATATGACATCTGCATTAATATCAAATTAATCCTTTATGATCAATGCTATTGTCATGAACACTAGACGAATTAATTGAGTCACTTAAAGTGTTTCTTCTATTATGCAGTTTTTAATCCTATTTGGGTATTAATTGCTCCTTTTTCTTGGATTCAGAAGATCCTTTTTTTTTTCCATTCAACTGTACTCCTTGAAGAAGTACTTGAACTGCACCGTACACTGATGGTGGGAAACATATTATGTGGTGGTCAGCAAAAATCAGAAGTTACCCATTATTAGCCACTATTACAGCTAGTGAAACACAGCAAAAACTTTAATGGATATTTCTCAAAACTGGAAATCAGTTTTCATTATGGAATTCTCAAAATTAACATCTAACAGCCAAAGACGGTCAACTGATGATCCAGTCTTTTTTTTGGTACTAATTGGCTTGTTCTGAGATCTTGGAGCAGACATTAAAAATACCTTACTATGGCAACAACTGCAGGATTTATCACTGTATCTCTTGTCCTGGTTTAAGCTAAGCAGAACCAATTCTGTTCAATGACTTTTACTTTCAGCTCAGTTTCTTCTAAAAGGCTGCCCTTTCTGAAGTTAGTAGCATGTTTTTACAGACAGTATGTGCCACTGGCAGTGATAACACCTGATGTTTACAGGTACTGCCTGGGACAGGCATGCAGAAAGGCTCTTGCTTATACTTATTCCTATAGTGACCAAGGCCACTGCTGGCTCTTGTGTGCCACGCTGGGGGTGCTGGGTAGTAAGAGGGGGCACAAGAAAGTAAAAGGTTACACCTCCGGGGGGTAATAGACAGGACAGGTGACCAACGAGAGTATTCCATCCCATATACGTCATAATCAGTATAAAACTGAGGAATCACAAGGGTTTAGGTCTCTTGTCTTCTGTAATGGCCAGCATCCAGGGAGGACTCTGTCCAATTTTCTGCCTTTCATCCTGATCCCAAGTTCCTGAATCAAGCTCCTGCATCCAGCTCCCTGCTGCTACTGAGTTTAAGACTTCCCCAGTGCTGCCTGCTCTGCAGCATCAGTGAGGATGGCTATCAAGCATGGGGGGGAGTCAAATTTGATATTAATTTTGTGTATAGTTCATTATTTTTATTATTTCCTCATTCATTAAAGCTATTTAATTATTTTTTCCAGTTGATAAGTCTCTCTGCCTCATTCCGTTTTCCTTCCTATTTAGGGAGAGAGAGAGCATCTGTCGGTGTTCAGGGGCTGGTCCAGCCCTAACCGAAGACATCTCTGAAGCTTAAAACTCTCAAACTGGGATGATACTTACCTTGGGGTGTGGGCCACACTTCAAAGTAGTCAAAGTAAACTCTACAGAGGTGTGAAGCTGACCATCTCTCTGAGAATTCCTAGCATATTGTTGACATTGCCATTTCACAGAATTCAGGTAATACAAATCACAGTGAAAAATAGCAACATTATTAACCACCAACTTCAAGTTGCAGAACCACTATAGAGTTAAAGAAGGATCCTACAGAGCTGCTTCAGCAAGAAATGCCATTGATCTAAAAATCACATGGCTCGGTAAATTTCACTGAATATAATAACCTTATCTCTGAGAGCTAAAACTAACTAATATGACTTGCAGCCAGAGCAATTTTTATGTTCTTAATTTATTTTATTAACTTGTTTTGATTGTTATTACAAATGGCCAGAGGACAACTACTGAATTCCGTGTCTGTCATCAAGGTATTGAAATGTGATTTGGCACTGGAATGAAAGTAGGAATTATTTTTGCTATTGCTCGTCTCTTGTTTTGAGGTTTTCCTTCCTTCCTCTTCTATAATAAAAAGGAATCTTGCTGAAATGGATCAATCAAAATTGAAATATTGCTAAATTGTTTCAGGCAAAGAGTGAGAAAATGGTAATTGGTAGATCTCTATGTTACAGGTGCAGTCTTTGTTAAATACCTATAAATATTTTTGTCTTGATGAAGTTATGATACTCCAATCTTTAGGCTAGGCTAGGCTGAAATAACTTTGTTTTTCCCTTATCAAACTGCTAATGACAGAGATGTCTCTAAAGGTTCCACTTGTGATAAAATATTGCCACAAATGACAATGAATGCAAAACAACTCTGTAAGGTGCATTAATACATTTCTAACATAGCTGAGCAATCTATTTCATTAAATTGTTTTAGAGATGTATTCAAACCTAACTCTTATGAGTTAGAATGCTAAGTATCATTCCAAGCTTTCCTAAGTCCATCTAACTAAAATGTTTTTGTGTTATGAGATTATACTTATTAGTTTCATTTTAGAACAGAAGTTTCTTGGACACCTCTATTATTCCACCTATCCAGGAATACTGAAGTCACCCAAACGCTCCTGAAGTTGTCCATTACTGACTCTTTCCTTGGAGGAAGAGTAACTTCATTATAGATTATAGCTTAAACTCAATTTTCCACAACATGATAGTTTATAAAGTTATAGTATGTGCAATAACATTTGTGGTTGATTCACGTTCAGCCTGAGGCAGGAAGTCTGCAACCTTACAGGAGAAAATTATGTTTCCTTGAATGAGAAGGGTAGACGACAACTGTAAAGTGAGGCACTAGCATTTTGATTTCAAAAAAAATTGTTTGCTATTATCTAAATATTCTGCAGATCATGAAGTTAAAGGACTATTAGGTGATTTAATATTCTATGGTATCTTCATGCAGAGCAGTAACATCACCATGCTATTTGCTGTACTATGTGCACAAACAATAAACAAGAGATTACATGCTGGTCTCATACTCACCAATATCATTCCAGAATAACAGTTCAAATCAGTGGAGCAATTTCCCTGAAATTAACTAGGCTGAATCCGTTTGTGAGGACAGAGAATTTAGCTCCACCAGTCCCTTCAGCTCCAGAGTGCTGTTACTGATTATGCACAGCGAAAGAGGACACAAAAGGAAAGTATGAATACAATATTAAGCCTTAAATAATTAATTGGTTAAATTCCGGATGTCGTAAATAACTGTCATAGTAGTTACCTCTCTGCTTACTCAAATAATGTCTTTGGATTAAATGTTTGATGTAGAAATCTTAGATGGGAAAAGAAAAAAAGTGAATATTAATATAACAAGGAAAGAAATAACTCAAGTTGAACATTTCTCATTTCTCCTCCTATGCATCAGAGACTGATGTTTCTTGACTCAAAAACTGATCTCTTGTAACCACTTGGGGAAAACTTAGATTTTTCTCTGAATATCTGTAAGCTTTTATAATCTAGGTTCGAAATCCATTTTAGGACTCTTTCAGAACTTTTCAGCATTGAGAATAAGAAGTATAGATTTTCTTTAAACTTTTTTTCTTTTTTGCATTTGTTAGAATCTCTCTTAGAAGTCAGGGGTTGCAACACAAAACCTTCTCTGAAGAATGAAAAGAAATAATAAAGCAACAGATAGATCTTGCTAGCCATAAAGGAAGAAATATATGTAGCTGAACACATTCTATTCATCCTCTTGTAAATTAAATCTATTAGCTTGAGAAGTTAGGTCTTTTCTCCCTGGAGAAGAGAAGGATCATGGAGAGGAACTTCATCACAGTCTCCCAGTACTAAAAATGCAGCCACAAAGAGGACAGAAGGTCTCTCTTCACAAGGAGCCACATGGAGAAGACAAGGAGCAATAGGTAGAAGTTGCACAGGAGAAGTTTCATCTCGATAAAAGAACTTTTTTGCAGTAAAAACAATCATTCACTGAAACGATCTGCTCAGAAACATGCTAGTCTCCCCATCACCAGAGGTTTTTAAGACACAGCTGGACAACATATTAGATAACTTCATCTGATCTCCCTTTCCCATGAAAGATTGAACAAGATGATTTTTCAAGGTCCCTTTCAACCTGTGTTATTCTATAGTTGTATGATTCTGTAGACTGACATCATCAGAAATCATTTTAAATAGAGAAAAATTAAATTTGAAGGAAAATAATAGGGAAACACTAATAAAGTCCTGAGAAGGAGAGTATGTCTTGTGAGGAGATTAAAATATATTGGTTTATCAAGCCTAGAAAGGGGCCTAAATAAGACACAACTGTTGTTTTTTATGCAAAGCAGAGGCTAAATAGTGGAAAAGTAATATTTAAGCAGGCAGATAATTGTGGTGCAAGTTGTGGTACAAATTGTAGAAAAAGAAAGAACAAAAGAGCATAGACTCCACAAAGAATACAATCAGCGAATGAACTGGGTACATTTAAGCTAAAAGCTTTTAGAATATTTTTAATCATAGAATGGTTCTTCATGTTCTAGTACCAATGAAAAGAGTAGATACATTTACAGGTGAAGAGTAATAGCCCTAAAGGGACAGATAAGGGTATAGTGAGAATATCTACTGTTAGAAGTCAGGTAAATACAGGTGTTATAACTTGATCCCCATAACTGTACAAGTGAATAAGACAATAAACCCCTCAAAATTCCAACATAAAATTTTCTTTGCCCCTTGCTTCTAGCTTTTAGTCAATGAAAGCTATTTCCATGAAACATCTTTCCTTTTTTTTTTCCTAGAGCTTGATATTTTTTAGTCCCTGATGGTCACCACGAAGCAGTGATCAGTGTCCTGCAGGGGGGTAAAGTGCCAATCTAGGCTGTTCACACAGCAAAGTTTTACGTTTCCACGCTTAGAGCAACAATTCGCAACCAATCACTTTCTGGATGGAGGCTGAGTGATGTGTGATCAGCCCAGGTCCCTCTGTAAATGTCCTGAGGACTGGCACTTCACAGAGACATGGGAGAAGTGGAATGGCAGAGCCCAGGACATGCAATGGAGCTGCCACAGAGAGGGAAGTTGAGGAAGAGCTGTTACATATCCCTTCCTTCGGAGTCACCCTGCTCTGCTTCTCAGCCAGCACAATACTTATCCATTAATAAGAGCTGATTACATCATGTCATTACAGCCTGCTGTAACCTTGTGAGTCTCTTTATACCCTGGGAGTCAAGGAAGAAAGCCTTCAAGTGTAGAACAGTCTCGGTGCCAGAAAAATTCATTAAAATAACTCTCAGGGTAGGATGAGGTTCTTATTTTTAAATGCCAAAAAAACCAATGCAAACAGTCTGAATGTTAACCTGCAGATAAAATATTCATCTTTTATATTCCTGATGATGCAAGTTTTGACCTTCCATTCTGGAACTCCACATAGTGGAGAACAGAGCCTCCAGGGCTAGGAGGGTGAGAGACTAGGGGATATTCAAGGGAAAGTACGTCTTTCATGGTGTGTGATGGGCAAAGGAAACACTCCCTTTTACTGAGTTACATTTCAATAACATCACAGCCTTTGTCATTGAAGATAATATTTTTGTGTTTCTATTAGAAACTTGAGTTTAGGCTTACTTTCTGTTGAAATGACAACTCCGAATATTATCAGGGAGAAAAAATGATAAGGTGATTTTAATCTAAATTCTGTCTGCAGAAAGCTCTTTTCATTACAAGCCCAGAAGCCGAGCACAACATATCTACAACATTTGATTAAGATCCACTGAGAATTAAGTATAAACTTAAAAGCATAAGTTTCTTCTTGCAGTGGAGATGTTAAGATACTGAATGCTGATCTTTGTCTTTTTCTCCCAGACACTTATATATCTCAGGTATCCTATGCTAAAAATATAAATTATTTTTAATGTAAAAAACCTAAATCTGTCCTAAGAAACAGTGCTGAAATAACTTACTACAATATATTAGAAAAAAATCCAATGAGAGAGGAATGATATACAGGAAATTCAGAGGGTTAGGAGTTACAAAGCATCACTCAACATTTAAAGCCTTTACAGATGGAAAACTAGTGGAGTTAAGAGTAAGGTGGTTCTGACTATTGCAACATTCACAGAGATGAACAAGATGTGAGCATGAGCATGAACAGAGTTGTAAATTCTGAACCACTATGAAACTTTGTTTTAAAATATTTTTATTGTTTCACAGTTAAAAAGAAAAATGTCAGATAATATTGTTAATCAATAACAAGTAAAATTGCATGCTTATCTTAGGGAAATTAAAAATATAGAATATTACAAGTATATAGTCTGATAGTTACAGGTGAGGACAGCTTGGAAAGATTGTTTTGGTTTTCATCAGCTCATGTCTGTTTTCAAATCTAATGCCTCTCTCTCTCTGGAGCTGGTGGGAGGTATTGCAGCAAGATACCATAACAGCTAGGTCTCATTAATATTTAAGGACACACTGAATCATTTCTGTTGTGTCCAGAATCACCAACATATGTGCAATAAGAGGATTTAACAGAATTAAGATCAGGCTATCTAGTGTTTATTATATGTGCAGGCTATATTCAGATTTAAAGGCCATTTGCTTAGGGTTTGTTTCACATTTTTTTCCCTTCAATTTTGCTGTTATAAATGAGGATGTGGTCATTATCCATATCCTTTTTAAACAGGCTGCAATCTTTCCTCACTATCAGACACTATGAATAAGAAGTGCACAGTACATAGAAGGAGCCATTGCTTGTCCAAATTTGAGATTCAAATGACAGAAGGCTGAATTCTGAACTTAAAAATGCTGAAGAGGGATTTTTTTATATATAATACTAGTAAAAGAGATTTGTCATATTTCCTTTTTCCTTTGAAGTTGAACATGCGCCTGCAATGTGTACCTGCAGCCCAGAAGGCAAACTGTATCCTGACCTGCATCAAAAGAAGCTTGGACAGTAGATCAAGGAAGCTGATTCTGCCCCTCTGCTCTGTTCTGGTGAGACCTCACCTGCAGCATTGTGTCCAGATCTGGAGACCTCAGTACAAGAAACACATGGAAGTGCTGAGACAGGTCCAGAGGTGGGCCACGAAGATGACCAGAGAGCTGGAGCACCTGCCCTGGGAGGATAGACTGAGAGAGTTGGGGTTGTTCAGCCTGGAGAAGAGAAGACTCCAGGGACACCTTGCTATGTCCTGTCAATGTTTACAGGTGGCTTATAAGAAAGATGGGGACAATCTCTTTAGCAGGGCCTGTTGCAATAGGACAAGAAGTAATGGTTTTAAACTAAAAGAGGGTAGATTTAGACTAGATATAAGGAAGGAATTTTCCACTGTGAGGGTAGCAAAATGCTGGAACAGGTTGCCTAGAGAGGTGGTTACGGCAGTTGCATCCTCACAGACAACAGGCCTTGTAAAAGACTGGAGACCAGGCCCTGAAAAAGATCTGATAACAGACCTGTGCCAAGGACCTGGCAAGGACAGCCATTGAGGCCTGATTACTTTTTTTTTTACCGTGTCCCTTGTGCACTGGATCCTGAGCTAATTGAAAATTGACCACAGCCAGACTCCACTCACACGTAAACGGGGTCCCACCTTAGAGTCAATTTGAGTCAGCCCTCCTCAGAGCAGTGGGTCTGCGTGGGGACCCTTCCTCCTGCTGGATCGGGATGCTGTCCAAGGAAACTTCCCAGGACTGAGAGCACCCACCACACCCTACTGGTGAGTGATACTTCTGGGTATATCTTTGAGAGAGCCCCTGCCTACCTATGGGTGAGTCATTCACTGGGTACCCTTAAGGGAGAGGTTTTCCCCTTTTTATTGAGTGAGTATGTTCACATTTTGGTCATATTTCTAGAAGAATAGTCGTGAATTCTTAAATTCAGTTCTGTAGTGATAATTCCCAACTTGCATCCAATCTGTAATATACTTTGTCTGTGCGTGGTGGTTTTCAGGTTAGAAAAATTTGTTTGTAGCTGCCCTATCTGCTTTTGTGGATGCCTCCATGACAGTGGTGGAGGCCCCATTTCTGGAAACATTCAAGGTCAGGTTGGATGGGGCTCGGAGCAACCTTATCTGGTTAAAGATGTTCCTGCTCTCTGCAGGTGAGGTTTGACTAGATAAACGTTAAAGGTCCCTTCCAACTCAAACCATTCTATGAGTCTATGAATTCCTAGCTTTCTAGCTTTATTTTCTCTTCCAGCAGCTGAAAGAACAAGTTCTAGTCTCCTAGCACAGCTACATAAAAGAAGCGATGTAATTCAAAAAAGAAAAACAAATTTGCTACAAGGGAAAATTATAAATTCATAAGATTCATTACTTTGTAAAAAACCCCACATTTTTGGGGTTTCCTCATAGACAGCAGCACTGTTTGCATTTTACATGGTAATAGCTGTTTAAAGATTATAAATTATTCAGGCAAGATTTTTGTCTCCTTTTTTTTTTTAAATGAGACAAATATCAGTTCTAGTTAGAGATGATGTTACAGTTTGCCAAAATTCTATCTAAAATATATTTGTAAAGGTTAAATGAACTGTCAAAAAATGCTTAGTCAGAGATGTCTTACAGAAAGTAATTTTCAGAGATCATATTTAAGAAAACATTAATTCCCACCGAAACATCCAGTATAAAGGAGCTTCATTCTCCTACTCATACTATCAGAAAACTTCTCTTGGTGTTGAATAAACCAATTAATAAAACCCCAAAAGGTCCTACAAATTTCTCACAATTTCTGTTGCTGTGGTCGTTAAAGCCCTCATCTGTCTCTACCTGATTAACGCAGCTGCTTCTGCACTGTAGGTGACTTTCGGCTTGTAAAACACCTGGGAACAAATCTGTCAGACACAGACACCAATTCAGAGAGGTTACAGAGCTTCCGATTTTGAATCTAACAGGGGCTTAAATGATCCTGCCTATGTGCACAACAGGGAATCTTAAGGCCACAGTCATGAAGTCTTCATCCATAGATGGAGAGTTGCCCAGATATAGACAAGCTTTGACTGTGTGCTTCAATATGTGGCCATGACATTCCTTGCAACTTTGCACTTCACTCTTCCTTTCTCTGATCCAACATGGAAATCCCTCTTCCAAGGACTATTTGCACACAGTAACAACTCTTTGTGAAAAACTACTAGTTATGGGTTCTGAGATCATTATAAACTTGACTTTTACAGCCTAACTGCCAAATCAAGGCTGTGATCATTATCTGTGTCCATACTCCAAAAGGCCAAAAAGCTGGGTGGATGCATTTTTCTCCAGGCGTGGCAGGAATGCAGTATGTGAACAGGCCTATTTGATGACCAATAAACTTAATACCTATGAAGCCTCTTCACTCAGCTGGTCATAGAAAAAAACCCAAACCCGCTAATAAAAAACCACACCACCACCACCACCACCATCAAAAAAACTCTCCAATAAATAGAATTGAAGAATATTCATACTTTAAATCAGGGCTGTTATTCATATATTTTCTGTGCTTGCTGTGCCCTTTAAAGCTTTTCTAACCATTCCTGTGGCTCTAGCTACACTAGAAATCTCATAGGTTAATTAAACTGGTTCTTATCAGAAATTACAGTAAAGGCCAGCTAGCCAAAATATTAATCTCCCTGTGTGTGGCTTAAGCTTTATATCTGAAATCAATCATATTTGCAAGCAGCATGAAATATTATACATACTGCAGCCTAGTGTTAAATACCCTTTCCATATCTAGCTTTTCCATTTGGTTCCCAGGACTCCCTCTGTCTTGTTTAGTAGTATTTCACTCCGCAAAGAGTCCCATAGATTTCCACAGGTTACACTGTGTAGTTATGCATATATCACCTAAAGCAAGTCTGTCTTTGGGCCCTATAACATCACTCACAGCACAAGTTGTGCTTACAGCACTTTCAGAATTTTGACCATATAAAATGTCCATTGCATGCACAGAGAACAGTGCCACATGTTATTGGTCCAGCAAACATGACTTTAACTTAGATTTCATGCAAAGGAAGGACAGTCAATCTAATATTAATGCTCTCATTCACTCTGCATACCTTACATTAACACTATTTTGCTCCTTTTCACTTTTTTACTTCATATGCAACTGTGTCCATGGCTGGAGAAATATAAATGTATTCCTGTTTTCACAGCAGGATTTAGTTTCTCTGGACAAAGGCCATTCAAACTGATAAACTGTGTACTGGTGTGCAGAACACAGAGGAGGGGGGTGTGTTGTTCTGTTCTTTCATTTTGTCAGCAATAAAAAAAAAAAAAAGGCAATGACTATTTGTTCAGTGAGATCTGTTATAGTTTGCTTTAATTTCCTTTCTAAATAGCTGTGCTCATAAGAGAAATCTCCACCCTGAGGTACACAGAGTGGAAAAATCCCAGAGGTACTTTTTGGATTCTACAAGGAATGAAAAAATTGCAAGTACTCAAAGGTTTGTTTCTGAAGCTCTCGTGTGGAAAGAATCACGGGGCTTGCTGAATCTCACAGCAAAACCTGCTGTCTCAGCAACAATTATTGTAGCTGTGCTTACAAACTGACACCACAGATAATGTTGGTGTACAGCTGGGATCTTAAATGGAACCTGCTGCTCCACACCAGTTTATTCAAGCAGATTCAAAAATCACAGGCAGCAGCAAAAGAAGCGGGCAAAGGGGGGGAGAAGATGTGTGTGTGTTTATAGGAAAGAAATGTATAAAAAGGTGAACAGGGTGAAAGGGTACCACCTGCCACTCAGCAGGGGATTCGAAGCATGAGGCAAGCAGAACAATGCCAGCAGGTGAACAGGGCAGCAGGAGGCTGGTAGGTGGCAGCCAACACGTGGCCAGGAGAGCAGGCGGCAAACACTGGCCATTTCTTTGTGGTCCAGTCTGCGGGAGCCTGGTACAGAGCGGAGAGCAGGTGGACAGGGCAGCAGCCAGGCTGGATACCTGGATGCTGCTGTGGGTCAGTTTGTCCAGAGAGCTGGCTACACAGAGGCCCAGAAAGGGCTATTTGTTTTTTCTCTGTTGCTTTAGGCTTGTTCACATAATTTAAAGGGAAAGATGAAACTCAGCTTTTTTGAAGCACCTTTGGAGGGGCAAGGGAAACCTGTGTTGCAGTCTAATGAATTTTCCTACAGTCATTTTCAACAAGATCTGTAGAAGAAAGTGTAGATAATGGTTATCAGTACTAAAGAGCTGTCTCTGTTTCAGCATCTATTGAGCACTACTGGAATGAAATTTGCTTACTCACATTGGTCAGTCATTAAAAAGTTCTAAGTACCATGGTCTGTATTTAGATCTCTGGCCAAGGAAAGCTAAAACCTTATCTAACACAGTCTAAAACTAGCCACAGTAGTAATAACATTGCAAACATCCTCCAATGAGCACTACAGCAATGAGATCATTCTTCTAATCTCCAGAGGAAAACAATAGAGATTATGGAACAGCTAATGGCATTCATTGTAGCCCCACATACTTTAAGGCACTACACCAACTGGAACTATCTAGAAACTGGCTTTATATGTCCACCCTGTCCCTGATGAGCCCTGCAGAGCATGGCAGCCAGAGAAAAACAACAAGTACCATTGCTGCAATATCAAAACCCCACCCTGTGAAGGAGACTAGCTGGAACGATTGTGCAAATCAAAGAGATTTTAAGATTTGAGGTTGCACAGCTCATTAAACTCTTTTAATGAAGATTATACCTTTTCCGTGGATTTTACAGACTGCAGTCTTTCCCCAAAGAGTTAACCATACAGCTGACCCATTCAATTAAAAAATCTTTCACTGATTTGAGTCATCTGGGATAAAATTCGATATACATGAAATTAAATCGGAGTTCTTTCTTTGGAGAGAAGAGACAAGACCTCTATATGGATCAGAATGTGTTTTTGTGGTTTTGTTCTTTCTTCCTCTTTTCATTGCCGATAGGTCACTTGCTACAGAGTGTATTTGCTGCAGGAGAATAACCTCTTTACTTACTCCCTGGCAATGACATGCTGCAGGGACTAGAACATTCCTTGGGTATATATGCAGATGGATACTATGTAGGAAAAAAAAAGGTGGCACTACCCCTGACCATTACACTGATGGAATTCCAAAGCTAAATATGCTGTTTGCATTTTAAATAAAGATTTTTCGAATAAATAACTGAAAAAAAAGATGAGTGAATATAACCCAGTCCAGTGCTTTAATGGAAATATATCGAGTCTTAAGAGCAAGAAAACTGAGGGTAAATCACAGAGAGAAAAAAAAAGGAGCTAGCTACATTGAAAGAAAAGTGCTAACAATTATGTTGCTAATGGTATTTGTTCCAGAAACAAATGGTGAAATGGTAAAATAATATATTCCTGTCAGACTTAGGTTGCATAAATAGCAAAACAAAAATAGCTTGTTCAATGGATAGAACATTATCACTGCAGAAGACTAAAATGTACAGCCTGGAGAAAACCGTGAAATACATTAAAAAATAATCTTCAGATAAAGACTGTAATATATATCCATAAAGGTCAGGAGTTAAGACTTTGCAAGCAACCCTGGCTGTTAATTTCTTGACTGGAGTTCTTAGCTTCGCAGTCTTTGCATTTTCTTCATTCTTCATGTGGTTGCCCCCTCCCTGGAGGTGTTCAAGGCCTAATTTGACAGTACCTTGAGTAGCCTGATCTACTAGAGAGGTGTCCCTGCCCATGACAGTGAGATTGGATTAGATGTTCTCCAAGGTCCCTTCCAACCAAGGCCATTCTATGATTCTATGATTTCTAGGGCATGTCTGTGCTCATGCGCACGTGTACATCTATGCACATACTTTCCATGTTGGCAGACACTATGTTTTGTCTTATACCATTCCAGTCAGGGTGGCAATAAGAAAACAAACAAACAAACAAACCTCAAAACAAAAAGGAACACACCAAATTGTTGACTAATAGCTTTCTATCCATCAGCCAATATGAATTTATCATGAATATGCAACATGGTTTCTCTGCTGATAGAATGATTTCCTTCTACCAAGGAATGTATTCTAGGAAACATGAAGCAAGCCAATGGCCAACTGGATGACGCTGATTTTACCTGAAACTTCGAGACAAATAATGATGTAGTTATTTGTTTTGGTAAGGAGGAGATATTTTTGATAAGTTTGCTTTGTCACGTAAAAAAACACTTCTGTCTCAAGAATTCCTTTATTTGTGTAAAGAAAATATAACGAAGTTGGACATATCCACACTGAAGTATTGTGAATACAAAGCTAATCTCCGTGAAACATCAGGAAGATATTTGAGCAATCCCTATTAACAGATAAGCCCAGCTCGTAGTAGTACACATTAGCAGCTTTTTCAAACCGGGTGAAACACTATTGGTAGATGCAAAACGTTGTTTTAAGGTTTTCCAGGTATCATAATGATAGTTTTTTCCTAGCACTGAATATTCATGATGTACCATAAAACTAATGATAAACATAAAAACTGATGTGAACGTTTGACTAATCTGTTCTTATTTGTTTGGAAGAGCTGTAGCAATTGCCTAGTTTGTAAATTAAACATCTGCTATGGGAATAAACAAAACCATAACTGAGTATATTCAAATAAATTGAATTCATCCTAGTTCCATAAATTTATTATATGGGCTCATCAGTTTTATTATACCTGAGTGCTGCATCGCTATGAAGACAGTACCTAATTTTCTTTCAGATGCACTATTTGTAAAAACAAATGCTTTCTGTTTCTAATAAACTATTGTTTTTATTTAAAGGGTTTGGTTTGCTTTTCTTTTTTTTTTTTTTGCTTTTTTGAGTATCTAGAAGATGGTTGATAAAACAGCTGACTTAAGCAAATTTAGCTACTATGTTTGTTTCTAACCAAACTGTCACCTAAGAACAGAATGTCGAAAATATTCTCTACTTGCACACCAGACCATTTCAGGCATGACATGATTTTTGGTACACATAAAAAATCCATTTGGCATTAGGAGTAGCCCTATTTTGCTACCTGCCAAGTTTTGGATGCTAAAAGATTAGGACAACATCAAATATTTTTTTCAAAGAAGGTGAGACCAAGTGTTATTTTGTTTTCTTTGAAGTATGAAAGGAAGGAGCTATCTTGAACCAATTTGTTTTTCAACATTAAGCTGTTAAAAGTAGAATACAATGCAGAGATAATTTTGCAATGCAACCATTATTACTCAGTGAATAGTTTTAAATATTAAGTGGGTTTGGGGAATGGGGAAGGATTGGACTGGCAAGATAAATCTGTACCTAACTTGAGCCAGTTGAATCCCACTCATGGGTAGGAGGGAGATATAAATTACGAGTCAGAGGCTTGACCATTTAAGTATGCGATTGTCCAAAATGTAGTAATGTGGCAGATACTGCAAAAAATCACGGCTTGTTCAAACACTTGAAAATCACTCCTTAGACATTAGGAGAGATATAGTGATCATATTACATGATCACCCTAGAACTTCATGTTGCTCTGGGGTTTTAGATTTTATAGCAGCCATTACCTTCAGAGAGGGAATATTTCTTTTTTCCATTCTACTATCCAGAATAGATTTTTCAAAAAAAAAATTTAGCTTGTGACAGTGGCAGCAAAAATTAGGAAGAAATTATTCTCATCATTTCTGAGGAAGGCAAAACTCCACACTCTTCCAACCATTTTTAGACTGATCACACCACAAAAATATAGAGTTGTTTATTGATTTGAAGTATAGAAATGTACTATATGCTTTCATTATTAAATCTGCCACATACGAAGTGGTAAGGGACGAAAACACAGTTTATTCCTAGCTGGAACAGGTTTCCAGTAGCACCTACCCATCTCTGTGTAGTGTAGCCCTCTGAGGACACACTCACCCCCCACCCCGCCCCCCATTCTGTGTGCAAGATGAACATGGCTTGCAATGGAAGTCATGCATTGCTGCTTCAGAAGAAAACACACTGCATCACAGTAAGACCATGGATCACTCTGTAGATACACTCTAAAATGACCTCTGCTGGATGAAATCAAAATTTGATGTATAAAGGCTTTGAGGAAAGTAAGCCATTTTCTCCAAACTTCCACAGGTTTTTACTGGTAAGCCAAAATAGGTTTCTGCTTAATAACCAAAGCTTCCCTTCCCTTCTCTGACGCTGGGACCCACCTCTGTGTTTGGAGATTCATATGGCTGTGGACTTTGTCTTCTGCAGAGATGCTGGCCTGAAGCTGAACATTTTTAGGAAGTCTTACCTCTCTTCCACAGTATTTAATACATACAAAGAAATGTCACAGATATTTGCCTGAAGAACAGCACAAAAAGACCATGTAAGCCCAGGCCAACTGCTGTCCTGGATTTCCAAAGCCCCTTAGTCAAAAGACTAAAGTCTCTATCTCACTTAATTCTCTGAAAAACTCACTTCACTTCCTCGTCAGCTCCAAGGAAGAGCCCTTCCAGAGCTGTTGGTAACACTTCATGACCTACGCCAACAAAAAACTGAGTATGACTGGGTTGGTGGGACACTGAAGTGAGGATTGTGCGTTAGTTCTGACTTGATGGTTCCCTTCATGTCCACACAGCTTTGAAGTGTAAAGTGAGCTCAAGCACTCCTGCCATGTGGACCTCTAAATGTAGCCTTGTGGGGTGCCTCTCAATGCTGTGGGTTCCCAACACTTAGGAACCTGAAACTTTATGATGTGAAAGTACAGGCTTGAATTTTTTAATAACTTGAAAATAGAATATTTTGTGCTATAGTTCTCTGCAGTATTTCCACATTGTTGATTGCCTCCTTTGATTTCTTTTGTTATCATCACAAAGGTAGTGTCCTGAATGCTGATGGCAGAAAACTTGGAACTTCCCTAGGCTGTAATTCTATGGTAGCCAATATTGGAGCTGGACTGTAATTTGTGATATACAATAACTGCAATAATTGTACAATGCCTGTGGGTAAAGGAGTGGAGGGAACATAATGCAGCTAATAACTATTCATTTGATTGGGTTTTAATTTGTTTTCTTCTGAATGTGGATTGTGTGTAATATTTTAACCTCTTCACAATATTTTTGTGAAGGTATTTGTTTATAATGACACATTTGTATTCTCTACTGCACTTGGCTTTCTGAAAGGCAGACATAATTTTCTGAAGGTTTTCTCACTTTTAATGATTTTTCTATCAGTTTATATTTTCTGAGGTACTTATTTTGTACTAGTAAGAGGCAAAGATTATGTACATATTCCTTTAGCCAGAGTTTAGAATGAGTTGATTAAGAACAATGCAGGTTATTTCTGCATTTCTTTTTTAAAAGTGTTTTATACTGATAGATTATGTGAGGAATTCTATAGCTCTCATCTGTACAATAATGAAATCTCTTATGTTCTATTAAAGGGAGTAGTAGCCCAGAGAGTACTAACCAGAGAGGAGGAGAGAGTTTCTTAAAGTCTCTGCTCAAACTCTCATCTGAAACTAATAATACAGGACAGGAGGCACTCCCTTAACAGCACAGTGCTTCTGGGACTAAACCAATTGCCTGAGACAGATGATAATTCATATCAGTGAAGGGCCACCGGGATGTTTCTCGCATATAGGTGATGGACAGTAATAACTGAAGTTTTGTATCTGGAGCATTACCAGATCTCCACGGTTTGAAGGATTTCAGGTGCTTTATTCAGCCCGTCAGGCTAAAGTGATGTAAAGTAGGTCAGGTGCTAGGAGGAGTGAAGTGAGATGGGAAATCATCGGTGCAGACATTAGCGCATTGTGATCTCATCTGCTGCTCTGAAGCTGTAACACAGACTTTATGAAGTCTGCCAAAAATATTTTTATTCGTATACCTGTCAGTGACTTTGTCTCCTCCCTACAGTTGTTATGTTTGACTGCAACGTCTTCTAAATAGTAATGAACCATGTGGGAAAGTGTTAATGCAATTTGTGTGTAAATGCAAAGTAACATGTGTTGTACAATTTTAAATAAAATTGTGCATTGATAAACATGAACTCCTACAATGCTTGTCTTTGCTTGTCTTTTTTTTTGCTGTGAAATTTTATGTAGTTTATGAGCCCATTCTGCTGGCCTTCAGCAGAATTTTTAATAAGGTTGGGGATAAAAATTCTAAATAAGGTATGTTGCAATATTTTTAGTGTTAATGACAATTTTCATGCTACTTTTATATATATTCTCCACTTTTTTTCAATTCTGAATCCAGAACAAATCTGTTTGCTTTTACTCTTCTTTGTAGACTTCTGTGTATGCAGACAAACACTCATACAGCTGCATACATTCATCTTGGAATGCAAATTGTACACAGCGGGTGTGATATAGGCTTCCATATGCAGGAAATCATTTTTATAAGGAATAAAGTACCGTGGCAAATAAGTTGATAAATCCAGTCCAACACAGAACTCTTCTACAATTAGTTCCTAAATACCTCCTACGCTAGTTATTTAAGAGCCATCTTCCTCAAAGTTAACCTGAGAAGTCATATTGTCCTTGTTTAGGTACTAGAGTATTCATGCTATTATCTTTTCTTTTTCATTTACCTCAGTGTTAAAGAAACATTTCATTAAAGTGTTCTAAGATCTTATTAGTCTAGTGTCAGGGTGTAAAAGTAGATGTATAACGAAAACTATCTCCACATGCCCTGCTTCTGAGTAGTTTTGAAATAGATGGAGGTTCATGGGAAAATGACATAAAAAACGTTATTTATCTGTCTTTTGCAAGAACTGCAGTTAGGACTGGTCGTTTTGTGCAAGATGATTTCAAATTGTCAGCTGCTGTCTTAAACGTGTTTTACCTTATCTAAATTCTTGTCTTCTTCTGCAATATGTTTTATAAAACTGGGATTTTACTAATTGTTTTAGCATGTTACTATTTGTAACACTTTGTATACATATCAGTATATATATATAAAAGATAATTTGTATACATATCAGACAAAACAAGAATCTTAATGGGAAAAAAAGGTAAATTTTCCTTCAGGACAACATCAGGCATACAAGTGACTTGAGTTTAGGTAGTTTTAAAATTAATTGCCCTTCCCACAGTGATCCATACAAGCTCCTCTACCAGATGTACAGTATTCAGTGTAAAAGAGTTATTTTACTCAAAGAGATGAATGCTTTTCAGATGACTAAAGCCATTCACTGCAGTGAAAGCATAACACACATTAGACTGTGCCATGATGAAGATATCAGTGAACAGTCTAGAAATACTTCCTGAAGCTGCCAAAAAATGGCCTCCAGGAAAAAAGGTGGCAGTTGAAAAGGAAAAGATGCATCCAATAAATCAGGTTATACACTCAATATTCATCAATATTCAGAAAAACTTTATTGAATAAAGACCTTACTTCCAGACTCTATCTTGATAATTCTCAGTCCAACAGGCCACAGCTTTGTCTCCTCCCTACAGTTGTTATGTTTGACTGCAACGTCTTCTAAATAGTAATGAGCCATGTGGGAAAGTGTTAATGTAATTTGTGTATAAATGCAAAGTAACATGTGTTGTACAATTTTATATAAAATTGTCCAACAGACCACAGCTTTCTCTTTACATCAGACAGCCACTGTTTAAAAGCGGCAAAACCATTCCCCTTTCCTTCTTCACCACTCCCAGGCATGTTACTGAACTTGCTAATTATGATATTCACTCTCCCTCTTTCCCTGTCTCTTGCTTGTAAGATTTTATTGCTAGATTCAGCAGGAAAGGAGAAGAGCACCTAACCCAATGAAGATTAGCACCAAAATTGGCTTCTAACAGATGGGGCGTGAACTAAATCTCTTTGGCACTTTCATCTCTTAGGTGTCTGCTGTATAAAAGGGGACATCACTACACTGATGATTTAAACCAAGATTCAGGTCTGCTCTCTTTTAATAAAGAAAGTGTACGTCTCTTTCAGTGTGGGTTTTGAACATCAAATCCCAGGGGGTAAGGTGTCTTTTCATAGCTTTGTTTAGAGCTCCAAAATTGTAGAAGGGCACAGGATTTCAAATACGCCTGTCTTCCTTGTTGGAACTAAAGCTAAAAACTTAGTCTGTTATTAACCTACAGCTAATGTAAGGTAACCTCCGCTTACTATATTGCCGTTGGGGAAGAAAATGATGGTGCTGGGCTCTCCCATGATCCCAGGATGAGGTGACATCCTGAGCAGGGAGATCTTGATCGCCCTTAGGTGCAATACAAAGAGCTGCAAGATCCTACTGAAAATGTGTGAGTCTTTATTTCACTCCAGATTACTGAGCCACTGTTTTACTATTCATTCCTGACTGAGAAGGATTTCCTGCATTTAATGTCCAGAAGTCATGCTGAAGCCTGAGCCATCCCGCTTCCTAGCTATAGCCCTGAGACAAAGTCATCCAAAACAGGAAGCTGTGTGATATGAACTTCAATTAGAAAAGCCAAAACAACCATGCCAATAATTGTCTATAGCCAAAATCAGCTTTTAAATACCATTTATAATAGTTCCTTCAATACAGGGTTTCTTCAATATTGGCTTTGTTAGTCTGGGTATCCCACTGTTCTGACAATTTCATTAAATCCTTAATAATCCTTTAAAATGAGCAATGATTAATCTATTCATTTGTAAGCCTTGTTGTTGAACGCAGTGATAGACATCATGTTCTTTCGCTGTTAACAAGTGCTAATTCTTGGGCATTGTGACAAGTTTAATTTGTCAGTGTTCCTGCAGTTTTCCAGAGAGTTATCACTCGTTGGACTAAGCAATGTTGCCAAAGAAATCCCACACAATTTTTCACAATTTCTTAATAAAAATAGCGTGTGTTAATACTTGGTGCTATCAAGGTGTATAAACATGATCCAGCATTGTGTTTGAAAGGAAAAGAGAAGTAAGCAGATTTACAGACATCTACCTAGCAACATATGTCTCAATTGTTTAGAAAACCATTGCAACTGTTTCCTGAAACAAAGATCATCTTTTGATGAAATACAGAAGAAAATTGTTTGCTGGGGAAATAAAGACATGCTATTATTTTTTTTTTTCATGAATAAATTCTGCAAAATAGTGAAATTAGACAAAAGATTTAAATAAAATATTCATTTCTCTTTCCCCAGCCTCCTAAACTAATATTTAGAAATGCAATCTCACCTAAAGATGTGTGCTATTGCTTGCATCTTTTCATATTTGTCTTATACTGCAGAATGGCATGAAAATTACGTAAAATCAAGACACACATGAACACCTTTCCAAAAAGAACAAAAAAAAAAGACAAAAAAAGAAAAGAATCGTAGGACAATTTTCTGGTGGAAAAACTCTAGCTGTCCAGCTGACTCTCCTCATACCTTGGCTTGACTTTCAGCAATGCCACTATCTGCTTGAACACTTGCACATAAATTGCAGGTTGCTGCTCCTCTGATTTATCTACTATTCTTTGAGTCTGCGGAAGTCATTCAAGCCTGGTGATATGAAGAGGCCTGCATGAGAAGACTGCTACGGACATTAATATGTCTACATCAGTCGCTCTCCTCAGAGGTGGAAAGATGGCACTATCCCCAGTGGCTCTTCTTCAGCAAACACTTCAAGTGGGTTTGTGAAGCAGAGCAGATGAGTGACATACCACGTGGCAGGGCAGAACACTAAAAACATGGTCTAGGAAGAGTCTTAATCAGCAAGTGCCACTTTGGAAGTGCTTTCAGATCTCATGCGCCGCCTAGGGACTTGTTTCTGGTATCAAAATAGAAAGGAAAAACAGTGGAGTGTGGTTTCCTGCGTAGCCAACAATTTTTTTTTCCTACAGCTGGAATATTTATAACTCATTGTTTCAGTGTGAAATACCTGGTGCCAAATAACGTGTACTTCTGGCTCTCATCATGTCTCTGCAAGCTGCTGCTTCTCTAATTCTGTAAGTTTGGTATGGCCATGGTAATTTCTCAGGTTTGACGAACTGAAAAACCTCTTAGATATGTATTAGCTTTCTCTCCTTTACCTGGCTAGCTCTCTTAATCATAGAGTCATAGAATCAATGCACTGGGCTGGAAGGAACCTTTAAAGGTAATCGAGTCCAAACCCCCCTGCAGTGAGCAGGGACATATTTAACTAGATCAGGTTGCTCAGAGCCCCAGCAAGCCCAAGCTTGAATGACTCCCTCATAGACCTCTACTCCTGTCTGATATTGGCCAAGGTATCTCAAAGGGAGCAAAGAAAGATCTGTTTAAGTACAGATTTTGATCAAAGAAATGATTGTGTGAGCCTGCTTTTCCTGAGGGGCCAGGCTAAAAGCCATATAAAGGCAAGATTTCTGAGCTTATGAATTATTATGATGACCAAAATGTCTTTCATTTCTGACTTGCTGTGTCCCAGCTGGGCTGTGCAAAGCCCTGACACTTTAATTTTGTCCTCTCAAACAATATGTCAATATTTCTTCTGAAGCCATAGGTCCGGTTTTCATGCTTCTGCCAAACAAGCTCTCGCTTTGCTGACTCACAGCTTTTTGCCATTAATTCTTTTCCTGTAACTTTTTGTAACTTCGTTTGAAATTCTCAAATCACTTTGTTGACACTTGTTAAATCTTAACAACATCCTTCTAAAGTAAATACTGTACTTGCAGTATTAAAATAAGAAAACAAAAAGAAAAGTCAAGTCATTGTCAGAAACTCTCTTCTGGTTGTATTTGAGCTGGAGCAAACAGTTGCCTGCTGCCTGTCCATCATTACCCAGGCCTCAGATCTGCCAACAAAATTGTGTGAGCAGCACCTAACTTATTTCTGTCAGAGTAATCACCGCTACCTTACGCACTTATAATAATAGGGCTTCCTAATCCCCATTAATTTTATGGGAGTGGATTTATGGCATAATTACATGGACAGTTATTCCAGAATAGCTGCGGGGAAAGTAACCTCTGGCAGGGAGTCGGTGCTAAACCCTTGTAGGTGGAAAGGGAATGTTAGCCTCTTCAATCGCCCAAGTCACAATGAGGCAATGTGCATGACCACAGTCTCAGCTACCTGAAAGCAGTAACCCACAAGGCTGTGATTTAGGTACATTGTTAGATTGATTGGGTGCCTGGTTCATTTGATATGCATAAATATGTTTTTCTACTATCTTTTTACATTTTGTAAGAAGAGTTGACAAGCTTGGATGGACAATCTCTTTTTTAATTTAAGCGGTGTCTGAAAAGGAAGAAAGGATTCTGAAAGGTCTACTAGAATTTCTAGCATCTCTAGAAATGTCATTGCCAGTAAGTTGATGGGTATTGTGGAATGAAAAAGAAGCCATGACTACTAGGAGTTTTAGTCTGAATAATTGTTTCAAAAAATAACAATTGCAAAGTCTAAGTCATATTAAGATACTTCAAAATCTTTTTGCATAACAGAGAGCATATCATACAAATAAACAGAATCATTACTACTGCTTTAAGTCATTAATCAACAAAAATTCCCAGAGTAACACAGTTGGAAACTGTCATGACATGAGACTGCTTAGCACAATCTGGCATTCATAAGAATAACCATTTAGTTATCTTTGTGTTTCATTGTAAATGTTGCCAAGTTTAGGCCACATTGTGATCCAGTTAGTCACATTGATTAATGCTATTCTGTGAGCATAATGCCATTGATTAACTAGGATGAATCACTGAGTAAAATTCTATTCAATATAAGCATCAAAACAGAATCTGACCCTTCTGAGGGAAAAAAAAAAAAAAAAAGAAAAGCAAAGAGCTATTCTATTTAAATAGCTTGTAGGGGAATGCTCTTTGGGAATTATATCATCAAATTCATGTTGGCCTGTCATCCACTTACATTGGCTGTATAAAAGGGATATAATTTTATTTAAACTTTTTCAATTTAATGTCTGAACCTTAAAGAAAGAGAAACTACAGCTAAAGCAAGGAAGAATATTTCAATAAAATAAACATAGAAGAAATATATGGATGAATAAGTACAATATTGAAACAGACCAACCAAATAAAACTCAGTAAACCCCAGAAAAATAAGAGTTAATGTATTGACTTTTTAAAGGATAATACATTCACAAAATAATCAGTTTAAAGGAAAAATTTGACCAAGTGAAGGTAGTGGCAAGGAAAATTCCTATTTTGAAAAAGCTGACGTTATTTACAAGTGTTGTTATACATTATGAGTATTCACTGAGCCCTAAAATGCTACACTTCAAGAAACCACTTATTTCTTTGTCTATCGGCTTCTGAATGAAAATCTGACATATATAGTGAAATATTTGTTTAAAACATCAATTTATTTGCTGTACAGACTTCCTTCTGCTTATCTCTAATTACTCTTCTGCTGAAGTTGCTGCATTATCATAATAGAAAAACCATTAGTTGCTTGTGTAGAATTGTATTCCTGTAATCTGTCTTCTCCACCACATACATTATGTTTTATTTCGCTGCTGCACTCAAAATAGGCTTTTCCTGCAGTACTTCATAGACTGAAGATACAGAATATTATTATTTTATTGAACATTATCATATTTCAACAATTAGTAACAAGGCAGTATTTGCCTCCTAACTCTGTGTCAGCTTGAGCTTTCTTCTATATGCTGTCATACCAACAATGTGCTGAGATTAGATCTAACGATACAGATGTACCCAAGATCTTCTACTGCGGATATGCAGATTGTCAGTGAGGTCTTCAGTGGTGGGTTCCTGTGTATGTGTGAGCGTGTATATCAGCGTGAGCACATGGCATTTTCCAGCCCAAAACGTCAAGGACTAGAACTGTAGTTGTTCCCTGTTGCACTCATTCAAGTAGCCTTGCTTTCACCAGTTACTTAAAGGAACTCTTCGTTAGAAAGAATTAACGAAAATAACGCTAGTAGGTTGCCCAGAGAAGTTGTGGATGCCCCATCCTGAAATGCTCAAGGCCAGGTTGGATGGAGCTTTGAGCAACCTAGTGGGAGGTGTCCCTGCCCATGGTGGGGGCCTGGAACTAGACGATATTTAAGGTCTCTTCCAACCCAAACTATTCTATGATTCTGTAGTACTATTTTCTAGTACTTTTTTTCACATCAACTTAAGTCAATACTAAGTTCTGTTTATGAGTGGCATGCCATAAGTTGAAGAACATAAAAAACTCGAGTTTGCCTCAAATGTGATAGATTACCCAAAGCTTGTTTCCTGGACAGCTATATCATCCCTGAAGTTGACAGCAAACTATTGTTGTGATTCATAAGGGCAAGCTGTCCTATGCCTTTGGCTGACTAAGTTGCAGGGTTTTTCCTGGAGCAAGGTCTTGACATTCCCAGGATGCACTGGAGCAGAGTTACACCACTATTGTTTCTGCTCCAATGCAGATCCTTTGACCGGCTGCTCAGATTTCTGCCAGGGCCAGAAGGCTTTGGATCACGACTTCACAAACTGTTTGCTGCTTCTGTCTTTCTCGTGGCATCCAGACAAAACTTGAAAATAGACAATAGTGAAGATCAGAGTGTTTAAACAAGTGTCAAAGATTAAAACTATGCACTTCCAGAGAATTTCATGAGACCTGCAGACTGATATTTAATACTGTTCATACAAGAAATGTAAGCTCAAAGGGAGCCTGTCTATTATATTTAAATGACAATTTCTTCCACTTAAATGTGGGGGCAAAAATAAGGATCTGTCTCAGTTCATGTTGATGCTTGTTGTGGGGGTGCCTATCTTTTGTGTGGGAGCTGGGTGGTTGGAAAGCTAAATCAGGCAAATGCATCCCAACTGCTGCAGAAGAGCATGGACATAAACTAGATCATGAGACTAGGATGCAGCTGTCCACAGTATTTCAAAGTTGTCTTGAGGATGCCTTTTATCATAAAGACATTTTTGTTGTTTTAAAAGGAAAGACTGAAAGAAAACATAGAGTTTGTAAGTAACTTGTGTTTTAAACAAAGTACGGATAACGTGTTTCGCCAACTTTATCAAGGTGACATAGCAAGTTAGTAACTGAGTCAAAGCTAATTCTCTGTTATTTGGCTAAGAATTCTGTCTCTTCATAGATTAATATTAGACTACCAAATTACAATCAAAGAATATGAAAACGAGAGACTTTCATTCTATCTTGAATTTATTCATTACATAACAGACATTTCTTTTAGTGATAATGATTAGCCTTCAAGTTGTAAAGCATATGCATTTCAAAGACAATTAATTTTGATTCAGCACTGCTCAACCAGGTAAAGTGAAGGATATGTGCTACAGAGTGGATTTTTGATTTTATGGAAAAGTTTAACTCCAAAGGGTTTTATTTGGCTTCAGTAGTCTGAGCTCATCAATGTCACTTCAAGGAGACCGAACATGCATCTGACTTTCAGCCTTCCAAATGGAATTAAAGAATTTTCAGCTACTTTTGCTACTAAAGGCAGACATCTTTTCTTCTCTTTACCTGTCCAGACTCTGGTTACGAAAAATAAAATAAACAAAATACCTCAAAATACTGTTTCAAGCTTTTAAAACTATATAGAGGACCATTTCTACCCTCTTACAGATTAAAATTTCTTAAACTGAATATATTTTAAACAAAATATATCCATTTACTATCTTGTATTCTAGTCAGATACGGATATTGAAAACGATATGATTGTTATGAATTCAAACCAAGAGTTCTATTACTTTGCCACTAATAGAAAGATGATCCACTTTTGGAATGATTGTCCCACTGTCCAAAATCAGAAATAATTAACTCTTGAAGTATCTTCAGTTAAAATCAAGTCCATAGAATTCTACATTTCAGCCATTTCTCAGCGGTGGTGAAAAAGTACATCTTTGGAAGACTGAGAGCATATTTTGTCCCACAAGTCTCTCCCACTTGGGTTAGCATTTGGAAATGAACAGTAAAACATCAGTAGCTACCTATGATGTCTGTTATAGCTGTTTAGAGTGGTTATGTAAGTTGTACGGGGTTTCCAACCATAAGCTATTATCAGTGCAGAGGTCTGATAAAATCTGGTCCTCTGGTTAAAAGCCTACTACCCTAACAATGTCCAATTCTTCAGGTAATTTTTTTTTTTAATTTTTGTATCACCTTACTAAGTAAAAACATAGCCAGATGTGATATTTAAGCAGACATAATATTTAAGAATAAATAACATATTTTTATCACTCATATAAACATAATAAATGAATGAAAATGGGTCACAATTTTATTTCTTTAAATATTTTTCTACAACTGAAAATAATACCTCTACCTGAAGGACTGTTATTTTAGAGGTTGATGATATGAAAAAACATAGCTAGAAAGAAATACTAATCAAAAGGAAAGTGTTGCCTTTACAGTTGAGGCTATATGGTCTCTAAATATGTAGTAAGGAGCCTAATTTAAAGAAAACAAATCTCAGAGATTTTTTGTAGGTTTTTTAAAAGGATTTAGAGTCATTCATATTTCTGAAAATAATCAAGATATTTCTGAATATGTGCTTGTATTGGGTTTCTCTGCCCAGATTTTGGCAGCGGGGCAGGGGGGCTGTAGGGTGGCTCCTGCAAGAAGCTGCTAGAAGCTTCCTGAGTCTGATAGAACCAATGCCAGCTGGCTCCAAAGAGGGACCCACTGCTGGCCAAGGCTGAGCCTATCAGTAAAGTAACAGGAGAGAAACGCCTCTGTGAGAACATATTTAAGAACGGGGAAAAAGAACTGCGCCACAACAGCTGGCACAGAGATGGAGGAGTGAGAATCTGTGAAGACACCAAGGTCAGTGAAGAAGGAGGGAGGGGAGGATGAGCTCCAGGTGCCGGAGCAGAGAGTCTCCTGGATCGTGGTGAAGACCGTGATGAAGCGGGTTGTCCCCCTGCAGCCCATGGGCAGGGTGCAGATGTCCACTGTGGGGCAGAGGACCCCACGCCGTGTGGGTGAATGCCTGAAGGGGGTTGTAGCCCATGGGAAGCCCGCATTGGAGCAAGTTGCTGCCGGAGCCTGTAGCCCGTGGAAGAGTGAATGCCCACGCTGGAGCAGGTTGGCCGGTGGGACTTTTGGGACGCTGCAGGGGACTCACGCTGGAGCAGTTTCCCCTGAAGGACTGTGCCTCAGACTCACGAGGGGTGGTCTACCTCTTGCAAGGTGTCTCACGTTGGGCAGTTTGTGATGAATTGCCCTTCATGGGACGACTCACGTTGGAGAAGAGAGCGTGAAGCTTGTCTCCCGTGAGAGGGACCCCACAATGGCCCTGGGGAAGAGTGAAGAGTCCTCCTGCAGAGTGAGGAAGAAGGGGTGGAACTAACATCAGATGAACTGACCGCAACCCCCATTCCCTGCCCCCCTGCGCCGCTCGGGGGGAGAAGGTGGAGAAACCGGGATTGATGTTGATCCCGGGAAGAAGGGAGGGATGGGGGGAAGGTGTTTTTTTCTTTTAAGATCTGTTTTTTTATTATTATTATTTCTCACTGCTCCGCTCTGATTTTCTTTTAATAAATCTATCTAATTTCCCCAAAATCGAGTCTGTTTTGGCCGGGACAGTAATTGCAAGTGATCCCCCTGTCCTTATGTCAAACCTTGAGGCCTTTGATATATTTTCTCCTCGTTGAGCAGAGAAGGGGGGGAGGGTGAGAGAGCTGCTGTGTGGACACCTGGCCACCAGCCAGGGTCAAAACACAGCAGTGCTTAAATATAACTTTAGGAATTTAACTTCTCTAAGTCAGATTTAAAATGTTTCAATCTAAAGCTGTGATTTTTAATTCATATTTCAGTTCTCCAGACTGCAATTACAACTCCTTAGCCTTTAGCAGTGAAGTTCTACTAAAACTTTCATAAATCATGCTGAGGTGTGTTGTTCAGGGAGACAGTCTCGGTGCTGGAAAATGAGAAACTGGGCAGCAAATGGAAAGATGTTCTGCAAACTGTAACACAGAAATATATGTCCTTGCTGTGCATTCCTATAACTGCAAAATAAAAAGGGAATGCATTGAAGTTAAATTCAAAAGCAAAATAAGGAATGTAACTCTCATAAACCAAAACCAAACAAACCCTAAACAAATCAAAGCAAAACCCCAACAAACCCCTCAACCAGATTAACAGATTCATTTCAAGCCTTTGCAGCACACCTCTGCACTTCAGGGTGATGGTAGATCCTGGATGGAATAGATGCCAAAAATTTATCAAGCGCTTTGAAGTCTTAGAATTCTGTCTCTGTTCCTGGAGCCCTTAACAAACATTTGTAACCAACCTTGACTATTATATCCAGCTTGTAAATGGTTTACACCTTAAAAATTGTGTGATATCAATTACTTTGACAAAAATATTTCTCAATTCCAACAGAAGACTTGAATAGCATTGCTTGATAAGATCAAGAGTAATCTAAATTCACTAGTGTCTGAGAAGTATGATCTAGCTTGCTTTAATTAATAAACTTCTCAAAAATTGCAGCATTGAACATCCAGTTGAGACAGAAATTAATGTCTACGACAAATTATGTCAACGTTCTGTTGTGGTTTATTCATATACAACCTCACATAGTATAATTAGAGACTAAGGGCTTCTAAGTCTGCTATTATTTACACCCTGCACATTGCACACATCATTGACTTGCTTGAACCAAAAGAATGAAGATATGAGACTTTCTTATTACACTTACCTGAGTATGATATTCTGCTGCCTACAGCTTATATTTACACATGGGAAGAAGTGTCAGACACCCTGCAGGATGATATGGCGTCTTGAATTAAAATCAGAAAAAAAACACAAGGGTGTGGGATTCAAAAAAAGAAATGGTTGTCTCAACATTGCAAAGACGCATAGTTTGGAACAGCAAGGCTTATCACACCAAACTGCTACTGTAATAATAAACCAACTTTCTGCAACATTAGTAGAGACTAACACCTGCGAGGCCTTGAGTATGGCTTGTACGGGAGGCCTTTTGCAACATTCTGCTAGAGAATATGGTGAGGCATGGCAGACACAGCAATAATTCAGCAAGGAACTGACACACTGTTGTAAAGGAGTCTAGATAACAGGGACTGCTAATGAGCATCGAGATCATGAAACATGAACTCCATTGTCAGTAAGAGAGTGGCCACCTGGCCATCCGGTCTAAACCAGCCTTGCAGACCCCAGCTCAGCCAGCTCAGCATTTTTGAGCTAAAGGTGAAAAGTACACAGCAAGGAAGACTACGAGCCTTCCTCCAGAAGACCCCAGCCTACGACCGCCAGAGACCACCAAGACAGCAGCGCGCGTGCAGCAAGAGGAGGAGATTTATCACACCTAGTTCATGTGAAAAGGTGGAGAAAAGGCGGGGACAATGGAACTAAAAGAAGTGCAGACCAGTACCTAGTTGGAATATTACCCCATTGATGATGGATCCGTGGGACACCGCTGGGCTCCGTGGTGGTATGGGTTTCTCCTTCCTCTTTTGCCTTTCTCTTTCTCCATACCACACTCCTCCCCGCTTTCTCTCTCTCTCTCTCTCTCTCTCTCTCTGCACTTGAAGAATAAATACTCAAAACACAACATTGACCTCATTTGTGTCTTAATCTCGCCTCTGGGATCATTGTAGCTTGACCGAGTACAATTTGGGACAAGACAAAAGGTTAAATTGCCATGAAATAGAAGTGCACCAATCTTTATAAACTAGAAGTATTCAGAGAAAAAACACATGAGAGAAAAGTAAGAGCTTCTCACTTTTAAATTGGAATTATGACATGAAATTCGTTTATAGTTTTACTTAACCTTGTGGTCTGTGTCACTTGAACCCAGTCATAGTGTGTTTCATACACTAAGCAAGTAGTCAAAATGGAGAATTCAGCTGACAACATCTCCTTAACTAGTGTTAACAATTCATGTTTGGTAATAAACGTTATTATTAGGAATAATAGAGCTACTCCTGTGAGCTTCATTCAAAATCTTCGTTACAGGAAGAATTGTAACAGCACAGTGTCAAATCCAACTCATTTCCCAAGGGCTTGGAAGCTACCTGGTCAAGATCTTTTGAGCAAATAAGTAGGATTTCTGTGTCAAAGAACACATATATGAAATACATTCAACGTTTTGACAAAGATGATACTGTCAACTCACATGTTCTTGATCACTTAGGTGAGAAAAAGCATATTTAACAGTTTTCTGGAGTACAAAGTTGTATTTGTGAAGCACTCTAACCACCTATATGAAAAATTCTGACTTTGCATTTGCATTTCTAGTTTTCAGTGGTCTTGGCAAGTATGGTAAGTGAGCATTAACCATTCAAAACAGGAGTATTCTAAATCTATGTTTCAGAGGGGAAAAGTACAGCATCTATCCAGGCTGAGACTGCTAGTGTTGCATCACTAGTGGATGGGTTAAGGCAAAAAGAAAGGAAAAGTTGTTATTAACCATAAAATGAAAAGAAGGAGCAGATGAAAGACTCCAAAACCGAATATCTATGAAATCTGTAAACTCTGGAACCAGCAAAGGCTTGACTCATAGGATCATAGAATGGCCTAGGCTGGAAGGGACCTCAGAGATCATTTAATCCAACCTCCCTGTCATGGGCAGGGATGCCTCTCAACTAGATCAGGCAACACATGGGGACCCTTGCAAAGTTGTGTCTTAACTTGGACTCTCTGCTATCTAAAAAAAGGCAGTTGCAACTGCGGTCTGTCCTTTAATTAGGATTTTTATGATGCATTGCTCTAGTGTGGATTGTGTGGTGTCTGCTAACTGGAACTCATGAAACATCCTTTCCCTTAGCAGGTGTACAACTGGTTTCTCTCTCCTGTACCCAGCTGGCTAGTTACAAGACCAAAGTCTCTTTGAAATGTGTACTTTTTTCAAAATGTGATAGATCTTAACTAGTGCATTCAAAAATTGTCTGGAACCAGGATAGGGGTAGACAAGATGGACAGATGTTCATAAGCACGTATACAGACCAGTTACAGAACCCATGTTGTCTTAGCAAACTGGGTTAACCCACCAGAAAAAGTAGATGTAGTTATGGATTGCTTTTATCTCAGATCAGTGATATAGTATCTCCCTTATACTTTATTAATAAATTACGGTTTGGGTCAATTTATGCTTAGCAACATTCTTGTACTATCCTGGTCTTGAAGATTGAAATAGCAAACACAGAATCTCATAATTATCTTTGTACCATGGAGGGTACATGCTTGTACACAAATTCGGTTCTCCACAAATAACTCGGTCCTAAAACTGAGTTATATTATTTTGCTGGCCAGGAGATTTCCATCCTCTCCCATTAAGATTACATATTGTTCTGTGGTGAATATTTAAAATTGTCGAATCAAAAGCTGCTATGACATCTTTCAGTGCACACTTGTTAAGTCTTCCTTCCAAAATGTTGCCATGTATATCTTAAATAAATAAGAAAGAGAAAGTAAAAAATAAAAATTCTGGTAAGAAATAATGTTCTGTAAAAAGACTCATTACAAAAATTAATTTTTGCTGTAGATTTTTTATGCTTTGTCTCCATGTGTTCAACTCTTTCATTTTTTTCAAGATGATTAGTAATCTGATTTTTCTCCCAAATTCAAATTAAATTCCCTCCCTACCTTCTGTTGAGCAGGACTTCATATTTGTAGTGACTTTCAAAGCTGCAGGATTGTCCTAAATAATTGAAATTTCTGGTTATGCTGTTAAAATGGGAGAAAAATAATATTCTTGAGGTTTATATCCTTTATACTCTATAAACCAAAAACCTGGACTTCTGTGATTTGAACTGTATTTCTGAATCTCACTGACTATCCTATATTATATAAATAACTTTATAACCTATAAGGACTGCTAGGAGAACAAAAAAAAAAAAAAAAAGTAATGTAACTCTGATTATTTTCACTTTCCAGATCTTCAGAGGGCTTGATCGGCATTTCTGAGAGGTTTTAAACAGCAGTCAAATCAAAGATGCACCTCTACCTAGTAGTGTGTATCACAGCAGAAAATCCATTTGCCATATTTTCTTTTGTTTTCCTGTCAGTTTGCTCCTTGCAGGACAAAAGACATTCTTACATCCTTACATCCTCCAACAGAAGACCTCCTTAATGCCTAAGCAATCTCTACACTGGTTATACTTTTCCTTGCATTATTTTAAATCGGCAGTAAAAAGTAAAATACAGAATATATTGTCCCTCTTTACAGGAATGGCATTGCTTTTAGCCTAACTAACACAGTTTCAGACTTGGAAGTATTTCTTCTTGTTATCCTTCAGTTCCACATTGTGCACCTTATTTTTCAGATTTGTTGCAGTTTGGTGAACAAAACTGGACAACAATGTTGAGGCTTTTACAATGCAGACTGTGTTGGCTGTTGACTGTAAGGTCAGACTGCATTTTTATTTACATATCTACCTTTCCTTAATAATAGAATTTATCTACAATGACTATTTTTTCTCTTTTTTTTTTTCCTTAAAAAACATAACTAATAATATTTTAACATGCCATAAAAGTGGGGTGAACTTTTTTTTGCAAATCCCACAGCTAAAAAATTGAGGCAGAGTGAGAACCTTATTTAATAATTTTAACAATGCTCTAACTGCTTCCTCTGCATTTACATTTCTTTAATACAAATTTTAATAACATTTGTTTTTCATGGAGCTATATAGATGAAAGCTTCTCTGTTCAAGACCTCAGTATTGATTTGATATTTTGTTGTTGGACAGTGGTGACATGCTGTGAGATATCTGATTCTTTACAAATATTCATTATCCTTAAATTAATTCAAACATTGCCCAGCCATCAAGAGTTTATAATATGAGCCTAAGAGTTGAGAAAATAAGGGAATTATGAGGTAAAAAATGATAATTTTATTTGATTCACACAAGTACAATCACAAGATACCAGTTACTTACCCTGTTTATAGACCTTAATAGTAGAGATGTCTTTTAGTCTAACATCTGAAGATGATTAATGTGGTGTCAGAGCAGAGTCTTAGAAGGAGTTGCTCTGGTATATTGGCTGTATCATGGAAGAAACCATACTGATATTTGAAGGAAAATTGGCTTGATGGGTGATGCAGGCTGTCATTTCCTGGAACATTCAATTTGATAACTCAGTGGTAAATAAAAGATGGGAGATAGGATGGATTTATAATTACTGACTTTAAGAGCGAAAAACAGCAGTTTGTAGTTATATGTTTGAGTGTATCATTTGTTTGTTATGAATACTAACACAACTTTTAAATTTGATTTTTACAAACAAGCTAGTGCAATTCCAGTCTCCAAATATCTGCAGGATGCAAGCAAACAAGTGTTGCAAGTACAGCCAAAACAAATTTATTGAAAAGTTTGCGTTGCATAGATATTTATTCTACTATACTTTCAGACCTTCATTTGAACACTGTGCTTTCAATGTCTTCCAGTTTCGTTGTTATTTCCTGGCTCTTCAGACTCTTTTTCTCTTGAAGTTAAAAATAGTAGATTCTGGATGACATCCTATTTTGTCACCTTCTTCCTGCAGCCCTAAAGTATCAATTCTTTTTAGGATGCTTTAGAGTAAATACTCTTTTTGTATAATCTTCTCCAGTTAACTCAGTTCAACAGAGAGGTTCAAATTTCTTTCTGCTAGTATTCACATCTGAGTTTGAAATGAGGCAAAGATATCTTGGGGCTTTTCTCATAGTGAATCAAATGTACAAACAGGCACCTGTATAATAGGAGCTGGTGTTAGATGTGGAAGACTGGATATTCTAGGCTGTCTCAGATAGTATGGCCAACTGAATTAAGTCCCTAATCAATGCAGACAGTGAAGGATGGAGACTGATTAAAATCACCCTAGGACAGACACTTGTCCACTCAGCTGAATTGCTCCTTAGACTCCATCGTTTGCATTGAGGAACTTTCTACTGGTTGTAAGGGGAACTTAGAAGCAGAAACTTGCAGCAGGTACATAGGTAGATTTTTTAGTCTTGAGACACATTCTTCCTTAGAAGATATTTTGGCCAAGTGGAAGCAAAACTCTAAGATTTTCTTTGCTCTCTTCCTATGCCTGCAACCACCCCCTCCTGTGCTCTTTAGACCTCCCTTCTCATACCCTTGGTACCTTGAGTTCCAAGGGCTTGAGGCAACAGGGTGAGCTAGGTGCCCCTTTTCCACTCTGAGTCCCTTTTGCTGCAGTTCAGCTCTTCCAGCACCCTTGATAAAGGAGGTCTTTCTTACTTTTTTTCTCACTAATGTAAAACTGACCATCTGGAACATTACTGTGTTTCTATAATTGGGATGATTACAGTGGTTTAAGAAAACCTAGTAGATACATGGGTGTCCGATAAATATTTTGCAAAACCCATTGAAAACAAAAGTAACATTTCCAGCAAAGTTTTTAGCATTCCTTGAGGTGATAGATAATCTGATTTTTTCCCCAAACAAATTTCAAAACTAAGTCTCCCACCTTCTGTCAAACAGGACTTAATCTTTGCAGTGACTTGCAGAGCTGCAGGGTAGTCTTTGTAAATGAATTTTCTTGTTACATGATAAAAATTACACCACAGTTCTAAAGCCTAATTTAGGGTCTATGGACTTTCAGCTCCATAAATCATCAGCATGTCCTTCAGCTGAAGGGTGTTCACCACTTCTCACCAGCTATAATATATTACATAACTGTAAAAAATATAACAGGGTCTCTTAAAAATCAAATTCAAGGCAGAGCTTATATATACATATAAAAATCCATTTTATTTTAGATAATTCTATGATATAAAACTTGAAAAGGAATTAAAATTACTTATATTTTTAGATTCTCTTTAGAAGTTGAATTCAGTTGGCAAGAGATACTTTTTAACTTATACAAATTCCACAGTACATGAATACACAGTATTGAAATTGCTTTAACTATTGCTTGTTACAAAGACTTACTGTCTTCTTTTCTACCTCACTATTCCAAAACTGGGGTACAGCAGAGCCAAAAGTACTGATAATTTATCATGATTTATAAATACTAACATCCTTGTACAGGATTTCTCTACAAAGAAGGACAAAAACTACCTTTGGAGAAGTCCTTTTCCTCAGTTCCTTGCTGTTGAGGCATCAAGACATTGATGGCCATGTATATCTAGGTTAGGAATGTGTGCTACATGAGCTCCACAGTAGTGAAATGGCTACAACTCATTATCTATCTATCTAGTAAAACAACATGTTTCTTATTAAAGATGTGTTTCTCAGCTTCTCAGTGGTTTGTGCAATGTAACTTTTACAAATAAAGGGAAGTCGTGGCTTGCAGTCTGAAAATCAGGTTCGGTATCTGCTTTTGTTCACTGCTCCTTCCTTACAGCAACTATTTCTTTATTCTTGTTTCTATCCTTCCTTGCTACAGAGTCAATTCTTCACCGTTTCTTTTACTCCTTGTTATTTTTAACTTAGTGCTTTTTCTCTTTTGATATATTTTTTGTAAGACTGCTAGAATGGCTTGCATTAATTTGTAAGTGATTCTGCCCAAAAGGTGACTAAAAGTGAAATTCTGCAGGTACACAACATGCAGTTCTGGGCTGTGAACAAAATCCATCTGCCTGAGGCCCTACATTCCCCTAGATGAAGAGGAGGGGCTAGATGAAGATTATTTCTGCTGTTATTTGGAGCAATGCCTGAGTGCATTTGGAATATGTTCAAGGTCTCAAATGAGAACATGTATCTTGAAATTGGATGAAAATTAGTCAGTAAGCTTTGAGATGCATGCCAGATGGAGGAATCGCAATGGTTGGGTGGCAATATCTATTTAATGTAGTAGGAAAAAGAGGTAAGAAAATTGGTACACCTGCAAAATGCAGATACCACCATGCTAGTGCCATCTGAGCCTTGGTAGAGTATAGGCACACTATGCCAAGGATCACCCTGGAGTGATAACACCCACGCAGTCATGCACGGCTTATTAACTCCCCAAATACAGTTATCTCAAATCCAGAGGCAAGTTACTCTCTCCGTGTCATTATGATGTGTGCAAGCACTAGGATCTCTGTAGTCCAATGTAGTATAGACATGCCCAATGCATATTTATGCTGCTTCTGTTTGTAGTCTTTCTCCAGTAGTATTCTTTTGCGTAAGTGCTACTTCACTTTTTTTTTAATTACATGTAGCAGTTTGCCACAGCTCCAGGAGCAAATTCTATTACAAGGTCCAAATCCAAACACATATTTTGCGAAAATATATCCTATGAAATGCACTGAAAAATAGAAGAAAACTAAAACCACTGCTCTGATATAAGAGAACCTCTTCTATTTTTAATACGAATTTGTAGGGAGATTAAAAGAAGGCTCTTTAGTGCTATATGTTACATAGTCTAACTTCAAAATCAGTGTGCTTGGAGTAGATGCCTTGTCTCTTCAAGCCACTGAGTTACTTAATTTTTCAATTCAAACAGCTACCATGCAATAGTCTGCAAATAAAAAATTTCCTGTATGCTGTGTTCTCAGCTAATGTCCCAGTCCCCATTTCCTGTCAATTCTATGTGCTAAAATAGGAGCGTAATGCAATTTAGATATCAAAATTCCCTTTACAGTCAATGGAGGGAGACAAGCACATTGGAAGGGCACTTCATCCTATTCCCAAAATCAGAATCCCACTCTGAAATTCAAAGACAGGATGGATTTCCTTTGAACAGAAATTGACATCCATGTTGTAGACAGATTCATAGAATCACACACCCTCATCTGATATAGTTGCCTAAATTCTATGCATTGCCTATGGTAAAAACCAGGTACTTCTACTCATCCCAAAGTAGATTCCAACTACTTTTCCTCTCACTTGGTTGTTAAGGGAGATGTTGGTCACTTGTCTTAGGTGTAGAAGTCAAAGATACCTAACACCAACACCTTCTATCTTGATTACTGAGATTCATCTCTTAGCTGCGCCTAAGCTCGTATCCTTGACATTTCAACTAAGCTAAATCCAAAATGTAGGTGAGATTAATTCAGACTTTTACTTCTTCATCCGTGCCTCATATTTGCAGATGTTTATCTATTTAATTACTTGCCTGAAATAGATGTTGAGCACCTATTTGATTCCTATGATGAAATTTTATGTTCATATTAAAAGTTAAAAAAATACAGATGTTTCAAATAATATAGGGAACAGTCTAACTCCTAGCTATGAGTGTAGATTCTAACAGACTTTATACAGGGATCTCTCTCTTTGTACTCAAAAGTTCTAGTGGCTGGTTGCTCTTTATCCTCCCTCTTCCAAAGAAAACCTGTTTTCACATCCTTTTCACACCTTTCTATTAGACAGAAATCATGTTTTCCTGAAGTATTTGTCCGATGTGCATATTCTGACCCATAGAGCACTGCAGGAAAAAAAAACACCACAGTTCTCTTTCCTCTCCCTTGGATGGTGTTAATTAGTGAATGTCACATGCTTTGCCAATGTGGCTCACATCATTACCATCTTTTTTGGTTCCTTTACAACATTTATACAGCATATAAATGATGAAATCAAATCCAGCACATTCAGTAATGAGCAACCTAATATAAAGGGGGGAGGGGTGTTTGGAGGCCAGAGAAGATGTGCTTTATTGTAGCAGCTCTGTTTTATATCACAACCCCATCTGCCTATGCTGGACCTTTGGATGACATCCGACAATGCAAGCTAAAACAATGATAATTTGGAAAATACTTCAACAGATCAGCTAAGTAATCAGACCTAAACCAAACAGTGCTGCAAAAAAAGTCTTCTCCTCTACCAGTTTATGGTAACCAAAAATTGCATACAAAGCTTTTATAATATTAGAAGCAAACTCTCCCATTGCCAGGTGAGGGATTGGGTCACTTTAACTTTTTTAAGAATTACATAGTTTGTTCAGATTGTCTTTGTTAAATCACTTTTCCACGAGATAGTATTTTCAGTGTAAGTTAGTAATATCAATATTAGGAAGGATTTTATTATTTAAGATCATCAATATGATAGGGCACTCTGCATGTACACATAAGTAAATCAGCTAATGTGGTAAATAAGAAAGACTTTTTTTTTTTTTAAATTTTCTTTGTATCCAAACTCCTACAATGGTCACATTCCAAGATATAACTCATAGAGTCACAGAATTGTAAAATCATAAAATCATAGAATGTTAGGAGTTGGAAGGGATCTCGAAAGATCATCTAGTCCAACCCCCCCTGCCAAAGCAGGATCCCCTAGGGCAGCCACACAGAAACGTGTCCAGGTGGGTTTTGAAAGTCTCCAAAGATGGAGACTCCACAATCTCTCCCTGGGCAGCCTGTTCCAGTACTCTGTCACCCTCACAGTAAGGAAGTTCTTCCTCATGTTGAAGTGGAACTTCTTACGTTCTAGCTTATATCCATTAGTCCTTGTTCTATTACTGGGCACCACCAAAAAGAGACTGCCCCCTTCCTCTTGACACCCACCTCTCAGATATTTATGCACATTAATAGGATCCCCTCAACTTATTTGTATAGATTGTTTATAGAGAAGGTTTAATTGACCTCCCAGTACAAATTAGCAAAGCAAATGAGTTTCCACAAGTGTATAGCTACCACAAAACCACCTGCACTATGTAATTGTGAGTTGATTTACTGGACTACCATTTTTTCCTTCTATTTCTTGAGTCATGTCCTGCCCAGGAGAAGGGGGGCTAGGTAACTTAGATTAGTAATTACCCAATGGAGTGGACAGCAGTGAGACAAGTCTCAAGGTCCATACACAAATACTTATTAATTTCTCACAGCATATAAATCAGACTCACAATAATTGGTTTTAGTTAAATGACAGATTAAGGGCAGACAATATACTACAACTTAATGATAACCAGGAAAAGACTAGGTATACGACAAACTACAGCAAGCTTCATGCTGCTTAACAATAACAAGGACCAAAGACATATAACAACTCCTAAAAAGCACTATTATAAAGATTACAAGATAGAAACTAAGTATAAACTAAGCAACCACTGTGATAGGCCTGCATTACTTAGTGAGAAAGGAGAAAGGGAAAGAAAGTGAGAGAGGAACGGGGTGCGGTAGAGAAGGCGGGGAGAGAGAAAGAGACAGAGATCACCAGTCCAGATTGCTGTGTTGGTCCCACCTATGAGGGTTCAAGGATGCCGTCATCTTTTCTTCTTCTCCTGCACTTTTCTTCCTAGTGTCTTCATCTCAGTCTACATGCTGCTTCTCCTTCTCTGTCAGTTGTATTCTCTCTCATGTCTTCTCCCTCATGTTTTCTCTCCATGTGTCTTCTCCCAACTTTTTGCTTTTCCCCATCTCAATTTATATATATTTTTTCTATATGTGGGCATATAGTATGTCCGGTAGGGAAACAGGGTATTTCATTATTTAAGATCGTATGCAATTGCCTTATGTCTGTGGGATATATGTTATGAGGCAAGGCCATCCCGCCTTCACAGGACTCCTTCCCTCGTGTGTGATCGCATCAAGGCTGTTTGAGGCATCTGTTTCCTGCTACCTTCTATCACATTCCATTGCCACTTACCAGTTTGCCACACAGGACCAGAAACCGATCTTGTTTTTGACCAAGCTGGAGGTTTATAAAATACCAAGAAATGTTTAAGGCAAACATTCCTGTATCTGTCCGCTACACTTGTACTTTATAAATTTTGGATTTTGCTATTCTCCTTACCATCATTGTCTGACGATTTCTCATATAGAAAAGTTGCAATGATTTCGCAGCAATAATGTTTGGCCTATTTTCTGTGGTATTAAATATAAAGTTAGCATATTCTCTGCAATCTAAAAATAATGGGAGAGACATTTTTTCCCAATTTCTTCTTGATAGATCAGTCCCCTAAATATATAAATAACTCCTTATGCTTATTTACTTTCAATAACAGAAAACTTTGCAAAGTTGAGTTATGAGATATAGTTTGATCATTTTGGAGTATTATTACTTTTAGGCTTAGCAATTTGGCAGTGCTAAAATATGATGATCATTTCCAACCTCTTGCCAGGACTTCCAGACAGGTATGAAATTTAAGGACTAATTTTGTTCTCCCCCTATGTTGGCATAAATCAGGAAGTTATTTCATTCAGTGGAGATACATCAGTGTAAAATTAGATGTTGATATCAACCATTGCTTCAAAAATACTGACAATAATACTGCTTTATTATTATTGTTCCACTCAGGTTTAGTATTTTGATATTTCCCAAAAAATCAATGACAAGACTTACATGCTACTGTACAAACCATATATTGGTATCATACCGTTATCCTAATGTTTTGGAAAATGTACTGTCTCCTGTCACTAATGTTTTGGTTATTTATCTCACCATTCCAGTTCTGTGGGACAGTTCATCGGCAGTACATTACTTGAATAGACAACTCTCCTAATTTATGATCAGATACTACATGAGAACGTAAAAGGGAGGAGAGAAAAAACAGGCAAATATAACAGTAATGTGATCTTCTCCTTGAACAGTTTGGTAGTGAGAATGACTTGGCTATTCTGAATAATTGAAGATTTTTTGATATAAATAAATCATTTTTAGCAGTCTCCATCTGCCTTCTACTTGCCTTACTAATTGCTAGATGGGAAAATGTGTGTGGCAAGGTTTGGTTTGTTGGGTATTTCATCAACGGAAAAGAAATATTCTTCTGCCTTCTGCTTTGTCTAATCATTGAAATTTTTTAGTCCAGTGTTATTAGCTCTCTTCCTTCCTAAAAGGTGGCAAGAGCAATGTCTTTTGTGTTTTGCTGTTGTATTTTTGATTTTGTTTCTTCAACCCTCTCTCCTTCAGCAGACTGGAAGATCTTTAACGTTATTCTGGCCTTTGCATGCAATACTGTGAACAGATTGGTGTTGTCAGGGAATTATATCCAATCTGTGTTGAGCATTGAAGAGGAATTGTTTATGATTAGGTGATTTACAGTTGAAGTGGGCAGAAGATGGCAAGGCCTATAATTAGAAGGAGGGAAATTTATCTCCCAACAGCATGTTCCTCCCTCTGAGCAGAGCCCTAGAGTCAGAAAAGGGCAGATGTAAACACATTTCTTCTCCAAGCTGGCTGATTCTGCACCTGGGTTTGATTGAGTCTGGGCTGTTGCTGCCAGGAAAAACAGTTGGACTTCAGCCTGGTTAGAAAAGGCAAATTCTACCACTGTCTTCTTTACTTAACTTATCTGCTGTGCTCTGTAAACCATTTTGTTGAAGCATACCTGCCTCTTCCAGCCCGGGTGGCCAAATGTGAATGAACAAGCTGCAACACATTACCTGCTCTTGGGGTTGAGCAGCCACAGGTCACTGGAAGAGCTGAAAAGGAATCAAAAAGTCCCAGAATAGCCATGCTAAATAACATCTGTCTAAAGCTGAATGAAGAGATGTTATCGATGTCTCAACTCAATTCTTTAAATCTGAAAGCCTTGTTATTCTGCCTGTAATTCTTCTTGAGCATGAGGGATGTGGCTCTGACAATGTGGCTGTGCCAGTGCCCAGCAGAGAACAGTAGCTATAAGCCATTTTACAGGTATTATCCCCATGTTTAGCAGTCTAGAGAACATCTTGAATACCATGGCAAAGGGCTCACCATTCCCATTTCCAGGCTTTACAAAGTGGTACCTTAGCTTGCTATCTGACTGTCTGACCAACGTCTTTGGTTACCTTATGGATGTGTTTGAGCAAAGCATCTGAGTTTCTGGAGCCAACATCACTCAGCTCCCGTGGTCTGCTCTGCCATTCCCAAGAGCCTGCTGAAGAGGAAACATAGAGCTTCTGATAAGGCATAGATCCAGTAATTCAATTCAATTCTGTTCATTTTTTTTTCCTTCTTGCAGTAGTCCAGCTAATCCACAGATTATTTTTATTGTCCATTTAAAAAGTTTGTATAAGAACATGTAAAGTTCAGAATTTTCTCAGCTAACATTTTGAAATTAAAAAGTTGATTTTTGATGTAAAATCACCTCCAGCTAAACAGACTCTTTTGTTGAACAGGAAAGCAGAAAATAAATTACAACTAAGATTGTTTTGGTTTTCCCAGCCAGGAAACCACTTCTTGAGCTTTTTTCCTTCTCCTTCAGTCTAACCTTGAGAAAAATAATTTTTTTATATATATATTAAGGTATATTTAAGAATTAAGAAAATTATGCCTGCTACCAGACTATATTAAAAAACCCAGCCAGTCCTGAATACTTGTAATCTGTATAATTTCCTAACCAAGCCAAAGTTACTGTAGTCCAAAAAATTGTTAAAAACAAAGAGATTGATTTGTCTTTAACATAATCACTTCATGTACATCTGACAACCATGGGTTTTTTGAAACAAATGTTTTTTTCTGCAGCCCCCTTTTAACCAATTTTTTTTTTTGCATGTTCACCCTCCCGCAATTTCTCACAGATCAGAGTTATTTTAATTAGTTTTTATAGCTCATAAAGGTTTTTCTGCAGGACGCATGTAGCCATAAAAGAAGACTGATTATATTTCATTGTGAACTCAAAGAAAGCACAGCACAACTATTTGCAGTGTCTTCAGTCTTCCTGCTCTCTGCAACAGAAAGGAGCTCCTGAGAATTATTTGACCTCTGTATGTGACCAGTAGTTTTAGCCCAGGAATGCTGTTAGTGCTCATTGAGTCTGAAGTAATAAAATAAATAGTTTTACAGAGACAACCAGCTTCAATAAGCCAGGAAAGGAGAGGTTATTTATCAAATATCCACCTTTAGGAAAGGTTGGTGATATTCTTTCTACATAATGGGCACATAGAGACTGAAACTGGAAGCAATACAGTTAATATAGTGACAAATCAACAAGAATTGAACAAAAATACCTCAGGAACACAGATGAGAAGAAAATAGAGGGGATGTAGTAGAAGAATTGTTTCAACAAAGATTGCACTGAGGACTTGAATTTATTATCCAGATTCTTATACTGATTTAAAAAGAAAGAACAGAAACAAAAACACACACAAAAAAAGGGAAAGTCCAAAGATTTAAAATTATAAGATTGTGCTGTGTAAAAATTGCTTAACAGTGTATAATATCAGAAATCATTGAAATCATAAAGTAGCTAGAAATTTGAAAAAAAATCTTCCATAAAATCCTCCAAAAACTGATCTGCGGTATCTAAGAATTCAAACAGGTTTCAAAGACCTTTTATACTCAATAACAGAAGTAGATTTCAAGAGAAAGAACATACCAGTTTTGCTGGTAATTATTTAAATGCTCTATTGCTTTTCATAATCAAATGGCCAAAACTGGCCCAGCATTTTCATAAGCCTTAAGCTTAGACTTTTGTTACCAGCAAAATTGGCTTAAGTATCCTGACTTCCATATCCTCCTGTTAGTGGATTAAGAAACATGGCAGAACTTTTCAAAGGAGAGAGACAGATTTTTTTCAAGATATGTAAGGAAATGGATTTCAGAAGCAGTACATATCTAGTTTCCACTAAATATCCAGCCACCTCTTCAGGTCACTATATTTGAAAACCTAGTGTCTAGTTACTTCATGACAAAATTATTTTCCTCCTCCTGGCACCTTATACAGTGTGCCAAGAGTAGGAAAAAAACTCTGATTTTATTTTTTTTTTATTTCATTGTCTGACCTGAAATATCTGAGTTCTTCTCTGATATATGAAACACAATGGAGCTCGAGGTCTATTACAAAATAATGAAGTATGAGAAGTCCTGAATGTCACTAGAGTGTTTTAAATATTTTTATGGTTGTCGTTTAATGCTTGCAAACATTCTGGGTCCAACTGATTTCTGCTGCACTTCAGGAGAAGGTACACAAGCTACTAATCACTCTGTATTCTAGTGTGGGAATTGGTTCTCTGATAATAAATTCAATTTTGTAGGAGTGAATTTTATCATATGAAGGGGTCATGCAGCCATGACATAAATGGTGACTAGAGGTCCACTACAGGTACTGTACTCTGCTGTCTCATCCTCCTCGGGTGCCCAGGCTGTGCCCCACAGCTTCAGACATAGAGGGCTGCTTGCTCCATGGGGAATTAGCTGGCAGCTGGTAGAGACACAGTACCCACAGCCCTTCTGGTTTTGCGGCTGCTCTGTCTCCTGCCACAGTGTTGGCACCATTTCGACTCCCAGTACAGTACCAGAGATTCTCTGTGGAGCTGAAAACTGCAGGGATGTGCTGAGTGGACTGAGCGATGCCAGGACCACAGCAGGGGAGATGGGACTAGCATGAAAGCAAAAGCTTTCATGGTCTGCCCTGTAAATCTGTGCTCAGTTTTACATATTCAGCATCCAAGTGCCAGGCGAATCACAGGTCACATTCATTAATTTAGGCTTCACTTCAGCTAGCTGATTAAACACATAAACCAAATGAATATTCCCCTTGATTTCAATTAGATCATGCAATTTAAACCTAGGCAAATGCTAATCTTTGCTGAACTAAGGCCATTGCTGTTCCATAACAAAATCTATGACTTTATTTGAAAGGACAAAAATGGATAGAGAAGGTTGCCTGCTATAACATACGAGAAAAGGTATGCTCAAACCCAGGATTCATCTCTTGTGTTCTCTGTACTCTGCAAACTCAACCTGGCCTGCTAAAATGACAAAATCAAATATATAATTTGTGGGGTAAGAAACTCAACTGATTCATTGTAACTATTCCCCTGCAAGCTGAGGCAAAATCACACCGGCCAAAATGAGAAATGGAACGGTCATTCTGTATGTGTCATCCACCTGTAGATTAACTTTGTTATTTGCCATCATCCCCAGCTGTCAGCCACTCACAGCTGCCAAAGACTTACACAATGCTACATATTCTGCTATTCTGAATCTCAACCACACATTTCAAACTGACCAATCAAGGGTAACAGCTTTCTGACTTCAGCGAGTTCATTTTGGATTCAAATGCCTATTTGTGACTGAAGAGTCTAACATTTGGTTCATTTTTCTGGTTGCCATGAGAATAGATTAATCAGCACTTTCAGAGTGCATGTTTTACTACTGGGCACCACAGTAATGTAGATTTATTTTTTTTTAAGTAATTCTCATCATTCTCTTCACATGTGCTCTGAAAGCTCTTATAAGCCCTCTCTGACCCTTCTGTATTGTCATTTGTCTTGCAAAATCAGCTGCTTAGTGTACGTTTTGTTTAGCGTCATAAAGGATTGTGATGAAGTGAAGGTTGAAACTCTAACTTTAAAGAATTAAAGATTAGGTATTATGTTCTGGTTGTCTTTCAAATGAAACTAAAATTAGATGGGTGAGATTGGAAGGAAAAATTTTTATAAAGAAAGTGCGGTGAAACACAGGAAGAAATTTTTTATAATCTAAATAATAAGAAATAGAATAATATATGATATATGCCCCCCCCCCAAAAAAAATGATCAGAAGACTGAAATACTTCTCCTGTGAAGAAAGGCTGAGAGGACTGGGGTTTTTCAGCTTGAAGAAGAGAAGACTCCATGAAGACCTTTTTATAGCCCTTGAATATTTAAAAGAGGCCTATAAGAAAGATGGAGAAAGACACTTTACTAAAGCCTGTAGTGACAGGAAAAGAGGTAATGATTTAAAACTGAAAGATGATAGATGCACACTAAATGTAATAAGGAAACATCTTACGATGAGGGTGATGAAACACTGAAACAAATTGCCCAGAGAGGTTGTGGGTGTCCTGCCCATGGAAGTGTCCAAGATCAGGTTGGATGGGGTTTTGAGCCACTCGATCTAATTGAAAATGTCCTTACTCACCACAGGGATGTTAGACTAGATGACTTTGAAAGGTCCCCTCAATCCCAAGACATTCTATGATTTTATGTTTCAATGAATGACAGAATCTACTTGACGACCAGAAAATATCACAGAATCACAGAATCACAGAGTGTTAGAGGTTGGAAGGGACCTCAAAGATCATCTAGTCCAACCCCCCTGCCAGAGCAGGACCACCTACAGCAGAGCGCACAGGAACGCATCCAGGCAGGTTCTGAATCCCTCCAAAGAAGGAGACTCCACAACCTCCCTGGGCAGCCTGTTCCAGTGCTCTGTCACCCTCATGGTGAAAAAGCTTTTCCTCGTATTTTTATGGAACCTCCTATGTTCCAGCTTGCACCCATTGCCCCTTGTCCTGTCAATGGATGCAACTGAGAAGAGCCTGGCTCTGTCCTCCTGACACTCCCCCTTGACATATTTATAAACATTAATGAGGTCACCCTCAGCCTCCTCTTCTCCAAACTAAAGAAACCCAGCTCCTTCAGCCTTTCCTTGTGAGGGAGATATTCCACTCCCTTCACCATCTTTGTGGCTCTGCACTGGACTCTCCCAAGCAGTTCCCTGTCCTTCTCGAACTGAGGGGCCCAGAACTGGACACAATATTCCAGATGTGGCCTCACCAGGGCAGAGCAGAGGGGCAAGAGGACCTCTCTTGACCTACTTGCTACTCCCCTTCTAACATACTCCAGGATGCCATTGGCCTTCTTGGCCATGAGGGCAAGACCATGAACTGATTCAGCAAAAAAAGGGGAGGCCAGTTCATAATCAAAAGCCATGTTAATAAGACAAGATAGGAATGTTACTTGAGGAGTAGTAGCAGGGTAGACGGCAGCCTGGAAGTCGGATATGCTGACTAACAAAAGACAGTTAAATGAAAACCTGTTTGTGATGATATTACTTCCATGCTGCTGAAGACTAGAAGCTTGGAATGGATAAAACCTCTGTCCTCTGTGCATTAAGGAGCTCTATAATAGGGGCTGTCCCTTCCAAGGAGCACTGAATTTTTGAGCACAGCTTGGAAACAGAATAGTGCATTTAAACAACGAATAAATCCACTTTTCAGTGCAACGTTTTTTGCAATAAGCTAAATCAATGCATAAATGAGTGCAAGAGCAACAATAAAAAATATCAATGCAAAAATATGATATTAAAAAATAACCGATGGAAGAAAACTTATTAAGAAACCAAATAAAACTAACATTGCACTTTGAAAGGTCATTATGAAACTTACAGCCTCTCCAGTTAGAAGAAAATCAACCAGTAAACAAGCCTTATTTTCTAGAAGCTAACTGCATTGCTATCATAATGAAATACCCATTGATATCAGCATGATGTTTGGCTAAATCTAACGAGTTTCGTTTGGAAGTGAGGTTGGAAATAACAAATAATTTTGATGTGAAAAATAGAGTAATTACATATATAACTATATGAAGTATATCCTATGCCAGAGGCTTCACAATGATCATGTGTATTTAAGTAATTAAAAAAGTGTCTTCAACATATACATAACGCAGAATAAATGCTTTCTTAACCAAATGTATTCTGAAGCATCCAAATCAGTCACCAGGAGATTTTCTGTTTGGTTGTTGTGGTTTTCTCCCAGAGGGTGTTGGCTAGGTCTGTGAGAGTGAAGAACCACCCCGGGTAGGAGCAGATCAGGTCCCGGAACACCTAGAGAACCTGAAGGTGTACAAATCCATGAGACTTGATGAGATACATCCACGGGTCCTGAAGGAACTGGCAGCTGAAGTTGCTAGGACACCAGCCATCATATCTGAGAGGTCCTGGCACTCTGGTGAGGTTCCTGCAGATTGGAAAAGGGGGAACATAAGCCCCATCTTTAAAAAAGGAACCAGAGACGACCCGGGAAATTACAGACCGGTCAGCCTTACCTCTGCACCAGGTAAAATCATGGAACAGATTCTCCTGGTAGCTGTACTAAGGCACATAAAAGATAATCAAGTGATTGGTGACAGCCAACATGGCTTCACCAGGGGCAAGTCGTGCCTGACTAATCTAGTGGCCTTCTACGGCAAAGCTACAACGTTAGTTGACATGGGAAAAGCAACGGATGTCATTTTCGTGGACTTGTGTAAGGCGTTTGACACTGTGCCACATGACACCCTTATCTCTAAAATGGAGAGACATGGATTTGACAGATGGACCACTCGGTGGATAAAGAACTGGCTGGATGGTCGCACTCAAAGTGTTGTGGTCAATGGCTCAATGTCCACATGGAGACCAGTGACAAGCGGTGTTCCTCAAGGGTCTGTTCTGGGTCCAGTGCTCTTCAACATCTTTGTCAGCGACATGGACAACGGCATTGGGTGCGCCCTCAGCAAGTTTGCCGACTACACCAAGCTGTGTGGTGCCGTGGACTCACTTGAGGGAAGAGATGCCATCCAGAGGGACCTTGACAGGCTTGAGAAATGGGCCAGCGCAAACTGCATGAACTTCAACAAGTCTAAGTGCAAGGTCCTTCACCTGGGTTGGGCCAATCCTAGGCACAGAGTGGGTTGAGAGTATCCCTGAAGAGAAGGGTTTTGGGGTGTTGATACAAGAGAGGCTCAACATGAGTCGGCAGTGTGCTCTTGCAGCCCAGAAGGCCAACCTCATCCTGGGATGTATCAAGAGAAGTGTGGCCAGCAGGTCAAGAGAGGTGATTCTCCCCATTTAACTCTGCTCTTGTGAGACCTCACCTCAAATAGTGCGTCCAGTTCTGGTGTCCCCATCATAAGAGGGACATGGATCTGTTGGAGGGCCACAAAGATGATCCAGGGGCTGGAGCACCTCTGCTATGAGGACAGGCTACAGGAGCTGGGATTGTTCAGTCTTGAAAAGAGAAGACTTTGAGGGGACCAAATAGCTGCCTTCCAATACCTGAAGGGATCCTACAGGAAGGCTGGGTAGGGACTTTTTTACAAGATCATCCACTGATAGGACAAGGAGAAATGGGTTTAAGTTGAAGGAGAAAAGTTTTAGATTAGATCTTAGGAAGAAATTCTTCAGTACGAGGGTGGCAAGACTTTGGAATAAATTGCCCAGAGACGTTGTGGCTGTCCCCTCCATGGAGGTGTTCAAGGCCAGGTTGGACAGAGCCTTGAGTAGCCTGATCTAGTAGAGAGGCATCCCTGCCAGTGACAGGGAGGTTGGATTAGATGATCTCTAAGGTCCCTTCCAACCTAGGCCATTCTATGATGATTCTATGATGATGATGATGATACCAAAGGAAACAAGATAAAAATGAGGTTTCCATGCAACAGATATGAACTTACTATAGGAACAAATGATTGAAATATACCTCTTTGCATGCTATTTATGGTTTTTGAGAAGCTTACCAATTCAGTGAAGGGTTCTTTCACAAATTGCAGGAATTGGAAGGGACCTCTGAAGATCATCTAGTCCAACTATCCTACTAGAGCAGGTTCACACAGGAACGCATCCAGGCATGTTTTGAAAGTCTCCAGAGATGGAGACTCCACAATCTCTCCAGGCAGCCTTTTGCAGTGCTCAGTTACCCTCACAGCAAAGAAATATTTCCTTCTATTTATTAATCAAAAGATAAATAATATAAAACCACATATAGAAAAATTAATTTCTTCTTTGTTTTCTCTGTGTTTAGAATGAAAAGAAAGATTGACATTAACACCATACCTAAATGTTTTTCACAAGCTCAACGTGTAATACCCATACGAAAGAAAATACATGAAAACTAGTTTACACTCATTGTTTATACCATAGAGTCTCTATTTAATACGAACAAGACTAGATCTCAAAAATTGAATGTGAAATAAGAAGTTATTTTTCTTCAGGAAGATCAAGGGAAATTATTTAAATATTATAGGAATACACCTGCTAGAACAAGAACATTTAAAAATTGACAAAACTATGTGGATACAAAAAGTGACACTTCCAATATTCAGCAAACGAACACTGGATTCCTTAGAAACTAAAGACATGATTATAGGTAATTCCACTGAATGAAAAATTGCCCTGGAACTGATGAATAATATGCACAGCAGTATATTAAACCTCTAACTCCTCTGTTAGTTCATGTAACTAATGGGACAGATTACGAGTATACACTGTGATATCATATTATTTCCCATAGTAGGTCAAAATCATAAATTATTTTATACCTAGTTTGTGTTTGCTTGTACATACTTAAAGTATCATCTTTCTTTACAGAATATGGATTTCGAGTTTGTAATTATATGCCGGTACTGCTTGAATTTGTAGTGTCACGTGGGTTTGTTTAGCTCCTTTAATACTTTTTCCACATCAAGAAAAGCAATTAATATTTCCATATTTTTTTTTGTCTTTTCATGTGAAGATCAAATTTGAAGTGAGGAGGACTTTAGCCCACCACTCTATTCTGGCTTGTTAAGACAGTATACACTTATATTCTTTGGAAGCATACACAGTATCTTGAATGACAGATTCACTCCATAACAGAAACAGTCTTTCCGTGCCATACTTAGGCTTTTATTGAAAGAAAAGTGAATGCTATTCCATCTTGAAAAATCTGAACTTGGAGCTGAAAACGTTGCCTATGTCTATTACACGTTACACCAAAACAGTTGGATATAAATATTTTTTTTTCAAATGTATTGCATCTTCCAGTGTCTCAAATAACATTTTAAATTAACAAGTGCATCTATCTGTGAAATATATTAACACATCTTAAAAGGAAATTCTCACTTTTTATGTCCTTGTACGATTTACCACTGATTAGTGATATCTCACCAAAACCTTAAAATTTTATTGATAATTCACAATTCATGATTCTGTTTCTCACCTAACCTAATTAGTATCCTAAAAAAAAGATTCACAAGAGTCAAGATGTTGATAATAAAGCCAAATAAACTGGACAGAGTTTAAACTGAGGAGAACTTTCTATGTCTCATCTGTCCCTCAAAGATGGGCAGTTACTTAACAATAAAGTAGTTCATCTCAGTTTTCAATTAAGAGCCGTATCTTAGAAGTGATATTTCTTTCACACTTTTCAGGGGAAGAAACATGAAATAAGCATAGCATCTTCTTTTCAACCTACTGTATGTCACAATAGTTACTGGTATTTTCTTTAATTATATTGATGGAAGGACAGAAGGTGGACCATCACAGAACCATGAGATGGCTAAGACTGGAAAAGCCTCTGAGTATTATACGGCCCCTACTCAAATTCCCTGTTTAAAGCAGGATCAGCTACAATAGACTGCTCAGAGCCATGTGCAGTGGGGATTTGAACATGTCCAAGGATGGAAACTTCATTATTTCCCTGGGAAAACTGTTTCAGTGTTTAACCATTCTCACAACAAAAAAAATATTTTCATTTGTTTAAAGGCAATTTCTTATATTTCCTTTTGAAACTATTACCTCTCTTCCTTTCACTGGATACCACCATGGACAGTCTGTCTCCACCCTTTTTTACTTTCTGCCATGAGACATCCATCAGATGTCTCTGAGCTTCATCTTCTCCCAGCTAAACAGTCTCAGCTTTCACAGTATCACCTAGTATAAAAGACTCTCTGATGCTTTACTCATATTCATGGCCCTTTGCTGAGCTTATTCCAGTACGTCCATGACTCTCTTTCACTGGGAAGCCCAAGACTAGCATAGCAGTCCATACGTGTCTCACCAGTGATAAGTAGAGAGGATCACCTCTCCTGACCTGCTAATGACGTTCTTCCTAGTGCAGCCCAGAACAGCGGTGGCCCTCTCAGTGGCAAATGCATATTGCTGGCTTTTGTTCAACTTTATGACCACAAGGACTACCGGGGGCTTTTCCTCAAAATTGCTTTCCAGCCAGTCGTTCCTCAAAATATTATTGATTCACTGAGTTACTCCTCCATACGTGCAGGGCTTTGTGTTTCTGTTTCACTGAAATTTCCAAGATTACTCTTTGCTTATTTCTCCAATCTGTCCTCTGACAGCACAACCATCTGATGTATCAGCCACTCCTTTCACTTTTATGTCACCACAACCTTACTCAGATTATGCTCTGTCCCACCATCTAGATCACTAACGATGATGTTCAACAGTACTGGTCCCAATATGAACCCCTGGAGAACACCACTAATGACTAGCCTCTGTCTGGACTTCATGCCACTGATCACAACCCTCTGAGGCCAACAGTTCAGCCAGTATTCAATTCAATTTATTGTCTGCATATATAGGGTGTACTTCATTCAGTTTGTCTATGAGGGTGTTATTAGAGTTGGTGTCTTTCCATCGAGACTAGCCCAGCAACTGCAGGCAGACCCCTAATTCCTCCTGTTTGCACCCCAGGTACATGCATCAAGATACACAAACTTTAGGTAGGCACCTAGCAGTGTTGATTTATCAGTAAACGTCATGTGTACAGTGTACAAATAGAAATAACACCTTTTATTAGATCAGATCACCTAATCACCACCAAACCTCATGTTCCGTCTTATATCTTCACCAACAATTGGTGTTTATTGCATCCGCCTACAAACCTTGTCTTGCCAATACATGCAGCACTTGCATGGGCTGTGAGAAGTAAGGATCCAAAATCTCTTTTTGCTGGAAGTTTTGTGTTTCTCACTTACCAGGAAAGTGTCTTATAAATTCTTCTGAGTCACTCTTAGCTTGCTTTGTTTAAGCTGTTCATGTGCTTGTAATCATTAATGGTTCATTGGTCTAAAAAACAAGTATAAGTCAGTAATTAGAGAGACCATAGCTCAGTCACTTCCTCCATTACTAGCCAAGTAATTTACTCAAAACAAAGCAACATTAAAAAGTGAAACTGAGAAGATACCATTCCTCCAAACCCCATTCTTTAACAATACATTAAGATTTAGTGTATTTCCCAAGTAAGTATTCTCAGAGGATAGAGTTTAATACTGAATGTCAACATCAACGTGTCAGAGTTCTCTAACTGTTCCAAGTAAAGTTTCTTACCTACAGTTCATTACTTCACTGTATGAATCAGGTTCTTCAGATGAGATGTACAGACTCTGAATCCCCACTTGAATTTATGTATGTAATGTACACATCAGTGGATGTAGGAAAGATTTAAATTTGACTAAACTGTAGACATAGGCTTCAAATGTGTACACTTTCTGTAACACTTGATGTTTCAAATTAACACTTCTTGGATACGGACAAAAAGCTGGAAGGAATATAAATATTATTTTATGTATAGTGTAGATAAAAGTATAATTCACTCTCCCCATAACTTCTTAATTTAGTTCTGTATTTCCCATGGGGGAAGATCACATTTCTGTTAAGTATTTTAATTCTTTTTTATCCAAATATTTATAAAACCTTACAGGGTAATGAGAGATTTCACTGGGAGTACACTAAAATTTAGATTCTTTGTTGTGCTACTTGTTAGCTTCATATTAGAAGAAAATATCCTATAATATTCTTCAATAAGGAAGGACAAGGAGGGGAGAACATTTTCTCTGATGAAAGTTCACAATAAGTTACTGTAAAGATATGCTTAGAATTGGACATACAAGACCAGTAAGATTCTTCAATGTACAGTACTTACTCTTCAGATGCCAAAGCACAAGAATACAAATCTTCTAAAGACAGTGTTAAATATGATGTCTCAGATATTGTGTGACACCTCCGATGGTACTACGTGTCTATATTTGGAGAACTGAATTGAACACGATTCAGTAATAGAATAAGATGTCTAAATTAAGGTGTGTATTTGTCTAAAATCACAGAGTCACTCATTTAACCAGAGATTGCCTTCTGCTTCAGGTTGAAATGAGTAGGAATGTAGACTTAGTGAACTTCATTAAATAGAATTCCATTTGGCTACGATGTCCAGCTCACATTCAGACTCTCACATATAGATGCCCTTGGATTACTGAAAGTAAGACCTGTAATTCCAGGTTTGGGAAGCTACTGTAAATTAATTATTTTTTCTCTATTAGCTCAAGAGCAAGACTTACATGCACTAGATTTATGAGAATTTGGCAGTTTATAGTGACATCATTCTGCATTTTCATCTTTCAAACCTTTGTTTATTTGAAAACAGTCTTGAAATTAGTATTTAAGAAGAGTGGTGGTCTTCTCAAAGACATTACTGCAACATGAATTAAAAAAATTAGATGCAGCAACATCACCAAACTAAAATTTTTCATGGAAAACCAGTATATTTTAGATAATTCCAGTTATTCTCTATAAAGAAAGCTCTCTGTTTTAAATCACTCAGGAGCAGAATTAACTTTTAGTAAAGATCTGAAACAATGGTAAAACATTACAATATTGCAGCAAGGCAATGGAAAATGAGATCTAATATTCAGCTGAACTATAAACATTTGGTTTTCTATTTTACTGGATCCAAAATCTGAAGTTTTGTTACATTTATTGGGTCACTATCTTGGGAGGTTTTGAGTATAGTTGTATACAAATATTTTTTTGCTTTTTTTTTTTAAATTAGCTCCCAAGTCTAAACAACCTTTGTTGACATTTCTTTGGAAAGTGCAAGGGGATAATATTTTCTCTGTACATGTAAAACTGGAAATGCATAACTTAGAGTGTATGCTGAGTTTCCAGGTTTCATTCTTTGTGAAGTCTCAAGAAAACTAATTTATCACATTTTTTCCCTTGCTCTCACCTAGAAGTCCTCCTGTTTTTTCAATTAAGTCAGTTCTCACAGCTTCTTTGTAATCATACCCATGATTGGCTTTCCCTCAGGAATAATGGCAGCTGCTTTCTGGTGAATGTTAAATAGTGCAATTATATTCTCAAATACCATAAATGTCTCCTTAATTCCCTAAATTGTCAATACTGTTTGTAAAGGATAAGAGAAAAGAAAAATATTTGCCTTCATGTTTTATTTAGAATGCAAGCTGCTAGTGTCGGGGGCTGTCTGTATGTATTTGGGTAATGGCTGGCACAATAGGGCTGTAGTGCTCAGAAATTGCTGTGCAATTATTAATGTTATGAACCTCTTAATTTTAAAAATCTAAAACATTTTTCAGTGGACAATAGATTATGAATGATAACTTTAATCTTGGGAAATTGCAATCTGATGAATAACCAGAGGCAGCCTGAAATACTTGACACCCTTTCACTACCAAAAGTTAAGCTTATGTTGCAAAACAAAGTGCACTTCTTTTTAATTACAATTATATTTTCATTTATTTTTTCATCAAACTATTTCATCTAAATTTTTTTTCTAGAGATATTCGAATTATATGCCTGTATCTTATGCCTGTGTCATATGCCTGAAATATTCTATTTTTAATTATTCCATCAAGTGTAACATGATTTTAATTTCTCCAAGGTCACAACAGGTTGTGATGTAGTACATAAAATACTGAAAGTAGTTTTAAAAGTGTTTTTAAAATCTGTTGGAAATATTAGCTTTATCCTGATATGTTTCAAATAAGCATTTGAATAGATTTTTCTGTAGGAGTAATAAAAGATATGTAAAGGCAATGAGAATGAAAAGATATTTCACAAAATGTTTAAATGATTCTACATAAAAGTTTTGCATCTAATACCTGTGAGAGAAGAAATAGCAGTTTTACTGCAGCAGCCTTTGCACAGTAGCTTTGGAAAGAAATGTGAAAGAAGATATTTTATTATGCAGATTTCTATATTTTTAAAGACCTCATAAATAATAGATCGGTTACCTCTATCTGTATAGAAAGTGAAGTAGATTACAACCCATTTTTTGGATAATTTTTCATTGCTTAGGAAGTGGCAATTTCACTCATTCCATGCCAGAAGAGTTTAATAACATCTCAGTTGGAAGGGTACTGACATTATTCTGTGATTATGTGATAGCAATTTCCCAGATTTTCTAGAATTTATTAGCCTACCTGCAAAGCAACCCATGAGACAAGACACAAAAATAATGGGACTAAGAATTTCTTAGATGTTAATTTGCAAACATGGGAAAATGGATTTGCTGATTTCTTAATTAACATTAACTTTATCCTCAGAGTTCATGACACAAGGTGTAATAAAACTGAACTAATACACTGTCTGTATTTTTTATGGATTTTATTTTTTAAAAGATGAGTAAGTGACTGTATACTTAGGCGAGTATTTTACTGACCTAATTTATGACAACTTTATAAAGCTAATTAAAGACGGACTGATACAATGATCCAATCAAGGTCATAATTAAGATTGAGTCAATAAATCAATATGTGAAATTATCAAATTGTCAAATGAATGCAACAAGTAATCAGCTGAATTTACATGGTTAACATCAGAAATAATTATTTCTGGTAGTCAAGTGGGAAAAATCTGAGATCACTTTTAGTCTAAGACATCAGCTGTTTTTTTCAGGCAGTAGAGAGCATTGACCTACTTTCTGAAGTTCTTAAACTTTTGCCAGGAAAGTTATCTATCTTGATTTCATGCAGAAGAGGAGTTAGGTCAGTCTTTTTGGCAATTCCATTTAGTAGGTTTTTTAATTTATGCCTTGTTTTTATTTTCTCTTTTTGTAAAACAGTATTATAACTTACATTCTAAATATACATGACGTGAAGAACAATGTCCAAGATGAAATTTTCTATAAGGTTGGCTTTTTGCAACCCAAGTGGGAAAATGAGAGAAGAGCATAACGAAGAGGGGCTGATATTCATACCTAGAAATATTTTTGTAGTGATAGCCATCTCCTAGGAACGTTGATTTACATGAAACTGAGAGTGTACGAAGTTTATAATGAAATAAAAGTCTTTACACAATCAACAAAAGTTTGAGGAGGAGAGGGGGCAAAGTCATGAGGACTTTCAAGTCTTTGTGTAGATGATCTGTCTAGGAACTAACAGGCATGTGTCTCCAGTGTCTGTGTTAACCCAAACAATATAATTTGAGCAAGTTTTCCTTCTGAATTCCATTAGTCTTTATCTTGCCACTTTTCCTTTCAGTGTGCTTCAGAAATCTTCGTTGGTTGGGGTCCAGTTAGACGGATCAATCATGCTTTCACAGCAAGCTATCTGTTAGCCTTTACCCAGTAATGCAAATTGTTTGCATTAATGAATTTACTTGAAACCCACTGATAAAATTATTCACAAATATTTTCCTTGAAGACTAAAATTTGTCTCCAAAGGTGTATCAGAAATATAGCTGAGCCAGAAGAGATGACGCCCACAGTGAGAGGAAATGATGTATTATTTTATGAAAAGAGGGATATAGTCAACATTTTTGCCAAAACATACTCTTTCCCTCGCACTTTCTTCAGTATTCATTACATTTCTTTAAATAGTTTGTATATTTATATTAGAAGAATTTTTCATTATCTCAAATATCGTTATGCAGCTTCTACACAAAGCCAAAATCTTGGAACTGAATTTTTATTTGGCCAGTTGGTTTTCTTTACTACTGGAAAATACTCTCTTGCTAATGGATTAGGTCAGGACAGATACAGTATTTATGGGAAGATCAGATGGGGGAAAAAAATACCGTGTTATTTTTTTTTAACCTCTGCTTGATTTTTATTTACTGGATGAAGTCCAGAACAAGACAGATCAAAGCAGATAGATCTGATACACACATAGCAGACTTTATAAAGAAACTACTTCAAAGCTAAATAGACAGGAAAACTTAAGAGCAAACAAACAAACAAACACAACTTTAAATCTTAATTTTCAGTCCACAGAGTCGACTGAGAAAAATTTCACTAGAAACAAGGTGGGAGAAATTAGATTTCTGTTTGATTACATCTGGATACAAACTTGTTTAAGTTAGATTTGGGTTGCAAAAAAAAGCCTACACAGGGAACTGGTGTATGTACAGTTTTCAAGTTCACATTGAAAGTCCATGTTTTTAACAGTTGAAGTAGTGAATTGGTGAAGTACTTAATTATGTGCCAAATTATATTGGCTTTTTTCTTTGTCTTGCTAAAGGAATGAACTCAAACTGTTCTAACATATTCATTCATCTGAAGTGAAATAATGTGTATTTTAGGGTTTTTCTGAGAGAGACAGAGATGAAGAATATGCATTCAAATTATCAAATAGTGCAGGACAACTAATTAAATATGACTGAAATGTGTATGCATTTTCCACGGTTTTAATAATTGAAATTTTGTGTGAAGAAATGGGAAAATAGTGAGCAATTCTTTGCAATGCTTAGCTAATATAGTGTTATTGAGCTTCACTGTTCCTACAAACAGAATTGCATTTCAGAATTAAAAAATATTTTGAAATATCTCACACTTCATGTTTCTAAAAAAGCAGAATTTCACTAAAAAGCCACAGCTCTAATTGGAAATGTTTCATATAAGAATTTTTAGAACTTCAGATGACTTATGAAAAAAATTATAGACCTGTATTATGCTTTGTTCTGATGGCACATTATAGATCTATCATTACAAATTGTATTCTGATATATATACTATTATCCTCACAGCTCTGTAATGAAAAATCATTTTAATTCTGTGGCTCTCACAATACCTTGACCATATGAAGCTTCAGTAGTGTTAATAGGCTTGGGCACATTTTCTGTGAAATGTCTTCTACACCTCATAAAATGATTGTAGTATGTTAATAACACTTGCACGGTATTTCAAGGAACACAAAAAATATCTTTGAAATGAATAAGTCAGCACTGCATCATCATTACTGTCATTATAGGCCACCAAAGAAAGTGAAGAAGTATCATATATAAAAGCACTCAGGGATAAAATGCAGATATTAATTCTGGAGTGGTAAAATACACTCAGTATTGTTTTACTTACTTTATTTTAAATCAATAAATTCTGAAAAATTAAAATTACTTGTTCAATATTGAACAAGGAATTAGTGAAAAATAGGGGAATGTGGCGAAAAAAATTCACAAACATGATCGTTCCTACATATACTCTCTTTTCAAAGCTACTTTTCAATGGTAAGCTTCTCTCACTACAGTCAGTAGCCAAAGATTGGTTGGCATAAAGTTTTAAAATTTTTGCCCATCCAAATATGTTATTTTCTGTTTAGAAAAAGTTAAGTCTTTTAAGGAACCATACCCCCCATAAAAATTTTAAAATTATTAATATTTTACTATAACTTATAGAACATATACATGCATATTGATGAGATAGTAGAGAGACAGACAGAAGCAATCAAAAGGGACTTTAGGACACTGGGGCGGATGCTAGAAGGATCAGGCGCACAGGTTGTGTTTGCCTCTATTCCTTCAATTATGAGGGAAAATAGTGGAAGGTTTGACAAAGTGCAGCAGATTAATACTTGGCTAAAGGGGTGGTGCCAGCGGTCTAGCTTTGGATTTTTTAACCATGGGGAGATCTACAGGGCACCTGATCTACTGAAACAAGATGGGGTTCAAATGACACAAAGGGAAAAAAGGATCCTTGGTCACGAGCTGGTGGGACTCATAGAGCGTTCTTTAAACTAGATATGAAGGGGGATGGGGTTATAGCTGGGATTGCAGCAGGGCAGTGCTCTAGAAATTATGAGGACCGGGTGGCCTTCCATCCCCCTAGGGTGAGATCGGTGTGCTCAGCTTGCTCCCTGAAATGCTTATACACCAATGCACGCAGCATGGGGAATAAGCAGGAGGAACTAGAAACCTGGGTTCGGGCAGGAGATTATGATCTGGTGGCAATTACAGAGACATGGTGGGACAGCTCACATGACTGGAATGTGGTCATGGGTGGTTATGTCCTTTTCAGGAAAGACAGGCCAGCCAGGCAAGGTGGTGGAGTCGCTGTTTACGTGAAAGAGCAACTACAATGTCCTGAATACCATCCAGGCATGGATGAGGAGCAAGTTGAGAGTGTATGGGTTAGAATTAAGGGGCAGGCTGGCAGGAGAGATACTGTTGTGGGTGTCTATTACAGGCCACCAGATCAGGATGAGGAAGTTGATGAGGCCTTCTACAGGCAGCTGAGAGCGGTCTCACAATCACAGGCCCTGGTTGTCGCGGGGGATTTTAACTTCCCTGATATTTGCTGGAAGGAAAACTCAGCCAGCCAGCCACAGTCCAGGAGGTTCCTCCAGTGCATCGATGATAATTTTCTGATGCAAATGGTGGAGGAGCCGACTAGGAGAGGAGCACTGCTGGACCTCATCCTCGCTAACAAGGAGGATCTGGTTGAAGCAGTAAAGGTTGAGGGCTGCCTTGGCTGCAGTGACCATGAAATGGTGGAGTTCAGGATCTCATGTAGCAGAAACAAAATAGCAAGCAGAATTGCAACCCTGGACTTTGCCAAGGCAAACTTTGGATTTTTCAAGCAATTACTAGAGAAAATCCCATGGGCAAGGCTGTTTGAAGGTAAAGGGGCCCAAGACAGTTGGTTAGCGTTCAGGGACTGCTTCTACCGTGCTCAAGATCAGAGCATCCCAACACGTAGGAAGTCAAGGAAGGGAGCCAGGAGACCTGCGTAGCTAAACAGGAATCTTGCTGGGTAAGCTCAAGTGCAAGAGGAGAATTTACAGATCTTAGAAGGCGGGGCTGGCCACTTGGGAAGAATATAAGGCTGTTGTCCGAGGATGTAGGGAGGCAACTAGGAAAGCAAAGGCCTCCCTAGAATTGAACCTGGCGAGAGGGGTCAAGGACAACAGGAAGAGCTTTTTCAAATACGTGGAAGATAGAACTAACACCAGAGGCAATGTAGGCCCACTGATGAATGAGGTGGGTGCCTTGGTGACAGAAGATACAGAGAAGGCAGAGTTACTGAATGCCTTCTTCGTCTCTGTCTACTCTGCCGGAGGCTGTCCTGAGGAGCCCCGTTCCCCTGAGGCCCCAGAGGAAGTCAGGGCAGTGGAGGAGTTTGCTTTAGTCGATGAGGACTGGGTTAGGGACCAATTAAGCAATCTGGACATCCATAAATCCATGGGTCCAGACGGGATGCATCCACGGGTGCTGAGGGAGCTGGCTGATGCCATTGCTAGACCACTCTCCATCATCTTTGCCAAGTCTTGGGAGATGGGAAAGGTGCCTGAGGACTGGAGGGAAGCAAGTGTCACTCCAGTCTTCAAAAACGGTAAGAAGGAGGACCTGGGAAACTATAGACCAGTCAGCCTCACCTCCATCCCTGGGAAAGTGATGGAACAACTTATCCTTAGTGCCATCTCAAGGCATATCAAGGATAAGAGGGTCATTAGAGACAGTCAACATGGCTTCACCAAAGGGAAGTCGTGCTTGACTAACCTCATAGCCTTTTACGAGGATATAACAAGGTGGATAGATGATGGCAGAGCGGTGGATGTGGTCTACCTTGACTTCAGTAAAGCATTTGACACAGTCTCCCACAGCATCCTTGCTGCTAAACTGAGGAAGTGTGGTCTAGACTCTTGGGTAGTGAGGTGGACTGTGAACTGGCTAAGGGGAAGAAGCCAAAGAGTCGTGGTCAATGGGGAGGAGTCTGGTTGGAGACCTGTATCCAGTGGAGTCCCTCAAGGGTCGGTACTGGGACCAGTATTATTCAATATATTCATCAATGACTTGGATGAGGGACTAGAGAGTACTATCAGCAAGTTTGCTGATGACACCAAGCTGGGAGGAGTGGCTGACACACCAGAAGGCTGTGCTGCCATTCAGCGAGACCTGGACAGGCTGGAGAGTTGGGTGGGGAAAAATGTAATGAAATGTAACAAAAGTAAGTGTAGAGTCTTGCATCTGGGTAGGAACAACCCCAGGTTCCAGTATAAGTTGGGGAATGACTTATTAGAGAGTAGTGTAGGGGAAAGGGACCTGGGAGTCTTGGTGAACAGCAGGATGGCCATGAGCCAGCACTGTGCCCTTGTGGCCAGGAAGGCCAATGGCATCCTGGGGTGTATTAGAAGGGGGGTGGTTAGTAGGTCGAGAGAGGTTCTCCTTCCCCTCTACTCTGCCCTGGTGAGACCCCATCTGGAATATTGTGTCCAGTTCTGGGCCCCTCAGCTCAAGAAAGACAGGGAACTGCTGGAGAGAGTCCAGCACAGGGCAACTAGGATGATTAAGGGAGTGGAGCATCTCCCTTATGAGAAAAGACTGAGGGAGCTGGGGCTCTTTAGTTTGGAGAAGAGGAGGCTGAGGGGTGACCTCATTAATGTTTACAAATATATCAAGGGTGAGTGTCACGAGGATGGAGCCAGGCTCTTCTCGGTGACAACCACTGATAGGACAAGGGGTAATGGGCTGAAACTGGAACATAAGAGGTTCCGCTTAAACTCGAGAAGAAACTTCTTCTCAGTGAGGGTGACGGAACACTGGAACGGGCTGCCCAGGGAGGTTGTGGAGTCTCCTTCTCTGGAGACATTCAAGACCTGCCTGGACACGTTCCTATGTAGCATAATCTAGGCGTTCCTACTCTGGCAGGGGAATTGGACTTGATGATCTTTCGAGGTCCCTTCCAATCCCTAACATTCTGTGATTCTGTAATTCTGTGATATGTATATTCATGTATTGACTCAGGATTTTGAACAGAATTTGGCCATGTTGCTTCCTAAGGTGGAAGCTAAGTTTTATTGCATTACCCTATAAACAAAAGATGTACACAGAGAGAAGATCTTTAGATTTTTTGAGGTCTAGAAGAATCCATGGAAGAATTTACCTGTTCTAGTGAGAAAGGTAAATTTAAAATACTTAAGAAGATAGTGGACGCTACTTTTTGTGTTTATTGTAGAAATGTTTAAATGTCCCCAAGTACTTATGGAAATACATGTCATCCTCTAAATTCATAGAAGTGTTTCTTTACAGTAATAGCTAAATATTTCACCAGATATTAAAAAAGCTCGGAAAAATTTACCACAATCATATTTAAATCTACTATACTTTTTGGTGCATTCGCTGACAGTAAACAAGTTGGCCTTACAGTTTTGAATATCAAAAATATTTATTACTTAGAATAAAAACTTTTAAATAAAGCTTTAATTTCAGTTACATTTTCTTCAGTAAGCACATTTCATTTCACTTTATGATTCCTGTGGTTTCTGACATATTAATTCAGAAATTCAGATGATGGATTTGTGAAATGTCAACTTTCCTTCCAAAGCGTTCAAAACTGGAACACTGACAGCAGGACAAATGTGTGTTATTTAGCAGAAATATATCAGTCATGGAAATGAGTAGACTGTAAGTCCTGGTCAATACCTTACAACCTATCAAACAAAAGAAAGGAAAGCAAGTTTGTTTAGGTTTATTATGATGGATTGTGAAAATGAATAATAGTAACGTATTCCTGTAGTCTTAGACTGCCAATATTAACATGAAAAATTAGCAATCATTAATCCATCAAAAAAATGTTGAGTTTCTGAGTCTCAATTATTATTGTAATTCTCTGTTTAGAGGAAAAGGAACTATAATGAAATAGGTTTAATGATTGAGTTTAATGAAGCGTCCTACTGGGTTGTTATACCAAAAAGCTTTCTTCATCGCCAATAAATCTGAAGATTTAATAGAGGTATTTTGTACTGGATCACAAAGATAATGAAAGATACCAGGTCTCAGTATAACGGACCTCCAGGAATCTTATTATGGGAAATTAATTATAATTCTTTTTTTTTTTTTTCTAGAAGCAAATAAATCTTGTGTGATTTATGTGAAAAAAAATAATCTCTGAACATCTTAAATTTCTGAGCTGAAGAACTCTTGTTCATTAAGGAGAAGTACTGTAAATCATATATGGTAAATGACAAAACTAAAACCGCTCTTTGTTCTGCTTTCTTGCTTCAAATCCACTGGAAGCCTTCCTGTGCTTCCCTTTAACTAAAATGGGCTTTGAATCATTCCTTCTGTTGTTAGGGTGATAAATTACATGGAGAAGCAGCAAAAGTTTGAAATTAATGATCTGAATGATATAATCTACAACATGAATAAAACTTTGGTGATACAAGTAGGAAAGCAGACTGCTCTGTTGAAAATGTCTACATTATTAAAGGTGGCCCGTCTATTCCATTGCTCACATCGTCCGTATCTCCCTTCTAGAGTCAATGTGTGTGTGTATGTAATTTCTGTGTTGCACTTCATTTTTCCATGTGGGCCAAAAAGAAATTACTGTCACTGAATTGCTAAGAGTCAGCTGGTTCTTTTCTAACGTCATTAATTGCTGTCTACAACAAGTTGAAATACAGCTCTTCTGAAAATATATGTGCGTGTGTACATATATATATATACACATATGTATGCATATATGTATGTCACTGATGATAGCTGCAGAAAAGTATTTCCAGCCCTGATCTAGCAAAAGATATATGCAGATAGGCATAATGCTGAGAAGAGGAAGAGTTCTACCGGCTGTCACATTGTCCTGCTTTTACTGGGAAAAGGGCTGTGCGGCTTTAGCCCTCTCCTTGACTCCCCATTTCCATAGCAATAGCCCATGTGGTGCATTGCAGTGAGACATCACACTGGAACAACATCCAAAGAGCTTTCCTGTCAACCTCATAGTGAGAATGAGGTGCACCAAACCAGGACAGTGTCAATGGCTCAAGCAGCGTTGTATTCCAGCTCATGTTAAATTGGCATAATATCGCCACAAAGAGACTTGCTGCCAAACATTATTTAAATTACAAAAAGTAAAAGACCTGTGATAAAGCTAAATGCAGAATCTACATTCCCTATCTTTTTTAAACAGAGGTTTCAAAAATTTCTAAAAATTTTGATGCTTTTCTTCCACCCTCCTCCTCCCAGCTTCATTTTCAAGAAATTCCTACCTGGAACCCAGCTAAAATTTTTCAAAAATATCCAATTGAAAACATATAGTTTTAATTTGTATTAACTTTCATATTAGTGTCAGTGTGATCTTTGAAGTCATACTTCTGGTCACTAACGCTCTGCCTTTTTTGATAGCAGCACTGCTTTTGAAGATTTGATTAGAGCAGTTCTTTGTTAGAATTAGAAAAGAAGTCACATTTGCTCTGTTTCACCAAACTGTGTAAATGAAAAGTGAAATGTATTTCTTAGACTGCAACAACATAACGCTGAAATGACAAGAAATGTCCTTAAAATGTCTTCAAGGTTGAAAGCATATTAGAGTAATAACCGTTAGTCTGCATGTATGTGCCTTTATAGGAGTTCTGCAGTACAGAACTATATTTGATTACTCAACTAAAACCAGTCATCCATTAACCCCCAGAGAGTTAGAATTCCCTCAGCATGCCTGAGGCCCTGCCACTTAGTGTGTCCCCATTATTTTAAATGTTTTAGAAAGAATACTAGGACATACAGAAACATTCTAAGGTCACTTTTTGTCATTTCGATAGAAGTTATGGGAGAAAATGTATCCCCTTTGCAGTGTTATTGCAGTCAGGAGCACGGTAACATGAGGGAGTAATCTAGCATATATACTCAAGGACGATCACGGATTAAGCATCAATAATATTAGAATGCACAAAAAAAAAAAAGAAAAGAGATATCAATGTGCTTGCTTCCACTTTTCTGGAAGTATGAGGGGATTTCACTACATCTACACTCCCCAAAAAATATGGAATTCTACATGATCCCACAGTGGTTTATTGATATTACTAGTCCTACTAATCACAGTTTTCATTTCCTGAATTTCTAGTAATGGTTGTGTGATAATCTTGTGGTTAAGAATAAAACTGAAATTCTTTGTTTCGAAGAATTTTTAATTAGAAAGTACATGTAACATATAGAGAAACATGAGATTCATATATACATGCAAAATTTGCTTTAGAAGCTTTAAAATATTTGCTAAACAACTATATATCATAACTATCTTTCTCGAGTTTTTTCCTTCCCCTCTGTCTCAGCAGAAAAGGTTTTAAAGAAAATATTAGTAAGCTGGTAAAAGTGTACTCCATCGTCATCACTACCACCAGCATCATGGTGCTGCAGAGCACAGAGTACAGTCAGGAGCAGAGTCCTGTTGTGGAAGTTGCTTTAGCACCACAAAGGAGGTCACAAGCTGGGGTAAAAAATTCTTTCAGTATAAGAGTTCTATCCAGCCATTTTTTAAACCACTCAAGTTACCTGTGCAAATATATATATATAAAAGAAGAAAAAATACTGCCTAAAATGAATAATGAAACAAAATTTCCTTGTTTTCAATATTGTCACATACTTTCAATTTATTTGATTTATTTATTGTTGCTCTGTTTTTTCTATCTTATTAACATTTTCTTGAAGAAGGTGTAATTGTCAGCAAAATGTGTGATTAGATTAAGGATCTCCATTCATTGCTATGACTTACAATTTTGATTCCCCATAATCACAACAGTGATGTAATTTGAGAACTTAAAAATACTGGTTCCTCAGATATGATTTGATCTCTGATAACAATAATTTTCAATTAGTTTTACTCAATAAAAAATTGTGCATACTCAGGATGCAACTTTAATGTAAGAGTCATATCTTGCCTACTGTCCACAAGAAAGAAATTTTAATTCTTAAACTATGTGCCATTTCCTTTTAATTGTTCACAGTGATACATCACCAGTTTGCTCAATGATTTTGCGATCTTTAACAAAACCAAACAAAAAATATAGCAAAGCATGTCTTTATAGGCATGTTCAAACTGGATCAACTACTGTAATGTTTTTAAAATAGTTGTAAAAAATCTATGGGTATAACTTTAATCATAGTTACACCATTTTGTCTATATAACAGAGATACTACTGATAGATTTAGTTAATTCTTGATTGTAAAACAATTAAAGAATCTTTGAAAAAAATTGCCATACAAGCCCAAAACATCATTGTTTACAGTGGTGACTTACATGTCTTAATATTTTACTTGGAAAAAGAACTAATCATTTCTTTGCTGAATATTTGTGGGACTTTTTTTTTGTTCCCTGTATTAAGTTCAAATTCAAATAAAGTGAGCTCTCTTGGGCAAATCAGGGTAGCAGGACATAAAAGCCTAGATGCATGCTGTCTTTCCACTCAACCATATAATGCAACACTTTGCTATCTCCATTAAAAGACTTACTTTGTACCATATCATGCATTTCATAATATTTCCATCTAAATGCAGATTTTTCTGTTCCATGTGTAGCATCTAGTCAGGTTTTCCATAAAAATACCAGCGGGACAGAACATTGAAATTCATTTTGCATATTAAAGAAATCTCTCCCAGATTCCTTTTTTTTTTTATTTGTTTTATCAACTCAAGCAATAAGCAAGAAAATTAGAGTTTCAGCAATGATGGAGAAAATATTTATGATTTTATCTGACTTGCTTTTTTCCCCCTGCTTAGACAACTTCCAGACTCTTAAAAGCAAGTGATTTAACAATGTTCCTCTGATAAATAAGTGCATCTGTATCATTTGACCCAAGTACAGTAGTAACATACATACATTGCCCAAGAACTTCATTTTGAGTAACACATATATTGAATGATTTTCTTTGCAATATTCACAACACATTTAATATCTGTCCCATAGGAATTTGTTTCCCTTGAAAATATTATCGCAAATGTCATAATATTTTCTGGTATAGCTTTCTGGTGTGAACAGGTTAAAAAAAAAAAAAAAAAGGTAGAATAGCAGAGCTGTCATTGCAAACACTGTTCGAATTCTAAAAGGAGAAGACAATCAAAACTGTCATTGGCAAGCTGCATAAATAGACCTGGAGTAGATTTATACAGTAATAAGTTGTTTAATAGAAATTTCTATATTGCACATTAATCAAAAACTGGAAAAGAAAGCAATGCAAACAAAAAAAAAAATCACAACAGAATGATTATTAGGGCCTACTATGTGTGAGTGTGTTTATATATAAATAATGTTGTAGTTCAAAAAATAAGGAAGTCATTTGACTTTTACATACTGATTTTCTCTATTGTCTGATATCCTGTAAACGTAAAATTTGTGGAGTAAAGAAAGATATTTTTTAGTTTTTGTACAGAAAATATAGTATGATGAGTAAAACTAGCCTACTTTTGTATTCGTGCTTGATTTATTTCTTATTTTTATGAAGTCCTCCCAAAACACTTCAAATTTTGCCACATCAGCAGTTCATCAGCATCTTACTACTGTAGCTATAGCTCAGTGACACACAGGTATGTGTGATAGTTCCAGGATAATATTTACAGAAATACTGCAGCTTTTCCTTCTATTATTTCAGTGCAGCTGATGGGATGCCACAGAGCAATGAAAGCAGAGGCAGTTTGGTCAATGCTGGCCTCAGCCCAGCGAGACCTTCAGTTCAATTTTAACTTTGAACAGAAAAGGAAGTGCTTTCCTACCCTGAACCACCCAAGCAGGAAGCACCCAAGCAGGGAGCACACAAGCAGGAGACACAGAATCCCTCCAGCCCTACGGCTCTCAGCTAGAGAAGGCTGGCTTGGCATCCCATCAGCTACCACCACCAGCCCTCCACTGATTCTGACCATCAAGCAGGACTCCAGAGACTCTTACCTCATCCTCTGTACCTCGCCCAGTTCTGCTTTCTTCCTGGTAAAGTTTGCAAGATGTTGATCTCCCTTATGAGGAAAGGCTGAAGGAGCTGGGTCTCTTTAGCTTGGAGAAGAGGAGGCTGAGGGGTGACCTCATTAATGTTTATAAATATGTCAAGGGGGAGTGTCAGGACGACAGAGCCAGGCTCTTCTCAGTGATGTCCCATGATAGGACAAGAAGCAATGGGTGCAAGCTGGAACATAGGAGGTTTCACAGAAACATTAGGAAAAACTTTTTCACTGTGAGGGTGACAGAGCACTGGAACAGGCTGCCCAGAGAGGTTGTGGAGTCTCCTTCTTTGGAGACATTCAAGACCTGCCTGGACGCGTTCCTGAGTGACCTACTGTAGGTGACCCTGCTCTGGCAGGGGGGCTGGACTAGATGATCTTTTGAGGTCCCTTCCAACCCCTGACATTCTGTGATTCTGTGATTCTGTGATTCTGTGATCCTATCAGCACTTTTATCTTGTTTAAGTTGTCAGACTGTATACAGCCTGAGAGGTGGGTACATACTAAGCAAAATTTCCAGTGTAAGTGCAGCCAGGCTGAATTCTCAACCATAACTAGTGCAAGGAAGTTGTTTACTACTGTTACAGTGTCTGTTGTTACTTCCAATGTTGGTAGATTTAATAATAAAGTCACATAAATAAAACTAAGCAGAAATAACATGTTTTCCAACTTGTCACAGCCTCATGCCAAAGTCAGTGAATTTATCTCAGGGTTCACGGGCTGGACAGTATTTATCTCTGTGTAACTGTACCGATTTGTGTGATGTTTTATGTTGGGGAGAATACCATTTACATGCTTTAATCTTCATCTTAGTTTGCTAAAATATTCTTATTCAAACCTATCGTGCAAAGTAATATGCAATTATGTGTAACAGAGAGAAAGAGCAACTTCTGGATCAGAGCACATTTAGGTTGCAAAGCTATCATCTTATATATCAGTATAAATATTAAGATTGTTAGCATTCACAAATAATTTAAGGTTGCTTTAAAATCCATCAGAATAATGAATATAGTTAAAATTAAAATTATTCTGTTTTTATTCAAGCACAGAAGAGAAGAAAGAGGAGTCTATCTCCATTTCACCAGAGAGCTGTGTTGTTGAAATATGCTCATGGCATAGCAGTTTTTTTGAAATTTAAATGATCATAATAGAGAGTGCTGTCGCTGATGCCAGGACCCTTCAGTGAGAAGGGCCCACAATGATTTTAGAGACATGGACAAACTGGACTTAGTTCTGCGAGGGATCCCCAAGCCAGTCAGGACTGGAGCAGTTACCCTGAGAGGAGAGTCTGAGGAACAGGGCTGTCTCAGCGTGGGGCAGAGGTGGCTCAGGCAAGATCTGACAGCAGCCATCCTGTACTTGTGGGGAAATGATCAGGTACCTGAAACGCTCTGGCTGAAATATTACAAGAGACTTTTCCAGTTTGTGAGTCAAAATCATCCATACAGAGTTTGTTTTGTCATGTCATTTCCCCAACTCATTTGTCTCTGAGAATAATGAAGGAATTTTCACCTGGAAAAGATTATAAAAAGAGGAGACTTGAAGAAAAGGAGTGAATTCATCATTTGGATATAAAAGAGCTGCTGTTTATATTTGACTCGGTTGCCACAGTTGGCAGTTTCTGAGGACAGCTCTCTGGCTGCATGACTGAAAGAGATACCAAGTAACAGCAGGGCTCATTGCCAGAACCTGGATTCCTCACACACCGTGCAATCTCTTCTGTCCTTGCTTCTGTAGAAAGAGGGTTCCACTGCTTGCTAGTAGGACAGTCAGGGCAAATCAAGTCTGTTGCTCTCACAGCAAGACCTCCTTACAGAGCAATGCAGACTGCAGCCACAGCACTCTTCTGAGAACAGGTCTTCTCTCCTGATAAACTGCAACAATTTGAGTGGGATATGAATTGATTACATGAGTATTTTTGAGATGAAAATGGAAGTGAGTCACAAGGAGTATGGCCTGAGGGAGCTACAGATCTGTGGCATAACATATCTTGAGGTGTAATGACTTCACTTTATTCCCTCCAACTATTTTTATTTTAACAGTCCAATATGTGTAATATAGAAATAAGTATAAAAGAAAAGATATATTTGTCATTTACTTTCTCAGTTTTCTCAGCTTTATACTGAATATAACATATATGGAAAGGAATACCCTTGTTCGTCACTTGTCCTGTCTGTTCATACCCAGATGTGTAACTTGCTTTCTTGTGAACCATTTTACTTCCCAGCACCCCCAACGTGTTACACAAGATCTAACAATTACACTGATCGCTAAAGGAAAAAATATAAGGAAGAGATTTTCCTCATACCAATTCTTGGTAGCAACTGTAAACATCAGTTTTTATCACTTCTAGTAGAAGAAACTGTCTGCAAAAACCTGCTGTTGACTTCACAAAGTGCAATCTCTTAGAAGAGATTGAGCTGAAAAGTAAAATCACTAGACCGAATTGGTTCTGTTTAACTCATACAGGACACAGCCCTTGAACAAAAACTCTGACTTTGAAAATTTCACCACGTTTGATTTTGCCTTGTTCTAATATCTAGGTACTCATGGATATGTCCTGTGCTACAAAACCAAAGTTGTCAAGTCTTCTTGCTCACTCCCTGCAGGCACTGAACTTCAATCTCAACACTGTGAGATAATTTAACTATGGGTGCAAGTATGGTAGTAAGAGGGGCTCAATACCATAGTGAGTTTGTAAGTATTTGCATGCAAAGGTAAATGTAACCATTTCTGGCCCTTGTGTAAACTAGTAAACTGATATTGTAATTTCCTAATCAATTAATTAAAAAATCCATTTCTACTTTTCTCCTGTTCTGTCCCTTCTCTTTCTTCCTCTGCTTCAATATATCCAAGTCACAGTAAATGAGGATTTAAAAACTAGAAACTATGAACTTGATAGTTTAGAAGTTACTCTTACCACTTCATCATGAACCAGGATCTTGTGGAAAAACAGGCACAGGCTGGCTATTTGGTCTTTTTGAAATCACTTTGACGTTGTTTTGCTATACTGAACTGTATTCACTAAAAGATATTTTCAGATATGAGACTATAAACTCCCCAAAGTTATTTTAATTGTTGGTTTGTTTTCATTCCCCTTAGCATAATTTCTGCTTTGTGAAGGTTTGCTGTTTTCATAGAATCATAGAATCACAGAATGTTAGGGATTGGAAGGGACCTCGAAAGATCATCAAGTCCAATCCCCCCTGCCAGAGCAGGAATGCCTAGATTATGCTACACAGGAACGTGTCCAGGCAGGTCTTGAATGTCTCCAGAGAAGGAGACTCCACAACCATGGAATCATAGAATCATAGAATGTTAGGGATTGGAAGGGACCTCGAAAGATCATCAAGTCCAATCCCCCTACCAGAGCAGGAATGCCTAGACTATGCCACACAGGAACATGTCCAGGCAGGTCTTGAATATCTCCAGAGAAGGAGACTCCACAGCCTCCCTGGGCAGCCTGTTCCAGGGCTCCGTCACCCTCACTGAGAAGAAGTTTCTTCTCGAGTTTAAGCGGAACCTCTTATGTTCCAGTTTCAGCCCATTACCCCTTGTCCTATCATTGGTTGTCACCGAGAAGAGCCTGGCTCCATCCTTGTGACACTCACCCTTGATATATTTGTAAACATTAATGAGGTCACCCCTCAGTCTCCTCTTCTCCAAACTAAAGAGCCCCAGCTCCTTCAGTCTTTTCTCATAAGGGAGATGCTCCACTCCCTTAATCATCCTAGTTGCCCTGTGCTGGACTCTCTCCAGCAGTTCCCTGTCTTTCTTGAACTGAGGGGCCCAGAACTGGACACAATATTCCAGATGGGGTCTCACCAGGGTAGAGTAGAGGGGAAGGAGAACCTCTCTCGACCTACTAACCACCCCCCTTCTAATACACCCCAGGATGCCATTGGCCTTCCTGGCCACAAGGGCACAGTGCTGGCTCATGGTCATCCTGCTGTCCACCAAGACTCCCAGGTCCCTTTCCCCTACACTGCTCTCTAATAAGTCACTCCCCAACTTATACTGGAACCTGGGGTTGTTCCTACCCAGATGCAAGACCCTACATTTACCCTTGTTGTATTTCATTAAATTTTTCCCCGCCCAACACTCCAGCCTGTCCAGGTCTCGCTGGATGGCAGCACAACCTTCTGGTGTGTCAGCCACTCCTCCCAGCTTGGTGTCACCAGCAAACTTGCTGATAGTACTCTCTAGTCCCTCATCCAAGTCATTGATGAATATATTGAATAATACTGGTCCCAGTACCGACCCTTGAGGCACTCCACTGGATACAGACCTCCAACCAGACTCCGCCCCATTGACCACAACTCTTTGTCTTCTTCCCCTTAGCCAGTTCGCAGTCCACCTCACTACCCGAGAGTCTAGACCACACTTCCTCAGTTTAGCAGCAAGGATGCTGTGGGAGACTGTGTCAAATGCTTTACTGAAGTCAAGGTAGACCACATCCACCACTCTGCCATCATCTATCCACCTTGTTGTATCCTCATAAAAGGCTATGAGGTTAGTCAAGCACGACTTCCCTTTGGTGAAGCCATGTTGACTGTCTCTAATGACCCTCTTATCCCTGATATGCCTTGAGATGGCACCAAGGATAAGTCGTTCCATCACTTTCCCAGGGATGGAAAAGTTTTTCATTCAGGCACAGCTAGTCTTCATCCACTAGTTGTTCTTGGCCAATATTTGAAACCATCTTGCTCTCTTTGGTGAAGATAAGCATGAGGAGAGTTGCATAGTTGCTGCACTACGTTTGTGATGAGTCCATCATTTCTGGGATCTGTCTGAATATAGATTGAATAGATTCAAATGATAGTTATGAAGTCAGGGGACAAACATGACATTTTCTGTCACTTTGTTAGAGTTATGTAGACCCAGAGAGATGTTAGACAATTTTGATACATTCATTATGCAGCCTTGCCATTTCCTTTGGTAATCTCTCATGATCACTGTCTGCATCAAATGTTGCAAAGAGGTCAACTAAGATGAGAAGTGATGTCTGCCCTCCATTCCACACCATCAAGAAATCATCCATCACTTCTATTAGTATTATGAGACCTGGGTTCTGTTTTGCATTCAGACTCCATTGAGACTTGGATGCTTGCTACAGCCTGGTTGTTTCTTCTCCCAGTAGTCTGTCATTGCTATAAGAACATTGCAGAAAATATCAGTAATATTGTGCCCTCTGTGCTGGAGCTGCTTTCACCAAGACTCAAGGATCAATAGAAGTGACTGAGGCTGGTTTCTTATTTCTTTCTTTTGATTAGTTTCAGGTTGAGATGCATAACAGAGTACTACCCTATGTCTGTGAACAGAGCGGAGGGACTTCAGTGATAACCAGTAGTAGTAACTTGCACCAGAAAATTGTCAGTCACAAAGATCTGCTTTGTGAAAATTTAGTGATGAAGTGAAATAAAAATCTGTCCACTGGGCAGCTGGCCAATATGAAAAAATACTGCTTTGAAATGTGTTCTGTGCCATTAGCTGTAGATACAACACCATGTAAAATCCAGCTTCAGCGTTACAAGAGAACAACTAGGAGAGGAAGCTTTCAGATCTGTATCTTCAGGTTATCATAGAAATGGTGGTCAGTAAAAAGGTTCTGCCTAGGTTCTGGATGCCACAACTATCAGTATTCCCGCCAACTCCATTGCTAGAGAAACCTTCTCAAAATACTTGGAAACTTTATAGTTTAGTTTAAAATTCATTCTGGATTGAATTAATTACACCATCAATACAAAGACACATGGATTTCTCCTTGAGAAAAAGACAAAAGAGAGGGGGGAAAAAGAATAAAGAAAGAAGAGAGGGATAAATGTAACAGCAGAGAAAAGGTACTTAGTAGTATATATACAGGTAAAGTGCAAGTAAAAGGTAAATATTTGCAAAATTTAGCTGTTAATCATAAGTGTCAAGGAAAAGTCTGTACAGGGAAATGCTCAGTAACTGTTGAAGCTCATTCTGTTACATTGAAAAAACCAGGATGCAAGGTTACAAGGTACCTCTGCAGTCTTGGTCATATTCAGATGCTGAATTTTTCTGTCCCTAGAATATTAGTGGCAACTGAAGAGATGTTATAGGGGAAAAGATGATCTAAACAATGTGACACTATCGGGTTTAATCTATTAGGCAGACTAAGTGAATGACGGATTGTGAGAGAGAAATTTTTCATTCACTTATGCACACACCTCAGCTGACACCTGCCATGAGTACCTCTCCAGTGAGAGACTGCTATCAAAGTAGGGAAGATGCAGCATCTCCCCAGTCTCATCACCTAGGTCACAGCTTAGCCCCAAACAAAAAGCTTGCCACCTCAGGCCCTCAATTCTAACATGGTCTCAGACATCCATGTAGTGGCATTTGTCCAGGTCACGCAGCAAGGGTTTCTTACAGCCAGATGCTAGCACTGACTGCCACTCACATCAGTCCACAATGGCATTAAAAAGCACCTTTCCAGAAATTTCAGGTGTTTTGTCACTTTTTCATCATGGCCCATAGCCCACATCATGGCTCCTCACACTTAGTTCTTATTTGAATTTTTTTATTAAATTTTGGTCAATACAGGGACATGATGACCCCATGTTAAAGAAAACCCTGTAAAATCCTTCAAGGAAAATATCTGCTAGCCAGAGACTATTCCAAAATGTAGAAAGTATGTCTATTCTGAAATCTAGTGACACCTTAGATATTGATTGCAGGTTTTTTCTCTAAGACACAGAGACTTAGTAAGACAATACATCATATACTCAAGCATGAATTTTAAGACACACGCTTTTTAAATGGAAATGCACAACATATCTGGACATCCAAGTTCCCTTTAAAGTACAGAGGGATGTCTAGGTGTCAGGAAAAGTGATTCACTGCTGTGGCCATGTTGTGACAGACAGCAGCATGTATGGAGGTCACTGGGAAAGTCAATACAGATACTCAGGGGTCTAAGGCTGAACACCTCTATGAAGATTGTTAATGTTTAGACTCTTGAAGACTGCTGGATAACAAATATTTAATTCAAAGAAAAGTTGAAGCCATCTCATTGTCTCCCATATGAAGCTTTAACCTAATTTTACTCATCTCTGAAGAGCTCTCATTCAGTTTTTGTGTTTACTCAGAGCCTGACTTCATAGATGACAATAGCATAAATTATACATGGTTATCCACTAGTGACTTCAGTAATTAACCAACATTCAAATTGTTGCAACCTCCAATCTGAGATTCTGAGATGACTTTTCCACCCCTGTACAATTTCACTGACTTTTTTACAAGAGGAAAGTTAGTTGTATTCCTCTAAAGCTCTGATCCAAACTGATACCAGATGTGTGCCAAATCATATCACAAATATCAAGAAGATGATTTTGGTTTTTGTCATAAGGTGGAACTAGCAAAACAGAGAAGGAATAGAAGCAGCTAAATCACACACTTTAATATCATCCCTTGGAAGATAAAGTGGACACTCAGATATTTGTACTCTGTGGATTACTGGAAATAAGCAGTCGTTCACTATCTAGAAAACATCTTGTCCTCCATTCACCTTCAGATGAAGTGTTTGGAACTATTAAAGGACAAAACAAAAGTGTAACCCTCAGGATTAAGGGGCTTAAGGTCCCTGTTGTACAATTTAACCTCGCCAAGTAATGAATAACCACTGAAACCATCACTGGACTCTAATCCGTCCTGTGTGTCATATGCAGATTTACATCACCCAGCTAGAGGTTAGTCTGTTATCATAAGCCCCAATACAAGATTTATTTAACAATGAAAGAGTTTTCTTCTACCAGGTTTTTTATCTCACAGTTGCATAGCTAAACGTGCACAGAGGGTTGTTCATTAAATCTCAGCTGATAGTTGGCAATTTGTGCTATAGCCATGTTCAGTAGCATAGACTTAACTTCATTTGAAAACTTAAAAGAAATTTGTGCACAACCATATTTTACTTCAAATCACAAGCTTTCATCATTCAGCTACAGAGATGACTAGTGCAAATAGCAGAAAATTAGCTTTTAGAAGATCTTTTCAACTGATGAAGTTCTTCAATATTCAGTTTCTGTTGTATTTTTAATTTGCAGGATTTTTTTTCCAGAGTAGAAAAATGTGAAAGTTAAAATAAGAGTTAAGCATGCTGATGTGAAAACTGAAGCTTGAAAATGCATCTAAATTTCCTTCTGTTTTTCCATTTTACCTGAAAATCTTATAAGAATGAATAACGTAAAGTGGGGAAATTTCCATCACAAATGCATGGACTGAAGATATTTAAATAACAATACTACCATTTAGACATCGTCTGAGTGAAAAGAATTTTCAGGCTTTTGAGGCTCATCTTTCACTAGTCAAAATGTAGCTTCTGGCAGTTTGCATGCTGCGTTGCTAGGTCAAATGATAATGTTCCTTTATGCAAGTGTTACATAGGAGAGAAAAATTAACGCCTTAGGAAGAGATTCCTATTCCTCCTCGGGTACTTTATGATGGGTTAATGACCAGTAAAATGGGCTAGAAAAAATCACCAAATCTCGGCAAAGCAGGAAATGAATCTTTAAAAGACTTTTTCACAAGCTCTGGCTCAGCAGTCCTGAAGATCAGAAGTTATATCAGGAGAGGGTCACAGCCCATGTCTACTCAGTTCTCACATGGGGGGGGGGGCACCAGAAAGCTATTGCAGTGGGCTGGATGAGAGCAGCCAAAAACATTTTCCTGAATGTCTGCAAATTCTTTGTTATATTCTTAGACCTTTGCTTCTTGTAACTCTGGTCATAGGGGACAGCAAATTACAGAAGTGTCTGCTGTTAGGCTTGAAAGAACAGACTCCTCCACAACTTTGGAGCTTCAAAATCAGTCTTTCTTTTTTTCTTTCTTTTTTTCTTTCTTTTTAAACTGGATCAATGACTTTTGTCTTTTTCCATCCATTCAGCAGCAAGTACTCCAGTCCAAAGGAACAGACAGAGCCCAGACTTAGACATATGAACTTAATTGAGTTGTGCCACATCTCCTAGAGCACAGAATGCAGCTGGTGCTGGTGGTCCCAATCTCCGACAAGCTCAGCTTCTGCTTGGCAAGTCTGAATATTGTCAGGTGCCTTAGCCAAGGAACAAATGACTATTCGAGGCAGAAAGCACAGGGAAAAGGTTTAATTTCTCTAATTGTCCACTCTTACATCATGACATTGACTTTTTTTCTAGTGCAGCACAGACACTTGGGACACATGTTCCAGCGCTTCAAGGGGACTGCAGGGAGCAGAGGAGAAAATTTTGTGAAGAAAAATGTGGGGCAAGACAAAACAGGCCCAAAACTTCACCAAAAGGTCTGTGCCTGAATTTTCTTCACTGAAAATCTAAGATATAATTGTCCATTGCATAATTGGAGCTTTAACGGTGCTCCAAACATTTCTCATCTCATAGCAGCACCTCTTGGAGACAAGATTCTCAGTGAAGAACACTTCTCAGAAACGTGATGCCTTCTGCCTAGGAAAACAAACCAAAACTGTGTGTCATCAAACATAGGACATTCAACAAAAAATACCTGAAATATTTGGACATCCAAACTTTTCAGATATTGGTTTTGCCATCTTTTCTTGGAAGACATTCAGAAATGAAGTTAAGGAAGCCAAATGACTACATTAATGTCTTATTCCAAACTTCCATCTCTGTGTAATATTTTCTAAATGTGATGACAAAATTTATTTTCAGGAGGCACGCAGAGACATTACTATTCCAGCTTGCTTAGAGGTAAAAGGGAAAGAAAAAGTTTCCTCAACAAAAGGACATCAATAAATTCTGGATTATAAAGTTCTAAACTCTCTGCAGTGGATCAATGATTTACCAGCATTTTCATTTACGTAGCAAATACCCAGCCACCAATTTATGCTTGCTCCACCTAGTATAGATGGGGTTTACCTCATAAATTATTTTAAGTGATTAACTACATAAAAACAGAGAGAGTTTATAAAATTTAAAAGCAAGAAAAACAAAAATTAGAAACACAGTTATTTTTCATATATTTCTATAATGTCCAACACCTGTTGATAAAATGACTTCAGAGGCATTTAAATATAAAAGTATACTTTCCAGTTTAAATTACAACATACAAATACTTGAACTAGGCCAGACTGAAAGCAGGCTAAAATGAGTTATACAAAGCTCTGTAGTATTTTAGGTGGGTGCCTCATTACACTTTCCAATATAATCTGGTTAGACCATCATACTTTAAAACTTAATATGTGCTGTATACTTAATATAGGAGAAAGAAATGTTGAGAAAGAAAACAAAAAGTACTGTTACAATTTTATATTTCTATTTAGATTTATATCAGTTAATATTTAATAATATTTGAAAGAAAGGAAAAATTATTGCTTTTGTGAATGCTGGGACAGAACTAAGATTTGCTTCCCTTTCAAATAACAAATAGCATTTTACTAATGTGAAGCAACGAAAGGGCATGTTGCAATGCTTAAAATGAGAGTCTCAATTAAGACAAATAAAATTTCTTTCCTGAATGGTTTGATGGTGAAGCTACTTTTATACAAGACTAAAAGGTGTATTACAAATCTCCCAGATGGAAAACACAGAGATTTGAGTTTTCTCTTTTCAGAAGAGCAGATTCCCTGCTACTGTAAACTCATTGCTAGGGCTTAGAATTTTCTCTCAAAGATAGGTTTACTAGTATATGTGTGTTATTTCTACCAAGAAGTCTAGAAGTTAGATGCTTTTTTATATATTCTTCAGTAACTTAAAATGATGTGATGATCTTCTACAAGACAATATACAATGCATAGCAGCCAATTTGTAAAGCCTGGCTTTGCCTGGCTTTAGACCCAAACACCCGTCTTTATGTTGGATGAGAGCAACAAAATGGTTTTGTAACTGCGGTTGTATTTATTGACCTAATAAAAATCTTTTGAGCTGGTGGCCCTTGAGATAGTGAACATGAATTCAAATGTTCCCTATTGCTTTCATCATTTCCTACATAATTGTGCACAAGTGGTAGGAAAGCAGACTATTACGAGTTATTACTTACAGAAATGGGCATGAGCAGTATAGGATTCAAGCCTATTTAGCTTCTCCAGGCATACAGAAGCTTTTCAGTTAGCTTTATCAGCCATTGACAATGATAACTGTGGATCAGAACCTCCTTTTCTCTCCCTGATGTTCTCCGTAACTACTTAAGCAGATCTACTGGAGGTAGTGTTCCATGCTTTCATCATTGTCAGATGTGTTCTCCGGTTTGGTCAAATTTAAACAAAGTGTATTTCAACTATGAGGTGAACAAAACTATGTCTCTGGTTGGTGTTCTCTGACTTTATGGTAGCCTGATATCTCCTTTTGTTTTGGCTTTTCAGACTTTTCCAAGAGTTTTCTCTATTAGACTTTTGAAGTTCCACTTTTTTTTTTTTTTTTCAATCAGATTTCCATATAATAAATCATTCAAAAAATGTAGTGCTATTCACCTGTTTGACATTGAAATGAATATTTTTTTAATTCTGTATCATATGCTGTTATTGTCTCTTATACTTAACAGTAGCATGCTTCTAAATGATTATCCCATGTTGACCTAGTCTTTGGTTGGCCTGCAGTTTGTGAGCTCCCGCAGGCAAAGAAAATTTCTATTCATTTGTTTTAAGGTCCCTAGAGGCCATAACAGACAGAATGAACAATGCAATTTCCACAATAGATCTCCTTTGTGCTAAATGGCAGTCCAAAAGGTCCTCTGAATGCTGGAGACTGAACAATAAAATTCTTTGTTAATACATACCTCTTGCTGCCTGGAACTTAAAACATACAAGCATTTAGAGTTTAGGGATAATGGAAAGTGTCTGTGATTGATTTATACTACATATCACAATGCATGAAATTTTTATACACTTGCTAGAAATGCATTAAAGTATACTTGTATTTCTTCTATAGAATTATCATTCTATTTCATAACACCATAGATAAGCATTATCTGTTCCTAGAAACTGTGCATATAGCAGCTCTGAGATGCCTTTCCTGCTTGCCATACACTATTTTAATATTTACTTATTTGCAGAATTATTTGTAAATGCTTACTTTTTAATAGACAAAAATGTTTTCACATCATAATTAAATGGGTTGGGGTTTTTTTACTGATTTAGTTTGGGTTTTAGACTTGTTTGAGCCTTTTTTTCCATTAGGACTATCCATGCCCATTGTGCTTTGTGATTAATTTTCTCTTTGAAACTGTTGTTAAGTCCTGTTTGCTTTCTAAAAACAGAAAGCTGAGATAATAAAATTTTCCATTTTTTTTAAATTAAGCAAAAAAAAAAGTAACATTTTGTCCCTAAGTAGATTTTTTTAAATATATTGTTTTCACAACAAACTACACAACTAAGTAGATTTATCTAGATGTAACATGTATATGTATGGTTCTAAAATGTGTCAAACTTTCATGGACTAGTAGTGCATTGAAGGATTTTCTTTTTTCTTCTCTTTTTTTTGTGTTTACAATGTGTGGTTTGATTTAATGATTTTTTAATGAATTTCCTTTACTAAAAACTGGATATGGAACACAGTTCACCAATCATGAGTGAAAATGGCAACAAAATCTGCATTTTTATAAACTGAACATTAAATTAGTTATCAATAAATTAAACATGATCTCCGTACCTAAAAATTTAACTAACTGTTCTACGTAAAAGTAATACTGGTCACCTCAAACTCCTTTGAAAATATTCTTTACAGGGTTCTTTTCCCAGCAATAATCAGAATTGGTCATCATATTTATGTGTCTGTGTATCATGTATCTAAATGCATATATTGACTGTTAATAACTATGCATAGAGGTGGAGTTGTATATTGTAGATGCACACACACACAAGAACACACACTCTGCATAGGTAGAAATCATATTTCTTATTTTTGCAGATATATGAGGTATATCTGAGGTACAAAAAGTAAGAGGCATATTTCCTATGGTCACAGGTCTTTTTCACATTTACAACAAATGCTTTCTTACCTTTCCCTGAATAAACACAGAGGAACTCTATTGACAGAACATACAAAAGCGAAGAGTCGAATTTTGCCTTATGCCTTTACAAGTATTCTGAAGTGAAGTTTGCATATAGCAAGTATTCTGAAGTGTATTTTGGCTATATCCCCAGGACAATGACTGCAGATGTTGCTCACTGCGGATGATGCCCTGGATCAAAGGTGCTGAACAGAAGTTGATGGTTATTGTCTATATTATACGCCTCTCGCAGTAGATCCTCCTGCCTCCGAAGTCAGTGTATTTGCACTGCTTCCCACCACCAGTGGGATCCCTGCAGGCCCCTACTCTACATGATTCAGAGTTGGTGCACAGAGATAGTACTAGTGTGTTATTTTCCTCTCAAGAGAATATGAATGTATATGTAAGCTGCTTTTACTTGGTTTTACTTTCTTGGTCTTCCAAAGGGGCCACAGGCATCAAACTGGTCAAAAATCTTTTGTGCCTTACTCCTTGATGAAGTATTACCCGAGAGAACATACTTGGCTTGAAAAGCAGAGGGAGTCTCATATTTTTAATCAGAACCAGAAAAAAATAACCAAAACCACAACAAACAAGTAACAAAGAAGCCAATGAGATACTAGTCTCAGCAGCAGTGAGCCAAAGAAGTTTCCAGTCTTTAATCTTTAGTTCCAGCTACTCTTTCCTGGTTGCGACATTAGAAAAGGATGTAGGTCTGTGACCCAAACCATAGATCATACAAAACTTGGCTGATGTCTCTGAAAGGTGCGCTTATCAGCCATTTTCCACTTTACTGTATTGGAGGTAAATAGCCTGATCCAAACAAGCTCTGAATTTCAGTTTTGAAGAGAACATTTTTTTCACTGCTGAACCTGCAAGTAGCGCATTAAATAAGGCTCTGTTCATTTGTAAAACAACAGCCTATATGCTACTCTCTATTTGACACAAGCAACTTTAAATTATCTGATCACATTCTCCTTTTGAAAGCTGAGTCTGAAAAATAGAAGGATTTACAAGTGCATTCTGTTGCTGTTTCTTTGTCCTATCATTAAAAATGAGGTTGTAAATCAAACAGTGCATGGATTTCCCTTTTGGCACATTTATCCCCTACAGGTCATTACTGTGTGTGGGCAGAAAGTGTTGTTGCACTTCAAAGCTATTATCAACCTTCTGTTAGTGGAATTACAATTATATGTCTGAACAGACCTATACTTGATTAAACATTTATCTTTTATAACCTTTTTCATCATGAAAATATAAGTGAGTTGACAGTGAGAAAAGTCTGTTCTTCTAAGTTAAGGATAAACAGGATTCTTTTGGTATTGTTCTTAAAGTAAACCACTGTGCTTTCTGCACTAATGTTAGTATGATACTATTTTTATATGCGCCTTAGTTATTTAAAATCAGAATGAAAGAGACGTCACTAATGACCTTAAACCCGCAAATACACTTTTTAGATTAAGAGATACAAACACATGGCAGTTACTGTATTGAAACAGACTGCTGAACCACACAGTCGTTTCAGAAAAAGACAAAATAATATGATATATTTCACAAACTGAGCAATATCATTCATGGAAAAAGACAATGAAGTGGATAAATTCCTGTTTTCCTCTGTAAAAATTGTCTTATTCCCCGAAGCATAATATTTGACTGTCCTCATCTGTACATGGATAACTACAAATGTCATTATTGGCTATAAAATTATCCAACCCTTCTGAAAAATTCAGATATAGCATGTGTTTCACATTTCACTTGCAGCCATGAATATCACAGGCTAAAGGCACACATTGCAGAGGAGGACATACTTGCTTCTACATATTTTCCATACTTGTTTTCCCTGGAAATTCTCTGGTCTTTAGAAGAGCAGTAGAAAAACACATTGTCATGGGCAGGATTCAATTGCTAACCTGTATGTTTCTAGCACTTAATATATACCCTCCTTACCTGCAGGTGTCTCCTGGAAGGATTTCTTTCTCATCTAGGAATGAGTCATATCTACCCATGTCCAGCCTGGATGTTTTGGATGCTGTGCTCGGATAAGTGAATTCCACATTTGATTGCCTGAAGATTGTAACATCTGAGAAGTTTAAGAATATTCTTGTTTGTTTAGCCATCTAATTTCTGTTGGCACTATATGTCATAGTGTAAAAAGGAAATATGGATTTTTTTTTTCCAGTGTACTCAGCCTATTCACTGAGAATGGAGAATTTGTACCATATTATATGGTGCCTATGAACATTATCTGTCTTATTATGAACTATAATATAGAACAAATTTGCTTGTATCAAATTATTTTAATTGCACTATCTCTTGTTTGCAAGTTAGTTGCTTCAGTGTAGGATAATTTCCCTCAGGAAGAACATATCTTATTGCAGATACTTATTTTATACTAAGAAGATGTCCACATCTCCACACCTGTCCCTCTTCATGACTATAAGGAAACTAAAAAGATTAGCAGATTCAGGGCAAACTATCTGATGTGTAAATTAAAAGTGCTGTGACACAGTGCGGAGTGTGGTTTGTTACTCAATGTGTACTGGAAATGTAAGTTCATGAAATGCATATGCTTTTTACTATATCCATGTTAACAGACCAAGGCTTTGGTATTTGGACATCAAATACCAGAAAAGAAAATCATAAAGGAGCTTGAGATCGAAAATGTCAATAGTACTTTTCTTTTTGCTGAACTGCAATTGTCTTAAATGGATTCACTAAATATATTTGCAAATAATTTCCACTAAATCATTTTGGTAGAAGTTGTTCCTCATGAGCAGCTGATACTTGAATTGTTTAGCATAAAAATCTTTGACGAGAATTATTCTATATACTCCACAAGTAATGAAGAATTACATTTCTGAAAGCATAATAAAAACTGCTGTTCAGAAGGCTGTTCAATATTTGTTTGACCTCAAAGCCAGACTTTGAGAATACACTTTGCTAACATCTAAAAAAGGATGAGAATTTCATCCTTGCTTAGCATAGCGTTAAAAAGAATACTTAAGTATATGTTTCAGTTCCCTGAAATAAACAAAAATGACTTTCCAAGAATTCAGTAACTCCTCAAGTGCTATAAAAATTGATGACTTTTCATTGTTCGATGAACTTAATCAAAGGTTTTCTCATAGGAAAAAAAAAGAAAACTGAAGCTCTGTGATATTTTAATGGAGTACAGTACATAGGTCAATGTGCAATGAAAAACAAATGATATCACACAGCTCGCTAATGTGCCGCTGCAGCAGGATGCAGTGCAATATAGCTCCATTCCAGAAAAATGGTGTTTGAGGCTATTAAGTCAGCCTTTGCACAGACACATGGCCCATTGACTATATCACACCCAGTATCCAGCTGAACCTGCTTAGAGGTAGTTTTGGTAGTTTGAAACAGCACCAGTGTGAGCAGCAAAGAATAGCTTTAAAATCAGCAAGTGGTCCTCTGGTCTTTCATGTTATAGAAGGAATTTCCACTCACAGATGCTGTTTCGGAACAGTTCATTAAATAGCTCTTTAAATAGTTCAATAGTTCATAGATGAAAGAGTTGAACTGCATTAGCCGTTCATACTTAGATAGTTCAAGGTATTCTAAATACCAGAGAGAAAATAACACTTGATATGTACTTGAGTATGATCTACATTCAACGATGTGTGTGTGTAACCCAGTCCTCAGGAAGCCTCAGAAGAATCCTGCAGCAGTCAGCTCTGTCTCTGCACTCATATGTTGCAAATTGCTTCAGAAGGTTGTTTTCTTTTGGAGTCTGACTTCTTTGCAAATTTATGGGTTGAATCTTTGATAGATGGATGTAATCCATTGATTAGATTATGGATTCTACTTTTCCCGGGGGTAGTTTCAAATCCGCACGGTGTTCTTAATCTTTATTTTGCATCTGAATCTGTGATTTATTTGGAAGATGTGTAGATCTACGTGTAAGTAGGTAGGTCCCTATTGGACTATTATACGAGCTAGGGAGATTCATGTGTATTGTTTATTTCACCATCGCACAGAATAATTTATGTTCTAAAAAAGTGTCTTTCTCATTCACTCATTGGAGATCATAAATTATGAGTAATGATGTTAAGAAATACAGAATCCTTCTTTGTACAAATCTTATTATTGGAGTGTCGCGGGTTAGGGCTGGGCCGGCCACTAACACGGACAGACGCTCTCTAACCCCCCCTTCCCCCCCCAAACAGGAAGAGAAAAGGGAATGAGGCAGAGAGACTTACGGGTGAGAGAAGAAAAAAAACTAGAACAGCTTTAATGAAAATAACAGAAATAATGGTAAAAAGACAAAAGTAAAGAATTGTATACAACTATAGATAGTAGCCCGATATCAAACCCGACTCCCTCCCCTGATAGCAATCCCCACTGGTGCTGCAGAGCAGGAGGCACTGGGGCAGCCCCAGGCTCAACGGTGGCGGGAGCTGAATACAGGGAGCTGGATACAGGGAGCTGGATTCGGGAACTCAGGTTCCGGATCAAAATCAGGAGGTCAGATGGAGTCCTCTCTGGACACCGGCCATTGCAGAAAGGGCGAAACGAAGAAAAAAGGGGAAAAAGGCCGAAAAGGGGACGAACAAAAAGGGCTGAAACTCTCGTGATCACTCAATTTATACTAAATATGACGTATATGGGATGGAATACTCTCGTTGGTCACCTGTCCTGTCTGTTACCCCCTGGAGGTGCCACCTTTTACTTCCTTGTGCCCCCCTCTTACTACCCAGCACCCCCAGCATGGCACACAAGAGCCAGCAGTGGCCTTGGTCACTATAGGAATAAGTATAAGCAAGAGCCTTTCTACATACCAGTCCCAGGCAGTGACTGTAAACACCAGGTGTTATCACTGCCAGTAGCACACACTGTCTGCAGAAACATGCTGCTGACTTCAGAACGTGCAACCTCTTAGAAGACACTAAACTGAAAAGTAAAAATCACTAAACAGGACTGGGTTTTTAGCTAAACCCAGGACATGGAGAAAGGATCTGATCCCCAAAACACTGCAGAGACACAACTTTGCCTGGAGATACCTTTCTAAGCCATCTCTTTCATTTTTGGACTCAGTTCTGCAAAGTAAAAAGCACTCTAATCAACCAACTACCAAAGACATATTCAACAGTAAGTATATGAATAATAACACTGACTTAGAAGGAAGAGAGTATATGAGGTCAACCCATTTATGACCTAAAAAACTCAGTGTATCTGAGAGATTTGAGAGAAACATCAGGACCTACAGGTGTTCGAAGGGAAAAAAAACTTAGAGTGTTTGTGGGAGAAAATCCTGAGAAATTCCTTCTTATTGTGTCATCTTTGTTTTCCATCGATAAGAAATAAAAAAATAATACAACCCTCATTATTTCCTAAGATTGTACATCATATTAAAGGAAAAGTCGAATTCCTCAAAAAAACAGGGTTAAGAAAATAGTACAGTCTTTCATTCTTCACAAAATTTCTGAGGTCTGTTAAATTCTCCTGTTATGTACAGTGCTTGAGAAGCTGTCAATAAAACTCCATTTAGCATTTGTCTTAGTCCAGAGGCAGAAGTGGAAATTAAAACATGTCATCTAGGACAGTTAAATTTGCATGAACTATCCATTAAAGCAAGGAATGCATTCGCAGGGATTTATTTTTATGTGCTCTTCAAAAGGATACCAATACCCAGTCTTTTTATTTTCATTAAATTGCCAAAACCATGACCAGGATATTTTACAGCAGTTAAACTTAGAATTTAAAACTTTAAGTCTTAGTTGATTAATATGTTTTGCTAGGAAAAAGACTCAGGAATTTTTATATTAGAAAACTGGTTTGGCTACAGAAATTGAATTGCGTCAGAATCTGAATAAGTGTCCGCGTTTCTATGACTTGATTTGCTGGTATTTATGGAAACCACAAATGTGTAATCAGAAAAGTAAAAATCCACTACGTAAGAAAAGTAATGTCTGAATAAGTATTGAGAACATCTTTCCAGGAAATACTTCTAGAAATTTTTAGTTATATTATTGCTGTTGGATTTGACAACATAATCAACAGCAAACAACATGTGACAATATCTCTGAAAGAGACAATCTTCTGTATTCACTTCTGAAAGAATTCCATAAACTTATTTAACATTAGCTAAACATTAAGATACCCACAACCAATTTTTAAAAAATCTTTATGATTACAGAATCTGGTCACAAAATACCCATTACATATAAACTGAGATCTAGCTTTCAGTACTGAGCCTACAAAGCTCTTTATTTGAGCACTTATAATTTTAGTTTTCAGAGAGCTACTCTCCCTAAATCATAACATGTAGGGTAACTTACTGTTTATTTAAGCATGACACAGTAATTTATTTTTAAAACTGTTGCAGGATTCTCAGGGTCATTCACAAAAGGAGCTTTCTTTAATCTTTCATTTTGTACCAAAACACATTTGTAGAAGACAGGTTTTACTGTTGGAGAAAGAAAATTTCTCAAGGAGTCATTGGAAGTTCATTGTGGATTGCATTTATCACATTAAATTATTAATAAAAATAATAAAAATTGTTCTTATTACTTATCTGGTGTCCAAGCTATGTTCTCTCTGGTTTGTTTTCCACCTGGTGACCTCTCCCCCAGCAGATCATCCTATGGTCAACCCTTCCGACAACTGAGGACAGGCAGGCACTGAACCCTTCCAGAGGCATCAAACACCTCAGTGCCACAGTGGCAGTTAATTGAAGCAACCATCAGATGAGTATGAATCTTTCTCTCAGAGAAAAAAAAATTAGCTAGGCCTAACTCTCCGGTTTAGATATAAGCTTTCTAACTTTGACTCCCTCCTGGCTAACCCTCCAGCTCAGAGAGACTCATGAGCTGATGCCATTAATGCTGAAAGTATCATTTGATTCAGGACTGTGCCATGCTTATAAAACGTGAACATTTAGTAGTTAGCACAGCTTGTGCACCTGGCTGAAATCTGGCAAAGCCTGTTAAGTTTATATCTTCTTTAATAAAGACTTCAACCATTTATGCTTTTAAGGATGCGTAAAAACATATGGATTATTCATGGTAATTCCCGGTAGTTATTTCCTTTCTGATTAAACCTAAACCAAATACATACCTGTGTACACACATGGGCAAAACATCATCGTTTCTCAAGCTCTTTATTTATAGGCAGCAGCCATCTTCATTAATAATTCAAAAACAGCTCAGATGTGTGACTGGTCAAGAGAAGTATATTCGCTAGTGTTCGCTAATGACATTTATCCGTGAAATGAATTGTGGATGTGAAGAAAACATTTTTATATTTCAAGAATATAATATTTTATAATAAAATTTAAATTTTATTATAAAATATTCAAATTCTTAAAAATAAATTTATTTTTATTAGCAATTATTAGATAATATTTTTAATAAGAATTGGGTTTTCCTTTTCCATCAGTGATTACAGTCTTTAAATGAGTCCAATGCAATTCATCAGTGGCATAGTGAAAGTGTGATTTTAGTAATGTGGAAAGGTGATCAAATGAGAGATATTCTGCACTTGATCTTTCTTTAACATATGATGAAATACTGAATACAGTTCAGCAGTTTCCAGGGACATCCTTAAAGCAGTTGTCAACGTTTTTACTACTGTCAACCGAATTAGGCTAATATCTTTTGACAGCACTTGGAAAACAGTAACATTTAATTTACATATAGTTTGAAACTTATCTGTGAAATATGAGGCATTTTGAATGTCTTCTCAAATTAATTGGGTAGAAACAAAAGGAAAAAAATATAAGAATGACACTCCAAACATACGCATGTGTGCACAACAAGGTCTATGCAGCCCTAGCAATGTGCGGAAAATCCAATTTATGAAAAAACAAAAAATGACAAGCCATATGATGGACAGGTTTGGGGTTTACTTGTCTCTTACCCGTTCTACAGTCCTTCAAAAAGGTGTGGATAGCTTATAGGAAAGAAGATTATTTTTTGTCTTCTACTGGCTGGTCAATTCTTGGGCAAGGAGGGAATTAGGATGGCAGTTCAGAATGGTGTTGTCTGGAAACAAGAGTTTCCTGAAAAATCAAAGGATGGGGCAGAAAGAAAACAGTCAGAGAGACAAAGCTGTGAAAGACTAAAAGACATTTGAAAGACCAGGCCCAAGAAATGACAAAAACAGTTTTCCCTAGGGGAACAGAAAAGAAAATGTAGGGTTTATTTCAGCTTCAATTTACTAGAACGAGAACAAGCATGGCAGACAAGACACAGCAGGCAGGGAGAAGACTGCTGTTTCATTATGTCTTTCATTCATTCTCAACTTCTTTTATTCTACATGTTCCCTGTATAGTTAATCTTCAGATAAAACCAATCTGAGCTTTTAATATCCACTTTTCAGAAAAAGCCACAGCTGAAAGCTCTGGTAGTCTGGTGGCCTCAGGAATGTGTGAGCAATGTCCATAACATTCCTGCTAGAATCACCTAAATGTGCAGAGTTGTCTGCATCTCTGTACACAAACACATCCATAATCATAGAATATTTAGCAATGAAATGATGTGGACAAAAATACTTGCCTTTGAATAAAAAATGTCATTTTTCTTTATTTTGGTTTTTTTTTCCCCCATTTTTTTTCCCACGTTCTATTCACATTTGGGTTTTTTAGGTTACTTTTCATTATGTCTTTTGAAAAAAGATAATTGAAAAATTATGAGTATAGTCACAAAGTAACTCATGACAATATTTAGAGAGAATAGATAGTATTTTTAGAGAATGAATGATGAGATTCAGGTTCATGTTCTGCCTTGTTCAGACATAACGGAAAAGTTGCCCATGGGGAGGAGATTTGAACTAAACGGTCTTTGATGTCCCTTCCAACCCAAACCATTCTATCATTCTGTGATTCTTCCATTTCCATCTAAACATGCAAATAATAGCGGAGAGCAGAGTTATTTTAGAGATTTTTTTCCTTTTCTATAATCTCAGTTATTCTGAAGACAACACAGGCATTAAGATATCTCTCCGGAAGAAAGCAGAAGAGGCAAACTACCTTTCTGAAGAGTATTTTGCAACAGGATGAACTCAAACCATCTCAGGAATTGCCTAGCCCAAAAGCAGACAAGCCCAAAACTTATTTGATAATGAAAGACAGAGGGAAGCTGTGGTCTCGGTGGGAAAAGAAATAAACCAAAACCAACAAAACCCCAGAAAAATAAACTAACAAAAAAGCACCACCAACAATAAAAATCTTAAAGCATAATTCTCCAGACTCTTCTACATACTGCAATAATATCTTTTCATGAGATCTTTGGGCTGCTCAGGGAATCTCAGAAGGGTTTTAAATTTCCTTTGACTTAAAAGAGCTTGTCATATATTTCGTTGAAAGTCTAAGGAAGCTTGAAAACAGACACTGATGGTGAATTCGTAAAAGTTCAGCCATTCTGGTATTTCTCAGACGTACCCTAAACTCAGAATTTAGAAATCTTACTGAAATACAAAATCTTCAGGTTTTTTACATACATATGTATTTTCTTCTTTCTCTCTTTCTTTATGATTTGAATTTCCTTTTCTCCTTTCAGAATTAAAGATATCAAGGAATTCTTTTATACTTCCTATATGAATAAACCATGCAAACACCATCTTTAGATGAAAGACTGTTTCATTGATGGATACGTTTGTATATTTTAGATTTTGTCGGAAATTATACAGTTAGATATATGCAACTTGATTTTTTAATAACTAAAAAAATTAAAAAACTCTACAAGTGAAGACAAAATCAAAGCCTTTTATTCAGTTTTGAAAATGCTTTTCCAAGCAATAAAGTGAACAATCAAATAATTCTGAAGCATGGTAAAAAGGTCTTAAAAAAAAGAACAGGGAGGGAAAGAAAGATCACTGAGGGAAAGGGAATGATGGCTTTGTGTCTGATGGGGGTTTAGATGTTTTGTTGGTGATTTTTGTTGTTTTGTAAGACAGTCCCCTGCAAGGTCCACTGAATAGTGCAGACTTACACGTTTAGTGGTTTCAGGATTTTTTATTTTTGGATTTCTAAATATTTTGATGGTGGTTATCCGTTAATACAATAATGAGTTTACTGATGTTGGACTTATTTCTCTTAGTTACCTTTGATTTCAGATTCATGGGAATCCAGGACTACACTTTTGGAAGGCTGAAGAGGTAATTTGCAAAAATACATGTTTGATTCCTTAGGAATATCTGTCTTTATGCATCAGTTATCTGTTGCTCTCACTCATTGCTGCATTATTGATCACTTTGTGATGTCAGAGGAATGAGGCTTGAAACACACACACATTTACTCTTTAAAATTCCAGTTTGTGTAACCAAACGATATGGTAAAGGTAATCCTTTGCATGTGGAAACCGAGTTTGCAGTACCAAAATATGGTGAATGGTAAATCAAAAAGTAGAGCTATGTAAGATATAAAGGTGGACCCAGCAGATAAATAATGGCATTAGTTAGGGGTGGCATCCTTAACCAGGGGAGAAAAAGCAGAGTAATTTGTCTCTGTCTGTTTTCCTTTGTTACCATTCTTGTAGAGGCTGTAGCTGTCTTTTACACTTCTTGTTAACTCCTTTGTTTTCAGCACATATAGAAAGATTTATATATGCTGAATACATTTTCTTTTCAGTCTTGCTTATGCCCTAAAGCCAATCCTACTCTATACACTAGGTTGTATTCCTTCAGTGACTGATAATGAGCCTTTTCTGATTTGTGTTTACAACCTTGGTGCCATCTTGTGCTGTATTTTCAAGGCTTACATTGTCACAGCATAATATGAAGTACATAATAAATAATTGGAGGAGGTGGACGGTGTGGGTTATGGAGATGGATCAAGACCAGATCTTTCTAAGCATGTTTTGGCTTCCTCTTTTATTGCCTTTGAATTCCATTAGTTGTCTACTCCCTGTCTATGCCATGACCTTTCTTTACTGGGCTCAGTAAGAGCTCTACTCAAGAATTTCCATGACATGATAACTAGAGCAATCTTTTTGATATACAAATGACAAATTCAAGTTTCTAACCCTGAAGAGGTTAGGACACACTCTTGTCTTCTCATATGGGTGCACTAGTTTTGCTATAGTTGTCAATGCCTATGGCTGCAGGACAGCATTTTCTATCCAGGAAATCAGCGAGCATAGTTGTGCTAGGGAACAGTCAGTAAATTATAAGACAAAAAGTAGTTTACACTATTTTCCCATCTTCTGAGAAGGCTCTGCTTACTAACCTTTTAATGTGGCTTGATTCCAGACTATTCAATGTTACTTTTCTGAAACTCTCTGTGGTCAGTGCCGCAGCTCATCAGCTACTACCACAAACATGACAGCTAAATACTTACTGGTAATTATGATCTCAGAGTTCAAAAACAATGACAACAATAACACTTAGATAATATACATCACTGAAGATGCATAAAGCTGACAACAGTCTGGATTTCCAAAATGAGGAATACAAAGTCTGTTATAAATACAATAGTTTTCAAAATAAATGGAAACACTCATTCATTAGTATTCTGAAAAATCTTCTCACAAAATGTCAAACTCAAGAAACAATAGAAACTTCTTAATGGTTTATAGGATCTGATGACATTTCATAGGCAAAATATTGAATGCTAAAATCGTATGTTTGATATGCTTTCATTTTTTTTAAATAATGATAGCTAAAATTACAAAAAAGTATAAAGCTTAAAATAACAAATTTAATAATAGGTATGAACATCAGAAACTAAACTTTAATCTTTTAACATTGGTTAGTATTATCAGCCACAAGTCTTCTGAGACTTCTAATTGTCTGATTTAAAATAAATGCTTTTGCCAGTTTTTGTTACCACCCAATTAATTTTCAAAACCAATTAAGATAAAAATCACCCATAATACTATCATTCTTATTATTAAACCTGTAATTTTGCCAATCTCATTTACCATTTTTGACCTAACAGTAATGATGCCTGATTGGAGGTGAGTATATACTCCAGAGTTTGTGTCTGTGAACTGTTGCTGTGTTTGGAAAAGCATGTCCTTTTGAACCGGATAATGGTTTTGCTAACTGCAGCGGTGAGTAATTTACAATGAATAATTCATTTGACACATGTAACCCATTTTAGTTTAACTTATTTGCAAGTATACCACAGTTTCCTAAAAATACTAATTGAATGTTTGCAAGATAATTCCTTTTGCATTTTGAGTTCTATGTGAGGGAATAGATAGAAGTGTAAAGATGTTTACTGTTGGATCAATATTTTTTTCAGTTTCTTCATTGGAAGATTGTACAAGAATATTAGAAATTCCAATGTTCTGAAGGTTTTTATGAACACTGATTGGTCATTCCCAGTCCCAGGGGAAACTGTTCAATTCATACTTATTGTCTGGAAGCTTGTTTTTTGCAAGTTCTTGTTGCAAGACTCATAACCAAGGAGTAGAAGTGAAACTGGAAATATGGATAAAATGGAACTGTTTAAAATAAGAACTGATACCCCAAGAAAATAGTTCATATTCTTTCTCCAAGGCTAAGTAAGCTTCTGCTCTATATTTTTACTAGCTCCACTGTCTTAGTGTATTTCTAAGAGTTCTCTTGTAAGCAGTCTAACATCACTTTCCATTATGATTATACTGTCACCTTTGTATACGATACAACATGACATTAAACAACACAAAGTTAATAACCCAGATGATCCCTTGTTGTCAACATAGTTCATGTAAATACAGCTGAAAAACTCTGCATTTCAGAAAATGAAAGCTTTTATTCTGAAAGGTCTGAAAGTCAGAATATAGACAATTTATCCTATGTCTTTTAATAACCTATTTTCCTTTCTGGTTGCTGAGGACTAGACATTTTCTTTGCTCTCATTTATGTAACTCTTGTTACTACAGTTACTGACTAGTCAGGGTCATTTGCTTATATCTGAAGATAGAATGTAACTGTGCACATGTATTTAAGAAAAGATTTTCTATAAAACAGTTATCAATCCTGAAGATTAATCAACAGCAAATCTGCACGCAATTTTCGTCATACCTACCAATGATAAAAATAAGTCAAATAAATGAACTCACACTTTATAAACCTGATTACTTTTTCAAGAGTAAATCAAGAAACAGTTCAGAGAATCTTAACACAACCATTTTATATGATAAATATATATATTTTTAAAAAATGTTTATCATTGAGAAAACTGCTGACATTCAAGAAATTTTTATTTGGATAAATACAAAATTAAGTCAGTAGTAAAGCATGAATAAATATTGAACTTGAAGGATTTTGAAAAAGAAGATGAGAGATATACAAAGCAACTGAACCATCAGAAGAGCCATTTGTCTGTTCATTCCAGATGCTTTTCTCCACCTAGAATATTTCTTTTCTCCCTCTAAAATTGTCCTCACTGAATCACAGTGAATCACTTTATTGCATCAGATGAAAAAAGTTAGCAGTTTCCTAACTGGATCTATCTTGACTATGATCCATCTCTTCATTAAACTTAAAAATCTACAGCCAGGGAGAATTAAGCCTTAAGAAGAACTATAGAGGGATCATCATTCAAGTAAATGAATGTTCTGCATGAGTGTTGGAAGGAGTAAGAGTGAAAAGAGTGAGCCATCTGTTTTGGAACTGACACAGGATTTAGAAGTCTATATTGCAGGTATGGATCATAAGTCAGAACTGGCACTTACATGTTTCTTTGAATATTACAGGGTCTCTCTGAAATTAAACTGAGGCAAAGGCTATACAACCCAGGCTTCTCAGATATTAGATTAGATACCCTGATTCGTTTCCAGGAAAATTCTATTTATCTATTATTGAAGTAGAGTAATATAAATTAATCATCATAGCAAATCCATCTCCTCTATCACACTAGCTAGTTAGAGAGAGAGAGAGAGAGGGAGGGAGGGAGAGAGGGAGTAATGGATAATGCTTTATTAGTCTAGAGAATGAGGAAGGAAAATTTAAATTTTAGGATTTTGGAAGGGAGACTCAGGGTTTTCAACCAATGTTCATACTAATAAGATTATATGTACTTATCCTGAGAGAACTCCAGCCAAATTTTTGAAATGTTAAGAAATGCAAAGCTTCGATCTACTCACTAGAGATGCCCAGTCACTCTTGCTTCTAGATGTTCTATTCCAGATAGTAATAAAGTACTGATATACTTTGATGAGAGTAAGGAATAAGAGGATTTTAAACCCCATTAGTCCACAGCGTGTCTATGTTCCATATTTCAGTATGAAGAATTTGTGTACCAAGTCTCATTTATAGAAAGAAGGAGTACAGTAAATGATCATACCCAAAATGAAAGCTTGGCTAAGGATTTTTTCCTAAGAATCTTGAAGACCTGACTCAGCTGCTACCAATGGAAGTTGCCATGTATTTATAAGGATTCTGAATTTCACTTCAAATGACTAAAATTTATGTTAATCTTTTCTACCAGGAAGAAAATAGAACCGTCTGTGACTTTGCAAAACTTATTTGCCCTCAGTAGAAACTATATGCACATCAGTCACCTTAACAAAAGAGAGTGAGCCAGCAGGGAATAGTATAAAGACAAGAAATCACATTTAAATGAGCACAAAGACTGCAAAACTTTGTCTTTTCAATAAATGACCTGTATCACAGACCAGACCGCTTGAAGAAAGGCATTGTGTCAAGGTGTAAGAGGATTGTAGTAACACCTCTGAGACTTTATCTCTAGGAACTAGACAATCTTTGCCTGATTGCCGTCAACTTTACAGAAACAAGTTTTCTATGCGTCTTCCCATCATACCTATTTCGCTGTACTAATATAATCCACTTTCTGCAAGATGCTTCATCAAATACCAGAAACTTTGCTATAAATTCAGACTGACCCACTGTACTGCTTATTCGGTCTGGGTATCCCATTGCATATTAAGTGGACAACATACTGATGCAAATTAGAACCCCACCGGCCATTTTTTACTTCATATCTCAGCTTGTTTACTTTCCCAAAGATAAGGTACAGACAGGTGTGGGTGTCGTGAGACTTTTTTAGGACAATTCTTTATATTTATCACCAAAAATATGTTACATTTTCATTTGTTTATATGCAAACATAACTAATGGGAAGCAGACTCAAGTGAAAGGAAAGACTTAAATGCACATCCATAAATCCAACAGATCCATCCATACACGGGCCCTGATGGGATGCACCCATGAGTGCTAAGAGAGCTGACAGATGTTCTTGCTATGGCACTGTCCTGATTTGAGTTAAAAACCTCAATTCTGTTTAGTAATTTTTACTTTCCAGTTTAGTCTCTTTTAATAGGCTGCGCCTGGAGTCCTGGTAGACAGTGTGTAAATTGTGAGCCATCAATGTCTTCATTGCCAAGAAGGCCAATGGTATCCTGGGGTGCATAAAGAAGGGTATGGCCAGTAGGTCAAGGGAAGTCATGCCCTGCCTTGTATTCAGCCCCGGTGAGACCGCATCTGGAATGCTGTGTCCTGTTCTGGGCTCCCCAGTTCAAGAAAGACAGGAAACTACCAGAGACAGTCCAGCAACCAGAGAGCAACCAGGGTGACTGCAGGCTGGAGCATCCCTCTTGCAGGGAAAGGTTAAGAGAGCTACGGTTATTTAGCTTGGAGAATAGAAGTCTGAGAGGGGATCTTATCAGTGTCTAATCTAAAGGGTGAGTACAGGGAAAATGGAGCTGGACTCTTTTCAGAAGTGCCCAATGACAGGACAAGGGGAAATGGGCACAACTTGGAACATAGGAAGTTTCATTTAAATATGATGAAAAGCTTCTTTACTATGAGGGTAGTGGAGCACTGGCACAGGCTGCCCAGAGAGGTCGTGGAATCCCCATCTTTAGAGACTTTCAAAATCTGCCTGGATGCAGCTCTGTGTGATGTCTTCTAGACAACCCTGCTTTACAGGGAGATTGGACTCGATGATCTCTAGAGGTCCCTTCCAACTCCAAAAATTCTGTGATTCTGTGATTTTGTGATTCTGTAATTCTATTTGGGGAAAGAGATGGTATTTAATTTAAAAGATGGTATTTAATTTAAAAGATTTTATTAACCAAGTAATAATTAGTCTATGTTCTACCATTTGTTGATTCTATATATTTAACATTACCTGTTTTAAAAAAGAAAATGAAAATATTTGAATGTTTAGCTAGAAGCTAAAATCCTGGACTTCAGTAAGGCCTTTGACACCATTCCCCACAATATCCTTGTGGCCAAGTTGGCTGCCCATGGCTTGGATAGACACATAGGGTAGAAAGGTTCACATAGGGTAGAAAGGTTCTACAGAGGGACCTGGATAGACTGGATCAATGGGCCTGGGCCAACTGCAGGCATTTCAACAGAGCCAAGTGTAGGGTCCTGCATTTTGGTCACGGCAACCCCATGCAATGCCACAGGCTTGGGGAAGGGTGGCTGGAAGGATGTCTGGCCGAAAAGGACCTGGGTGTTCTAATCAACAGCCGTCTGAATATGAGCCAGCAGTGTGCCCAGGTGGCCAAGAAGGCCAACGGCATCCTGGCTTGTATTAGAAATGGTGTGACCAGCAGAAGTAGGGAGGTTATTGTCCCCCTGTACTCAGCACTGGTGAGGCCTCATCTTGAGTATTGTGTTCAGTTTTGGGCACCTCAGTATAAGAGGGATATCGAGGTATTGGAGCGAGTGCAGAAGAGGGCGAAAAAATTGGTGAAGGGCCTGGAGAATAGACCTTGTGAGGAGTGATTGAGGGAGCTGGGACTGTTCAGTTTAAGGAAGAAGAGGCTGAGGGGGGACCTCATCATGCTCTACAATTACTTGAAAGGACATTGTAGAGAGGTTGGTGCTGGTCTCTTCTCACAGGTCATTAGGGACAGAACCAGGGGGAATGGGATCAAGTTGCAACGGGGCAAGTTTAACCTGGACATTAGGAAGAAATTCTTCATGGAAAGAGTGGTCAGACACTGGAACAGACTGCCTAGGGAGGTGGTTGAGTCGCCATCCCTGTATGTGTTTAAGTGTCTCTTAGATGTGGTGTTGGGTGACATGGTTTAGGGGTGAACTTGTAGTGTAGGGTGTAGGGTTAATGGTTGTAGTGTGGGGTTAATGGTTGGTGAATCTACATTTATAATAAAGAGAACATATACATAAGATTTGCAAAATTAAGTCCTTTAATATTAAAGTAATTAATGAAATAGCAAACACTTAACTGCTAGCATCCTGCGAAGGCTACCGAGTCTGTAGTTTGTAAGAGAGTTCAATATTTTCCATTAAAATAATATCAAAGAACAGGGAAGAAAAAAGAGTTACCAAGATTGTTTTAGCTTTATTGCTATTTTTAATTCCTTTTTTCACATATCCTACCCTGTAGATTCAATGCTCTTGAAAGATTTTTTTCCATTCTTCTGGTCACTCGCATAAAAAAATATGACCATGAGATGTTGCACCGGTGTGAAAGTGTATCACACTATAAATGCTCAAAGGAGAATATTTTAATCTGTAAGACAAACATATGGACTTCAGTCAAGTGAAGGACTATAATTTTATGGCCTTCTCTAATACTGGAATACCAAGGTTACAAATACAATTGCTGTTGTGTTCCGGTCTGCATTTATCAGACTGATGGCATGATGTACTCACCGGAAGATATTTCACCTTTTTAATTCATATATCAGGAAGTATGGAAAAGGAGGATGAACAGCAGAGATGTTCTGTTTTCAGGAAAGAGTAATATATATGAGATTTGCTGAGGATGCTTGAAAAAGCTTTAGAGATTTTGAGAAGCTTTTTCCTCCAGGTAGCGTTAGCTGTCCTGGAGTTAATTTTAGCCAATGTGATTTCGTAGCCAAGACATCTAAAAAAGTGAAAACTGTTTATCAGAAATAAAGTTTAGGTATGTGAATTTGAATTTTAAATGTCACTTGTACAAAATTCTCAAAACCAAATGTGGTACTGTTGTTTTCATCATGACTTCCTAGGCTTGGGCTATCATAAATGAGACTTTGAGAAAAAAAATGATAAAGAACACCTGAGTGGTTTTCAGATATTTTTCATGGGAAATTGTATCAGAGTTCTTTCTCTTCCTGCACCTTTGGGAGGCCAAGACTGTCTCTCAGCTACACTTCCCCATTGGTCATGCGATGCATTCATCCCCTTCTATTTCAGTATGACTTAATTACTGCCACTCACAAACCTCCTTGTCAAGAATATGCAATGTTTGTATTAAGACACATGGAGAACAGTTCCGGTTCCGTGTTCTACCCTCTGTTGTTTTGGATAAAGGTGTTGCAAGATGTAACTCTTCTATTCTGGGAGAACTTAATTTGCAAACTTGAAGTAAAAGTATATGAGTTGAAATTGAATATCAATGAGTTCATCAGTATTTTCTCCAGAACTGCTAGAATTGTTTCCTTTAGAAATTGGAGGTACAGGAGTCATGGCATTGTGAACTTCATGCCATAAATGTAGAGTGATCACTTAAAGAAGTGACCAATAACAGACAAGTAATCTTTCTCGAGACCTTCCCCAAACAAAAAAAAAAACCTCACCCCTGAACTCTGCTTCATTGATAATAAAATTCATTATAAAATTTACCCAGATGTTAAAGAAAGATATGGATTAACTTCAGCAATCATAATATTAAATGTGGTAATCAATAAACAAAATGTTGGAATTGCTAACCATCTCTGTATATATGATAATACCCATACATGATTAGAGAATTACTAAAGTCATGTTATTTTGCTTGAGAACGTTCTGTAAATTCCTGGTAAAAGAAAGAATAGTAGTAGAGTTCATGCAAGCTGAACCAAAAACATTGTGCAAAACACAAAAAGCAAAGGTGAAATAGTCAGAAATGTCTGAATTCTGAAAATGTTCCTGAGAAAAGTGAAACTGATTTTGTGTAATATAAAAAATTGCACATTTTTAGAAGAAATTTCTGAATATGATTTTATATCCATATTCGTTTGTTTGTAATTTCTTAAAATTTACTAGTCATCAGGCTGCTGTTACTGCATCTAATTGCATTATCCGTGTACCCTCTTTGCACAATAGCATGAGGTCAATTGTGTATGCTATTCATCTAGCATATGTTTGAAATTTCTTTGTATTTCCATTAGCAGTTCATGTAAACTAGTAAAGCAATTCCCACTCCTTTTTATTTCTGAAAAAAAAAATGTGATAATGACCCTGCATTTACATAGCTCTTTCAGTCCTCACATATTTTACAGACATTGAAGTATGGAATTTGAATTCACTTACACTATTTTTTCTCCCTTAATTTATTATTATATGGTGCATTTTCAGATTAATTACAAAATACCACAGCAATAAAGAATGCCATGTAGTTTTTTACAGGAGGAACAGAAAAGCAAACTAACAAAACCCTCAGGTATTCCTATTAAAGTGAGGGAAGGGAGCTGATATAGATGGAATGGAGCTCCCTGAACTGGAAATTGACCAAGCTAAAAGGATTAACAGTCTTCCTTGACCAGAAGGGTACCAAGGGAACTTTAACAAGGAGACACATCTGGCAAATAGGTAGTGTGGAGGCCAGATAATACCGTCCTTCATCAGCTCTTAAAATTCCACAGACCTGAAGAGTGTTGCTAGAAGAGTTTCTAGGAGTGATATTTCACTGTGCAGCAATAGAATGACCAGAGTTATGAGGCCAGAGATAAATCACATTGATGGTCTTATTGAAACAGCCATGCCTGGAAGGGAGGTGTAATCTCTTCCCCGGACACAAAGAAAACAAGCTGATGTAAGAAGGAAAAACTCTTGTGCTCTGGGGACACTTAAACCTGCCTTTGAAAGATGATTCTTCTCATGAGGGAAACTTGCTTTAATTATGAAGAAGAGATTTTCAAGGCAGAAAATATGAATTAAATTTCATTTTAATATTTGTGTTTATCAATGTGGACATGTTTCTCCAGTCAAGAAAACATCAATGCCTAGTCTGCATGTATAAAAATGGACCATAAATATAGTGAGACTCTCATTTTCAAAACTTTCTCAATTCTAAGAGAATCAAACAATTTTCCACTCTAAATTTCAGTTTATTTATACCTCGTCTCTCTGACTGAATTACATTTTAGTTTTAAAAAAAAGGAAAAAAAAATGGGAAAAAGCTTGCAAAGTATTTTGGAAGTGGGATTTAATCATCAAGGTAAAGAGTGTTTAAGGCCCATGGGAGTTTTAGATTTAAATTCACTACAGGCTTCTTTTTTTCTCTTAATTTTTTTTTCCCTCATTTTTTTAATATGTTTTAGACTTCCGTGAAAGGTCGCCATATGGAGATAAAAGAGCAGATGAAATAAAAAGCAATAAGACAAAACAATAAAACTGTCATTGTTTTCTTGACCTTTTTCAAACACATTCATCATAGAGGATATGGTAAAACTTGTTAGAGCTTTGAAGCTACTGTTTCTCTGAGTGGAATCTCCAGCACCCACTTACCAATGGCCCTTTCTGACAAGGTCAGATAGTAAGAGGCTTCTGAACTGAAACTCTAAGTAACCAGTGACTCAAGACAGGGATTGTTTGCTCCTTATTTTTCACTCTTTGGCAGAGATAAGACAGGCTAGGCCAACTTCTGTGCTACTGTTACTCAGCTTTGTGTGTAGTTATCATAACTGCAAAAAGAACAAATGTTACATTTCTCAACTGTGTTGTATGCAGTGGGAGGAAAGGGCAGAAAGCAAGAAAGAAGATTCCTTTCTGAAAAAGGCATTCTTCCATTACTTTCATAAACATAGCAAAAGAGTACGGGTCACATGTATTACAAGGCAAAGTATCATTAAGATAAAGATGTGCCTAAGTGTTAGTCACTCTTACTGCAGTTTCTAAACTGAAATACTTGGCTCTCTGTCCTTTAAGAGTGAGCTACAACAATAAACATCTGTTCTTTTCCTGTGGTTTTCCCAGAGCCTGGTAACCCTTCCTAGTAATCCTTTGATTAAATATGAATTTTGTTCTCAGATGTCTTCCAACATTGATTTTGTTAGTGTTTCTGTTTCATGTAGCTTGACTTTTAAACAGAAAACACATTTACTTGTTATTGTATACATAAGCGGTATTTTTTAGGGTGTCAAATCTGATGCTATATATGAATTCCCTCTCTGAGGAGACCTTATAGCAGCTTTCAAGTACTTAAAGGGGGCCTACTGGAAAGATGGGGAGAGACTTTTTATCAGGGAGTGTGGTGATAGGACACGGGAATGGTTTCAAACTGAAAGAGGGTAGATTTAGATTAGATATTAGGAATGAATTCTTTTCTCTGAGGGTGGTGTGGCACTAGAACAGGTTGTCCAGAGAAATTGTGAACACCTGCTCCCTGGAAGTGTTCAAGGCCAGGTTGGACAGGGCTTTGAGCAACCTGGGCTAGCGGAAGATCTCCCTGCCCATAGAACTAGATGATCTTGAAGATCCTTTCCAACTCAAACCATTCTATGGTTCAGCATAATTAACTGCTTGCTAAACGCAGAGGCACCTCTGAGGGCAATTGTGGGGGAAAGAGGTGTTATTTTAGTTATACGTGCAGAGTTGAAAAATCATGATTTGGATTGTATTGGGTTGGCCTGGCTGGATTTTGGCGGCAGTGGGGGGGAGCTGCAGAGTGGCTTCTGCAAGAAGCTGCTAGAAGCTCCCCAGGTTTGATAGAGCCAATGCCAGCCGGCTCCAAAGAGGGACCCGCCACTGGCCAAGGCTGAGCCTATCAGTAAGGTGACAGGAGAGGAACGCCTCTGTGAAAAACATATTTAAGAACAGGGAGAAAGAACTGCGCCATAACAACTGGCACAGAGATGGAGGAGTGAGAATCTGTGCAGACGCCAAAGTCAGTGAAGAAGGAGGTGGGGGGAGGATAAGCTCCAGGCGCAGAAGCAGAGTCCCCTGGGTCCATGGTGAAGACCATGGTGAAGCGGGTTGTTCCCCTGCAGCCCATGGGCGAGGTGCAGATGTCCACCGTGAGGATCACCGCGTAGATGTCCACCGTGTAGAGGACTCCACGCCGTGTGGGTGGATGCCTGAAGGTGACTGTAGCCCATGGGAAGCCCGCATTGGAGCAAGTTTCTGCCAGAGCCTGTAGCCCATGGAAGAGCGAATGCCCACTCTGGAGCAGGTTGACTGGTGGGACTTTTGTGATTCTGCAGGGGACTCACGCTGGAGCAGTTTCCCCCGAAGGACTGCACCTCAGACTTACGAGGGGTGGGCTGCCCCTCGTGAGGTGTCTCACGTCGGGCAGTTTGTGATGAATTGCCCTTCATGGGATGACTTACACCAGAGAAGAGAGCATGAAGCTTGTCTCCCATGAGAGGGACCCCACAATGGCCCTGGGGAAGAGTGAAGAGTCCTGCCCCGGAGTGAAGAAGCGGTGAAACCAACGTCGGATGAACTGAACGTAATCCCCCTTCCCTGTCCCCCTGCGCTGCTCGGGGGGGAGGAGGTGGAGAAACCAAGATTGATGTTGAGCCAGGGAAGAAGGGAAGGATGGGGGGAAGGTGTTCTGGTTTTAAGATCTGTTTGCTCTTTCTCACTTCTCACTACTCCTCTCTGATTAGTTCTCTTAATAAATGTACTTAATTTCCCCAAAATCGAGTCTGTTTTGCCTGGGACGGTAAATGAGAGTGATCTCCCTGTCCTTATCTCGAACCCTGAGCCCTTGGAAGTATTTTCTTCCCCTATCTAGCAGTGAAAGGGGAGTGAGAGAGCTGCTGTGTGGGTACCTGGCGGCTGGCCAGGGTCAAACCACAACAGGGATATCTGATAAAAAATATCCTTATTTGCAAATGAAATAGCACAAAATTTGTGTAGCCAATATATTATTTCTTATTTCTTTGACAAAGTAGCTTACTTCCAGCCTAATTGGGTGGAAAGTTCTCTCTTTTAACATGTTTGGAATGGTTTAATTCCATTGTGTCATAAAAGTTATAGGAAAATCACTCTAAGATGTGAAAATCTCAGGCAGATACATTTCAGTATGCAGCTCCTACCTTTGATCTATGCAGAAGATTTTTAAGGTTGGAAGTGAAAATTAAAAATTTGCCAAGGATTGCAGAGGAAGGAAGGTTGTTAATAAGAGTATTTTTGCACTCTGGAGATCTTTTCCAAATTCTATTCTTTATTAAACTCACATAACTCTTCTTGTTGCATTTCCTCCATTGGCATTTTATGATGACACTCAAGTACTTTAAACTTGTCAGATATTGACAAGGACACCTAAGAATATGTCTATTAATTCAAATTATACTAATACTCTGAATACTCACTGCGATTTGTAGTGAGGTAGAATATCCAAATCTTTCACTCATAATCTTTTTACTGTTAGTAAAGATTTCTCTGATTTTCACTGCCCTGCCTACTTGGTAATTGACCTTTCCGATAGAATCAAGCTGCTTAGCATCTGGCGTCTTGCAAGAGATGGTAGTCTGGCCTTCATTTATGACTAGTACAGAAGAGCTTGCAGAAATGAATGCCATAGGCTTATCTGTTGATATTTGGGGTTTTTAACACAGTGAAAAGGAGATATAACCACTCAAGAGACAGGACATCGAATGTGGGATTTAGTCTTTATTTAGCACAAGATCTTCAGTGCAACAACGAGCAATCTGAGTCACCTATTGCCAAGCTCTGTCAGATCAGCAAAGTTTCTGCACTTCTCATGGCAAAAGGGAGCTGAAGCTGCAGGGAAGCAAGGTGTATTCTCACTGCATAGGTAATTTGCAATAATAAAGTAATGGTGGCCGACCTTTTTGATTTGGGGTCAAAAGTGGCTGATGGCTGGCAATCATTAGAAGAAACCTTTAGTATGTTATATCCAACTCTCTGAATACAAATTAGTAGCAGTTCAAAAAAATCAATTAGGGTTCTTTGGTTATAACATTCTGCACATTTATTCTACGCTTTCATGGAGAGAAAAGAATCACCAGGGATAAATGGGGTTTTTAGGAGTCAACTATAGATCAGAGTGTTCTGCCAGATAAGTTAATTAAATAATTTACACTTTTATACCTTTGTATTACAATGAGCCAGTGGAGTGATTCGACCTACCTGCGTCTTTCATTACTTCCTGTATTTCTAATTGTCACATTAGAAGATGAAGGATGGATTGTTCATTGAAACAAGTCTCTCCCTTAACACTTCCATGCAAATTGCAGGAACATTATATAAGTGTGTCTGCTCCTGTTCTTATAGGCCTCTATTATAAATTCCTCTTTTACTTCTCCTGTACAAAAAAAGACAACACTTTATATCATTTTCATTTTTTTCTTGCTGTTTATGGATGTTTCGGAGACCTGCACTAGTGCAGAATCACTGTACTTGTCAAAAATTAGGTTGCTTAAAACTATTTTCTGTGCTTTGAAACCCGACTAGCTATAAACTTGTCGTTTAAAACAGCTTTAGTTTCCATATTGCCACTAATCACAGATTTTTATTTTAATAAGCTAACTTTTTAATCTGGTTGTTTATAAATGTGAAACAATCCAACTCTTCCATGTAGAGATTCATTAACTCATTTTCCTGTTATTGCTTTATAAGGCGTAGAAATATGACTATCAAATATCACTGTCTAAATGGTTCTGGTGTAAATGAACTGTAAGTAACCAGGTCAGTACAAAAAAAAGATCACGTTTTTGTGTTTTGTTTGATGTGTTTGGTCTCCATTAGTCTTTTCAATAGTTCGTAATGAGAACATATGGAATCATATACCTGAAAAAGAATTCTCCAGAGAATTATCTTCCATCCAATCTTCCTGATCTTTCCTTTTAGTGTCCAATCTCTGTCAGTCCTATCAAATTCATGAAATCAAATTTGAATTCTCATTAGATCTTTTGCCACTTCGGCCAAGAACCAGTGCCCAGATGCACCGTCTCCACCAGAAAATCCATGTCTTTTCTCTTTCGTGAAGCTGCATTAGTATCACTCTTTCCTTTTACTTTGGAAATTTAATCTCTCCTGTCTACAGTGCACTGGACAGTATAGTTAAAGAGGACCCTCTTATTTCAACAGTAACGTAGCTGCTAACTGTCAAAAAGACACAATGCTCAGGATACTGTGTAAAAGACCTATGCCAGTGAAAGACATTGGTCACGACTGAGGCAGTCAGAGTAGCCAAACTGACATACTTCTGACACTGATACAGGTAAAGGTATACTATAAAGAAGGAGGTTTATTATAAAAGTCATTTCATCCATGTGTGTCAGGAGGTAAGATAAAAGCTCTGTGATAAAGACGAATATTCCACTTATGTTTGAGTATTACACAGTTGTTCTGAAGTATGAGATTTTACTTGACACGTTCAGAGTTCAGATACTTGACCGTAGAGGCTAATAGTCTTAGTGTGACTCTCATCAAATAACAAAGGCAAAGGTTTGCATTTACAGAACAATGACCTGGCATTGTATGCATAGATTTGTCTCTTGTTTGCACTTGAATTCGCAAGACAAACCCACGTGCAGTCATCTGAGATGACGGGATGAAAAAGGGCAAACATTTATTTCCAGGACAGTCAGACAGAGTCAGGCTCTGAATATATAGAAGTATCAGGCAGATCCAGCAGTAAAGATCATACAAGGGGTTTAATAACAATTAAGTAAGCTTTGAACTCTGGTAAGACTCCTTCTAATGGCATAGAGGATATACACAGCAGAAATCAGACTTTTGCACAAATGTTTCTGAAATTACTGCAGTACAGAATATAAGCATTGTTTTTCAGGTTTAAAGTTCCTGAAGGAGTAATTTTGCTTAGGAGATTAAATCTGTAAATTCAGAGAGGCAGAGTCAATGGCCAGTTATTCAAGAACCAGATTAAAATGATTAATGATGGTAAAGGGCTTGGTAATATGTGCAGAAACCACAGTACAACAATACCTATGTTCTTCTTCATGTGTGCTTCAATTTTGACCAGTTTGATGAATTTTGTTTGATTGAGTTACCACAATAACACAGAGATGAAGGGTAGGTAATTTGCTATCCATAGCCACATGGGTGCTGGCCCTATTTTTCATCAGTACATCTTTTAGTACTTAAGGGACTTACTCTGCACACATAACAGAAAAACTTAATTGTCTGACATTTTGATATAGTCTCAGCAGTAGCATCTTCCAGAGTCTGTGTTTTGAGACATGATATCAAATCACACAACTTGCTGTATCCCATGGGCTGGAAGATACAATATTTGGAAGCACCCAGGGGTAAGATGGTTGCCCGCTGCCTATTGCCACTGGCAAAATCCTAACAAAATCATTCTTTAATTGAAGAAGTGGTGAGATTGAAGGGTATGGAGTTGTTACATGCAAAGATACAACTTATCCCCAGCTGAACTCCCTCCAGGGGCTTTGCAGCAGTAACAGGCCTCTATTTCATTAAACACGGAGTCAGGTTGCCAACACAGTACCTCGGCTCTGGCTGACAAACACCGTTATACTACAGCCATGGGAAGAAGAGGGAAGTGGTGTGCAGGCAGCACTGGGTTATTAAACCTGATTTTACTACAAGGATCGCATTACGGCAGTTTTCAGAACGATGAGGATTTCTTCCAAGTGTTAAGCGCATAATTACTTTTCAGAAACTGATTTGAATAATCTTTGTGCAAAAAAAGACATTGACTTGTATTTTGATATTGACTGAGAGTTAAATTTCTGCTATTGTTGCAAAAGAAGAGAAAAACTGTTAGTTGTATAGCATTGTGAAAATATTTGGACTAGTAAATTTTGAGATAACATGAAATGATGGCAAAAGTTGTTGTTATGTTTTTAAGTGCAAACCCTTTAGCTGACTCCCTGCACTTTGAATCTATGTCATATTCACTAGTGGTCTCTTAATTATGTAATATAATAATTTATCAAAATACAAATTACCATAATGTCTGGTGTTTTGGGGTTTTTTTCTCCTTTACTGCTTCATTTCCTGGGAAATTGAAAATTAGCTATTTCTACTTGTGACACTGTCACAAGTCTTAGAGATCTCAAATGATGGAAATACAAGAGAAATGGTGTCATTAAACAATTTAAATTACAGCCTTTTGAACAAGTGGCCAGAAAATGGCTAATAAAAACTAAGCCTCATATTTATGGTAAAAAATGAAAAAGCAAGCAGAAGCAAACAAATAATAATCTCTAGAAGAATCAATAGACCAGCTGCAATATGATCATCCAGTTACAAATATTCATCCAAGCTGTGGAAATATATATTATCTTAGCACGGTAGAGAAGCTTTGATTTTTTGGAAGTCCGTAATAAATGGGTGGTGGTGAACATCGCTGCATCCAACCTTATTTTGTTAAGTTCTATAGGTTCAGAAAGGCCACAACATGTCAGTCAGCTCTAATTGGAATCTATTCCACAGATAACCATGACTATTTGCTTGTTTTGGCAGCTTATGCAGGGTGGATATTAAAAAGTGAACTTTTTTTTTGTGAAACATCTTTCTTTTTTTAGTTAGCTGTTACAAACATAATGAAAATAGTGAAGTTCAGATAATTCTCCCCAAATTAAAATCTAAGCTAAAAATATACAAAAGGTGAAGGAGAAGGAAACATGAAAATGAGTCACTCAGGAATTAGTAATTATAAGTATACAGAATCACTGAAACAAAGAATTATACATGCAAGACAGGACCTCTGGAGATCTCTGTTACAAATTGCTACTCAAAGCAGAGCAAAATTAGATGAAGTTATTTAGGCCTTTGTCCAGCTGAGGGTGGAGATTCTGGTGTCTCTCTTGGTATCTATTCCAGTGTTTGACTACCCGTATGTGACAGTTGTTGGGTTTTCCTTCCTTCACATTGGTATTTCCCCTGTTGCAACTTATGACTTTTGCCTTTTGCTCAACTGCTAAGAACTTCTGAGTGCCTGGTTCCAACTTATTTTTATCATAGTTATATGAGGTAGCTGAGCAGCAGTAAAACATTTGCTTGGCACATACTTTTTCAGTTTGGACAATTCTGACTTTCAGCCCACTATTACATGTCTAGTACTCCAGCCCCCTAACTATTTTTTTTTTTTGGCTCTCCATTAGGTCTACTTCAATATAACAACATCTTTTTTTTTTTTTTTTTTTATATAAGTGCGTACAACTATATGCATATTTTTATATGTATGTGAGCATTCACTTGTGTGGAAATACATTGACTGAGTTTGAACATCCTTCTTTGTGTGATTAATTCTACTTTCTGATACACATAAGATACACCTCAAACTCTGTTGGTGAACAACTACACATTATTAGAATGTAAGCAGTTGATTAGAAGTAATCAATTTAACATGGCATGATGAGTTGCCATATATCAACAGACCTACAAAACTCACTCCCTTGTCCACAAAAAATGTAAAAAAAGTGATCTCTCTTGGTGTCCTGGTTTGAGCTAAACAGAACCACTAAAGGAACATTTCTTCTGAATAAAAAGTAGATCTATATTAACTTTAAAAAAGTTAATTTTGCTAACTCCTTTCTTCTCATGGAAAGATTAGAAATTTGAAAATATACAAGTAAAGCCAAAGCAGACTTTGAACTCTATTATGATACTCAAAATCTTCTATCCTTACATAACAAAAAAATCCCATAACTGGGCAGCATGTAAAAGTATATGGCAAGTATTTTAAAACACAAATCTTTCTACTTTCTTGGCAACAAAGACTGCTTTGTGTAAGGTTCCATCCAAGAAGATATTTGACTCCTTTCTATTCACATTTCTTTCTCATGCATAATATCAGAAAACTTTTTTTTTCAAAAAGTATTTTCAGAACTAGATTATTTTGTCACAGATCAGAATCGACATATGTTTGGCTCATGTTCTTTTCAGAAACTGTACCAAATTAGTATGTAGTTTCTGACATTTCTCCTTCCAGGTGAAGTTTGTGAAGTGCTTTATTGATGAGTTAATAACTCCTTTCTGAGAAATTTGATTTATACTTAGAAAACACTCTCCAAATGGCAGAGATGTGAGACAGGAAAGTGAAAGATCGTGTATAATTGTGACAATACTGTTATATTTTCCAATATGACAGTTTATATTTTCCTTATTTTTGATATTCCAATCTTTTATTTGACTCTTTTCTTAAAAGGCTGCTACAAAGAGCACAGAAAGAAAAATCAATCTAGTCCCTGGAACAACCTCTCCAGGGATGTGCTACCATGTCCTTTGCTAGAGGTTTTCAAGATGCAACTGGACAGGGTGCAAATCTCATGGAAGGTTGGACAAGATGATCTTTTAAAGTCTCTTCTAACCTGGGCTGTTCTATGGTTCTATGATTCATCTCAGATGTCCATTTTAATAAATAAACATGACACATATTTTGACTTCAATTTCTTTAAATTTTCTTGGTGAGCTCAGTAAATTTTTACCACTAAAACCAGATCATTCTAAAATTGTGTGAAGATTTGTCATTATACAATTCAAATACAGTCTATAGAGAGAGTCAGGAATTTGTTATCATGTTTTCTTTGTTTTATTTTAATGAAAGATGCATAACTGAGTTTTCCAAAGGAAATTTTTTGTTTTCTGTTTTAAAAATGAAGTATTTGCACTTGTTTTGGTTTGTTGTTAATCAAAATCCTTCCAGTTGCCAGACTGAATCAAACAGTTTTGTGTCAGCTGAAGAGCAATCTTTTTTTTTTTTCCAGAAGAGCTGTGTTTGGACTTCTAATTCATGCCATTCATTTCAGTCCTTTTTGACAACAGATTTTGTTGTTTATAAAAGTATTCTAGACTCACTTTTATGGCAAACAAAGGCACTCATTGGTTTATATTTACAAACCAAAATACATTCATTCAGAAATGATGACAGTCAAATTTTTTGATTTAAAGTCTTTCTTCATATATACATTTCAGTAAGTTCATTTTTTTGTGGTTTTTTTTTAAGGCCACTCACTACCTTATTGGTATAAGAAATCACAGATAGTTTTCTCCATTTCTTTTTCACATCTAAATGAAAGCCATATTTGAATAGCTTTTACACATGCCTAATCTAGCCATGGTGACTACTTTGAGTGAAATATTTTTCTGTGGTCTGTGGCTGCCAAAAACTAACTTCTTACACCATCAGATGTGAGAAAATTCATAACAGCTAAACTGAGTAGAACAGCTGAATAGCACAGGATTTAGATATCAAAATCATTTTCTCCACAGCAGTCCTATGGAGTTGAGCCTTGATCTTAAGCATTATTGGTTTTGTGACAGATAAGTCAGATGCCCACATTTGCCAGTCGAAACTGAATCCTAAGTGCTTAGGAATGAAACCTGCTTTTTTACAGGTAGAGTTGATGAATTCTTAATTCATTCTTGCTTGAAGACCTCAGTAGAGAGAGGTAGAATAGAGGAATTGTGACTGTGTTTATTCCCAATTCGTGCCTATTGTACTTATGAAGTTCACATCAATATGAGAAGATAAATATGAGATTTTGTACCCCGCAGAGGGCATTTTACTTGCCTTCTGCAGAGGGCAAGTAAATTCATGGTATCATAGAATAGTTTGAGTTGGAAAGAAACCTAAATATCATCTAGTTACAACCCCTCTGCAATGGGTAGGGATACCTCCCACTAGACCAGGTTTCTCAAAGCCCCATCCAATCTGGTCTTGAACACTTTCAGGGATGAAACATCCACAACTTCCCTGGCAGCCTCTTCCAGTGTCTCACTGGCCTCATACTAAGGATTTTTTTCCTAGTATCTTATTTAAATCTACTGTGGTCTCGTTTAAAACTACTGCCTCTCATCCTATCACTATACTCCCTGATGAGGTGTCCCTCATCATCTTTCCTGTAGGCCCCCTTTAGGTACTGAAAGGCCTCTATAAGGTCTCCCCAGAGCCTTCTCTTATCCAGTCTGAACAGACCCAAGCCTGTCCTTGTCCTTGTTTCTAGTGAGGGGTTTCCTAAATTGCTCCAAGGTCTTTATCAACTTTTTAAAACTTGAGAATGCATAAAATGATGACGTGTAGAAACTATTACAGTTTCTTTAAAACACATATCATTCCAAATAAGAAGTTGTAGAAGTCTCTTTCTGGATTCTTAACAGTGACTTGAAAACATATTGAATGAAAGCAGGCAAGCAATATAGTTAAACTTTTATTTTTCCTTTTGGTTTAGGCAAGAAATGAAGAATGACATTAATCTCAGTAAAGGGCCTGAATTCAGTTGAGATTATCACCTAAATTTAGGTGTCTAAATGAAAGTCTACATGAGTATGATGTGTGTAAGGGCCTAGAACAGTTGATCAAGATCTAGTCAGAGTTGTGAGTAGAGAGTCTATGATTCAGCTCATGCCACTAAAAATACCTGGGGCAGGATTCAGTCTCATATGCACTGGTTTCTAGTATTGTTTGAGTGCAGTTTGTGGTTCTATGATTCACAACTGATCAGTTAAATTCCACAGCCTGTGTTGGCTATGGGTGTAAGTCAAAGCTGTCACATGTTTAATGCTGTCCAAAATGCCATCGAGTCCTCAGAAAGCTGTAAAAAACATATAGTTCCTGGTCATATCTTCCAGCTGTATCTCCAATACCTGAGAATGTCTCAAAAGACAACACTTTGCTCAGCTGAGTCCAAAATCTCTCTTGTTCTGTAGAAATCTATATATGTGTGTATCCATGTACATTTCCTAATCCAGAGTGGATCCTCATTCTTAGGAATTTATTTATCTTTTTTTTTTTTCAATGTCAAGGTGTTTTAATACCATTTTTTTAATCTTTGCTTTAATCCATCTTTCAACTTCAGGATGTGCATTAAATACCACAGCAGGGAGAGAGCAGCTGTTTATGGTAGACAACACATTATTGAGGTAAAGTGACTTGCTACATGAAGACATTAATTAGCATGAAATATTAGTGAGCTACAATTTAAAACATACTAATACTTTTGTTTAATTACCCAGATACTCCTCCCTGTAGATACTGCACTTAAAAAAAAATAATTTGCTAATTAAAAATCACATATTTTAGGTGAAGTCAATCCTTAAATGACTTCATTTTTCTCACATTTTACTTTGTGAGTATCAAACAGAGGCAAAGTTTAGAAATGAGCCGTCTTATGTGTGACATTTCCAACAGAGCCATTGAATTTTCTTCTGATACTACTTTTTCTATTTTGCTAATTGCTTTGGAAAGGCTTTCTGTTCAATGTAAACAATCAATGAGATTCTCTTTTAATCTGAAGATAACAGCAGTTTCCTTCCTCCTGAAAATGAGTTTAAACTGTGAAGTTGTAAAGGACACAGGATGACAGTTTTTAATGCTTTTGAGTGCTGTCATTTCTCTAAGTAATAGGGTGCCTATCAGTTCTGTGCTCCATTATTCAGGAATAAATAGGAAGGAGTGGGGCATAACAGTGCTGTGATTGCAGCTGAAATTTTTTTAAAAAAATACATAAGACAACTATGGAAGCCTATTGTAATTCTTATGTGACAATGATCAAATAGAATTAGCTCTAACAGCTCTTTGTTGTTTTCTAAGAACACATGTAGAGACCAGAAATCTGAATATGTTTACACTAGGTTAAAATTAGGTGGAAATGCATGACTTGGGTTGTATTTCCACTACCAGATGAATATGTGTCCTGTGGAGTTTGCTTGTCAAGGAGACAGACAGGTTGGTCATATGAGCATTCATATTATTTGATGATTGCATGATCAGCTGAACTGTGCAACTGGATATTCTAGGCTTGCATGATAGTAGCACTGAAAAATCTGGATCTCACCTTTTAATATTGGTTCTACCACACTACTTTTGCAAGCTACAGCTAACAGAGACGGGTAAATAACTGTATTATAATACTATCCTCTTAATTTGATTGTTTTCATTAGAAGCAGGGACCACTAAGCTTCTTGCAAGCTTTTTTTTTTTTTTTTTTGTATTCTACCATAAGCAACTTAATCAATGGTCCATTTTTTTTTAAAAAAAAAAAAAGAGTTGATTTTGCTACCACATATATCCACAGTGAACACACTTCTCAGCAACTCTATGTAGTCTTGGTTTTGTCATTCCAAATTGAATGTAGTAGAACTATAAAACATCCCAGAAAGCTGTTAAGGGTGATTGGAAATCTACAGTGGCTTCTGAGGAAGAAAGGATTAATCTGGAAAGATCTTTCAGTCTGTATCAAAGAGAACTGGGGGAATGTTTTATAGGATTTTTAAATCACGAATGTCATGGAGATGGAAAACGAGGCATGAATTTTCACTTCATTTCCTAAAGAACTCAAAATTATAGATAAAATATATCAGAAAAAAAAAAAAAAGAACAACCTGCATAAAGGAACTATGGAACTTTGCTGCTCACAGAGTGGCAAAGAATGCATGTATCCAGAGAGAAGCTATGCACATTCAGGGCAAAAAAAAAAAATCTATCAATGGCTGTGAAACAAGCATTTAGAGACAATTTCTAGTTCAAAATATCCATGAAAGACTTAAACATAGGGGTAAGTTAGGCAGCTATGTACTTTTTCTATTTTTGTATTCTTTCTTAAAGAGTTCTGACAGTAAGGTGATTTTGTGACCAAAAATCTGCCTACACCAGTCAAGGAAGTTCTATAACTCTGTTGCTGGAAGAAAGGAATCTCTCTCTGTTACTGTGATGTGCAAATACAAATCTGGTAAGGAACTCAGTGGTCATCAGTTGAAAATTTTTTCAGTCTATTACCAATTCAGTATTTCACCAGTATTTGATCATCTCAAGAATTCAAGATCCTTCTTTCAAACTTCTATATTCTTCTCTCACTGCACTATGATAATGTTTTACAGAGCATGTAATGGGACCACAATAACCCCCTGCAGTGCTACAGACTGGAGGAAGAATGGCTGAAGAGCAGCCTGACTGAGAGGGACCTGGGAGTACTGGCTGACAACTGGTTGAACACGAGCCAGCAGTGTGCCCAGGTGGCCCGGAAGGCCAATGGCATCCTGGCCTGTGTCAGGAACAGTGTGGCCAGCAGGAGCAGGGATGTGATTCTGCCCCTGTGCTCAGCACTGGTGAGGCCTCCCCTCGAGTGCTGTGTGCAGGTCTGGGCCCCTCACTGCAAGAAAGACATTGAGGGGCTGGAGCGGGTCCAGAGGAGAGCAACGAGGCTGGGGAAGGGACTGGAAGGAAAGTCCTGTGAGGAGAGGCTGAGGGAGCTGGGGGTGTTTAGCCTGGAGGAGACTCAGGGGTGACCTTATCACTCTCTACAACTGCCTGAAGGGAGGTTGTAGTCATATGGGGGTCAGGCTCTTCTCCTGGGCAACTCGTGACAGGACGAGAGGGCATGGCCTGAAACTGCATCAGGGAAAGTCTTTTCTATCCTCAACAATTCTATGATTCTGTGATAATCTTTCATCTCGCCCTTTATATCACACTCTACTGAAACTATATAGTTAATGTATGAGTCAGGGTATTTACTAACATTTGTAGCAACTGAATATACTCTTCATGTTATTCTACACAGACACGGATGATAAAGAATAATCCAGTAAAAGTAATAATAGTAAAGTTTTGAAATGTGATCAGCACAAAATTAAAATTAAAAAAAATTAGGTATTTTTTCAAAAGTTTTTTTAATGCACTGTTATCATGCTTTACTTTTCGTATCACTGACAGAAAAATGCCATATTTAAACAAAAAGATGAATGCACAGGTAACGTCATTCACAACATATTTTTGGTTTTTGCATTCAAGAGAATTTTTGTTTTCCACATTCAAGAGAATTTTACTAAGACATACAAAAGTGAAGAAAATGTACATCAATACCATTATATGCTGGTGTGTGCGCGTGTGTATTAATAAATGTATTATATAAAAATATATAATATTTCCATTTAGATGGGTAATAAGGTAGAATTTTCTCTGTCTTTCATAAAATAATATAGAATCATAGAATTGTAGAATCGTAGAATCATAGAACGGCCTAAGTTGGAAGGGACCTTAGAGATCATTTAATCCAATCTCCCTGTCGTGAACAGGGACACGTAATCAAGGACAGACATTTTCTCTGGACTTATTCTTAAAAAACAATCATTATTTGTTATTAAGTTGAATGTGAATTACTGTGATTTTTCTATAGCTTCATTCTTTTGCATAGTTTTTCAATGCTTAAAATTAAAATCAATATTAATGATAGTAGGAGCAATGCTTTTTTTTTTAATGTAAAAGTCATACAAAGGGCATTGTCTGCTATTCATAAACATCACTGAGTCATTCTAATAGATTTTGTTACTTATATCTTTGTAATATACATTTTTTCTTTTTTTATTTGGATTGTAGTAGCAAAGTACTTTGTTCTTACTCATTAGAAACAAATTCAGATACATGGTTAATTAGTTTCCATTACATACTCTTACCTAAGTTAAGCAGGTTATTATGAAATTACCTGTGGTCCCACTGCACTATAACATCATTTACAGCTTGCTAATTTTTCAAGACATAGTGAACTTCTCCAGAAATGATGGAGGAGGCTCATGGCATGATTTCCCATTAGTAATCAAAATTATTGATGTTTACTGTATTACAGCATGATGCAGGTAATGAATATATTCAGTCTCAGATATATTTTTGACATGAAAATGGTACCTCTTGAGAAAATATAATATTTGTTTCAAATGCAGATGTTAATAAAATAATCTTATTTTACTCTATAAACTATGTTAAACATTAGGTTTTTTTCACAGAATGTAATTTTTAAGACAGGCATATTTGAGGGCTTTATGCTGTGTTTGAGTAATTCGGCAGATGAAAAATGACTTTGCTAATCACAGATGCCTCTTGTTGTAAGAGAGTTGTAAAGTAATGATTTACAGAATAAGGATACCTCAAGATATCTCTGAATACTAGATTAAGATTATGTAGAAGGAATTGAAGTCCTTCATGTCCTATCGTATACTCACTGTTTTCAGCCTAAGGCACCCAAACACAGTATTAAAGTGATTTGCCTTAAATATTTAAAAAAACAACACTGGTAGTTGTTTGGATGTGTGGATGTCACTTATAATTGAAATGAGAGAACACTGAGAGACTGCATAAATAGCAGTCTGTAATGATAATTTTGCATAAAGCAATTTAAAAATATAGTGATGCACACGTAGCCAGGACCTTGTTTTTCATTTTTATTTAAAGAAATCGTGTAATAAAAACACCTTTAGACATTCAGATATTTCAATGATTAAAAATTAAAATCTAAAATAGAGAATCTAATTGCAAAATTAGTCTTTCACAGCAAGAATGTTGGAGTTACCCTTGTGGTGTACAGCTGAAGGAGCTTTGGAGAAAATCAAAGGAATATGCATCTGTTAACATAAACTCTTCTGCAATAGCAGGTGTGCTCCAGGTTGTTCCAGGGGTGTTGTATTTCAGCAGATGTTTCCTAAAGAGATGAGAGTGTGACGGGATCACTTCCCCATTAGCCACTAAGGATAAACAGAATCTGATGGCAAACATAATGTTTCATAAACATTGTATTTTCTTTGGAAAACTTTACGGTCTCACGCAATAAGGCTTTTGATCTGTAGTAACATGAGAGGTCGAGATGACTTTCGAGCAAGGACTACATGCCCAAGCATGTAGCAGATACATTCAATTTCCACAGTTACAGTTTTGTTTGTTGATCCTTCACAGCTCAACTTTGAGTTATTCTTGAGTCAATTAAAGTAGTTTTATCGGTTGACACTCACTACTGCCCAGTACAATTAGAACTAGTGGGGAAGTTCACTCTGGAAGCATTCTAAAAAGCAATCAAATAAACCAACAGAGAAACTTTTATCCAGACCTCTCTGTCTATATCAGTGAATATCAAATATTTAGAATTTTTTGTAACATTTGCAGCTGCCACAGCAGGGACATCTTTACCTAGATCACGTTGCTCAGAGCCTCGTCATGCGGATTTAACTCTTGTTCTTTCTCACACTATTGTTACTAAGGAATCCTTTCAGTGAATAAAAAATCCAACACATTGCAACACAAAAACCAGCCTTTTCTTCTCAGAAAGACCATTCCTAGGAATGATGGGCAATGGGAGAAATTATACATGCTAATTTACAGAATGAGGATTCATCAAGTTAAAACCTTCAATCCTGCATTGAGGTGTTCACACTATTTAGTAAATGTAGATAGTGATTTTTTTTGAGATGAGGAATTCTTGTATTATGCCCACTAGAGATAATTGTAAAGCACCTAGTGACTTTAACTAGATGTGAATAAAGACCCCAGTGAAACTTTTCACAGATATATATGTCTTTACAGATCTTTATATTTCATCTCTTTCTTTAACATTTTCAACTAAATATTGCATTGCTTTGTTTTTTTACTAATATATATCTCTAGCTGAATTTATATTTTTGGGTAAACTAGCATCAAATGTGAATATGCAGAATCCAATAGTCTGACCTGAAGGAAGCAAAACATTTTCGTAGAATTTGACTCAACTGCAACAGTCCACTTATGCATAAATTCGTGCCGTATTCACGCTGCAAATACTCATCCTACTGGACTTAATTTGAGAAATCATTGTATATCTATATTCATAATTGACAGAACATTTGCTATAAAGCGTTTTACAAAATTTCTCCTCCTTTAATCCTGCCCCCTCCACTCTATGTACTGTCTTTCCACTCTTTCCTCCCACTGTCCATAAAGACGATGACAGTAACTCTAATTTTTTGCAGCCCAATTCTTGTCTGAGTCCAATAAAGCTTAATACATTCTAGCAATAGAAAATCAAGAAAAATCCTAATCCACATATAACATGAAGTGTCATAAAAGAAATTTATTCTGGTAGGAATTCAGGCATGTATTATTGACTTTTTCAACCTTAATTCTTCTGCTGTGATAGAAAATACCAGGTTGCACATAAAATGTAAGAGAAAGCACAGTCTTGGAAATGACAAATGATTTTCTTATTTCTAAGCATTACAGAAGCCAGGTCTGCTTTCAGATATGCAGGCACCTTCTGTGTCTTGTAAAATCAGTGACTATGTATGCGCATGCAAGTACCACATAGATTTTTGGGTCAGGGCTTGGTTTCATTTACTGTCTTTTTTATATATTGAGTAGCCAAAAGGCAACTTACAGAGCAAGAAATTAAATATAAGCGATGCAGGAAGTCCCAGGTTCATGATCACAGTTTGAAACACTCTGCAGTTTAGCCTTTTTGTGTCATAAAAGTTATAGTGTGATTTGAATTCCAAATTGACTTCCACACTCCAAAAAAAAAAAAAAATCTAGTGTTTTACAGGGACTACTACACATTTAAAGAAGTCAGTGAATGATAACATTCTCCCTGCAGTATCAACACAGCTAGATGCAGCAGTTAGAGGGTTGAAAAATGAAATAGAAAGTGTAAAGGCATGTAAAACACATAAGCTTATTTCATCTGAGGTCAGAAATGGGGTCTGAATGAAGATACAGAGAAAATGCACATTAGTAATGCAATACGTGACACAAAAATTAATTCTACTACAGAACCAAGAAAGACAAGAATATTTAGCCTTGGAAACAAAACCGGTCTCTTTCTATTTATTCAGAAGTAGAGGAGAGGCTATCAGTGATGAAGGGAAACACTCATTGTTCAGGTGTCAGTAGGATCCGTTCAAGAAGATCTTGCTGTGTGAAACTCTTACAGTTCAAGATGAAAATGATGAGTGAAAGTAAAACTTTGCTTGAAACAAGTAATACTTTGCCTAAAAAAAAAGAAGTCTTGGTAATACTGAAAAATGTCAGATGAATTCCAAAATTACCCAAGTATCATAAAATTAATGACCAAAATAAGGTGTGTGTTGGGTTTTGCTATTTGGATATGCTGGTGAAGAACTAAACAGGTCAGCTGTGCAGAACACAGGGCTTGGCTGGTGGGACAGGAAATGCATGCATGTTTGTCAGGCAATTACCAATTAACACAGTCAGAACGGTGCATGAACAGCTGTAGCCAATCCCAATGTGATGCATGCTAAGCGAGAACAGTATAAATGCGTGCTGCTTTTGCAATAAAATGGTGACCTTTAGAGTGTCATATTGGTGTGGAGTTGTCTGTCTTTGCATGAGACTCCACAGGTGTGATGCTTCATTTATTTCTTCAGACATGAACTTTATAAATTCATGTGGAAAAAATGATAAAGACACACACTGCACGAATACTAAGAAATCCTAAAGAATCTGGATCACATTCTCTTGCTCAGTAGTGCCATTTGGCAAGGACAGTCCTGTGTTACAGCTGCCACGGCTTTGTAACAAAACATCTCATCAATGTGAATGCAGCTTTGGAAACACAGAGAGCCTTCAGCTCAGGCTGCCCTCTGCATCCAGTAAAAGGCTTGAAAATGGCTGGTCCAGCCTACACAGTTGACAGTTCTTTACAACCTTGTAGTCTGTCGTGGCAGCCCTTCAGTCTATCTGCCCAATTTACCAAAGAAGAAGGTACATATGACTGTTGCTGCCATCTCTTGGACCTACAGGCACACTGGGAACATAAGATCTACAGGATAGTTTATATAGGATGTGTTTGGGGTGTTTTTAATTTTGGTTTTTTTTTTTTCCTCTTACTGTACAGGCAGCACTTTTGTGGTTTCCTTGGCAGAGAAGACACAGGGTCTCAACAGTTTGCAGTCAGATTGTTTTCTTCAGTTTTGTAGCTTTCAGGTAGTCACTGTGTCTTATTTCTACGGTACAATGGCTCTACGGATTCAGACTCTGAACCAGAGATTTTTGTAGTAGGACATTCCTTAACAGAATGCTGTGTTCCCTTTCCTTTTTTTAGGTGTCTTCAAGATGTTTCATCTTGTCTCTGATCACATCTCAGTCAAATGACAGCCTGAAACAAAACTGTGCAGGGAAAGAAACCGAGGGTACTTTGCAACTCCTTTCTGCTCTTTGACACACTTCACACCGAGGTAAGGTGTAGGGTTGTCAGTGTACTTCTGGTTCTTATGCTGATATATCCTGGAAATTCTCCTAGTTCTATCACTGTAGACACAGCCTTTGTCTAACAGTAATTTAAATTGACAAGAAAAAGATGAAGAAAAAATGTCGAGGAACATAGGTGAAAATTCAAAGCTATTTCTGCAATGAAATTCTTTATACATTTGCTATGTTTTGTCTGGACCTATGATTGTCAGAATTTTCTTTAACCTTTTTCATTTACAGTCAGGACCTAGTAATCTGGGAGAAAAGAGAAAAGTGGGCAGTGTCTGGCAGAAAATTCTCCATGTTATACACACACCAAGCTGAACATTTCTTGTGTACCAGCTCAGAGAAAACTGTTGTCTTTTGTAATGAATGAGGTAGTCTACTAAAAAAAATAGAAGAGCAGTTTATGGGATGCCCAAAAGTTTTGAGACTCTTGACCACTATATTTCAAAGCAGGGTCTGTATAGAACACATACTGATCTTTTCCGAAACAAGTGAACAAAGTTATGTACAAATGTTGAGGGGCTTGTTTTTTGCATTGTGTTATTTCTCATTGTGGCAATCATTACTAGCAGAAGTTAAAGAGTTATTCCTGAGTTATTTCTGTTTATAACCTTCCAAAAAATATTTTGGTTTAGTGTGCTTCTGCTCGGCATATTTATGCACATTACTATTGCCATCCTGTATGTTGTTACTACTTTGGCTGTACACTGGTTCTACTCAGAAGATCAAGCTAAGAGGAAATTCAATTATTCAAGACATGAATGTTGTTGAAGACACCAATAAGGTACACGAACATCTGTTCCCACCAATTTTTAGAGAAGGTAAGTTAAATTACTAAACTCTTTTTCAGACACTGTTCACTTAGCTAACTAAATTCCAAGCTCCTTTTTTTTTTTTTTATTAAGGTTTAATAGTGTATCTAACTCCAGATTACAAGGAAATCTGAATATACAGTATGTATAGATTTGAATATACAGTATTTATAGATATTTCATTTATATTAAATTTCCTATTCAAGGTAACTTCAGAGCAATGAGAATTCTCAATAAATAAGAGGTGCTACTTTAAGTACCATGGGTGATGTAGTCACAGAGGGAACTATGCAAGCTGAGAGACTGAAGAGATGGAGACTTTATAGATTTTAACAAATAAGGTAGGGCATGACAGAAGGAGAAAACTTGTCAAGTCATTCAAAGAAGGTAATTTATCCTTTGTTGAAGTCCTAAACCCAGTGGCCATGCAGTAACATTGAAGTATGACACAGCTCAAAATTATAAAATTAAGTATGTTTTTATGGGAACATAATTAACCTCTCACACTCCTGTGTAATATTGGTATCAGGAATTTAGAATGGGAAGCAGAGATTATGGATGCATGTGAATAGCACGTGTATTTTTCATCGTGTTGTAAAGAATGTTCTAAAAACTGAAGGGATGGTCAGATTGTATGGAGGTAAACCACCATTACTGGCTGAGGACAGAACGATAAAATCATTCTTTACCTTTTTTGACTGTGTTTGAGCTCAACTCATGGGTGAGGTCCTGCACTCACTCACTGGGCTCAATGGGAAAAATAAACATTCCTTGACTTCAGCAGCTGAGTTTTCACTTTTATTTTATTTTTATTTTATTATTGCATTTAATAAAGCAGAATGCATTTAAATTTCACAAACCTTTCTTTCTACTCTTGTCTCTTGAGGCAACACAGTCAGTATTGCCTAAAATCAGGAAGTCAACAATTAGATCAAATCAGTGTAAATAGGGAGAGGAATAAAGAAAAGGAGCACAAGTATAATCTGGGGAGCTAGGAAGTTGATGTTGTTTTTTAATCTTACTAAAAAATTCTAAGGCATATGTAAATTTGAGATAACACACCTCCCTGGTCACAATGCCTTGAAGGCATTTAGTTCAGTAATTCATATCTGATTCCATAATTACTAAGCTGGATAGTGCATTTTCAATATTTAATACTACAGATGTTTAGGTATTTTCAAAGTAATCTTTAATTTTGGCCATCAAAAGTAAAGTCTTGATTAAAATCTTTTTATGTGTTTCCTATTCTGTTTAGAGATAACTGGATCAGGTTTTCTTTTTTCCTTTTAGTGTTTCGGTACTTTTGGCCACCTGTCAGCCGATCAAAATTAAAAACAGAGGCTGATTAAATGACTCTCTGTGGTGCTGCTCAGGCAGCTTCATTAGTGCTTCAGTTTATGGCCACTCAGTGAGCCACACTGCTGTAACTTCTGACAGTTTATGGAAGCCGGTTTGGAGGCACAGGATGTGGGGTACACAATTTTGCACAGTTGCAAAGTTTTGATTGCATGAATTATACATGAAGTCCATTACCGTTGATGCTCACTGGTGGTAACAGCACTCTGAAGGTGTAAAATAGCTTTTTCTTTGAAACTAGCAAAACCAAGCCAACCAAGTACAAAAAGCCGCATGAAGGAGGAAAATACAAAACAAGAATAGAAAGATGCCAAACATACCTTTCTTTATTTATCTGTCTAATCACTTGATAGTGTGGAAAACAGCTAAGAGCTTTCCAGCTCATTTTGTTAGTATTCAGGTATGTTAAGAACTAAGGTGGAAGGAAGAGAAAGTTTCAAGGCTGTGGCTGTAGATTATTGCACACATAAAGGATTTCTCCAGCATGAACACAGCAAGCATCTCTGAAAGCTCTCAATGTCACTTTGCCAAAAATGTCTTCTCTCTTCACTAGTTGTCTGTCTGCTCTGTCACATGTAACACTTTATTAAAGCTTTGGGGCTTTGCTTATTTTTTTTTTTTCCTTTCCCTCTCACTGTCTGTCTGCCTTTTCAGATGACAGGAAAGAAATTTAAAAGGCAAAAAGATGAGAGATAAAGTAACACTAGCTCTGATTTTCAGTATTCCCACTTTACTCAGGTGGCTTACTATCTCTTTGATATTTTTTCATTTTATATAAGAAGGAAAACCTTCCTTTTGGTGAAGATTTGGTGTCAATTGTTACAAAAATACTGTTTGGTGCAGTACTATACAGGAGTCTTTAACCCTCCCTCTCACCATCAGAACAAATTAATTTACCCATGGTAGTGTGTTCTGTAACGGCATCAAAACATGTACACACCAACACTTACACAGATGTTACTCTCATTGATATTGGTGGGCAAATTGCACCCATGCAAACTATGGAAGGGTTAAACCTGTAAGTACTGGTGTAGAAAACAAGCAAAACAGATCAGGCAGTGCAAGCTCTCTCAGCTTCACATAGAAGGGATGTGTTTCTCCTCTTCCTCTAACACAGTCTTGAATGAGTAAAACTGCATTTGTCATGCTCTGGGTTGTATTTATACTTGTTTCCACTTTAAATTAAACCAGTCTTAACTTTCAAGGATTCTTATTACTCATTCCACATGCCTAACATGCCCTTTATGTCTGAGGCTAGATATAGACCACTGCTCATGACTATTCATTGTAATATCTTAGCAAGATGCTCACAGTCTTCATGTGTCAAAAAAAAGAAATGTGCATGGGGTAATACTCATACCTTGATGTACTTTTACTGGGGAAAAAAACATTGGCAAATTATTGTAAGGCAAACTGCCTAAGCCCTCAAAATTTTATTCTAGGTTCTTAAAAAAACAGGATATTGGCTTTCTCAGTATGTCCAAAATTTATGTTAGTGCACCATGTTAGACCAAGTTCCACAGCTTTGCAACTAAAAGCTCTTGTGTGTTCTACTTCTTGTATATAACTTGCATTATGAAACTTCTGGATTAATTCAACTGTGCACTTTTCATGGGGAAGCAGATTCATCACTGTCTTCCATGGGCAAATTCAGATGTGAGTCTAAGAAGTCATGTAGAAAATGTGCAGCAAGGATGCTGTGCTTCCACAGTCACCAACACAAGACCTCTGCACTGTCACGCTACCCACCAGTACTAACCTGATTTAGATCAGATATAGGCGCACAAACACGTTTCTTTATAGAGTTAGCCAGAACGCACCATGCAGACCACCCCTCAGAGTGTTCCCTCGTTTTACACATACTTTACATCATCAGAACTTGTCAGAAAACATTTGATTCAGTTCAAAGTTAGAATAGTGTGGAGAGGCAAATATTGACCAGGCCAAAGCATTGCAAAAGCAGATTAGCCTACCAACAATTTTTTAACACGATTGAAAAAGAGAAATCTAAGTTTGTCTCACCCTGTGGCAGGCTGTCTCTGCAGCATTTCTGACCCCACACTAAAAAGCCTGTGTTAATATTTACCACTTGCTATATTGCAGAATAATGGTTTGAGAAGACTCATAAATATAAATTTTTACACACTAAACTTTATAAAAATAGAGCCTAGAAAAAAAATTTCTTTTAAAGAACACTTTTTTTTGTATTTTCTCATATAAGGCAATGCATATCTTTAATTCTTATTCCTTATTTTTTTTCTGTTTATTCAGTAGTAGAGATGTCAGCACGTTTTTATCAGCTTTTATATCAGTCAAGTGGCATAGGAAATTATATCAGTGAAGAAACTGATAATGTCTAATGTAACAGAAGTTGCTCCTTAACCACAAGGTATAATTATGAGCAGGCAGCCTTGAAAAATGTTGAAAAAAATGTTCTGGTTTTGCAGCAAGCATACATATTTGGGGAGTAACAGCATATCTGATGTGGTGACACACACCCCTCTCACTTTGGTAAAACAATTCTCCAACTCCAATTCGTAATACAGTAGGTTCAACTATCATGAGATCAGTCACAACAAATCTATTTTGGTCTGATTGCATTTTATCTGCAATCATATTTCTCCTGGAAATCTGTTCAGAAATAGCTGTTTGCTTGTTGAGGACTCTCCTGATTTCATCTGGAATAGAGTGAATTTTCTTCCTGGTAGCTGGTGCAGTGCTGTGTTTCAGACAATAATGTGGATAACACAAGAAGTTGAGAGGAAACACAGCCAGGACAGCTGACCGAAACTGCCTAAAAGGATATTCCATGCTATATGTCATGTTCAGTATACAAACTGGGGGGAATGCTGGACAGGGGCCACTGTTTGGGACTGACTGGGCATGAATCAGCAGATGATGAGCAATTGCATTGTATATAATTTGTTTTTATATTGTTATTATCATCATCATTATCATTATTATTTTCTTATTTTTCTGTCCTGTTAAACCATCTTTATCTCAGCCCAAGAGTTTTACTTTTTTTCCTGATTCTTTACCCCATCCCACTGTGGAGGAGATTGAGCAAGCATCTGTGCAGTGCTTACATGCCAGCTAGGGTTAAACCATGACAGGGACATTGATGACATTGATTTCCCTTCACTTTCCCTGTCTTCCCTTTCTCCCCTCCACTCTTTTATCTCATATATGGTCAAATTCTATTTTAAAGCCTTCAGGAAAAGCAATCTGTATTGAAACTGGTCTCTGCTGCGATGATACTTGCAAGTATCTGATATCCCTCATGTACTGAACTAATGACCTGCAGTTTCTTCACAACTGTAAAAAATGTCTCCATTGTGAGAACTCTAGGAGTTAACGAATTAGAAATGTACTTCTTCAGAGGTGAAAGACAAGAGCCATCCTTCCAGGTTATACCCTTTATACTGAAGGCTCAGGGCAGTAAAATTCAGAGGTTACTTGCTGCAAGTTTGATTTTAAATGTATTTGACATGTGAACATGAAATCTCCAACTCCTCTCCCTCTCTGATGGTAGAATATGCCCTTCACAGAAGTTTAGGCTGACAAGAAGATTTGACACCTAATTACCTGGAGACCTGAGACATAAAGCTTCCTCTCTTAATACAGAAAGCTTCCTCCTTGTTGTTTTCACTGAGTTGTTCTTTTGGCACAAAGAAAAAAGAAATATCATTTATCTGAGAAGCACTCTTTGACACAAGGGGATCCCTCAATGGCAATAAATTATTGTCTAGCCCTATATTAACTGCTTCTGTTGTTCTGCCTCCAGATCAGGAACATACTGATGGGAAGTATGACTAGTAAGGACACTGCCACAATATACAGTATTCCAGTGATTCCAAGCAAGCAAAAGGAATAGCAATTTCATTCTCTAAAATCTGCTCTAGTATTTAGTAAGCCTTGAGTTAACTTTCAGTAATCCATATCTGAGCTAACCAGTAGCATTATCACTGTTTTTGTACTGATCAGCTTGACAGTGCCAAAGTTATGGTACAATGTTTCTTATTGTTTTTTATCCAGGAATGTCTTTTTTTTCTGCAAGTACAAATATAAAAGAAGAATCAGAAGAGAGAAAGGAAACTTGCCTTTAGGAAACTGGTCTCATCAACACAACTTTCATTTATCATTTTTATACAATGAAAAAGAGCTAATACTTCCTTTAATGCTGTGGAATTTCTTTTAATGCCCATGAATAAGTGATGGGAAAATAAATGCTCCATCTAAACAATAAGATAATTAATACATCCATAGAACTATCCTAGCAACAACTAGAGGTCATGTAGATAACTGTGAAGTTGTTCTCCATTGCCAAGATACTACTAGGAACTTGAATATGGCAGGATTTGTTGAGTTCCTCTGAAAACCTGCACATGTTGAGCTCTGAGCTACCACAGTTCTATGAGAAAAGGCAAACTAGCTTCAGTGTGCATTGAGGAGCTGTAGACACAGCAATGAACGTAAGGCATCCACACCTTTACACAGGTACAAACCATGCTGATTTCGACCATGGTGTGGTGTCTAACAGATGCTATTATAGAATTCTGGATTGTTGCTTTTTTACAATGTGTGGAAATGCTCATTAGAAATGAGATCATTGACCTGAGATTCTTGGTAGTAAAAATTTCAGCAAAAATATTTATAGATAGAGAGGATGATGTAAGGATAAGTCAAAGTGGCCATCAAAGCGGGATGAATCAGAGAATCAAATCAATCTCAGTCTATAAATCTTACCGGGCAGAAAATCTGTAGATATTGAAAGTATGATCTTAACTCAGAGGAAGAAGTAGAAGAAGGATGCCTGCACAATACCACTACAGAAATACTTTACACATCTCTAGTGAGTATGAAGCAGTCAAAGATATGTGACCATTTCATGGAATGACAGACAGATACATATTTGTCTCCATATTTCGTATTGAAGTAAGGATGAAAGACGGTCTTCACTTTTTTTTTAGCTGTCGTGGTTTAACCCCAGCCAGCAACTAAGCACCATGCAGCCACTCAGTCACTCCCTTCCCCCAGAGTGAGATGGGGGAGAGAACTGGGAAAAAAAAGTAAAACTTGTGGGCAGAGATTAAGAGAGTTTAATGGGACAGAAAGAGAAGGCAAAAAATATTTTAAGTAGTAATAAAAATAATAGAATATACAAAATAAGTGATGAACAATACATTTGTTCACCACCTCCTGACTAATGCCTAGCCAGTCCCCAAGCCATGGTATTCCGAAGTCAATTCCTCCTAATTTGTGTACTGGACATGAGGTCATATGATATGGAATGCAACTTTGGCTTGTTTGGGTCAGCTGTCCTGGCTGTGTCCCCTCTCAGCTTCTTGTGCACTCCCAGCCTTCATTGGCACCGCAACATGAGAAGCTAAAAAGTCCTGAACTTAATACAAACAGTGCTTAACAACAACTGAACCACCAGTGTGTTATCAGCATTGTTCTCATCCTAAATGCAAAACACAGAACTATACCAGCTCCTAAGAAGAAAATTAATTTTATTCCACCTGAAATCAGGACAACGGCATTTCTTTTACCGGCTTTCTACAGGTATTGTTAACCATAAAATTATACTATGTACACATAATTATATATATATATAATTGGCAATATTTGTAGAAAACAGATAAAAGATGACATTACAGTCATGTAATAGTAAGAAAGTTTATTTTAAATAAACTCTGAGAAAACCACAGCTAGTTTCCCACTGCCAGGAGTCACAGCCATAGCACCTGTTCACATCCCTTCTCCTGTGGCTCTCCTGGGACTCTGGTCAATCACTGGCAGTTCACCAGGAGTCCCAGGTCCTTTCCTCAGACATACTTACCCAGCCAGAGTAACTTACCCACGAAGTCCTCTTGTGGGAGTTGGTCCATCCCAGGTGCAAGACTTTAATGAACTTGCAAAGGTTCCTGCTTGTCAGTTCTTTCAGCCTGTCTAAGTCTCTGAACATCAGCCCTGCCCTCAAGCACACAGACTGGTCTTTCAACATGGTATCTTTTTCTATTTTGATGAGAGAGTGCACTTCCTTGACTCCTCCAGCTCACTGATACAGTTGTTAATCAAGACTAACAGGTCCCAGGAAAGACTTTCAAGGAACTCCATTTGCAACTTCCTCTCAGGCATATTTCAAACTAATTAACCACTATCTTTGAGTCAAGCAATATTGACAGTTTTTCACTCATCTTGTAATAAATTGATCTATATCATAATGTCAAAACCTGGATACAAGGATGTTAGAGGAGACTGTGCAGAAAACTTCACTAAAGTCAAAATAGTTTCCCTATCTGTGACTAAGCGAAAGTCACCACTTTCCCTTCCTCAACAGATCTAGTAATTTTATCATGGAAAGTAACAATAAGACACAATTTGATGTAAGTCAGTCCATGTTGTTTTTTCATGTCAGCCTCTCCTTCACACAGGCAAAAATGTCTTCCAAGAACAGTTGTTCCATGATTTTCCTAATGACTAAAGCAAAGCTGGCAATGACATAGTTCTCTGAATTTTACTTACACTTTTTGAAGATGACTAAAGTATTAGTCTCTCACCCCGGCTTTGCCAGTACCCTTGCGTGCAGCCATCTGGTTCCATAAACTTTCACAAGCCAAGCTCTACCTAAAACTCCCTGACTTGAACTCTCACATGCTGCTGGTAGTTTCTCTCTTTCTAAACACAGAAGCTTGGGAGACCTTGTTGGTGAAAACCAAAGCAGTGAAGTCATTAAATACCTCACCTTAATCTTGTATTCACTGTCACTAGACTGGTCACCTCCTTCAACAGTGGGTTAACATCCTTGATGGTCCTTTTACAGCCAGTATAGTAGCAGAAGCTCTTCTTGTTATCCCTGACATCCTTTGACAATTTCAACTCTAGCTGAGCTTTGACTTTTCCATCAGCATTCATGCATGCCCAGGAAAAGTTTCTGTATTCCTCCACTATACCCTGTCCTTGTTTTGACTTGCTATGTGTGTCTTTTTATATTCTGGGCCTTAATCATGAATATGATTGCTCATTGATTGCGGTCTCCTCATAAGTCCTCTTGTTTACTTCAATATCATGAGAGATCATTCCTGTGTTTGGAAGAGGTTGTTCTTACTTATCTGTCAGTTCCTTTAAGCTCTTCTGCGTTCACAGCTTCATCTCACAGGATTTTATCCACAATTTCTGAGCAAGCCAAAGTCTGTTCCAGTGAGGTTCAGGGTCTATACTCTGCTTCCTGCCTTCCCCACTTCTCTTGGGATTTTGAATTTCCATATGTCATGTACATTGTATTACCATAAACAGAGAATTGGCTGCATAACACTCAGGTTTATACTTGTTTTGCAAAAATATTAATGTTGGTTAGTAAAGAAATAGGTGAAGAATTGAAACCATTAATTTTGATATGAGGAAATCTTTGACATTGGGGTTCTTTCACCCAGAGTAGCTGAAGCAAGCATTCAAGGATCGTGGTAGAAACCTGAGCTGTAGACAAAAATGACACATTAGTGAAACTACAGTGTGATTTGTTCATAATATATTTTTAATCATTGATCACATCTTGTGCTTAAATATCATGCGGTCTGTTAATCTAAGTTTTATCAAGAATATTCAGGTCCCCTAATTGTCATTTCTTGAGAGGATTATTGACTTATTAACTTTACAGGAGTTTTCTCCCTGGAAAATGTGATCACAGATACATAATATTATCAACCAATTATACATGAAAGGTGCATGTGAGATCATTGGAAGTGTCAATATTGACTTTTCTCCAGGATGTAATGGATGAGTCATTCTACCTGATCTCATGATTTTTATCGTAATTCTAACAACCACATTAGTAAGAGGTAGACAAACTGAAATGCTAGAAAGATGTAATCTTGCCTGATAAAATATATGTATTATTGACTTCACTACAAGCAGTTTTCTTCAAAGTTTCTTGGAAGCTACTAATGATGTTGAAAGAAATAATGGATAACATTATTTTGGAACATCTTCTCACTGTACTTAGCAAAGTGATAGAAAAAAAAGGTCATAAGATTAACTCAAACCTTTAAAAATTATGCATTATTTTATCAATACAGTTAGATTTTTTCTCCCTCAGCTATTTTTCCTTTTCTACAGGCAACATCTACATGTTCTCAACCATATATTTTTTAATTCTCTGAATGCCTATTACTGATTGATATTTTTTATGGGTTAATCTTTTCTGTATTAGTCTTTAATTTTTTTCAGAATGGTTTCTCTCAATCAGTGTTCCTTCTTCCTCACAACATACTCATCACTATCTCTTGAAATGACATATAATAGTCCTCTTTCTAGCCATAACCCAGAAACTGATCTTTTTCAGCCAGATTATTTTGGCTACATGGAGCTCTATTAACTCTGATAGGGCTCTACAGAAACCCAGCAATCAAGCTATGCTCTGTTAGTTCATGGAGTGAGATTCCTTCAGTCTCTAACTAACCATTATTCCAGTTTCCTTTTGCTGAAGATCATGAGTGAGAAGTTTTCTTTGTACTGTTTTTTAACCCAGGTAACACAATTCCTACTGCAAAGTTAAACTTTTACCCCAAACCAGATACGTATGCTGCGTGTGTATGCATATACATTGGTTCATCCCATTAGCCTTTTTGCTCTTTTCATTAACTCACTTCAATATTTTGTCTAATGAGCTGCCTAAATTTATTGCTCTTTGGCATATTCCAAATGTTTAAAGCAGGCAAGTATATCAATGTTAAAATTACTGTAACAGATAAAACATGTACTATATGACAATGAAGCATTCATGATACAGTACAGTTTTGCTGAAGAGTACTTAATAAATAAATCAATTTAATTTTAAAGGGCCATTTCATTTTTCCACAAACAAACAAAAAATTCCAGGCATCTAGGGTAGTTTTCAAAACCAGATTAGGCACCTACATGTCATCTCAGTTCCAAGACTCCTATTAAAAACAACAGAGTTCTAACATGTAAAGTCTGAAGCACTCTATAGGTCAGGTCAATTCACCAGAAGCTCATATTTAGCTGTCCAGTGTAATCTCAGGTTTTGTTGGATATGCAAACTATCCACACAACGCTGAGAGTTACAGTACAGGAACCATGGAAGAGCATTTCCCTTCTAGAGTGGCAACTGAAAGACAGGTGAGACTTCCTAAGCATCTCAAGTGGCACTAGACAGTTATGTTGTTTCCACCACAATAAATTCAGCCAGGTTTTGATATGGTCCTGGCAGGAGAAAGTGAGTATCCATAGAAGAAAACACTTAGAACATTTCCTGCCGTTAATTTGACTCATTCCAGCCACTATTAATCTTGGACAATCCATGGCAGGGTCTAGCCATTAAAATGGTACAGGGACTATTACAACAGACAATTTGTAAGTTAAAACACAGGACACTTAATTGGCATGAAAACATACCAGTCTCTGCCAGGTAACCTCAGTGCCCAGAATCTGCCTAGGCAGATTTAATTTATTAGTATGAATGGAGTATTAAGAGTTACTTATCAGAATAAATGATCTTTGAATCTATTAGCCAATCCTCTAATGATTAGAATTCAATCTTAGATGTTTAAAACATCCCTTGACATACATGTGCAATTATGTCCATGTAGACACATCAATTTACATATCTTATATCTGAAGAGTTTAGGTCATCTTTCATGTCCAAGTCTGTATTCTAATCACAGAATCACAGAATGTTAGGAGTTGGAAGGGAGCTCAAAAGATCATCTAGTCCAGCCCACTGCCAAAACAGAATCACCTAGAGTAGGTCACACAGAAATGCGTCCAGGCAGGTTTTGAATGTCTCCAGAGAAGCAGACTCCACAACATCTCTGGGCAGCCTGTTCCAGTGCTTTGTCATCTTCACAGTGAAGAAACTTTTTCTAATATTTCTGTGGAACTTCTTATGCTCCAGCTTATGCCTTGTCCTATCATTGGACATCACTGAAAAGAGCCTGTCTCCATTTTCCTGACACACACCATTTACATATTTATAAACATTAATGAGGTCACCCCTCAGCCTCCTCTTCTCCAAGCTAAAGAGACCCAGCTCCTTCAGCCTTTCCTCATAAGGGAGATGTTCCACTCCCTTCATCATCTTTGTGGCTCTGTGCTGGACTTTCTCAAGCAGCTTCCTGTCCTTCTTGAGCTGAGGGGCCCAGAACTGGACCAGATGAGGCCTCACCAGGACTGAGTAGAGGGAGAGGACAACCTCTCTCAACCTACTAGCCACACCCCTTCTAATACACCCCAGGATGCCATTGGTCTTCTTGGCCATGAGGGCACATTGCTGGCTCATGGTCATCCTGCTGTCCACCAAGACCCTCAGGTCACTTTCCTCTACGCTGCTCTCCAACACGTCAGTCCCCAACCTGTACTGGTACAAGGCATTGTTCTTTCCTACGTGCAAGACTCTACACTTGCCCTTGTTGCATTTCACAAAATTTCTCCCCGCCCCACTCTCCAGCCTGTCTAGGTCTCGCTGAATGGCAGCACAGCCTTCTGGTGTGTCAGCCACTCCTCTCAGTTTTGTGTCATCAGTAAACTTGCTGACAATACACTCTGTTCCCTCATCCAGGTCATTGATGAATATATTGAAAATAGTGCTGGTCCCAGTACCAATCTCTGAGGGACTCCAGTAGACACAGGTCTCAAACTAGACTCTGCTCAATTGACCACAAAAGTGGCCAGCCCTTTATTCCATAATCTACAGACTCTCTTCTTCCTCTTGAGTTTACCCAGTAGTTCCCTGATTAAACAAGCAGGTCTCCTGGCTCTCTTTCTTGATTTCCTACCAGTTGGGATACAATGATCTTGAACCTGGAAGAAGTGATCCTTGAATATTAACCAACTATCTTCGGCCTTTTTACCTTCCAGTACCCTGTCCCATGGAAATTCCCCTAGCAATTGCTTGGAAAGGGTAAAGTTGGCCCTGCTGAAATCCAGGGTTGCGGTCCTGCTTAGCATTCTGTTCCAACTGCACAAGATCCTGAACTCCACCATCGCATGGTTGCTGCAACCAAGGCTGCCCTCAATCTTCACAAGGTCCAGCAGCACTCCTCTCCTCGTTGGCTCATCCACCATGTGCATCAAGAAATTATCATCGATGCACTAGAGGAGCCTCCTGGACTGTGGATGGCTGGCTGTGCAGGCCTTCCAACAAATATCTGGGTAGTTAAAACCTCCCATGGGAACCAGGGCCTGTGATTGAAAGGTTGCTGTCAGCTGCCTGTAAAAGTCCTCATCAATTTTCTCATCCTGATCAGGTGGCCCATAATAAACACCCACCACAGTATCACCCATGCTAGCCTGCCTCTTAAATCTTACCTAGAATCTCTCAACTTATTCCTCATCCTCCCCTGGACAGAACTTAATGTATGATGTATGTGGTCAAGGTACTCCAGATGAACCATAAATTTTTGTTGTCATGTTATGATGACATCTCTTTTTTTGTCATCTCCTGTTCATGGAGAGCCATATTGGTTGGCTGCTTGATCAGGTAACTATACACTGTAACTGTAAGAGTCCTACACACTTATAAAAGTGAATTGTTAAATCTGCCACATTATGTCGATTTATTCTTGGAAACTTCAGTGACAGGCTGCTTTACTTCCAAATGGCTATGAATTTTTTTACTTCCCATATATTTACATCCCAGCTGCTAAATGACAGTATTCAGCATTCATTACTGACCTGTTATCTTTCATTGGTGAAGCATGGTATTCATATCCTTGTGCACTAATCAGAGAAATCTGATTTATCTTCTGAATGTGTTCCAGTCTTTATTTCTCTTCCCAGTTTTCACTAGTCAACAGATACAAAAAAGATACAGCTCCACAGGAACAAGCTTTGCTTTCCAGTGAACATGGAGTATTGAAACAGTACTTAAATCAGTTCTTCAAGCCCTCTAAAACTTATCAAGCTATAAAGTTGTTGGCTCTGTGCAAGGCTCCCATGTTATAAAATTGCACATTATTAATCACCCTGAAATTCAGCAGTGAAGAGGTAGTGAACCATTCTTATCATCAGTCATGAACAGTGTTTATGTGCTGTCTAATTATGAGACATAATAACATTGCTATGTAAATCAAAAGTCCATAATACTAATGAAAAAGCCCAGAACTTATGAATAATAATTAGAAATTTAATTCATAAAAGAATGTCCTTAATAATATTATTCATATTAATATCTATAATAATTTGAAAGCTTTAGAGCTTACTTATATCGTAGTTGTAGTAGATGACAAATATTTGTCTAAAAATACAGTCATTCAAAAACCTAGATGGTCTCTGGGGAATTTTCTCATTATATTTCTTTTCTCTGTTATTTGTACTGAAAAGAGTTCTGGAAGAAAATATTTGCAAATTAATTTCTAAAGTTAGTGTTCTGGGTTTATTTGTGAAAATCAAGTATGTCAAGACCAAAACTAATTTGATAGTTTAGAATAGATTTTGACATTTAATAGGAAGAGGAAAAAAAAGCAGCATGAGGGTTAATGCAAAGGAAAAAAAAGACACGTGTATGTTAGTTTTTAGTTCTATACAACACCCACCTAAAATGAAACACAATATATTAACCCAGTCATCTTGGAGTTAACAAAGGGAAATCTTACTTTCAGTTATACCTAAACACATTTTTAAATCTCTTCTAAGTAGTCCTGTTCTTCTAAATATGTTATGTAATTATAAGATAAACCTACCCATAGGGATTCATTAAACTTTAGAATTTTTGAACTTCAGTGATCTTCATTTAAGCAGCCTCCTACAACCATTGATGTAATTTTCTGTCCTGTTCCTTGAGTTTACTCAGCATGCAAAATTCTGACAGGAATATTTCAACGTGGTAGTTAATGACTTAACTCTGGTTCTCCTTCCTAGCCTCTCTCAACTTCTGTAAGAAACATGAATGTTTTCCTCATCTTTTACAATTGCATTGGAAAGAACTAGGGGATAAGAGGAGAGTAAAAAATGACTGTGTAAAACGACTGATTTTTGCAAGAGTTTTGTTTTGTTGTTTGTTTTATCGTGGTTTTATTTTTTTTCACATAGCTGTGCATATGTAGGATTAACGACATTACTGGATTAGCAGAGAGGTATCCAAGTGAATGTGGAGGTGTACCTTTAAAGGTTCAAACCCTTGTGCAAATACAGTTTGAGAGGTACTCATAATCTTTCTCACCCTTTTGGATCCAAAATCTGTAGTGACTGGTGCATCTGCATTCTAAACACCACTACACAGTAACATTAATTCATAGAATTAAATAGGATGGAATGTGTCTCGGAAAGTTACCTAATGCAACCTGTTCTTAAAGCCAAGCCAACTCAGATCAGGTTGCACAAAGCCATGTCGAGTGAAGTTTTGATTTTTTTCCAACAACAGAGATACCACAGCCTCTTCAAGCAACACATTCTATGATTTTGCCAGGCATGTATTGCTTTTTTTTTCTTTTTTCCTTATACACAATCCCAAGATGCACGTTGTTAATCCTCATTCCATCACTATGCATCTCTCATCAGACAGTGGTAGCCAGCAAGATCTCCACTAAACCTTCCCATTTTCGTGCTGAACAAACTTAGTTCTTTCAGCTTCTCCTCATTCACCATGTGCTTCAGCTCTCAGACCATCTTGGTAACCTTCTGTATTTAGCCCAGGTTTTCACTGTCTCTTTGTAATGACGTGCCCAAACCAGATGCACTACTCAAGTGATTGTCTCACAGGTGCACAACAGAGTGGGAAGATCACTTGACTCAACTTTCTGGTTCTAGCAATACAGTCCAGCATTTAGCTGGGCTTCTTTGCTCTAAGGACACTCTGCTGACTTGCATCCAGCTTGTCCATCAGGACCCCCAGGTCCTTCCCTGTAATAATACTTTCTACTCATTGAACACTCAGTCTTTGCTATTGTAGGACATTATTCTGTCCCAAGTGAAGAAGTTTGTATTTTTTTTTTGTTGAACTTCATGAGACTCCTGTCAGAAGGCAGCAGGAGATTGTCTGGTCTATGAGACCAAGGGTGTCCTCAACAACCAGCACTATCCCACAGGGTCTGAACAAAGTGGGCAGACCCAGTTTCTGCTAGAAGGGTTTATTGTCAGATTTCAACACAATGAATGATGAACCAGGTTCAGAGTCTGTCCAGGAGACATGACCAAATACATGACTTAAAGCTGTTAAGCAGTTCTGAGGTTCACGTGGGGAAACCAGGTCAAAGAAATGAAGACAGCTACACCTAGAACAAATCATACTGATTCCACTGTTGATGTCTGAAGTACATCACGAGCAAACAGAGCAGTTGGAATTTTTTCCTCTGCTCATAACATCTTCAACCTGATGGTCCATACCATTCTCTACCCACCTCATTGTTCTCTGATTTATACCTCATCAACCTGGCCACCGAGAAATTACTGGATACCCTTTCAAAGGCCTTCTCAGACTCAATTTACAAAATTCATTCATGTCTCCTGGTCCACAAAGAGATTAGTCTAATTACAGAAGACAGTCATATTAGGAAGGCACAACCTGCCTTGGTACATTTATACCATCTCTTTCCAGCTATCTGTTTGTCCTCCTTGTATTCAGAAATAGGTCCCCTCAATCTCCATCAGCTCATGGAACACAAACTGCAACATTTTCTCTCAACACCAACTTGAACTGCAAGTCTTACTTATGGGAACATTGCAGATCCCTCCTGAGGTGATATTGAAATATCCCACCTCACAAAATTGAGCTTTTCCCAAAAGATCCTTGAGAGTTTCATTCTGACATTAGTCACAGATTTAGAGAGAGTCAAAGAACAGAAAGAGTTGGTGAGTTTACCAAAAGGTTTCTTAAAAACCCAATCAGAACTCATTTATGAGGTCCAAAATTGGTACACTTCTCTCTCTGGGACAATGAGCATGGATGATATTGTCCAGTAACTACAAGCCTATAAAATCCATTATGCCTTGCATCATACGTCTTTTAGTACTTTCTGCATACATTTTTGAGTATAGTTAGTGGAAGGAGGTGATCACTGATGGACTGGTCTACAGCGCCATTGTCCTAAACCGTCCCTTTACAGTTAAACACTGAGTGCCTGACTATGTAACGGGAGGAAGAGTCTAAATTTGGAGGATGGTGGGAAAGGAAGGAAACAATTTAAAAAAAAAAAAAATGCTTCTCCTTCACAGAGTGACCTTGTTTTAATGTTCTCCACACCATTCACCCTCCATAGCTGATCAGACAATTCCATTTATCATTATAATTAGGAAGCATCTTGCCAGTTCAATCAGGCACAATTACTTTAGGCCTCATTAGTGACTGACATACTATAACAAGTGCATCTTCGAATGAGCAAGGTCAGATAAAGAAAGTACAGTATGCAGCCAGCAAACACATTTACAGACCATGACAATACAATGCTTTGGACATTGAATAACTTTGCATTGCCCTTTTTTAAGAAGGCATGAAGATAATGAAGCTAAAAGTAGCCTTGCTTAGCTTGCATTGTTGCAGCTCCTACAAGTTCCTACCAACTCTGCACCTGAGTGGTAGTTATAAGAGGAAAAACTTCAAATAGCTCAGGAAAAACTTTGGGGTTGTTAACCGCTCTCAGTTTAAGTTACACATTCTGGAGAACAACTTGACCAATGCATCAGAGCAGTGTAAGAACTTAAAGCTGTGAAGTGGTTGAGACTGTAGCACTACAAATCCCTCTGTATTAGTGACAGCAGCAAATGTTTCTGCTTGTAAAATATGGTAGAGTGTAAAGGGAAATGATTGGCTTTTACAGTTGTCACGGGTTAGGGTTGGGCTTTAAAATACTGATTAAGCTTAGAGAAAGATATGTTTGAAGATATTATTGTCCTCTATAAATATCTTGAGAAGTAACCTACAGATATTAAGTGTATTTTAAGTTAAATACACAAATACAACATATTGTAGATTATGTATTATATAGTAGCAAGTGTGGGTAGAGCCCTTCCCGTATCTTCGTTCACGAAGCCTAGTCACAAGTGAATGATGATATAGTACAGATTATAGAATATATATTATAAATTATAGATAACATGTTGTATATAACATATTGTATATTGTATATAACATATTGTATATTGTATATAACATATTGTATATTATATATAACACATTGTATACTATAGATTGTATATTATATATATTTTTTTTAATTATTTATTTTATATATGTAGTGTGACATTAAAGGAAAAAAGAGACATTTATGAACTAGAAATTAATTTCATTCGTACAGAAAAATGGTTGTCCACAAGTACTTTCCAGTATAAATACCAGAGAAACTACGTTTAACATGTTGTTTGAAATGTTTATAAAAGTTTACTGTTATATTTGTTTCATGGAGCAGCGAATATAAAACATGAGTCTATTTGTGCTCTCCAGCCATATATCTTTTTAGATATGACCAAAGCCCTTCCTCTCTAAAGAAGGCAATGGAATCTACCTGTTACTACTCCATAACTAAGCACTGGCACAACTGAAAAGGTAGATTTACATGGTAAGAAGTTTATTTTTATCTAACCTACTTCACTGTAAAATGCTACTGTTTGCCCATTTGGTCATCCTCATTCCTCAGCAGTCAGTGGTAATCCTAAATCTTTTTTCACCTCTAGAGCATTTAAACAGAGCTTGCTTTAGTGTTGTTGTTTTTTCCACAACCATGATTCTTAGATGAAATTCACCTTTTCTTTTGTTGCAAAGACAGGACTCAGAAACCAGACACAAATTATGATTATTGTACTTGCATTTATCTTTATTCTGAATTATTTTCTTAGAATTTTGTGAAGTATCATACATTACCTGAGCACAAAAGTAATGATAAAGAATGCACTCACCAACTTTTTGGGATATCCTTTCACAGTCTTTTAAATTACAGTATCACAGTATGCTAAGGATTGGAAGGGACCTCAAAAGATCATCTAGTCCAATCCCCCTGCCAGAGCAGGAACACCCAGATGATGTTACACAGGAAGGCGTCCAGGCGGGTTTTGAATGTCTCCAGAGGAGGAGACTCCACAACCTCCCTGGGCAGCCTGTTCCAGTGTTCTGTCACTCTCACTGAGAAGAAGTTTCTTCTCAAATTTAAGTGGAACCTCTTGTGTTCCAGCTTGATTCCATTACCCCTTGTCCTATCAGTGGTTGCCACCGAGAAGAGCCTGACTCCATCCTCGTGACACTCCCCCTTTACATATTTATAAACATTAATAAGGTCACCCCTTAGTCTCCTCCAAATTAAAGAGACCCAGCTCCCTCAGTCTTTCCTCATAAGGGAGATGCTCCACTCCCTTAATCATCTTTGTGGCTTTGTGCTGAACTCTCTTCAGCAGTTCCCTGTCCTTCTTGAACTGAGGGGCCCAGAACTGGACAAAATATCCTGGTAAACACAAAATATTCTGGTAAATACAGAATTCTGCTAAACATTTTTTCAAATATAATCTGTATTTTTAGGTTACATTTTACATTAATATATCAAGTTCTTCTCCAGTCATAATATTTAAAAACTATACGAAAAATACCCCAAATCCAGATAGAATATTTTACAATATATTATGCATTAGAGAAAGAAAATAATACCTGCAGTGGAGTGATCAGTATGCATCCAAAAGTACAGGATTTGATTATCTTAACAGATATGTTTTGAGTCATTATTATCTGGTTCAATTTTATTGCTCTACACAATATTTGAGTACATTATACTCACAGGTATTTAATTCCATAAGCTGGCAAAATGCTATGTGAAGTGTTTCTTTCATTTGTTCTTATCTATTTTTTTATTTATTCATTCATTCATTTATTTATCTATTTATCTATTTATCTATTTATCTATTTATCTACTATTTATTTTCCTAGGCAACTATTAACCATACTAGCCAAGCATTAAAAAGTAGAAATAACAACTTACCACTCTTCTTTTTCTCCCCACTTGAAAATGAATCATCTGAACTGTTTTGCATGTTCTTGAAAACCTCACTGAGTGAAAGTGAATCAAAAAGGAGAATTTTGTGAGTCAGAAAGTGGTTCAAGCTATGTTTATTCTCATCTTTTGCAGCAATGAGTTTTTCAGTCTAGTCTGAGGTATTAGAAAAATTGCACCTCAGATATTTATGAGACAGGGAGATTAAAGAATGATCTCACACTTCCAGTCAGTGTCATAACATTTGTCCTTTAACGGGTTTTGATCATAGACAAAATATGACATATACACCACACTGAGGTAGCATTATTCTTCATAATATGGACCAATAGGGTGGTTTTTTGCAATGACTACTGGAACAGGAATTACAAATCACAACAGTGTATACTCACAACACAGAGTTTCTTGAAAAGAAATAGAGATGTTTATGTAAACAGTAAAAAAAAAAAATCCCATCAAAATCTTTAGGGGGAAAAAAAAGTATTCCACTACATTTTTCTACCCTTGGAGAGAGAGTGAGAAAGATTTGTGGCAAACACTAGATTGTCGTAAAAGGAACTCTTGGAAAATGGTCAGATAGTAGAGAGGTGAACACGATGGAGATACAGAAAATTAGGTTAGGAAAGGAGAGATTCTTGTGGAATTTTGAAGGCAAAATTTTGGTGAGTCTATAGGTACAGTAACTCATAACAGCCCTCCTGGATCCATACAAATCCATTTGGAGAATCCTTTGGGAAAGCCAATCATATCCTGGGCTTCAGGTGGCCAGAAGGTCAAGGGAGGTAATTCTCCCCCTTCGCTTCTCTTTGGTGAGAACCCCCCTGGAGTACTGTGTCCAGCTCTGGAGTCTTCAGCACAAGAAAGACGTGAACCTATTAGAGCAGGTCTAGAGGACTTTGCTATAGGAAATGGCTATAGGAGCAGCCATTCAATATGTAGTGGAGGCTTATAAGACAGCTGGAGAAAGACTTTTTACCAAGATTTATAGTGACAGGACAAGAGACAAGTTTTAAACTGAAAGAAGATAGATTTAGATTGGACACAAGGAATAAATTCTTTATTGTGAGTAGTGAGAATAGGTTGCCCAGAGAAGTTGTGGATGATCCCTATCTGGAAGTGTTCAAGGTTAGGCTGGACAGTGCTTTCAGCAACCTGACCTAGTAAAAGATGTCAGAGGGGTTGGACTAGGTAATCTTTAAAGCTCCCTTCCAACACTAACCATTCTATGATTCTAGGATTCCAGAATTGCTTGCTCACTGCAGTCTCTTCCAAACAAGGTACATGTGTTTGGTGATTGTGTGCTGAGTTGTAGAAAGTGTTCTCTCTGTATCATGTTCTGGTCAAAAACTCATTGAAAAGTACTCAGGAATTTTGACAACTGGCTAATCATATTTATAATTATTATTTTCTCTCATCTTTTTCTTAAATATTCTTGTGGATCTTATATGAGAACGGGGAAAGCATTGTCTATGGTTGGCAATAAGGTTACTAGAAATGAAGGTAAGATTCTAGTAAACTGATTCTTCAATTTTTTTATATTAATCTATGAACGTGTGAATGGAAAAGTAGGATTGGGATAACCCTGGAGTGAATCACAGCAGCAGAATACTGAGTTTAAATTGTGAAAAAAATTATTAGATTTAATATAGAACAGTCAGTATTTAAAAGTGTCACATATGGTCTCCACTCATCCACTGCACATATACCACTTTAGGGGTGAAGTTAACTTGCTTTCTCAAATGTGGGTAACTGTCAAGATTCTCAGCTTTCTGAAACTGTGGCTGTGTGATTACAGGAATTAACATGCTCATGTCTCCAAACCCTTACTCAGATCATTAAATTGCCCTTATCAAAGGAGGCATCAAGAATTTACGTTTGGAAAGTTTCTTCATGCCCTTTATTATCTCTAATTGCTCAGGTAAAACAGAGGTCAAATTCATAAGCTCTGAGCTGTTGCCATAAATAATTCTATTCATCTGATGTGAATGAGATAGGCTCTTAGAAATGGGGCGTTTGATATACCCTGCATTTTATGAAATGAAAGGTCATAGGGGAATATGTGTGAATTGCTTTATGAAAAGAGTTCATAGTTCTTTAGAGTAAGGCATGCTTTGTTCTTGCAGTGGTAATCTTGGTTTACAAATCAATTTATAGCTCGGGAAAACCGTGAGAGGAATGAACTTGTAACTACTATTATTTTCATTGTGCTTCTCTTTCCAATCTCAGCCCACTCACACTTGCATACGACATCAATTCTCACCCTACATGCCCAGGCCTCTTTATTTCATAATTGCCCATCGACGCCATTGATTTCCCTCCCCTATATGCTGCATGCTCTACATAAGAGTACCAGATGAAATTTGAGATTCTAAGTGTGGTGAATTTAGTAGTTTTAGCTCAATCCCCAGCCAAGACCACATAAAAACATATGCAACACTGCTCAGTTGACATAGTTTCTTTCATCTGTGCTGAGGAAATGCACTGGAACACATCCAACACTGACACTAAATTGATTTACACCCTTGAGATGCTGGCTACTCCTGTCAGAATTGAGTTTGTTGACAGATGGCAGGCAGCATGGAGAAACTTTCTGTGGAATTGCTTATATGTTACTCAGAAATGGGTAAAAAATCAAATAGCAATATGATAGTGGAAGAAAGGCTGAATAGCTGGACTTATTGTGGCCTCAGGTTTCTTCACTTCCCGACACTTTCTGATTGTCCAAATGAAACAATGTTCCAACAGTTTTTTGAGTTATTTATTATTTTTCTCTTTTACAATATGGTTGCATGTCTTTTTTTACATGGAGAAATTAAAACACATGTCTGACAGAGATTAAAGTATGCATTTGGCAGACAAAGAGTACTTTGTATTCTTAAAACATGAAAATCTTAAAATAATGGAAATATTAGTGTCAGTTCATGCACTCTGGTACTTGAGGTAACAGCTGAACACTGGTCATTAAACAATTTCTGATTTAGAATTAAAATTTTGTGGAAAATTCTTTGTCTCAATTTGACCAGATATGATGTATTTTACCTACTTTCTAATCACAGCCTGAAGACTAACGCTTCAAACCTCCTCACTACCTTTGACAGAGATACCACGTTTCATACTCGCATGTAGATTCCCTGATCCAAGATTTAGTCTTAAAAATATCAATGGCAAAATAATTCCTAAGCACAGAATCACAGAATTACCTAGATTGGAAAAGACCTCATTGAGTCCAACCATTAACCTAACACTGACAAGTCCTTGACTAAACCATATTGCTAAGCATTATGTCTACATGAGTCTTAAATACCTCTAGGAAAGGGTAATCCACCACTGCCCTGGGCAACCCGTTCCAGTATACAGTCTTTCCTACTTAGTTTCTCCTGTTAAAAAGTAAGAAAAGCTATCAGATCATTTAATTTCCCCATAATGCTGCTGTGATATCAAAAATTAAATTGTGAAGTCCTTTATTAAGTTTATTTTAGATTTCAACTAGAAAAATGGCACACTAAAAGCAAGGTGTTAAATGGCAAGTGAGTGCAACAGTTGTGAGGAAGGGCTAAGAAATATTCTGGTAATACTTGGGAGGAATAGCATGAACTGTCAGCTAATTTTATTTTGCTTGTGTTGATGGTTAATGGGGATATGGGAAGAAATATCCAGATTTCATATGTTTACCTCCCAAATAAATTTTATGTCTTTAAAAACATAAGTCTAAATCTGGATGCTGAAAGAAGAGGGGAATAACTAGCTACTGACGAAAAAGAGGATGTATTGGTAAGAGGCAAGTAAGGCATAAAGAAAAAGAAGAGAAACAAGGAGAAAAATGAAAGAGGGAAGAAATAATGAGATATGACAGCCATGACACTTGCTTGTCCATCCCTTTAGGTGTGATATTGTTGACAAAATTTCATGTATTCAAATAATGGGCTTGCTAAGCATTAAGACTCAGAGACAGATGGGATGAAGGGGCAAGGCAGAAACCTTTGAATTAGAGAACATGTAATGTAAATACATATTCTGATGGAATACTGTTAGCCCCATTATTTATTTTTGTTAATGCTGGTGGAAAGCATACAGGGAAATATGTTGGCGAGACCAACTAGTCTGCCTCCTGGGCAGCTTTCTTGACAGCTAGCTGCTTGATGAGTAGACTGCCAATCTTTCCAGGACATCTGATTTCCCAGCTGTTCACCTGGTGAGCTGCTGGCCTCCCAGGCTCTCCAACTGCCTGCTCCACAAGCTCTCCAGCTGGGACTGGGGTTACCTGGTGTTACAAAAATCAAGCTCTCTCACTGGATTCTGTCTTGTCTGGGGTATGGGAGCATATCTATTTTGGAAACTCTGAAATGTTCCCAGTGTTTTGACAGACAGGACAGTATCAATGTCTCACTACTTTCAAAACAAAACAAGTTGCAGTGTCACAATAAGAATCCCAGTTTCATTGTTTCTGACATACTGGTTTTCCTTTAAAGAAGTGTTATTTTTTGTCCAAAATAAGGAAAAAGAAAAAACTCTCTGGATTTCTTGTCAAAAAGCAATACCATTTCCTTACCATGTCAGTGGTAAAAAGACATTTTGATTTCAGAGAATGGAGAAGAACAGAAGTATAATGAGAATATATTCAGTAAAAGACTGTTCAATTTTTATTCTGAATGGCTTTTTTTTTTTTTTTCCAGGGGACATTTTCTAAAATGCCAGGATTTATATAAGATATTAAAATCATAGTCCTATCATGTGAAATTAGCATAAAGTAATACACAATTCTATAGGAAAGAGTTTAAAACTGCCCTTGCTGAGCACCTTTTAAGCCTTTTCTCGGGAATATGATGTGGAAAGCTAGTGTTTTTTCAGAGGCAGCTCTTAGTATTTCAGGTCATTTTCTGTTTTAAATCAGTGTCTGACTCTGTCTGGGAGTTTCACTGGGCATCTCTTCTGCTGCCAAGACAATTCAGAACAGACTTGGAGGGAGTGAGATCACTAAATGCTGAATTAGCTCATAGTTCCTGCAGAACTTTAAGGTTTGCATAGTCACCCTCCTCAGAGCAATAGGTGATATTGATCTCTGACTAAAAAGGGCAGCTGCAAATGAGAAAAATCACTACTGTTCCTTTTAGGTGTTACTCTTCCAACAAGAACACTTACAAATTAATGTCTTATTTTCTCACATCTCTTAGCTTCCCTTTTCTCTTCTCACTTTTCCAGTAGAAAATGAAGGTAAAGGGATTTTCCAAGTGGTTTCAATATCTGGTATTTCAAAATTAGAAACAAACTTTGGGAGCTAATATTGTATTCCATGTTGCATATTTAAACATAGACATTAAGGATTGTTCTGTTTAATATTTTTATCAGTGATCTGGATGAAGGGATCAAGTGCACCCTCAGTAAGTTTGCAGAAAACATCAAGTTGGATGGAAGGTAGGAAATCTCTCTTAACTAAGGGTACAAACACTACGGAGAGATCTGTGTGGGCTGGATCACTGGCCCAAGGACAATTTTGTGAGTTTCAGTAAGGCCAAGTGCCAGGTCCTGCATTTGGGTCACAACAACCCCCAGCAACATTACAGACTTGGGGAACAGTGTCTGGAAAGATACCCAGCTGAAAAAGGCCTGGGGATGTTGGTCAACAGTCCCTGAACATGAGCCAGCAGTGTGCCAAGGTGACCAAGAAGGCCAACAGCATCCTGGTCTGCATCAGAAAGAGTGTGGCCAGCAGGAGGAAGGAAGGAATCATCCTCCTGTATTTGGTATTGGTGAGGTAGCACCTTGAATTCTGTGTTCAGTTTTCAGCCTCTCACTGCAAAAAGACATTGAGGTTCTGAAGTGTGTCCAAAGAAGAGCAATGAAGTTGGTGAGAGGTCTAAGAAGTCTTATGAAGAGCAGCTGCGGGAACTGGGATTGTTTAGTATCCAGAAAATGATGCTAAGGGGAGAGGTTATTACTCTCTACCTGAAAGGAGGTTGTAGTGAGGTGGGGGTCAATGGCTTCTCCCATATGACAAGCAACAGAATAAAAGGAAAGGGGCTCAAGTTTTACCAGGAGAGGGTTAGATTGGATGCTAGGTAAAATTTCTTCACTGAAAAAATTATTAAGCAATGGAACAGGCTGCCCAGGGAAGTGGTGGAGTCACCGTCTCTGGAGGTATTAAAAACCATGTAGATGTGGTGCTCAAGGACATGGTTTAGTGGTGGACTTGTCAGTGTTAGATTTATAGTTGGATTTTCCAGTTCTAATGTTTTCCAACCTAAATTATTCTATGATTCTATCTCAAGACATGTTTCTCCAGAATACATGGCATAGATTTACTGGAGTAACGTAAAAAAAAAGAAAAGCGTGACTTGGTTGTCTAACTATTGACATATAGAGGCATACTAAAAACCATCGTGTATGCAAGACTCCTGAAGGGAATTGACTGATCTAATGATCCATATATGTATGTTCTCATATTCTGCAAAAGTAGCAAGCAATTAGGACTTTCTGGCAAACAGTAGTAGATGCCTAATTATGGCTGGGCAACAAAATTGTGTCAAAATTATATTTGTCAAAATTTTTAGATCAAACATTTTCTTCTTGTTCTGTGATTCTACATGAACCGTTAAAATATGTAAGTTTATGTTGATTAGATGAGAAACATAGTCTTGAAGTTTGTGCTTGCTCTTGTAAAGCCACGGTACAGTATTTCAGGGTCCTATATTCCCTAACATACATTTACTCTGTAACAATTTACATTTAAATTCATTTAGAAAAAATACCCTTTGTGTGTGCAAGATGTTTCAGTAACTAGTGACCTTCTATTTTACAAGAAAACACAGCTAGTAGCTGTCTCATGATATCCAAACTGGGTTGTAGGAGAATGGTTATGAATACTCATTAATTCCTCTGCCAGTTTAAAATACCATTTTTCAAGTGATTCAACAGCTGTAGTATCTACCCAAGTCCCAGGAAGTTGGTAAGAGAAAGTAGTAAGAGAAAGCACTTTGCTGAACTGGGAAACGTGAATATCAGCATTAAAAGCAGGATGGTACATATCACAATATTTTATCCATTCAACTGCACAGTTGAGGAAAAAGAACTTTCATTAAAGCCAACGAGTGTTCTGGGTACTGAGAACACTGAAAGACCCTTAGATGTTAGCAGTAATCTTGTCCTTCAGCTCACTGGTTAGAGAGTGTAGAGACTCAATGATTATTTTAACTATTTTTTTTTTTTAATTGTCTTAATTAAATGTCTTTGTATAGCAAATATTTTACTCAACAGAAATATTTCCACTTTTTTAGCTTGCCTATGGCTTCTACTGTGATTGAATTTGTTTGTGTGTGTGTTTTTCTTTTTCTTCCTTCCTGTATAACAGTACATTGTTTTTAATCACAGAATATGGAGGGTAGGGGGAAGGTCTGGAATTGATGTTGTTGGGGAAAAAAGGGAACCTGAGACAACAGCCAAGAAAATAATGAAAATGGAATGAGGCTACAGAAAACGTGGCTGTCGTGGGAGGTGCTGGGGAGACAGAAGTGGACTCACATAGATTGATTATGTGTAATGGACTGTGGACAGTTGGGGGAAAAATAAGAACATGAAAGATGAAAGTCCAAAAGGAAGCATGGAACAGTTAAGGACAGAAAACTAAAAGGAGATTAAAAAAAAGCCTGGGAGAAAGCCAACATAATCTTGTGGAAAGGCAAAAATTTCATTGCATTGGTTTTGGTATGGGGAACATTGCTCAGAGCAGCTGAGGTAAAGAATGAATTGGGAAGCAAGAACCATCTTAAAAAGTCACACGGCTAAAACCAAAGAGTTTTCACAAATAATTGAAACAAGAAAACACACAGGTTTTTTGCTTTGTGCAACTGGCAGTCATTGAACTTTGTGAGAATTAACCAATTAGAGCAAATTTCTATTAATAGAGAACTGTCAATCCATATGGTATTTTTCAGGCAGAAGGCAATTTTACCATCTTTAAAACTGCTCTTGTGACTTTCTTAAAGACAGAGTACCATATGAGCAGTGATAGGTTTACAACAGGAGATTCATCATGACACCAAGAGATCTCCACACAGTCTCTCAGAGGGTACCCTGAAGCTGCTTCAGGCCTGGCCCTATTTTCCATGAAGGAAACAAATCTGCGAAGAGAGGCTCAAGCACAGCAGCAATTTTCCACAGACAGCACACTCCAGCTGCCCTGAGCACAGTGCTAGCATGACAGTGGGCAGCTCTCCACACCTCTAAGCAGATTCAGAAGAACTTTCTCTTGCAAGTTTCTTTTTCTTGAAGTCACTCAGTGCAAAGTCTACACGGTTTGATCTAGGATCACAGCAGTTCCCTTGCTTCCTGAGAAACCACTCATCAAGGCTTCAAACTCAGATTATAAAACCATTAAAGACAAAGGATATTTTTTTTGGTTCGTGAGATGCCATGTGGCTTTCTGAGTGGATGAGTGGCTTCTGGAATGGAGAGCTTCCCAGTAACTTAGAAGGTGGTTCAGGTGTGTGTCATGTCATATAGTCTAAGTTAGTCATTTCAGTGTAACCTGGTGGCACACTTTTGTGAGAGATGATTTTTTTTAACATATACCAGATCTTTATTCTCTCAAAAACCTGCACCACTGGGATGAGGTACTAAGGGCCTATTTGGCAGAAATAGCACCTGTGAAAATAAATAATCTTAAAATATACATGGAATTATTTTTCTGTATTCTTACATGAAGCAATCAGATACTTGTCTCTCAAATACTGTCTAAGAAGGACTTGGCACTTAACTCAGACAAACCACAATCATTTAGCTATAAGTCAGCCATTAATGGCATATGCCAAGATCATAATTCTCACTTTCCATTTACACTTTCCATTCACTCTTGACATTTGTACCTTTCTCATTTTCCCTAAGTCACAGTCATAATTCTTTCTATTATGAATTCTGTGTGGTTCAGCAGCCTCCATTTCTACTCTCTCCAAGTTACTGTAGGAAGTTCAGCAGAACTAAGAATGACCTATTGTTGCAAGGGTAGATAATGAACTAATGTTCAAATATAGATTATGAACCAATTGTTCTATCTATAAGTCATTCCAGAATTACCATGCTAATATTCTCATTTTTCTCCAAATTGATAGTGTTCTCAGTGGTCCTCTCAACTTCTTGTTCTTTTGAATTTGAAGGTTATAGGATACACAGGTTACTATGATACATTCAGACAGACAGAAATATAAATTATTGGCTATTAAACCTACATAATTATTACTAGTATTGCAATAGTATCAGAGGTTACATTTATACTAACACAGGAAACAGGTTATGCATCATTTTCTAACCTAGAGACTGCTCATACTTCAGGCTCTCCTCCTTCAAGTCAACATGGCCTTGTCCAAACTATGGCTTAGAAGTGGCCATCAGTATATGAACATAGTCACGCAGTCTGAATGGTTGTGAAAGTAGTTACTTCTTTTAAAGACATATCTAGACAGCAACACTCAAGAGCCCAACTGGACCAGGTTCTTGTCACAGATGAAAAAATATTCATCAAAAAGAACCCCCGCACCTTAAAAGTTTTTACATCTGACTACATGAGTGAGATACCTCAGGACAGCCTAAAAACTTTATTTATTGCATGTAAAGGATTCTTCGGAAGACTCTGAATAAAGTTGTATGAGAAGAATGCACACTTGCAGATGCTGAAAAGTGCTATAGTCCCCAGGCTATCTATCTCACCATAAACTGCTTGTGGTCTCACAACTGAAGACAGAAAATTACATTTAGATAAAGTAAATAAATAAACAGCTCCATAGATATAAATAGAAAAGACACAGAGCTGATCACACAAATAAACTATGGTCTCACCTGATGCACCTGACTATTGCAATTCATTTCTTTAGAAATAGGAAAACCTGGAAAAGGAAGAATGGTGGCGAAGTTTCTATCTGTGTAAGGAAAGTATCTTCCAAATCCAAAAGAGAGAGCATTTGGGACTTCATGAAAATGCTCACTGGAAAAATGTAACATGAAGGCAAAAGGTATAATTTTCATTGACCAACCAAAGTAAGAAATGTCTTAATAGCTTTGAAATTGGTAGGCTTGAGATTTAATGAGGGTAAATGATAGTACAATTAAATGATGTTAGGCAGTCCACAAAATGCATGAATGTTTACAAAAGTAAATTTATGTGAATTTGTGAATACAGAGAACCAGAAATAGGCAAGATATAGCCAGGAGTAGATACAAATACACTCACTGCAGAACGACATCAACACATTTCTTTTTCCACTTTGCTACTTTTTACATATTTACACAGATTGAATGCAAATACATATACCTGTATGTATATAAATACATACAGACACAAAATATAATATGTAAGGCACAGTTAGATGCATGTAGAGACAAGCATGAAGAGACATGAAGTTTTAAAAAAACAATGTCAATCTTGTACTTGGTAATATACATATACAGATCTCCTAGATTTTGGCAAAAGCCATGTATCTGAAGATAGAATTCAGCTATAATTTTCATAGCACCTCACAAGCTCATATTTTTTAGTAATGTAATTCATCTAAACATCATCATACATTCTGAAAAGATTTCTTCTTATGCTATACATGAAATTCTACAGAAGATAGCATCTGAAGTGTTTACATTTATTTGGAAATGTTTTTCACACTACACTTATCACAATGTCCCATTTATATATTCTCACTGCATTTCTAGACTGTTGGGCTTTTCTAATCCCTTACATATATTTTCCAGACTGCACTGAATACCAAACAGAATTGTACTCAAAACATCACAGTTTTAGCTCCATCAAAGGAGGTTTCTTGGGACTTTTTCCTTGATAATTTGATTCTTGGTCATTGTTTGTTCATAGAAAAACAGAAAATGTTTTACTCATGATGACTTGAGCTGTGCCTATGAAATTTTTTTTTATTTAAGAATGGAAAGAGAAAAGACTCTGGAGAAATTGCACAGAGAACCATAGCCCTAAGTCCTGAAGTTATGGATGTAAGGAATAACATATTTGGCTGTATAGCAAATACTCTTTTAAAGGACCATATACTCAGTCATTTCCATAAGGTCACTTTTAAATTTTTTTTAAAAATGTATTATAGTCTCTCTGTATTAAATAACATTAGTGTGAAAGTCTTTTGATGATGTGCCCCAAGGAACAAATATCTCCAAAGTATCAAAATACACAGTGTACGTAGAAGACTGTACTAAGGAATTTTTGTCCTATTTTTACATGACAGCAAGCTACAGATTTTAAAGTGAAAATGAAAAGTGAAGCAGAATTGCATGTAGGCATTGGGCCAAAACTGAACTGTGAAAATTTAAACTCTTGTGTAGGCTGCAAGACTACTTTCTTCTCTTGATGGTGTGATTTTCAGACTTGATGTTTTCCCCTCACTGTTACTGTAATCTTAATTTCAAAGACAATAGATCTATTTAGATAGTCTTTGTTCTGAGATTCTTATCAGAAGGATTTCTTTTGTTAATAGAATGCCACATAGCAATACTAATCTGCAGAGTTCAGATTTACCTTTCCGTTTTCACAGGTTTTGCCCTGTTTTGTTTTACCATTTTCTTCCCTTCTGTTCTGGGAGCTACATTTTGAGGTCAATTGTCAGTCACATGCAGGTCATCACCAGAAAACAAATAAAAGCTCAAACACAATGACTGTGCAAGAAACCCAAAAACCTAGAAAACCTTCACAAAACTGAGCTGAAAGTAATTACAACTTGCATTGTGAGATCTTCACATAAAAATTGATATTCCAGAGGTTGTTTCTGTACTTATCTAGAACTCCATTGAAGGTAATTATTAAGAAAGAGCAGTGGTTAAAGGACGTGAGTGTAACTGCAGGTTTATACTCATTATTTCTCCCTTCCGTGATGATGAGTCCAATGTACAATCCTATTCGTGTAAGCGCATATGTAGATAAGACTTTATCTTGGTCTAAATCTGTACCATCAATGCAAAACTTACCTTCTGTTTTGAAGATACTGCTTAAGCAAACAAAATGAGCACAGAACCATTATTTAAATGTAGTACATCTTCACAACAAGCTCAGTAATCATTAAAACATTTAAATGAGAAAAAATCAATTAGACTCAGTAGGATGTTGTATAAACGAGTTGCAACATTCTGTGTGTGTGAAATAGAAGCAGAAACTGTTGACAGAAATTCCTACTAGTAAAGATACCATGTGCAGAATTTATTAGTGTCTCACATAGGTTTCCAGCAGGTGATGTCTATGGCCATGTAGATTTGCTTTTTCTCTGACAGCAGGAATACATAATTTGGCTTTGAGGTGATCTTTTGACCACCTTTCACATCCGATCTGAAGCCTGATCTTCCTCCCCTTCCCCCACCACCACCAACTTTTATGTCAGCCAGAACACATAGGTTAGAAGAAAACCTGTTTATTTAAATATATATATATATATGTATAGAAATTAAAGCTAGGAGTACTGTTTGCCTTTACAGATTTTCTTCAAGCAAGTTCAATATTTGGTTTCTTAGACATGGCCTCATTAGGCACCACACTTTCATTTCTTTATTTTATTGATGATAAGCTTAATTGAAACACAGTGGGACAGTGCTGTTGTAAAGTAAAATCAACACTTTTTCTGCATCTCTGTGGCACGTGCAAGGGGGAGTAGTTTCAAGGCAAATAGCAGAAATCTGTATTCATTCTTGCACAACAGAATGTGAGTACTCATGGAAGATACAGGTGTTTTTCGATATAAGATTGAAGGGAAAACACACAGGCAAAGAATATATTCCTAGCTAGCTGAGTATAGAGATCTTAGAATGATAGGTGATACAAAAGGTGTTATGACTGACAAACAGAACAAGCCAGGACTCTTACAAAGAAAATAATCAAAAAATGTTCATGCATAGTTATTTCTTATTAATGTGCCCAGTTCCAGTGTAGGCACTTAAGGCTGTTCATTGTTTATTGAACATCTTCAGAATGCAGAAATTCTTATTGAACCACAGGCTTTTTCTGATTGCCTACATGAACTTATGCTTTTCGTTCCTGCAATCAATCTCCTTAGCTGTTTTTTTGAAAACAAAAGGCTCAATTGGAATTGGAGCCACTCCCAACATTGCTGGAAATTATCACTGTAAAAGAGGATTTAATCCCATGTGCATAATACTTTTTTTTTCCCCATAGTTCGTGTGCCCTTCTGTTGTCTGCCAATTGCCCACTTCACAAGCTGACTAACCATGGCAACCTTTGCAAAGAGACTGAGGAATCAAAGATACCACTTTTCCACAACTTTCATAAAAATTTGCAGCTAGGAGACCTGAAGAATACAAAAAGAACGAGTCCTGTATTAGTTTACAGCATGATTTCAAAGCTGCAGTATAAGTCTAAGTGCTATCTCTGCTGTTTGAGTGGCCTGACGACTACTCAGCAGGTGTATTGCAGCAGTGTATGACGTGTCATGCTTGAATGTCAGCGGGAGGGCACAAAAATCATAGAATCATAGAATCATAAAATTGTCAGGGTTGAAAGGGACCTTAAAGATCATCTAGTTCCAACACCCCTGCCATGGGCAGGGACATTCCCCACTAGACCAAGGAACTGAGCTTTTTGCAAGGGGCTGGTGAATCAAAGAATATGCTGGTTGGAAGGAATCTCAGGGAAAGGGAGGGCTGTAAACAGTAAAGGACTAGACTTATCATGAAAAAGATACCCAAGGGATCTCAGAGGAAAGTTCTATACAGCCCAGGCTTCTTGACTGATGCTGACTGCCAAAAATCTGAAGAAAATATTGTTAAAAAATTCCACAGGAGAGGAGAGGACTTAAAAGTTTAACCTCATTCTTTGCTCTTAGGCATTGTGCAATGAAATGGATGTGCTCCCAAATGCTTATATTTATTTGGAAGCTGTAAGGAAAAACCTACAAGATAGTTTTCACATTTCCACAGAACTTTTGCTTTTCTGCTGGAGGTCTTGTATTTTCTCCTCCTTCAGATATTTAGATTAATAAACTGACTAAGATACACAGGTCTAGCAGAGCAATGCCCAAGTAATAAGATAGATTTACGAAGATATCAAGAACAAGGATGTATAGACAGTATCTTTCAATAAAGTTCTCAGCAAACAAGCAAATCTGTTGCTGTAAAAGAAACCAAGTATATCAGAGTTCACCTGTTTCATGACACAGAACACCAGTGTCTGCCTGTAAAGACTGCCTATAACGTTAGGAATGAACGGCATCAACCAGTTAAACAAAGAAAAACAAAATCAATGCAATATGTTAAGATGAAGAATAGTGCGAGAAAACTTTACCTAGAAAAGTAACTCAATAAAGACATCCTGTTGAGAACCTCTGCTTTGAAACAGTCTGTTGTGGAGTAAGAATGAAAAAAACTTCTTCAGACATTTTAAAACCTCAGTTCTAAAGCTCTCAACTTCTGATGGATGGGAATGTCAGTTTCCTCTATTTTCAATTCCGTTAGAATGTTAGTCAGCTTATCTTTAATTGTTCTGATGAAGTTAGCTGAACAGACCCCTGCCTACTCCAGCACCTACTCTTGTGTGCAAATACCTCACACTGTCAGTGTAGGTACAAACAGTGCGAAAGAGAATGATGTCTTCCTCCACCTTAATTATCTGTAGACACTGCAGAAGGAGGAGAAAGCAGTGCACAAGAACCTGACTGCTATTCAATTCCTGGGACATGGTCTACATTTTACTATGGGATGGATTTTTGACAAAGATATATTTTTTCAGACTCATACCTGGTCCGATGTGATTTGTTAGTTATGGCACAGCTCCAGTGCTATGAGCCCTGCCAGCAGATTCCTCATGGTGCAGCTCAGGAGACTTTCCGCTGCAATACTCCAAAATCACCAGATGGTAGAAGTTGTTTTAATGCAGACACAGAGGCATGGTTCTGCTCTGGTACAGAAGCAGCTCACATGAAGCAAGTAATTCCTCCTAGAACTGGGAGTGTGGAGGTATCTAAAAGCAAATTCAGGCTAATTTCAAAATCAGCTTCACCTGCTTTGCAAGAATTTTTGTATTAGCTAATACATTCCAATATTTATGAAACCAGAGAAAAGATAATTGACTTTAATGATAATTGTGTTAATTAAACACAATTACTTATGTTGCTCTGCAGATGTGTTTGAATGACACCACTGACCCCATCAAGATAACGCTCTAACACTCCCACAAAACAGCTTTTGACTGACTTACACAATGTAACTTCATTTTACACCTAATCATCTCTAGTATTTCATGCTGAAATTATGGTATGGAGCAGCTGCAAGGCTTGTATCTCAAATACAAGAAAAAGAGACGAGGATATTCTGATATGAAACAGAACAAGATTATCGAGCTCTTTTTTACCTATGATTACTGATTTACTGTAGTTTTGTGATGTCGGTTATGAAGGATAAGGTCAATTTTTGCTGTTTTTTATTTATATTGTATGTTGTCTTTTCTATCCTCAATCATAAACTTAATTGTCACAGAAACAGAGGTGTCTTTTCCCAGACATTTCATTCTAAAATATGATTATCCAGACTTCCTGCTGTTAAAGGCACAGAATTCTAATTACTTCAAAATGAAGCCATTATTCATAAAATACAGGCTTGTAACACACATGTTTACAGTGGATGGAAATTATTATAGAATTTAACACTGTGGAGCTCTTATTCGCCACAGGCTTATTTAACTACTCTGTTCCTTAATACTGATTTGTCCTATCCCATTTAGGAATGATAAAGCACTCGACTCCCTCTTTACTTAGAAAGATATGAGCAGAAGCCCTCCTTCACTGACAATGGGTACTCAAACTTTCTGCCTCTAAATAAACCACAGCTGTGCCTCCCTGTTGTAGGGAGTCCATTGAATTTGGAAATGGCAGTAATTTAATTAGCAGTCACTAGTTCTGAGTCAGATAATTGTCACAGTGGCTAAAGTATATGAAAAATTGAAAATATATAGAGCAATGCAAATTTAGATTCATGAGGAAGAAGGAGAAAACTGTTGAAATGGAGTACTTTTTTCCAAACAGAAAAATGCTGTACACATGATTTATTTTCATAGAACAATGATTGAATTTGGAGAGCAGGTACAATTATTAGCATGTGAAAAATAACAGTTTTATTGCTATAGGCAGACGCTCTTTATCACACCCATAATTCTTGAACTCTTGCTTTTATTTTCTAAGATTGTGTCCAAGAGCAGGATACCTCCGACAGAACTCGATACAGAAAACACAGAATTACCATTGCATAGAGAAACATAAAAAGAAAACAAAAGGTAAAGCAATTCCAAAGAATAAATGTGGAAATATTGTAAGACTGAGGTGGTGGTGAACAGAGGTAAACCCAGTTGGTGGCTGCTCACAAGTGGTTGTCAGTGTTGGAACCACTCCTGCTTAATATCTTTACCAATAATCTTGATGAGGACACCCTTGATAAGTTTGCAGACAACACTGTTGGGTGACAGTGTTGATCTACTTGAGGCTCTTCAAAAGGATCTGAACAGGTTGGATCAATGGACTGAGGCCCCACAGAAAAGGATCTCGGGCTGTTGATCAACAGCTGCCTGAACATGAGCCAGTAGTGTGCCCAGGTGGCCAAAAAGGCCAACAGCATCCTGGCCTGTGTCAGGAAGAGTGTGGCCAGCAGGACTAGGGCAGTGACTGTCCCTCTCCTGTACTCAGCACTGGTGAGGCCACATCTGGAATACTGTGTTCAGTTTTGAGCGCCACAGTATGAAAAAGACATTGAGTTGTTGCAGTGTGTCCAAAGAAGGGCAATGAAACGGGTGAAGGGTCTCAGGAAGAAACCTTGTCAGGGGCACCTGAGGGAACAAGGATTGTTTAACATGCAGAAAAGGAGGCTGAGGGGAGACCTTATCACTCTCCACGACTACCTGAAAGGAGGTTGTAGTGAGGTGGGAAGTGATGTCTTCTCCTGTGTAACAAGTGATAGGATAAAAGAAAATGGGTTCAAGTTGCACCAGGGGAGGTTTAAATTGAACATGAGAAGAAAATTCTTTACTGAAAGACTTGTCAAAGACTAGAACAGGCTGCCCAGGAAGTGTTTGAATCGCCATCCTTGGACGGGTTTAGAAGCCGTCTAGATACTGTGCTCAGGGACATGGTTTAGAAGCAGTCCTGGTAGAGTTACATAATGGTTGGACTTGATGATTTTAAAGGTCTTTTCCAATGAAAATGATTCTATGATCCTAGAATTCTACAAGAACATCTTAGTCAGTGCCAAATATCTGAACATGGCTCCCAAAAATCCTAAGAGCTGTTATTTTTTCTACTGTAGCTCCACAGCACGATGTAGTCTTCTCAGAAGCCAAACGTACTTCTAAAAACTTTAAAATAAAAGGTTAATTTTTGTTAACTGTAGCATGCTTACAAAATGACAAGTAGTACATGTTGAATTATAAACTCATTCACAGACTGATTTAGACCTATTACATTAATGTCCATCTCCATTTGATTGTCATTACTGACAGCTAAATAAAACATGGATTGAGATTAAAGCATGTAAAATTATGTACTAAAATAGGGAAGCCCACAGCTATACCATATTATATCAAAGAAGAACCCTTTCTCTCCCAAAAATACTGCTATGGGAAAACTTTACATATTTGAAAGTACTAGTTTAGAGCAAACCCTGATTTTGAATGAGTTCTATCTACAACACTTTCTGACATACTACCACAGCAGATTACAACTACTTTTTAAGCTTTTCTTTGAAAAATAGGAGACTTCTATAAACACAGCAACATTGAGAAACATCATGTCACTGAGGTGTTTGCTTTAAGTCATTTTATATTAAAGGTTTGAGTAGTTTGGCACAATGAATCAACTTTAAGGCTTAGGTAAATGGAACAAGCAAAAAAATATAAAATGGAACAGAGAAAAAGATAGCTTTTAAATATTATGTTTGGGTAAGCTTGGCATGCAACCTGGGCTGTGTTTGAACTTCAGGTTAGTTTATGTTACTTATGTTTTTTCTGCATCTGCCTGGGACAGAGTTAACTTTTCCCACAGCAGCCCTCATAGTTCTGTGCCTTTTGTTTATAGCTAGAACGGTGTTGGTAATACACCTGGCAGCCACCCAAGGGCAACCCACCACAATGTAAAAATCTATTTGGAAAGGTATTTAACTTTTTTTTCCTCAGCTACATTTTTCAATAATTCTTTTTTTCCACACTCAGATTTTGAAGCCAAGTTAGTAGTGTAGAGGGATACCTATGGATTCGGGGTTTCCCCCCCGCAAAAGCTTGTGTATTCAGAGCTCAGAAATGCCTCACAGCTTTCACTGAAAATATGACATAATCACAAGTTGCTCATCAATGTATTTGAGCTAAGCTTCTTTATTGAATATCTGTTTGTAAGGAACAGTTTTGAAAATACTGCAGAATGATAGCTGAAGCCAGTTCACTCGGACTGCGTGGCAGGGACAATAAAAATCTGTCTTTATGGTTTTTTTTTTCAGACTGATTTGTGCTAGAGATACTTCTGCCATAAACCAACTTGTTAAATATGAAAATCTCTTTCCAATTGGCTTAGGTTTTCTCTGCTTTTACTTAGGCAGACAAGGTCTGAGGGCAAGGGTCCTGGTCATGGTGCTTTTAAAGATCTGGGCTGCTCATCTCTCACTGTCCCAAGAGACTCCCTGCAGTAATGTCTCTAGGGCTGGAAAGGAAAACATAACTGTAGAGGTTGGGGCTTAGAGAGGTGGGAAGTATCCAGTTTCTAACCATTTTGATTAAACCCTTCTCACTCTCTGACCACTAAACACTTCTTTAGTGAATGGTTTCATTAGAAACTTCTGCTTTTCCTTCAAAAGAGGAAGTGAATGAAGAACGACTGTGTTCCATGTTTTTTTTTCTGGAAGTACACAGTAGAAAAGGTTATTTTAGGTGTTTACCCATAGTTTTAATTAGAAAGCAGACTCAGTCTTGTGGAGTTACTGCATAAAAGCTAAACACCATTTCATTCTTTGTATCTGATTTACACGTTCAATATAAAACCCAAAGGTATTTCCTTGGTTTTATGACAGCATCCTGAACCTGATTTTAGCATTCTGTCTACAAATTTACTAACTCGTGGTAGGGTTCCTTCACTACTTTTTCTCTTGACAATATTTTTCTTTAATCCATTGTTATAGCCATGCCCACTTCTATCATATGGAAAATTTTAGTGCAACAGTCAAAATGACATTGAAAAAAAACCAAACCAGTTGCCTCAAGTCAACATTCTCCATGGCATTTCCAACTGTTTTCACCAAAACAAGAATATGAAAATGTGATCATTAAATTACAATTTTAATCAATGATTGGAAAAAACTATTTCATACCACTTCAAAAGAAATTATTTGATTTTAACTTCTTGAAACTATTTTCAAGATAACAAATAACTAGATTAATAATAATAACAGCAATAATAGGCAGTATATCACACATCACCTAAGTATGGAAATAATCAGTATGTCCAAAATCCTTGCTTAATTTTGGCTGGATTTCAAACCCTGTGAGAGCTTACAGAAATAGTAGGTATTGTCATATACAGGCACAGGGACTGGAACTTGAACGTCTCACTGACAGTATAAATGATATAACATCCATGCTACAAATTTATTTCTCAGAGTCTGGCTCTCTATTTTACTGAATATTTAATCAGTCTGTGCTGAGTGGACTGGAAGACTAGTGGAGATTGATAGCCTTCTCCCTCCTCTTGGAACATAGCCTATCACACCAACGTGAGGTGAGAGAAGCGTGGGAGTGCCTTCAGTCTGCTGCTGGGCGAAAGAAGACTGCAGCCATCTCCAGACAGCCTTCTGAAACTGTCCTTTCTGAGTATTTCCCACTCAAAATTACTCAGTGATGGAATTTCTGACTTCATGAACAATTACAGGATTATAGCAACTGCATTTTTGGCTAAGAACCTTTTCGCCAATGTTCTTACACTATTGTTCTCTGTACAGTTACTATCTCTAACTGAACCTAGACTATTTATTATTTGTTTTGGTATACATAACCTTAACTCAAAATATTTATCATACTGTGTGCCACTCTATTTTTATATTATAAGAAGCTGATACTCACCCTTTACACGTACCATTGATTTTATGTGTAATTCTTATCTTACTCATCTTCAGTAAACAAAGAGCTGATTAGGCAGTTTCCAAAGTTAGTGAGTTGCTGGTTTGTTGGGTTTTTGTCTTCAATCTATTTAGAAGGTACGTGAGAACCATCTTAAAAGAAATCTTTGGCATCCTAATGGTCAAGCTACTTGAAAAAATAACCATGGTTTTAAATTTGCTCTCATTATATGCCAGATTTTTTTAAACACAAAATAGTATAGAAAAAAAACCTGCTTCTTAATGCCTTTTCTATTCCTGAGCATGGATGTTTTATCCAAACTTCCATAGTGCATCTATCTTCAAATGTCATTGGAAGACAACTTTGACTTTCACGAGTTTGTGGATTTTGCTGCCTCTGTATAAAGCATTGCCTCTTGAAAAGGATGAATTCTCTATATGTGTTAGGCTGAGATCATTCTCTCTGCTCTACTGGAGCTTTGCCATGTCATCCCAGTCAGGGATCACCCGTCAGATTTGTAACCTGAATCAAATATGACATGGCATGAGTATTCACGAACTTTTGACATTTTCTATGCTAGGAAAAACTCAAGTCCATTTAAAAAAAAAACAAAACCAGACATACCATCCACTTGGATTGTAGGAGACCCATATTGCTGCCTCTGCTTTACTTTTGTTAGGACAAAAATAATTTTAAACTTTGGTAAAAATTTGGTATAGAAGCAATGTTATACACATGCATAAACACATGCATACAGAAACACATATGACCAAATGTAGGGAAAGTAATTTCTGAATATTCATATCCTTCCTGAGAATAAAGAGGCTTCAGGGAACATTAATGCTACTAACATGAATATGGAGTTTAGATATTAAAATTCATGAAGACCTGTCAACTGAACTGATGCAAACTCTATTTGCCAGAAATAGAGGATGACATTGCAAGCTGGCAAAGATGAAAGCAGCTCAAGAAAAGCTCTTCTTGGTGCTATTTCATCCCCCTGAATGTCAAACAAGCTGTCTTTCACCAATCTGGAGCTACACACAGAGTGCAATTCTGTGATATTTGGTGAAGGTGTTCTCCTGAGTGCAGGGGATGTGCCTCTTTCTCTGCTTCCCAGACACCAGACGGCCCAGGATTTGGAATGACAGTAGGCTGCCAACCAAATTCTGTGTTTACTCAAACATACGTTGTCTTCTCTTCCAGATGACTTGTAGTGAAATTTAACAGGCGTCATCCATATGTTCACATTCATATTCCACACAATACTTGCACGGAATATCAGCAGGTCCCTTTCAGAAAGCGCTAAATGGCTTCCCTAACAAGGGGAGGCACTATGCATATAGAAATTACATGACAGAGTTGCCATCCTGCTAACAGGACTTTGTCAGTCAATGTAAGGTTTCAACGTAAGTTTCAAAGTTTCGTGTTTCAAACATGAGTAATTTAAATCGTGGACCATTTAGAATTTATACCTCACTTAAAAAGTTTATTCAAAAATAATTTAAAGTCTGCAGCTTTGTTACTAATAAATTTCTTACAAAAATCAATGAATCATTGTTCTCTGCTGCAGCAAATCCTGTGCAGAACATGATACATTAAGCATAAACATCTGGTATATCTGAATTCACAGATGGCAAAGATGCTGGACTGGAAAACCTGGACTATTTTTAATATAAGTTTTATAAAGTTGAAGTATTGCTGCTCTCATCTAGAGGTTTTGCTGGACTGTTTTATGCATTGCACCACACTGAAATTACTTTTTCAAAGGCCTCAAGTTGTTTAAAAAATTTCTGGGTAATGTTTTTCACTGAGTAATAAACAGATGCTTGACTGAACCATTCTTTGAATGAGTCATTTTTATAGCACAAATAAGAATCATATCTTTTCCCTCTTTCTTTCTCTTCTAAACATTCATATACATGGATAATTTCAGGTACCTCATCTGACAGCATCAGCAGCCCACATTAGTAGTTTTTCTTTTCCCTTGTGGTCATTGATCACAGGTAAATCTTATGGCCAGAGGAATAGAGTTCTAGAGAACCTCATCATGCTGAGAAATTCACTGAAAGCTTTCAGAAAACTCGACGCTCTCTCAATGTGGGAGAGAATTCTGAATATAAAAGGGATATTTTTTAAGTGCCAGTGAAAAAAAAAAGAATACATGGTACAATGAATGAGTGGAGCTGAAGACATGGGTCCCCTCTGTGTCTTGTGGAACAAAAGTTTAGAATCATAGAATCATCATAGAATCATAGAATGCATTGGGTTGAAAGGGACCTTTAAAGGCCACCTAGTCCAACCTCCTTGCAGTGAGCAGGGACATTTATTACTGGATCAGGTTGCTTAGAGCTCCATCAAGCCTGACTCTGAACACCTCCAGGGATGGGGCTTCTACTGTCTCCCTGGGTAAGCTGTTCCAGTGTTTCATCACTCTCATTGTAAAGAACTTCTTCCTAATGTCTATTCTAAATCTACTCTGCTCTAGTTTAAAACCCTTGCCCCTCATCCTATCGCTACATGCCTTTGTAAACAGTTCCTCCCCAGCTTTCCTGTAGGCCCCGTTCAGGTACTAGAAGGTGACTATAAGGTCTTCCTGGAGCCTTCTTTTCTCCAAGCTGAACAAACCCAACTCTCTCAGCCTGTCTTTGTAGGAGAGGAGCTCCAGCCCTTTGATCATTTACTCCAACCCTTCTCTGGACCCGCCCCAAGAGTCCTTGTCCTGTGTTCCAAAGCTAGATATAGTACTCCAGGTGAGGTCTCACCAGAGCAGAGCAGAGGGGCAGAATCAATTCTCTCGATCTGCTGGCCACGTCTCTTCTAATGCAGCCCAAAATGCAATTGGCCTACTAGGCTGTGAATGCACACTGTTTGCTCATGTCTGGCTTTTCGTCCACCAACACCCTCAAGTCCCTCTCTGCATGGCTGCTGTCTATCACATCATCCTCCAGCTTTTGTTGATAATGAGAATTGCCCTGACCCAGGTGCAGGACCTTACACTTGGCCTTGTTGAACCTCATGAGGTTCACATGGGCCTACTTCTCCAGCTTGTGTAGGTCCTTCTGGAGGACATCCCATCCCTCTGGCTTATTGACTGCACCACTCAGCCTAGTGTCATTTGCAAGTTTGCTAAGAGTGCACTCAATCCCATTGTCTATCATTAATAAAGATATTAAACAGCACCAGTCCCATTACAGATCCCTGAGGGATAACACTTGTCACCCATCTTCATCTGGATATTTAGGCATTGACCACTATCGTCTGGATGCAACCATCCAGCCAATGCCCTATCCAATGAACAGTCCACCCATCAAATCCATATGTCTCAAACTAAGACAGAAGGATGTTGTGGGGGACCATGTCAAAGGCCTTACAGAAGTTCAGACAGATGACATCCATATTCAGATGTATAATACTAGATAATCCACAGTGTTTCCAGCACCCCTTTAACATGAATCTACATCTCAGAAAAATAGTTAATTGCCACTGAATTTATTCCCTTTAGATGTGAAAAGTTCAACATTCCTTTTGAAACAAAGTATTTCTGACCTATAAAAACAAACAGTGATCCTGCTCTGGCAGGGAGGCTGGACTAGATGATCTTTTGAGGTTCCTTCCAATCCCTAACATTCTGTGATTCTGTGATTCTGTGAAAATGAGTTTTACTAGACAGAATTAAGTTCTTTCTCCTCAAAAGTGACAATTACCATTCACATTTATGGAACAAGACAGGAGACATGCTCTCAGTCGATTCTCATTCTTAGAAGTTAAAGCTTTAACATCTATAACTCTGTGAAAATATATATCTCAGCCTACAATAAAGATAATATAGGCAAGCAAAGTCCTTTTCTTGGAGCAAATTTTCACATGGCATCCTACGGAATAATAATATGCCAGTGCTAATGACATCACATAAGAGAATCCCCTTTCAGCTTGTGCTGTGAATGAGATAGGCCATACTCGCACACAAAAAGACAAGAAGAAACAATAAAAACCTAAATGAATTGATTTGTTCTGTACTTGGAAAGCTGTAAGTAATTAAATATGGTCAGTTTTGCAAAATGTGTTTTCGTTCATTTCATTTGGTTGTGAACTGCTACACTCCCAAGGCTACTGGCAGGTACATATTTGGAGTTTTCAGGGCAATAGATACAACGGAAGCCCAGAGCTTTTTGATCAGAACCATGAATAGCAGAATCAAGCTCTCTAGCTATGGGTGTTTTTTAAAGCAGTAAGAAACAGAGTAGGATGAAAGTCCTCTAAGAAGCTTCATTTTCCAACTCAAAATTTTAGCCTGCTTATTAGAATTCCTCTAATAACAAGATGGGGAAAATGAACAAACAGAGGCTTTGCTGCAGAGCAATTAGACGCAAAAAAACTAAACTGAGCCAGGAGGTGATGGTTCCTCCAACAGTTAAGTGTCTGAAGTAGCAGTATGTAAATAACCACTCATTCCCAGAAACAATTTGGTTTTTATCCTAGCGCTTAGGGTAGGACAATGATTAATGAACAATAAGAGGGAGAAAGGGTGAGATATAAAAGAGGAAGAACATGGTCTGGCTAATCACATGTTACTGTGTCATATTTTGATATATTCAGACTGAATTTATACAAGTACATATATTTTTTATAATGCAGACATACAGATATACATACATATACATATTTGATTCTGAGATAAAAATTAATCTATTGTGTGCTTTTCAAATAAATCTGAGACAACTTTGTAATATAAGCACTCATCTGCCTGTTTTTTTCATATGCTAGCATCCAAGAGCTGCAAGAACAACTATGGTACCTTGTGTGCAGCTGTGGGTTTTAAGTATTTGAAAATTAGGCTTCACATTATCATTTGAATATTCATAAATAAGGAAACATTGTCTAGAGTAGCAAAATTCATGGTTAGTATTTTACAGATGAATAAAGAAACAACAGAAGGCGTTCTCTTCAGGTCAATTTCTTTCAGAGAAGTGTTTCTGCCTCAGAAGATTTTCTTATAAAATCAATGGACTTGGCATCTTGAAAACGTGCTACCTCTGCACTTTTGCCTGGATTACTTACCAGCTTGACTGTTGCAAGAGTTTTCAGGCAGAGAAAGATTGTCTGAAAGTTCTGGGTAACATAAATTTGTCCTTCCTTGTAACCTAGGAAGTCATCTGGACTTTCTTTCATGAAGAAATCTTCCAAAGTCATGTTACTGAAATTCATCACTTTGCACTGCAGAGAAGTCTTGATTGTCATTTTATGAATGTGTGATCAAGTTGGCCAGCTATTAACTGACTTTTTTCTATAAAAACTATACAATTCCAAAGTAGGATCCAGTGCATGTATTCATGCAGATATATACAAATCACTACTCAGTCCTTAGCACGATCAGAGAAACATATTATTGCCCTCTTGCACAGCAGAAAAAAACCATAATCCTTTGCAAAATTATTCTAGTTTTGTCTGGGATAGAGTTAATATCATTCATAGTAGCTGGTACGGGACTATGTTTTGGATTTGGGCTGGAAACAGCATCAATAATGCTGGGATGTTTTTGTTATTGCTGAGCAGAGTCAAGGCCTTTGATGCTTCTCACCCCATCCCACCAGTGAGTAGGCTGGAGGTGCGCAAGAAATTGGGAGGAGACACAGCCAGGACAGCTGACCTCAACTGATCAAAAGGTTATTCCATACCATAGGATATCATGCTCAGTGTATACATATATATATACACATATATACAGAGCTAGGAGAGAAAGAAGGAAAGAGGGGACATTCACAGTGATGATGTTTGTCTTCCCAGGCAGGCGTTTTGTGTGCCAGAGCCCTGCTTTCCTGGAGATGGCTGAACACCTGCCTGCTGATGGGAAGTGATGAATCAATTCCTTGGTTTGCTTTACTTCTTCTGTGCACAGTTTTGCTTCACCTATTAAACTGGTTTTACTGCAACTCACAAGTTTTCTCACTTTTACCCTTCAGATTCTCTCCCTTATCCTACCAGGGGGAAGGGAGAGAGCAGCTGTGTGGGGCTTTGCTGCTGGCTGAAGTTAATCAGCAACAAAAAATGGCTATTACTTTTAAATGCAGCAAACATTAATATTAATATTAGCATTAAATTTGGTTTCATTAATAACATAGTATTTCCCATGGATCTGAACCAATTTGGCTTGTATTATACTAGGCATCACAGAAACATATAACTCAAAATTATCCCAGCACCAAGAGTTTTCCATGTAAAATGTACCAGATTCCCCAGTAATCATCACTGCCTTCATAATTAAATCTATTAACGCAGCTCACATAAAAAGAAAATAATTTGATTTTCTGTAAGAAAATATATATTCCCCTTGCTATAGACATTATAATTCAGCAATCAAGTATGGGTGCACATGCTGTGAGTTGGCTGACTATGAATCAATTTCTACCAAACGACCTGGTGCCAGCATGGCACTAGTACTCCGCTAGCAAATTCTGCAGTGCTCAGGACATGCTCAGATTCAGGAGTGTGCGAGCTTGACTCTGCAGGTTTTGGTCATCTGAGAGCACAGTCAGACTGCTCAAGACTGCCTAGGACGTGCTGGCAGACAAAGCCCCTTTGTAAACACCTTCACCTGGGAAACATACAAACTGTGGGTCTTCCATGTGTTAGCTCCACCTCGCAAAGCCAGCGTGAAGGCACTTAGTTAACAACATTTGATATTTTGTGTGTGAGGTGCAGTCTGGGAGGAAATTTAGAATAACAAGTTCTGTTTAGAATGACGGCATCCTTAAGCTCTCCTTGTTTTGAATGCTTTTCAACTGCGCATATGGAAGAGTTCATGTGCTGAATGATATTTCTTGTTCGTGTAAGACGTCTGTGGAAATTGCTTTATGACATCAAGATTTGATAAATGATGTACATAATAACAGACATATGACAACCATTAAGACTCAACATTTGCCCGCCATGGTCTATTAAATACCACTGTTTGCTTCAATCTTCTGTGTAAGAAATAGCTGTTGAATGGATATTTGGTAAATGTATTAACTATTTAAATAATTATTGTATCATATACCTTTTATATTGAACCCCTGTAATTCACATTATTATTGCTTGTTATTAAAATGTCCATCTTTCTTCTCTTGTCATGAAAAATCTCTCTTGGTTAAAGTCAAGCTGTCGTTTTCCTACAGAAATCTGATGTTAAAAAACAATTATTTGTCACATGCTGGTTTAAGAAAATGTGTAATAGCAGAGATCCTGGGAAAGAGAGACTTTTCTTAAAGAAAAACAGAACAAGGAGTCTTCATTAAAAATTGTCTGAATTTTGGTAGAAATATTCTTCCTGATGATACAAAATTATATAATAGAATATAATAATACATAAATAATCCACAGAAATGTTGCAGATTTGAAAGTTGACAGCTTTGCTTATCAGTATCTTTAAATGACCCATAATTTTTGTGTGATAACATCCAGGCAATGATTCTCTCAAACCGCTGTCACAGACATATTCTTAAACTAAATTAAACTAAACTACTTTACTTTCATGAAAGACTAATTCAGTACTGAGAGGATTTATGCATGTAATTATGACTAATGTTGCTGGGAGATCATCCTTTTAAATCTCCTGCAAAGGAGTGGAAGAAATACATTATTAGTTTTAATCAATATTTAGTATAATAAAATATATGTTTAATTTAAATACATTCTCCAACAAATTATCATTCTGTGGCATTATTTGTGCTGAGCATGGATCCAGTAATCACATTGTGGCCATATAGTTATGACGTCATAAAATGTATTTTCTAAATAGATTATCCTTGTTGGTTTATACTCAAAAATTAATCCAAAAAGTTTGAACAGAATGCTAGCAAAATTCTAATTTTGCTATAAGTGAACAGAATGAATGTTTCCCAGACAAAAATATGGCAATCAGAAGAAGTACTGTTTATTTGCTTAAACACCCCACGACAATTCAGCAATGCTTAGATAATGTCTTCATCAAGAATTTCCACCTTACCTTGACTGGCAAATGTCAGGGTCAAGAGAAGGCTTAGGATGAAGGAATATATAAGAGATTTCGATCTATCAAAAAGATATGAGTATTTCAAAAATTCTGTCCTGTCCTCTGTCTGTCTGGCAGTGAGATAGCAATCACAGTAATAGTAACTTTAATGTTCCGTGTGGACCTTAATCCGCTTTGGATGAACCCAGAAAAGAGTAAGATGTTAGGACGATAAAAAAGACAGCTCATTTCAGATACTATAAAACAAATACTAGGTGCAGACAGCGAGTAGACAGAAGGTAATACCAGCAGCAATTCACATTAAGGGGAAAGATATTCCCATGGTATTGCGAGGACAATGAAAGAAAATTGTGTAAAGACAGAATGGTTATCAGCATGCTAAATCTGAACACTGAAAGAGAGCAGTAATGAGGCTAAGAGATGTGCAGTGGTGTTTCTATCAATTCACTCTTCACAGTCTTTTCTTCTTTATAATGCACCTCTTCATTAGTAATTAGAATCACAAGTTATCACAGAAATTGCAAATAATGGCCCAGGTATTCTTAAGCAAAGAAACAGACAGTAAAACTGCCTGCATGAAACTTTAAGAGAACTCTAAGCCAGGACAAGAAGGAGAAGAGATAATGAGAGGTAAGATGTCTGTCTTTAGCTGACTTATTTTCCAGAGATTTGTCATATAACAATAACAGTAATAATAACAACTACACCAAATTAAGTCAGCTATGAGATCAGTTAAAAAAAAAACATATGATTTTAAGCAACAATCAAATTTCTCAAAGACCTTTATGTGGGCCTCTAAGTAAGAGTCAGAGTTTTGTGATGTCCTCAGTAAGGTAAAGGTTGTAATCATCAAAATCCACATAGGTTCACCATTTTTTCAAAAATTAGCTAGCTACAATACCCAATAAGCAACTGCAAGTGAGAAGATCTGCATGGAAAGTAGCTTTGTTGAATTTTGTTGTATGTTAAGTAATTTTATAATAGGCACTAAAAATGTCTTGGCCTTGCATTATTAAAGTTAAGAATCATTTCGCCACTGGATCCATAGGACTTAGCTCTGTGTTCACAAAGCAGTGAAACATAGCAGAACTGGCAATTAAATGCTGAGAAACTAATTAAAAATAATCAAAAGGGATACAATTAGAAAGAAGTCAGGCGATATTAGAATAAAGTGAGATGCCACACACAAATATCCACTCTGTCATTCTGTTCTGCAGAGAGCATAAACATACGGTTATTGCCTTACAACGTAGAGTAGGATGTGAGCATGCACAAGAAAATAAAATAGTGTAAGGGAAGTTAACCATCTGCTTGCTATTAAGCAGGAAAAACTGGCTTTCAAACAGCATAGAATTATGGATCAGCCTCCAGTTCCCTATTCCTCTCCCTCCCATAAAGTTTCTTCATATAAAAACACCATTAAGTGGGAGCTACTTTAATACAGACGTACAAGCAGAAAGTGCATATATCATAACAGAAATTACAGACAAAATAAAAAGGAGGAAAGTAAATGGAGACAAAATTGTTATTTTATTAAAATTCCTAGAGGTAATTTTGTCTCAGACTAGACACCATGTCAGTCATGGCTCAAAGAAATCCAGCCAACACTGAGACAGTCTATCCAGTACGGATATTTGGAACAGGGATATACAAAAAGATAATGAGAGATATGTGACACTAATGTTTCATCTCATAGTTTTCAGAGCAAAATCACTGTCAGCAGGTATACAAAAATATTTTCTGTTACCAAAGAAAATCTTCAGCTTGGTAAAGTAGGTACGGAGTCTTGCTCACACAACAAGTTTCATACAGACTGAGGATAATTAGGATAATTCTGAAGTCTGGGAGTTCAAAAGCTTTTGATTGATACCTCTCAGTATCTTTTCCCCTTCTTGTCCTGGCTTAAAGTTCTCTTAAGGTTTCGTGCAGGCAGTTTCATTGCTGTTTCTTTGCTTAATAATGCCTGGAACATTTCTTTCTTCTTCCGGAGAAGAGGAGGAGTTTCTGTAGGGTGCTGGCAGAAGTATGCTGGTTTATGCCATAAATATATTGTTAACAACAGGGTAATTTCAAGCTGAAAAGAATAAATACAGTCTCCTCCTTATGAATATGCTTCTTACTTCTGAGTATAGGAAGTTTCATTGTACAAGTGGAAATAGGATGACAGGCTAGGAGAAGAGAGGAACCAAACCTCACAACTGCACTTTTTCATGGCTGCTTCCTATTAATTTCTCAAGATAACACAGGAATCAATTATTCTGAACTCCATCTCTCTACCATAGCTCCAGTGTATTCTGCCTGGGCACGTGTACACAGTTTCTGCTTAACCAACCAAAATGTGTCAGGGAGGACAATGGAAGGAATTTACAGCTGGTTCTCTGAAAGCTTCTCTAGTACCATCTCAGCAGAGTTTCTCACAGAATCGTTTAGGTTGGAAGACCATTGAGTCCAACTCTTAACCTAGCAATGCCAGATCCGCTTTAATAACATCCACATAAAGCCATGGGCAAAATAGGCAATTGTCTAGAGCAACTAATCATCAGAACAACAAAAGTGCTATGGTGCCACTTGCCGAAGAAGAAGTACGTCTGCTGCTGTTTTGGCTGATATTTCAATAGGAACTATCTTATGATGCTGAGGAAGATGTAGGAGAAAACAGAGAGGGGAAAGATTATGCTAAAGTGGCAGGGATGTCTACAGAGTACTTTAATACACTGTAGGGCTTTCTCAGCTTAATGTCGAGGGTTAGGGCTGGGTGAGCCACTGAATGCTGACAGGTTGGGATGCAGAAAGGCTCTTGCTCACACTTGCTCCTATAGTGACCAAGGTCACTGTTGGCTCTTGCGTCACATACTGGGGGTGTCAGGAAGTAAAAGGAGTCACAAGGAAGTGAAAGGTTGCACCTTCAGTGAGAAACAGACAGGGTGGGCGACCAACAAGAGTATTCCGTTCCATATACATCATATTCAGTATAAAGCTGGAGGATCGCTGGGGTTAAACCTTCTTCTTCAATGTCCAGTGTCCAAGGAGGACTCCATTTGATCTTCTGCCTTTCATCTCGATCCTGACTTCCTGATCCATCTCCTGTATCCAAGTCCCCTCTGCTGCTGAGCCTGGGGCTTCCCCGGTACCGCCTGCTCTGCAGAATCAGGGGCAATCGTTATCGGGGAGGGAGTCTGTTTCTATATCGGTTTTGTGTATAAGTATACAGATTTTTTACTATTGTTTTATTAAAGTTGTTTATCTTTCTTTTCCAGTCTGTAAGTCTCTCTACCTCATTCACTTTTCCTTCCCATTTTGGGACACGAGAGAGTGTTAAAGAGTGTCTGTCAGCATTCAGTGACCAGTCTAGCCCTAACCCTCCACAGTATGCTTTATTGTGTGCTGTAGACATCTCTATACTCAGCTCCACCAGCACACTCAGTAGAAGTTCTGCTGGGTTTATCAGAACTATGTGAGTAATTGCTAAATGAAAACCTAACTGCTCTGTAAACTACACTGAAGTCTAGGCTCTGTACCTGTAATTGGCAGAGTTTTAGCAAAGAAAATTTCCAAGTATAGTTAGATATTAAAGTTTCCACTACTGCACTTGTTTACTGCTGAATAAGTCTACACAGTTACCATTTTTTGTTAGCAAGAATCCACACTGGTAAGATATATATACAAACTCCTCTCTCATTTGTGCTACTTCAAGCATTTTTCGGTGCACAATTTCTGTATTTCTGGTGATGGTAGATAGAAAGAGCTTGAGTTTCAGATCTCAAAGGGGTGTTCAGTAAAACTAGCAATTAGGAAAAAGGGAACAGACCTCTTGTGAAATAACTGAGAGACTATGAACATGGATCCCCATGGTTTTCTTTTTACTGTCACTTTTCCAACCTGAACTGCGGTTTAATGAGACCAGGTTTAATTTTCAGATATGAAATCTGAATCAGACGATAAAGCAGTCTATGTCATATCTTTCCTGTGGCCCATTTGGGAAGCCAATCAATCAACTATCATCATATTGCAGACATTACAAAGGCACTGAGATCATTCTTTAGTCTCTTAAACTTACTCCAGCAACATCTAGGATGCCTCATGTACTAATCAGCATTTTTGCTGATCTCTGTGTTTATCATCTGTTTTTCTCAGGCTTCTGTGAAAACTACATATTTTTCGTAATTCTCCAAATTTAAAATCAATTGATGTGAACAGAAAAGGGAAATACATTCATACCTATAACTATGCTTAAAACCTATAATGGTAAGCAAGGTATACTAGCTAAGCAGATGGTTATATCCCAGTCTCTACAACTGCTCAATGGAAAACGATGATGTGTTTCGTTACATTGTCTTACTAATATTTCCAAACTTTTTATTAAGGCATATTAAAAGCATATCAATTTAAGAAGGGTCTTGCTAAAGTGCATCTTATTTTGTATTTTAACAGCTTTTCGTATAGTTTAATGTGACATGGACATGATCCTGCAAGAGTAAGAAGGATTGAATGAACTCCAGCACTTAAGATTTTTAGATCATGTGTCTTTCACAAAGACTATGGAGATTGACATCCTGTTTTGTAAAGAGAAGGGTCATATTAAGAAAAAAAAAAAACACCTCAACAAACAAACAAAAAATCCAATTTATTCATTATTCAAAATGGAACAGAGTTTTCTTTACTGGACTTCTCTGTCTATGAGGTTCTGTGTGTACATTGTCAGGAATGCTCTTAAGATGAACTGCAGGATGCCTCACAAGTAGGATATCCTTTGCAATTCATTGAAACCATTCCTTTCTCATAGTGTTAGAATTTTCTCTCCTGCTTGTGATACCCATATAGCAATCAGAGATCTACTTTACCAGCTCACTTCTCCTTTCCTGCCCAGCTGGATATGTACCTCATTTTCCCGAGTTTATGACATATGACGAGAATTAAAAGCAAACAATATTCAGATGGACTGCTTTCTGTCTGAACCCCAAAGGGGAAAAAAAATACTTTAAAAAGAAACATGGGGCCACTTACTGAAGAAATCACTTCTATGGTACTTCATTCCATTGCACTGTAATGGTTTTAAGATTATTTTATATTAACTTTGGTTCAACAACAAAATCCCTTACTCTGAAGGAGCTTGTCCACAGTTTTCTAAACCTCTTTAGTGTAAAATAAAGAAACTGAAAAAAATAGATGATGTACAGTAACCACAGTGTCTATATTAAAGTCTTGTTACTGTATCATTGCTGCTAGAGTCTTCATTAAATCTAATTCAATGACACTATGTGTAAAAGCAATCTTTCCTCAAGAGGTAAGTCTGTAGAAAGCCTTTTACAAAATCATTCTGCTGCCAAAACAAAATAAAAAAAGAAGATGGAAGAATTACACTGAAGCTAGAGTTAGAGCAAGATGTTCACGTAAGATTCAAATTGATGGATTGATCATTGTGGGTTAGCAGGCTTAATAGTTTTTAACTATGCAAATGTCAATAATAAAGAAATTTTAAAATAATTGCTGATCCATTGTGCACCAACAAGTCAGTTAGAACATAACAGAAAACAAAGAGAATTTAAGTCAGTTAGAAATTACTCCAATATTTGCCCTATCTGTTCCCACCAACCAAAAACAATGGATTCACATTCTGCACAGCACAATTACCAGAAGTATAACAAAGTTTTAGGGAAGTTAATCACATACACAGTGGGATTTAAGTTGAAATAACAGTATTTTATGTATTATCTTGGGTCCCTCTTCTCAGTTATACAGTGCACCAAGATTGAATGCCACACAGCAGTGATTTTCCAGGCTGGGAGCTATAATTAATCCTTAGAAGGACTTAAAAGTTCTTTATCCCCTCTGCAAACAGTACATAGTACAGAGACATCAGCACTTTATTGCAGCTGGAGCAGTTGATTTGGAAATCATCAAACTCTTTTGTAGAGCACCACAAAGTAAAATGTTCTCTTTTAGTGACTATTTTTATATCAAACAATAACAAATTTAAACTAGTGGTACCACTTATAATGTCCTGATTTTAGTCACTCATTACTTTGCCGAACTTCAGTTAATTAGATGTAATTTTCCAAGCCATGTATCTTCCACTGTGCTCTTTTTTCCACTTTTGTGCTGTTTTTGTTTTCCAGAAAGGAAAATAAAACCAGTGTTGCACTGTTGTCACTGAAAGATTCAAGTTGGGTTCGATTTTAATTTATAATCTAAATAGTTTCAAAATGTAAAAAAAATAAAGAAATATAATCTTCTTTTACTTTTATAATGTGATATAATTTCTTCTTATGAGCTCCAACATGATTGTATGTTCATGCAGACTTGGATTTGGCCAGACCCTTCAGCCACTCCTATGAAAAAACTCCCCATGAACTCTGACATTTTAGGCTAGGTTATGCTTTTCAAAACATTCCACATTGCACTTCCTTAGCAGAAGTTCTATCCTTCACATTTTCTGATGGTCACCAGGAGATAATAGTCACAAAATTTGTTCAGCAAGTATTCTGGGAAGTCATGACCCAGATTTTTCAAGAAGAGCATACAAAGTAATTGAGTACCTTGCACTGTACTACTTCTGCCCGCGCCCCTGAGTAGAATCAATACTGATTGATCTTACTGTGCTGTCATGAAAATATATTCTTTAATGTCTGAAAAAGATGGAGGTATTCTGTATTCTGATGAAAGCACAATTAATCCATTCAGGGATAAATTAGTAATTCTATATTGAATGGAATTGAATCAACATGAATAACTTCATGCTACATAAATACCAAAGTATTGATTTCACTTGTTAATTGATTCAGAGTCTTACTAAAAGCATCAATGTAAAACTCTTCTGTAACATGTATGCACAACAGCAAACTAGCATTTCAAGAGATAAGTGTAAATTTGCCACCTAACTTTTGAGGGCTTAACTTTGCAGACTTAACAAATGTTAAAATTATTTATATCTAAACAGAGCACACAACAATGACTTCTCCAGATGTCAAAAACAACAGTCTGCATAAAGATGAGTGGAGCTACTAGTATTTTATTCAGTAAAGTGAAAAAAAAAATTATTGGGCTTTTCTGGAAGAAAAAACAAAAATATATCAATGAGATTTGGGAAGAAGAAACCCCACAAAGTGAGTGGAAAGGTTCATTATGCTAGAAAGTTGACCAAAAAAACCCAAACCACAAAATAAGCAAGCAAGCAAGTTATATTCTACCCCTATATGCTGTAATAAACTTATATCAAACTATATGCTGCAAATAAGCCACAGAAAAACCAAATAATATACTACCACTATATGCTGCAGACAAACTTGTATCAAAAGTTCTTCCAGACTCTACAGAGAGCCATCATTTCTATTTCATTCAGAATTCCTTCCGACCTTTGGTGATAAGGGAGGAAGGAAGTTCCCAGAGACCACACACCTCTGAAACAGAAGAAACAGATCCATTTATGACATCTGTACACCCCTGCTCAGCCTTTCGGGCTGTCTCAAATCTTTTCAGTGCAATGGGCAATAATATTCTTTTTGTTGTAGTTTAATGGGGTTTAACAGCTTTGTACCTGGAAAACAGGAAAACTCCAGCTGCATACCAAAGAATTAGGATCTCATTCTTAAATCTTCAACAGACTTTTCAAACTTTAAGCTGTGATGGGGTAATACTACTGCCTTTTGACATTCAGAGTTAGTTTACCAGTTAAGAAAAAGAAAAAGTCAAAACAAAAAAGACACACACAAATAAAATATAAGTAAACAAACAAACAGAAAACTTTTACTTTTTTTTCTCCCAGGTGCTATAGACAACCTGAAGTTTGTTACCATGTCAGTCCCACAGAGCTGGCTGTCCTGGTTTGAACTAAAAAACCCAGTTCTGTTTAGTGATTTTTACTTTCCAGTTTAGTCTCTCCTAAAAGGCGTCATGCTTTTGCAGACAGTGTGTGCTACTGGCAGTGATAACACCTGATGTTTACAGTTACTGCCTGGGACTGGGATGCAGAAAGGCTCTTGCTTATACTTATTCCTCCAGGGACCGAGGCCACTGCTGGCTCTGTGTGCCACACTGGGGGTGTCGGGTAGTAAGAGGGGTCACAAGGAAGTAAAAGCTTACACCTCTGGGGGGTAATAAGCAGGACAGGTGACCAAAGAGAGTATTCCATCCCATATATGTCATATTCAGTCTAAATTGAGCAATCACAAGAGTTTCTGTCCCTTTCTCCTTTTCTTCAATGGCCGGTGTCCAGGGAGGACTCTATCTGATCTCCTGTTTTTGGTGCGGATCCTGAGTTCCCAAATCCAGCTCCCTTTATCCAGCTCCCACCACCCCTGAGCCTGGGGCTTCCCTAGTGCCGCCTGCTCTGCAGCATCAGTGGGGATTGATATCAGGGGGGAGTCGGGTTCAATACTTGGCTTATATGTAATTATATATGTATTATATGTAATTTTATCATTTCACGATTATTTCCATTATTGTTTCATTAAAGCCATTCTGGTTTTCTTTCCTAGCCCGTAAGTCTCTCTGCCTCATTCCCTTTTCCTTCCCCTCTAGGGTGAGAGGGGGTTGGAGAGCGTCTGTCCACATTTAGTGGCCGGCCCAGCCCTAACCCGTGACACTGCCACAGCACCACCAGAGCTCTGGAGGCTGGAGGATGCAGATTCCATGGGCAATTGCACTTGTGGTTGCTAACTGTCCTTAGAGTTGGTTATACATCTATAATGTTTTTAAAGGATTTGCAAGATGAATTTAACAACTTTGGGTAAACACCACTGGCCTTGCAATATAAAATTAGTGGAGATGATGAAACACATCCCTTTTCTCAATCACATCTAAAAGCATGACAGAGAGAACAGCTCTGTGGGATAAAAACTTCCAAAGTTTTTTCAGTTCACTTTTCTATTACTGGTTGCTGACAAACTCACACAAAGAATAATAGACAGAGCACCTAGAAATCACAGATTCTATTCTGCCTGAGTTTCCAGCAGATGATTTCATTCAACTGCAGTGATTATTTTTCCTAAATTATTAGTAACTGAGTGATTTCTTGCCCTGATGTCACTGCTAATCTTTGGAGAAGTTTATTTTTTGTAGTGTTACCAGCTTGTTCCATGATGGAAGAATCCCATATGTCAGTGGCAATAAAATACAAACAATAAGTAAGAGATTTTCTTTAAATGGTTTATGAAATGAAAAAGAAATTATGTCAAACATTTAAAGTTTTTTCTTTCTCCAACATTTATTTGACTTTCTCAGGCAGGGCAGGAAATTTCCTTGATCAGTGAAGTGCCCTCATAACAATCATGTAGAAACTGTCAAAATAATGATCAGGTTTTATGGCACCTGATTTGTTGATACAGTATCTGACATTGACAGCTCAGTACTGCTATCATATTTATTTATAGAGAAATGACCAAGAAAAATCTTGTGGTTGGGTTATAAATAATATACAGTGTTTTCTTGTTAGCCAAATTTTCATATCTGAAAACCAAGGCTGAATTGGAAAAAAAAAATAGTTGGAATATTAAATACTTTAATGTAAATTACTTTGTAAAATATAAAAATAATTTATGGCAAAAACATTTGTAAAATTTTGATATTTCAGTTCAAATCATGATTTTGGATGTCAAAATGAAATTTTCATTTTGAACTGATATTTTAAATGCAATATTGTTTCACACTGTTGATTAAATAACAAAAATTTATTCTATTTCCCCAAGTGAAACAATAAGTACATCTTAAAACTCTATTTCTTACAGAAATATACAAATAATTCTGACAAAATTAGATTTTCCTAATCTGAACACTGTCAGTTAATTCAGCAGGGTTTAGAACTGGAATTTTCAGTCCATCAGACCCTACCAGTTTATTTGTTGCCCTACTAACTCCTAACAAGAGTTTAGATTTCCTTTCAGCCCTGTTAGAGCAAAGAAGTATCTGCACAATTTTAGAAACTAATCAAACATTTGCAGGAACAGAATGTATTACAGCATTTTGAAACTTATTTTAAAGACATTTAAAAGCTCATGGGATTTCAGAACTTACTCTTGAAGATGGTAATTTTCCTCACAGGTTTTGAAAGAAGGCAGTTAACAATTTATTTCAAAAGCAGTAAATGGACTACCAAATAGCTGCAAAATACAGTGTTATGTGTTTAGATATAGAATGACTAGACAATTTCTTGCTCAAACTGACTACACCTCATTAAGAATTTAGAGCAAAAGACTATGAATAATCTGGTTATGTTTCCTACCACATCTTTGACAGAACTTGTCCTGTTTGCGGTGTGGGAGAAAATGTCCCTTGATGAACACGGTGTAAGCTTAATATGTAGATCTTAAAAACCTTTCAAAAGGTGACATGAATTGGGTGGGAGACTCCTGATTTGGGTTTTCAGATTTTTAATACATATGGTATCACTTTAAAAATGAAACAGACATTCTCTTCAAGAGAACCAGAAGAACAAAACTGAATTAAAATGCTGTTTATATATTTAAGCACTGGGAAAAATTAGGAAAATAGTATCTTTCTACAAGAAAAATAAGTTTTCAGCAACTAGAGACCACATTTGCTAGGCCCAACTGTAAATAATTTTTCGTTCTGAAACACACTGAAACAACTCCTTCTTCAGGTATGAAAATAGCCGTAATCATATTGATTTTTAATTGTTTCGCTTGAAACCCTCACGGACCTAGAATCTCTGTAGAATTAAACTACACTTGCGACAGAAAACTTTTTAACTTTATTTGCTTGCACTGGTGAAGATTTTCTCCTTAAAGAAAGTTTGCTAAACAAGCAAGATTCCTCAGCTTATCAGATTTCCACTTAATGAAAGTCTTGCAGAAGCAGCAGCATATCACCATGTAATTAAAGACAGTATGATAATGTACTTGCACAAAGAAGAGTTTAGATGCAAATTAGGTGCGGACATTTTTAATCTTGATGTTGTTTAATTCTTGAGTGCTTATCATTATAAGCTGGAAAACAGCCTTTATGTTTATTTTTTACCATTGTGTATCACATTTATTTGAGTGATTAACACAGTAACAGTTTGTGTATCATAGCCCTTGAACGTTAAGCCTGTTGACTAACAGCACAGAGGGTGGTAACTCAGTTTATCTGTCCTCCATTCTTCCACTAGGATTTAAGATGTAATCACTTCAGCAGTGAGAAATGTTACTGAAACATTCTTCGCTAGTATTAACAAGGACAGCTGTCTGGTATTGCGCTTTGTAAGGAAAACATCTCTCATTCTCTAAGAATAATCCCAAAGCCAACCAGGGACATTACAAGAAATAAGGAGGAGATGCTAGGCAATTATCTGAGGATACAAATATGTAATATGTTCTTGAATACTACGAATGACATGGTCAACGAGACAGTAATTCATTAGTATATTGGATTGTTGATTTTTTTTTCTATATTAATATATAGATCTTGGCTGAAAAGATGATGAAAAGGGAAGGAAACACAGTGGCCACAATCATAGAATCATAGAATCATAGAATGTCAGGGGTGGAAGGGACCTCTAGAGATCATCTAGTCCAGCCCCCCTGCCAGAGCAGGATCCCTTAGGGCAGCCACACGAGAATGTGTCCAGGCGAGTTTTGAATGTCTCCAGAGTAAAGGAGACTTCACAACCTCTCTGGGCAGCCTGTTCCAGTGCTCTGTCACCCTCACAGGAAAGAAGTGTCTCCTCATATTGAGGTGGAGCTTCCTATGTTCTCACTTAAACCCATTATTCCTTGTTCTATTGCTGGGCACCAGTGAAAAGAGATTATTCCCTTCCTCTTGACACCCACCTCTCAGATATTTGTGTACGTTAATAAGGTCCCCTCTCAGTCATCTCCTTTCAAGGCTTAACAGCCCCAGTTCCCTCAGTCTCTCTTCATAGAAGAGACGTTCAAATCTCTTAATCATCCTTGTAGCTCTCCATTGGACTCTCTCCAGTAGGTCTCTGTCTCCAGAAAATCACTCATGGGGTAATTATAGGATGACGGGAGAAAACAACAAACCAAAAGTCTGTAAAAAGGTAAAGAGTGCTTCGGCCCTGGAAAAGACAGTGATCAAGAGTGAGGAGCAATCAAGGTCTTAAAGGAGATATACCCCAAAGAAAGTAGAGAAAAGGGGATTGGAAACTGATACATTGAAGTAACAGAGACCTATAGAAAAAAAGAGTGAACAGATATTAGCTAAATAATTAGGGGGGTTATCTGAGTTTTAGCAAAACCGTTTACTTCTAACTATAATAAAATTCTGTTTTGGAAGTGTCATGATGAATGGTAATAGCCATCTCACTCTTTGGAGAAATACAATGTCAAGTGATGGCAGTAAATACACAGACTCTCATGACCAGTTTCAAGAGAATCGCATAAATTCGCTTAGAAACCACTCACAGCATGAGGCCTAGGTAAAAATCACTGAAGTTGTGTGAGTTAGAAAAGAATATGGCTGACCCACCAACTTTGACATCAGCATCAGAAAGACCTCCGTTCAGTGTTGGTTGGATTTGACCTGACAATGTAGAGGTGAATGCTATACATTCCGTTACCAATCTCGAGAGACCAAGTGTATCTTTTATATCTTTTATTGAAAGTTAATGTCCCTGTAGGATATTGCTAACAGATTTATAAAACCTCCAGGAATTCTTTAATCAGGCTTCTAAGGTACTCCAGGTCAAATTTCTGACCTCCTAATTTTGGTTTTCTCACTACGTGTGAGATGCAAGAATGTTTCCAGATGAAGTTATAACCCATTCCATAGCTTCTGTAACAGTAAATTAAACCACTCTGAAATGCCATGCACGAAACTTCACTGCCATCACATTTCAGCTCCACATTTGAAATCCTTTCTCCTGCTGTAATAAGTTTAGTAACGAACAACAAGTTTAATTTCAGGTCAGAGAATTTATATATATTTATAGCAGATTAATCTTTCTCTTTACCTCTGAATATTAACACTATATCTTTCGGGAAAACAATCTGGTTTATTATGAAATATTTTTGTTTGCTGAAGCTATAGCTCCAGGGTGCCCTTGTATTAAGGCTGAATATTCTCTAGATGTGAACTAAAATCTGTTAATACTTGGCATAAAGTATCAGCCTTGCCTTTCATTATAATGTGAAATTTGTAGGGTTTTTATGGTTGCCTCCCAGAATAATTCTGGTTCCACTTGTGACGATTCATCTCTATAAGAATGGAATGAAAAGGGAGGAAAAGAGCATGTACTAGAGCTACAAGAAGGGAGAAAAGAAAGGGGAATATGTAGTTAATGTTTCTCCTGACCTGTCTACAGAGAACGTGGATCCCTTTGTCCTCCTGTGGTTGATAAATTGCACTGGTAAAAGGCTTGAGTAAGATCATCTGCCCTGGTCAACTGGAGACCAAAAAATCTAGACCATCTGAACAGTGAAAAGCGAACTATGACAGTGACTCCATGGTAGGCATATCACTGGACTCCTCTGTCAGTGCCTCCTCCTTCTCTTTGGGAGATCTCTGATCTATCACAGCATTACTATTTCAGGAATTACAGAATCACAGAATCACAGAACGTCAGGGGTTGAAAGGGACCTCAAAAAATCATCTAGTCCAGCCCCCCTGCCAGAGCAGGATCACCTGCAGTAGGTCACACAGGAACGCGTCCAGGCGGGTTTTGAATGTCTCCAAAGGAGACTCCACAACCTCCCTGGGTAGCCTGTGCCAGTGCTCTGTCACCCTCGCAGTGAAAAAGTTTTTTCTAATATTTAGATATATTTAATATTAACACATTTAATATTTTCTAATTAGAAAAGGAAGATGAACTTACTTTCCACTGCACAGCTTTCCTCATCCCTGTTCTACAGAGAGCAAAAGTCAATGTAATGAATATTTGTCTTTCAGTGTAGGTTATCACATATTTTGAGATGTTGATTCAGTCCCTGCTGTTAATCTGCAGTGAAGATACTCACCCAGCCCTCATTGCTGCCTTCTCTGATTTGAGTACCGTAGGTCTGTTCCCACCAGGCAGATAGCTCCCCATTCACTGAGTGTGTCTGGCTTACTCTGTATTTCTAAGGGTTTTATTTTTTCATGCTTTCTGCTTTTTTGTTAGATATTTTTATTATCAGTAGGAGAAAAGTTGTGATATACTACTCTTCTTTCTCTCTTATCTTTTTTTAAATCTGCCTCAGGAAATTTTATATGGTATTTTAGGCTTCTGCTCCAGGTTCTGATCTGTTTCTTGTAAGAAAGATAGCTAGGATAAATAATCAAAAGAAATAATCACAAAAAAAAAATAGTATTGCTGAATATTAAAAATTTGTTTAGAGGTAACTATATTAAAAATTCTAATTTGTTGAAATTAAGCTACCGGTTTAGAATTCTATGTTTGTTTGACAGCAAGCACGTCATTGTGATAGCAAATATGTGTATGATTGCAGTATTATAACATGTGCTGTGCAATGTAACTTTCATATTAGCAGTAGGATTGTTCCAGTTCTGCTGTAGTCACTTCATTCTGATATACAGCAAACTACTGTTTATTTATTTGTAACGTGCACAGATCTGAGGAATCAATTACATAAAACAGTAATAAGATTCTTAGAGACATAAACAAATTTGCGATCTCTGGAGATCAGCTGGTCCAACTTCTCTATCCAATTTACCAAAATCCTTCTGAACTATCTTCCACTTCTGTGGATAAAACCCCAAAGAAACTCAGTGGTGATCAAAGTTAGCAACTTTAGAAACTTTCTGATGTTGTTAGCAAGCATTTCCCCATTTAGTTAACTGTGATATTTTCTTAGTTTTGACCACCCTTTCTCACCATAAGAGTCAGCTCTCAGAAGCAGAATCTGCAAGGAGCACGGAAGAGCAAGGGGAAGTATCCTGACAAAACCGAAAACATAATGAGTACTTTTAGCATTTTTTAGATCCTGACATTTTCAAAAATACACCTTAGGACTTGCTGGGAGATTCATCTACCTGTTTATTTTTCCACAGTGCTTTAGAAGCTCTGGTTCTGCAAAATTTTATCATACTAATGTTGTAAGAGCAGACAAGGTCCTGTGGCCTCATTTATAACAAGGATTCAAATAAAGAAAAGTACCATGTAAACAGAAGCCAAATATATAAATAATGAAATATATAGGTTAATGTGGTGTTAAAATATCATTTGAAATATATTCTAGAATTAATTTGGTTTCTGGAACAACCTAGGATCTATTATTAATATTAATATTGATATTAACATGAATATGTTAACTGTTAATTACTTATTGTTTAAATCCAATGAAATCCTCTCATATTACATATTGACTTCACTGTACTATTGTCAATATTAATTCACAACAACATAAGATAAGGTTTTGAATCTCCAAAATAATCAATTCTTCCTAAATTTCCCACCAGTTCTAAATGGTAGTTAATATGCTATATTCATTTTCACTATAAATCTACCTTTTTACTCAAATGTACTCAAGATGTTCTTTCCAACACTGTTACTACAATTATAATACCAATAAACCAAATTATTGTTTCCTTTTTCTTCTTAACAGCTCTGAATTCCAGAATGCTGCATTCATTTCCAGGTAAGTAAAATGTTATGAATGTACCTTGACAACATCCAGAATTAAAAAAAGTAATGGATAAACCAAAACTTAGAATTAGAGATCTCATTAAAACAAGAGAAATATTCCTCAAGAAAAACAAATGTGAAGTAGATGGCATATTCTGAAAGGTTACTAGAAGTTATCATAATGTTAAGAAGGAAAAAAAAAACCTTGATAATAGGACTGTGTTTGTTCAAAATATCACTTGGAATGTTTTTTTTCCATTATGCTGTACTTTTTCCTGACTACTCTGTTTGGAGCAGATAAAAGGGTGAAAATGTGATGTTGACAAATCGGTGGTAACTATTAAAAATCTCTTCGTTTGCTTTTCATTATTCTTCTAAAGTGGAGTTAGAAATAGAATGATAGTGCTTATAATGAAATTTAGTAAAAGCAACATTTTTCTTTGTGATTGGTACCTGAGAGATAATATATGGGTCAAATTGAATAGTAATAGGCGCAAGCTAAATTATTCACGGTATTCACTGAGGAGTGACTAACCTACTATTTATATTCTTTCTGAACACATCATTATGTCTCAGGTTCAATTTAAAAGGTTTTATTTGAAGTCAATGGACTCCAGAGTATACATCCTGTACATCTAAAAAGTCTGTTAACTCAAATTATTGGATTATTGCATAGAGTGTGGAATAATCAAAAAAGATTTAACTACTGTCAGGGTTACCTTCATCACAGGAAAATGTATTTGTGACATACTTGTATTCAACAGGTATAAGGAAAACATTCAGATGTATCAACATCCGACAAGTGGAGAGATACTGGTTGCATTGATGAATTGGCTTTAATGACATCTAGAAAATAGACAGTAAGGGACCAGATTTGAAAAACAAGATATTCTTTACCTAATTAACTATTTTAAATAACATTACTTGAGAGAAAACAAAGCATAAACTTATTTGTCTGCTTTTTTTTTTTTTTTTTGCTTTGCAGGCATAAAGGTAGGATTTGAAGACTGTTGACACACCAGATGTAGACAAGTTTTCTGTCTGTGACTGAACAAAACCAAATGTTTAGCCAATTCTGCCCTTATTCTGATTCCACAGAGAATGTTTATTGGAATACAAAACAGCAATTATACAACTTAAATATTTATTTTAAGTATTTTGATATTTGAAAAGTATTTAGAAAGAAAACATACTGTAAGTATACCTTTGACCTTGTTAACAGTTGTATTTATGCTTAGCTGTGGTCTAGTATATACTTTCTTGAATCCAACAGGAATGTGTTTGTCTTTGCCACTTCAAAATATGTGTGAAAAATTCAGTACAAAAGATGAAATTTATTTCCTAGGAATTCTGTTCTTTTCTTTTGTGTATGCCTCTTTCTGAATAACATTTATCTAAAAGGAGAACAAAATTTTTAATTAAATGCACCAAAAGGGCTTAAACTAATCTTAAAAATAAACTAAGTCTCTAAACAGAGATACATTATACAGCAATTATTTGAAGGTTGTTGACCAGTACTTGATGCCTCTTTTATTCAACCTGGAGTAAAGGTTAAATATTGTAAGAGTCTCACAGTCACTCCCTTATGATGTGACTTAGGCTGCAGTAGTTGGAAATTTTCAGGCACTTTAACCAAATCTTTTTAAGACCTTGGTAACATGATGAGTATCTTCCCCAGCTCCCGGACCAGTCTCTCCCCTTTCTGCATCACTCACTTCTGCGACCCTCGAGCTCTGAACACTGAGGACTGCCAGGGAGGCAGGGAGGCGAGTTACACATCCAGAGGCAAAGGCAGCAATCAAGTAGTTCATCTTGTCTTTTGTTCGTGTATGATGGTCCCAGATCAGAGGGAGAAAGATAATTTGTTGTTAAAGCAAAAAAAAAAACCAAAACACCAACTGAGGCAGTGTCAGACCGTGTGTATTTCTAAACATGCAGCTACAGAAAAGCAGCTTTTCGTTTAGTACCTATGATCTTCTGGAAAGGTATAATCACAACTGCAGTGTGTGGTATGGCTTTAGGAAAATACATTGGGTGTCTTCTAGTATTAGTGACATCTAACACATGTTTTTCGTACAATCATTTTCACATTTACTTCATTTGTATCTGAAAAACAAGTTACATTGTGTATGAATGCATTAGGGGAAAAATGCATTTTTGTAAGAAGTGCAGTCAATGAATAATTCCTTGTTTTATCTGATTACACCTCTTTTAATCTTATTTAAATGCATTAGAAGCTAAATTATAATGAACTAGAAATGTTCTGCTCTCCGGTATTGCCTTTTTCATCTTAATATGAAACTTTTGAATGTTCTCCATAACCCATTCAAGATCCTATAATGTTTTTCATTAACTGCTCTTAAAATTACAGTTAACTCCCCAAATAAAAGCTGGTTTTAATCTTATTGTAAGCAAGAGGTGGTTTGCAAGGTAAACTCTGTAGTGTTTAATCCTTCATTAGCACTGGTGAGTGCTGTGCATGCTATAGCACAGCGAAATATAGTTGAGGCTTCCCAGGGGGTCAGTTCTTCCAGGCCTAATTTATACCACATTTGAACTCTCAGCCAAACCTAGACTACCTGTCTATGGTTTCAATAGCTGCCAACCATCACCTCTTCCTCAAAAATTTATAGAAAATATCCTAGTATTCAGTTGATATTTAATCTCTGTTCCATGTTTTTCAGCTTTTCTATTTATACTGATTGTAGACAGAAAAGTCATTTTTTTTTGATTCTTCAGTGTATGGCATTATATGTTCAGGTATTTAGGTAGATCTCTCATATGCAATTATTGCAGAAGTAATAAATACTAACATCATTTAGGCATTTTCAAGTGCATTCTAGAATTCTTTTAGAAGACTCTGCCTGTGAGTGTGTGTGTATACATGTATGCAGAGAGAGAGAAAAAAAGAGAGAAAAAATGCAACTGTCATTCAGAAAAGAAAAATAAAACAATGAGAAAGTTTTTTGTAATGTCCATGATTAGAGGAGAGAACACTGTAATACCTAATTTGATTGATTGGAAGGATATCCTACTGGAAATCAATTTTTTGTAGTAATGATTCACTTCACCTCCTGTATCAGCTGCAGTGTGGAACTGTGTCCTCTAGCTCTCTTGTCCATTAAAGTCTACAACTAAATTCCCATAAAGAAGGCAGCTTTTTTAAGATGGAGTATTTACTTATTTACACTTGCCATCTTTCCTTTTTTTGCTGCTTTGTATTGAAGAAAAAATAGGCTAGATCTAAGAAGTACACAAACAAACCAACAGAATTGGACAGAATGAAATAGTAGGCAGTTTTACTGTAAAGCACAGAGCAGAAAGTGATCATTTTTCGTGCCTCCTCTCTTCCTTTGTAATGGTTTTCCAAAATGGTTTTCCTGAAGTAATTTTTTCTTTAGAGCTATAACTGAGAGCACTCTGTCAGTTTCCCCTTATTTTTGTACAAGTTTATAGTTTTCTATAAGAAGAATACTGAAAGTAGGTACAGTAAAATGTCAGTACGGCAGTTATTTCAGAACTATGGAGAGTTGCCAGGTTATTTACACATAACTGAGTATTCACTTGTGGAAAAATTAGTCTCCTCATGCCTTTAAAAATGCACATAGTGGCAATACGTAGATACAAATGGATGAAAAGTATATTATTCAGTGATGATGCTTTCTTTTTTTAAATTAGACACACTAATGACTTTTCCAGATGATATTTTTTGCCACACTTTCTACATATGTTCATAACATAGCATTAAATTTCCATAATTCAGTTGTTTTCCCTTATAGATAGCATTAGAATATGCTGAGACAGAAAAAAAAAATATCTCAATTTATGAATAGGATGTTTCAAACCTGATCGTTAGAGGGTATTCCTTGAAAAAACATAATTTGCCTCAGACTCAGATAAATGTCACATACCCTTTCCCAGCCAGTATGGGAGCACAGAGTTGTGCTGTTAAGAAATAGAGAATTCGTAATTCAGGCAGATGGTAGCAATCACAGAGGACTGAATTATCGTCATTTCTATGTGATAGCTTGAAAATGCTTACAAATGGCAATTCATGTCATGTGGACAATAATTACTTGTGCAATATCCTGCTCAGGTCAGGAGAACTAAATAAGTTAGGCGTCTGGGTATATTGGGATGTAGATCAACAAAAGTGATTAACTGGAAGTTCCTTTTAGTAGAAAAATAAATTAGTTCTCTTTCAAGCAGGTAACAAATATTCCAAGTTCATCTGATAGCATGATAATTAATGGTTAAATGCTCAAGTGGTTAACAAATTTCTATCCTTGTCTGAACAGGGAGAAAATGAATCCAAGGGCTATGACTTGTGCATAAAATTCAATGTGGAGGTTGTAGACACAAATATCTCAACAAGCTAAAATATGGAATAAGCATCTTGGAAATTCTTAAATGAAATCAGAGTTTAAAAGCCATTATACAAATGAGGCTATTACAGTAATGTAATTGTACATCACTAATGCCGTAGTCACATCTTAAGCTCCAAGATAAGCTGATGTTTAATTGTACAAGCACTGCACAAAGTAGCTTTGAGCCATGGTTAGGTCAGTTCTGCCTCAGCACAAGCAGATGTATGTTTAAGCAATCTTTTTCTCAGCACATTTTCTCCTATTTACACACCCTAGTAACACTTACCAGAAAATACAGTTGTAACTTCAATGTTCAAGGGATATTTGGGGAAGTAAGGTGATATACCAGTATACTCCTGACCATCAACCTGAAAAAAAATATGTGATCATTCAAGTTCTAAAGTGTGTAACTGGAAAGAAAAAAGAAATAAAAATCAATATCCAGCCATTAGAAGTTATTTCATTTGAGCAGCAAACTTGCACTGAAGCTTGTACAGCACTGCTGCTGCTTTGAGGAGGAGGAGGCTTAAGCAGACAGGCAGTTGGCCGGAGCAGTCGGTATCCCAGTCCCAGCAATAAGGCTGCCCAGGGATCTCCCTCAGAGTTGAGGCATGCCCAGATATGAATCTCAGCTCTGCATTGCACACCCGCCTCACCACAGCTCATTTTCCCAGACCTGTTTATTTTGCCTTTGCTGTAAACAGTAGCTCTGATGCTTATCCCTCCGCAGCTTGCATGCTCAGTCCCAGTCCTGCAGCTAAGATACTCTTCATTCAGAGCTTTCAAACCCTGAAGCTTAAATTTTACTTCTGAAGTTGTCTTTAGGTTTTTACATGATTAACAAAAGTGCTGAGGCCTGAGAGTTGCTGCTATAATCAGGTCAATCCTTGCTTCCTGATGCTTCTAAATCACAGTAAAGATCCCTTTTGCCAAAACATTTTTGCTGACAGCAGATGATGGGGAGAAGGAATATGCTTATTTATATTCCACCTTCTCCTCTCACAGGCACATAATGCACTTACTTATAAGTCGCACTCCATTATTTCCCTGCTAATCCTTCACTGGGAGCTACACAGGGCCAATCCACAGGCAGATGCCTCTGGAATCCACAGTTTTTGCCTGGTACTTGGACAGCAATTTGTTTTTCTTCTTATGTTACCTCACCTTTCACCACTGCAGCTATGCACGTTGTTGGAACATGAGGTTCTGTATCTACTGCTTGTCTTTTTTATCCGTTCATCCAGTCAACTATTTCTCTCAGATGGGGATAACCGCGGCTGCACTGAAACACCATAATTACTTTTTGCATGTTAAGAAATTTCTTCTTGATCAGTAAAGTATATCATTAAATCTACATACCACCACTTTCCTGCCAAAATAACCTTAAGTTCATTTTTCTTCAAAATAGGTTCATTAAAATCCGCATTAACTACATAATGTTCACAAACTTCAGTCACACTACACAAAAAAACATCCCAACACCAAAATCGAAAAAAAAATATCATCTTTCTTGCACAGAAAGCACAATGAAACGTGCAATTATTATTAAACAAATAAACAGAGTCAGAGTGACAGAAGCATATTACTTTTAGTAGATGTCCTGGTTTTGGTTGGGATGGAGTTAATTTTCTTCCTGATAGTTGGTGAAGTGCTGTGTTTTGGATTTACTATAAGAATAATGTTGATAACATACTGATATTTCCAGTTGTTACTAAATATCACTTATCCTAAATTAAGGATTTTTCAGTTTCCCGTGCTCTGCCAGCAAGCAGGACCACAAGAACCTTGCGCATGGGTCAACAGGTGGTGAGCAATTGCATTGTACCTCACTTGCCTGTTCGTGGATTTTAGCTCTCTCTCTCTTTTTGTTATCTTCCTTTTCATTACAATTATTATTGTTATATTTTCTTTTTATTTCAGTTATTAAACTGTTCTTATCTCAGTCTATAAGTCTTACTTATTTTTTATTCTCTCCTGCATCCCACTGGGACAGGGGAGAGGAGTGACTGAGAGATGGTGTGATTGTTAGTTCCTGGCGAGTTTAAACCAAGACAGTAGATCAACTATATTTAGAAAAATAACCTTTAGAAAGTTTGTCATTACGTTGAACAAATGTACTTGGGAGACTGTAAGGAAAATACAAATGCTTATATCGGAAAAAAATCCTAAAATGTTTAGGTTTTCTCAAAACCCGTTAGGTAGTTAAGTAGTTGCCTGAGGACTTCAGGAAAGCAAATATTAAAAATTGTGAATGTAATTGCTATAATAAGAATAAAAATTAAAATGAGAAAAACAGGCATATTGACAACTTCACAATGAATGGGATCCTGTTCTATTTTTCTCCTGACAATTTGAGAAATTATAATATTTGATTTAAAGGCTAATAGGAAAATTCTTTCTCACAAGTTCAAAGAAATGACAGGATTCCAGCTGTTTCAGTTTTAATGGTGTTTCTTTAGTTCTACATACCTAAATAGAATAAACTAAGAAAAATCCCTGTCCTTCCATTTATATATGAAATTATCAGATCAAAGTGGGAGCTTAGTTACTTTCCTGCGTTAGGAAGAAAGAAAAATAGGATTTTTTTTTTGCAATACTACTAATCACACTTTACTTGCTTCATTCATGTGTCTAATTCCAGCCGAGGGGAGCGTGATACACCAGTACAGCCCTATTTGTCGGTGCTGATGTTGTCAAGACACTACCAGAATGTGCTCGATGGAAACAAACATTTCTTTTATCTTTTTCATATTGTATGTATCACTGCTGAATGGAGCCTACACATTTTGGAGATGAAAAGTTTGATCTAAAGCCTCATGGGGAATCTGTCCATCAAGCCTAGTGTATGTTGTTTGTGTGGGGTCCCAGGTCTTTCATTTACCTCTGGCCAAAGAGAACGTGACGCCAGGCAGTCCAAGGAATATACAGTGGGTTTGTCCAGAGATTCCCTCCCTGGGGAGGGGAAGCTGTATTCTGCCTGTAGGCTGATGATGACAATCATTATGTCCTTTTCAGGATCAATGCACAAAACCATTAGATGTTTAATATTCCTTGAGAGCCTCCAGCTCTAAGCTTAGTGTTACAAATCAGATACCTATGTTCAAAGGAGAAACCCACACCTCCCTTATTCTAAGAAAAATATTTTTTTAAAACAAGACAAGATTCATTGATTGGATAAATTGTGGTAGTTTTAAATAAGAAGAGAAAAATAAAGACTAACCTTACGTACATGTTTTACTCTTTTTGGTGCATCCCTCACCTCTTAATGTGTTACAGAGGAATATTTCCCATCACCCACAGCAGAAATACTTAATGTCAAGTCTTGTCACATTTGTTCTCACTATTGCCCAGTAGTTATAAATAATTAATGTCTTCTTAATATCTATTGTATCTCCAGAAAATTCCATTCAGGCATTGAAAATACCTGTGAGACTATTCATATCTGATAAACAAGCCATATAATAATTTTCTGTCCCAAGAAAATCATAAATGTTTCATACCCCCTGGATAAAATCACAACTGAGGAAACTGAATACAGCTTCAAGCAACCAGCAAAGAAGTTTGCAACATGGTCTACAGGGACTGGCATTCTTTAAACTGAAGGTTTACATCTAAGTTTTCAATTGAGCAAGATAGGGGAGGGAAGGGACGCAGGATAGTGTTATCTACAAGTTTGTTCCACTGTACCAGAGATATCAGCATCGCAGGCCAGCTCATCTTTCAGCAACTTAATTGCTGGGAGTGCAGTGCAGCACTAGGACTCACAGCACCATTTTTGTTTCCCCATTCTGCGTATTTGACGTGATGCATGAGGGAAAACACGTACCTTGTAGTGATAGCGTCAGATGCTCCATAAGGCAGAAAGATCGTCAAATGCAGTAGCAACTGGACATGCTGCTGAGAAAACATTACCTGAGTGTGCCATAACAGATAAAGCTCTGTTAAACTATCTCTTTTTTGGACTGATGAGCTCTCTACTATGTACGAACCTCAAAAGATAAAATACTACTACTGAAAATGGTTTTATTAGTAGCATAAACCAGGCATGATCTAGAGAAGAGGAGACTGAGGGGAGACCTCATTGCTCTCTACAACTACCTGAAGGAAGTTGTAGAGAGGCGGGAGTTGGCCTATTCTCCCTAGTGGAGAGTGATAGGATGAGGGGAAATGGATTTAAATTGCACCAGAGGAGGTTCAGGTTGGATATTAGGAAGAATTTCTTTACTGAAAGGATTGTCAGCCATTGGAACAGGCTGCCCAGGGAGGTGGTTGAGTCACCATCCCTGGAGGTGTTTAAGAGACAGGTAGATGTTGCATTGGGGGAAATCGTTCAGTAGGTTGATAGGGTTGGGACAAAGGTTGGACTCGATGATCTTCAAGGTCTCTTCCAGCTGAAACTATTCTATGATTCGATGATTTGATGATTCGATGATAAAAATTTCAGAATTTACACATATTATATATGTATATAACAAGAATAAGAAAAATCAAAGATGTGTATATCAGTTGGGATTCTCCATTATTTTATCTTACATCTAAAATAGTTCTAAAAACCATGTAAATGAAAGTTTTCTGATAGTGTAGAAGAACTTAAAATCTGGTTAATAAGATCATAGTGTTTTATCATGGCCAAACTTATGTTAATTAATTTTACTAATCCAAGACAGCCTGAACGAAACAGAGGAAATATTCCATGTGCTGACAAAATCTGTTTTAATTTATACATTTGCTGAAAACTTTTCACGTTGTCTCAATTAAATAGGGAAACATAAATTCAATTTTTTAACAAACACCTAACAGATACATTGGATGAAAATTAAAATCTTAACATCTATGTCCTAATCAAAAAAAGTTAATTCTTTTTATATTTTTTTCTTCCTTAACATAATTTCATAGAATATTTTTGCTATGGTTCTCTTCCATAACTCTTGTTTTCTGATTTGTTTCTCTTTACATATTCTTAAAATGAAACCCTGGCCAATTTGCGACCAACACCATAATTACCAGTGATGTTCAATCAAAAATTTTTCTGCAGGTGTAGATCACTTTGTACAGCTCTCCTGCATTTCCTGATACACAGCCAAGGTAGTCACCTGATGGACTGTTTAGCCAGGCGTGCCACAGCTCCTGTTTTGGAATCTTCCCTGCTATGCATGCCCACTGCTGAGAAAAAGACTAAGAAGAGAATAGGAAAAAAAGTGGCAATGAAAATACAGATTCTTTCTTGTGGGAAATATCTTTTCTACGGAAAGCAAGACAACTAAGAACAGCCTTAGCGAGTTTCAACTGATTTTTCAGCTCTGGGGGGAAATGAAGGCAGTGGAAGAAGAGCTACAACAAATGGCTGGGACATTTGGTGAGGTTTGGGAAGCAGACTCCACCAAACTCGCAACCTTACTTCATAAACTTATTGCTATTCCCTCAGTAGCGGCACGCGCTAAGGCAGTCAAGGCCCTGTGAACAACGTGGTCCATTAGGGCTAAATTATGCACCAACACCCTGATTTATAGCTAAGATCTGCACTAAATTAAGGAGAAATTCTAAATTAAGGAGAAAATTGGAAATTAAAAGGCAAGGCTAATTTATTAGGAGATCATTTGCTAACCGCCGGTATTATGGAAATAGTTCTAAAAATAAAGCCCCAGTGGAAAAATATATAACAAAGGCACTGGATTTTTGAAATGCAAGAACTCTTGGAAAGTTTAAGGACCCCCTAGGGCAGCTGTGCTTTCCCACCCCCAAAATAGTAGATAATTAACTTAAACTTTTACAACTAAGATTTTTAAAGAGCTGAAGGGGAAGATCTTTGGAAGTTAATGTTAATTCATAATAAATCTTGGAATACTGAGGAAATTCCAGAGGAGTCAAAGGAAGCTAATTTTCTTCCAGTGTTTTAAAAGGCTACATGGTGACTCAAGTAATTATAATCCTGTCATCATAGCATCAGTTATAGGCAGAAGGATGGAACAATTGGTATGAAGCTCAATTAATTAAAAAACTAAAGTAGGATAATAATTTAATTTATATCAGTCAGATCTTGTCAAAATAAGATACTATGGGATTTTTTTTTTAGATTTTTAAAGTGGCTGATAAAAGCACTGACTTTAATTTAATATGCCACAGCAACTGTGTAATTTTACTTGCTACTTAAAATTAATATAATATAAAATTAATGGGGCATGGATTAAATGGTAAATGAATTAAAAGCAGACCAGCACATCTCTAAAAATAAATCTAAAGAAAAGAAAGTTTGTAACTTTTAAGGAAAGATTAATTCTTATTTATAACTTTTTACCAACCATCTGAGAGATACTATACAACTGTTTGTGGTCAAGTTGGAAAATACTAAGAATTATCATGGCAAATAATTAAACCATGCCACTGGTACTGAACAACATAAAACTCTTACTAAACTTCTTCCTAAGTGTATGTTTCTATATAGCATGATGCAGGATCATATACTTAAGACCAAGGTTGCTAACTGTACTTAAAGGTTTCTGAAAATGACTGGGAAATTTCAACAAGAAACAATTTTTTTTTCTAAAACAGTAAGAAATTTAAGAATGTTTGAAACATGGGATGAAAAGAGAAATGTTTTTGTGAATGACTTTTTATTTAGACTATTTTTATATATAAAATAGATAAAGTATTTCAGAGAGATTAATTCAAGAAACTTTGGTGATCTGGCTGATATTAATGAAATCACAGTCAAGGAATTTAACGGTTTGGTAGTAAAACCTATTACTCTATAAAAGAAAATCAGGAATGTGTCTTCACTCATATTGATCTTTCATTGTCTTGCACTTTTCATAATGCTTGTGTGACTTAAGTGGGCTTCTTATGCATAAGCAGTTTCAGGGTATGAAAAAGATTCACTATACTTAAGCTTGTTTCTTATAGTAAACAACATTTCCTAAGGGCAAGTTCATTTTTCTAGAGAATTAGGATATGATCTAACCATCTGGAAAAAGCACATTTCTCTCCCATGACATACACAACATTTCTTCTGCTTTCCATGGCTAATTCTACGGCTATTTAGAACACATTTTTATAATGAGAATTCTTAATAAACTCTCCCTTTTCAAGCAACAGTAATAGTTTTCCACTCAAATTATTCTGATTTATCTCTTGTATTTTTTTGTTTCTGAGATTTTCTCCTGTATGTAGTTCAAAACATAACAAAGACAACAAGATCTCAGAAATGGAAGGCTGCAGTACACAGAAAAAAAAAAGATCATATCTATTATATTGTCACATCAATCAAGTTTGCTGAAAGATGGCGAGTAACAAGCTAAATGCACAATCTGTAACATAATCTATGCATAATATATTGTGATATAACATAAACATGGAATGGTTGGGGTTGGAAGGGACCATAATGATCATCTAGTTCCAACCATCCATGCCATGGGAAGGGACACCTCCCCTTAGACCAAGCTGCTCAAAGCCTCATCCAACCTGTGTATGTTGGATTACGTTAATCATGACTGTATGTGTTGTGTATGTATATAAGTATATAATACATGTATGTTGTATATGTTGCATATCATATATGATATGTATGTGACGGATTATGTTATATGTAATTGGTTGGATACAACCAATCTCGTATAACATAATCTATAAACAAAAGCATGATGTAGTTTTGTTTGACCCTAGAAGTACCATCCAGCCGCTCTGCCTATATAGGTGGCTGGATAGTCAACCTAAAAGTAGTGTCGTGGAATGTGGCCACAGACTTGAGGACCTCTCCACCTATTGCACCACCTGAAGACACGTGCTTGTTCACTCCCTTTAGAGCAAAACTCTGGGAGGATCTTTGGGAAGGGCATATAGACTGGAAATGAGCTCTTGAACAGGGATTTAGTTACTTTGAGAATGGAGGCTCTGGTGGAGCAGTTGATCCTTGGGGGAAACATTCCCAGCAGGGAGTTAGCACTTGAAGGCCCTGGATACAGATGAATAACACCATTTTTCTTCTAAAGGGGTCAGGTATGCCACTGAGGTAAAAAAATTACACAGACTCTATTTGTCTGACACGCAGAACCCTAAAAGAAATAGTCTGGGGACTCTTCCAGACTGCAAAAATGATATGTGAGGAAGAAGGGTGACCATGGGGCCTGCAGTAGCCTGAAGAGACGTCTAAAGTCTAAAGTTAAAGGACAGAGCTTCTGAAACAGAGACATACTTGAACACATTTGTAGACCCTGCTTACATTTTGCAGAGATAAAACAGTGCAGGTATACCAAGGTGATATGTGTAAACTGTGTGCCATTTTATTTCATTTCCATTTTATCTGGACTTTCAATTGCCTGAAGAAACTCCTTCCCTCACAGTGGAAAATTAACCATACTGTCATGTTTATGCCATCTGCAAAGTCAGGTTGGGACAAAATTATTCCCTTAGAAAATGACCTTTCTTGGGCTAATATGTCAAAAAATAAAATTGCATGCACTAGAAACAGAAAAACTGGAAACAGATTTGTCATTTTGATATATTTCTTAGAAATAAGAATCACAAAGTTCATTAGGAACTGAGAAAAATTGGTAGCAGGCCAGCAGATTATTTATTCATATGTATTTGTGTTGGAAACAGGAAAGTTGTTTCTCAGCTAACTAAATATTCTTTTTGCAATCACAGAGAAAAATACAATTTTAAGCTTTCTGTTCTGCATTTTAACACTACAAGAGAAGAAATGAAGCTTAGGTTGGCAACACTGCAGGTCAGAATAAAGGTGATTTACTGGATTATTTTTTAATTTATAGGAAATAAATCTACATTGGTTCATAGATCTGCAAAAAAAAAAATCCTCCAAGAACAAATCTCTTCCTTTTTAAAGGAAAAAAAGAACAGATCTACAAAGATACCCTAGGTGCTAGCAGAGCACTTTATACAGTAGTATCTAAGTAATCTAAGAAGCTATCAGAACACCTTTAACATTTTCTAGTAGCAAATGGGAGAGTTTATTTGAGCAGTGATTCAGCTTTGACCAAAGGGTCAAACTCAGCCACAAGATATGAAATCAATTCGTAATAAATTCCCTAGAGAAATGGACAATTTACTAAAGGGCACAAAACACTAACTTGTTAAGAAGAGCATTTGAAAAATCCAGAAAGAGATCAATCCTACCTGTTCTGTGGGAAATGACATGTAGTACAAGGACACTAGGAAAAAGAAGAGAAGGCCTTCCAATATCTGAAGGTAACAAACTGCCTTCCAACACCTGAAGGGAACCTGCAGGAAGGCTGAAGGACTTTTTACAAGTGTGCCCAGCAATAGGACAAGGAGAAATTAATTTAAATTGAAGAAGAATATATTTAGATCGGATCTTAGGGAGAAATTCTTCAGTACAAGAGTGGCAAGACTCTGGAACAGATTGCCCAGAGAGGTTGCAGATGCCCCCTCCCTGGAGATGTTCATGGCCAGGTTGGATGTGGATTTGAGCAACATGGTCTAGTTAAGGACACCCCTGCCCATGGCAAGGAAGTTGGATTAGATGACCTCTAAGGTCTCTTCCAACCTAAGACATTCTGTGATTCTATGATTCTATGATTCTATGAAGCAGTCAATACATTGAAGTGGCTGTTCTAAATATAAGGAAACAGAATATGAAGCTGACAAAAAATGGACAAGAATGTACATTTTCTGAGGTGGTTGGCACAGCCATTGTCTGCCTTTGCTCTCAGTGGAGGCAGACTAGAAAGTCTAGTCTACAAATAGTCAATTAAATTAGAGGATTGGACAGACTGTATTTAACAATGCTGTTATTACTCACATGCTCCTTCTCCACATTACCTCATGTACAGACTATGTAATCTGGTGATGTCCATAAACTGCAGTGGTGTATTTGTTGATTGTCTAAGCATATTACTTTACTAGGTGAGTAACCTGATCTTATTAAAGATGTCCCTGCTTATTGCAGGAGGATTGGACTAGATGACCTTTAAAGGTCCTTTCCAAGCCAATCCATTCTATGATTCTATCCTGTGATTCTTTAAGTTCCCTTTGGTATGCTTACCAGAAGAACTTTAAAGCACAGAACCTTGTTACAGGCTTGACGGTGGCTTAGCTCATGGTCACCAGTCATTTGTCACTCAGAAATGCACTGGAAAAGTTTTTCGGGGAGTATGAAGCAATGTTGCTATTGAACTATAAGAATTGCATAATATACATTTACAACCCTTTAAATAACAAAACCCTTTAGATAATCAAAATAACAACTGAGGTAAAAAGCAGTTTCTGTGTTTTCAACTGTTATGCTTATCATTCTAGTCATCCTGATTATGAAGCTTTTCATTTAAGATCAAGTACTGTATAGTCTTACACATATTTGACCCTTAAGTAATTAGGAATCAGAAGCAAGAGTGCTTCTCAGACTTTACAAAATCAACTATGTATCCCAACGTAAATGTAAAACCGCTCAAAGTCAGTATTGCAAGTAAAAGCAGACTGTTTCCTCTGCTGGAAGATGGACGTGGTTTTGGTGTCTTGTTCATTATTTTGATTAACATTGCATCTTCCTTTAAGTAGAGGCTATATTTATTCATGGAATAAGCAATATATTAACTGCATATCTTTTTGATGGTGCCCAGTAATAGGACAAGGATCAATGGGTATGAGGTAGAACATAGGAAGTTCCACCTCAACATGAGGAGAAAATTCTTTACTATGAGGGTGACAGAGCACTGGAACAGGCTGCCTGGAGAGATTGTGGAGTCTCCTTCTCTGGAGGCTTTCAAAACCCGCCTGGATGTGTTCCTGTATGTCCTGCCCTAGGTGATCTTTCACTGTAGGGGGAAGCTGGACTAGACAATCTCTATAGGTCCCTTCCAGTCCCTAACATTCTGTGATTTTGATTGTTTTATTTTATGAGTTTGTTAAATTCTGAGGCAGAATGCAACATGTCACTTAAGTCTTCCCACAAAACTTTTATTTCAGTGAAAAGATGTAGAAAATTATATCTTTCAGGATTTGTGATTCAAGAATTCTAATTGTAATTCAAGGATGTCTTTCATATTCTTCCTGAATAATGAAGAGTATTACACTTTAATCATGGTTTGATGGATTACAATGAGCATGTCTAGACAAAGTTCATGTTTATCTCCTAGGAAAACTAGCAAGCAACAATTATTCAGCTTGTCCGTTTTTAATATTTATTTATTTAACAGGGAATGCTTTGAGAGCTTAAAAGCTAACAAGACAGCATTCTCAGATGACAAACAGATCAATAATACTACATGTTAGATTGCTTTGAGCTATTCCAGTGAGGAAAGAAATCAAGCAATGAGGTAATTAATAAGATTTTTTTTCTTGGTTCGATTGCATTTGATTCTCTTATCACACGTACAGAACACTTAAGAATTCCATTCTATGTGTATAGAAAAATAATTCTGCATTTCTTGTACTCACATGTTTATTAAATTTATCACCTATGATGCCCTTACGCTTTTCTGTAAAGGCATAGGGCAAAGCTGAGCATAAATTCCAGTTATAATTTATTGATTGCTCTCCGCACAACGGCTTTGTGCAGAGAAATAGAAAAAGGCCAATCTAATGTAATCTAATCGAAAGTTTATTTTTAAAGTCAAATGGCTTCCTTTACTGGTTGTGACAAAGAGTCAGAAGGAAACCCTCTAGTAGCTACTCATACCTCAAAATTTTACTAATTGTCCTATACTGTAAATCTTGGATCATTTACTTCTTATTGTATTTCATGAACATTAGAATGTTGTGAAAAAAATTAAAAGTGGTTTGTAGGCGTTTGTAGCTAAAGCTTTGCACTTGATTTTTTTGTATGTTTAAGTAAAAGCTGTAGGCATTCTTTTTGATTTTCCAGTTGTTCTCTGGTGGTTTTTTTCTCTCCTAATCTGGGAATATGCAATAGATGAGCAGATATAAATTTAAAAAAAATAAACTCAAGAAGCAAGATGGCATGTTGAGAGTTTAAGTCTGAAGTTTACATTAAGCTTATCTGAACAAATTTCTGGGTTCTGTGTTCAAGTTTTGGCCCTTCACTATAAGAAAGACATTGAGATGCTGGAGCATGTTCAAACAAGGGCAATGAAGGTGGTGAAGTGTTCGGAGAAGAAGTCTTGTAAGGAGCAGCTGAGGGAACTGGGATTGTTTAACCTGGAGAAAATGAGGCTGAGGGGAGATCTTATCACTCTTTACAATTACGTGAAAGGAGGTTGCAACGAGGTGGGAGTAGGTCTCTTCTTCCAAGTAACAAGCAGTAGGACAAGAGAAAATGGCCTCAAGTTGCATCAGGAAAGGTTTAAATCAAATATTAGGAAAAATCTCTTCACTGAAAATATTGTTAAGCATCAGGACAGGCTGCCAGGAGAGTCTCTGAGTCACCATCCCTGGAGGTAACCAAAAGATGTGTGGATGTGGTGCTTAAGTACCTGGTTCAGTGGTGGATTTAGTAGTGCTAGGTTAACAGAATCATAGAATAGTTTCAGCTGGAAGAGACCTTGAAGATCGTGAAGTCCAGCCCTATCAACCCACTGAGCTCTGTCCCCCAATGCAACATCTAGTTGTCTCTCAGTTGAACTCAACGACCTTAAAGGTCATTTCAAACCTAAACAATTCTATGATTCTATGAGATGTCCTTCCAGCTATTCCAACAGAGGTATAAAGAGAACAGTGTAAGGAGCAGCAGGTGATATGTCTTTGCTATAGCAGTAGAACATGAATAAACCCTAAATAATCATTTGCTGATAATTCCCTCTTCCTCATTCAATCAATTAAGTCTCTCCATCTCCATGATCTGCTGGTGCATTTTTTCAAAACTAATGTGTATTGACATGACATAAATCTGTGTTCTGAAACACAGTATATGGATTCTAGTGAGTTTATCTAACGTGTTTCTGCAAATAAGGTAAATGCATCAGTCCTTGCACTAGTGTTTGCCCATGGTTTTCACTCACAGATATCCTGCCCAGTGTTGATAGGAATTTAATGCTATATTTTATTTTTAGAAAGTTACTTTCATACATTAGGATGACAATTCCTCTAAGTGTGGACATCATCTTGTCCAACCCTCCTGCTCAGGCAAGGTCAGCTATACAAGGTTGCACAGGACTATGTCTGCTCAAGTTTTAAGTATTACCACTGATGGAGACTCCATGACTTCTCTGAGTAACCTGCTCCAGTATTTGACTAGCCTCACAGTAAAGAAGTGTTTTGTTGTCTTCATATGGAGTTTCCAAATTATTTTTAATTTGTGCCCATTGCCTGTTTTCCTGTCAGTGGGCACTACTGAGAAGTGTCTGTCTTCCTCTGCTTCATTCCCTTCCATTATAAATTTACACACTTCCCCACACTTCTCCTTTCCAGGCTGAACAGTTCCAGCTGTCTCAGTCACTCTTTATGTGAAAAATGCTCCAGTCCTTTAAGAAGGGTTAGAGGACAAAGGTAACATCTCAATATTAGTAGGACAAAAACTGGATGCTGTCTCTGTTTGTTTCAAAAGACTGACTGAAAAGTCTTTTTCTTTCCAGCACTATGCACAGCAGAAACCAAATGTAGCTCTATCCTTGTTTGTGCATGCGGCTCTAAGTACTGTATTCTAACAAACATTTTTCCTCTGCCCATGCTCATGTGCCTGGTAAGTGATTAAACGTTTTCAGCAAAATATAAAGAGTGTATCTGTGTGGGGGGTGGGGTTTTTTTTTTCAGTAGATCTGAATCACTTTGGCTGTATTTTTGGCAAACTTCATTTACTTCTTCTTCTTGGCATTTCATTATATTTTATGATCACAAAGTCAACTCTCCAGCAACAAAGCGAAACATGGCTCTTAGAAATAAATGTTGTCATTAACAAGCCATGCCAGGCGCAGTGACAGATTTGCAGCTGTAATGAATATCATTTCCCACAGTTCTCCTATCTGACAGAAAAGCTGTGACATTACTGCAGGCAACAGTGTTGGAAACTAAAAGATTGATTGATTCAAGTTGATAATTGAAACCTCAGTACTGTCACATGAATGTCAACCTAACAACCAAGCTACCACTCTACAATAACATTTATCACACAACAGCCTCTCAATGAATAACACACACACACACACAGAAAACATGTAAGATTTCTCTGTGTACGTGAGCTACTTGTTGATCATTTACCCTAACAGATAAGTTGAGTCTTAATCTCTAAAAGAAAAATTAGTTCGGTTACTTCTGGTATTTTAAGTTCTTGGATTCAGTTCAAAGCTGTTGGCAAAAGCCAAGAATACTTAATAGAAGGTAGAGAGACAAGTAGCAGTGGGCCTTTGACACTCTGATAGCATCATTGTCATGTCTGAGTGCCTGAAGTTAGGTGTAATAATCCGTGTTTATTTCTACCTAGATAAATGGCTGACATTCAGAGGTTCTGAGTTTCTAAAAGTTAACAGCTAACCAGTACCTATGCAAAAATGCTTAGTGCAAGGCGTCTAAATGACTGGATGATGATTTATTTCTTTCTGTAGACATCAGGTCACCCTCAAACTTGGTGTCATAACCAGATTTAGTTTAGATTCCAGAATCATATTTGAATCTGTTTGTAAGGATACTTAGAATAATCCATAATTATTTTTTCACAATCCCATTAAAAAATAGTTGCAGATATTTGCTCACTTAAAATAATTTTTCCTCTTTCACAGCTGCTGTTACAGAATATTATATTATGTAGTTTTCTCTCCAGAAAACCGACGTACCAAATAGCTTCTAACATATGTCACCATTGGAGTGATAGGTGTATAATGGATCCATGAGGATCCATTGGTTTTAATAAAATCACACTGGTTTACATGATTGAACAGCAGTATATATATATCTACCCAATCTTAACAAATGACTAATGAAAAATCCAATGATGTTTACAAAAAGAGTATCAGTATATGCGGCATTGGAAAATGTCACTGAGAGAAATTCCAGGTAAAGAGGGCTGAAAACATGCACGTTAATCAGAAATAAATGTTTAAACCTCAATATCCCATCCACATCGTTTTCTGACACTTCTACAGCAAATCTATTAGTCAATACTAAAAAAAAAACCAACATTAAGAATATCAACCTGTTACATTTTTATACCAGAAACTAAATGCAGTGCTCCTAATGATTCTAATAAAATGTAGCATGAAATAACATTCCAGATCAGTTATATAGATTTTAACCTCTTACTGCTGCTAGTTAGCATTTGTCATGATTCTATCATTTATTAACCACTGTTCTATGCACAGCTCTGACAAGAACAGCCCATAAGATGAGTTAAATCATCAGGCTCTGTTGAGAATCTGGCCTGTCTCTTTCTGGTTTTGTCTTTTACTGATTCTCTCTCTAGACATATCTTTCCTCAAGTTCCCTTCAGGCTTTTTTCAGTGTCTTTCAGTTTGTTTGGGTTTTTTACCTCTCCATGAGCCTTGTTTCAACTGTTACAACAATCTGTGGACTGATTCCTGCAGTTCTTAAGCATTCATCATGTTCTCAGAAGCAGCTTTGGTTGATTTCACCAGGGGCAGCACAATTTCGCCTGTGGTTATTCACTTTTTCTTACCTCTCTTTTCCATTTCATTTCATTAACCGGAAATGTAATTTTTATTTTTTTTTTATCTTCTGGCCTGGTTTCTTTCATTCCTGCAATTCTTTTCTGATGCTTTCCTTCTTTGTTGTTTTTCTGTCTCCTCTCCTACTGGCAGAGTGAGAGAAAAATCATGAATTAAGAATCTGTGCTTGCTTGAGTATGACCTCTCAGAGACAGAGACAAACACTGCCTGGACTCAGGGAACAATTAAGAGCTGTAGAGAAATTTATTTCAATTTATTTTTTTATTTCTTAACTTAGGAGATAAGTCATTAAAATATCCAATACAACATTCATCATCCTTTTTTAAAGGATTTTTTAATTTCTTTCCCTGTTTTTTGCTTACTCTCATATTAGAAACAGGGAGTTTCATCTGTATTCCCTTTGACTCTGTTCAAATTTCATTTCATTAAGTACATTTTAGTTCATACTCAACTAAAAATCTCTCTAAACTTGTCAGATTTAAATATTATGAAACTAAATTTAAAGATGAGAACTGAAATTTAAAAAAACTTCCTTTGATCAAATATTCATTTTATTTTATACTCTGATTAATTTTTTCTGAAGTTTCTATATGTCAGAAAACTGTCAGAAATTAGCTTTTTATGAACAATCTATTTGAGTTAACTTAGAATAAATCTTAAAACAGGATCAAGGTACAGCTGAGGGCTTTGATGCTTCACTGGACACAGCTCTCAGTTCCCTGTCTGGTCCTACTCTGCAGCTGCAAATCCCTCCTGGGGACAGCAGTTCCCAGGCTTTCCCAGTTCTGGAGGTCTCCATTTCCCAACCTGATAAGAACAGACCATCTTCTCCTCCTGCAATACAGTTGGGGGGTTCAAACTTTTGAACTTGCAGGGTCTCAGAGGAGCTCCAGCTACTCTCTCTCTCATCATCTCTGATGCTGCACAGACTGCTGACCTCCTCCCTTACTCCATTACTTGGTGGCAGAGATCCTCCACCAGCAATACTCAGTCACACAAATCTGCAGGGAAAGTAAAATAAAGAGCAACAGCTGAGAAAAACCCAGAAATTATGCATGTTTTTCTTTAGCAGATGGTAAAAAAAACTTCACTTGAACTCTCTTCTCCTCTATGAAGACTCATTATCTGGACCCACAGTATGTGCTGTGGGATATCCTACTCCTGTGTGTGTGTTTTAATACCTTAATTTCTACAAAAAATGCACAAAACTACAAATATGACCAGTAGTTTGTATTTTTAAATAGGAGACTGCAAGTAAAAACGTATAATTCTACACAATTAGTGTGAGACTACATGTACATTGTATTTATAAACAATATATTTAAATACATAGTGGAATATTCATTAGAAAAGCTCATTTCATAACGTGTTCCTGACAAAGAGATAAACTATGAAAAGGTGAGAGTAGAAATTCTCGCAAAGAGGCTGATTTCATCTCAGTCCCCGTGTTCATCTAACATTTAAAGTGATCACCCCGATCTTTCACCATCTGCTCATTGCCAGCCCTCAAACTGGTAAAAAACAGCCACTTTCCCAGAACTAAACCATAAAATGCCAAATGCCATGCAAGACACAAAGCTCCTTTATGAAAAATGCAATGTTATATACCACAAAAAGTAACACAATAAATAAATAAATAAATAGCTCTGCCAGAAATTAACTCTTATTGCCATCAAAGCAATGAGGCATAAGGTCAAAGGAAAGGAAACGGGATTTTAAATTAGTGTTTTCACTGTGATGATGGAACTGCTGCTGAGACCCCTAATCCGTTCATGCTGACAGACCCATTATCAGCAATTATTCTTTATTCAAGTGTAAACCACCATCATGCATGAAACCGTTGTTACTGCAATAAAAATTTTTAAAAGCCCTGTACTGTAAGCAGTAGCTGACTTCACCAAGCTACAGGAGCCTACTGGAAAAATATATCATTTCATTTGCAATCATTACTTGGGTCTTACTGTGTCCATTCCAAGATATGAAAATAAAACATTTGAAGCCTTTGCTTGAATCACAATTTGCACCGAGGTTTAGAGTTGAAAGTTTATTTATCTGTATCATATATCTATATGATCTATATCTATATCATCTATATTGATACCTATGCCTTTATCTATATAATCTATATCTACATCTGTATCCATGTGTGTATATAACATTTCTTATGTAATGTATGACCTGGTACAAAGCTCAGTTTTGAAAAGCAGTAAACAAAGATGGATGTCAATTTCTGTAGTAGACAAAATGCTTGTGAGAGCTTTCTCTTGAGAAGAGCTGGTCCTGTCTGCTTCTGTCTGTAGAGAGGAAAAACAGTTGCAGGTTATGCTGCACAATGAAAGCAAAGCTTCTTCACATTTTCAGTAATCTCATTAATTTCCAGTCCTGACCTTAAAAAGACAATTATCTAAAAGTTGTTTGAAATCAAGGGGCATATTCCATATCAAAGTTCTTCACACTTAGATACAAAATATTTTACAAATTTAGGAGAGACTAAAGTCATTTTCTTTCAAAGAAATCATTGGCTCCCATACCTAGAGGAATTGCCAAGCGCTAGAAAACTGATGAAATTTTTAAATAGATAAATAAAAAGAGGAGAGAGATATCTTATTCCTGTCACACTTCTGATCGGCTACAAGCAAGATGAAAAATGCTGATCTGGGAGTCTTTTCAGTTCTGCCATACACGCTAGGAGTGACTCAGTTGCTCATTTTGGGGAGAAATGCCATTGCAGAAAGAGGACAGACATTTTGTTGTGACTCACCTAGTAGGATGAGCTGGCAGGTGCTGGCAAGGGCTACAAGAAGGCTCTCTAGATGGTACTGCAGAAAAACGCATGAAGTAGAATAGCAAAGGAAGACAGTCATGGCTGCAGTATGAACTGTGCCGCGCATGCCTGGCGTGTCTCTTCCTCTGGAGAGAGCTTGCGGGTTACATACTCTAACACATCTCACAGTATAAACTATGAATGCTCTAACGTTATGTCACATAGTGCAGGCATGTCCTATGAAGCTATTTCAATACTTATTAGGTGGTGATCCAGGTAGAAACATTTTGTTAAAGTAACCAGAGTACATTATCTATGCCTTATACTTGCATCTCCAAGACCAGGCTAGTAGTCTAATGTGAACTCTGAATACTCTAACTCAACCAGGTTAACCCAAAACACTTGTTTCGTGAAAAGAGTGACCCTTCCAGAAGAAAAAGGACAAATTCTGTTTTTGTTGGTCTAAGGCCATATGGATCATGTTTCCAGAAGGACATATAACAATCCAGAGTGGATATTGCAGCTCAGGAATGACAACTTGGAGCCAGCACAGGCATGTCTCTAAAAATTCATTCTAGGAATGATCAACGATTTATTATGAACTATGTAGACAACTACAACAAAAGAGTATTAAAAAAAAAAAAAGGAAAAAAAAAACCCACCAGAAAAGCCTGCATTACGCCATTGTATACATCAGGATGTATTCTAACTCCTAGTCACACCGTCCAAAATTATTTAGTTAAACTGGAAAAACTAAGCATCTTTATGTTAACTTTCTCATTTCTGACTTATTTCCTGTGAAACACAGAAATAATCACCAACAGGAAAATAAAAAAAAATATAAAAATCATTCAAAGGAAATGTAAAAATCATTCCAGTGTAGAATTATTACCAGGACTAAACAGATATGGTGATAATTACTGAAAATTAATAACAGTCATATATGCTCCAAGGTGTAAACTAGACAGACAAGGAGAGAGAAGTGCAAACAATGCTAGAAAACAACTCTACATTTAGCTTATATGGATTCTGATATCACAATGAGTACTCTGCCCTGTTTTTAATATTTCTCAAGTCTGTCACAGCAACTTTATTGCCTTTTTAAATCTGAAACCAAATGCTGTAATAACTTATTAGATATAGACTTCCTTTCTGATACCAGAGAGATCCTGCCTGAGCATTAATCTAGCAGATATCATGGTCATTGTGTAAAGACATATCACATAAAAATTAATACAGGTAAAAAGATTATAAGCAGCTCTGGAAAAGTAATAAACCGAAGAAGGCTGCAGTTTACTGTGTTCAAAATTCCAGTTTTATAATGAGAAGTTTTTAACTTAGAATCTGAAGACACAGCTTTCTGCCTGATTTAAACCTCACTGAGTCTGTGGCAATGGTGAAGACAGCAAGAGACCATCTCCCAACCCTCATTCATTGTGCCCAGTGCAGTTGTAGCACCAGCAGCAAGACCAGCTTTCAGAGACACCAAGGTACTGCTCTGAAGAGGGTGGCTTTCACAGAATCACAGAGTATTAGGGATTGGAAGGGACCTCAAAAGATCATCAAATTCAATCCCCCTGCCAGAGCAGGAACGCCTAGATAATGTTACATAGGAACGTGTCCAGGCGGGTCTTGAATGTCTCCAGAGAAGGAGACTCCACAACCTCCCTGGGCAGCCTGTTCCAGTGTTCCATCACCCTCACTGAGAAGAAGTTTCTTCTCAAGTTTAAGCGGAACCTCTTATGTTCCAGTTTCAGCCCATTACCCCTTGTCCTATCAGTGGTTGTCACCGAGAAGAGCCTGGCTCCATCCTCGAGACACTCAGCCTTTATATATTTTTAAACATTAATAAGGTCACCCTTCAGTCTCCTCCAAACTAAAGAGCCCCAGCTCCCTCAGCCTTTCCTCATGCTTACACATGCTTACATGCTTACATTTTCACATGCTTACACACAGGGCTTGGCCCTTTGTTGATCTGGTGGAGAAATGTTGTGGTCTTTGTGCAGATGGTATCAGAGCTTGACTTAGAGGTGTTGAGAAGACTCACCCAAGCAGCTTATAACTTAGTCATATATAGGCATATTTTCACCAGTTCAGCAGAAACCCCATCCAAGAGGCCAAGGCATCCAACTTCCTCTGTCAGATTCAAATACATTGAAGGCACTAAAGATTTTCAATTAAACAAGCAAGAATGATGTAGCAAGCAACGCATTATACCCTTTTCTAACCATACTTTAAAAAAAAAAATACAAAAAACCCACAAGTTTTTGTGAAATTTCTTCCAAAAAGCTCTGTTCTGAGCTGACACTAATCGTGGAGAATTTCAGCTTAGAGTTCACTCTAAGTTAAGCAGAGATAAAGTAGACTAAACATGGGGGTTTCATTAATTGAAAAGCATCAAGCAATCTAAACAGGCTGGATCTGTATTTCTTTTGTCAAAACATACAGTCAGGTATGAAACCAGTAGAAAAAATCGAGAAGAATTAGGCATCTTAGTACTTTTATACTTCCCAGACCTTCTTTTCTGGCCCTGAGCCTGACAAAGACTTCTGGACTTTAACGTACATCCTACAATTTTTATTGTCACCTACTTCTTCATCATGCAAGAGTAATGGACAGTGTAAATAGGCAGACTGGTGTTGCATCATTCAGTATGCTGGCTTTAAAATATCTATAAACACTATGTTAAACATGATTTCTGTTTAATTAGCTTAGATCTGAATCTATCACACCTATCTCCCAAACACATTTGCTGCTGAGAAAATTGCTTGCACTCTCTTCTCACTGGAAGAAAAACTATTGCTGTAGTAGCCAGTCTGACATAAGATACCATTTTAAAGGGAAATGGCCTGTACAGTGAGTGCATTTTGAATTGTTCAGTTTCATTTTTCTTACATTTCTAGACAATAAAGACACTGGTGGATGTGTTAAACATAAGCCATTCACATAAAGGAATACAAAATTCGATCCTTTGGGGGAATAATATGATGTGATTTCACAATTCTTTAAGCAATGTCTAAAAGGTCAAGCAAGTGTGAAAATTATAAAGGTAACTCATCAGAAATAGGTTTAACAGCAGTAGTAAAATGGAAAAGAACAGCAAAAAGAGATAAAAGATGCACTGGGTAATTTATATAATAGATGTAATTTCTGGCAGATTAACTAAATAATTTATACATGCAGCTCTGTGAAAATCCAGAGTAATCTTTCTGTGAACCTCAAAATTCTTTTAAAATTAATTTACGGAACACTTTTCAATAGTTTTGCATGCTGAGCCTTGCACATTTCCCTCTCAGTTATAGAGTTAAATTACACTGACTTCTAACCTTTAGTATTTTTTTATATTGAAATGGACAATACTGAAATGCATCTTTTATACTGAGGGGTTATACTGTGGATATACAATATAACATTTCAGAATATTATTTTCTTCCAGAATTATTTCCCGTAGAAGTGTTAAACCCTGTCACCCATGTGACCCATGACTGAGTTTTGGACTCCGCGGGATGTGGTTTTACCCATCTTAGTGCTGGTGATGGTGGCAGCATGAGCTATCAGTGAGAGCCTGATTGAGTCATCACAGCAGTGTCTGTAACACAGGGAGTGTAGAACAAACAGAACAAAACTAGAGCAATGACATGTTTGATGACAAATTAGTGTGTGGCTTTCATATTTAGAATTTTTTCTTAGAGTCTCTTCTCTCTCCCATCACCACTTGCACTCACCATCACCACTTGGCTATTTTCTTATCAATCAAAACTTATGTATTGGCTTTGGTTTAGCATTTTTCTGTTTTATTTTTTCTTGTAGTGTGGTTTGATCTTCCATCTCAAGAAAAGATTGTGTTAAACCATGTCACCGACTGTTAGATTTGTCTCAAATACATTGTAGAAAAGAAGAAAACATAAGCTCATATTTCAAGGACTTAATATTTCATTGATTTTACTCTCATGGTGTAAACTGGGAATATTAACATCTTAGGGAGCTGATTTCTCAGTTTTACAGTTTATTATTTGCACATCTATGATTTATAGTGCCTTCTTGTATCCACTAGACTTTTATTACCAGTCATTCTCAGACAACAGCTTTTTCAAAATGCTCTACAGAACAAGGTTGCTTTCTGAAATACAGTCAGCTGCAGAAGCTGAGAGATCAAACTTGACCAAAGTATTTTCCAAATTAATCAACTTTGAATTAGATGCAATTCCAAAGCAAGTTAGAGGCTACTGTAGATGTCAAATATACTATTTTTTAAAAGGTGTGATTAGTCTAAGTGAATGTTTAGCTACACAGTTAAAAAAAAAAAAAAATATTAGCTGGCCTTCCCTATGCAAGGATTGCATTGTCTAGAAGCACCTGGTCTCCAGATATCTGGAGGAACAGCTCTCCCACCAGCCACTGCTGCATGCCCAGATGCTGCAGGGGCTGCCAAATGTCAGTTTTGCCTTCAGCTGCTCCTCACCTCATCCATGCACTTCGCTGTATCCCAGACCTCTGGAAGAGTATCTGCTTGCTGTAAGCACCCTTCTAAACATCCTCTCGCTCAGCCTGTTTACAAGGCTATGTGGAGTTTTCAAAGTTACTACTGTATAAGGGGAGTGGGCCTAGAGTGAACAATTACCCTGCTTTCTTGGGAAAATGACAATTAAAAAACTTCTTTTCATGCCAATGGCCCAGAATGCCTAACAGCAAATGAAAAGCCTGCAGAAACTGTCAGCCAGTAGCCAGTTCCTGAAGAGCTAAAAAATGTTTCTTCTCCAATCATGGAAATGCAACATGAAAAATATTTCTTCTCCAAACACTGTACAACAGAAGAAGAAAACCATTTCACATTAGTGTTGTATCTCAGGGGACTGGTCTGATAATAACTGTCCTGGCAGCCTTCATACTCTGGGTGTTCATCCAACTTAAAATTAATTATACATTTTAGCTATGCACCTTAGAGAGAGGTGACTTAAATCTATAAATCTTGTAGAACAGCACAAAAAAAAAGTATATGATTACGTGAGCTAAATACTGCTTGGCAAGTATTTGACTGACTGATATTCATCCTCCAGCTGGGAACTGATAACTTCTTTGAAGGAAGACAGTCAGTGAATTTGCCTGGCACCCAGTTTTATTTGCTGTCTCCACTTTTGTCTCAGCTGTTTCCACTAGCTGAAGGAATAGAAGTTACAACACAATTGCTTCATGCCTGGAACAAAAATGAAGCAGAATCATTTAAACACCTTCTTCACTCCAGTTTGTTCGTTTTCCCCTGGAGGCAGTGAGGAAGAAGAGATTTCCTGCAAGCCTTAAAAGTAATTTTTTTGAACCAGTAGAAGCAAAACTATAAAAATCTTACACAGCTCACAGTCTAGGGGGAGAAAATTGCTCTATTGTCTTAGAAAGTAGATGCCTGAGGACTGGAGAAAAGCAAATGTCACTCCAGTCTTCAAAAAGGGCAAGAAGGAGGACCTGCATAACTACAGATGGGTCAGGCTCACCTCCACCCCTGGAAAGGTGATCTCTCTAGGCATATCAAGGATAGGAGGGTCATTAGCAGCAGTCAGCATGATATTATCAAGGGGAAGTCATGTTTGACCAACCTGATAGCCTTTTATGAGGACATAACCTGGTGGATAGAGAATGGCAGTACAGAGGACATGGTTTATTTTGATTTCAGTAAAGCAGTTGACACCGTCTCCCACAGCATCTTCATAGCTAACTGAGGAAGTGTGGTCTGGATTGTCAGGTAGTCAGGTGGATTATGAACTGCTTGAAGAAGTCAGAGAGTTGTGGTCAACGGGACAGAGTCTAATTGGAGGCCTGTATTTAGTGGAGTCCCTCAAGAGTCAGTACTGGGACCAGAACTACTCAATATACTCACCAACAACCTGGATGAGGGAACAGAGTGCACTGTCAGCAAGTTTGATGATGACACAAAACTGGGAGGAGTGGCTGACACACCAGAAGGCTGTGCTGCCATTCAGTGAGACCTGGACAGGCTGGAGAGTTGGGCGGGGAGAAATTTAATGAAATGCAAGTGTAGAGTCCTGCATCTGGGAAAGAACAACCCCATGTACCAGTACAGGCTGGGGACTGACCTGTTTGAGAGCAATGTAGAGGAAAGGGACCTGGGGTTTCTAGTGGACAGTAGGATGACCGTAAGCCAGCAAGGTGTCTTCATGGCCAAGAAGGCCAATGGCATCCTGGGGTCTATTAGAAAGGTTCTGGCTAGTAGATCTCGAGAGGTTCTCCTCCCCCTCTACTCTGCCCTGGTGAGGCTGCATCTGGAATATTGTGTCCAGTTCTGGGACCCTCAGCTCAAGAGAGACAGGGAGCTATTTGAGAGAGTCCAGCGCAGAGCCGCAAAGATGATGAAGGGAGTGGAACATCTCCCTTATGAGGAAATGCTGAAGGAGCTGGGTCTCTTTAGCTTGGAGAAGATGAGACTGAGGGGTGACCTTGTTAATGTTTATAAATATGTAAAGGGTGAATATCAGGAAGATGGAGCCAGGCTCTTTTTGTTGATGTCCCATGATAAGACAAGGGGCAATGGGTGCAAGCTGGAGCATAGGAGGTTCCATGTAAACATAAAGGAAAACTTTTTCACTGTGAGGGTGACAGAGCACTGGAACAGGCTGTTCAGAGAGGTTGTGGAGTCTCCTTCTCTGGAGCCATTCAAAACCCACCTGGACACGTTCCTGTGTGACCTACTGTAGGTGATCCTGCTCTGGCAGGGGCTGGACTAAGTGATCTTTTGAGGTGCCTTCCAATCCTCTAACATTCTGTGATTCTGTGATACATCCTCTCAGACAGCCCATCCTGGGACAACCTTTTAAGAGAGTACTATCTCCTGAGCTTTTACTTTTTGAAATGCTTCCAGGGCACTTCATTAACTAGTCTCTCTCTCCCTTCCTGCAATTCATACATCAATTGCTATCTAATATGGAATAATTTTACATGTCCTGTTACATGTTTTCTCATTTGGAATTATGTTCTGTCATCATCTCTGTTAGTTTCTGCAAGAAACTACTGTACTAAACTGCTGCTGTGACACAGTCTCCTTCTTGTTAAATGAAGGTCAAGAACAGACTCATTTGTTTTTTTCTAAATTACTCCACTTAATTGCTTTTCCTTTCCACATTGATTCTGTGAAGGGATTCCAATTACATCATCTTATTGTGGTGAATAGTTTAGTCAGTGGCAGAGCCCAGCTTAGCAGGTATCCTCTCTGTTAGTGGTTCTTTGTCAGAGTGACCAGCACATAGTTTTCTCTGGTATAGTTCAGACTCATTAGTGCATCTCAAGAGAAATCACCACTACTGTTTCTTATAAGTCACTCAAACTCCAATTCCTTATTTGCCTTTTTTAAAACTATCCTTGAAACAGGCAAAATGGGTGGCAAAGAGGTGAGAACGATGTTTCTTAGATGACAGCGGAAGACGTTGCAGTGAAACAACAGGAGCAAAAACCTAGATGAAAGATCTAGTCTCAAATTTTAGAGTATTTTGTACAAAACACATTTCAGGCTTCATAATAGTATAGGCTTTTCTGATAAACAAATTTAATTTACACCAAGCTAGCAGAGGAATTTTTTTCAACCACTTGTTTGCAAATTCATTCACTTTCAGGTGAAGCTAGCCGGCGAAATGACTCCCAGGAGCACAGTTAATAACAGATACTTGCTGCAGGGTCTCAGGTTAGAGAAAAAATCTGCAGCAAAACCCCCAAGTAATGTGGATGTGAGGTTCTCAACGTCAATGGCTTTGCCTTCAGGTCCCTTTGTGTTGCACCACTCAGCTTAATTATGTAGACACAGCCTGTGGTTTTTTTTTTTGTGCAGCAGTCTATAAATATGGTTAACATTAAGTGTTAAATTTAACAACACAGACACTACTTGAACAAAGCTAGCTGTACAGTTTCTATAGTGCTTTCAAATTTACACATCAGTGTTTGATAAGGAAAAGAAGAGATTAAATGAAACACAGGGGAGAGAAGCAGAAGTTGCAGTTAAGTTCCTTTACAGTCCAGGTAATTGTTGCTCCCTATGCAGAGCTCAGTAAAAGTTTTACTCATGAATGAAAGTTAGATCAAAAATTTGTAATAATCTATATCAAGAGGAAAGAAAGGAGACCGCAGGAGTAAAAGGAGGATCTGAACATGGAGTGAAAATGTGTTGTGAGGAAAGAGCAAATAGTACATATAGCAAGTACTTTATACCTTTCATGAATATGCAGTCCAAAATCAAAAGCCTTGCAGTAGTCTTTCTTCTACAAAATAATGTCCCTTTCTAGATCAGTGTTGCTCATTTGCATTTGAGAAACACAGAAATTTGAGAATGCAGACAGTAAAGAGCTAGTCGGTGGTCCTTTGTCAGCTAAAAAGTGAGTCCAAGTTTCTGCAACAATTAACTGTTCAATCAAATAAAACCCCTTTCATGTGGCAAAATCCTTATAATTGCAAATCCTAATCATAAAATCAGACAGTAGGAGTGACTGTCCTACAGAGGACTTTAAATAAAGCTTTTAATAAATGTTATATCCAAATTGCTAAAACCATAAGACACTGTGGTCTCCCCACTGACCTGGTAAAAAGAAATGAACAACATCATGAATATTATAACAGAGATTTATTTCTAAATCTTCACACTCCTGCTCACTTTCTCTCTCCAAGGACTGACAAACAACACAATAAATAATTTTAGTGCTGAAATGTTTCTGGGAGTAAGTAAAGCAGTAAAGACTAAGGATTCTTAGCTGTTCTGAAGTAAAGATGGAGTTTCTTAAGGCTAAAGGATTTGTATATAAACCAAAAAGTTGATGTCATACAAGAAGGACTTGAAAATGATAGACTCACCACTCTCATTGCCTTGCACAGATCTGTGTGTCCCCGGTGCAGTTTCTAGTTACTTTTGGTTATTTTGATAACTAACTTACAGATCTGTTTTAGGACTTATGGATACTACTTCTCTTTCGTGTGAATGAGACCCCAAGAACCTCTTAAATCTCGGAGGGATTACCATCAAGCTATAAAGAATATTTCTGTGACAGATTGACTTAAATGTCTTGAAACTCGAAACTGGTCAAGGGTAAATAGTGAAATTATATTATTAGAATGCTTTAAAAAAAGTTACATTTATTTCAAAATAAACTTATTAAAATCTATTATTATGTATGAATTCTTATTTATTTGCTTTTAGACACCATTTTAGAAGTGCACCTAGGACTTCATATGCAAATATTTGAAATAAACAGTTTCAGACCTGAAGATAATTTGATGTAATTGTCACTTGAAATATCTAAGAACATGATAATGGAGCAAGGGAAAAGGGTAAGAATGGTCTGGAGAAAAAAGGCAAAAAAAAACCAACATGGGTTGTTAGACATCAAAGGTTTGGGTTTAGATATTTTTTTAGTAACTAGTGATACTTTAAATAATGCCATCTACTTTATTTCCCTCAGGAAACAGTCTCTTCCACATGGCAAATCTGATTAAATTTAGATCGAAGCCTTGAAATTCTCTTAGATGATCTTTCCCATTCAAGTGGCTGCAGACTAATGGTGGAAGGTTCAAACAGTAGCAAAGCTAAGCACTGGTGTCAGAGACACACACGTGCAGAGGATACAGGGAAACACGTGGAGGATGCTGACACAGCTGGTCACAAAGTCTGCCAGAAAAAGTTGCTGCCTTCTGCAGCCCCCACATACAAGGCTCAAACAAAACACAAGCACAGTCACGTCTCCTCCTCCTCTTCAGCTGGCTGGGATGGAAGGTCAGTAACACAGACACTTACCCTTGACATATTTATAAACATTAACAAGGTCATCCCTCAGTCTCATCTTCTCCAAGCTAAAGAGACCCAGCTCCTTCAGCATTTCCTCATAAGGGAGATGTTCCACTCCCTTCATCATCTTTGCGGCTCTGCGCTGGACTCTCTCAAATAGCTCCCTGTCTCTCTTGAGCTGAGGGTCCCAGAACTGGACACAATATTCCAGATGCAGCCTCACCAGGGCAGAGTAGAGAGGGAGGAGAACCTCTCGAGATCTACTAGCCAGAACCTTTCTAATAGACCCCAGGATGCCATTGGCCTTCTTGGCCATGAAGACACCTTGCTGGCTTACGGTCATCCTACTGTCCACTAGAAACCCCAGGTCCCTTTCCTCTACATTGCTCTCAAACAGGTCAGTCCCCAGCCTGTACTGGTACATGGGGTTGTTCTTTCCCAGATGCAGGACTCTACACTTGCATTTCATTAAATTTCTCCCCGCCCAACTCTCCAGCCTGTCCAGGTCTCACTGAATGGCAGCACAGCCTTCTGGTGTGTCAGCCACTCCTCCCAGTTTTGTGTCATCATCAAACTTGCTGACAGTGCACTCTGTTCCCTCATCCAGGTTGTTGGTGAGTATATTGAGTAGTTCTGGTCCCAGTACTGACTCTTGAGGGACTCCACTAAATACAGGCCTCCAATTAGACTCTGTCCCGTTGACCACAACTCTCTGACTTCTTCAAGCAGTTCATAATCCACCTGACTACCTGACAATCCAGACCACACTTCCTCAGTTAGCTATGAAGATGCTGTGGGAGACGGTGTCAACTGCTTTACTGAAATCAAAATAAACCATGTCCTCTGTACTGCCATTCTCTATCCACCAGGTTATGTCCTCATAAAAGGCTATCAGGTTGGTCAAACATGACTTCCCCTTGATAATATCATGCTGACTGCTGCTAATGACCCTCCTATCCTTGATATGCCTAGAGAGATCACCTTTCCAGGGGTGGAGGTGAGCCTGACCCATCTGTAGTTATGCAGGTCCTCCTTCTTGCCCTTTTTGAAGACTGGAGTGACATTTGCTTTTCTCCAGTCCTCAGGCACCTGTTGCCCATGATTTACCAAAGATGATAGAGAGGGTCCTAGCAATGGCATCTGCCAGCTACCTCAGCACCCGCAGGTGCATTCCCTACAATCACTCTACAGACACGTAGAAACCTGGATGTTGGAAACCACATGGTAAGGCTGAGCATACACCACTGAAATCTAGCAAGAAGTCCTCGCGGGGCAGTCTGGCCAGGGAAAAGGTTTTGCATTCATCAGCAAAGAAGCCATTAGGATCACTAGTTAGAATGCACCGTTACTGGTCTAAGTAAAACAAAATTATTGTAACTTTTTAATTTTCATTTACATTTTTGAATAACGATACCAGATTTAAAAATTGGATGTTATGCCACACAGCCTAAGAAGATTAGCATAGTTGTCTAGAGAGGCTTATAGATGTTGTTTTGTTTCAGCTCTTCAGCAATGATAAATTTTGACTATTTGCAAGTAGTGGCACTCACTTTTCTTGTGTAGTACATTTTTGTTAATGAAGGCTAGTATTTCAGATGCAGATTTGTCAGAAATTCTGAAGACACAGCTCAGTTCTATCACAGCCAATGGCTTTTAATGAAACCTTTAGGTGTCATTCCAGACTTATAGGATTCCTCCCAACTGCCAATTCCTCACAATTTTTCAAGATTGAAGGAACTTAATTTTAATGCTAGGGGTGTTTGACAAAGACTTAATTTTTAGTCACTGATTCAATTTTAAAAAAGAGTCTGTATTCATTGCTCTTTAGGGATGTTTCTGTTCATATTTTACAACACTTAGTAGAAGAAACATATAGATTCTAATTACTTTTTTTTTTAACTTGGTTATATTCCTCTCTTATTTATTTTAAAATTTTTAATACTGATTTTGTAAACATTTTTAAAAAAGCAGCTCGGCCATGATCTTTCCTTTCTGTTTTCTTTTGCTAAACTGGTGTGTTTGTTTGCATTTTCTGAAACAGAACACATGCTTCAAGCTGTTGCCACAAGGATGGCGGATACATCGAATTCCACTTTGTTAACACTGTAAGTCAAAACCAAACTGTGCTATTAAGTTTAAAAGTTGTTACATACATTGTATATTACCTCCCTTTGTTTTAGATTGGGTCCTTTTACATATAATTTCTTGCTTCTCTGATTAAATAACAGTTTGAGAAAGATTGTGAAGCTCGCAGATTGCCTTGAGTTCTCAAGTCATTGTCACAAATGCTTCAAAGTTACTGTGGATATCCGAAACTGTAAATCTTGTCTGTTCTTGCAGAATAGTTGTGATCTTTCAATTTAACCTTGCCAACTCATATTAGAATTACATTTTAAACATCGTTCTAAACTCTCATCAAGATGTTTTATAGTTTTGTTCGGGAATTCAATGTTATGTCAACAAGCACCACTTATCCACTATCATGGTGTTAGCATTGCTAAGTATAAAAGTCACAAAAACTTTAAGAAGTTCAACTTTCTCCCAGTTTATTAGGTTGTTACTATAGAAAAGAACAGAGGAGAATAACTATTCTCTCTCTTTTTATCCAATAGCCTGTGTTAGGAAGAGTGTTGCCAGCAAGTCAAGGGGAGGTGATCCTTCACATCTGCCGAGTACTGGCCACACTTGGAGTGCTGGATCCAGTTCTGGACTTCCCCTCACAAGACAGACATGGACATATTGGAGTCAGTTCAGCAAAAATCCACAAAGATGATTAAGGGACAGAAACATGTCTTCTAGAAGGAACGGCTGTGAGAACTAGGACTGTTCTACCTGGAGATGTGGAGATTCAGAGGGGATCTTAATAATCTATATAAACGTCTGACAGTAGAGAATGAAGAAGAGGAGCGAGATTTATGTAAGTAGTGTCTGTTGAGAGACAAGAAGCAATGGGCACAAATGAAAAATCCAAATACTCCATCCACACACAAGAAAACACTTACTTACTTCGAGGGTGGTCAAAAACTGAAATTGATTGCCCAGAGAGGTTGTAGAGTCTCTCTCCATGCAGATATTCAAATTGAACTGGACGTTGTTATGGGAAACCTTTTCTAGCTGACCCTTCTCTCGAGCAGGGTGTTGAACTAGGTCTCAAGACATCTCTTTCAACATAAATCATCCTAAAAACATTCCAAGAATACTCTAAACAGCCGTTCTGGAAGCCCCCCTGCCTCACACTTTCCTCACAAAGGTAAAAATTTCCTGTGACCTGTACTAGTAACAGTTTAATATTAATTTTCTATGCATTTACTCATCTTCTCTGAACACTATGTCTTTTCACTCCCACATATTATTCACCCACTTGTTTTGCAGGAATCATGCTCATCACTTCCAGAGCAAAATTATGTGGAGGAACCATCTTCCTCTTCTGCTCCCCTTCATGATGTGGCTATCTCAGTCAAGGTCTAGCTTCGGTAATCTGAAAATCCTACCAGGTTTGGTTTGGAACAATTTGTTTTGGAACAATTTCAAGCTAATAAGATAGACCAATTTTAAAAACTATTGTTCTGTCACCTGAATATTATTACACCATTCACTGAAATATAAGAACTCTTCTTAGACTTACTGTATACTTAGCAAATATACAGCTGAATGAATTGCAATATGAAGAAAATAAGTTAAGCTAAAGCTTCCATTGAGAGTAAAGTAGTTCATGCAAAATATTGATAAAAAGTTTGGAACTGTTAGAACTTCCATTACACCATTAAGTAATTTCAACTGACTTGTAAGGAAATTTGTAGTCAGTCTGATTCAGTTTGAACCCTGCATCATGTTCTGCTTGGTGCAATCATGATAAATGCATGACCACAATACATTAGTAGAAATGTTTCTGCCTAATGGATGTATAACCCATAAACCAAATATCTTTGAGATATCATGATCTTGGAAAAGTTAAATATTAATACTGCGAGGGAGTTATTATGATCTAGTTTGCTAAAAAGAGCATTTAGATTAATCAGATTCAGGGTCATTCTACCATTAAAAGTGACTTATACTTGAGTTAACATGATACACGAACTCCCTTCACATAAAGTTAATTTGGAATGTTGTGGGGGCTTATTAAAGGAGATTTTAGATATATAAACATGATGAGAATGGTTACATACTTCGAATTTTTTAGTTAAAATGACATGTGACAGGAGAATGAAATCTGAGTATGAGTCATTTATAATTTAGTTCAATTACTATTTTGACTTTTATTCTTCTTACTGCTTTAACCCACAGTTTGGGTAGTACTTAACATTTTGTTACTGAGGCAACATTTTTTAAATACCAGTATAGATTAAAAATTCATATAATGCATTTAATAACTCATTTGCAAACAGTCTAAGACATGCTTTGTATAAAACCCCTTGCATTACATCAACTGTGCAAGAGGCTGATTTCTGGAAACGGGCTATAAAACCCTGCAATTATAATCAGGTTATGAACGATGTTCTCACTTAATTACAAATCCTGATTAGAGTCTTCTATGCTAGGTTCTCTTTAATGTTAAGATTAAATAATGAACTCTACAAAAGCTATTCAGTTTGCCTGACCTTTATATAACACTGGGTCAGATATCAGTGTATTGTAATTGTGCCTTTTACGAGTCTGTTAGCTCAATCTATGTGTCAACTATATTTGAATTCCATTAATAAATCTGCTGCCAAAACATAGTCTACTAAAATAAGAGATGGGCAGAAAATGGAAAAAAAAAAAAAAAAAAAAAAAGTTATTTTCTCACTCTTATGACCTAGAAAAGTATTCCAAGCCAAGGCCACAAGTAAATTAAGGAATTTTTAGACATATGCTTGTGATGTTTATTCAGAGTCAGAGATGTTCAATTTTAACACTGAATAAGGAGGTAATGCCTAGAAGCATAATTATTCATCTATAACAATCCTCTTTATAATTAAAGCCTATTTTTAATCTTCTTAAGCTCATTGGTTTAATTTTAAGATTCATAAATTTGTATAATTTATGAAACCAAAAAAGTTAACACTGTAATCTGTCTACTGAAAAGAAAAATCATTAAGTATTTTATAAGAATTCATAGAATATTATGAGAAGAAAAAAAAATTAACATTGGAAAAAGGCACATACTCCAGTTGAGGGATTTTTTCACAATCATTACAATTATAAAGCTTAGCCTGCAAAAAAATAAATGCCAGGTCACAAGAAGGTAAGCATCAGCAACAAACTTTATAACAAAAGCAAATGAGTTCTGCCTGAGAAGTGGTAGTATTTCATAACACAGAAATACTAATAACACTGAATATTGGGCATTATTCTGCAGAAAGTATAATGTTTTTAGGTCCAAAATGAACTCAATAATTCAAACTACATCTCAAATTTTTCTTTTCAAATCCTACTATCAGATTTTCTGGGGATTGAGGTTAAGATCATTCTTGCTTGTTTTCTTTCTTTCTTCATTAGAAAGAAAGAGTGATAAAGAAGTCTGTTTGGGAAACCTGTCCAGCAAAGAGAAAGGGCAGCACAAGTCACTGAGCCACATTCCCCACCAAATATTTTTTAAATATGTCCAAAACTGCAACAGTTCTATATTGCCTGTTTCTTTTCAGAAGAAATTATTCAGTTTAAATATGTTTAACATTTAAAAAAAAAAAAAAAAAAGAAAGAAATAGAACTAAGGGGGGTTTTCCTAGCAGCTGAAATTTTAAAAACAAAAAGCAAAGAAAATCATTCAATGAAGAGCTATAAGCTAGCCATAGCATTAAAAATCTGATGTTAAAAGAATGGAATTCTCAAGGTCCTATTGCAAAAAGTGAGATACACCAAGTAATTCTCTTATTGTACCTAACAGTAGACAGAAAATTGCCCAAAACGCAAGCTGCCAAAAAAGGGCTTGTGAAAACAACATTTACAAAAACAAGACTGGAAGTGGAAAACATAAAATTGTTTTTCTCATTGATTTAATATTGATTCAAAACCACTAAAATATGAACAATTAAAGTATTTTCATCCTGACAACCTGTGCTAACCCTTTGTTCTGGCACAGAATATCCACTGTAAATAAACCTTTTATTTCAAAGCGTTTTTGTGGTTGTAAAAGTTCGCTGTACCTATAGAAATTCTAGCCTGTAGTTCTCAAGATTTATTGTCAGATTTTATATCTTAGCAGAGATGTGTGCTGAAAAACTGATCTTGCTATAAAATTCAGGAGAAAAAAAAAAGGTAAAAAAAAGATTGTACAAACAGACTTTAAGCTGACTTAGTAACACTATTAATGACTTAATTTCTGACATCTTTGCTCATTTTTGAGTCAAACACATTTCATTCTAATCTCTGCCATATACCCCCAGTAAGAATTTTGTTTCACTGAAGAATTGTGATTTTATCCTGCATCATATTATATCTGAGCATGTATAAACTGGATTCTTCTGTTGACACCAGTGAGGTTCCTTTCAGATTTTTCAATACATTTGTCACACTGAAACCCAAAAGAATAATCAAATCTGCGAAGTAGCTTACTCTGGACATCCACGTCAAGCTGGAGATTCAGAGAAGATTCTGGGTGGGTGACATTTTGAAGTTTCTCTTGTTCTTAACATTAAATTCAAGCTGGGACAAACATGCCTCTGGAATCTGTTTTCTTTCTCCACAGACTGTAGTCATAGAAAGCAGACTACTTACTTATCTTCTAAGCATCTATTATTGAGATGAGTCCTAGTTCTTAACAATTAACTACTCTCCAACCCCTTTTCTCTTAGGTAGGATAACAGGTCTCTTCCATCAGAAGTGCTGACTGCAGTGACTCTCATTTAGCACTGTCCCCACACCCTTCCCACCTTATTCTCTGGAGGAAACTGTATGCTAACTCCAGATTTCAAGTGTTCCAACTTCCAAGTCTTTTTGTGAGACTAGGTAGTAAGCTAGTTCTCTTATAATCATTTTTTAAAAACTTGCAGTACAAGAATTCTCGAAAGCTTGCTAAATCCTGTTTTGGAATTAGGTTCTTAAACTTTATAGCTGGTTTCAAGACATTTTTTTTTAACATTCTACCTGCCTCAGAAAAGCTTAGCCAAGCTTGGAGGTGTTCAACAGTTTAATTAAATCTGCAGGTGGATTTAATGCTTCCATGATCCTATTTACAATTGCCAGCTTCAGGACTGCTAGTGTCACCTGTGCAATTTATAAGAGCGAGCAATGGCAAAGAAGCCACTATATGCAGGAGGTCTACTAATGTCACAGAAACCATTTCTGGCCCTCAGCACTGCTCTAATTCTACATAGAATTAGTCTTGCATCTCTCTGGTCTGTGATCACAACAGCAAAAAAGGAAACTAAAACCACACTGTAACTTACCTGGCTCTTCTGTATCTTTACAGATGAAACCCATTTACCAGAAGTAAATCTGAAGTAAAATGCTACTGCAAGGAAATAATTTACTTAGAATGTTTTTCTCATTTTTGGCCCTCACTGCTTATGAATTTCCCTTCTCTGTTTTATACAATTTACCTATCATGGAGTCAGCATGCGTACAATGTTGAATTACTTTGCACATCTACATTAGATCCCATCCTCCTCTTCCCACTCATGTGTGGCATGTGTGGCACATCTCAAGTAGGTCAGTCCACTGACTCAGAGGTACGAACCTCTTCTCAAAATGAAGGGGAGGGCAGGAGAGAGATCCTTGTATTCAGGTGACACAGTTTTCAATGCATCTCTGATCTTCTAACTAGTGAAGATGATGATGACTAAGACCTTCTGTGGATCACAATATTGTCATAACACCTTACTAGACAGCTGAAAGTACAAAAAGATCTTTCAAACACCAAAGGCGTCAATATTCTTTGTGAGTGAACTCTGAAGTAGATGCCTTACCATGACAAAAACACGGGGTGTGCTTTGAGCATAAACTGAATAAGACACCTGGATAATCTGGGAAAAACTAAATGCTAAGGTGTTGAAACTCTTATGTTCTCAAGACTGAAAATAAGATGCAACAGAGTCTTTATAATTAGCAATCACAGTGCCACCAGAATCAAGTACAAAAACAGAAGATTGACTATTTATTGTAAAACAACCTTGCTTAATCATCCTGTGATCACTCAAAGAATGATGAGACCTTTTAGAAAATCATTAGCAGCGGTGTCTTGGCCAGCACCTTAATTAGACATCCTATGAACTTGGGAGTTTCGATAAAGGTGACATTTGCATCAAAGGATTTTCTCTTTTGTTTTTCAATGTATGATCATTTAAGAGAATACGGATCATTTAGGCTGGCATCAAGAGCTTTTCCTTCTTCTCCAGCTCCCAGGTATCATTCATGCAAATTAATTCGTACAGCCATTAAAAAGCCTATTAATCTTTTTAATATCCAAGAGCCTCGTAGCTTAATCATTCCTACCTTTTGCTATGTTATAAGAACTTGCCAGTTTTCTTGCTATTAACCTCCCAATTTTATGATTGCATTGAAGTAAATCCAGTTCTTCCAGTGAGAAAGGCAAGGGTGACACAGATAAGTTAAATAGTTTCCTTCTTAAGTTATTGATCTTTAATTTGAGGTCTACTTAACTTATGACATTCTTTTTTTTTCCTTCTTGCTGTAAATGACATTTCTGTCATTGCACATCTACTGCAGGATCTTCATATAAAATAGCAGTGTTATATGAAAGGAGTTTGCTTTAAAAAAAAAGAAAATCCAGGTATTAGCATAGAATGGAAACATATTTCCTTCTTTACATGTTTTAATGAAAATAAACTATGTGATGAGCATTATCAGGATGAAAAGAAGGAAAAAAAAAATTGTTAGTATAGATTACATCCAGGAAAAAAAGCAGAAACAGAAAGCATCACAAACAAAATTTTCAAAGGTGTTTGTCATCTTAAAATTCTTCTCTCCCTTATCTTTGCTTGACATTTAAGTGAGAGTAACACGCTACTCCATGTATGTGAATAGCACAGCTGTGTTGCTTAGAAGAGATTATTAGTGTCTCTGTAAACAAGGCTTCATTTATCTAAGTGCTTAAATACAGATTTAGGAACTTTTCTTTGGACACAGATTTTGAAATATTGGTTGAAATAAAACAGTGTTCTGTCATAGTAGGTGACTGGTTACATTCTCTGAGATATTATTGAAACATGCTGATCATGAGTTGATAATACTGTTGAAGTTTTTCTTGATACGGAGGAAAGCATTACCTGAAATACATGAAGAAAAATATAATAGGTTATACATATATTAACTAGGGATATATTGCTTCAGTATAACATGAGTTTGAAGTAGCTACCCTTATTGTCACAGGAAGACTCATTTAAAACCTGATCCCCTGCACCTTTCTTAGTAGATTTTGATGGATGAAGATTGCTTCTCAATGGTGTCTGTATAAAAGGAGTAGAAAACAAATTTAATATGATAAACCTCCTGCCACTGACCTATATGCAGCATGCTTTTTCTGTCTTTAGGGCTGCTTAATAAGGCTATCAAACCCCTAGGATTTCCAGGAGGAGGTTGGTTCAATATATCCAGACATACTAGTTTAACACAGAAATGATGAGTGATTCATAACACTACAGGACATCCCACTCAAACCAACTATCAGGAAGGCAAACGAATATATAATTGGTATAGGAAAGATAAAGCAAAAATGGTTAACCAGGTTCACCTTGAAGTCATGAAGTTACAGTATCTAAAATAGATTATGAATTAATATTTTCTTTTTAAGACTCCCTTTGTCAGTACATCATTGCTGTATGAACAGAGTGATGGCATTTTATTCAGTTACACCAGAATCAGTAAGAGCACAAGGCAGACAATACTGAAACGTTAGCCCACAAAAACAACCCAGACAGATATCACATAGATTATTTTATTTTATTTTATTTTATTTTATTTTATTTTATTTTATTTTATTTTATTTTATTTTATTTTATTTTATTTTATTTTAATTTGAGGAAGTGTCCTTGCATAATCTCATTATTTTCATGTCTGAATGTTTGTCCTCAAAACCTTCCTCTTTGCTCCTATTCTGTACCTATCCTGCTCCCTCTCAAGAGAGATAAACACACATCCTCAATCATTTGGCGGCTTGAAGAATGGAGATACTGAAGAATAGCAATTTGCCAAGGGTCAAGTAGGATACCTGTGGTGGAGCAAAGAATCATATCCAGGTCTCCTTGGAGCCAGATTAATGAGGTAAACATTGGAGTAGACATTCTCTCTATACATTATCCATTTTCCATAGAGAAATTTCAAGCAACTTTTCAGCCCGAGAATCATTCAAACAAAAATACAAAATCATTCAGCACCAGCAGTTTTACTAGGATGCATAATAATAATACAAATAAGCATAAGACAAAATAGATACATACATATAGTTATGTAGTTATATATGTATATATCCATGCAGAAGAAGTTAAAGATATGTTGATTCCAAGAAAACAGTGTTAAATAGAGAAGTAACTAATGCTTTTGAGACATTAATACAAACAAAGGTATACGCAAAATAAGATTTAACCCCATAACATTAGGCCAGAAAATGTTAACAAATTCCATGTATGTTGATTTAAATATGCATGTAACTTGAATAAAAAAAAGAATGCTTGGAGTTTGGTTTGGTTTGGTTTTTAATAATCAGAGAACTCATTTATTCATGTGAATGAAATCTCTCTCAATCCAATAGCGTTAAAAATAAAATTAAATTTTGGATTCAGAGCTCAAGAGTATATCAAGCTTTCAATGTGCAATTGTTTTCTCACCTTCCAACAATTATAAAAACTTTTATGGCATAAATGATGTAACTGAATATGGCAGAGACAAACATTTTGATTTACAGTGATTCCAGTGCAGTTAACTTGTTCAGTATACCAAAGAGATTAATCAAAGGAGGAAAAAAAAAAAATAAAAATCAGAAGAGAAAATAAAAGTAAAATTCTATATATAGCAAAGGTCTCCCTTGAAATGTTGCCTAAGTCACTAAAGAGAGCCTCATGTCTAATTAAATCAACGGGTAATGTTTTTTTTTAAAGGTTTCTCTTCCAAATGATCCTAAGATTACAGTGAGACTGTTACTTACCTAGGTCCTCTAGGTTTAAAAAAAATATAACCAAGTTTTTTTGATTATAGATCTAGGTTAGGATCTTAATAGTAATGGTGATTCCATTCCATTGTTGGTGCCTGTATACCGTTGGTGATTTCCACACATGTCGACACACATTTTTGAATTTTTCATAACCCATTGAAAATCTATGCCATGATAGATATACTTCTAAAGAAATTAGGGATGAATGTTAACTTTTTCATTGTCACCATGACACTAAGATTAAGCCCTTAAGAGACTCAGAAAAACAAAAGGAAAGTCAAACTTTTTCATCAGCTTTTTTCCCTGGAACAATTCAAGAGAGAAAAATGTCACCACAGTTAATAGTGTAAAGTCTTTGAGTGGCCTGAAGCAAAAGCACCTGTCAAAATTGCAATCACAAAAAGAAAGGGTCACCAGAAGGGCAAATGCACTATGTAGTTGTGTAGCAGCTCTGTGAAAATCAAGTTCAAATATGTTGTAGTTCCACTATTATACAAATAAATCCAAGGATTATTTTTTGAATTGAAAATCATTACACAGTAGGCAAGCTACATTACTGAATGCCCAGTTGCAATATTGAATTTGTGCTTAAACTTGAGTTAAACTGAAGAAAGAATGCTCATGGAATTTTAAACTCCCATGGCAAGGAATTAGATTGTTTTCCTACATTTTAATGCCTATCTACCTAATAGATTTACTGTCCTCTGTTGTGGAATTAGAAAGAACAAGGGGGGAATGAATGTACTTTCAGCAATAAGAGAGGAATATAGAACAAAAAGCTTCCTCTGCACAAAAAAAAAAAAAATGAAATTCCACCTTGACTGCCTGTGAATGAAAGATTTTACTAAATGGAAAATCATAGCACTAGAAACATAATATGTAATTTTTTTTCATTCCAGGACTCAGTGCTCACAAAATGCAACCAGCTTCACTCTATTCCCCTCGCCAACCAATCAGGATTAGTGGAAGGTAAATAGATATTTTGCAGGAGACATGCAAAATGTGGATTCTTGCTATAGGTGGGCTCAGACACTCGGTCTGCCCAGTAGCTGCCCTTGGATCTCAGTCATCCTTATAGGTACCACAGCTGAACACAGTGGCTGAGGCTCTCCTGAGACAGCTCTTGGAGAGGACCCAACAGGGTGTCCTTCCTCTGAGTCCTTAACTTCTCTGGGGCAAAGAGACCAGGAGACAATGAGACCTATTCTGTGACAAATGGGCTCACCTGAGGCACAGATCCCAGCACTTCCTCAGACTCTGTACATCCACTAGCTGAGGAAGAACTGAAAAAAAGGAAGCAATTGTGTCAAGTAAGTACTTCTCCTGCTTCATTTTTCTCTTCCAGGGAAATTTTTGAGATATATTTGGTTGAAGTGGTGAGTCAATCAGAAGCTAACTGCTGTGACAATATCTTTGAAAGACTCAGGACCTGACTGGGTAAAGACTAATGCGAAGTTTCTTCTTTGCTTCTGTTGTTCATAGACATAAATTGAGAAAGTTTTCATAATAATTTAATCCAAGCATTATTCTACCTTTGAAATATTTAAATACCAACTTCAATTACAGATGTAACATAAATTTCTTTTATGGGAAATACTATTTCATGTGAAGTAAATTAATAACTGGATCAGTTCTATACAAGATAAACAAAGTAGTAGTCATAAGGTAGAAAATTGTGTGACAACAAGAATTTACACATGAAAACAGTAACTAGAGAGAAATATTTCAATAAAGGCTAAATCTGTTTTGAGCAGAAGGTCATTTAACTCAGGAGTGCAAGCACTCCCAGAGGCTGCTGCTCCCCGTTCCTGGGGATTTGGCCCCCCAGGACCAGAGCCAGCTCTACTGCTGTATCACAGATCCTGGGAAGGAGCCGTCAGGGGAAGATCTGCCAGCAGCCCCACTGGGCTCCCGCATCACTCAGAGGCTGCAGTTCAGCTCTAGTCCTCACCCTTGGTCCTTGCCTGATCAGCTCTGCAGGCACCCCAGTGCCTGGCCTCATACCCTCAACCAGGTGATGCAACTTCCCAGCTTGATCCGAGCCCTACCTTGGCACCATGAACTTGTCTCACCATCCAGACTCTTGGGTGGTCCCAATCAGTGTCTGCAGACCTGCCCTGCTCCCCCGGCTCAGCTACTTTCCTCCATCAACTGCTCTGGCATCAGTGAAGCCACTGTCCTGCCGACCTTGTTATCCCAGCCTTGCTGTACTGCTGAGCCTTCTGCTCATGATACAAAACCAACTGAGTTGCCAAGTAAAATTAAAGTGATGGCCTCAGAATTTTCTTCTGCTTAGAGTCTATGTGCAACCTTAACGATAACAGCTTTTTAGGCAATAATATCTGATTACATTATATTCATAACCTGCAATTGCTCCTTTTTATGCCAATTTTTCTTTGCTTAGCTACTGTATTATTTTTCTCCCTTCTATTATGCAATGAAATAATTTCACTTTTGTATCATGCAAGCTCTCTGCATAGCACATATCTTTTGAGACACTTGTTACGAGAAAGTCTTAAAAGCTTTCTTTTCTAATTAATTTTTTTTATTTCTTGTCAAATTTCTTTCTTGCATCGATGATGCATGGAATAAAATTATATGCACAAAAGCTGCCAAGCTGAAATATCTGACTGTTCTCACAGTTCAGTGCTTTAATCTGAAATTCTATCTGAAAATCTATTACTGGATTATTCAATAATAAGGTATAGGAAAGCAAAAGGATTGAAGCACATGCTCAATTTTGACATCTGGAAGTACCTACTTGGATGTCAAGGGGACTGTTCTCAGTCTCCAAAATTAAAAGTATGCTGAAATTTTCTGTGAGAATCTAATTCATATATATATATACTTAAATTTAAGCACACAGATAGGTCTTGTCATGATTATTTGTGCCATACTACATAAATGGCCATCAAAATGCATGGTGAGAGATCAAGCTGTATGAAATAAAAATTGTTTCCAATAATATTTTTTTCAATCTATATATTTCAATCATAATATGACAGGTTATTTGTATTACAAGCACTTTAGGATATTAAAATTAATATATTTCATTTCACAATTCATTTCTCTTCAGTCATACGATTATAAACTTCACCACTATCCAGATTAACAAATCAGATCCCAGTGCAGCTCACTGGCCTCAAACACAACACTCGCAGAAAGTTAACACATCTGATTTAAGAGGAAAGTACTTTCTAAAAGGGTAACAAGCACAGGTTACATGACACCACTGTAGATTATAAATGAGCTAGTACTACGGCAATTGTGAAAATTGGGTTTCTTTAGAAATAGTCTAACTATGCAGTCCCTAGAGAAGAAATTAGAATAACTTCACAGATAACAAGTGACGGGGTCCAAGTGTAAAAGGGAGCAACAACCTCTTCTTACCAAACGTACCAGATGCTTTTGGCCATAGCTGTTACTTCCAGCCTCAGGAAGCCTGTGATTTAATATTGCCCAGTTGTTGCATTGTGTCACATTTGGCGATCCCATTGTCTAATTACAGGTGACATTTCTGATTGATTTGTCCGGTCTATGACATCAAAGCAAAATTAGCACTAGTTTGTATTGCAGAGAAATCAAATACATCAGTGCAAAATAACATTCTCACACCAAGACAAAGAGATAGGGGTACTCTGTAACAACTCCAAATCTCTTTGCTGAGGAAATATTTGTGTATTTAAAAGTCTATATGGATTTGTCAGAATCCATGAAACAGACTGAAATTAAAAAACGCAGACAGTTTATCAACACCTCAAAGGGAAAGCCACATAGGAGTAGAGTTTTGCATTAGATCTAAAATGTGAGAGGACAGAGGTCAAAAATTGTAAAGATTGCACAAACCGTTGCAGTCTGACAGTCTTCTATCAATATCGGAGGTCAAACTACATGTCATATTTGAATCTGATGCAAGGTGGAAGTTCTGAAGGGAGATTCCTACCTCTTTGTAGTGAGGCAATGTCAAACACAGCCTGTGTTATTGCCAGTGCATACCCACTTCTCTCCTGCAAGGAGAGGTAGAGAAAATCTTTATCAATTACGACACACAAACAGTACCTCTGCTATACGTGTCAGACACCTTCTCTCAAAGTTACGGGTCAAGAAGACAGTCCAACCCCTTTCAGGACAGAGAAATACGAGCGCTGATCTTCAGCACTTCTTTTAAAGTTGTATATCACAGACCAAGTACACAGGGGCTAGATCCCCAGGTGGCAACTCCGTGTTGCCCGTAAATCTAACAGCACTTCTTAATCTAACTGACCCCTTTTCTTCCTTGCCACTGTGAACACCAGCTGATTGAAAACAGCCAAAAGCAACTACTTCAGAGAAAAGTGCTTTGCAGCCATTCACCCAAAAAGCGTTTAGCATCCACAGAGAATCAAGTAAAATATAGTCTATTTGTATATTTTTCTTCTCCTAAAGCCTACTTGCATGCTCAGTAATTCCCATTCAGCCCTCTTACATCCAACTTCCTGCTGATAGAAACACACTGCTTTGCTACTTCTTCCAAACACTCCCCTCCAGATGCTCCTGTTTGTCACTCTATTTTGTCTTCCCTTCTATTGTGAACTTTCTGAAGCAAGAGTTGGGCTTTTCTTCTCCTTATATTCAGTTTCAGCTACATAAATGTTTAACTCTGTCCTGCACCTGGAAAATTGCATTTTCCAAATTATCTGTCTAGGTGCTATAATCTGTCTTCAAATTTTGTACCTTGATTTCTTACCTCATTATAATGTCATGTTATTTTTCATTTCTCTGTCCTCTGAACTCCAGTAGGAATTCCAGTACCGAATACCAGTAGGAAGAATAGTATTAAACATGTAAGTTAAGTTGTTTTTAATAGCAATTTCAAAGAAAAAAAAAAAAATCCTGATTTTATAATTGTTGTCTGTATGTTTCTGTATAGATTGTTTCCCTCTTTGTGTAAGGCTGTGCTTTGATTGTCTAAGTCTTCCCTCAGCAGGTATTTTTTGTGTGGTGAGCTAAAACTAAAACAAACAGGACTGCCCCTTCTCCATTCTCAGGGACTGCTTTATGTCTAACAGCTCCCACTGTCGACAAGTATGATCCCAATTAGGAACAATATGTTCTTCAGCCTTATCTAATGGACTTTTATTGAATTAATGTTTGTGTTATGGTTTCCAGTTTCAGAACTCAGGGGAACATTTTTCCTTGTTTGCTATTTTTTTTCCCAACCACAGCCCAGTGGGTTATTAGCATCTCACTCTTCTATTGATTCTGCCTTCTCCATTCAACTGTTGTCATTACTGAATTTCACGAAACCTCTAATCTTCTGTCCATGTTGACCTACTGTGTTTCTAGGACCAAGGAGGGTACAAGTAGGGGCAGGGCAGTTTTTGACATCCTTAATCCAAAATGAAGAGATCCGGATTCCAATCTCTCTTTCCTCAGATTTGCCATTTCACCCAGTCAGAAGAGTCACTCCTGGGCTACCATAAAACTCCCACTTTTTTCACCCAGTGAACTATATCTCTGTTTTCACATTTGCTCACCAGTTTCTTCACATCTCCAGTCTATTAACAAGACCCTTGTTCACAACTTTAAAAACTAAGTACCCTAAACTTATGACTCACAATATTAAAATATGAAGGGGGCATGAGGAGTGCTACTTAGATATTTTATTTTAAAATTGCAATAAAACCACCATATATGCATATTGAACTTCCTCCTTCCTGCTGTTAGTTTGTTCAGGTTCATCTTCCCAGCAATTCACTTCTAACCTCCTGCTCACCACATTTCCAGGGATCCTGGCATTTAACACCAAGCTCCCAGGGACAGCTGGAGCCAAGCTCACACTCTTCCCAGGGCCTTCTTACAGAAACAAAATGTTTCTGGCAGGAATATCAAGTGGAAACTTCTTATGAGGAATCCACGCAGCCAGGACTCCAGGAGTTTAAAAAGACAATGTATCAAGAAAAAAAAAAAAGACAAACTAATCTGTATTAATTTTAAACTCATGCAAATTAGAAACATCCTAAAGGTTTCCAGACACAACTGTACCTCATCTAACATTAAAAACTTATGTAATTACACACTTGGAAATTTACTCCTTTGAAAGTGGTCTGTAATATTTTAGTAAAACCTTAGGCTTAATAGCTGTTTCTTTGAGGTATTTTGTGCCAGTACTAGAAGACACATGTATGAGTAATAATACTGGATACTTCTATGTGGCTATGAATTCCTCTGTCTTAGTCAATAACAGCTAACCCAGTTAGCTCTGTAAATGTCTTCCACACCACAAAATAAACTTCTTTCCTTCCTCCTCTGGCATTTTTGATTATAAAACTCAATTTCTCTTTAACAGACACTGTTAAGTCAGGAAGATTAGTTCAAAAATCTACCCTTGAAAAAAAAACCACAAGCCACTCACAAATGTTTTGTCCAAATCCATTGGCTTTTTAAGTGATTATACCCAGAGTGGATTAGTGACTTGTAAATATAGTGACTCAGCCACCTTTCCTATTTCTCCACCACTCTGCATTACTGTCACACTCTGCTGTGACAGAGTCTCATCACGCACACTGGGTTTAGTAAGTGAATCTTGTCAAGTGAGCTTCAGTCATGCCTGAGGCTCGGAGGCTTGTTGCAGTCAGCATTCCTTTGGACTGCTCTGTCAGCAGAAACTGTAAGAAAAGCTCTCATTTATGTTTTCAATCTGGGGCACTGACTACATTGAAGTACCAACTTGATGCTCAAACGTTGCATAATCAAAAAAAAAAAAAAAAAGGAAATGTTAGTTTTGTTAGTTTGTCTTTTACTTTACACATATCACTTTTGCTGTGATACCTCCAAGGCACTTGACAGGAGGAGGTCTATCACCAAGAAATATATCACTCCTTGAACGGTTGCCATAAAAACCCCAAAAAGAGTAGTAGCTATTTCATTGTGCTAAATTACATGTAGATTGACATTAAAATAGAACTGTTTACTGCAGCATTTGACTAGACATTTCATTAGAGGGATTACAGGTTTGGTTTAGGTGAATGTATATCTAATAGTGATTTTGGTGATTAAATACGTGCTGGAACTGTTTGAAGTGCTTGAATAATACTTTTAAAAGTTAAACACATGATATACTTCATGGACCATATTCTTTAATTGGACTTGTATTCTTTATACTGTCCAGATTCCAGAAGTCCCTTCTGGAACAGGTTCTTCATTTCTGAAACCACAGAAGCTGCATTGCACATGTAGAGGTAATGAAGGAGTCCCAGAACATGAAGGATTTATTCCTTTACTTTCTACCTGCTTTCCAGTGGTTTATGTGTCTCAAAGCAAGCAGCAGAAGAACCTGATCCTAAATAAAAAGTTTCCTGAAAATTTAGCTTGCATTTTTATGTGTAGATCTATGAAACTGAACATAGCCTATCTCCAGATATTTGCTTTTGTTTCTTGCATGTTACATTTAAAAAATAATTTGCATAAAAATTAATTTTTTTTCTTTTTAATTTAATGTCATCCTGCTGCATGTTCCTTAATGAAATGTTCTTCTTCAGATATGACAAGTGTATAACAGGAGAAGACCACTTTATTAATAGGTAAGTGAGGATCATTGACAAAAGAAAATATTTGGCAATAAGAGTTTGTATTGCATTTTCTACTGCTCTAATCAATGTTTATACCCCCGTTGACTGAATTAGAACTAAATTTCAAGAGGTGGCACTAACAAAAGGAGAAATGTAGGAGGGAGTTAAACTCTCAAACTCTTTTTAAATCTTCCAAGCAAGATCTTTGCAAGACAACTTTAATTTTAACTGAATAATGCAGAGCAGTAGCAGAAGTAAATTATAAATTAATAAACACAAGTCTTCACAGAGAAAACCTGATTCTCTCTGAGTTTGATGTGAACAGAAATAGCAACATGGCCTACTTTGCTAGTCAAAACAAGCTGAATAACAAATACTTCCAGTGAACCCTTCACAGATATTGTATCTCTCTATGTAAGTTTATTTCTAGTCAGAACTAGAATTTGCCTTTCTTTAGAGCAAACGAATACAACACATACACATTCAGACACGTTACATATTTACTTGAATAAGTGTGGGTAGTCTGTAAATACTTAGGTATATTACATTTTTACTTGAGTATGTGTACATATAAATATATATGAATATCTTACTGAATTGTAATTTAGTAATGGGAAAACCTAGACTTCTTCACTGTACCTTCTGCTTCTCTGTTTTGTGAAAACTTCTGTGAGATGGATTGGCAGGGAGTGGGTGAATGCATTCAAGTACAAGATCATTTAATTTTCTCCTTAAAGACAGTTCCACTGTGCTAGGAAAGTTTAGGCTGATTCAGCCAAAAATGTGGCCAGTTTCCAAAGGATATGGCATAGATATCGTTCCAACCTGATATATACCTACCCATGCTGTCCCTTCTCCTTGGAAGTCAAACTACCCACAGCTGCCTTTTCCCTTTGCTTGTCTCTTCTGTTGACTCCAGGGTCATGTAGTCCTCGAGTAACTTAGGAAGCAGCTTTCTCACCTTCATTCCTTCCTTCTTAAGTCTGGACCACAAAAGCTGTGCCCTCTCCCTTTCAGTGACCATGTTTTCATAGGCCTTGACTGCACCCTCAGACTGGAAGCTATAAAGGGGTAGAAATTCTCCGAGGCAGCAGACATTAATTCAGGAAGCATTTTTGAAAAAGCAACACTACGTGGCTGGGAAATATTTTCCTGGAGAATGTTCTTAACTACACAGGAAAATAAGCCTTTGGCAAACAGTTAAAACTATTTCACTAACTCATAAAATTATATTAAGCTCTGGTAGTTACACTTATGGTTGTGTAAGGAAATAATTTCACTTTTTAATAAGCAGTCAAGTTTTGGTCTTCTCCAGGAGGTGCATGCATTTGAATTTGAACACACAATTAGTGACTACATTTTTTTAATTCCAAAAAATACATGTCATTATATTAATGATTAAGGGAGTGGAGCATCTCCCTTATGAGGAAAGACTGAGGGAGCTGGGGCTCTTTAGTTTGGAGAAGAGGAGACTAAGGGGTGACCTTATTAGTGTTTATAAATATATAAAGGGGGAGTGTCACGAGGATGGAGCCAGGCTCTTCTCAGTGGCAACCAATGATAGGACAAGGGGTAATGGAATCAAGTTGGAACACAAGAGGTTCCACTTAAATTTGAGAAGAAACTTCTTCTCAGTGAGGGTGACAGAGCACTGGAACAGGCTACCCAGAGAGGTTGTGGAGTCTCCTTCTCTGGAGACATTCAAGACCCGCCTGGACACGTTCCTATGTAGCATAATCTAGGCGTTCCTGCTCTGGCAGGGGGATTGGACTTGATGATCTTTCGAGATACCTTCCAATCCCTAACATTCTGTGATTCTGTAATGACATAAATTAATATTCAGATATTTAGGATTGTTTCATCCTGTTTTTCAATACTTGTAATGAATAATACATGGGAAAACTAGGATACAGGTGCTAAAATATTTGTCTATTACAGTCGCTGTGGTATCTAAGCGTCAGTCTTTTCAGTATGAGTCCAGGCTCAACTCCACACAAGCTTATTCACATTTGTAACAAAAGTGTAACTGGTCTTTAATATCACTGTGCATAGAATCATTTTCGGACATTGTAACATAACCAAAGTGAAAAAATATACAATATTTCATGTCTTTTGGAAATAGTACCAACATCTGAATATATTGTCACTCACTGATGATTAAGCCTCATGCCTTAGAGATGACCAAGACAAATAGCCAGGACCATGTTAATCTTCAAAAAGAACTTGTTCTTCATGTCATGAAAAATTCTTTCTTTCAAGTGATGGAGTTTGCCCTGTAAATTAAATCTCTAAAGTAATGGAAGAAATAACCCATGACACTGGTGGGGGAAATTAAATTAGAGTCACTAATAGAAGGTCAGCGCAGTCTGAGCAGAGGTAATAGAAGTGACCACATGAATGATAAGCAGGCCTTCACTAGGCTGTGACATCTGGCTCCCAGGGACTGTGACAAACATTCATCTGTGTGGCAAGCCATTCACAATTCAGGCTCTAGCATGTTTATAGTGCAGCCTGACACTGGCGAAGCCAAAGCACACCAGTCTTTCCCCAGCAGGATGCTCTAATTCACTAATGAAGACCATTAAGACAAGTAAAAATCTTTGACCCCAGTTCCTCTGCTAAATCAATCTGCCACTGCTCCAGACAATCTTTTCACTTGATTTATTTATTTATTTATTTATAAGAATGGAAGATATTTTCTGGACTAGTATAATCCCCATTCTTCCCAACATTGCTAAGTGACTGTACTTCTACCTCTGAGCAGAAAAATGCACAAGGAGAAAAAAATGTAGAAAAAATATAAAGAAACAGAAAAGCACAAAGTAAACAGATTCTGGTTTTGATTTGTAAAAGAGCCAGTATATACTTTCTCATAAGACTTCAACATCACTGAAACAGATGTTGGCAAAATAACAGGGTAAGTTGTTAAGGTAAAATGGACTCTTGATTGTCATACAAAGCATCTCTGAAATTCGGGGCCTGATTTATTTCCTAATACCTGAGCATGATCACTGATCTCTTGGTGTAAACCTAAAAATGTACTAAATAACATATGTCCAGAGAAAATACAGGTTTCTATAAAATACAGGGCTCAAGGGTAGGGTCAAATTCTACCACCTCTTTCTTTCCTCTGCAGTAAAGCAACTTATTAATACACACTACCAAATATTTTAAGCAGGAAGTAAGAATACAGACCATAGAAGAAAAGGCAGTAGAATGACAAATATCAAAGTGCTTGGCAAAGTAAGTATGTAAGTAAGTAAGTAAGTAAGTAAATAAATAAATAAAGCATATGAGCCTCTGTGCAGATAATAAGAGGATGAAAGAAATGCTTGTTTACATTATCCACAGGATATATGTGATCTTAAACTTTCAGTCATTATGTTAAAACAAACAGCATATTAAAATGGAAATTTCCCCAGAGTTACTGATTTGCAAAATGAAATAATGAACTCCACATCCCTTGTTTACCCACACTACTTGTTTTCATTTAAATGGTGATTAGGCCTACTCAGTACTAATGATCATTTGGCAGTATTATTACATGGCTTAAAAATCCAGAGGTACAGCTACAAGGATAAAATGCTACTAAAACCACCAGTCAACATTTTCTGGTGTGCAGTAGACACCAGCACTCCGAGCTTGACATTTCCAAATAACATCCGAGCACAAACGTAACCCTTGTGCCAAGGCTCAGGCTCTGCTTCAGAGGCAGAGCATCAGTCTCTCCAGCTCTGCAACATCCTTCCTTGCTGCTGAAAACTTCCTCCTGTGGACATTCTGCATACAACCCCCTGCGTGCACTGACAGTTATTAACTGGCATCAGAATCAGATCCCACTGATGACTACAAGAGTCTTGAAGAAATGGCAACAAAATAAAAATAAGGTATACTGTGGAAGGCAAGTGATACACACAAAAAGTTCTTTAATTAGTTAATTAATTAAGGCCCTCTCAAAGCCTAACTTTTGCATTTTCTGTAGGCTGGATGTCAAAACTTGATAACATACAGATTCTCTGAATTTAATTCTAAAATATTTTAACAATCAGTTCTATAAGCCATAAATTTTATGTGTAGTATATATCCTGTTCTCAAATAGATATTCTGACATAAGTATTGGATTTGTCTTCCAAGGAGGCTAATAAAAAAGGTGTATAACAGATCTCTACAGTTCTCAGAACTTATTCTTCAGAACTACAAAACTAATTTTGATAAAGTCCCATTGTGCTTCCAGACCAAAAATAAAGATTTTCCTTAATATCTATTTGAAAAAGAAAGTCAGTAAGGCAACTTTCCAAACTTCTGCTCACCTACCACAACCACTAAGGAGAATTTCAGGGATGACTGACTGCAGACAGAGGAGCCATTGAGTCAGTTTCTTCTGGAAAATTCTGGACATCAGAACAGAAAGAGCATCAGTTTAAGAGAAAAAATCGAGGACCTCAAACGTTCTCAAATCTTTTAGGATTGAATTTTCCAAAGGTAACTTTCATCTAACTCCACTCCGATTGAAACCAATAGTCATCTGAAAAAAAAAAAAACACACCACAAAAAAAAAAAACAAAACCAACTGCCAAAATTGAGGCATCACTTTGCAAAGCATAACCTTGTTGTGGAACTTGCATTGTCTCCTGTTCCTCTTGAAGAATTCTAAGGTGCTTAGAGAGAGTTGCCATCACTCCATTAGAAATTGTTCTATTTCCACTACGGTAGTAGTTAGCTGCTAGTAAATTTACTCTTTCTTTACTCAACCTTTACATGGTGACAGGTAGAGTCCAAAGGTCAATACAGTCATGCTCAATGCAATTCACAATCACAGCAAAAACAAACCCAACATGTCCAGGCCCTGAGGGCATTTGTGAGCCCGCCCACGGCTCAGGACCCCATGTCAGCCCCTGAGGCCATCAGCCCCTATCCCCAAATCCCCACAGCCCTGCCCAGCCCCACCATGGGCCCCCCAAGCCAGACACATGTGGGGGCTAGGGCCCTGGCTCAGCCTCAGCCAGCGCTCATGAGGCCCCTGACAGTTACATTGTCACATTGACCCTGTCCCTTATGGACTGACCCTGTCCTTCAGGAAGTTATCTACCCCAGTCTTTTTGGACTCAGGTGTTATGATGCCAGGTCAAGGTTTTAGCCATAAAAATTGCCCTTGTGAGGCAGCCCTTCCTAGATCTGAGAAGCACTTCTCCGCTGCTCCTCTCCAGGGGTTCTAAATTTGCTCTATGCTTTGCCTCCTTCATCAGAGAAAGTAGCTAAGGCTAATCTTTCTGTGAGCAAAAAAAAATTGTAGAAAACCAGGCAGCATCTGTCTCTAATCCTTTCCTCTGAGGAGTCAATAGTATAAGGCAGAAAGAACTTGGATCCCAGAGATATTTCCTTATGAAAAATGGCACCAGGATTAAATATTTTGATTTATGTTTTTTACTGGATGCAGCACTCAACAATTGAAATTATCCTGTGAAATTACTCATTAAAGTTGCAGTCATTTTACAGTACTCTAGTTCGTGGTCCTTGCCCGATGAGAGCCTGAGTAACACTGACCCATCAGCAGAACTGACACACGGCAGAAGACTTTGGGTAATGCACAATGGGAGTCCATCAGAAACAGAGATCTTGGTGGTCACAGGTCATAAAAAGGGATGAGTACTACCTTGTTTATACCTACTACCTGCCTTAACATGAATTATAGTTATCTAGAAGAACAGGCTATGTACTCAGACTCCCACACAGTCAGCTGGGCTTTTTACTAAACAGAAATAATCACAGGAGACAAATATTTAATCTCATTTATATTTACTTTCCAATGTTAGTTTAATACTAAGTAAAGGTAAGCAGATAACAGAAAAGATACTCTTCTGAGCTCCTGATTTACTTGGGGTATGGAGTCAAAGCAGACTTCATTCTAGTTCGTAGTCTAGTGGAGATTTACATGAATCTCCCTGTGGTTAAGCAGAGAAAAATATGCTTTAAGAATCATGTCCCTCTGCTTTGGGTGAGAAGTGTTCTGTGTATAAATATCCAAACACCTCAAAATTCCAAGTCTGGTTCATTTTTGGAAAACAAAAAATGTGATCACTAATTGATTTTCTGGGAGATGATAAAGAAAAAGCATATTACATAAATTAAATCTGTTTGAAAATATCTTTCTCATGTCTCCTATTCTTCTATATCCAAACTTAAACCTAAAAATTGAGGAACAAGGTAAAAGATTCTGACATCCTTTATATCATGTTTAGTTACCTGAATGTATTTATGCTTATACTGGCTTGAAATCAGACTCATTTTCTGTGAGACATAGTTAAAGATTTCATTTAAAAATCCACTTAAGTCAGTTCCCTATTCTTACATTTTCAAGTAAGTAGTATCCAAACTGTCAATTTTAAGGAAAGGTGATAATTGTAAATTAATTCATTAAGGTGTAAATGATATGATAAAGGACCAGGAGAGAGGAAAAAACCCAACAAAACAAGTTGGTCATGGGAATTCAAAGTCCTAAAAGAGAATTCCCACACATAAGTGATGTGGTACCCAAAGATGTTACTCATGCTTAGACCTTAAGATTTTACAGACATCTTTAGCTGAGCTAAATGTGAGTTGTGGAGCAAAGAAATGGTCTGCCTTATTTTTCCATCCTCAGACATGGGTTCCCACTCCTCATTTTGGGCTGCCTCTGGACAGCGTACATTTGGGATGCATGCAGCAAATTCTCCGGTTGTTTTCAGACCAGAAATGAACCTGAGTCACACCATAACACCAACCATGAAGAGAATACTCAAGGCTGGAAGCACGTGACCATGATCACTTGAGGTGGGATTCGCCTTTTCAAAGGGACATAGCCTTAGATCAGTACATGTCACACCATGAGAGTGCACCCTGATCAGCTCTTTCTGCAGTTTTGATAGATTTCTAAAATTTCCCCGAATATAAATCCTCAGCACAGAGAAGATGTTAATGGTGTTGGTGCTGGCTCACACTAGCCTAGAATCAGGCCCATAGCCATATGCATGATTGTGTTCACAGAATCACAGAATCACAGAATGTTAGAGGTTGGAAGGTGTTCAGGTACATGCGTATATGTTTCTGTATATCTTCATGATATGAAGTTTGTCTGTGTAGGTTTATAAATATATGCCTACAGATATATATACAAATAGATAGAGGATATATACAGGCATTGCATCCTCTTGAAGGCCTGCTTTCCCTCACTTAGAACAGATTATTTCCAATATTACTTTGATTTGCAACACTTCTCTCACATTCTAAAGACAATTACGGAGGAAAAAGTTGCACATTAAGGGGTCCCATTATGAATTCGTTTGCTAAGGTTTTTTTATTAGCATAGAGGATGATAAATTAATTTTGTATTCAAGTAATACTCATTTCTGCCTTCAATAAGAGTTCCCTTATAATGCAGCATTAAATAAATCATCACTGTAAAAATTTAACAAAAAAGCACCTTTATGCTATTTTAAACAATGACCTAACAACATAAAAAAAACCCAAAAAACCCCCACCTTTGTTACTTGAAGTAATGATCCCTCAGAGAAGCTGAACTAGTACTATAAATTAGGAAATGTTGCATTATGGTAAGAGTATATTCTTTAGGTTGTATCAGTTCACAAGAGTAACAACCAAGTTCAATTGTTCTGTTTCCCAATTTAATTACATAAAAAGAAGTGGGGAAAAAAAAAAGAAGAAAGAAAATCCTTCTCTGGAGCCCACATATACTCCTTCTTGTTGCCCAGAGGGATAAAATGAAAATTGTAGATACTAGCTTCAGTATTAAAAGAATAAATTCCAGCCACCTACCCATGTGTCATTAAATTTCATTAGTACACACCTACTTGTGTGCCAAGCCTTTAATAGAAATATTATGTAAGATAACATTGAAGAACACTTGTTAATCTATCCAGATATCTTTCCAACATAGCCAGTTGGACATCTCTCCTTCAGCTTGCTTCGTAACTATCTGGCAATAGATTAAAAAAAAAATTTACCCTCTTACTTTTTTAACTGGCACCTTCCTGTGAAGAAGCTTTAATTCAGAGAGATTAGTTTTACTACATGCACCTTCTCTAGTATATCAGAAATGCAACATACAGTTCTTACTGTTTGTGCCAGTGGCATACGCAACATGCTATAGAAATTCAGGTATGTTTATCTTATCAGTCAAACTTCATTGTAAAGGATTTTTCTTCTTGTTCTTGATACTTCACCGTTTTTCCTAAAATTTAAGCCACAAACTGAAATTTTTTTGCCCAAATTTCAGTCAGTCTACAGGTCAGACAGATATAAACAGTGAACACTTCTCATAACCCACAGTGATTTTGATAGATTTTTTTCAATAACAACAACAAAATCAAGTTTAGCAACAAGCTTCAATGAGTATATGAATTTTTAATCTGATATACTCCTGCTCTCCCACACACTGATGTAAAAATACACTCCAGTAACTAGCACTGGTAGCACTAAGCATAGAACAAGACCCAATCTGTACACACTGGTTACATCTACGCTAGTGAATTGAAAACACAAATACGAGTTCCATCCTGTCGTTTTCCACACTGTTAAATGTTTAGTGTAGTTTTGGGCTGAGGCAATCAGTACTCTCCTTAGCAACACCCAGGCTATTTCTATAGTTGATTAGACTGGGAGCTGTTGTTAACAAACCTGTCCACAGTGAAAGGGGCAAGAGAGATTAGTCATGTGAATGCAAACTCTTCCATGCCATGCAGATTCAGGGCTCATTTGATTTGTTTTTTGAGCATAAATGTAACTAAAGATTGTACCAGTATACATCTCCTAATAAATAGAATTGTTCAAGAATTTCCAATTATTTTTTTTCTTTAGAAAGCTCTGGTTCATTAAAATGGAGAGCTTCTGCAAGAATGATCATATCAGTTTCAGCAACAATAGAATAGCTAATCAAAATTAGAAAATAGAATGACAGTAGCAACCAGAAAGGTCAACAGCTGATAGGATATTTACATGGAATGCAAGATAATGACAAAGACTTGTGTTTTCTTCTTATTCAGCCTGCACAACTATTTTGAGCTAATAGCTACTCTGAAAGAAAAGTATTGTTATTTTTTAATTCTCTATTTTTTACCTGGTGAAGTTTAGGTGTCAATCCATGGAGAAGGGATTTTTTAACTGTTTCCCACAAAGTTCTAACCATAAATTATATCTCCATCTTTACCCATTCCCTTGTTTGACATCCACCAAACACGAACTCAACCTTCAGTATGTTATTTTATAAATACCTAGGGGTTAAGCACATAATTTTGATCATTTATTTGATCCTGCAATGGGATCAAATTATAGTTCACAATCAGAAGTGATTGACAAGAACAGCATATAAAAAAATTAAACACAAACAAATAAAGGAAATGTAAGCTATAGCCAGTTTCTCAAGGATATCTGTCAATATATTTTAACTTAGAAATAATGCGCAAAGAAGTGTATGATTCTGATAACAGGAGTTCCACAAGACTTCTGTGGGAGGTCATTGATAAAACCTGGGAGATCTGGATATGGATACTCCGGTCCAAAAAGACAATCTTTCAGTTGCCTTGGGAGCCATGGAACAGGATGACTTTGGCAGTTCGGATGTAGCCAAAGATGTATCATTGAGCAGACGCAAAAATGGATAGCACATTGAAATGATGTACATGATTCTGTAAGGTTGTACAATGATTTGTAGTACAATGCAGCCAACTCAATTTTATGATATAGCAAACAGTGCTGAAAAACGTGAAATGCACTAAACAGGTTGTATCGCAAAATGCTATTTTTAAAGTGTTAACTTGCTTATTGTACTCTGTTAGACTTTATTTACTACCAAAATTTATATTTGCCTAATTGTTCCTTAAACAAATGTAGGCTTTTGTATTCATGCTGACTCAATTGAATTGCATTGGCAGCAGAGATTTATATTACAGCTTTGTCCCAAAAACTAATGTCTTCAAACCTATTTTGGACTGATGACACCTGTGGATAATCACAATAACTCTTAGTCATATCTGTGCAACTGCCTTATCCTTCTGGTGTACAGTAGATTTGAGCAGTTTCTTCAAAGTAGGTCACCATTTCACAATACCTCAACCTCCTCCAGTTTTCTTTGACAAAGTGTCAGAAAGTTTCTGTTCCACTTGCCAGAATATGAGGCCATGAGATGTGAATGAAGGCAGTTCTCTTTACTCCTTTGCGTGTACTTGTGACTTTCTTCTCTGTGCATTTTTTTTTTCCTTTTTCTTCCCTTCTTTTTCCTTTTTTCTTTTTTTCTGGCACAAAGGAATAAGCTTAGGTCAGTTCTTTTTGTTCTCATGATTTCATGCTCTCAACAACAACAAAAAAAATTATTTTAATGCTTCTGTACTAGAAGATTTCAGCCTGTTGCTGAACTGATGAAAGGCAGCACAACTACGCACTTTTTCCAGCTGAGCTCAGACAGGTTTGTTCACTAGAGTTCAAGTCTCCTGCCAACAGCTCACTGCAGATTCAAATTATTCTCCTTCCATATTCAATCCCTATGAGAGGATCAGCCCGTGCCCATTCTTCCAGGCTGCAAATTTGCCAGTTTTAAAGATTTAATAACAGGAATGTGGCAGTGATGGTTCTATTTGCAGCACACCTCCCTTCCCACGGTTGATATAGGTCTGGTGCTCAGCCATAAAATTCAATTTTCCAATACCTTACCAATCAGCTTCTTTCTGTGACCCAGTTCAGGACAGATTTAAATGAGGTAGTGCAGATTCTTCACAGTGAATATAACTGGAGGGAAGAGAAACTTAAGATGTTTGTCTAATACAGCAGCTCTTTCCATTAATTGATTGTCTTTGATAATTAATTCACAAATGGTATAAAAATTGGAAACTGTAGAAAGATAAAAAAAAATCCTAAGGAAAATTAAACAAGTTCTTTTTTGTTGCAAATTCTAATAGCATCTCCCAGCCTTAAAAATGTCGTGTTCATGCCATGAAGCAAACCTTGTGCTCTGTCCCTTTCACTTCAAACCAGCCCATCAGGGGTCCCACTGTGAAACTTAAAAACATTGTATTTCTCTCCAGATGGATGTCTGCCATTCCAGAAAATACAGGTGGGAAGGGATAGGAAAAGACTACAGACTTGCTGAGAAGTGGATTTATTTCTCAAGACCAAAATAAGTTATCTGGTTTAACCAATATAGATTTCCTTTCTGTCTGTATTGGTTCAGACATCGCATGTTTAATGTAATTTACTAAGCAGGGCTGCCTGGGATGTGTTCCGAAACAACTTGTTCAGAGTTAGAAAGTGGTAAAAAAGAGGATGCTCAGCCTCTAAAAATGGGGGCAAGGGACAGGACAAGCTCAAGCAGCAAATCTCTCTTCTACCCCTTCATGATAAAGAGAAAATGCTACTGAACTGTTTGGAAAAAAACAAGGTCGCCTTCCATAGTAGCTACTTTCAGACCTACTGACTACTGAGCAGTTACTAACACTGAAGAATACATGACCATCCATCATAGTAAAGGATATGACAAAACTGTCATCATTACGAAACAGCACTCATAAGCTGTAGCCAGAAGACACACACAGAATTTCAATAAAAACCTGTTGCTTTACTGACTGTTCTAGCTATTTTTGTGTCTTTTACAATCTCTAGTGTGAAAATCCTTATAATCAAGATTACATCACTCCAGTTTTAAGGGCAGTATAACATTCCATTTTGCAGATAACATTACTGAGATGAAGCAGAAAGTCAGAGAAGAAAACTAGAAAAATAAACCAGAAAATAATCCAAAAGACTTATGTAATGCACTCAGCCATTTTACCTCTGTGTTTTGCCCATTTTACATTCTTGTTTAGCCTACTCTGTTATAGTTACAACCTTTGGTCAAGTCCCAATATGTTGTCATGCACTCTTCAAATCAGTCAAGAAGTTAAAATTTTTGGTTGATTGGTTTTTAGATACAGTTACTTCAATATCTTTTGAAAAAGTCTGAATTTCTGTTCTTGTGAATAAGTGTCCACTTTGGAAACAGAAAGGAATACAAAGTCAGGTCCTAAGTGCTTTCAAACTGTAAAACTTAGAATAGTAGTAAAGTGATAAAAGTTAAAATCAGGTCTAGGTACAAGAGTAAGGGTGTAATTTCAAAAGAAGACTCCACTGCTTCCCTGGGCAGTCCATTCCAACATCTGACCACCTTCTCCATGAGCAAGTGCTTCCTGATATCCAACCTAAATCTCCCTGTAGCAAAGCATTGAAATAATTGGAAAACTCTCATCTCTGTTTGCAGTTCTCCTTGAATACACCCTGATACCTTCATCTTGTTCCCCTGCCTCCATGAATCAATTCCAGCAGCAGTCCTCAGATCTCACCCAAGCAATATCATAGAATCATAGAATCATAGAATGGCTTAGGTTGGAAGAGACCTTAGAGATCATTTATTCCAATCTCCCTGCCATGGGCAGAGACGCCTCTCAAATAAACCAGGTTGCTCAAGACCTCATGCAAACTGACCTTGAATACCTCCAGGGAGGTGCTGGAGATGTTGAACAGAATGTAACAGAAATGTTTAGAAAGAGGAGGCAAATTGATAATGAGCACACTAAAAGGTCTGCCTTTTTAATAAAAAGAATGAAAAGTCAAAATAAAGCACAGTTGTTCTAGCTGCTTTCTGAACAGAGGAATTCTGCACAGGAGACACAATTCTTCCTAGTAGGATGACAGAGGAGAAACAAGTTTCTGAAAGAAAAATGCATTCAGTGAAGCTCAAAGCACCTTTTACTCTTTTCTTTGCTTGAACCCAGTAGCAATAGTTCTTCCTAGCTACTTATTTATAGTTCTTTTACACAGCAAACCTCATTTCCTCTTTTTTTATTGTCATACTTTTCTCTATTTTAAATCAATCAAGTTGGCTGTGTTGATGTTGAAAAACCTTTATTCAAGTATTTCACTTCCCTTTAATTTCTCTGTCTAGCTTCATTGGAGAATAGAAACACACAATAGACAGCTCCCTTGAGCAGGAGTCTTTGACTTAATTTTCAGAGATGCTAAATACTCACACCTTACCATCCCTGAATACCATGCTATTTATTAGATTTTAGGTCCCAGCGCAGTTTTGCAAAATACTCATTCTCCCTGTTTCTCTTTATCACAACACATCTGTTCCTCTGGATTTTTTTTTATTTATTTATTTTAGAGGGGGTGGTTGGTTTTGTGTTTGTTGGCTTTGTTTTCTTATTCCTTGCTGTTTATTCTGTTTACATATACTCTATCAATTTAACCTACCCTCTTCTTTTGATCCTCTTCTTTTCAGAAAAGAAATCCTCATATATTTTTATCACTCTTTCAACTTGTCTCACCATAGTCCTTCCTACTCCCTCCAGGCTGATTACAGCCACTTTTGATCTGCTGCCATTCATCCACATTACAATGAAGTCATCTGTTGCAAGTAACATACGCTTTGGAGTACATGCTGCAGCTCCAGATTTACACTGCACTGCGGACGGTGTGAATTTGCTGCTCCTGCTACAAAGCCTTAGTGATTAGTCAGCAGCTTGTACTTTGAGCTCAGGAGGCCATTCTGTAGACCCAGGTGAAAAATATCGTCATGTTCCAGAGCAGCCAATGGCCTCTTGCTCAGCGCATGAATTCAACAAAATTGTCACCTTGAGTTGCGAAGCAAAAATGTCACAATAGTTTATATGGCTCAGTACTCTCCCAAAGAGGTTTATATCTTCTTGTAGTATTCTCTTAAGTTTTCCAGAAAATTTCTATAATATTTTGACTGCATGTTTCATTCTGAACCTGAGGAACTTTTCCCAAAGAATGTTTATAAATGAATAGAACTAATGCAAAAGTATACGTCACTATAAATGGCATATTCTAGAATTCTGGCTCAGTCCCATGCTATCAGCCAAGAATGCAACTATCACACACCCCTCTTCCCAAGTGTTATAAACAGAAACAGGAAAACTCATCTTAACTCAGAGAATTTTTATTTAATTTTTTTTTTATTCCAAATAAACACAAGCTTGTAATTACCGATTCCAATATTAAGAAAAAGAAAACATTAAAAAAATACTTAGGTAAACACCTTCTCAGGCCTTAATTTAAGCCAGTCACCTCTTCTTGTACCTTCACAGTCTCAACAGCCATTGTTTTGGCCACATTTTACCATCAGTCCCTCCCAGTCCTTCAGCCAGATGACAGGCAATTCAGGAGGTTGGAGTGGAGGATAATGGTGTCTCTATGCTGCTCTTCATTTCCTTGTGGGTTTCCTCTGCTCCTTCATGCTCATTACTGAGTTTCCTCCACACCTCTCTGCTTTTTATTATGAGCCCATGGGCAAAAATCCTTTGAGGATATACCTGTCCCAGTCTGGGTCCACCAGCAGGACACCAGTAGGTCAAAGACCTTTCAGGCTGGAGTGCATCCTTCCAAGAGTGCATCCATGGCTGCATGTTTCCTCAGCAGCTCCCCCTCTCTGTGAGTGTCCAAGAGTGTGTCTTCCCATTTTGCCCAATGTATCTCTTCATGTATCTCCTCCTTGCAGCTACTGCCCCTTCTTCAGTATGCTTGAGCAGATGCCCCATGTACTCTCCTGATTGGCTAAGTTTCTGGCACATGATGGGTTCTGGGATTTATTGCTTTATTTCTAAAATAAATAATATCATACACATGCTTTGCATCCCTTTTCCAAAATTTTCTGAGATAAAAAAATGTAGAAAGAATTCAGTGATATTAAAATGTTCTTATGAGTTAGCCATCAGAGTTTGCTCAAAGAATGATGCTGAACATAACTTTCAGTTTCCAAATCACAAGTTAAAACATCAATTTTAGGAATGCTTTAGTTTTCTGTCTGCGTGTGAAGTCTACATTTAGATCATGTTTATAAATATGTCAAGGGGGAATGTCAGGAAGATGGAGCCAGGTTCTTTTCAGCGGCGTCCACTGACAAGACAAGGGGCAATGGGTGGAAGCTGGAACACAGAAGGTTCCATAAAAATATGAGGAAAAACTTTTTTACTGTGAGGGTGACCGAGCACTGGAACAGGCTGCCCGGGGAGGTTGTGGAATCTCCTTCTCTGGAGACATTCAAAACCCGCCTGGACACGTTCCTGTGTGCTCTAGTGTAGGTGGTCCTGCTCTGGCAGGGGGGTTGGACTAGATGATCTTTAAGGTCCCTTCCAACCTCTAACATTCTGTGATTCTGTGATTCTGTGATTTTTATGAAGTAACCTTTTCTGTGAGGGTAACATAATATTTTGGTTTCCTTGTTCTGTGCACATTTAAATTTTCCTCATTTAAACTTAACACATGCAAAAAAAAATAGCAAAAATACCCCTGAAATAAATGTCCTAATTAAAAATAAATAAAATATGCAAGGAAAAAAAATAGGCAAAGATGAAGTTTTATTTCCAAACTCTGTCTCTAATAGTCACTACTTCCAAAAAGACTTCTCAGAATGAAGCATGAATCACATCACATGGCATTTACTCCTACAGCGGCAAGTCCTCCACCTATCACTATAGCACTCAGAGTTGTAAACTCAGCAATAGGGAACAGATTGTCAAATTCTCACAAAATATATCCAACATCTCTCATCGAATGAAGAGAGATGGACAAATGCAGCAACAGCCACCTTGTCAAAGTAGTTGAGATACAGGTGAAAGCTTTCCTACTTTCCACCTTCTCAAACAGGAGAGATTTGCATGTTTGCAAGAGAAACTCTCTGTGTGTTGCATTGGCTTTCAGAAGTAATGATCAAAGGGATCTCCATATTCAAATATCTTTTACTCTTTTTCTAAAAATGTCTTAAAAGGAAAAGAGGGAGGAGGCAAATCAGCTTTCTCCTATCTCTCGGAGTAACTGAGTGGAAATCTATACTGAGAAAACACATGGACAATTGCAATTTTACATGAGCAAAAATACTATTAATCTGTCATTCTTTATCATACTTGGATGATCATTAAGCCAAGGAGGCAAGCTGTTAATGTTTACAATATCTGATATTCCCTAACAATATACACAGACTAGTAGGAGGAAAACAGCTCTAATCTTGCCCTGCTGCCAATGGGGATTAATTTTATTCAAATAAATATGTTTATGAAAATAAAGAAAAATGCATTCTGCAAACAGCTGGTTAAATTTGACTTTTTTCTTTATTTATTTATCCAAAAAGACCAATTAGAATGGGTGCAGTAATTGTTCTTCTACCCTTGCTGATGCTTTACTAATTGCTAAAGTTAGTGTGTGTAAATATCAATTAAATCTGTTTCGACTTACTCTTTTTAACTCGTGTTTAGATTTTAAGGGAAAAAAATGTCTTTTTAAATTTATATAGACAGTGTGTGTCCTCTGTGATTTTCACAGCCTGTTCTAGTTAAAAACAAATGAAGATAAATAAGGAGGAAAATCTGTTTGGTGTTTCTATAGAATAAACTACCCAATTTACAAGGTGTTACCAAATAGCTCATGTTTTATTAACCTTTATTTATTTATTTATTGGCCATTAAATTCCAGTCTTCTAGCTCATTTGGTCTTTTGTTTGTGATTTCCTATGCATCAACCACAGAATAATGACAATGACATGGTACATGTTATCTCGCCATTTTACCTCCATGTCAATAGCCAGTGATTAGTCAATGAAGGATGACAGTAATGACAAAAGGGGTGACAAAGAGGAATGTAATTCGGTGGATCTAAAGAAAGTATGAAAGTACTTTCTTGAGTTTTATGCGTTTTTCTTGACCCAAGTAACCATCATTTCTTTAAACATTCATTTCAGATCGCTTTTTTCTAACATTTAGAGGATAATTTAGCAAACTAGTTTGGTAAGAATGATTGATTACAGCTTTAATAGTGGGTAGACAAAACCAGAGGTGAAATGAAAGGAATAAGAGTAGAAAAAAAACCTATTACATTAGGTTCAGAAAGATTAGATACCAGATTACAAATAAAAACTGTATGTGACATGTTTAGATTTAACTATGATTAAATGGTGAATGCTGGAAGGAAACCAGGAATTAAGTTTCCTCTGTGGTGATCATTTTATTAGATTTAAAGCAGTGAAGTGCCAGCACAAAGGTTTTTGTGTTCAGCAGTCCCATCAGCGCACCTCAGTCCTGACCTATGGGGTTGAGCTTGCTGAGGACAACCCTGGGAAATGGTGGGCAGTGGCAGAGTGGCGTGAAATCAAAGGACTTTGTTTCACACTGGATACCTCACAACTATCTGAGTGAAGTCTTTTCTATTTTTGTTGGCATCTTAAGTCAGGCTCTTCTTCAATCTCCAGTTGTTCATCAGTGTTGCAACTGTGCAAGCTGGGTCTGCGAATTAGAGCTGTGTTCACTTCATCTGTTTAAACGAGAATAGAAGGTGGAGACAACAAAAAGATGTATTAACTTCTTCTGCTTACAGAAATTAGAGCAGAACTCTCTTCTTTCTGCCAGGGACTGATACAAAAACTTGTCAAACTTTTAACAACTCTATGGTTAGTTATGGGGTTGTGACTGGTTTCTGGTAAGCATAGATTTTGCTCCAACTCTTAGTTTTAGTGCACTTCTAGTGCAGCCCTCTTGATCTACCTTTTTCCAACATCAAAATAAATCAAGAATAACCATACTGAAGTAAGGCCTCATTTTCAGATTGGCTCCCCCTGTAAAATATTCCTATTACAGGTGGATGTCTTCATATTGTCTTTACAGATACTGATAGTAGTCTTGCTTTTTTTGTTGTTGTTATCTTCAACAAATCCTTTAGAAGGATTTAATGAATACCTTTTAGAGCAGCCTCTGAGAACTTCTTCACAGATTGGATGCAAAAAAAAAAATTGTTAATATCCAAACCAATATCCCCATATATAATAATACCTCTATAGTACCACTAGTTATGTAGTACTTCTCAACCCTAGTCAAAATGAATACTGCTTTCTGTGATGAAAGCTTTTAAGGCTCTTCCTCAGGGCTTGAGTTATATTATACTGCAGCTTTTTCCAGTATTTGGTCAAATCCCAAATTAACAGGACAGATGATACATCATCTTGGGACTGTTCTCATTTACACTGTGGTCCAAACTAGCCAATAATCAGTACTTGAATAAGAAACCACTAGTTAGAATAAACATCCCACACCACTTTTCATGTATATAAACAGAGACAAAGTTGTAGCAACAGTAAGGCACAAGGGCTGTACCAATGGACAAGCAGGGAGCCTTCAGAAGACTTCAGAGTATCATTATCACTTGCTGTCTTCATTGTCCTAAAATTGGCCTCAGCTTGCGTTGAGACTGCTCACCAGTGAAAACGAGGGTTAAGAGCATGGTCTAAGCTGATATACTGCCCTTAAACATCAAAATACCTTACAGAACAGCCTAGACAAATCCCCAGATCAAGGTCTGTATTTTCTTCTTTACAGGCTTTTCACGTCTCTTCATGCTAGCAATGTGTCTCTGTATTCTATTTCTTCCTTCTTTTAAACAAGAAAGGAAAGATCATTTAGCCAGTCCTAAATCAAATATTCCAATGCTCCCTCCAAATCATATTTGTAGAGGTATAAATACTGCTATACATACTTATTAAATTGTAGTCTTCTTTCTGCCTATATTTGCATGTTTTTCTCGCTCTCTCCAACGCGGCTTCCATTTGCAGAATGTGAGGAATATAATACAAATCCTCAGGATTATCTTTCCTTCTTCTTAGTGTCTTGCACCATCACAAACCTTACTGTACTGAATAAAGCTATATATTTTCTGCCACGGTATAACTGCATCTTCTCCTCACGTGATTTTATATCTGTGATAGTATAATGCATTATAAAGTTGTAGTGCATTTTCAAGATAACTCTATGTTTTAGTTCATCATCATCATAGAATGGCCTGGGCTGGAAGGGACCTCAGAGATCATTTTAATCCAACCTCCCTGTTGTGAGCAGGGACGCCACATCTCAGGCAACACACGTGAGAACCGAACGGGAATCGAATCCGTGACCTTGGTGTTTCAAGCACGACGCTCAACCCACTGAGCTAAACCGACTTGACTCTCTTTGTCGCAATTTCATTTTATATTTTATCTTGACAAATGCAATAGAGGACACTCTGTGGACATTACAGCCCAGAATTGTCTTGGTTCAAATGTGATACGTAGCACACAGCTAAACATACAACAACAAATAAATGCATTGGTGATTAAGAGGAACAGCATGTGTGGCAGTGGGAAATGTCATTTGTTAACTTCGATTCCTTGTTTATGAATTTAATCCCAATCTGTAAAAAAGGTTCCATTTATTCCACAGTCTTCTCTCCAACAAGTCTGCAGCCCGTGTCTACTAGGTAATAACTTGCAGAAGCTCTATATGAAATAAAATTTTTAATAAGGCAAATCCACTTCACATCACATCCCTGTTTTCTTTCTTCCATTTTCACCATCTTCTTCACTCACTGATGAGGAAGTTTAATGTTAAACATTAGATTAACGGTTGTCAAATCAATCATGGTTTTCAATGAGTTATGCTAGAAAGAAGCAACACGTTTTATAAGAAATCAGAGAAGGGCTGAATTAGATAATGTAAAATCACTTATACAGTCACTCTGGAGATGGAACCCTGTTTAATACTTAATGTAGTCATTAACCTGAGAGTGGAAAGACGAGGGTAATGGATGGCCTATTGCTTTTACCTACAGGACAAGTTTCTGAAGCAAACTGTCTCCCCTGGGGGAACTATCACACATACTGAAAATCTATAAAGAGGGTCACAGATGAAAAGAGTTTGAGCAGCCTCAAAATTCCCATGTGAGCATCATGAAAACTGAAGGCAGACCAGGTGGTGAAACTTGTTGTATTATGAACAGCCGTGGGCCATCGCTGCCCAAGTGTTCAATTAGCTTATTATGGCAACAGACACACCATGCTGGTCAAATAACTGACACATCTGCAGAAACTACAGAAAATAATCAATTATTGAAGAAAACTATCTACAAGTAACATTACTCTCACCCTTTCTTGTTCTTCTGGTTCTTTTTTTTTTTTGATTCTGCCTAGATGCTCAGCTGTTAGAGATTACTCCTGAGAGCCAGAAATCCATGAACAAAATTTAACTATGAGAAACATAGGAGTAAATTGTTCTTTGGTATAGTGGGGAAGGTGGGTTTGGGTTGTGTTTTTTTTAAGAAAAAGACTCAAAAACACATTAAATATTTCCAAGTGACCTCCTAAACACTGTAAATTTTCCCTATGTGGCAACAACACAGTATACAGTATGTTTTTATTCAGTGAGCCAAGATACATGGTAACCATTGCAATAACAGTCAGGGTAGTCCCCCACTGTCACAAGGACACTGTGTACAGGTACGAATTTATCCCAATGGGTCAATGGGTTGTGGTGTAACGGCTTCCTTGTCATCACCCATCCTTCCAATCATATGGACCACCCAACCAACCCCTTTGCCCAGTAAGAACTGATCACTATCCAGCTGTGAATAGCATTTCTCTGCCTCTGTGCTCATTAGAGAAGCTTTCAGGTTCTCCTGCCTCCTTTGAGGCACCTCTTTCTAAGCACACTGATGAAGCAGGGACCTGCTGTCATGGTAGGCCATCTATTTTCACAGGTACAGGAAGCCACCATTGCATGTTCTCCCACAAAGACAGAAAGTGGAGTGTGACATACTCCCACACATGACTGGTCTTCCTCAGCAAAGGGGTTATGGTGGATGTTGCTCTTCAGTCCTACACTGAGTGATAGTCATGCAATTGGTATAACTGTAAGTCAGCAACAGGGGTTAAATCTTTAAAAATTGCAAAAAACACAGGTTTGGGGGGTTTTGATTGTTTTTTCGGGGTTGGTTTTTTTTTTCTGTCTGATCCTTAGCTTATAATATAGCATAGTTTGGGGCACACATTGAGTTACAAGGTAAATATGTGATGATGCCAAAACCAGAAAAACTATTAAGTGCTAGCATTTTATTAACTTTTGCTACAATACTTCACATTGCCCTAAACTCTATATAACAGAGTCAGTTCCTTCCATAAGGAACTTACTGCTAATGAAATAAATGCACAGAAGTCCTTGATTACATCTTATATTTGAAAAAAACAACAGTAGTTAATACTACAAGAGAAAGAGTAGTTTTCCTAAGAATGCTGTCTTCCTAAAGAAGCTTCTCTTCCAGAACCAAAGATCAAGACCCTATATTTAGTAATTTCATTTTAAAAAAAAATCTAGTTTATATAAAAATAAATTATTTTTTTTTTAGTTTTGCTATCAGAAATGCGTCATTTATCTTTCAGGATAAGCACTAAGTCAATTTCTGATATGCATGGGAATCTACATGAATGAAAATGCTAAGGTTGGATCTACCTGTGCTTTCACTTCTGAAATCTAGCCTGTAAGCAACACTGAAATTTTCCTATGACTTTGCTTCTCAAAGATACAGCTACTCATCCACCATTTATATGGGATTGTGTGTGTACAAAGATAAAAGAAAAATCAGACTAGTAGAAGCACAATGGTATAGGATCATAAAGCAGTTTTGTCTTCTTACGAAAGGAGTTGCATCATGTTATCCTTAGTGTTTCACCATTATTTATCATATGTGTAGTGCCATTGCTGCAGCACTTTCCAGGTAAATATAAAGGCAAGATACTTGCTGCAGGGAAATTATGATCTAAATTAGGCCCATGAATGACAATCAGTTGTGAAGTTCGGAGAGAGAAAGAAGCAAAAGACAAGCAATATTGCTCTCCAGGGACAGTAAATTATTAATAATGAGTAAATCAGTACTGCTTGCATACTCTTAGCTCAATTAATTTATGATTATTAATATAACAACAATATTAAGGATAATGTAGCAAGTTAGGTGAGAGAGCACAAATATACATAGTCAAGACAAAATAGCTGAAAGCTGGTACATGCTTTTAGTTCTTGATTTTGTTTAACAAATATCCTATTAACTATGATTTTCTGCGTTTGCTGGTGTGCTGTCTAAATTGAGTTGTTATCCTGTGCCTCTGACTATGAGTATTGTTTTCACGGCTGAGCCTTTGTGAAGGCACTGACTATATACTGAAATCACCCATCCATTCAAATGTAGAATGCTCAGAGACAATTTAAGGCAGGAATCCACAGGATCTAAGGGGAATGGACAAGATGACATCCATAGGCCCCTTCCAACCCCATTCTATGATTTTGGCTAGAGCTTTAGCCTTAGTATTGAGTGCCTCAGACAATTCAGTCATGCATTTGTTCATGAGTAGAGAGTCCTCTGGAAGATGGGGCTACTGGATTGATTAGCATAGAGAGTATGTTTCTAGTGGCTCTAAATGTCTGTAGCAGAGAGAGACTATTTCACAGCCAATACTCATCCATCTCACTGAGGACAGGGATCTAAGTGAGTTCGTCACACAGTTGCTTTGCTCTCCTGATGTTATGCTAGGGAGTCACCTGTTAGAGCTGAAGATTCTGTCTTTCTAGTAATTGACATTTTTCTCTCCAATCTTTCTGCTTTTGTGGTTGCCAGACTACACTGTTTACTTTTTTGGGTAGTAAGAACAGCATGTTGAGCCACAGCAATCGAAAAAGTATAAATCATTTGATAACATTAAGAGATTGTGGTTGAACTCAGACATTTTTATAATGGTGGAAAATAGCTATATTTCTGTACCTATAGTTTTCACCCACAAATGAAAAATGCTAAGAGAGGCAGAGTGCACCCTCAGCAAGTCTGATGATGATAGAAAACTGTGAGGAGTGGCTGATGTGCCAGAGGGTCATGGTACCAGACCTCAACAGTCTGAAGAAATGAGCTGACAGGAACCTCATGAGTTCAACAAGAACGGCAAAGTCCTGCGTATGGGGACAAACGGCCCGGGGCACCAGTATATGCTGGGTGGAAAACAGCTACTGGAAAGCAGCTCAGCAGACGGGCCTGGGGAATCCTTGCAGACACCAAGCTCACCAAAACCCAGCAAACTGACCTTACTGCAAAAAGAAATATTGGTGTCCTGGTTTGCATTACACAAAATATTACCAACAGCACAAGGGAGGTATCTCGTCCCGATTCATACTCGGTCGAGCTGCGATGATCGCAGAGGTGAAATTAAGACACAAATGAGGTCAATGTTGTGTTTTCCTTTGAGTATTTATTCTCCATTCATGGAAAGAGAGAGGGAGAGAAAGAGAGAGGAGGAAGGGGAAGGAGAAAGAAAAAGGAAAAACAAGAAACCAATACCACCACAGAGTCCAGCAATGTCCCACAGGTCTGACATCATCTGTGGGAAAATATTCCATCTAGATGCTGGCCTGCAATTCTTCTATTTCCATTGTCCCCGCCTTTTCTCCACCTTTTCACTCCAACTAATTTGCATTTTCTCAGAATTTCTTTGCATAAACTCCTCCTCACAGTCACCTGTACTGCACACCGAGTCCCCTTTTTTGAGAGTCCCCCTGGGTCACTCTAGCTGAGCCTTCCTCTTCGAGTTGTCTTTCTCAGTATGACCACTGGTAACCCCTACTGCGTGCGCAGAGATATGGAGATACTGCAGAGAGTCCAGCAAAGGGCCATGAAGATGATGAAAAGACTGTTCAGCCTGGAGAAGAGGATGCTCAAAGAAGACCTTATCACTGTGTGTGTAAATAATTGAAGAGAAGGTGCAAAAACATGCTGTTTTCAGTGATGCTCAGTTACAGGACCCGAGGTGACGGGCACAAACTGAAACCCACGAGGTTCTGTCTAAACATCAGGATACTCTTTTTTTTGAAGCTGACTGAGCATTGGCACAGGTTGCCCATAGAGATTGTAGTACTCTGTGGAGCTATTCAAAAACTGTCTGGACATAATCCTGGGCAATTAGCTCTAAGTGACCATACTCGAGCAAGGGAATTGGACCAGACAACCTCCAGAAGTCCCTCCCAACCTCAAACATTTTGTCATTCTGTGAACAGCTACTTTTGGTTACTGTCAGAAAAAGATACAGGACTTTTGTCTGAAGGCTCTAAATTCATATCTATGTTCATAAGTCATTCAGAATCATAGAATGATTCAGGTTGGAAAAGACCCTTGGGATCATCAAGTCCAACTATTAAGCCTACCCTACAAAGCTCACCCATAAACCATATCCCCCAACACCACACCTAAACGACCTTTAAACACCTCCGGGGATAGTGGCTCAACTACCTCCTTCTGCAGCCTATTCTAATGTCTAACTACCCTTTCTGTGAAAAAAAATTTCCTAATTTCTAGTCTAAACCTACCCCGCTGCAGTTTGAAGCCAGTGTTCTTTGAATGGATAACATCTTACCCAGTTGTGTAAAACATATGCTGGATTTGGTTCTTTATCAGGTATGCAAAGAAGAAAAAGAACTGCAGGAGGTGAGCGTACTCATTCACATGTGATACTGTCAGCATGGAATGAAACACCCACTGGGGTTGCCCATCTGTCAGCAATGAAAGCCAGTCACTTCAGGGAGGAGGACTGTATGTAGAAATGTTGAAAATCGTGTGTGCAGTGGGTCATCTGTGTCAGTGAACAGGACAGTTGAGGTTGCCTCTGGTGGTCAATCACCAGTGGCCAGGCTGAGAATGTGTTCCACTCAGGCTTAAAGTAGCCTTTGTCATTTTCCCAATCCAAAGACAGTTGAGTGTAGCTACCTTTAAAAAGCTTAAGTATGATCAGTAGCTTACTTAAGCAGAAAGGCATCTGGCTTTCTTACCATACTTTCCAAACCTAGCAGTCTTGGTGCTTAAAATCCAACACCACAAATGAACTTCCTTTTTTCTTACAATTAAGTTTATTGCATGGTATTGATGAAACTTTAACTATTGGCATTTATTTACAACTTTTTCAGAGATGCCTAAGAAATTGGAATGTCTCAGTGTTATGGATTGCAGCTTATATTGCATATTGCAAAGACAAAAACTGTCACCGCAATTAAAAATATAAAGTTTAAGTAAGGATTATGCTAATAGTAACTCTTTTCTTTCATTTATAATTCAGAGAACATAATACAACTGGTATTTCTCTGGAGGAAAAAGCAAATCATTTAAATAAAATCAATCTTTATTTTATCATCAGCAAAAAAAATGAATAAAAATTGATAATTTTTAATAACAACACAGATTCACAGTATTGATTTTATTGATAGCAACATATGCCATTATCACTCTTACATACAAGCCAAGAATAAGTCTGACGATCTTATGTCAGGATCTGAATATTAACCTCATTAATTACTTGCCTTGTTACAAGAACAAGTTTTCCACAGATAATTCAAGTAAATAACAACATATTCTCCTTCCCAAATAAAACATGACATTTAAATAAAAAATATTGCATCCTTCCTTCTCCAGTACCAATATTAAGCTAAGATGTGAGGTACTCAGTAGAGAAAACTAAAGCATCAGGAGAGAGGATGTTATGTGATACATATGTGCAAAAATAAGAATTATGGAAAAAAGTGTATAAGCCTTACACTACCATCTCTATTTTTCCAAGGGAATAGCTTAGCAACATTTCCAATAAATTATACTAACTCTATAATTTAAATATGTATGTTATACATAAAAGCATGCCAAAACTAGAGTAAATACTTTAGTTTTTAATGTAGCACAGTTAAACAAGTGCTCATGGCCTAAATAAATTGTGAAGAAATACATAATTAAAATATCCTCACTGCTACTCAAAAAATAATCCAACGTTGCAATGAAGAGATGAGAAGGAAAGATATTAAACACTGAGCTAAGGGTAATCTGAGCAAATTCACTTTTGAACTCACATTTTATATGCAGCAGGAAGGAGCTTAAGACTCTGATTATACTAAGAGCTTAAGCACCTGTCTAATTCCTTTGAAGCTAATGGGAGTTGAACATGTGCTTCTCTAAGGCAGAACAGTCACACACAGGCACTTTGACAAGTTGGAGCCTGTGTGGACACATCCCTGTTGATCTTTCCAAGCACTCCTGAGACAACAGCATTCTCTGCATTCACAATGCAGCTCTGGGGTATTCCATGCATGCCCCCGTTATGGGATTTGCATACACAATTGTGGGGATTTTTAGGGATAGCACTAGCCCCCTCAAGCCCAAATACATGACTGATATCATCGAACATTTAAGCCTTTCCAATAATCACGTACATCTGGGTCCATCTATATCACGCTGTACTTTGCAACTCCCTTTGTTGCATAAGGGACCCACTGCACTCCATCATCCACTTTGACGCATCCACAGGTTTAGCCTAGCAATATTAACAACACCAGGGAAAGATACAAGACGCAGTAGGGGAAATAAACAAGAAGCTACTTTCCACACAACTACATGGCACTGTGCAGATAACCGTGTAGCTGTCTGATCACAACAGCACCATTGTGGGAAGTCACAACATCTCGGCCTGTTGCATCTTGGCGACTCCAGACTCACGCCTGCAGCAGGCTACAAACATTCGGAGACAAAAAGCCACTTTCACTGCCTTCTGAAACAGAGATGGACTGATCGCAGCAGTCCTATTTCTAGATCCCAAATCCATTCAGAAATGACCAGGCACTAGCTTTTGGAAGTCATCTATACCAGAGTAGAACCAGTGCAGCAACAGTTATATGAGCAAGTCCATTGCTAAGCAGTGCACAAAATCATTTGCTGCAAGGTCTACTTCTGTTTGTCATCTGTGATATCCCAAATATCAGCACAGCCCTCGAGCAGGAAATCCAATTGCACCAGAGTGCTGCTACGACATTCTGATCTAGTATCCGCTGGGGAGGTTTGGAAATAGTCTTGGATTGTATTCTGACCCTACACAGTCACATTACAAGTATTTTATGCACAGTTAGACCAGTTTTAGAGGCCAAGGGCAAGGGTAGAACCCTTATATTTCAGAGTGCTTGTACATCCTTCCCTGTATTACACTTGCACTATACTTCATGGATACTGATAACGTGAGGAAGACTGCATGCTTCATCTTGTTGACTAGAGGAAAGGCTTGCTTGACCCTGGGAGATAATTGCTTTCTCCTGGCTCCACACAGACAACATTTGTAACCACAACACATAGAGCACTCTAATGCCTCCAAAAGACTTGAGGATCTAACAACTATACCAAAAAAAAAGGCATTTTCTCCTCACATTCTACCTCCACCTTCCAGCAATTTCTACTTGAGACACAATTCTGCCTCACCCTGAGGGAAGCTGACTCTCTTTGTAATGGGAATGATAAAAGATGTTTTCAAGGTCTTGCTAGTATTTCTGCCATCTGCCACTCTGCTATCACCTCATAGCACACAACATAATTGTGCCACGTTCAATGCCTGCCTAGAGATTTTCATACGTCACTTTCCCTCCCACTGCCCTGAAGAGGCACGTGTTACTGCCCTAGCTTAAATCCTTCTTCCATTATCTTCTAGTATCTACCATTTACTCCTACCAGAAACTGCAGCTGAGTCCATCTAACAGTGCTGTTGGGAGAATGTCATTTCTGCAGGTTTTCACAAGTATCGATTTAAGTTAATAGATACATATTATCCACTGTAAAAGAAAATTACTGTTTTCATTACTAAGAAAACACTTTCCTGTTGTCAAGAGAAAGCAGAAATGGTGTCCTCACATTAAAAAGCTTTTAGGAAGGAATAGGCATTGAACTCCTGTTTGCAGCCTATTTCTTACAAGACTTTTTGTTCTCTTCAGAATGAAAAAGACCATACTTCTTTCGTGCCTGCTGAGATTGATAGGAGCCTACAGCTGGAGAATATATTCATGTGGGCCATCTAATTCTAAGAAGGCAAACTCAATTTAGCCACAGTACTTTAAAACGTGTGAGATGGGCCTCCATTCCTAGAATCATCTAAAATCGTATATATACTGGCTTTCTTGTGGCTTCTCTGAAAGTCAAGAAATATAAAACCAGGGATTATTCTTCATTAGCCCTTAAAATAGCAGATGGTTTTAATTAAATCAATATTGTAAAGAAGAAGCTGCTATCATTATCATCTCTTTTTTGTTGGTGACGTTGGTGAACCACTTCTTCCATCTTCATGTTCAAGGTAACTAATGTAATCTATGCCTTGCCTCTGAAACGTGTTCTTAAATTCAAGTCCCAGGGAAGATAAAGAGGATATTAAGATGGATTGAGGAATGAGGCATGGCTCTAGGAGTGTGTGATATTTCTGCCTCTGCCTCCCCTCACCTAGGCAGAACTCAAGAGCTGTTGTGCATTGTAAGCCCTTCCAGGGTTTTCTTCCACCATCTGAAGGATAGGACTCCCATGCTTCTCAGGAGGTTCTGAACTGCCTTCAGTAATACATTGTTATCCTGCAGCTTGAGAGACCACAAATACTGCTCCAGTGTCACTCTTTCAGGAAATGGACTGGTAAGTCAATACAGGCTACTTTAGAATGGATCTCAGTGGAAGCTTGCTGGCTCATGGGAGGGACTGCCAGCCTATAAAAGGCCACCATGAAGGAGAGAAGCCTGGCTGCTATATGACACATGGATGAGGATAGAGGCATAATTGATGGCTGACTATAATCAGTGATGTTAGTGACTGGTGATCTGTGGTGTCTTTTCTGGTCACTCTGGCCAGACTACCAAACTGTTCATAACTGATACAGAGTACAGGGAACCATAAATCTTCGGTGAATGAAAGGCCTACTGATACGTGGAGGTTTTACTTTTCCATTTACATACTTCCCAAGTGGAAGTTTCTGCCACTGAGTAGCTGAAAGCATTCTTCAGTTTTTTTCATCTTCTTTCAATGTTGCTCCAGATCCAGAAGTAATCCTGCTGATCTTCCAGGATAGCCCTACAGATGCTAGGTGCGCCCATGTTATGAAAAATAAATAAATAAATAAACACAACCAAAAAACAAAACACATGAAGAACTCCAAACTGTATGCATAGCAGTAACTACATGGAAGAAAAGCTTTGTGTTCTCCAGTAGCAGATGTTTTGCACAGCTGAGGCACAGCTACCAGTTTGTTCTTAATCATTGTGCTATGGGAGCTGGGGACAGTGACATCAGGTTAAGGTTATCTACTAGTATCCTGACCCCTAGATTTGTCCCATTCAGCTGTAGGTAACTACATTACAAGCTAAGCCTAATTTAGGTGTCCAGGCTGCCTCAGTAATCAGTGTTCAGAGGAATAACCTCTTCCTCTGGGTTATTAATCTCTGACGACTAACTTGGAATATTCTCTTACTTTTAGGAACCAAAATTTAAAGACTAAAAAGCCATCAGTGCTCTTCAAATTTTTCTGACAGAAGCCTTATTAGCTGAAACATAGATCTGGAGAATTGTACTGCTTTAATATTATACAGAGTACTCTGCAGCAATGGATTGGTGCAGCAAAACCAGAAACAAACCTGCAGTCAAATAAAAAGACAAGGGATCCTTCAAATCCACCTCAATTTGAACTGAACTATTAACGTTCATTCCTTTTGGGGCCCTATCTGAATTGTCCCAGTTCTTCCATTTACACCAACCTCTGTTGGGATTTTATCACTCATTGACAGTGCTATATCCGTTGAGACATATGGTTTAAGGATACCACAAATTATGTAGTAATCTTCCTTATATCCTTGCAGAACAGTGATGTGGTAGCAGTCTCAAAGAACCAATTCTAATGTAAATCTCTACAGAATGCAGCCCACATTAAAAAGCATTACAGAAAATGACAGAGCTATAGTGTGTGTCAAAAAAGCACACTTCGGACGTTAAAATTCTACAATTTCAAAAATATTTTTGTCATTACACCAAAAGGCGTTAATCTGGTTATTAACAGCTTGAAAAAAAAAACCATTATTTTTAATATAATCTTTTGTTAGAGAAGTTTAAGCAGACACATATACACACAAAGACTAAATTTAAGTCCAGTCCGACAAATTCTACATCATGTCTAAGTACAACAAAAATAAGTAGGAAGGAGATTGCAAGCACACCACTAATTCATTCAGAATGGATATGTAGACCATGCTATATAGCAAATCAATCTAATGTTAGAACTGTAGCATAATTAACTACAAATTAATGGCCAGTAAAGAATTAGGCACACAACAAGCCAGCTTCTCAACTATGCAAATTGGCACAAATATAAGACCTGGTCTGCTCTGTGCCTCATAAATCATTGCAATTATAGACAGCAAGACCAGAAAGCAACATCCAAAGGTTGTTTCATTTACCCCCTGCGCAAAGATGGGATCTGTTGTACCAGTGTCATTCCTCACAAAATGTTGCCCAGTCTGTTTCTAGAAACATCCAGAAATGTGAACTGCTCAGCTGCTGGACAGCCTGCTCCTATTCTTAACCATGAGAAATATTTTTTTTCCTCAATGTCTAACTTAAGTCTTCCCTCCTTGTCTTACAAACATGAGTCAAGGAAGAGACTGTTGCATTCTGTGCTATAGCCATCTTTTACACATCCTTCTATCTTTTCCACTTGTCTAATCCATCCCAGATATTCTTGTCTTTCTACATGGTTTATCTATTGTTTTTACTCTGTCTTGTGTCTCACTAAATTCTTAATCACAGAAAAGAATCACTACATTTACAGAATACACAGAAACTTTTGCATAGCTAAGTGTGAGTTCTGTAAAGGTGTAAGCCTTTGATTTGCCAATCAAGCTGTTTGACTCAGAACATTCTCATACATTTTGACCACAAATAAATGGATAAATAAATCTGAGTTTCCAGACTTCAGCATCTTTTGATAGCAAGTATCATTGGATCTGATCCTGCTGTGTTTAAAGACTGAAATTCATCCAAGAATGCCAACTCAATCTCACTATGAGTGGGAGTTTAAAAACAGGAATTTAAAAGGACATAATTATATTTTTGCCCCAAATAAGACAGAATGCTATTATGCTCATATTATATTCTGATCTGCTTTGATATTCTCCTTCTTGTGAAGGGGTTAGTTTCCTTATTATAGACTTTAAAATTCTTTTAGATAACACCTCATCACCTGCTGACCCTCATGATGAATTTCACCAGGGTGAATTTGATCTTGGAAAAACAGACATTTAAGTTCTGACCCTTGCTATGTGATAGGAGTGTTATAATCTCTCATAATCTTAGGGTCTCTCATAGTGTAAGAGCAAGGAAATTAACAAAAATTGTTGATTATAATTATCCAGTAATGTAGTGCTAAACCTTTGCCTTTATAGTATCACCTCAATCACTCCTTTCCCCACAAAAAAAGAACTTATTAGTCAATCAGCTCAATTCTTATATTGCTAGACATAACTAATTTTTCTCTGTATTTGTTTCTCCATTTTGCTTTTGCTGCATTTCCAACTCATGAAGTAATACCTTTTGCTTTAAACAAGGCAATCAAGAGTGCTACTCTGTTCACAGCATTGATCTCAGAAATATACTTTCATAGTAAAGTCCTGCTATAAGAACCAGGCCTCTGTGGAGGCTTTCTTAGGGGAAAGTATTGAATAATACAGCAGTGGCTCCCCTGAAATCTCTTCTTCACAAGCACCATTTATTGGTGAAGTTTTTTAGCCTCATGCTTTTGTTCTAACATCTTGCTATTGTTCATTTTATTGCTGTCTTTTCACCTCAGTTATCACATAACTGTACCTGTCTTAAGATGCCTTTAATAACTCCCATCAATCTCCCTGTATTGACTCAAGTCTCTTACAATATCACCCTCATCTCCAGCAATTAAAACCAGGGTGAATACTGCAAAAGCAACAGCTTTCTCCTGGTCCCTCAGCTAGCTCTGACTTGTGTTGATCTTTCAGCAGTGCACAGTAGAATGTCACACTCACAGCAATATTAGCTCAGACCCTGAGAACAGTGAACCTTTACTCAAGCTCAGTGCTGTCCTTATTCACTTCACAGTTCAGAGCGAGCCTGTGCAGCACCAGCTCTGTATGGAGCGTCATTAAGAGATGGATATGCTTTAGGTTATTTCTTTTAAACCAGACGAGTAAACCCTAGCACCAGTTTCTCTTAGTGTACCACTATGTATCTAAATTGTCTTTTTTGCAGTTTCTGATGGAGCAGGGTCCCAACACCATCCTTCCTATGTTCATGCCCCTATTCCCTTGGGAAAGAAAACTGGGAGTGGTTCCAATTGGAAAAGAAATTGCCCAGGGTAGAAGTCAACCACTATATGCTTACAGATTTTCCAGGCTGAACAGTGAAGTACTAGGACTGCAGGAGAAATTCTCTCATAAGCATAATTTATTCCTATGTTCTTTTGGATACTTGTGCTTTTCATGTGACTCTTAATTAAGAATGTTCCTCAGTGCAAACATCTCAGCATTATCTATATATGCCAGTGCATTCTTTTGCTATTTTTGCTTGAAATAGTCTTTGTATACTCATCAAGAATAGCTGTTGAAACCACACAGACACACACAAAAATAAACAACTAAATAAATAAACCCTCCGGTTACCTAGGCTTCTAGACTTTTGCATTTGTCTTTTTTTTTTTTTTTTTTCCCTGCTTTTTCACATTTTTTCATAGCTTTGGAGGCAGAGAGAACTATAGCAATAGGGTCATCTGACTTGCTGCCCATATGGAATTCCATTGGTTGGATATCCTTGGTATTCAATCCCTAGCTTTATTTGAACTTTCATGTTTTCTTCCAATTATGTGTTCCTAACTTGACGATTACAAAAGAGAGAGACATTATCTTCCTAAATAATTCAAAAGGGGTTCAAACCTTCCAATTTTGAGTGTTTTAGATCCACTGTAGGTGAGGGCTGCAGGACTGGAACTAATTTATCTCACTGATTGTAGCAGAATCTGACCCTGTGATAAAATTTGTCTAATGGAGCAAAACAAATAAAAGGAAGTAGTTCACTTTCTCTGAAGCATCTTGCACCTGTTTTCTTGGGAAAGAAAAGGGGATTTTTTTTAGTGTAGAAGTTCAGAGCTGACTCCTAAAATACCCAGACACACGTTGAACACAGACTGATATTTCAGGAGTCACTGTTAAGATGCAGTGATATTTAACTTGTCAGATCAAGATTCAAGTTAAAAGTCAAACCTCCTCAGAAGGATCAGACAATTTCAAAAACTATAGGTGCAAAAAAGTATGTTAAGACAACTTGTTAATACTGCTACCAACTCAGCAATACTCTCTGCAAAGCATTGCTGGCTGCAGTGTCCCAAAGTTCCAAACCAATTGCTTCAATTTCCACCACCTTTTGAACTGCAGGTGAAGAAAAAGGAGAGTGCAAGTTCTATTTCATAGCTTGAGAAAGGGCATTTTTTGTACAAATATTTTTTTTTGGTCATTTTGTGGTAAATACAGAATGTTATTACCTTGCAATACTTAAAGGGAACCTACAAGAAAGACGGAGACAATCTTTTTAGCAAGGCCTGTTGTAACAGAACAAGGGGTAACAGTTTTAAAATAAAAGAGGGTAAATTTAGACTGAATATAAGGAAAAAATATTTACAAAGAGGGGGTTGAAACACTGGAACAGGTTGCCCAGAGAGGTGGTGGAGGCCCCACTCCTGGAGACATTCAGGGTCAGGTTGGACAGGGTTCTGAGCAACCTGCTGTAGTTAAAGATGTCCCTGCTCACTGTTGCATGGGGTTGGACTAGACGACCTCTAAAGGTCCCTTCCAACCCAATGTATTCTATGATTCTATGATTCTATGATTCACCACAGTGCAAACTTGAAAGGGAAAGTTATGCTCCAGGGAAAGAAATGACCCAGACAAACACAGCAGTTCTTAACCTCCTGTACTGATTATGTAGGCATATCCATAAGAGAGAGAGGAATAGAGGCAAGGGTTAAAGATCAGTCCCCAGTTGGTTTGCTTCTGCATCTGCCTTTCAGGTTGCTGTAAGCATCTGGAGAAGTCCAAGGGCAGAGAAGGACAGGAGAAAAGTTTCTTAACTTCTCCAGGACATTTTTTCTATTACAGATTCATAGAGAAACAATCCCATTTTTCGTCTCCTCCCTACCCTGAGTTTACCCAGTAGCAGGATATCTTCAAATTCTCCCCAAGAAATGTTCATGAAGAAGGTATTTCAAAACTTCAAAACATATACCTAACAGAAGTGTATATGTTGAGGACATAGGTTCAAATCCACTTTCCTTGAAGATGCGTCTCCACAAGGTGAGACTAATGCAAGGCAAGAACTTCTGGACCAACATCTTAAGAATTCAGTTACCTTCCCCAGCGTAGGTATTTCTGCCAAAGAACTGTACTGAAATATTGGACTCTGTCTGATACTCTTCAGTTGCGAGCTGCTCATGTTTGCTGTGTGAGCTTGTGGAGATTTGTTAATGGCCACTGGTGGTGAAACACTTTGACATCTCTGCCCCTGGACACATTTCAGAGAAGCCGGTATGCTGGTCTGGTTTTCACTGCAGATCCTTTGCAGAAAGAAACTAATATGTGAACTTGCTGGCTCCATCATGTGTCCCTCAGAGGACACTGCAAGGCGGAAAGCACTCCTTGGGTTTTTCAAGCTTCTAAGCTTAGAAATGAAAACATGTTTGTTTTAAAACAAACACTTTGAGTTACAAAAGACTGTGCAATGTCTCTGATGAGTACACCTGCACTGCCTGGCTGGGAATGAAAAAGCACACGTGTTGTTTATGATAAGAAAATCAACCAGAGTAAACAGACTATCTTTTGGGCTTTTTATGCTGTCAAATTTGAACTAGATTTTTTTTTAACTTGCCAGTATTTTAGAATAATGACAATTGTAGTTAACAGATTGAAACGTAGCTGCTAGGTTCAGTATCAAGGCTGTCTCTCATCCTTTTTCATTAGCCTGCTATGGTTTTGTGCAAGTCACATAATTTTCTGCCTCAGATTATTTGCTGTTAGTACTTTATTATATGAGAATTGAGTTAGAAGATATATTCATGTAGGTCGTCATAGCGATTTGGAAGCAAATCACATGCCTTGTCACAATGCTCCCCAATAAAACCTCCATATAATATCAGTAATAAATAGACAGTATTATTAAAATATCATGTACCGAATCATTAATTAACTAAAAATTCTTACAGATTTTTATGCAAGAGAAGTATAATCACTGATTCTTTTTGTAAGACATCCTTCAGGACTATGTACTTTGATGAAAGAGAAAGTACAGGAGGCAATTATGGTACTTGGGAAACGTTCAGAACATATATTAGCTGCCATTTTTACTTGGCATAACATGGTTAATGTAGCATCCTGCAGGCAACATGTTTAGTAATTAATGTGTGGATGCAATTAATTAAATGTGGGATTCATCTGAATAAATGCAGATGTCAAGAAATGCAAATATATACATCCAGGCTGGTACCCCAGGCTCTCTTTGTAGTCATAGGAAAGAAAGCATTTTTAGGGAGTGGTCCATCGTATTCTGAGACAACCAATCAGATTATATCCCACAGTCCAAAATTTCCTTCACATTTCTCTCTAATAGCAACAAAAGGAGCTGTAATGACTAGACAAACTGCAGACATAGAGACTGTTGTGGTCTAAAGACAGGCGGAGCTGAAATCTGCGTAAAATAATTGGACTATTTACACATGTGAACTTGATTCACAGTTCTACTAGAAAAGTATTGGGTTGTCTTTAACAGTTCACTTACTCTGTTGTGCTCCCATTTCTTCATTTGCATGATCATGAGATTTATTCATTATGGAGACTTCTGCAATACCAAAGTGAGGGCAAATATTTCATCATCTCAAGTAATAATGTTATTATTATACTTATTGTTATTATTATTGGAGATGACTCACCAAGGGGAGTGCTATTTTCATTTCATATTTTCATATTTTTCATCTGCTCTTTCAAATGTCAGGACTACCAGCACACTCACCTATTTGGGTTAAAAAATATTAATCCTCATAGACCCTGGGACATGGAGGTATTGCACTGTTGTGAGGACTGTGTATGTGTGTCTCCTTCAGAATCAGATCATCCCATCAGTATTATTTTCTGTCATAGAGTGCTGAGTTCTAGGGTAATTTGCAACCTTTCCTCAGAGGTAAGGAACAGTTAAAGAACTGCAATCTTTTTTGCATCCTATGGGATGCGCAACCTCACAAGTTCTCAACTATTACACTTTCAACTTCTCACCTTGTAATTAAAATAATTTTGATTATTAAATAATTAAATTGTGTTGCATCTTGACAAAAAAAAATAGTATTTAATTCTTCTAATGCAGTTTGATTTTGAACAAACCTCGCTGCCATTTATTTCTTGCCTTTGGTAATTGGGTGGAACTCTTCCTTTTTGCATAGAACTAAAAAACATACATATTTAGCAATTAGTGACACTTTTTAAGAAAAAAAATTTGTCTGAGAAGCATAACAGATGAAATCCATCCTTCCTTATTTATAGAATCATAGAATATGTGCAAATCTTTTTGGGGGTATATCAGCCTGACTTCATTAGAGTAAACGGTCAGTCTGTCTCAGGTTTCTTTGTTTCTGCAGTTACCTTTTTTAACGTACTTTGAAGATTGGCTAAATAATAGTAAGGTTTATGTAAAACTGTAGGGTATTATTATATATTTATTATTACTACTACTCTTACTGTTACTATTTATTACTATTGCTATTATTAAATAGATTTTGTCTGTCCTCACGCGGTAAATACAGAAGAATGAAGCAGAAAAATAGCCACATTTTATCTAGGCGTGCAAACAGTAAACCACACTCCATTTTCACAATGCACTCCTCTGAGTGCCCTTCATCATGCCTGCGCTTCCATACACTGGTTTCTATCAGTTACTTCTGGAGATGCGCAACACTTAACATCCATGTATAAAGGTCCATTAAAGCATTAAGAGCAATAAGGGGCTAACCAGGCAGTTGCAGAACACAAATACCAGAGCTTGTGTATTACAGAAATGAAATGGCGAGTATGGTTTAAGTATATGCACTGGGAGCTCAGGATTTTTTTTTCTGCCTCTTATGAATTTTGTGACTTTTAAATAGTAAGCTCAGGTCAAATTAGTTCACCTGGTGGTGAGAGCTGTGCAGTGACTAGAGAACAATCTGCGGGAGTTCACGTTTCTCCCATGAAAAGGAGCCCAGTGTCTCATTGTCAAAGATGTATTAAGGGATAAGCCCGTCCCACAAGAAGACAGTGACATCTTTCCTATAGGTTCTGCAGCAATTTGGACAGTTTTCAATATATAGACAGTAGAAACACCACCAGTGACTTCAGCCTGGACGGGCTAGTGGAAAGGGAATGAGGGAGACAAAACTTTTCAATTCTGTCCTCTCTACCACCTTCTTTGGCATACCTTGTCCTTGGTAAGAAAACTCAAATGGGTACAACTATGCACTCAATGTGTGTGTCCAGCCAGAATGTGGACTCCATGCTCCATTCTCACTGAACTGCAGCGCCCCTGGGAAAGGTCCCTTAGCTGCCCCGCTGTGGTTTGGGGCTGACGGGAGAGTTCATCCCCTCTCTGGGTTCTTTGGTCAACAGATTAGCAATAGCTGGACAAACCCGAGCTCCTCTGTACTGATCCAAAGGGGACCAAGAGATGAGAAAGTCTAGGACAGGTTTGCGACAAGTAAGTGAGAAGTTAGCTAACATTTAAACCCAGGGTTTAAGTCTGGTGGTGACATGCAATGTAAATATAGCTATATCATTGTGTATTGTAAGAATTTAGGTTGTTTAGTTCTAGTCCGTCTGTAGTTGGTTTTGGACCACTTTGGAACAATTATTGTTTAGATGTACACGAATATAGGTTTATAGATGGAGTAATTAGAATTATTACAGCTGTAGATAAATAAAGCACAGAGGCCTTTTCTCAAGTCATTAGAAGGTCTCTGAACCTACATTCTGTCCATCTTTTCCCAGTATATTAGCTGGTAAAATAAAAAACATTTTCTGCATCCATAGACTACATTGCACTTTGCATATACACTTTGATCTATATTTAAATAACAAAAACCTAAAATGAACTGTAGGTGTATCTTTATACCTTGTAAAACTACTTGAAAAAGTTCCCATAGAAATTCAAAGCCAAACAGTTAAAGAGGTGCCACATTCATGACTTTGGGTGCATTGTAGCCAAAATACTCACAGAGGTCGGACAAAATAATTTTATTTTCTAAAGTGATACATTGAAAGTATGACTACAAACAACTTGTAAACAGTGAATTCTCCTTGCAAACTTAATGATTAACTAAAGATGTGACTATGTCCAAGCAATATCTTCATTTCTTTGCAAGAATTCCTGGCTGAAAAGTAGGGAGAAAAATAAAAATATATGTTCAGCAACATATTTTCTAAATGTGTGCCCATTTCACTTAATTGATTGATTTTTTATTTTTTAAATAGAAAACAAATTATGATAAAAAGCCAGTACGTTTCACACTCTGTCAAACATCACATCTTCCCTTTTTTGTGTTGCAGAATACGTGGTTTCAACAGTGATTTCAATATTTTTACAGTATTTAAAAGTTGAATTTTTTTTTTCTGATGTCTTTTTTCATACTAACATATATTTCAAATGTGTGTGTGTGTGTCAATAAATTTTGAATAGCTCTGTTACCGAGATATCAGGTACAAATAGCATTTGACATCATTTTTATGCTGTACAGGGAAAAACATTGCTTTGCATGGATGGTAATACTTTGTATAGATGGTAATAGTGTTTCTGCCTTAACCATTTGGAGCAGAAGGGTGTTTAGAATCCCTCTTTACCCTAACAGATCTGTTTAAAAATTATGCAGACCTCTTCAGGTTATACAGAAGATTTATCACAGGGCAATTGAAATATTTAAAACCCTATTGGTGTTGCAGTCTTGCCAGCCCACTAGCTGCAGCTGGAGAAGGGAAGAAGTCGCTTGAGAGATTCTCAGCTTGAGAAACCTACTAAACTCTTTGGGTTTATGTACAACCTGTTCAGCAAACTTGTGACTACCAGAGATGAGAAAATGTCATTTATGCTTATTCGAGGGAACCATGACGGACAGAATACTGCACAGCCAGCTGAGGAGTTCCAGCAACATTAAAGAGACAAGAAATGAGCAGCAATCATTTCCCTCAGCATGTTTCTTCTCTGTACGCTAGATACTTCGCTTTGCATGCAAAAATGCTTAGAGGTGGGACTTCTGGAGAGATACCAAAGGTTAGAAACCCTTCAATTAGAATAGCTTTCAATTATGCACTTCCTTTGCCTCTAATGTGTGGCCTTTCATATATTTTTAAGGGTCATTCTATTTTATGAAGTGAAAATTAGTTACAGCATGAGTGTTTTTTCAGGAAGATATCTCTTTTTTTTTTCACAAAAAGGTAATTCATATAAAAAGTTACAAAGAAAATTAGGTACAAAAGGAGTGAACTTGCATGTATTTTTCTGGTCTGAATGACTACACACAATTACATATTTAAAGCATATTCTAAATTACAGGTGAAAAAAATAAAAAATAAAAGTAAAATGAGTTTCAAATTACAGATTGAGTTTAAAACAAGAAATATTTAAAGGTTTATGGAAAATTTAAAAGGAAAATATTTTTCTGGTGCTATGTAGGGGGAAGGGGTGAGAGAGAGCTGATTCTTTCTCTATTTTTCTACCCAGAATTGCAGTAGAAATTCTGTGCATAGACAAGTTTCAGTATATTTTAAGCATAAAGGTGCCATACTCTGGGCAATTCTAGCATTGTCTTCAATATTATGGTTTGGAAACACTTTTTCTCACTATAGTTAGAAAACCATAGAAACTGAATAGTGTTTTCCAAATATTTTGCAACACGCATATTTGCCCCAGATATCATCCCTCAGTTCTGATTCTTGACATGTGAAATCCCTTTACATTGTGTTATATAGCCCAATTCATATCTATTTTTTTCTCCTGAATTCTCTTGAGAGCTTTATGCGTTTCTTACAAAACATGAAGAAAATTATTAATATTATACCTACTGCAGATGACAAAACGCTTAATACGCTTAATAAATGCTGTTTCAAGAGTTTCGTGTTTAGATGGCAGCACATTATGGTTTTCCTTACATATTGTCTTGCTATGATCCATTTGGTTCAGAACCTTATGACAAGTCTCAGGCCCAGAAGGACACTGGGCTCAACAAAAGATGAGATAGTCTCTGGCTGTAATTTAAACTCTGGCAGCTGGCACCCCCTTACACACTAAAAATGCTGCATCAAGTAGATCCAAGGGCAGAACATAGCCCTGAGGAAGCAACAGTTGTAAGAGATGGAAGACACCATCTGCAATTGCTTCCTTGTCTTAAAGACAGAGAGACACTGTTTTCCCTTTACTCTCCATAGTTTCCCAGCACTTGGTGTTTTCATGAAAGCTATCGGCGTTAGACACATTAACTCCATTCACTCCAAACACCCCTGCATAGCTTTTTTCCCCAGCCTCCAGTCTGACTTGCCGGAGAAGGTCTGCCAGCCCAGCCTGTTCAATAGCCATCTCCATGAGTCATAACACAGCAGCTCCAGATGGAAGAAAGGGCAAACACGTCCCTCCAGAATTATCACCAATTCAGTTCCCATCAATCAACCAGCAGCTGGGAGTGAAGAACCATTTGCTGTTTTGCCTGGCTTGCTCATGCCAAAGGTTCAGCACAGTAGAGCTGAGCCTTCTTTCACATCCAGTCCTTGGGGAAAGAGATGCCTGAAACCACTCTCAGGCTTCCCACATGGCTACTCAGTCCACCACCTCCAAGCAGCACGCTGAGCTGAGTGTAGGAAGGAGATTTTGTCTTAGTTCTTTGGCTCGGTGTTTTTAATTCAGAGAACGAATCTTTCTGGCTCATCAAGCCAAGCATGTGGTTTACAGGTAAGATCTAGTCAGTCTTGACTCCGTCCAAAAGACAGAGAAGCATTACGTGTATTATTCTAATGGCAGAAGAGCAAGTGATCGGCAAGCCAAAGGCACGTCTGGGTTAACATGTGGGAAGCAAGCACACTGAATAAATGCGATTGCTCATGCCCATTCCGCAGTTGGTAGAAATAGTAGGAGTTGGCCAGTGAACTGTGATAATGGTGAGAATCTAGTTTCTGTTCTGTAGTAGCAGCCGTGGCAGGAGGTGGCTGTTCCCTGAGCCAAGACAAAAATGGAGAGTGAACAGTTGGAGCACGCTGGCAGTAGAGTTTTGGCATGAAAATGTATAGCAAAAGCTACATCGTGCCAGCATGATCTGCTGAGCAGTGCTCTCAGTCATCACCTGCATGTGTGGATGGCTGCAGAAGGCCATACCTTGGAGGATATGAAAGAAAGAAAACGGCATGGAAAAGAAATACATAGCCTGAATACTATCTTCTATCCTGTTATAAACACAAGCAGTAAACACCAGAGACTACTTCTCTGCTCAGAATTATGTGGTCTGGCAGACATAGCCCTTGGTTTCCTTGGAATTAATAACCCCTCTGTTGAATTAATAACAAGGGCATTTGCTTTTACAGGAGATCGTGGGCCTACCTAAGTGAGAATGGGGATGTGATCTGCAGGGGAATGACTGATTACTGTTGTCAGGAAGGACATTCAGTACCCCAAATTTGCCCCTCTGTACTGTGAGCAGGTCTGGAGGTCAGAAGTCTCCTCTTTGGGGATTTTTTTGAAGCATTAACCCAGGCATTTCTGGCATGCATTCAATAACAAGAGGGAGCTGAAACAGATCCATACCACACAAGGTATTTCGATTTTAAGGGCCTCTATTTGACAATCAAAGACATAGTTTGATTCTTACCTTTGGCTAACTATGCAATGGTATTATTCTCCCATGTTGCCTGGGCAAGGTGAGCAGGATCACTTTGCATCATTTCAAATGTATTTTTCTGTTAAAAATCTGACTCAAATATTATTGGCATTGTATATCTGGGGAAAACAGATAAAAAGGAAATTGTACACTGCAGGACAGAGAGGAGAAAAAAAACAACCCATGATGAAAAAAAAAAGAGTAAAGGAAAATTCACTTGGGAAATGAAATAGTACGGTATACAAATTATATATAGGGGGAAAAAAAAAAAGAGAGAAGGAAATCTACTTCTGTAGGCTAGCTTTTTGTGAGCATCTCTTTTATCCCTAGCTTCTATATAGGTAGCAGACGTTGCTTTTGCAGAAAACTGTGCATTGGGAAAAGAAAACTTGAATCACCTATGGGGAAAAAGAGAAAGGCCATAGGGCTAAATCATAGGAGTCAAAGATTTGAAACATTGAACTAAAGATACAAAGCCAAAAAATACTGTAGCAAATCCATACATTTTGCGTAGTTGCTCCATTCAACATCAGACACTGTCCATTGTCCTGGAAAATATTTTATTCACCTAGAAACCTATCTTCAGTCTGTCCGAAATAGTATTCTATTTCTAAGATACAGCAATGTCATTAAATAGAGGGCATCTGACATTGCCGTAGGGCTTCCCAATTGAAAAAATGCTCTATCAGATGAGGGAATTTGGCATGATTGTATTGCTACTATCTACTGAAGTTGAATAAAAAATTATACCTTCTTTGCACCTTTTATATCTCGGAGTCTCCAGGGAAATCAGGCAGATCACAATTGAGTTAAGATTCCAAATTGTCAATTTGGAAGCAAAAGGGGCACAACAGCAAAGCAACACAGCTGGACTCTGACTCTGACCCTCTTTCTCATTTCCCATAGCAGCACTGAACAGATCTTTTGTAACCTATTGACAAGCGTCTCTAAGATTTTAATATCCACTCCTCTGCCCCCATCTCCCTTTTTCCCAAACTCATAATCACTGGAAGCCCGCATGCAACTCAGTGATAAAGCAGGCTTGTTTGTAGTTTAAAAATAGGCTCTGTTTTCTTACAACAGTGTTCTGCTCATTCTTAAGCTTTCTTTTCCCAACCCACCCGTCACAATTCAAAAACGTCACGTTAATGTTTTATAGGTAGATTCCTCCTGGCTTCTTCTCAGAAACAGCAGCGTCCTTGAATAATTTATAACTGTGTTTCTGCTCTACTTTTTTTTGGACTTCAGTAAGCTTCCATGAAAAAGAGGGAGGAAGAATCGAATAAACAAACGCTAGCAAGTATCTGCCTCTGCATCCAGTGTTTGTCCTCCATCATTCCTCCCAGCCGCAAAGACAGGAAAGGAAATTCATAAATGGTAAAGGTCGAATTCAAGTTCAAGACTATCAGGGCTTTCCAATAACAGCTACAAGCATCACAGCAGGAAAAACAGGTTGAGTAAACACCTGCTTGTCAATACGTGCTTAGCATCATAACTGGAAGATGTTTTAGTGAAATATGGGGTAAAGGGGGAGTTTGACTATGTAGGGGTCTACCCCCAAGGTCTTACATTGCCTCCCAAGCTGTTCAGTAACCTAAACCATATATGCCTTTGCTGAAGCAAATATAAAACCAAAACAAGACAAAGCAAATCAAAACAAAACCATACACATACAAAAATCACTACCAACCCCCTTCTCTTAAAAAAAAAAAAAAATAACTTGCAAAGGCTGTGAGACTGATGGTTTTTCCCTTCTTTAGGCTTAAACACACAGCAATAGAAAATGACAGAGAAGGCCTGGTAGGTATCAGGCTGGAAACTCCCTGGCAGTGGCAACTGAAGGGACAACTGCACCCTCCTTCAGTAACCAGCCATCGCTAAAAAATAAATGCTTCCCTCAAGGGAAAGATAGTGAAACAGTCAAAGGAATTGGTGTCTATGAAAAAACAGTTGACAAGTTTCTTTGAATTCTTTTTATCTAGACAAAATCAACAAATGGCATCTACATCTATCGAACTCATGTGCTGTCACAAGGAGAGCCAGCACTTTAGACTTATTATCTTGGAAACATCCAGAGGAGGACTCCTGGCATTTAGTTATCGTAGCTTCTTGACTGCAGCACTGGTCTTCAGGTTTTATGCCCGTAGGCATTCTCCGTCTTTGCCTGTCTTTTCATCTCACTTTCATCCACTTCAGGAAGATAAATTATTCTCAGTGTTTTACACTGCGAAGCAGAAGTAAGTCTACTCTTTGCAAAGGCCATTCCTAATCTATTCATCGAACCTGGTAACAGCGCATCTGCAGTAACACAACATAAAAGCTTTCAGCTGAACATTTGCCACGTACTGAACTCTGAGTTACCTGTAATGGGTAAGAAACAACGGTATTTTAAAGCTAGCTTGAAGTGCTGCTCAGGAGACTATTTATTAAACTTTCGTCTCTGTTTTTAAACCAAAATACTGAGCTTGGATGACTAGGTGATTTAGCCTTCTCCTTATCAGTTTCTCAGACGCGCAGAGGATATATCTTCATTCCAGTTGTTGGAACGTATGCTAGCCTATCTGATATATTTTCACCTGCTAGTGGAGAGGTTGCTAACAGTGAGACCAGAATATCATAAAACTGCAGAGACTAACTCTGTGATATGTCTCTCCAGCTTTCTCTGTGAGGGTGGTGATAGAGGCTAGTTTCCTCCAACTATTTGGCAGTAGCGCCCAAGTTATCTTGCAATGTAAAGCTTTTTCTTTTATATCCACACAGATTGAAGTCACAGCTTTGCCTGAAACATGGAAACAGAAAAGAAAGAAAACTGGTTTTTCCTAATTTCAAAAATCCTCTTTGAAATACTGGAAAGTTTCTTAACTGCCTTCATAGCCACAGAAATGGATTCATGTTGAGAGTGTGCAACTGTAAATTTTAATTTTAGAAGGACAAAAGTTTAATTTTACTCATAAAATATAAAAGATAATAAAGTATAGGGTCAGATGTTTTTAGCCTTAAGAAATAGCATCATTATGATTTAGATATCAGTCATAAGTTAACTCCAAATCAATATTTGACACTTGCACTATATTTAAATTATACTGCTTTAAAATATATTAAGAATTCACTGTTGAGAATACAGTTATTCCACAGATCAGGCTAAGGAAGGGCCAATGTAATAAACAATTTATAACTTTAAGTATGTTTCCCGCAATAAAGTTCCAAAATCCAGTCTAAATAAATCTTGTGTAATATCTCATTATAACTCATAATTTAGTTATATGAAGGATTAAAGAAATAAATTATAGTTATTCTCTAATACTCGGGATGTTTTATCTCTGCCCTAAAGTATCATTTCACATGATAATTGATTTCTGTAGTCACATCTTTTATCTCGAGGGGGAATAAGAAAAACTTTGCAAAATGATTTTAGAGCTTTGGGACCTGTAAGAGGTTGTGATATGCACTTATCAGGCTTCCAGAAACCACAAGTATAGTGAAATATATTATCGCTGTATGAGGTAAGGATTAGCAAATACACTTCCTTTATTAGCGTGAAAATTGATTAGAGGAAAATCATAGCTACATTGCATGTTACCAAAGTAGTGCAGGTGAGTGTTTTCAGGAGTGAGACATTGTTGTGGTTTAAGCCCAGTGACCAGTTGGGAGAGACAAAGAACCACATGGTCGCTCTCTCACTCGTTCACCCCTGCCGGGGCTGAGGGGAAGAGCCCAGAGATAGCAGGAGGTGGAGGCTCGTAGGGTTGAGATAAAAACAGTTTGGTTTAATGGTGAACCTAAATAGTAACAATAACAATAACAGTGAAGTGATACTAACGTTTAACCACATATAACGCGAGTAACATGTAACGCAGATCTCACCACCTGGACTCAGCGACGCGCCGGGAAAGGGGAGAGAGACCCCAACCCCGACCAGCCCCCTATATATGTACCCCGAGCATGACGTCAGGATGGTATCGAATATCCCTTTGGCTAGTGACTAGTTTGGTTCAGCTATTTCCCGACTAACCCTTTTACTGAGAATTAACCCTATCCTAGCTGAACCCAGTACAGACGTGCACTGCTACGACCATGGACCACTGTGGTGCCGGGATAAGGGGAGCTATCAGGTCACCCTGAAGTCGTTTTCATTCTACTGCTGACCCTACACAGGAATCTGTGGTATCCCAGGGGTATACAGGGCTAAAGCTACAAGGAAAGTAAATGAGCTTGGCATGGGGGTGCTTCCAAATTTTTGGTTAATTCAGGTTTTTTAACACTAAAAGTTACCCTTGACAAGCTAAACTAAAATTAGCTAGAATGTTGTAGACACTCATAGAGGTTTTGGTAAGACTAGATTTTCCTATGCGGCTAAAAATAGCTTTATAAACCTCAAAGCGAAAAGGGTAAAATGAAAAGTCCATATAAATCTGAAGAGAGAACTGAAAAGGATAACTCATTTTTTGCTCTGAATTCTCTACTTACTTACTTATCTCGTTTAGTTATACTCTTCTGAGAAATTGTGTCAGCTTACCCAAGTCCTTCATCTACATCTGCCAATATAGGGAGTCAATGGCACTAAGAACAAACCTCCTGCTGCTGCAGCCTAAAGTCTTGTAAGATCTCTCAAAGATCATGGGAAAGGAGCTAAACAGGGTATGAACACTTGCCAAAGAAAAGCCTTTTCTGCAGAATTTCCAAGGTAAGAACATTGTCTTAGTTGCGTGAGAGCTCCAGTGCTCACCCACAGCATTTTGGAAACCAGAGGTCTCATCCCTATCAAAAGTCAAAACGATCCCAATTAGGAACTGTTTAAAGATGGCCAGAGCCTGAGGGCAGCAGCTACCCCAGCTGGACAGCCTAAAGCTCCTTGGGATATTCCTACTCACATCCACAGCATACAAACAAACACAAGTTTTTCAGCTGTGTTTGCTTTACAGGATTGCAAGCAAAGGCAGAGGTTTTCTTAAAGGCAACGGACAGCGATGAAATTTCCTCTCAGTTTTGGTCTGCAGTGTATGTTCGCTTTTTGACACAGACTGCTAGGGAGCCAAACCCTCATGCAGGCAAAGTACAGGTAGAAATAGAGCACACCAGCCTGCCCTCCCATCCAATCATGGTTGCAGATTTATATTTTGCTAACACCTTAGACTATAGTCGTGCCCTGCATCACTGATTCTTCTGCTGCTGAAAATCTAGTGCAGTTTGTATTTATAGTCTCACAGGAAAAGGGCAGATCAATATTAAACCCCAGATGTTAGGAATTCAAGGAACCATCACAATCACTTGTGCCCTACCATCAACAAATTTCTCTTCCCACCACACTTCCACCAGGCGTGTGCTTCTCTTTCAGGGAAGGCCGTTGTGAAGTTCATGATGCAGCAGCTCTCATACCTCACTTCTTCCCAATTCCAGTACCTTATTATAGTAATACATCAGTATATATAAGACCACAGTAATATTCATGTAGAGAAGACATCCCACAGATTTGTATTGAATCATTTCTTATAGCTCCAAAGGCAGTCTGTTAGCTGCGGAAGGAGTCTAACTTGTTATCTTAACTCAATGTATGTGTGGCAGAGCGACAGTTAAATAAACCAGGGAAGACCTGTGAGCTTCTAACTTGTTACTGCATGTCTCTCTTCCCTGACATGGTATCTGGTCGGGATGAGACTATGGCTGAGATCCAGCTTGCTAAAGAGACAGACAATGCTGATGGTGGAACAACAGGAAGAGGAGAGACAATTATTATTGAGGTGTTGTGATAAGAGTGTGGCTTCACTGACATTGCTGGCTTTGGAGGACTGGTGCCTACATGTAGAAGACAAGGTAAAAGGAACAGTGAAATATACATTTCTGGAACTTTTGATTTTAGTGCAAAGTAGCCCAGAGCCAAGGAGTTCTAGAAAAACATGCAAATTCAGTTTTCACTCTTCTGGTTCCTGAGAAGGATGTGCAACTGAGATGCTGGCGGTTGCATAGAGTGGACAGGCATTTGTTTATAAGAAGTAAAAAACCACTGACTACTGTGATTGGTTCTTTTGGGCTCCCAGTGCTAGAAGCCACAGATGACCTCTGTCCTGGTGCTCTCAAACAAGGACAAATATGAACAGGTTTTGCTGTTTGTAAATGTAAATAAGCTAATTATAGTATAAAACCACCTGAGTAAATTTCGTAAAATAACAAGAACGGAAAAAAAAATAGTGAGGGAAATCCAATGCTGAATATCATACATAACCAACAGCAAAATATTTAATGTGTTTTGATATTCTTCTAAGCAGAGAGTTGTCTAGCTACAGAGAGAGACATGAAATAAAAATAAAATTGTTTGGATATTAAAGAATCATAGTACAGTTTGGGTTGGATAGGACTTTAAAGATCATCTAATTTCAACCTCATACATATATTGCTGAATATATATTTGAATTATCTAGTATTTTAAAACATAGAAGTCCAATCAGTATGCTCAGATATTTATATCAAAGTAATTAAAGACAGTGCGATATGCTCTTCTCTAGTAGTGTAAATAGCACAATCAGATTATCTAAAGAGCGTTTTGCACAAATTCAGCAGCAACTTTCTGTTTGCCCTGAAATGTTTCACCATAGTTTTTTCTAAAGACATGAACAATTGTAAAAGTACAGCATTTCCTACTTTTTTTTTTTAAATGTATTTTTGGAAATAATCTTCAAGGCTCAACTTTTTTTTTTTTTTTTTTTTTTACTTTAGAAAAAGACCAGAAAATTCCCTTATCTTTCAGCATAACAGAAAAGACTTTTTACACTGTGGGAGTTCTAATCCTCCTGTAATAATATTAGTAAAGAATTAGGAGAAGGGGGAAGAGATAACAAAGTTGTTGTATATCTGTCTTCTCACGTATCTGCCTGGTTTTAGCAGAACTTATTTTGTTGAAAATACTGGTGCAAACCAAGGTACAATTTCTATCATGTTTTTCAATTCTAGTGATATTTAGATTCAGGAATAGGCTAACACTCATTTCTAGGACACCAAATGCTTCAAATGTACATTTAATTTTCTCTATATCAAAATAAGGAAAGATTGAATTCTTCAATTTAGATGTGAAGATTAAAATGCCAAAGTACTTTTCATTGATTTCCCCAGCTTGCTTATACATGTCATTGATTTTTATTTTTTTTTGTATTAGCCATTCGTGAGAAACCTGAGACTGAAAAAAATAAATTACATGGACCAGCTAATAGTAAGCGTGGATAGAACAACGTCTTTCTCATAGACCCCAGTTCAGTATTTTGTCTAAGCATAGGCAAGAGCTCTTCCAGGCAAACTTTTGCAGTACACATTGGAGAACACATCTCGCCCAGATGTTGTTGGGACAGAATGGAAGCCATATAGCTGGCCATAAAAATACACCACAGATCTGTATCTCTCTGAGCACAGTGGCACACCTCTGAGGTGCAGCATTTTTATCTGCTTCAGCATCCAGTGGGTTGCAATGACCATGGGAGAGCTGAGTGGACATGATACTACAGGAATGAAAAAGCAGCTCATCGGAGAGCATAAGGAGCAATCACTTGATTCAGTCATGTGCTCCATTTCTATGCACTGATGGTTTGATGAGTCTGAACAACAATAAAATAATGCACTCTGCTGGTTCAGTTACAAATCTACACAAAGAAATTTGCTGCTTATAGTCAAGTTATTCAGAAAGCAACTATGACATACAATGGACAAAAAAAAGAAAGCAATACAAGTGATAGAAGGTTCCTTGGTGCCCTATCGTATGTTTAGTATGTCTGCATATGTTCTTGAATGCAGATTAGGTGAGCAAAGGTTCTCCAATGGGAGTGAAAAAATAAACACTAGGAACCCCCTAATAATTACAGCTCAATTGCATTGCTCCATAACTTCCTGAAGAGTGGAGAATTTAAGAAGAATAGAGGTTCTTTCTGGTTGGACGTTTTTAAGCTATCTTTTGTAAGACAACATAAAATGATTTAGTTCCCAAAGAAAAACTGAATTACATAAATAAAACATTACATAAAAGCCATCTCAGTACAATTTATGTGAAGTGAATTTCACAAGGACCAGTCTATTGTAGAAAATTCAACTTATCTCTTCCTGATCCTTTTATTCTATCTAAACATAGAAATTTATGTCAGTTCAAAAAAAATCTATTACTGTTTCTCATAACTGAATCCATTATTTTCTCACCATGATCCATCAGGTAAAAACAAGTGCAATAGATAGCTCTAGCAGAACCTTGAACATTAAAAGCCTCAAGAATAGAATGAGATAAGTTAAACCCATCTCGCTGTGCATTATAACTGGAAATTATAACCTTGATGTTTAATTTAAATCAAGTCATAGCAAAGACTTCTTACTATAATTGTTATCTGTCATATAAATACAATTATCATAAAATGGAATTGGACTTGGAAAGGTATAGTTTTGCTTGTTGCATTGCCTGTAAGCAAATTGAACTCTGTGAAGGTTTATTACCCTTTGCCAACTTCTTCCTCCAGCCCTTCTCAGTAATGGATCCATTTGACTGCTGAAATATGGAGACAACGAGCTGAAAACAAATGATTAATTTTTCACATTACTCTTTTTTTCCAGAGCTTTGCAGACTCCATTGCATTGCTGACTTTTCTCTCCTTTGTTTCCCTGCCAGCCCAGGGAGAAATGATCCAAAATTAGAGCTCATGCTAGAGTGGCAGCATTTCACTAGTTTAACAGCAGTTTATGGACAGGCAAAATGAGGGAGCAAGTGCAAGTGTGTGGATTTATGATAGAATGAGGAACCCCTGGATCTCACAGCAGTATCTGTGCTTTCCAAGCTTGGCCTCAGCTGGATTGTTGATAGTGGCAAAAGGGCTCTACCAGAATTTCTAAGAGCACACCAGCGCAAGAGAAAAATGAACATCCTGGCCCCATAACGTAACTGCTTTCCTACCTTTTCTTGCTTTTCACTTCTGCTAAGAACAGACAGTTGCAGGACACACACCAATCGGTTGGACATGGTGTCCAGGCCTGGAAGGCAAAGACTGACTGCACCTCTTAACCTGCAGTACATTGCCTTGGAGAGGCCAAATATGCCCAGGCTGCCTCAAAGCTGAATACAAAATGAACTAATCTCTTTGATACAGTGCCTATAATGAGACATACCAAAGTGAACCTACCACCTGCTTCAGGCAGTGCTGCTCCTTGTCTCCCATCCTGGGCCAGCAGGTACTAGAAGCAGCTGGCAGATCCAGACTTCATTAACCAGCTGCGGCTGTGCAAGCATGCAAAGGGAAATCACAAGAGATGAAACGTCAGGATGCAGCAGCAGGGGAACATGCCAGGCTGGCGTGCCAGACCATGTCACCTGGAGGTCATCATATGTGGGTGCCTGCTCCTCACACAGCTCAGCAGGGTGTAGCTCACTTGCAACTTCTGCTCCTCTCAGCTAAAGGTGGTTGATGAGGCCACACTTTGTAGAGGGAGTTCGAAACAGTTTATTTCCATTTACAGCATGTGGGCTATTACGCACACCCCTCAGCAAAGAGTCTCATCTCTTCTGGGCTCCTTTACAGCTGCAAACAGAAAGAAGCCTGCCAGAGGTGCTTCAGAGGAGAAATGTAATTTTGGTGCACAGATTCACCATCTCCAGAAGCCTGTACTTCTCCTTTGAGTACCAAAGGAATTAAGGAGAAAAAGTATTCAACTTAGCTGACAAACAGACCTTTTGTTCCCTATATGTTGGTTTAGGAAGGTATTTATTGAACAGGTGTGCTTTCTTCAGAATTACTGGTGTCACTTCAGTGGAGTCCTACAAGATCCTGCTAATATCTACCCAATCAGAGAGGTCAGCATAGAGCAGCTCAGTATAATCTGGAATTCTGAAAACTTTGCTATTTCCCTGTTGGTTTTTTTCCCTGGCAACTCATCGTCTATGAACTGCGTATGTCTGTGCTTTTTAAGATGGTATTTCTTTTAGCAAGATTTTTTTTAATTGAGTCAATTCAAATTCTGTTGGCAGCATTCTGAGTGTTTTATGTCTGAAAAAATGTTAGAAATGGTGCTTGAACATCAAGACTGCAAGTTTGACGCAGGGATCTTTCCAAATAACAGCACTCCTATTCTTATAATATAAACATGTTCTATGGGATTTGCTAACCTCATACTGTAACAGTGTTAAACAGAGCTCCCAGCCAGATGAGACACACATGGATTGATGGAGGTTTGATAATCATAAATAACATCTTGTTGGGGCACGAGCCAGTAGCTAGCACGAGTCTCAAAACAAACATGGACAGAGGACAGCAGGAGACTTCGCCTAGGAGTCTCCCAGCTCCTTCCATGCCAATTCTTATCAGGATGGGTTTGGCAAAGCTGTTTAACCTTTTCTTCCTTCAGAGTGGATGATTACTTTCCAAAATCACACGGATGCTAGGACAGCTAATTAATTATTGCTGTATTGTGCTTTACAAACGTAATTAGTATAAAGAGGGCTAGTAGGGAGAAACACTTCACAGAGAATGAAGGTGAACAGAGTGCTATAAACACTAGGTGTATTAGGAGAATAGGAAAACAATAAATAAGGAAATGAATTTTGAATGCTAAGTGTTTAAGAGATGTGTATGAAAGAAAAAGAAAGGTGTGCTGCTTTCCAAAAGTAGAGGAGAGGAAAAAGAAACTAAAAATTAGAAGCAAAGCCCTGAGATGAATGGATTTGAAGTATAAAAATAAAAGGAAAAAAAAATGATGTAATTAAAGCTGCACAACCTATAAAGTAATGAATCTTTTCATTTATTTATACTTTTTAAATATTAGGGGTAAATGGTAACATACTGAGCTCACACTATGTTAACACAGCATAGCTCTAATTTCTGGATTATTTTGTCTAATAATTAACTGAAGAATCATAAGTAAATAATTAAAATTTAGTTCTCCAAGCCTCACAACTGAGAACACAAAACTGTCACAGTGATACCAGTTTTTAGCAGAACCAATATTGTATTTAATTAGAAAAACTACCAAAAAAATATTAAAATGTGTATCTATAAAGACTGCTGGGCTCCATTTTGCCGTGGAACAAAGTAAAATGGATCATCTATTATTTAAATCTGCCATACTAAAGTTACATCTGGAGAATACGGAAACATGGATTCCTGATTCCTCTGCAAAATACCTAGACTTGTTCTGGTCCTTGTCCTGCTGGAGAAGGTCTGTGATCTGAGCAGAAGTATAGGAAAGGATGTCACTGGAAAGGGCTAAGGCTGTCTTGAGGTCATGTTAAAATATCTCTTCCTCCAATATCCCTAAAATAAAGAACTATAAAATAAATCTTTATATTTCAATGCAAAATAACTCATTTATTCTATGGCTCTATTTAATAACATTAAGAACAAACAGCTTCAAGAATCTAATAATTATTGTGTTTACTTCTGTAAAAGAGGAACAGTAGACAAACTAAAATAGATCACTGTTTGCATCCACAAAATAAAATAATTCCTTTTCTCCCATGAACATCTGTTTTATTTTCCGATATAGTAAAAGCACGTGTATTTCAAGTCTAAGCAAGGCAATTACTCTGGATTATAATCACAGTCATGGGATTATTTTTTATTACTTTATTTACAGTGAGAGGACTCTGGAAGCACAGATCCTGCTGTGCAGAGCCATCACATTCCTTCACGAATACAAATTTTCTTTCCTAGAGAAATTTACTGTTCTTGGCTTGGATGGGCATATGCTTCGCTGGGTAAAGAACAGGTTAGATGGCTGAGTCCAAAGAGTTGTGGTCAATGTTGTTAAATCCAGCTGGCGGTCGGTCACGAGTGGTGTCTCCCAAGACTCAGTACCGGGACCACTCCTGTTTAACGTTTTATCAATGATTTGGATGAGGGGATAGAGTGCACCCTCAGTAAGTTTGCAGATGACAACAAGCTGGATGGAAATGTCGATCTGCTTGAGGGTAGGGAGGCTCTACAGAGGAATCTAGATAGGCTGGATTGCTGAGCCAAGGCCAATACCATGAGTTTCAATGGGGCCAAATGCTGAGTCCTGTACTTTGGCCACAACAAACCCCAGCAGCACTACAGCCTTGGGGAGGAGTGGCTGGAGAGCTGCCAGGCAGAGAGGGACCTGCGGGTGTTGATGGACAGACGGCTGAACATGAGCCAGCAGTGTGCCCAGGTGGACAAGAAGGCCAACAGCATCCCAGCCTGGATCAGGAACAGTGTAGTCAGCAGGAGCAGGGAGGTGATCATTCCCCTCTACTCAGTTTTGGTGAGGCCCCACCTCAAGTACTGTGTCCGGTCTTGGGCCCCTCACTACAAGAGCGACATTGAGGTACTGGAGAGGGCACAGAGGTGGGCTACCAAGCTGGCAAAGGATTTGGAGCATATGTCGTATGAGGAACGGCTGAGGGATCTGGGGCTGTTTAGCCTGGAGAGGAGGAGATTGAGGGGAGATCTCATTGCTCTCTAAAACTACCTGAAAGGAGGTTGTACCAAGATGCAGGTTGGTCTCTTCTCCCTAGTGGCAAGTGATAGGACAAGGGGAAATGGCCTTAAGTTGCACCAGGGGAGATGCAGGTTGGATATTGGGAAGAATTTCTTTACTGAGAGGGTTGTCAGGCATTGGAACAGGCTGCCCAGGGAGGTGGTTGAGTCACCATCCCTGGAGGTGTTTAAGAGACAGATAGATGCTGTGCTGGAGGGGTATGGTTTAACGGTGTTAATAGGGCTAGGACAAAGGTTGGACTTGATCTTGAATGTCTCTTCCAACCAAAACTGTTCTATGATTCTATGAACAAAAAATCTAAGGAACAGCAGATAATCATTCCAACAAAGAAATGACAAAACGCTACAATGGTTATTAAGCAACATTCATTTCATTTGTTCATTGTTGCAATCTGTTATTTAAAAAATAAATAGATGTTTTATTTTTTAGAAGACCCCCACCCCTCCATCTTCCTGATGGTTACTCTTGCAAAACACTTGCCAGCAGCAAAAATTTCAAGTGTCTTTGTGTATCAGGGCAGGGATGAAAACGTACCAGAATTCCTCAGAACCCCCTAATAACCACCGTATCTGAGGTTGGACTGACTGCACAGCCATGTTGGCCAGCATCTGTCTCTTCAGCCTCTCTTGGTTGAGGCTTCATTTAACCACGGCCTGGGCTTGGGCGTAGGAAGAGGAGTCGGTCTCGAAGTAGCACTCCAGCTGCTCGCAGAGAGCCTCAAAGGTGGGTCGCTCACCCGCCTCTGCGCACCAGCACTGTAGCATCAGCTGGTAGAGCAGTGCTGGGCAGGTCTCTGGCTGAGGAAGTCTGTACCCCTTGTCCAGCATCTGGATCACTTGATGTCCGGACATACCTACGAACCAAAAGGAGTTTGTCAGGCTACTCGGCGTCTACTTCAGTGATGTCACATGTCCCTGTCTCTTACTTGACAAGAGGCAATGGGATGCCCCTCCACCATGAGGTACAGGTACATGCTGAGGACAGAGTTGTACCTTTAAGGCCTACAGGCCACAGGAGTCCCAAAATCATTGCATGCCCAAAAAGTCTCAACAAAGTTGGTGAAGGGACTCCAGAACGAGTCTTATGAGCCGCAGCTGAGGGAACTGGGTTTGTTTAACCTGGAGAAAAGGAGGCTGAGGGGAGACCTTATCATTCTCTACAACTACCTGAAAGGAGGTTGTAGCAAAGTGAGAGTCAATCTTTTCTCCCATGTAATAAGGCCTGAAGTTATGCCAGGGAAGGTTTAGATTCGATATCAGGAAAAATTTCTTCACCGAAAGGGTTGTTAAGCATTGGAATAGGCTGCCCAGGGAAGCGGTTGAGTCACCATCCCTAGATGTATTTAAGACATTTAGATGTGGTGCTTAGGTATCTGATTTACTGGTGGACCTGGCATTGCTACGTTAATGGTTGGACTCCATGATCTTAAAGGTCTTTTTCAACCTAAATGATTCTATGATTCTACAAAAACAGTTAGAAACCACCTCTAACAACTCCCAGCCCCCTTGCCCCAACTGCAGCCTCTGAGAGGTGTAGCAAATGGGTTCATCTGGGTGATGAACTGCCACCTCAGTTTGCTGAAATTTTTCTGACATCTGTTTCACTTAAACTCTTCCTAAATCCCTCTAGTCTCAGTGACTCCGAAATTTCCCAAGAAGATCTGCCATACTGCTGAATTTTCCTCACATTTATAAAGTTTTCCCTAACATCAACTCTAAGTTTCCTTTGGTGCAGCTATACGATGGCATCCTGCCTGCTCTGTCAATATGAGTCATGGAGAAGAAACTGTTCCCCTGCCTTTGCTCTGCCTTTATATATTGAGAGTACTGTCCCGTTGCCTTTATATATTGAGAGTACTGTCCTGTTTCCTTTCCATTTTCTACTCTTTAAATTAAATCTTGAGTTGCATAATCTTCACTTCTCTTCCCTAGATTTCTGAATGGTGTTTCCTCTGTACATTACCCACTGTCACCGTGGATCAACATAAACTCTTCTCCTAACGGATTACTGAGGACAAACTCCTGAAAGTAATACCAAGTAAGGAAATAGCCATGCCAAAAGGACATTTTCTATGGTAAAGTTACAGGTAAACTCTGCCTTTGCAAAGGGATAATGCTGAATGTATTTTCAGACAACACCAAGAATCATGGTGTTACTTATCATTTATACCTGAATAGTTTATTCATGTGTGTGCATATGCACACACCTATAGTTTCTATAATGAAGAGTTGAGAATTTTTGTCTTTGGTTTGTTTCTTCTTTTCAGAATGCTTCCACAGGAAGTAAGGGTGGGAATCAAAAAGTAAAATCAATTTTTCCTTTTACACGAAACACCAGTTTGGGACCCTGTGATACGTAGTTTATGGTGAATGCACCACCCCTCAGGCCTATACAGACCCAGCATAACTTTTTTTTTGCTTTAGTCCTTCACTTATGTTCTGCTCACCAGAACAAAATGAGTCACAGTCAATCATCTCACTGATAACTTCTGTTATTGGAGCCATAGTTCTTGACTATTTCTCATAGTACTAGGAATAATAGCTGCTCTCATACCATTAAAACTACTTTTGAGGTTGGTGACATTTTATTCCTGAATCTTGTAATTTTTCTCTTTACAAAGATTTTCCACTGCAATAGTCAAATATGAGGGAAGGAGGTAAACCCACCCTGATTCATTTTCAGACACCTCCTGAAGTGCCTGTGCAGCACTTAATAATCTGGTTTTTAGTGACATATCCTTAAAAAATAAACAACAACAAAAAAAAGGTATGGGAGACAGAAGAACCTCCTCTTTTTCCACATACCAGGAATTTGGCATCTTTGATCTGATGATGGAGGGAAAGAGCCAGTTGGCTTAGGTGCCTGTGCAATGCAGGTTGACTTCAGTGAGAGGAAGCCTGAATGGCTGCTAATCACAGCCTTTGGAAAGCTTCCAGGGACCATGGAAGAGCCAGAAGTTCTGACCTACTAAATGGGCTTCATCTGAACAGCCATATTTCTGTATTTACAGTTTTAACCCTTTGACACGACGGTAGTACAGGCATTCAACTTTTCTGTGTGTTGTTTTTACAGCAAGAAAACATTGGACATAATTCTTTAGGTAAAAGCACTTACCAGCATAAGGCATCTTCCCGTAGGTGATTATTTCATACAGAAGTATGCCAAAGGACCAGACATCTGACTTAATGCTGAATTTGTTGTAGCGGATTGCCTCCGGGGCTGTCCATTTCACTGGGAGTTTTGTTTCAGGCCTAGCTTCATATATGTTTTCATTTTCTACCTGTCATGGGTAAAACAAAGCAAGTCTTATTTCAGATTTGCTCCAGCAAAGCCCTTAAGCACCCAACTAAGCTAAGGATGTGCTTAATCTTATCCTCTTTTAGCCAAGCACTTGTCTTTCATTGTATTAAAGCACGCACTTTCTAAAGTCTATTGTTGAACTGGGTTTCACAGTTGAAAAATGTCATCGTTCTCTGGAGGCTTTTCTAAAGCATTTATCATTTCAAGTGAGCAACAGCGTTGGAGTGGCTTGTGATTAATTATGACCTACTACTGTGAATTCTGGACCTGGCATGCAGGTTTCAAAAGTCTGTCAGGAGTGGCAGTGTAAGCATCCTGCTGATGCTAGAGACCAAATGGCTCCACGTCTGGTCTTCAGTAAACAGAGAAGGCAAGAGCAAGAGCTAATGAATTTCGGAACCTTTCTTCTGTGATTTATTGCAGTGTTGAAGGGCGATTCACTTTGATAACAATCACTTAAGCATGTTTCAGGGACCAAAGAACAAACTCCAAGTGATTAACATATTTGCTTACAATGGGTCCAATTAATTTGTGTAAAGTGAAGATGAAAGATACATAGAAAAATTATTTACTTGCAGATTTGTAGAATCCTTAAAGTTTTATAGTACAGACATCTAAACTTTGTGAGTACATCAGTCACATGTAAGCCTTGGTCATGTTTTTCACAAGCAAATCTAGGCAAATGTGTACAAGATTTTGTTCATTTGCTTGTTTTTAATACAGAATGTACATATCCCAGCTGTAATGCCCTATAGTTTTGAAAAGATTAGTTGTCAGTATTTTGTATCTACATACTGATACAGTTGGCATCTTGACCACAATATTCATCTCTTGAAACAAGAAATTATTTCATTATGCTAATTAATGGATACAGATTTCATTTCTCACACTTCCTCCTTTGGGATCTTTGCGTGTGACCATGTTAATGCTTTGCCTTAGGAGGCAGAATATTCCTAAGGAAGTCTGCCAAGAAAACTCTATGACAGGGTATTTCAGTAAAGTTCAGTTTTAACAAGTAATGTCAACAGTTGTAAATTATTACCCTTTCTGGTGAGGACAGAGGAGAAATATCCATTGTAAGCATTCTTCATTTAAAAATACATATTTTTCACATTAAAAATTGTGAAATCTGAACTTATGCATAACTAGAATTATCAAAATTAGGCAAAAAGCACTTTCAAAGTCCCTTGATGCCATTGTCAAGGTATTATTCTCTACTTCAGTATGTAATAAATCCAACTCTGAAATGAACTTCAATTTCTACTGCTTGAATGGAAAAAAAAACAAATGAGAAGCAGAGGCTTTTTTCTTTTTCCTTCTCAGTGCAAGAATATAAATCAATAAAAACAATAATAAGATCTCAGAAATTATGGATTACATATTGAAATCCATAAAATATGGCAAATCAAATCTTCCAACTCTGATCAAAACACTGTCATAGGTAGGAAATCTCATTTCTAAACCACAGCTTTTTCCTAGGGCAATCCTGGTTCAGTGTTACTTGACATTCCATGTCCTCAAGGGCTAGACAAAAAAAAAAAAAAAAAGCAGTACAATGGCAAAGAACCTGAAACCTGAAACTGCATCAGATTTAAAGCTCTGAGAGCTCACTTTATGAACTGGGTTGTTTAACTGTGGATAGGAATAAAGTCCCTTTATGATTACTACCTGCACTCGCAAGCATCATGAGGCAGTGAGGAAGTGAACAAGGAGAGAATAGCTGTCAATACATTTGGATGTGCCTTCCCTTACAGGTTCAGGAGTATAATTTTGCCATCATGTATATGATCTCCTTCCATGTGGCAGACACTAGTGTTGTGGATAAAGGTTGTGCAGCAAAGGGTACTGCGTGCTAGGCTCCTTCCTTGGTGGCTGAGTGGGAAGCAGACACCATGATGCCATCTCCAGAGTGACAAAGGCACAGGTCAGCTTTTCACCTTGCATGGGATAATGCAGGTGGAGGTTACAAGTGAACATATTAGGGGTTCTTCTCTCCCCAGACATGCCTTTTGCCTGCACCCAGCATTTCAGAGGCTACAGTTCGCCCTTTAGCTGAGCTCTTCCTCCTTGTTCCACAGAGTTAAAGTAGAGCAAATTCATTTGCCCACAACCTACCTTAAAAACCCTTGCAAGTCCAAAGTCTGCCACTTTGTAAACACTATGTTCACCGACAAGAACATTCCTGGCTGCCAGATCCCGATGGATATAGTTCTGAGATTCAAGGTAGGCCATCCCAGAAGCCACCTGAGCAGCCATGTCTACTTGATGCGGCAGGAAGACTTGGGAGCCTGCATCTTCTGTTTGAAAAGAAGATGACAAAGATGACATTATATTTACAGTATTCAGATATAAATAATATAACAGTTGACTGGCTCAAATAGCCAACACGGATCAACAAAACCATGCGATACAATAAAGTAACAGCCCAACCAAATGACAGAGGTTAGTGAACGACACTACTTGAAGTCATGCAGCTAGTTTCATTATAACTGAATAACAACGCCTGTCCTATCTTCTCTGAAAGACTAAACACTAAATGCAGCAGATGATCTAGGCCTGGAAGGAGCTGCTGACACAGTCCAAAGATACAGGCTTTTATCTACTGATAGTAATTCAGATGTTTGCCTTTCTGACAGGTGCATAACTGGTTCCAAACTATGCGTAAGAGTTAATTTCAGTACTCATTGGGTCTAGCCAAAGATGGCTAAAGACGGTAAAGCACAAAATTGTCCTTGTTTCCTGTTCTTCAGTGATGCTCACTAGGAAATATACCATCTGCTGTCAAGTATAACTCAATTTCACTTTCCAGTCCACTTGACTGCTCCACACTGTTATCTCTGTTGCTGCTACTCAACAGCAGGACTCCTTGAGCTGCTTTCAAGCTGCCTGCTTCTCTAGTTGAACTTTCTGAAGCAATGTGCATGCCACTCCCACCATTGTAAGATCAGCAAGTCCCAGAAATAGAGCTCTGGCAATCAAAGATCATCTTTTCAATTGAAGTAGTAGAATAACTTTCAGCAGAGCAACTTGCTTCCACAAGTGAAGGAAAAGACCCTTAGACAATGAAAATCTTCAGCCAAAAACCGAAAGACAGGTACCCAAAAAAGGGTCATTGGGATATAACATATTAGAATATAAATACAAAGTCTTTGTGGCATTTGGGGGACAGCTGACCTCCTCATTACAAAGAATTTAGACCCCAAGGTAATCAGGAAAGCCAAATCAGTGTTACATGCAAGCATCACTGTTACCTAAACCCTAGGCATGAGTGACTACTCTGTAGCCTCTAATACACAAAACAGTTTTAACTTCCTGTTTCAAAATCTTAACAATATCAAAAAGCTGAGTATTTGCTGCTAGGTTTATTGGCAGTTCTTCTTTCTCATTAGGATGGTGGCTTTTCCTTACTGATTCTGTGCTAAAGAAATAAAACTTTTGTAGTTGGCAGATTTCTGTTGTTTATTTTGAATTGATTCATAGTGAAAGTGTGTCTTAGCATGTGTCTTAGTATAGCCTCCTCCAGTTCAGGCATTTATCTGACCTAACCTTGCAATCACCCCTTATGAAGAGTGTGAAATTCTATTGTTTACTAATCTGTTCTGCAATCTCCAAGCCTTGAATTTCCTGCTCATCTGGATGTTCTGAGATGAATAGGTAAAAAAAAAAAAAAAAAAATTTAAATGATTACATTTGCCCTGTATGTGTATTGTCCCACTTCCTTTTTGAGGCTAAACTCATTGTCATGATAATCCAGCACTAAGATTATTTACTTCTATTGTTGACCCAGAAAGTCTTTTCCTTTTCCACACATATGTTTAATAGCTGCCTTGACCTTTAAAAGAGAGAGGGAGAAAAATCAGACTATGTGAAATTCTATGGCTTAACTATCAAGAAAATCCATCATCAGGTCACAGAATAATAAAACACTCTGAAGTGCTGCAGTTCTGATAACTGGCAGACATCAGTATTTATTATTTCAGCTTGTTGGAAAAAGATATAAATCCACAAATGACACTTGTGTTACATTTAATCAGAAAATAACTAAATGTGTACAAGTACCTTGCATGAGTACCTGGACTTTGGAAACTAGCTTATGTGGCAGTTTAAAATCCCTCTCTCCATGTTCCCTTTCACACCGCTCCTTCACCTGCACAGGCTGTGAACTACCTCCTGGTGAAAGCAGACAAGGATGTGGACAGACTTGAGCACGGATTTATCATTGCTCTGCTAATGCTCCAGGCTGGCCTGATGCTTCAAGAGGAAGAATACACCAATGTCATGACAACAAAAAGGATGACGAATGAACTTTGTATTAAATGAAGTGTTTCAGTGCAGAAAAGGAGTCTGAGCTGTTAAACCCTCCCTGTCTTATCCCTTGCAGAATGCACATGTGCACCATGTTAAAGGACAAGATCCACCTCTAATGGTGGAGTTGCAGCTGAAAGACTATTTCTTCTGTTGGGGCTTATTTCTAAACCCGTACGAGGCTGACCTACTGCCTTTAGCGTGTAGGCTGAGGGAGGGGAAGAGGCCACCATTGCCTTGGCTGCTGCAGTACTTCTTTGCTGGAGCACCCTTGCTATAAGGAGAGGCTGAGAGAGTTGAGGCTGTTCAGCCTGGAGAAGAGAAGGCTCCAGGGAGACCTTATAGTGGCCTTCCAGTACCTGAAGGGGGCTACAGGAAAGCTGGGGAGGAACTGTTGACAAGGGCGTGTAGTGACAGGATGCAGGGCAATGGTTTTAAACTAGAGCAGGGTAGATTTAGATTAGATATCAGGAAGAAATTCTTCACTATGAGGGTGGTGAAATACTGGAACAAGTTGCCCGGAGAGGTGGTGGAGGCTCCATCCCTGGAGGCATTCAAGGTCAGGCTTGATGGGGCTCTGAGCAATGTGATGTAGTTCAAGATGTCCCTGCTCATTGCAGGGGGATTGGACTAAATAATATTTAAAGGTCCCTTCCAGCCCAATGGTATGATTCTATGATTCTGTGATTCTATGATTCTATGACTTTTGGAGGGTTTATTTCTGCATGCTGGTTCTGCACTGCTGCTGTTCTGTTGCTATAGAAGGGAAAGATGTAAGGAGGAGCTTCAGCTGATGAGGAGCTGTGAACTCTGCGCAAAGAGAGAGGACGAAGGCACAGGTCTCTGGGATCTGAAGTGGAAATCATGTATAGTTTTCTTATGAAGATTTCTGAGTATATCTCCAAAATCCCAGGTCGGGCCAGGCAAAGCACGCAAGTTTAAGCAGAGCACTGTGTTAGCACAATTACAGAGGTTTCCAGATCTGAGCCAGCTCCCATCTAGTTGGTTCAGAACAGGTCATAAGAGTTTACAGCTGTATTCATATGGGTACACATGTGCTTTAGTTTGTTTTATAGCGTTTTAAAGGGGAAAAGACTATAGCTAAAAAACAAAAGTAATACAACTTCCACACTCAAATCCAGGCACTACTGGTCCCATGGTTTAGTCTTTATCCTATAAAGAAAATCTAGTGCCTCTATGTCCCTTTTTACTAATATTTTTCGACAAAACTATTCCCCTTATATGAAAAGTTTATTAGAGAAAATATTAAAGTTGGCTTAGGGCCTGCACTCTGTTCTAAGCAATCAATCACAATATCTCATATAGGAAAGACAGGAAAATATTCTCATTGACAGATGCCTGACAATAAAAAAAACCCAACAGCACTTTCTCCAGTTGAGAGCATGAGAGCATTGCCTCTGTAATAATTCAGCAAACTTCAAGACTATGTCTCTGCCAGAACAAGCCCCAGGTCTATCAGAATTGATAAAAACACTCATACTTTTATGACAATTTCATTCACATCCAATAACAAATGAAAGTTTTCAGTTGCATTTTTCTCATACTGGTGGCAGCTCAATAACTCTGCATAGCAGTGTTCATCAGGAAGTAACCTGAAGTACATTCACAGCGTGCACAGGGAATTCACATGCCCATCATTATTAAGTAGCTGTCATTATGGTGGAATGCAATAGTCACTATACATGAAATATTAGGGGGTTTCAAAGCTGGAAAAACATACTGTGTGCTTCTAGGAGGGGGAACTTAAACAAAGAATGATCTCTGGACTTCCCTTGTGTTCCAGTTTGCTATATTTGTCCATAGCACACACAGAGACAGTAGCCTTCTGGAACTCTTTTCCTGGTTCCTGTGGTAGTTGAGTCTCAAGACAGCTTATCAGGAGCTGTGCACTGACAGGCAGCTGATACAGCTCACCTCCAGTCACAGGGTTTTACACAAACTTCAAATCTCACTCCTTACTACTGTTATTGACCAATACCTATCAAAACACCTGGATCTGTCTCCACCTCTTAGTTCTGTTTAACCCTCTGTACACAGGCCATCAGACAAGGAGAGATACCACTAGGCTGGGTTTCATTTGGCCATTTTTACAGTTATCTTGACGGCTGCAAGGAAAACATCTGACTTTGCACAGCCTCTCTGATGCAAGGCTGCAGGAATGAGAGCTCAGGCAAAGATCAGGCCACACACATGCGCTGCCCACGGCAAGGGCAGCTGCTGTAAACATACTGGCAACTGGTCCAAACACAGGCTGCAGCACTGATATGTCCTGGACATGTTGTACTCTGTGCACAAACAGGCCAATTTTTACCTCTGCAATAGCTGTGAGTCACCCAGAGCTATTTCTTCAGTGCAATAAATGTTTTCATGCACAGCAATCACCTCCTCATGTGCCAGGTTCTTTCAATCAGATAAGCAGCAATCTGCACACAAAGGCACCAAAGAGGTGAATTTAAAGGAAATTTGTGCCTTGCTGCATCTAGCCACTAAATGACTACAAAACTGTAGATGATCTAGCCCAAGCTCATTGCAGCCTCTCTCTGGGCAATTCCTGGTGGGGCTGTCTTCTTCTTCAGCTGTAATTGCCCCTAGACTCAGCCTTACATAAGAAACAATTCCACAGAGAAAATGGGAGAAGGCGTGTTTCATGGTAAATACTATCTGTGATACTGCACAGAGCTTTGCCTTATGGGCTGGAGACAGAAAAAAATCAGCAAGACAATCACAGCGAACGTTTTGATTTCAAGGGATTATTACAGCATTAGAGACATTTAGTGTCTCAGAGACATCTGCTAAACTGAAAATGGGCAACAGCACTAGGATCAAGCACTTCTCAATAGCAGGGCCGAACTCACAGTATAATCATTATGCTAGTCTGTTTCAGACTGTACAACTTTATTTTTAATTATTATTTGCCTTCAAAAGAGCACTTTGAAGTGCTGCTGAGATAAAAGCTCTGATGTGATAGGCAAGGGACAAATTCACAGTGAAAGGCTATCCCTGCCTAGTAATAGATTTCAAAGCTGTTAAGTACATTTTGTGAAAGTGCCTCTATTTCATGTCAAATACGATGACCTATCCTTCTGGATGCTTATATTTTTATTCTGTCAGTGTATGTTCCCATCTACTCATAGAACTGGGTGGAAAAATGTGGGTCATTTCAAGGCAAGAATCAAACTGTGAATGTGATTCTCTCCTACTTCTCAAATACTTTGGCATGTCAAAAATTCATAAACCTCTTTCTTTCCTCTTTCCTCACCCCCTCACACAACAAATAACATAGATTTATATATTAAACCAGAGTGCTGTACTTCTATCTTTTATATTTGTGTATTTACCAAAACTGACAGCTGTGGCACCCATTGAAATGAGTTTATAGTCATTTGCTTACTTTGAAGGTATTCTAGAAGACTTCCATATCTCATCAACTCAGTAATAATATAAATTGGGTCCTCCAAAGTACAGACAGCATAAAGCTGTATAAGCTTCGGGTGTCTCAAGTTCTTCATTATTTGTGCTTCCCTCAGAAAGTCCTTTGGATCCATTGAACCTGAAACAACAGCATATAACAAAACATAAGCTGAGGTTATTAAAGGCCTTTCTACCAGCCTGGCAGTCGTAAGGGAGTAACTGAGATTGTTTTCTGTCTTTCAAACCACATTAGCACCTCAGATCTTCACAGTTCCCTCAGAAAACAGGCTGTGCAGCTGAAAAAAAAAAACAGTTAATGAGTGAAACATGACAGTTACTTAGGGACAGAGAACATATGTGTTCCAGCCACCAGAAATATAAAGGCTAAAATTAACTGTCCTTAGGCCTCTCCCAAACAGAAAAAAAAAAGTGAGGCTAGAATGTTAACTGATATAATTTTAGCAAACAATTATTTTACAACTGGTTAACAAAATAACTAGAAACTAAAATGAGTGCCTAGGCAATAGACATAAAATTTCTGACAGAAAAAAATAGTGCTGTAACAGGAATCAAATCAAGAGAAGCAATCAAAGCCTGAAAGCATTGAAATCACTTCAGCATATGACTAGGTGTGTGCATTTTATATACATAAACACAAATAACGATCTAAAATGCTCACATAATAGCAAACTTATTAGAAATACCAATGTATGCACAGATGTAACAGCAGTTTAACACTACCTGAAATGCAGCTCATGATCCCAACTTTTAAAGTGTTACATATCTCTAGTTAAAGTCTTAATATCTCTAGTTCTCTTCACATATAGAGTGAGCCAATGCATAAACTATGTCGAAGAAAAAAATACAGAATTAGCACAAGGAGTTAAAGTCAGTGGCAAATTTAAAATTAGAGTACAAAATTCCTGAATAGGGGATTGATTAGAAAAAACATGCACAAATAAAGAAGCGAAGCATTATCAATGGTCCAGTAGTGATCAGATATTCTCAGATGTTTGAGGAAGATGGTAAATAACATCTACTTCTCAATACTTGTATGAACAAATGTGAAATTATCCAACTACCCAAATGTTTCCCTCCAAATCAAAACAGTTTCATCAAAAAAGATTATAGTGAAGGTTGGGGGGAAAAAAATCTACCCAAGTTTAGTCTGTTCTATGACATATTTAAAACAAACTCTTTTCTTAATGTAAGCAGACTGAGTCATTTGAGAAGTCAAGGCTACAAGAGTAGAATCTTTATTATATGCTTTTTAACATTAGGTAACTGACAAGGTTCATTTGGGAGTTTGGCTCTGTTCCAAACACGGATGTTCAAATGAAGCAAAATGCTGGAAGGAGGTTAAATGGCTCAGGAATAAAACTCCACCAGAAAATCTGTTCTACAGGAGGAACCGGAAAATCAACCTGGGCCACCTTCACCCAACACCTACCTTCAATGTCACCTCCTGGAAAGTGTTCCAACCTATTTCCCAAAGCATAGCAATGACGTGTGATTTCCTGTCCTTGCATCAGTGCAAGAGATATGACTCAGAAATGCTTCTGACATAGACTTTATGAAAAAAAAGCCCCCTGACATTGCCACTTGTGAGAGCAAAGATTATTGCAAGGGACAGGTGCTCCTCTTTCCAGTGTCTTCATACTTTCCTTGGTAATCCCGCGGGGTCCAATTTAGCAATACTTTATAGGACGCCATTAAGACGGATGGTGAAAGTTAATGGATTTCCATGCCATCAATAAATGGATAGCAGCCAATAATACATCTCCTCAACAGGTACAGGCTATACCCATTTCCTTTTGTCACTGTCAGAGGAAAGTGGGGACCTGCATGGAAAGTAAATGCCTAACACTTGGTCTGGATAAAGCAGAGATTATGACAGTCAGGTGGAAAAAAATCAAATATCTGTAATGCTAACACTATGTCCTTTTCCTACTTAAAGCAGCACAATCTTTACAGCTTTATTTGAACTTTCCACCAACTCTGGTTTTTTTGAGTTTTCATTTTGTTGGGTTTTTTTTAAAACAAAAAGTCTAGGGTTTTCTTTATAGGGTTTGCACTCACTTTCATACTGATTCAATATTGTGTTCAATTTGCTCATGCTTTTCAAGAAATATGCATTTGTTGTGGAAATCATTCTAATGTCTACAGAGAAGCCGCATGGTGGGAAGTATTCTGCCTTCAAAGCTAAATGCATAAGCATGACTAGGATTTAGCATCAGTGCCAAAATTTGACAAGCTGATCCTAGAAAGGATAAAATATCTGCTAACCTGGGGTCTACTGAACCAGCTGCCCTCTATGGATCATTATACAGGATTTCTTAACACCATTGAAAATTACAGTCTGATTCACTCCAACATCAAAGTTTGCCTACAAGGAATCTTTCGGTTTATCCATGCTATAAACTTCTTCAAAGAAACTGAAACCAAGCAACATGTTTTCCACATATGACAACTTCACATAAATTGATCAGAAGGGAAGTATTCTGTTAGCTGGAGAGAAAGAAATCCGTCTTTACACTGTAAAAGTAAATAATAATAATGATAATAAACCAGTAACCAAGATCAATAAGTAGATTTTAAAGAGCATATATAACCTTCAGTTTTACTGAATTTGTATTTTTAGACAGCACAAGTAGCAGAAAGGGCCCTAAACCCCCTAGAGCACTGTAGTTTTTACATTACAGTTAATAAGGGGATTGGATGCTAACTGAAAAAATGAAATTGTCTTTATCAATGTTTTGTCTAAGATTAGGCTTTAGCAACTAAATAAGCAAAGTAAAAACTGTCTCTAAAACCATGCAAACATGCTTTTCACAAATTAGATAAAGGCTGTCACAATAGTGGCAAAGAAGTTAAAATACATTTCTCTGAAGAAGTTTATATAAATTAAATCTATAAAATATATGTCACATGGAGTTTCAAATTACTAGGGTTTTTAGTTTGTATCTGAATTAGGTATGTTTTTAATTAAGTGTGTTTTCAACTGTATGTGGTAAACACAGTACGAAGAGTAGATTACCACAAGTAGAAACCACTTGATCAAAAACCAACTAGTTAACAGAAGCCTCTGCTGAAACAAGTTTTCCTTGTCTAAGACACCAGTTTGCAAATAGATTGATCAGTACCCGAAGAAAATATGTTTTTCATAATTTGGTACTGAATAAAAAATGTTTTTCTAAATGTCAAATTCCTTCTCAAGAACAAAATGTTGGAACATGTCTCTTTGACCATGTCTTCTATGGTGTGCTGCTTTCCCAGAAATGACCTCTAATTTAAGCCTACTTAAAGCAGGCATACCAGTTCTGACTACTTTCTTTCTGAAAATACTTTGTTCTGTAACTGAGGAAGCTTCGCATTTTAAGATAAACACCGACAATTTGGAAACGAGTTAAAAGGTCAGCTGTTTTCCATTTTCCACTGGCCTAGAGGTAACTGTCCCTTAAATATTTGATAAGCCTCACCAGACATTCTTTTTCTGCAATTTTCAATAAATCTTCCCAAATGATTTCAAAGTAATCTTGTACTTCAGAGCAACTTTGTCTTCTCAACAAGTTCATACAAAATGGACCTATGTACAGAGTACACTGAGCTTATACCGGGATGTTCTGAATATGTTTATGCATAATAAATACATAACATTAAAAAGACCAAGTTTTTGGTAACACAAAAGACTTAGTGTAAACTATTCACATTAATGGAATAGTGAGAAAGGTATCTGACAACCCTCAAGTGGCTTTCACATACAGATATGAATTTACAAGTTAGTGTAAAGTTACATACTGAACTAAAAGGAATAAAGTAATTTCTTTGTTCAGAGAAATTGGGAGACTTTCCTGAGTGCAAAGCTTTTTGGACTGCATATGCACTAAAGACATGACATATTGAAGAACTGAAAATATTTATTAAGATCTCCACTGACAGCACCAACCCAGAGACTGTTTTAAGAAAGCCTTCTGAAAGAAAAATCATGCTTGGGTAGCTTACATGCAAAGAGAGACGCTTGAGAGATACTTTACCATATTATAATGACAAATGCATCAGTCAGCTTGAACAAGCATTAGGAACTTTCTCAGATACAATTAATTGGTGATGATAGATGTCTGCTTTACATGCTGACAGTTGGAGAAGGAAGCTAGCCCCGACAATAGGTTCTAGAGAATCCATCATACCGGGCACAGGACAAAGTGCAAATCCCTCCTGCAATGCCTTCCACTTAAATAGGAAAAAAAACCAATGTCCCAGTGAGGAAATAGAAATGTGAAATTACATATTCAGAGACCTACAGCAAGATGGTGCTGTTCAGAGCCAAGAACAGAAATAAAAATTGCAGGATTACAGACCATTTTCCTATCTCCTGATCCCTACACCTCTTTGATGACTGTGGGTCAACAACTCAAGTCAGAGATGTTCCTCAAGGCAAAGATATTCTTGCATTTTGCTTTTAATTCACACACCCATCACTATGTTTTGGGCTGTTATAATGTCACAGATGTCTCCAAAGCAGTGTCAAAGGCAAACAAATAAGAGAATTATCTGAAAGAAGGCATCACATAACTACTGCTTTTTGTTTATAGTCACAGTGATCAATAGATTGCAATAAGGATACAGAGAGCTCACAGACAAAACATGGACTGAACAACATTGGAGAGTGAAGAGTGAAACGATGGTCCTCCCCCTGAGGAGGAAGAAGCGTCAGAGACAAAGTGTAATGAACTGACCACAACTCCCATTCTGTGTCCTGCTGTGCTGCTGTGAGGGAGGAGATACAGAAATCAGGAGTGAAGTTCAGCCTGAGGAGAAAAGATGGGTGGGAGGAAGGTGTTTTCAAGATTTACTTTTTATTTCTTGTTATCCTACTCTGATTTGATTGGTAATAAGTTACGCTAATTTCCCCAAGTCAAGTCTGTTTTGCCAATGACAGTAATTGGTGAGTGATCTCTCCCTGTCCTTATCTTGACCCATGACTCTTTTGTCATAATTTCTCTCCCCTGCCCAGATGAAGAGAGGAGTTACAGTGTGGCTTTGGAGAGCACTTGGCATCTAGCCAGGGTTAAGGCACCACACCAAAATACTCTAGTTTAATTGTCTTGTGACTCTTTCTGCAAGATTAATAGAAACCTTGCGTAAATAGAAAGACCAAAATCTCCCTCACGGTCCATAACAGTTGTGTGTGGAGCCTAGTTGTCAGTGGACTGCAAACTCCAGACTCTGAAGGTGGTTAAACTAGATACTCCATAATCATAAATTCAGGGGGTGACACCCCACCAGTGTTATCGCCAGGTGGATATTTCCTGTGGTCTCCTTAGGAACACCAATCCTTCTGCATTTTTTGGTCAGAGGGCTCCCAGGCTGACCAGCTAAAGATCTCACAGGCTTCAACAGCTTGATATTTTCCTTAGTTTTGTTACTGCTGTAAATTCTGTGGAATTACAGAACACTGCTAGTAGCTGAATTCACCTCCTCCAACTGTAGGCAATTATTCAGGCACCTAGATCTGAGTTAGTTGTCCAGACCTTAAAATCAGTGGAAAGAAACATGCTTTACTAGTGTTTATATATATATTCTCTCATTATAATGTACATTTCTGATCTATAGTATGATTTATCTGACACATAAGTGCTTGTTTCTTTCCAGTAATTATTAAAAAAAGCCTGATAAGACGTTAAATGCCTAAAAATAGGAAAAATGTATCCAGTATGCTACGCATCAGTGTTTCTGAAAGAAACACTTGTGAAATTTCCAGTTTGTGTGCAATATCTGAAAAACTGGCTCTTGCTCCAAACTGGAATGGAAACAGAATTTCTGAATATTCTGATTACTCATAAGTCAGGAATCACACATTTGCATCAAGTGAGAAATGGCTCTGGGAAAAATCCATCCTAAACATCTCACCAGAATTCCGGGAGTTTAATTTTTCCCACAGGCTAGAAGGTCATCTACTTAAACACAATCATTTTAAGCCTTTTAGCCACAATAGCTAAAAGTTAGTGTAAATCCAGAAAGAAACTACTTGAGGAATGAGGAAAGTACCATATAAAAAGGAACTACTTTTAGCCTTTCTAAAGATAATCGAAAATTGGCTTGACTTGCTCTGTATGTACCTCCAGAATGACCAGAAAAAATAATGCATATGAGGAGGCCTTTATTTTATTATAAGAAGATGTAAAAGAGTTAAAGAGAAGACACCAGGTAAACCCAGATGTGAAATTAGGCCCATGTTCTTACAGGTATAGTGATACACCATTGATGCAAACTGTCAAAGACAGAACAGACAACTTCTCTCTGTGCCTCCATCTCAGAACTAGAAGACTTCTAGTTACTGTCTAGTCAAGAACAAACTAAATTTTGATTAAGTATAAATACTCTATCTCAGCAGAGTGGTGCAAAGTAGTGGCCTACAACAGCGGAGTACTCAGGCGATACATGATGTAGGACAGATATACACCACAAAATAACACTCAACATAAAAAACTCAAACTAGCAGAAGTCCCTTCTGGCCTTCAGGCCTATAAATCTAGAATGTACTGATTGCATTATGCTCTTCATATTGTTTGCCATGTGATTACCTTACTTGATTAACTTGCTGCAGCTTGCTAATGAGAGCATGGCTCCAAGTCACAATTTCTCTGGTGGTAAATCCATTTTAACAGAACTCGTTTTATCTCAATCCTCTATATTTGCCAGATCACTTCCAGTTTACCACAATCCTTTGTTGTTCTTATGACACTGTAAAGCAGCTTAGCAAAAACACTTTGACTTAAAATACGCCCTCTCCTAGCCCAGTGTAGAAGACAACTGATTTAGATCTTTGAGACAAGAAACAGGAGAGGATCATTTTACTGTGTCTTACAATTGAAGCTTGAATATTACCTATGCTGATATTGGAAGCTTCAATCATCAGCATATAACATGATGTATCTCTTGATTACTCATGAACTACTGTGTTTTCCATTCACTTATCATCTTTATATTATGATGACTTACGAAATTACCAGATGTAGCCTTTGCTTTAATTCTATTAGTACCAAGCTAATCATTTATTACTCACATTAGGGTGGGGTTATCAGGGGTTTTCTTTACTTATTGAAATGTTATTCCTCATGAGTAATGATAAGAACAAGCTATGGAAAACAAGTGTGCTAACAGCAAGGCACTGTAAATGGTGAAAAACATTGTCTAGAAGAGGTTAATTCCCTAGAGAAGTATACTACAAAGTCAAATGCTTCCATATGAGTCTGTCTGAACTTTTTTTGTAAAACAAGGTGTTTCACAGAGTACAGTGATAAGAGATTCAGTATTACCTAGATATTTTATCAAGATAGCTTTGAGAATCAAAGTCTTCATTCTGAGCATCATTAAGTGCAATGTGTGACTTCCTTATCATGGTATTAGACCACAGACTTTGCTACCCAAGCATCGCATCCAGGTGGGGCTTGTGCCTGCCCTAATAACCCACCGTGAAATCAATGAGACTACTACTGTTGACCTTACCAGGAGTTAGACTAGAGTGAAAAAAAACCTGAGATGGAAAAAGTATTGATTAATCAAGCCCTTCCCAGATGAGCTATGACACTACAAAAAGTGTCACAGTTGAAGGGCCTCCTTCCACTATACTGTGCGAGTCTGTACATAATAATGAGTTTGCAGTGAGTATTATATTTATTCCAGTGTAATATTTAATTTTTAGGTAACAAACTAGGAATTGAGAAAAATCTTCTTTTCCTGCTCATATTTTTCTAGAAGTGTCCTGTTCTCTGTGTATTTTATCAGCAAGATATTGAAAGGATACTGAATCGAATAAACAGATCTCCACAGATCAGTTTGGCCCTAATCACATTAAAATCTGTTTCAGATATAAAAGTAACTTAACCCTTTCTTTTCTTCAAGTGTAATATTAGTAGCTGTCATTCAGCTGATCAGCATCAAAAATAAAAAAAAAAAGATAATAAAAATTAGAATTAACATAAAATTTAAAAAAAAATAAAAATAAAAATAAAAATAAAAATAAAAATAAAAATAAAAATAAAAATATAAAAATAAAAATAGAAAGGCAAATTACAGCTGGAACTTGCCACCCATATTTCTGGGTAGTCTTGTCAGTCTGATTCAATCCATTACTAAAACAGAAGCTTGTTTCACAGAGAACTGATAATATGTACTGTCCCCATTATACAAAAGGAAAAGCTGAATTAGAGTTTTTAAATGAGTTATTAAGAGAAAGAGATGAAACATGATTAAGATAGCTTCTCATTTTTGCATATGCAATACCAGATAAATGTCAGCTCCATTTTCCTGCTAAAGAAAATAGTAGAAACGTATGCATTGCAATTTTCTCAAAAACTAATTATTTTGTTTGATGAGAAACAAGTCTTTCCCTACAGTGCTAATTGGCACATATTTTCTTAAAAAGGAAAGAAGAAGACAATTTCTAAAAGAAAACAATATCACAAAAATTTAAGACAACTTAGTATTGCTCTTCATTCCAGCTTCATTTATTTCCTTCTTCAAATATCATTTAAGAGATTTCCTACTTTAGTAAGGACCCTACAGTCTTCTGCAATAAAAAAAGATTTGTCCAGGTGTTGCATTAAATCATTAAAAGAAAGTAAGCTCAGATGGACATATTAGGTCTTATGGAGAAGAAAGGCAAGCATCATCCTGGACTGTTCGAACAGAAAATCCCTCCCTTTAGACATCTAGACTTGTTCTTCCCTTTAGCATCATACTTGGAAAAATTATGGTTACCAACTCAAAACAACCTAAAGATCTTCCGAAAACAATGGGGCATCTAAACCACCTCAACAACATGAAGAATTTGGTTGAGCTGTTTAACCTAAAGAAGATAAGGCCAAAGAGGAACTTGATAGTTTTCTAGGATATATAACACTGACGTAAAGAGAGAAGAAATAATACGTGTTCTGTAGTCATGGTCTATAACACCAGAGGTAATGGGTTTGTACTGCAGAATGAAAGATTAAGGTCAAACACAAGAAGAAAAAGACTGATGTCAGACTTGTGGTTTCAGAAGTCATTAAAGATAGTTGTGTGGAACCCTGTCACAAAAGGTATAGACTTAGTGAATACTGTCTAAAGAAAGGGAAATGGACAAAGAGACCTCTGGAAGGTTTCTGTGTTTACTGTATCACTAGGGAGATGCGTCAGTTCACTGAATAAGGCATGCGATCTTTCACATGAATTATAGACAGCATTTAGGCTTAGCAATTTTTCTAATTTCAGTTAAGCACAGAAAAAAAAAAGTTGTGGATTGGCTTTCAATTTGCAAGACCCAAAACACAAATGGTATTCTGATACAAGATAACCCTAAAACACATGCTTTAATTCCTCCGTGTTCAGGAGACCATTCAAATAGAGTTCAAATATATTGTTGTTATTCTGAATCAAAGATCTGAATCTGTTCTTCTTCCTGAAACATGATCATTAAAGCCCAACACAAGATTTTTCAATTAAGCACAACTAATTATACTGTTACCTCTTTTTAAAAAACATGTATATCATCCAGGCAACCTTTCTTATCTATGTGGTTCTTGCCATCTGCTGGCAGATATTTTATGTTGTCAATTCAAAATGCACAAATTACTTGAAGTTAATGAAAAGTAATTAAGAAAAATGTTAAAATCTGTATCAGTAACAAGCCTATATGCAAATATTGGATATTAATGTTGTGTATCAAAAACTTTGAGAAATTTTGTTCAATCAGTATTAAGATTAAAGAACTTCTTAAATATAAGTTTAAAATAGTACATACTCTATATCACCAAATGAATCATTATAATATAGCATCTAACCACTAGAAGAAATTCTACAGATGACAAACCAATAGTAAATTAATTAGAATCATAGAATCATAGAATCATAGAATGTTAGGGATTGGAAGGGACCTCAAGAGATCATCAAGTCCAATCCCCCTGCCAGAGCAGGAATGCCTAGACTATGCCACACAGGAACGTGTCCAGGCAGGTCTTGAATGTCTCCAGAGAAGGAGACTCCACAACCTCCCTGGGCAGCCTGTTCCAGTGCTCTGTCACCCTCACTGAGAAGAAGTTTCTTCTCGAGTTTAAGCGGAACCTCTTATGTTCCAGTTTCAGCCCATTACCCCTTGTCCTATCATTGGTTGTCACCGAGAAGAGCCTGGCTCCATCCTCGTGACACTCACCCTTGATATATTTGTAAACATTAATTACTTTAACTACAGGTGAAATGTAGTTATTCAATTCCATACAAGAAATATTGAAAAAAAGAGATGGCCTTGCTGAGGTTGCCTTTTTATGTAATAAAGCTGTTGAATAAGTTCAGCTCATACAGGAACAGAAAACTGTATAAAATTGTAATTCAAAATACCAGATAATATCTGGACTGCGAGTTTTACCAATCTTCATGTTTAAGTGCCTGGTTTTTATGAATAGTTGAGTAGAAGGACAGGCTGCCTCTTGAGTAAACTTTTGAGAAATAAAGGGGCAGCCTTGTTAACATTTCACATATTAGCATTTAAGAATAATTCACATACCTGGTTTTAATGTTTTGATTGCCACAGGGGTGGTATTATTCCACAGTCCTTCCCATACCTCACCAAACTGACCAGATCCTAATTTTTTCAACAGTTTCAGAGACTGACGGTCTATCTCCCACTGATCGACAGTTTTATATGACAAATCAAAAGTAGTAGGAATTTGTACCTGGTAAAAGAAAATAAATAATACAGTAACTGAGACTTCTAATATTTTTTTCAATAGCACATACAAGTCATTGTTAACTATGAATGTAATGTTGCAAATGATATAAATAATGTTTCCTTAGAGTACACACATGATAAAGTGAGCCGAGAACATAAAATACAGCCCGCGTCCCAGGTACGTTTTGTTAGAAATAAGAAATATTCTAAAGAAAATACCTTGCCATTAAAAGTAAAAATTAGAAATCATCCCTCTAGCAAGCTTTTTGAACAGTGACGTATTGCTTGCCTGAACCTTGTGGTTTTCACTCAGTAATTACTTATGGACAGCTAGAGTTATGAAGTTGGAGATTTCGTCTCCATATACATTTATTAAAAGGTATTCATAAATCATGATCTGGCATATTTTCTCCTCCAGCCACCCAATGATTTGTTCAAAATGGCATAGTATTTCATTATTAACATGTCAGCTTCAAGAAGGAAACTGTAGCACTACTCAGAACTTCCTGAAAATAAAGAGATGAGCAACATTCTGAATTGTTAGAGGCAGATATGGTGTTAACACCATCTGACCAATATCTGAGGAGTTAGTTTACAAAAAAATACATTGCACAGTGTAGCACCCACTCTTACCTTTAGGCACGGCTTCCCAAGCACCACACAGAGGCCATCACTGTTCTTACTGTAATAGTCAACAAACTCATTCAGAGTTTTGAAAGTTTTCCTTCTGCTTAGGAAAAAGTCTCCTTCGTCCAGCTTTCTGATCCTGTAGTGCTTCACAGATACACCATCAAAAACTGAAAAGATTTAAATATATTAACTTTCCAGGAATTCTAGCAGTGGTACGATATAGCTTATGGCCAAACCATCATAACGCTCCTAAATGTAATTATGGGGACCTTAAAATAAACTATTTTAGTTTCAGAGATGACAACTAAAAAAAAGTCTCTTTCAAACCAAAGTCCACTGTTTAGATAGCTTAACGTATCTAGTCTATTGGTCTTTGACCACTCAGGTTCGGAGATTTTTGCTTGCACCATAAGAACTGATGCAAAAATACATAAATACATCTTCCGTGAGCCAGCTCATATTTTCTATCTTTCAGAACACCAAAACCAGCCAGGAGCATCTAATTCACAGCAATCATTTAATCAGTGTTTAATATTTCATTTACTAGTGTTAACATTCCAAATAGCAGCTGCTGGGCTGGCCAGCATTTTAGAGCAAACAGATACTCCCTCCACATGGCCATGATTCTCTGAAAAGCACTCACGTCTTCCATGGATTTTACTGAGTTGGTGCATGTTCTGAATATGTAAAAATCAGGCCAATAATTCTCTGATTCAAGCAGCTGGTGTCTACCTTTCCACTGAAATGTGTTTTATTCTGATCTGTTTCTTTCCCAACCAACAAGAGTTTTCTCCCCTCCTGTACATTTACCTGCGTGTGATGACACCAGTGTACCCTGTGACTGTCAGAGCACCCTTTGGAGGTCTCAGAAAGAAGGCTGGGCTGGATGTATGTAAGGCTGGCTGCATGCTGGGGCTAGACCTGGACCAGCAGCAAACCAGAGATGGACAAAAAAAATGCACCATACCTCACCTAGTACGTTATCTAAGGAATACTAGGCTTGTAATTGTCATTTCTGATGTCTCTGACATACATAGCTTAGAGGAGCGGTCTCCAAAGCACAGTGCTTGTAACTCAGGGAGTGTGCAAGACAATTCACTGGGGTGCGGGAAAAAAAATATTTTCTGTACCACTAATAAATAAAATAAAATAAAATAAAATAAAATAAAATAAAATAAAATAAAATAAAATAAAATTTTTTAAACAGTGTTTGTCTCATCCTTTTTAATTTTTTTTTGTGCACGTTCAATAATGTACATAATCTATTGGGGTGAATGCTCAAAAATCTTTTTACTGGTAGTGATGTGTGGACTTTGGATAATAAGGAAAGGCCTCTGTGCTCAAAAAAACCTAAGACTGGCCTTGATACCTCTAGTGCAATCCTGGGGAGTTGAGACTTGCCTGACTATCATGGGATGCAGCTGAAGAGGGGGCCCTGTATAGACAGGATAGCCCTGCTTTTGGTCAGCAAAAACAGCAAGATAACAGGAGCCCGCATGGTCCTTCTGTTTCTTAGAAAATGCTACCATATCTGATAACTAACATTTGCCTCATTACCTATGAAATCGATAATAAAGTTGTCACCCTTGCATACATTAATGAATCACAGAATCACAGAATCATGGAATGTTAGGCGTTAGAAGGGACCTCAAAAGATCATCTAGTCCAACCCCCCTGCCAGAGCAGGATCACCTACAGTAGGTCACACAGGAACGCGTCCAGGCGGGTTTTGAATGTCTCCAGAGAAGGAGACTCCACAACCTCCCTGGGCAGCCGCTTCCAGTGCTCTGTCACCCTCACAGGGAAAAAGTTTTTTCTAATGATTTTGTGGAACCTCCTATGTTCCAGCTTGTACCCATTGTCCCTCGTCTTGTCGTTGGACGTCACTGAAAAGAGCCTGGCTTCATCCTCTTGACACTCACCCTTGACATATTTATAAACATTAATGAGGTCACCCCTCAGCCTCCTCTTCTCCAAGCTAAAGAGACCCAGCTCCTTCAGCCTTTCCTCATAAGGGAGATGTTCCACTCCCTTCATCATCTTTGTGGCTCTGCGCTGGACTCTCCCAAGCAGCTCCCTGTCCTTCTTGAGCTGAGGAGCCCAGAGCTGGACACAATATTCCAGATACAGCCTCACCAGGGCAGAGTAGAGGGGAAGAAGGACCTCTCTCAACCTACTAGCCACCCCTCTTCTAATACACCCCAGGATGCCATTGGCCTTCTTGGCCATGAGAGCACAGTGCTGGCTCGTGGTCATCCTGCTGCCCATCAGAACCCCCAGGTACCTTTCCCCTGCGCTGCTCTCCAGCAGGTCAGTCCCCAACCTATACTGGCACATCAGGTTGTTCTTTCCCAGGTGCAAAACTCTACACTTGCCCTTGTTGAATTTCATAAGATTATAGGGATCATGCTAAATATGTATGACTATAGCACTCATCTTTCCACCCATATCATGATACATGTCATCAGTGGAGGGGGCAGAAACCTTGTAATTTTGGGGATAAAAAGATGGGGAAATTGATTGTTTCATCGGGAGAGAAGAACCTCAGCACCTGACAGACCAGTCGACAGGCTGCATTCTCTTCCTCCACCCCAGACAGGGATGCCTCTCTGGGTAAGAGCCAAACCTTTCACCTTCTGGAGAGTGTTATCCATGGGTTGTTGTATTATTATTTCTGCTAGCAATATTAACCTTAACTAATAACACTATCGTAGTTAGTGAGTTTATCAATGGCAATCTCAAATCTGTTCTATCACTCTCAATAAAGTAACTAATTTCAATTTTTGTGAATCTGATCAGTAAAAACAATCTGCTGGGACTCCAATTGATCAGGGCAGGACCTTTGCTGGGACTGATAGTTAGTCCTTTACAGAGTCTCTGGTAGTCCTTTGCTGGGACTCTGATAAATGGATTGGTGAAAATCCTAGCACTTTGAACAACAAATATCAGAACTACATTCCTTTTAATGGAACAGGGTTTACAGTCAAAAGAGTTGGGAGACCACTAGCTTACAAATCTTTATAAAGGAATATCAGTAGTAGCAATGGCGAGCTGAGTTTCAGCAGAGAAGGAAATTCTGAGGAACTGGAAAGGGATTTAGTTGCTTATGCAGGGTGTCATTTAGCCTGACACTCCATGACTGAGACATCACTGTCCATCTCCAATGGGCAATGGAGATGCTATGTTACATACTGAAGGGTAACTGGTTTTGTCCTTACCAATGCCACAGCTGTTAGCTCTAATATTGACAGTGTTCCACAATGAATCTAGCTGGTAATGAGGAATTTTGTCCATATAAAGCATAACTTAAGAGGGACAAAGTAGCAGGATAAATTTTCTGCATGTCAAACAGAAGGTATATGCATCAGAGGTTTTCTGACCCTAGGAATTTCAGATGGAAAAATGCTCAGGGCTCAAAGAATGGTACCAAGCTGTAACGAGATTAAGTAAGAGAAAAGCATTTGAAAGCATGGACAGGGGTTTTTGCCACCTGATAGAGCTGGTGTGGGAGCAAGATGAAGGGAGACAGGATGTCCAGTAAGGTTGGGGGCCAGTGAGATCGAGAATGGAGCCAAAAAGGAGAATGGGAATCATCTAGTAAGCCTGAGGAACTGCCCGAAGGAGAAACACTGGAGCAGGACTAACTGTGAAGCACCATACTTTGGAAGAAGTAAGTAGCAACAGGCAAAAAAAGGGGAGAAAAATCAGACGGGTATCCCACCCTGCATTTAATGAAACAACATAGGGCTTTTCCTCAGTGAGTGGAGAAAAAACTCTCAAGGGGAGAGGATGCTCCATTTACCATCCCAGTCCTCATCACTCAAATTACACACTTCCATTAGGCCACGTGGCTCCTTCCATGCCCATCAATTTGGGAGATTACCAGTGTCCCATTCTCAGGTCCCTCATGAAAGATAAAAGCCTGAAAAGCAAAGGGGAATCATAGGGGCAAAGCCTTCTGCTGTTCACCTTCATTAATTTAATGGAAATACTTTTCAATCCTAGAAGCAGCCTCTGTCTGGTGCATTCGAAAATCTAATTATTGAAATAATGTTATTTTTCTTTTCTAAAGATATTATAGCTGATAGATCCCTGATACCACAACACTGCATGAATTTCAACAATCACTTTATCAGATGAATACACTGATGCATACTCTATGTAGAAAAAATTATAGAAAATTATTAGTTGCATGCAATTATCAAAGCTGATATGAAGCATAATTTCCTTCACCATTTCAGTGATTAATATAAAAAGGAAAATCTCTCTTTCCTTAAATACTATCACTTATAAAAAATTATTTTTTCAGTACTGTGAGATTGTCATCCTAGACCACCAGAGGGCATATAGGAGCTGTTGAAAATATTGGGGGATTTTCTTTCTGCCATAGGTAATACTTTTAGAGATCTGAGAACTTAAATTCTGCATGAGAACCAGAAATTAGAATATTTGTAAATACAACTCCGGAGTATAAAGATAATTACATCATGCTTTTCAAATGCGACTTCTTTTTAAATTAACACTCATAATTAGTTTATAAAATGCGTTTGTGATGTATCATTTGGAGATGGGGCTGAAACAAAATGAAGAGTAACAACAAACTGAAAATGTAATGACTTTTCCCAAGTTCACAGGAAAATGCATCCAGCCAAATGAATTGCAATTTATGATGCACTGACTAAAAGGTCAGCAGTATGACTGTGTTAATTCAGTACATCACAAGTGATAGTAGTTTGATTACTACTGCTTTATTTATCAGCAGTATTATAATTATTACTTGTGAAGCAGTCAACGTTATTGCAAGAGTTAGTTTGAAGGATGTGCTCTAATTTCTTAAATGAGCCTAGTACGAAGCCTTATGTTTGGAAGTATCTAGGTCAGGCAGTGACATGTGTGGAGAAGCTGGAGAAAACTGCGCTGCTACCGTCTCTTGTGGTAAGCAGATGAGATTAGTACAGTATTTAACAGGGGGCTGTTTACTTATATCCCAAGACTGAGTCTTCCTGTTCGAGGCCTGCATTGCTCTCTCTGCAGCTGCTGCAGCGTGGTGGGGCTCCTCTGCTCAACCTGACATGGTGCCCTTGTCACTCAGGGACGAGTCAGGCATGACCCCCGCTGTGCTTCTAGTCATCCTTGTGTCCACATCAGACTGCTAAACAGGACAGGATTGCAACTTTGGCTTCACACAGCTGGACAGCAGCTGCAGTGGTTTTCTCCTCAACTTGTCCTTCTCAAAAGAGTCACAGCTTCCCATTAGGTGCCATCAGTTGAGCCAACATCTTCACCAAACAAATCATGGAGACACGAAGGCACCATCTCCGCCAGTGTCTTGGCACCCTTCCCACCAGCTGTCCTCCCCCAGCACTCTCAGGGCGGCGTTGCCCACAGGAGCTGTGCTCGGGCTCCATGACCAGGGTGAACGTGGAGGGTGGCTTGTGAGATCTTCCTCACTAGCACAGAGCAGGTGCAAGGGCTGATCCAAAATCGTTCTCCTGCTATGGCTATGATTTTGTCACTCCTATCAGTCTGCTGCCTTAAACTGTTACCTGCTTTTCCCTATGCTGAAAGCCAATCTTGCGTAGAGGAAACCACACAATTTTTCATAAGGAACATGGGAAAAAATGGAAGAAAACACAAAACATTTACATTGTCATTTAATGCAATCAGTCTTTCAGATACTATTATTCAGAGAGGGGGGAAGTAGAGAGCCTCCTGCTATCGTTGGCAATGACACTCAATTAAGCTGAGCATATCTAAATTATGGCTTTTAATTAAAAAGAGGCAATGCCTAAGATGGCACCAACATGTTTAAAATTTAATACATTTCACACCAGATGCTGGAGTCATCAACATAAAAATCTGTCGACAACATGTGCATTTTTAAAATGGGAAAACCTATTTTTAAAATGTCAAACACTTTAGAGTGATAGCAACACATCTAAGTGGCCTATCTGGTTTGATGAGTTTTCCATTTAACCATTCACAGATGAGAAAAACCTTTCTGAACATGCCCTTTTTTTTCTAATTTAAATAGTTATTTAACATCTAAATCTTACAAATTCTGAGTTTTCCCACCAGGGCAAATTAGAAGTGAAAAGTGTCACTTTAGTGAAAGTTAGGTTTCCTTTTTTGGTTGTTGTTTTTTCTTTCATTTTCTTTTCTTTTTTCCTAAGGAGACCCATTCGTCTCCCTTATTAACATAAATTTCTTATACCTTACCCATATGAATATGAAATCAAGCATGAAAGTTATAAAATCAGTTCATGGGTGCTTGGATAAAAATCTCTCTTCATTTTCTACTTCTTTTCCTTTTTAGCTTTATTACACTTAAATGTTAGGATAAACAGAGAATTACAATATTTTTTTAAAGACCTTAATTCTAAAAGCCAGATTGTCACTCTTCTAGCCTTTATCATCTACTCTGCAATGAATCAAAGTACCAATAGAAGGCAAAGAAAACCCAATTAGTCCTGCAGAGAATGGGAGTGTTGGGGTCTATTCTTTCTGCAATGAAAAAATTGGAAACAGAAATTAGGGACATATTGCAAAATATCAGGCATGACTTCTTCCCTATCAGTGTATAAGCTACCAGGGAGATAGAATATATCCAAGACCTTCTAAAAGAAGTAATTCTGAACCACTATTCTTCAAGAAAACATTGGTTTTCTGCCTCAGCTCTGAATGTCTTGTAACTCTTTCTGATGGAACAAGGAGGAGAGAATCAGAAAAACTGCCTTCTCCATAGCATCTGATGGACTAAACAACCTTTCAATTAATACTCCCCACAGTACAACCCACTCCATCATTTGCTTTAGAATGCACTAGCTCTCCCAAAAGTAGACATAAGTAATAAGATTACGGACATACAATGTCTAGACCATTATGTATACCATTAGGTTGGATGCAAAAAGGCACAACACTGACAGACATCATTCTGCCAAGCCTATTCAGTAAGCAGCAAATAAAATTTAGCTCTTCAAGATGAAGCAGCACGTCAAGGCTAAATTGCTTTCGAGACTGAGAAGATGCTAAAAAGATCTAGTAGCACTGGTAAATCATGTTATTAATACTCACTGTCTACAGACTGCTTCAGAGTTTATTCTCTTTCTTTGCCTAAAAAGAGCACCGATGTTGAAGAGCATCAGAGATGACACACGTACACATGCACACATGCTCAGAGGACAGCCCTTGTTTTTTGCATAAAGGAGGGCTGGTTCCTGCAGCTGGAGCCTTGCCTCCATGTATATTATGTTCTTCAGCACCAATCTTTCCTTCCTTCCTTCTTTCCTTCCTTAAACCAACCAGCATGGAAGAAATCCCACTGCTGGCTTCCTATCTTCCTATTAAGAGCCATCATCAAATCTTCTGTTACTGAATAAGCTTATGCAGAAAGCTGAAAAATGTCAACCACAAACTTTTATAATTGATTCCAATATACTAAATCAGATAGAATATAGTTTATATCCATGATTTCTCGGGAAAAAAAAATTAAACAGCAGCGTCAACGGATGATCTGATCCTACCACAAATGCTGGTATATTTATTTTCATTCTCTTGGATTTTTCTCTGCAGTATTTTGTAGTTTAAATAAGGTATTGCTGCCTTCCTCTGAGAGAATTAGTCAGGATGCAGGGTAAAGAATTAACATTTTGAATCTTTTGTAGAAGGCTACAGTTGGAGAAAAATAGGAAGAAATTGCATTCCCAACCCCAGGTTCACAAGCACAAGATTTTTCATTGATTTTTAGTAAGGTGTCACATATTCAAGTGCCAGTATTAAGCAGATAATACAGGCCTATCTATCCTCTGCATAACACCACGCTGTTATCAGTCTAGCCCAGGCCTTGGATGGAATCAGTTCACTGATGAAGAACATCTGAAGGAAGCTGAAACCATGTAAGACAGGGAAAAAATGGCACATGGAAAGCATTTTGAAGGGTCTGCAGCTATAATCTAGTCTCTGCGTAAAAGGATGCACATACAGGGGTCAGTTCTGTCACAGCTCGGGAGCAGTCTGATCCCTTGCTGATGTTGGGTTTCTTGTCAGTGCTTCTTGGCAAGAACAAACTTCCTTGAAGGAGAACTGAAGACTACTGACTGAACTCTTTCATAACTGGAAATACCATATTTATTCCATAAACTTTCCTGTATTTCAGTCCACGGGCAACATATATTTCTTTGCCTTGGCAAAAGCAATGTTCACACTACCACAAGACATTTCAGATATATACCATTTCCTTATGATTCAGAAAGAGAGACCAAGAGTGTGTCAAAAGTTCATTAAGCTGCTTAATGTGTTTCTGTGTAATGCTCGAAAGGTGACTGGCACATGAACATCCAGGCAGAAGGTGAGTCAATATTAAAAAATCTGGTTATGCACAAGGCACCTCTCATTTTACTGACATAATTCTGAGTGTGGCAATTTACAGTTTATTCGCAAAAATCAAGAGTCTCTACTGATATATGGAATTATATAGGTAGAGTACATTAGGAAGTTTGGGTGTATAGCCCTGTGATCTCAGGGACTACATCATACTCTTGACTCACACTGTATGACAGATTTCATAGAAAATGTGCATGGAAAACAATCAATGAACAATCGCGTTTACTATATAGCATGGAAAATATCTATGATGTGAAAAAGATGACATGTACATATACGTGAATAAGATTATTATCAAATAAATGACCTTATTTGATAGTCTTTTAAATTCAAATAAAGGATTCTAAATAAATTTCAAAACCCATCTCCATCATGAATCTAACTTTTTATGGATGTTTATAACTAACTTTCAACAAACTGTGACTGATTCTAAAGTAAAGTTTTGAAGATCTTCCTACCATTTTGCTCCCCAAAACAAATAAATGTAAACCTAAGTCTGTAGCAGAAATCTCATTGTCTTAAACTGCAGATACCTGCAACATGGTTTAATTTTTTTTTTTTGCATACTAACCAGAACAGTAGTGTACAACTGTAATGTAATTTCTGGTATTTTAATAATGAAAATAATTTCTACTTTAAGGCAGCTGGCACACTGGAAGTACTAAGCATAAGAAAGTTAATTTCAGTTCTGAATATGATAAACAAAGTCTATTAAATGAATATTAGTAAAAACTCAAATGACTCTTGCCAAGTTTTCTATATATATCTCCTGGGAAATAAATGCTATTATGAACTCAATTTCATTTTCATGCCCATAGTTTATCATTCTCAAAAATTAAAAAGTCTAGATCGGCTGAGAAATTTTTAAAACATTGTTTAAGATGAGAAACAAGAATATACCTGAAAGTGAGTATTCGCCTTTTAGACTTTCGCTTTCTCGGATTAGGAAGGCTCCTGTCTGGTTTCCAGGGTATGACAGTTGTCTCTCAGCATCTGCTCGTTTGATTGGGCCAAAAAACCATCTGAACAAATAAAAAACATTAATGTTACCAGTGAGTGAAACATACCAGGAAGGCAATTTAGCTTTTATAAACACACTGTATATTTACTAAAAGATAATCTGTTTTATGCTAATTAAATTCCAATAGCAGGAGGGAAAGAAGCCAACAAGAACTACACAACAAATTTGTTGCTGGAAAACATTGCTTACACATTTGAGTGAAATCTGCATTTTCCTGCTGATGAAAAGACCTACTGATTTTGAGGGAATGAGAATTCAGAAGTGACAGATTGGTTTTGTCCAGGAAAAATTCACCAAGAAATTTTGCCAAGGCTGCTGTGGCAGAAATTGATGTCAAGTCCATTGATGCCACTTGAACTATACAGAGGCGCAAGTACGTGCTAACATCCAGGCATCCTAAAAGTCAAAAGACTCCCAAAACTGCAGAAGGCCTCTCAGGTTCTGAGATGTAAACCACCCTGCAGCCTTCCTCATTCTGCTGCCACGTCAATATCTCAGGTGAGTTCCTGGCAATTTTTTGGCTCTTCTGCTGTTAGACAAACAAAACCAGTGCGCCCCCTGAGTCCTGGCAAGCATCTTAACAACCATGTTCTGTGAAAATCTACTCCTCTCTATGCCTTTAAAACCATATTTTTCCTTTCTCATTAACCCCTGTAGTTTACAAGGACTTGTTCCAGCAATAATTTTATAGTTTCCTCCTCTGGAGGTACTGTTCAGACCTTTGTGCTGAGTATAAATTGAATGGAAATAAAATTGAGATGAGTCAGCATTTTCAACCAGGGTGGCATTCAGCTTCCATCCAGCAAATGTAGAAAGCTCTTTCCAAGATTAGCTCCACCCCTTATTTGAAGCAAATACTGATAAATAGTTAAGAGAAATACGCCATATACTCACAGGGGAATTCCTTTTAAATTAATCATAGCTAAACCTATTATGCAAACTTTTAAGACAAATTGATGTATCACACCACACGTAAGTTGCCTATTTAATTTACTACTTGATTTGTCAATTACTAGGGAAATGTACAGAGGGAGTCATCAACAAACTACTTTAGTATCTGCAAGACTCGTAATTATGAAAAGGATTGGAGGAAATAAATGAGGACATTGGGTGACACCTTGGCTGAGCAAGCACCAGGAAATGAAAAATGGTTTTCAGTGAATAAAGAGGAAATAAAAAAAGGCAAATACAGACAGTGTTAACTCACGCTAAATATTATTAACAAAAGAAAATGAAGTCCAGATATTCCAGACTGCATTCCTGTCTTCTGACTTGAAGATGTTTTGGATAAAATAGTACTTGATACATATTTGGCAAGGAAAGGAATTTCATTAGAAAGACAAAATGTGTTAGCAATAATTTTTATTAGTTAAATGTGTTCATTAACTCAACTAATTAATTTAATTAATTCGTTAACTAGACTGTGGAAAACTAAGCAATCAATAAATGCTCAAATCCTTGACTGAGGCTCTTGTCAAAAGATTAAGAGGATAGAGCAAAAGTTCAACTTGAAATTCAAGGCCCAAAGAAAATGTTTGCCCTAAAAACTGAATTTAGAATCTTTCTGAAATGTCTAAATACACCTGCTCTGAGAATAACATCTGAAAACTAGCAAACTATATAATCTGAAAAAAATTGGAACTGATATTTTTCTCCCTGAACTGTAAGCTATTACTCAGTGATGTTTGAAGTGACTGATCCTTATAAGTGTGTGCAAGAAGTGTTTAACTTTGTCTCCTTTCTTCATGGGTTAAGAGGAGACCATCTTTTCAAAAGAATTTCATTTTGTATCAAAGCCAAAGGAGCTTCCAATGGATTGTTAGGAAGGTTGAATTTTGTGTTCAGGATAGTCAAAAGAATAGCCTTTATATGACCCAATGTTTTTATATACACTGCTAGGAACTCAAATTGCTAAATCAGAAAACCTGAGCAGTGAGTAATACAATGTACGCAGCAAGAGGAAACTGTTGGTTTATTTGGGAAATATAATTTAAAATAGTATTACACTCGTGCATGTAAAATCATATCTACAATATAGACTACAGTTTTGGAAAAATATCTGAGTGCATATTGTATTTTTGGCATATTTATCTGTTCCTATGACTTCAATATTTCAAACAACATGTTTATTTTCATTAGGTTGGAAAAACTTCATTTAAATCAATATGAATTTACCATTAAAGGTTATGTGGAGGATATGTAATCTGTAGGTTCTGACTCCAGATAAACTTAGCAGTTAAAAGGATCCTGACTTGCAAAATAGGATAATTAAAGCAACAGTATTTGAGACGGTAAGTGTAACTGAAGCAATTATTATGGAGAGTGAAAAGTGGACATACATTGTATATTATCTCATTTGCCTCCTTTATATGATCTGATTAAAATACTTCAGAAAAACATAATGAAAATTACTTTTAAGAGCACTTGACTATGGGACTCTTAATTCAAAGTCATTGGGTTGACAATAATAATCATACAGTACCAAAAGGAATAATCTCTTAATGTCAAAGCAAATAATCTAATTTGTTATTCACTTTTTTTTTTTACAAAAGCACATTTGAATTTAAAGTACTGTTTTCATTATAAATGGAAGTTTAAATTCCTTTTATAAAGCATGAAGGCCTTGTTTCAATTTCTAGCAATTGAACTTATGCTTCAAAAGGCTTAATATTTTAGTTCATCCAGAAGCATGTATCTTCGAGAAAAAAAGTATAAAGAGTAATAATGAATCAAAGTAGTTGCTCACCATGAGCTATTGTTCTGCAGGATAGGAAGGTCAGACCAAAACAACACCCAATCCTTAGTAAATCTATTTTTGTTTCATAGCTCAAAGACAGATGAAGATTTTGAAAGAGAACACTTGGAAAAACAGAACTAAACCATAAAGCACTGCGCATTGCACAAGTTACTTAACCAACACTTCCTCTGACTTCAATGTGCTATATTGGCAGTGAACAGTCCGGGAGAATCCTGAATGAGCAATTCATACCCACTGTCACTCTAAACTTCAGCTCGCAGCTGGATAACTTTGGGTCACAACTGTCCATGCAGAATCAGCAGTTTCCCAGGTATAGCACAAACAAGCACATTCAGACTTGGGCGTAAATTTCCATTTCTTGCAGGATCTGTCAGGTCAACACAGCACTAGTACTCTGTCAGTGAGATCCAGGAACGTGTTTTCCTGGCCAACATTGTCTCCAACACCCCGACTCCCTTTTTCAGTGTAGGGAGCCAGGTCTGCCAATTTGGGGATCGTTTCTAATAGCTTCCTCAAAATCTCTTGTTTCCACCATCATTCATAGCTCTCAGGAATCCCTTCATTAAAAAATCCAGGCTACTTCCAGGTCACTTCTGGAGGACTTTGGGGAAAGAAAAGATGATCTTCATGTAGATCCATAATAAACACAATCCTTACTTGGTGCACAGGGTGGCCAGTACTAGAATAGCAGCGAGGTTTGTGATGGTTTACCAGAGCATAATAATCCCATCTCTATTGGCCATCCATTGCACCGGCAGGTTTTTGGTCACAGGGTCATCATCAGGGATCATAGCAGGCTTTGCCAGGGCATGTTCCCTGACTGTGAAAGTATCACTGCTGAGACCCATACTCCTATTTTACAGTAGAGGAAAGGATATATCTTCATCAAGTTGAGTGTTGGCGGTTATACTAGAAAGGAAAATGTTTTAAGAAACTGAGATAGTGTCACCTACGCTCACCCCTGCCTCCCCATTCAGCTACGTTGAATTAAAATGGAGTCACGTGTTCAACAGAAGTCGATGGTGTTACCTGGCTCCATTATCATCTTTGCTTAGAAGCCCTCTCTCCTCCAGGGTGTAATGCACTGCTGATCGCTGTCTAAATGTCAAAGCCCCTTTTACCTGGCTCTGCTTTGTGTCTCCCTGTGCTTTGTTACATAAAAATCCACTAAAATAAAAATAGCTGCTTCTACTTCTGCACCTTTTTTTCTTATAATAGGAAGATATGGCAGGAACTTTTAAACTGGAAAGTAGAAGAGAGGAAGAGTACCATGGGCCAAGGGTTATCACATGCTGCCAACAGACTCACTAAAGCAAAGAAAGATAGGGAGGCAAAGTTCTGCAATGCTGTGCCACTGGTAAAGTTTCCAGTGTCTGGCAACATGCCTAGAAGAAGACAAAACCCCAGTAGAAAAAAAAAAAACACAAAAAACCACAAATATATTCCCATTCAATATAAGAGTATGCAAAATGAATTTTCTTCCCTCTGTTCCCTCCCATTACTGCAATATCTCCTTCCAATCCTATCAGTGTAATGCGCTCATTCAGGGTAGAGATTGAAGATTTAACAGATTTCAACTCATCCAGGAACTACAGGTCCTTTTCCTCTCCTGAAGTTAACTCTATCCAACCCTCAAAGTCAAATCTAACCAAAACGATTCCAGATGAAAATGCTCTCAGGGGAAACATGTTTTTGGCAGCTTACTGTTCCCTGAGCAGTCCTTTTAGAGTCCCCCATGCCCCCACTCCACTTACACTGGAGCTTTATGTTTGGTCTCTCCTAAATGCCTAACACACTAACTCCACACTCCAATGCAAGGTGTGTGCTGAGCCTTAGACAAAGCCCCCTCAGTCATGGGCCAGAAAAAACACTTCTTGGGACACAAGTCTTTTCTTGGGCAGACCCTTGCAGCTTTATTCAAGCTGGAGCTCTAGAGCTTGTCATTCTCCTAATCTTAAAACCAATCCAAGCCCTAACACTAATCCTAGACCTGGTTTGAGCTTTAGCCTAAAAGCTGCTTTACGCAGGTTTAATCTTCCTTGGGCAGTCCCTTAGCCGCTGTAGTCACACTGGAACTCTAGTATTCATCCCTCTCCTAATCTCAACCCTAGGCACTGGTTGACCCCTGCCAAAGATCCTCAGTCATGCCAAATGAACAAGCAACAAGGCATGGGCCAAGTGCCATGGAGGAGGACCTCTTGGCATGGGACAGGCACAAAAGTCCGAAGAGGACAAATGTTTCCTCAGTCTCAGCCTTCTTGGGTGGCCACTATGCTAGTCCCCTCCAGCACCAGCTCTAGTATTTTCCTTTCTTCAAACTCGGTATCTTGCTTTTGCATTGGAGCAACCACAGCCAAAGGCCCCTAGCTATAGTCCAGGTGAAAAAATTGGTTACTGAAGAAAGTTTTTGTCAGCATACTCTTTACTCGGGCAGCCCTTTTGTAGCTGTACTCCAACAGGAACTCTGAACTTATGATTAAGGGTTCTGTGTGCATCACCCTTTGGGATGTGGGTAAGATCTTCATCACAAAGCCAAACACCAACTCTGAACTAACAGCTACGATCTTCGGTTTTCTTGGAAATTTCAGCAGATCCCTCACTGCTTTTTTGTTATCTACACTCGGGACCAGCAGAGAAAAAGAAGTGGGAGTTCTACATCACCCTTTTCCATTAGGGCTCACCAGAGAACAGTTTCCTACTCTTATCTTTCACTTTTACTTAGATTTAATACGCACAGGACCAAAGTCAGAATTAGCTCCACAATGTCCAGTTGTAGGACACTGGAGGCAAGATAAGGCTAATGGTAGAGGTCTGTGACATACTCTGAATTTTGTGAACGTCCAACTAGAAGGGAAAAACCTGAGGGCTGACTCAGCAGAAGATCCAGTCACATACAGAAACCATGATCATTACAGTAGGAATTATGGGGGAGGAAAGGAAAGAAAATTGCTGAGGACTACATGGCAAGGTCATTCAAAGAGCATTGAGGCATAACAGAAGAAATAGCAGGAAATCAGTCACATGAAATTTGTTTTCAAAGATAACTGAAAACATTAAAATGGACAGCATGATCCTGTCCTGGATCAGCACTTCGTGGCATGAGGGCATCTCACTTCTCATTTTTCATAAGGGCTTGCAACTGGGATCTACGCTCTCAAATTTGGGCAAATCTCATGAGACCACTAAATCCCAGCAGCAGGGAGGGTTTGTTGCGATTCCTGTGATTCCCAGACAGAAGTGTCCATTACAGAAGAAAAGATGATGACAAACAGGTTAGCTGGCCCTCCAGAAGATTAGCCGGAGTGTGTTAACAGAGTTTGTCGTACTAGGCTGTGAGAAGAAGAAAAGATTTCTTAGACTGAGAAGAGCAAAGAGTTACTGCAATTAGAGTGAAAGCCTTGGGTGAGAACAGTGCAAAATAGATACTATATATATTGAAACCAAATATATCCCAGTTTCTTCTGGAATGCAGAAAGCTTGTGAAACAGCTAAAAGAAATAAAGAGAAGCTTCAACAGGATATAAAGTTTGTATTTTAAGTATCACAAATCCTACAGTCATAGAAAAGTGTAACTGTAAAGTCAAGAATGCCAAAGTTAGGAGAGGACAATATTAATATAACTTTCATGGCCTCAACTCAGCCATTTTCAGGAAAATCTAGTATGATACCATCTTTAATTACACGGTCATATCCAGTGCTTCCTATGGTGTTAATAAGAATGCTGCTCACTCAATAGTTACCCTCTATTTTGTTTTGTCATTGCATAGATAGAGTTTATTTACTGTACTTTATTTGGTCTCTGCTCTCAATACAAGTTACAAAATTACATGAATGGCTAATTTCCTAGCAGCTTCCATTGTAATGTTCATGATGATAATATCTGAATGCTTTACAAACATTGATTGATTTCTTTTTGTGGCACCTCTGCTTGTAAAATATTTTTTTACAGTGGAGAAAAATCACAGAAAGGGACTAAGGCAATAAGACATTAGAAGTATTTTCTACCAATTTTGGATGTCCAAGTTGAAATGCCTAGGACCTACCTTTCAGGGAATTTAGCATTGTACAGTATGTAGTAGTTTATTGGGAGAGCAATAGCTGCTAAATTTCGTGTGTCAGAAGAGAGGGTAAGATGCACGGAAAGCTAAAGAAACGAAGAGACAGAGAGATCCTTCAGGGTCTTATTCGACGACTTACATCATATGACCATCCTGTGACCACGGCCCTTACTCAGCACATGGAAACCTGAACAGGCTCGTGTGCATCACTCTTTGCTGCTGTCACCCGTACAGGACAAAGAGGACTGCTGAGCCAGCTTTTAATCCATGCCAGGTTTGCAGTCTGCAGTGGGTAAACAGTAGTGCAGGAGCGGGGAGAGAAGTTTACCAAGGGTGCCACCAATATGTCCTCTCTGTGGCAGGAGGAAGGCTCCAAGAGCTTACCGTGTTTTTCTCAGATATCAAAAATCTAGAACTCGGCTGTCAAATTCTAATGAATATGCTCAGTTATATAATGTGCAATTTTATTTTCAAAGGCTTGGTTAGTTTGAAGCAGAGTTTTCTTAGCAAAAAAAGCATGTTTTTAATATAACAATCTCTCTTACAAAACATCAAGCCCTTCCTCCAAAGTACACGCACAAAGGATTTCTCTTATTGTTCTGAGCCAGGTTTTTTTGCTTTCAGGGAGAGAAAGAGGCGGCCTGTGCCCTGTATCAACCCTGGAAAATTCACATCCAACCAGGTAAAGCCTGGAAAAATTATAAACAATTAAACAAGCTCTTATGATAGAAAATATTAGGCTGCCTTAATTATGAAGTAATATGATTACTCTGAGAGCTGACATTTCAAGAAATTAGGAAATATCACTGCAAAGATGAAAGCTTTCCAGACATAACATAGTTAAGAAACAGATGTGCTTTACAAATGACAAACCGCATGCGTGAAGGAGAGCGTGGGAGATGAGTGCCGACTGCTTCAATTTTCCTTTTATAGTCTACAGTGAACCCGATGATGGCATTTGGGGAAAAAAAAAATCACAGAAAAATCTATAGACAGGCTAAACCATGAAGATGAAAACTTACAAAATATTTCCCTCCTGAGCATTTTCAAAGACACAAGCCTTCCCAGATATGGCACAAGCATCTACATAGTGAAAGGTCCAGGATTACTTTAGGGCTTACAGGCTTTCACTGTACAGAGGCTGGAAAACATAAGACGAGGCTTCAGGTCCTTTGGAAACAGAGCTCTTCTTCTTTACTTCCTTCTACAGGCTTGCCTGGAATTGCTTTTAATGCTTTCTCTCACTGTCATTTATTACCAGATACTGAAGGACTCATGTCAAGGACAAAATTTAAGAGGAAGGAACTTAAAGCTAATGTTAAAGGAATGCATAGGGCACTGCAAGAGGGAGGGAGAAAGCAGGACCGTAAAATTTCAAAGCTGAGAGTACCATAGAATAGTATCACGTGGATGGAGGGTGAGATGGGAGAAAGTCAGAGGTGATAGCCAACAGTGAAGAGAAAATAAAACCAAGTCAAAACCAAGGACTGCATTTATTGCCTAAGGGCTATAACCTGCTGCTGCCTGAGCTGCTGCACCTGCTCAGCAAATGCTGGTTTCCAGCTTATCCTGCTCCAGCAGGGCATGTGTCTTTGGCAGCAGTTTCAGTCCTCTTTGCGGAAACAATTTCACAGAACATCTCTGGAACCAATTTCACAGAGTAACTCTCACTGTTAGAACTGCACTCTACAGATCTTTTCCCTTTCCCTTTCTTAGTTCATCACACCACTCATGTTTGTCTGCTAAGAGACAAACATTCATTTTATCATGTATTGACTAGAGGTCACCGCTAATGTATTGGTTTAAACCTCACTCACCAAAGGACCATCAGCAACAAGTGAGTCAGAGGAAGTCTAAAAAAATGCTTCGGTAAAACCAGTCTTCTGTATCTACATAAGTAAATTAGTTAAAATCTTACCACACTGCAAAAAGTATCTGGCTTGGACAACACTTGAAATAAAAGAATCATTTAAAGTGTACTTGCATAGTGACACAGCTTAGTTCCGATTACTTATTTACCTTAATGAGAAACTAGAAATTCAGGTTTTCAGGGATGGTTATGCAGGGCAGCACACTTAACTTTTCACAATCACAATGAGTTTGTTTCATACGTAAAGATCTGAGTCATGTAAATTGCTCAGATCCTTGTTGAATAACCAATCACAAACTAAAATGAGGGTGAACCATTGTGTGTGGGACCTGGAGGTTCCGAGTCTTTGCACAATGACAGCGGGTGGGATAAGTTGTTTTTTCTTTCTACAGTGGAAAACATAGAACATGGGAATAGTTGTGAAAAACTAAAGGCTCATTTTTATACTATGTAAGTGGCAGAGATCTATCAAAGCGACAGAGCAGTGTTAGTTTATGTTATGTATGTAGAAGTCTGCCTGGATGTTTGAAAGTGATAGTCTGTCTGCAGCAACACACCGCAAGTTCCACTGTATTTTCCATATTTCGAGATAAACAGTGTGATTCTTCTTTAAATAACCATTACAACGTGAAATACGCAGTTTTGGAAAATAACAGATCCCATTTTGCTCTTGGCTTTTGGATAACATGTTGCTAAAGTTCTTGTCAACAGATTATAGCTGACGAGTTGGCGTTCCTCCATAAATACTAAATTTATGTTTGACTTGAGAGAGTTTTGTTGGTGAGATGGTAGAATATAACGGGTGATAATGGAAGACACATAGAAGCAAAAAAAAGGGAAAGAAAATGAAGTTATACTTCTCATATATTTTTAAACAAAATATTATAGCTTAACTTCCATTTGAAAAATTTTCAAATTGAAAGTTTTTTAATTTGTGTTGTCAAAGGGAGTTTATATCAAAATGCAAGCATTTTTTATTTTAATTTTGTTCATTTATCTGAAAACAAAATACAGCCAAGTAGTACGCCTCATTTTATTTTAGGCCATGTTAAATATTTTGATTTGACACAAAACTGAAATGCAGGATTCTCAAGAAACATCACCGCCTCTCTCTTCCAGGAGAAGGAAGCCATTTTTCCTTTCTCTCTTCCCATACTCATGAACATGAGCACTAGGACACAGGCGATACACTCATCCACAAAACAGGGTATCTTGAGTTAAAACAAGGCAATTTAAACATATGCCTCTAGCACACTACAGTCACTATTTGGCTGGAATATATAACATTCATAGATGCTTACAAACAGTAATTTGGAGAATGTACCATTGTAACAACAGAGGTAATCCTTTTGGGACTGAACATTAAATGAGCTACCACCAAAATCGGGCAGAACCTTTGCTACCATTTCTTTTTTGAAAGATGGAAAATTGAACGTTATTGCCTGGAAAAAAAAAAAGTTTTATACTCCTAGACTCAGGGACCAGATTCCCACACTTATATTGTGTAGTGCTTTTAAGAAAAAAATTGTTTGACTTTACTACTCACAAAAAACTCAACACTAACTCTGAAAAATAGCTTACTCCACACAATCCAAATGACTGCAATGTAACCATAGCAAATGTGTGAAACAAACACCCTGCCCTGGCAGACCGACCTTGTGCGTACCTGAGATCCAGAAGGAGATGCAGGTTGCACTAACAAATCACCAGGGTGCCCAGTTGAAGAAACTGCAGGAGATTATTAGCTCATGAGAAGAGGGCAGCAGATGCGTCAGAAAAAAGGGCTCTGAGCCTCTGAAGTCTGTTTTGGTCTAAGAAATATCTTTGGTTTGTGTTACTCTGTTGTTTTTGTTAAAAACAATAAGCTGTGCCCTAAAGAAAGGGTCTGCCAGGGCTTTAGCGACTTTTACAGTAAGTAGCTGTGTGGGATTGTTTGGACAAGGAAACGTTCAACAGTGAGTAAGTGTGGTAAAACCCACCACAAAGGTACGCATTTCCTCTTACAGTCAGAGTAAATTTAAAGTCTGGTAAACGTAAACACACAGATTACTTGGGCAGTAGTCTAAAAAATCCATGGCATGTGGTGTATAAACCTTTTTAGTAAGTACTTCGGTAGGCGATAACTGTACTGTCGTGTGTTTCTGTTGTAAGAGATTATGCATAACACAACATTAATTTTTCAATAGTTGATAACAGCAGTTGACTGTGCTGCAAACATGAAAATTAATTTGATCTGAGTCTGCTTCAGAATGACAAACCATTGCAGCTTTGGCTACTCTTGCACTCTGTAATGACTGGGAAGTGATTGACTATTTCTCCTCTAAGGATAATATTACAAGGCTAACTTAGGATAACTCACCCAATACTAGTTTCACTGCACCACAGGAACAAAACACAACAAACTGGCAACTAAATCACAATAAACCACCAAACAAATCACAATCAGATAGAGTTAATTTGTGGAAATCTCCATTAAAAAAATCTCATCTTCTGAGCCCTCATTTCACTATTGCATAATTACATTCAACATTTGCATTTTTTCTCCACAATACTGGTCATCTGAATGTTGTATTATTTAATCTGCTCTGAAGTTCTTCTCTGTGAGAAAATAAACAGTAGATGAAAGTTATATTGTACTACTTTTTCTGCAGTGTTTTAGTTACATAAGTCCCTGGTACTTCTCCAATACTGAAGACTAAAGTCAATGAAAGTTTGTTCCCAGTAGTGGCTTTGTACCTGGATAAAGACTTCATTGTCTTTAATACTTGTTCTAAAATAACTTGTCTTTGGAGTCAATGGAAAGTTGACATTGACTTTAATGGTCATTGCTTTGGGACATTGGGTGTGAAATACAGCCATAAAATCACCTTTCTCAAAAAGAAAAACCTAACACCTTAAAATGTGTTCCTTAGACCCTACTTCTGCTGCAGAGAGTCTTCCAAACAGCGCTGTAACATCTTGCATCAATGTCAGTAGTGCTTGTATGCATTTGTTAACACATAACATGAACAAAAGTACTGATATACTGCCATAATATACTCTAAAAGTAGAAATAACTCTGCTATACATATCTGAGGAACAAAACAGAAACCTTGAGGTAGCCTTAATGTTACCATGGTAGAGAGAACACTAATAACATCAATCGATTTAACATTAAGGGAAACTCAAAAGGACAAGAAAATGTTCAATCATACATTCACTTAAACCATTACAGCTTCCAAAAGCACGCAATTGATTTTCTTGAGAAAATTATTCCTGAGGAATTATTTTCTTTTCTCAGAGGGAAACTCACCTCAGCACAGAATACATACACCCTCTGAAAGAAAAAGTGCCCTGCTTGCCTGCACAGGACACTGGTGGCAGAGCAGGTATTTCTGTCCATTTTGTTCAGAGGACATCCACTTGGGCACAGACCTTCTCAGCCCATTGCCAGCAGCCTGAACAGACTTATGCCCTAGGTCAACTCTCAGTGGAGGAAAACCAGGTCGCCCCATCCCCAGGGGCACTTGGAAAGGAGCTCTGAAGCCAGGTGACCCTAAGTCAAAGGACGCCTCTTTCAGGTGGGAAAAAATTTCTTAGCCAGAGTCTCCCAATTTTCAGGGTAAACTTTCCAGGGTGACAGATGGGAAGGGTGACACACTAAAGACACGTTTGACTTCCAGAAGTTAAGCTGGACCCCACTGAGCTCCATATTAGTGTGTGTGTTATCAGCCCAAGACCCACAAACATGATTTCTTTTCTAAGGATCACAACACAATGTCAAAAAAGGTATGTCAGGATCAAAAGAAGTTTCTGGATGATTTTTCAAACATTTTAGCTCTCATTTTCTCTTTTTTCTTTTAAGATCTCATTTTTTAGATCTCATTTTCTCTTTTCTTACCTTACAGGTATTCGGAGAACTAATAATTATCTTACCAAACTAATCAAGTTGTCATTCTGAAATGGCAAAAAACATCAGGTGGCTTTCTATGGATAAAAACGTTACTCATTTTTCCATGTCACTGGCTGAGAATATATACATACTTCCAAACATTCATAAATCTGTAGGACTCTGGCAAAAGCAGACAACACTAGGAACAGAAAGCCAAGACTCTTTTTTGAAGTAGAGATAGAGGAGACAACTAAGGGTGTTTAGGAGCGGCTGCCTCCTCCAGCCGCTGTGATCCAGGGGCCTCCTGCTCAGCTGCTGGAGCTCAGCCCTGGGACACGGGGTCACTGTCCAGGCTGAGGGATGTGGCCACTGCTCTCCCGTTTGGAGGTTCAACCAGTGGTGAAGCTGAGCACGAGTCTCAAAGACACACAGACACACAGACACGGCCAGTGACACAGATCGCCTCAGACAAGGTGCTGCTGAAAGCAGCACCCATGTACGGGACTTGCATAAAACACAAGCACAGTTCCCTCATCATCAGCAGCAGCCGCTGGTAGAACCAGAATCACAGAATCACAGAATTGTTGGAGTTGCAAGGGACCTCTAGAGATCACCTAGTCTAACCCCTCTGCTAAAGCAGGATTGCCTAGGGCAGGTCACACAGGGTTGTACCAAGGCAAGTTTTGAAAGTCTCCAAAGAGAGACTCCACAACCTCCCTGGGCAGCCTGTTCCAGTGCTCAAAAGTCACTCTGCCCTGGTCCCAGCTCCTTTTACCCCCACTTGCCTCACGCATGGCAGTCCCCCCAGCAGCTGGTTTCAACATGTACACCAGTCACCAGTGGCCAAGTTTCCTACCCAGTCCAGACTCTGGCATTGAGACCCCACTTGCTCCAGATCCCACACGACAGGCCAGGGGCACCTACAGCCCAGCTCTGACTGCAGTTGCTGGCACAGTACTGAAGCGAGGGCCTGATGGAAATTTCCTAGCTAAAAGACTTTTAACAAGCAGCAGCAATGAACTATGTAACAACTGCATTGTGAGATGGGTATGCACACACATCATAATGCTCTGAGCAGGACTTATCTCAGGGAATGGAATGCCAGGCTATTAGGAGATAAACAGGCATGGGGTGCCCCAAGACTGCTTGTCAGCAACAACAAGGGAATACAGGCTATAGTTCACCAAAAGTATGTCCAGCAGGTCTAGAGAGGTTCTCCTCCCCCTCTACTCTGCCTTGGTGAGACCACACCTGGAATACTGTGTCCAGTTTTGGGCTCCCCAATTCAAGAGAGACAGGCACCTACTGGAGACAGTCCAATGGAGAACTACAGGGATGATTAAGGGACTTGAACATCTCTCCTACGAAGAGAGACTGAGAGAGCTGGGGCTGTTTAGCCTTGAAAGGGGATGGCTGAGAGGGGACCTTATTAACGTACACAAATATCTGAGGGGTGAGTGTCAAGGGGAAGGAGACAATCTCTTCTCAGTGATGCCCAGAAATTGAACAAGGAATAATGAGTTTAAGTTAGAACATAAGAAGTTCCACCTCAACATGAGGAGAAATTTCTTTACTGTGAGGGTGACAGAGCACTGGCACAGGCTGCCCAGAGAGGTTGTGGAGTCTCCTTCTCTGGAGACTTTCAAAACCCGCCTGGATGCGTTCCTGTGTGGCTGCCCTAGGGGATCCTGCTCTGGCAGGGGGGCTGGACTAGAGGATCTCTACAGGTCTCTTCCAACCCCTGACATTCTATGATTCTATGATTCTAAAACAACACAGTGATGAGGAGGATGAAGTAAATGACCACCAAATATCTCTGAAGCCCATGAAGAGACTATAATGTGCATGCAGGAGTGGGTGTTGCAACTGTTAATCATTTTTCAGAAATACCACGAATACGTACATATAACCTCCATGTAAGCTATGCATCTGATTCTCTAGGGCACGCACATAGGGTGGAAGCAATCCCCCGGTGCGTCCAGTGCTGCAATAAAGAATACCTGCTTAATAGTCACAAAGACTATCAAGTCCTGATTTTGGCTTTTCACGGCATCAGTACCCAGTCACACCAGTGTCCCCAGTAGCTGGCACTTAGTCCTTGCAGCACTCACACATGGGACAGAGGGTAGGATTACCCAGAGATAGTGAGCAAAGAGAAAACAGGACAGCGTCTGATCATTTTACATGTGAACAGTGTCTTTTATAACCCTTTCTGTCTACCTTCTTTGTTCCTCGCTGATCTCTTTCCCTTAAACCTTGCTTCATCACTTGACACAGCCCCACAGACCCCTGTCCAACATTCTGGACCACCGGGTTTGCATCTTTATCAGTTGCAATGTCCAAGTTTGCCTGCCATTTCTCGATAGCCCATCAATTAGTGTGACTGAGAGGGTTTATTTCTGATTATTGTCTTTGTTAACATCAATCAGTGAGGTTTGGTGTCTCTGTGTGTTTGTGTCCCTCCCTTTCCTCATTGGCAAGGTCCTCAGATACTCTTTCGGAAAAGGAAATGTGTAGAAATATGTATTCATACATGGTTTAAGTGATAAAGAAAAGGGATGCATTCATGATTAATATTATGCTTGTTCTTCTGAAAAGCTGTTTCCAGATGGATTCTAGGTATGTCTGGAGAATTAAAAACTGCAAAGATGTAGATTTCCATTCTAATCTCTTTCAACTCTTACAGGTTTTTCTAATGCAGTTATGCGTGTCAAGACAACTCTGAAGAAGAACCAGCTTCTCAACTAAAGAAGTTTAATCTCTTATTTTTAAAGTTCTGACGCAAGAATGATCTTCAAATGGCACACATAGTACTATTTAAAAGTCACCGAAAATTATTTTTCGTCCTACATGTAGTAGTAAATATGTAATTTTATTTTGTCTTTTTAAAAATATCTTAAATATCACCTAATAAATTATATTCTTTCTTTGCTATGCATACTTTGCTTGAAAACTTGAAAAGGAGCAAAATGTTTTATTACAGAAAAGCATCTGAATCATGATTAAACATATTTTCTCTATTAATCTGTTTTAAAATTAAAATGCAGATAAATTTTACGTTGACTGAACTTGGCTGCTGGAAGGCTGCATCGTGATTGTGATATTTGCACGAGGCATTTCTGCTATAGCCTCATGTTAGAAGGTAATGTCTGCAAGATAATAACAGGATACATCCTGGGTTAATAACAGGATACATCTTTGCTAGGAAGCAAAATGGATGAGTAAACCTGTGAAGACAAAGTCACTGAGCTCTGGAGCCCGGACTGACTCAGGTGCATTAGGATGATGGGGCCGATAGTTGAAGTGTGTAAAGGACCGATCCCTGAAGCTCCCAGGGACCCGTGCAGCGCTAACATTTCCTTTTGTGCCTATTCATTTTGAGCATGACTAAGCAATCACCAATCCAGAAAAAAAAAAAGCCAAACACTTGTTTTGAAACATAAAACTTTCTGCAGAGGTGAGATGGTTTTTTTGTGAGGTTTGTTTTTTGTCTTTATTTTTTTCCCTAATAGCTTGGTCTTTGCCCACAGACAGAGATAAAGAATTGTGCAATGTCAACACCTACACTTTTGCTAAACAGACTTGACAATAGGTCTGTAATTAGACATGGTTGTGATGTACCCTCTGACATTGCTTATACAACAGTTCCAGTCTCTGGTGAAGTACAAAGGGAACAGATCAAAGAAAGTGGATGGGCCTGCGCACTTTTCATAAAATCCTTTCTGAAACAGAATAGAGGGGCTACAGGGGCCATTGGTTTGGCCTCATGGGGTATCTCTTACATTTTTATGACTTAATCCCTTCAGCCCCAAAGTCTTCTATAACCAACAGTGCTTTTCGCATGTGACAAAATAATTCTTCACAGAGATACCTGACCTAGTTTGTCTAAAATCAGCCCAGCTTTGGGACTTCTTAGCCTGGCTGAACTGTTGGTTTCTATTTTTCAGTTCTAAACCTGCTCAGAGATCACTGAGCTCTGCATTGTGCTGAGCTGAGAGCCATCAAAGACAACTATTGAGGAAACAGTCACCATTGTACAATACCTGGTGAATGTTTTTGCCAACAACATTGCTCAAAACCAACTAATCTAGGCTAGTACACACAATGCTTATTCCTACTGAGTCAGAAGAAAAAACATCAAACAGGACTATTGAGTTATTCTGACCAGTATGTGGTCTTTGTTTTTCTAAAAAGCACTGTAAAGACCACGTGGGTTTCACAGTGCCATAAGAAAAGCTAATTGGCTATGTTTGCAGATTTTAAGGATATTGTTTCTGGTCTTCATGTGATTCATTGTCAAATCTTTCACAACGAGGAAAGGGAAATCATTATATAATGATTATAATGTCTAAATTATACATTAATTTCAAATAAAGACAAGGTAGGAATTTCTTCATTTCTCAGAATTTGAATAGGCAATGTATATTTAGAAAACCACATTGCCAGAAAATAGGTGTCCTAAATTATATGAGTTTGCATGAACTGCTAATCTACAATGCCATAATTCCTTCCACCTTTCGGAGCAGAAACACACATTTTCTGGATATGGGTACACGCATGGATGTGTAAATGCTGCTGGTACTTGACAAAATCTAACATTTCACAGTTTTGTAAATCATCTTTGTTTGTGTTCAGCGTATATTTGTGTATTTAGAAAATTAGCGGAAGTGAAGAAAAAGTTTGAGATGTGCTTGAAGGCAATACTGGAATGCTCAGTCACAAGTAAAGAAGCTAAGTGATTAAATTCATAGTCTTTTTCTAGTGTGAAAGCATTTAAATCCAAGAGGGGCACTCCGAAACACACATGGCAGTTCCAAATTTTGGGTACTTCAGATGCCATGAACACAAGGTCAAAAAACATTAAAAGCATGATCTTTTGGCTTTGCAGTACACACCTTGTCTCACAGGACTTTTTGCATGGTCTTAACAGTATCAGTGTTACACACTTTCTCTAAGCTCTGTATGTGTACAGGTGCATGCACACACAAAAGCACATACATAAAGTATATCAGCTGAAAGACAAAATGGAATTTCAAACAAGTCCTTATTACAGCCATTTCAATGATTTGCAATAAATAAATGTCTTTGTGATAAACCTACCAAAAACTAGATGAGAATAACTTTTGTTGTTAACAGGTTCCAAGAACGTGAGAACAACCTACTACTGCTTTGTGTAGTTGTATTAGCAACAAAGAGTTTTCACAAGTTCATCTTGGTACAACTGTCCGGAAATCACAGTGGATTACATTCAGTTTTCTGAAGTGTTCAGGAGAATCTAAGGTTTCAGTTTAAAAAGAGCCCCTAGACATTTTGGCTCTAAATACCACTTTGAAAAATGATCCACATGAACCAAAGAAATCCCTTAAGCCTGACTTTGCAGAAAGTCTGAAACAGGTCAGCCCAGGGAATGCTTTATTCTTCGCGTATAGTAACTCAGATTCAGCCAATGCATGAAATAGTTAAAGCTGAGTCAGGTCACAGAAGGTGAAGGAATTACGGAGATTGACAAAAATAACTTACAAGTCACTTCTGCTTTCAAATGGTTGCCTAAAAAGCTCATTGTGGAATTGACTGGTGAGGTTTCATTGATTAGGTCTGGGGCTCGGTTTCCACCAGCTGGGAAATACTTGTATAAGAAATCTCTCTGAAATAAGGACTGTTTCTGAAACTGGAAAAAATTAAAAGTAATTGCTGTGATCTTCTTTGACCTAACCTACTAGGAATTTGTGTGGAGTTACTTCCCTCAGCACAGCAGTCTTATGTCAGTAATGTTGGTATGAGCATATGGAATAAACTTGACTTTCAATAAACAGCCAACAGGTCCATTGAGATGGCAGGTGAGAACCCCCTCTAAGCACACTCTTCTTTTTCTCTAGAATAAAAGAATTTATGTCACTCCAATGGTGAAGGGTTGGTTTAATTTATTTTTGCTTCATTAAAATTAACTGCACAGGTGGGCTATATTTGTTGTCCGTGACAATTTGCACTATGTCATTTTTTGTTTAGCTAAAACAACTGGCAGTAATAAAACAAGGGCAGGTGAATGTGTTACTATGGTTTCTGTTTATAGTGCAGGAAAACAGGCACAGAAAGAGCACAGAGACAGGAAGGTCACACTCTGCCATGGAAATTTAAATCTTTAATTCAGTTTTTGATATTAGTTGAATTGCTCTTTCTGATCATTCTTTGCTGGACACGCAAGTAAAATTATGTGACTCTGTCTTCAATTGCATTTTTTGCATTCCTTTTTCTAAAGGTTATGTGTCTGAACCCAGAAAGAGCACTCCAAAGTCACGGGATGTGGCAGCTGCAGCCTCACTCAAACTTCCCTCGAAATGAAAAATCTGTCTGTCTTGTGGTTTTGACTGCTACCTGTGATGCAGAGAGAAAAAAGCACCGAGTGTTCTTACAGCTGCTAATTTATCATTAGCATTGGCTGTGTCTGCTTTCAGTCAGATACCAAGTGAAAAAAACATTTTTTGTAGTAACAGTTTTATTTCCTCACGAAGTGGAGGTTCACTGTGCGACCATGGTTTGCTGGACAAATGCTTCCACTCCCTGGGTGCCTTGTCCCACTTATCCCAGGTCAGGCCAGGAGAACACACCTGTTTCCAGGGACACTGCACACAACCCCTTTTGCAATCCCTCCACCTGACAGGTTGTTGTTAGCATAAGGAGCACCACAGGTGCTAGGAAGGATCAGCAATAAGAAGATGCTTTACAGGTAAATACAAAAATGAAGAGCCTTGTTTCCTGAGTCTTTCCAAAAACAGCCTTCATGGTAGCAGCTGTTGCATTTCTTGGACATATTTAATCTTACACTGAACCCAATTGGACAGCAATGCTGCAGCAGGCAGAACCCAAGCCAGGGATTTATTTTTTTTACTCCTTCCCCTGTTCACACAGATTGTTACTGATTATACTCACGTCATTCACACTGGAGCGGATCACTCAAGCCACAGGAAAGAAAGCAAGAGAAACTGGTTTTTAACAAAGTATCATGCACAAAGAGAAAATGTTTGACTTTTGGCATAACTTAGTCATAAATATAAATATATTAGCAAAACATAGTACAAAGTCTCCCTTCAATCTTAGCATACAATTCCTACCAATAAACTTTGGTCTGAGGACAGAAATACAGTAAAGAAATCTCATTCTTCCTCAGTTCTGCCTGAACATTCTGATAGCAAGTGTACACAAAAATTCCCTTTGTTAAAAATAGTATTTAATTTTTGTTTTCCTCAGACAGGAGATATTGCACATCCTTTATGCCCTTTCATCCAGTTATTGATCCACCTTATCAGCACTACCTCTGTCATATTGGATGGAGTCAAAGAGACCTCCAGGAAGAAAAACTGTTATCTAAATGAGGACAAGGAAGACAAGTTTCTCGCTTTCTTACTTTACTTCATTATTTTTCTTACCAAGGAAAAGTTCAAAAAAAGCCTTTCTCCTTGAAAAAAACCACAGACGCTTTAGTGAGGAGACAAAATGGGCTGCTGTGGCCCTTGCTGAGGACAAGCAACTACCTAGCATTTTCTTCTGCCAGAGTGGACAGCACAGTTCCAGATGGACTTTCTGATCTGTAACTGTCTCTATAAGAAAGACCATGTCAAACTATTGATAAAAAAGGACCAGACACAGGTTGTTATTAATAATCCAGAAGGCTATACGCAAAATGGAAATCATTATCAAAAGAAATCTGACGGGTCGCATGCAGCTTTCAGGCATATATTGGTTAGACTTATATAGAGGGTCTGTCATCTCTAAGCCATTCCATGATTTATAGACTATTTCATGCCCCTCTACCCCTTTACTTAAGTGAATTATGAAGTATCTATGCATATGAATGTAATTTTTCAAAAAGTTTAAATAAATGGTGAAATCAGCTACTAAAGAATATAGTCAGTTTGGTTTTCTTCCCAAGCTTCCTAAGAATTATACCATGAATCAGGTCTGTTTCCCAAAACAGTTTTAGCCAGTTTATCTTGATCTAGTAAGATGGAGAAACAGTCCAGAAATAAGCTAAAATTCCTGTTGTCTCTGCAGATATGCAGAAGCTAGCTGGTGCTAGAAAATGTGCATTCAACTGTTGATCAGCTATGCCTGGCAAACATTGCAAAGCATAAACAACCCACTGCAAATACATGGTATATATGCATTTTGGCACGTGAACAAGGGATTGTAAGTCTTTCATTCTTTGTCAGTTCTGTGCTGGGACCATAAATGACTGGTATAAAGGATGCAAGGATGCAATAAAAACTTCTTCTATTTCCACAAATGTCTCTATCTAACAGTGGCCATGAGCAATTGGCCAACACTAAGGAGGAGAATTAGTTAAAATCAAAATGGAAGAAGCTAAAGTTTGGGCAGGCAATATGCATTTTAACTAAAGAGACATTAGAATAACTTTTTTTATGCTCATTCTTTTACTTTAGGGAAAACAAGAGGTAGTTCTTTAAACCATCATTATAGTTGCTCTTACTGTTTCACTAGGATAACAAGAGGTGTGAAATGCAGAGAGCAGGCGAAAGGGAATTCTTGCAGGAAACTGTAGCAAGGAGTATTCCAAGTGAATGCAAAGCAAAAAAATCTTCACCATGAGGATGAAAAGCTCAACTGGAAATGCTTGACTAAGCAAACAGGTCTAACTTTACTTAGGCCATGTTTGAGCTGCGATGACTGCTTTAAATGTCCTTCAGAGGTGCTTTCCAACCTGAGTTAGTCTATTATTGTACATGTGTGACCTGACAGCAGACAGTCTTACACACATATGAAAATCACTAAAGCCAACTGACTTAGAACATTTGAGAAAAGACAGCATGTTTAGTCACAATAGTTTTGGTACAAACTGTACAAAACTAAAAACTCATTTAGGAGAAATAACTCCATCTGAGAGCTGTAAAAGCTCTCTATTTTCTCCTCTCCAAGTTGTTCTAACAATCTGTAAAAAAAACCACTTTTGCTAAAGCTTAGTTTTCATTAATAAAGGGAGAAAGGTATAGGAAGGGAGTAAAATAAAACAAAATTGATTCTGTAACAAGAGAAAATCAGAGGTTATGCAACAAAGCACTTTGGCAAACTTAACTTTGTAGTTGATGTTGTAGGTATAGAAAGGTAAGAGGGACCTTAGAGGCTGAGACTTTGTTGTATAACTGAGGAAAATTACTTTCACAGTATTAACAGCAAGCAGAAGTCTTAGATGACTTCTAATAAAACTAGTTCTTGAAAGCAAGCAAAGGCCAAACTGAGCTGAATTAGAGCCTACCACCATTTCTCTAGTGGCTCAGCAAATGCCTTCCCTGCAGATTAATTTCTGCAATTGGAAGAATCCTTTTGAACAGGACCATTGAAAGGGTTGTCTGTCTAAATAGAGAAATAGAAATAGCTGGTCAGACTCTGGAAATTAAGGTCTTCAGGTTAGAGAGAAATCTTACAGTTGCCCTAAGATGCCTCTAGCACAAATCCTAGAGCTGATAAAAGACTGTCAATATCATATCTGAGTCAATTCCCATAGCCCGTGGCAGTACAGTGGGCAGATCAGATTGGAGTTATGTTTCTGTTCCAAATGAAAAGCTGCAACATCATCCCTCTAAAGTCAACATTAATCCTGAGACTAATAATGAATGCCATTTCTGCTGTCTCCTTCCACATTAATAACTTTTGCTGAAACGTACCTCCGGAGCTGCACTCAGACCCATTTCAGCAAACACTGCCTCTGACTGCAGCACACATAAGTAACTCTGCATCCCAGGCTGACTCAGACCTTAGTCATCCTCACTGGGCAGCCAAGTAACTGATTTTGAGTGATTTCTGCTCTAGTTCAGAACATGAAATAAGATCGGACATGTTTTGAAGTGGCAGAAAAACAAGTGATGCATAATTAAACTCTGTGAAAGTTTAACAAATTCCATTTATACTCCATTGCTATGTCCACTTTTTTTGACCTTTGCAATACTTACTCCAATTATGTTTGTCCTGAGAGTAGAGATTTGCCTCCAAAGAGGAAATATATAATGTAGAGTAAACCATAAAAAACTTATCTGTTAGAGACTCACCCATCATTTGTAAGAAGATGTAAAGGTGTAAAGGTAGCTTCCTGAAACTCTGATTAATTGATAACTTTGCAGCTGGTTAGGCTGAATGCTGTTTGGAGCTGGAGTCATTTATTTGCACTCTCCAGGAAGCATCTGACACACACTTATGGTTACAAAAATAAAAATAACGAACGATCACTGTGGTAACCAACCTGATACTCCCAGATGCTTCTGAAATAGGTGATTAGGGTACATCAGAGAGGGAAATGATTTAATCCAAAACAAAATCCTCAACACGCTGCCTTTTGTAATTGATTTTCTTGTGACCACAGCGCCTTTTCTTTGCACGTGCCAACTCATGCTGTCACCTGTGGGACCACTGGAGGTTGAGCGTGGCAGGTTACTACTCAGCAAAAGAAAAGGCCATAACCTCCTCTCCCCAAACCCATTTAAACCTAACAGAAAAGAGACCACAGGGTGTGTGACGAGGGTTACTCACGGCTCAGCTTCAATGCTCTGGTCGGCAGCTATGTAGTTGGCGGGGATGTAGCCCTGGAACTTGCAGCCAGGACGGACCGACCCTGCTGGCAGGAGGAGCCTTGCGTACCACCAGCCCTCGTGGGATGCATCCAGCACTTCAAGCTTATCGCCAGCTCGGAAGCTCAAGTCCTCCTCAGTGCGAGCCTCGTAGTCAAAGAGTGCCACAAATCTGCAGATATTCACCAGATGCTGGCCCGGCAGTGGAGGTAAAGGTTTCTCCTTCATCTGATTGTCTCTGGCTTTCTGTCCTGCTTGGATGTCATGCCTTACCACAGCAACGTTGGCGAAGACTTGGCCAACTTTCTCATCCTGTTCACCACCTCTCCCCGACAATAAGCACGGGATGTAAGGCTCCAAAGAGACACACTGCTTCTGACAAAAGTTTCCCATCCTGTTTCCTTATGCCTTCCTCTGCTTCTGCTTTTCTCTTGTCTTTCCCAGTCACGATACCCTTAGACCAATTTTTGCACCATCAGCATCTTAGCTTCTGCAGGATTTCTTCTCTTTCTCCTCCTTTGGCTGAAAATGAAACCACTCTTGGCACAGCTGAAAGCTCCTTTCTGAGACCCACCGAGAGCTCATTACAGGCAGTTTCTGGGTTGGGAGTGAAACCTGAGTATTCAAACGGCAGAGCACATGGGGAGGGAATTTCTCACTTCCTCTTCGGAACAGGAAAACAACACAACAGCTGTGCTGGGCTAAGCTCTGGGAGCAGCGGGGGAGTGTGAAGCCTCTTCTTCTACAGCAAAAGAAGAAAGTCAGAACATCTATGCAGGAGAGGCTTCTCAGCTCTTACTGCTTGGGATGGGTGCTTTCTTATCCTGGACGGGGTCCTGTCATATGATCAGCTGTGAACGTCTGTAAAGTCTGGCTTGATAATGATTAACCAAGCTGACCTGCCTGCTCTTTAGCAATCTCCTACGTGGACAGCTCGAATATTTCTTCTTGCTTCCTGGTTTGCACCGGTTTCAGTTGCCAGCGGGAAGCCTCTGCTCGCCCTGGGTCGGCAGACGCCCACACCTGGGGCACACCTGCGGCTCCGGCTCTCGCTCACACCCGGGTGCTTTCCCCCGCCGAGTGCTCGCCCGTCAAACCAGTCCTCTGGCTTTGTTTTCTTACTAAGCTGGGTTTGGCATTTCTTACAGGGAAAAATAAATATGTGGGGCTTGCTGTAGCACAGCAATAGGCTTTAATTCATCACTTATTCTGCATTTTAAGGAATCAAAGGCACAAGCGAAAAAAATGTCTCTAAGTGGTTGGCTAATTGTATCACTCACGTATAAAAATAACAGCTGCCTTCCAGCCACCGTGTAAGCCAATGAAACTACATTGACCTGTATTCCATTTTCTAAAGGACCTATAACGTAGCATACAGACCAAGCATGGGTCTGGATACTGCCACGGCAAAGCATCCTAGAGAGGTGACTGCCAGAGCCCAGCAGTGCAAGCCCAAGCTGGAAATCACCACAGACTGGGGACACGCGACGGCCAAGGCAGGAAGCACTGGAGATAGCCACCATGCGGCGGCATTTCAGTGAGAGGCAAACTCTCACAGATAAGAGGTCAATCAAAACCCACACACAGACCTATAGCTTCCTGATGAAAAAGAAAAGTGGTTCCGATCTTTTTTCTTCTTCTTTTTTTTTTCATCGAGAATAACTGCTGTTTTCCTAAACTATTCACACGTGTCTCTCAGCTCCATCTAGAGTAGCCGAGTTCTGTTGCTTTATATTAGTAGAAAACGCAACTAGACAACTTAGAAACCCAAGTAATTTGTTTTGATCATGCCTTTCAGTCAGTCCTTTGTATGCGGAAACCAGTGGTACAGGCAGAAGCCTACTGATGGACTAGGGACTGTGCCATGACTGAAAGAAGTTGCCACTGAAAGTTTATCACTATCGAGTGCGCTGAAGAGAGATGAGGAACTGCTTACTCACTCCTCTTCTGCAATGCTACAAAAGAAACTGAATAAAGGAGAAAGTACCACACACATAAGTGCTCACTAAGCCTCGTGATCTGTTGTCAACCTTTTGGGTGTGATAAAAAAACCGGTATGCTTGATTTTACAGATCATGAAAATTTTGTTTCTGAAGCAGCACTGGAGATTATTTTTCCCACAGCAATGATTAATCACTACCTAGATCAATAGAAACACATAAATCTGAGAGATATTTACTTTTCTTATGTCTGATGGACCATATCGAAAGTCAGGAAAGTGTTGAAAAAGAAATTATTCATTAGTCTTGTTGAAAGAATTATCTACACTTACTGAAAGCAGAGAATATTGGAAAATATGCATTAAATAATCTGTTGGGTTTTTTTAGTTTGCATATTGGATTGGCTTTTCTTGCAATGCTTTGTGGTTCTGACAACTTGGGCATCAACCCAGAAAAGATTTGCATACACGTTTACAGCAGAACAGTCTCAACATGACAATGGAGCCACTTGCATTATACAGAACCGACCTCACCCACAGCACTGCTCAGCAAGTGATCATCAACAATAGAATCATAGAATCATAGAATCATAGAATGTCAGGGATTGGAAGGGACCTCGAAAGATCATCAAGTCCAATCCCCCTGCCAGAGCAGGAATGCCTAGACTATGCCACACAGGAACGTGTCCAGGCAGGTCTTGAATGTCTCCAGAGAAGGAGACTCCACAACCTCTCTGGGCAGCCTGTGCCAGTGCTCCGTCACCCTCACTGAGAAGAAGTTTCTTCTCGAGTTTAAGCGGAACCTCTTATGTTCCAGTTTCAGCCCATTACCCCTTGTCCTGTCATTGGTTGTCACCGAGAAGAGCCTGGCTCCATCCTCGTGACACTCACCCTTGATATATTTGTAAACATTAATAATACATCAGGTTACTTTCCTCCCAGCCAACTCTTCAGGATCAGTCCTGTTTGTGAAACAAGTAGACCTTCACAAATTGCCATGAAGTTCAGCAGTCAGATTTAAAATTCTCCTCCAAAAAGAGAGAGAAAAAAAGAGGGGTTGCTGAGAACTGCCGAGCAGATTCCTGAGCCTGTATGGGGCAGGACCATGGCTGAGCTGTGCTGGCTTCACTGCAGTGGTGCCTCTGCAAGGGTCTTTGTTCCCTTCCTGGTGACTTTATTGAGGATTCTTTGCATTTCTGAAAATCAAGCAGCGCTCTTTATGTTTTAGAGACTATACAATTTTATCGCAGGCAAGAAAAAAAAAGAACATGTAATAAAAACGTTCTTGCCGTTTTTACTGAAAAAAAAATAAAATCTGATAAATCCCATAATCCTGGTTTTCATGCTCAGAGTTTGGAACAAATGAGGATAGTAATGAATATTCAGGGGCTTTTCAATATAAACTATTCCTAGTCATCTGCACTGGTATTACATATAATTTAACAGGATAATCTTTGCAGAACCTCTTTCTGGGCTTAATTTATTTCTTTTGACTTGCATCTCACTATATTTTCTTTTTGCAAAAGGATGACAAACAGATCTGTATAGCTTACTGGCCTTCCGTATCTTTGCTTAATTTGTTTTGGAGGCTGGGTGTCAAACCAAAAAATTGTCCAAATAAATAAGGTAGTGGATATAAAGTGCCTGTGAAAGACTTAATCAGATATATTGATGAATTTCATTAGCAAAAATGCTTTGAGAAGGACACAAGAGTCTCACCTCATTCTTACAGCCAGCAATAGTTAGTGAGAAAGATGAATTTATTGTGGCCAGAATGGCACATTTACAGTATGGATACTCAAATTTAGTATTCTGGTCCCTATATTACTATAAAATAATTAACATTGCAAGCAGTTTCTTGAAATATGCAACACCTTTTAACAAGGATGGATCGTTTCAAATCTGTGTCTACCAGGATCATACAAACTTAGATTTTAGAAAAGAAAAAACACCTTGCTTACAAAGTCCTGTATAAGTAAGAGTCTTGCAAGGAGCCTTACTCCTGCTTAAAGGATTAATTTGCAGTCCTCTAAATCCATTAAATCAAATTCTAATTAACTTAAAGTCAATATTCTTTAAGCCTTGTTTATTCTATAAAACAATCATGTTTAAACATGGTGGTGAAATATATTTCTCTTAGTCGTCTGAATGGACAGAAAAATAATGTGTTAATACCATATGTTTTAGAAAGCTTAGTACAAATCTAATCTGCAACACTGATATTAATTGAAGTGCTCTTGGTATGAGCTACTGCTCTGCATGAATTAAGGTATTAGACTGAGTTGTGATAAATAAGTACAGATAAGATTTGAATCTATAATATTTCAAAAGTCTTGTTCTGATAGAATTTTTATTTGTGTTCCATGCTTTCAAAAACGGTTCCGTATGAGATTTTCATACAAATATTTTCTATGTTTATTTACATGTATGTGTTCTGTATGCAACTACTGGTATAATTACACAAAATCCTAGAGTTTTAGAAAAATGGAACCTCCTCCACCTTATAAACATGCTGCTCTAATTCCAGAAAAGGGAGCGAATATCACTGAGCAACAGGCTTTGGTAGCAATGTTTGAAGAAAGGCCCCTATGCCAAACAGAGAAGAATTACAGTCAAAACCGTATTCTTCTGGGGTAGAAAAGAATATTCCAAAGCAACATCCACCAACAATTTTGTTGAGAAATATGAGTCAGTTCAAACTGGAAATTGAAAAAGGAAGTGTTTTTTCTTAATAATGAAATGAGATCACAACAGAAACAAACATTTTCCTCTGCGATTTTTTTGAATTTTGTAGACAGGAAAAACTCTGTCTGGAAAAATGAGAAATTAAGATATAAAATATAAGAATCGTAATTAAATAATATATAAAACTGCTGCCTATATCATCACTTTCTATATTGTATAAGCTTTTTCCAAGTCAGTAGTTATACTGCTGCATTAATAGATGATAATTTAAATATTTTACATAATATACCTCACTTAGAAAAACTTCTTAATGCGTTATGATAAAGCAAGTCAAATGTTCCAGCTAAGTAAAATATTCAAATATACAATCTTTAAAGAAATTCAAACAAAGTAAAAGCATACAGCTCTAATCCGGTCTTGGAAAATAATTTAAATTATTAAACATGTTAGAGTTGTGTTGTTTTTAAGGTAACAAATTTGAATGAAGCACAGTGAATTTTTTTATTACAGCTGTCTTTTCAGCTATATTTCTTTCTATTTGCACATTAGAATGGAACACATTACCACCACTTTGCAGCTTTTTTATAATCCTTTTAATCAGCACTTCCATTTTGTTTCTGTAATTTGCAAATTGCCGTTCTTTTCAATGAAAATAAATTATGTGCGTAATTTTACTCCTGACAAAATTGTTTACTCTTATTGATTAATCACTTTCCTGGTTTGGTATATTATCTTAAACCATAAATCCACAAAGACATAGACTTATATTCGATTCGGCATTTTCCAACCTTAAATCTTTTGCATTTGTAATGAGAAAACTCTGGCTATTTATTTTCATAAGGCTGATCCAGCAATCCATCTCTACTCTAGAAAGCATTAAAAGTACATTTTCAAGTGCTTTGGTGGTGAAGGCTGCTTATTTATTAGCTGAATTTGGGCCTAAAACAGGCTACGTCTGACAACAAATGAACACAGAGGAATAAGGCTCTGTCAAGGACTGACATAATAGAAACTTTCTCTATTTGTTCAATCAGATCCCAAATTTAATGTGAGTTTTACCATTATCTGCAAGGGGACCAGACCACAGCCATTATTTTTCACTTTATTATACATTATTCTAAATGATATACAGCACACACTGTTAAAAATTGTAAGTTAATTTGCTTTCTGTGGAGCTGCCTTTCTGAATAAAACCACGCTGTAGCTCTCTAAGGCATGAAAAATAATTCTAATCAAATCTATCTCCAGGTTGGAAAAAATATGTCAAGTGGATAACAAAGAAGTATCAGCAAACATGACTTTTCCATTCTTTTAAGAAAATGTATTCCAAAACTGACCCTGCTATGTACAATTTCTAAATTTATAAAGCAGATATATTTATGAAGATTTTATGACGGGTCAAGATGATTTCTCACATAACTCTATCAAAGTCTGCAGGCTACGCCATGGCTGACTTATGAACATGATCTACCACCTTTATCTTCAGAAGCTGGAACTGCATCAAGAGAAGCAGAGAAATCCAAAGAGGGATGGAAGGAAAGGAACACTGTATGAAAGTACTGTAGTATTCATTGCTTCACCTGTGAATGAAAGCATGTTTTGTCTTTTTTTTTCCCAAAACAATATCAGCACTCTCTCCTGCATATGTGAGAAAGGCAGCATCTAACAAGGAGCTGAAACTTACAGTTAGAATATGTTGATATACTATATAAAGGAACACCTCTTTTAAATTATTTTAAATTATTGAAATATGACATGTAAAAAAAAGTAAAAAAAAAAGACTAGATATTAATTTTAGACTAGACTAGACTAGACTAGACTAGTTCAGCTCGAAGGGACTTACAACAATTACCTTCTCCAACTGCCTGTCCATTTCAGAGCTGACCAAAAATGAAAACATGTTATTAAGGGCATTGTCCAAATGTCTCTTAAACACTGCTTGGGGCATCGAGCACCTCTCTAGGAAGCCTATTCCAATGTTTGAGCACCCTCTTGGTAAAGAAATGTCTCCTAATGTCCCGTCTGCACCTCCCCTGGTGCAGGTTTGAAACATTTCCACGTGTCCTATCACCGGACACCAGGGAGAAGAGATCAGCAGCTCCCTCTTTACTCCATTTGAATTTTATTCTTCCTGTTAGATAAAATCTATTTATACAAATCACTCCACATTACTGTAAATTGTGCATAAACTAGGATTTTATACAGCTAAAATCGCTCCAGAGGAAAAGGGCTGGGTCTATAACCGGTTCCTGTGACTATATGAACCTTGTGCACTGTCCATCCACCTTCCCTCTCTCCTTGTATATTTTCTATATAATTTCCTACTTCCTGTTTTCTTTCTACTGTGTCTTTCACGGGTATGCAGTGAGATGCTGTACAAAGAACATTAACCAACACGAAAGACACGGTCTTTGTGAAAGGGAACAGGAATTAAGCACCTTTAGTGATACTCACTTTTAATGATACAAATTTCTGTTGTTGAAATAATTTAATCTCCTTCTCTGACAAAATTTTACCAAATTCATATTTCTCTGTTTCCACAGCTTTAAACCTTACAGAATTCACCCCCTCGTTGAGAAGAGCATGAGGCTCAACACAACAACATAGGTAAACATGAACATACTGTTTTCCTAAAAATAAAAGAGGTGGCTGACCTTCTTCACAGACTTACATAGACACAAAGTACAGATTTTTAAAAATTACATCAGCATGATGGAACCTTCTTGAGGTTTAATATTTACTTAGTTTTAGAACATTTCTAGATGACTTCCTTCTTACCGAAATCCAGCATACTTTTTTTTGCCCTTTCATCATTACTAGACACCCTCTAGAGGTAGAAGCAGAACAGTGATTTCAAATGCAATTTATATTCAAAATAAGCTCTTATACTAGAGATTGATAAGCATTACTGTTAGCATCTTATTATTGCAGCTCCAAGGAACACCACTCTTGGTGTCTCAGTACACTCAGCAATGAACACATAACAGAAGAAAATATTCCTTAAACAGAAGATCAAGCACTTCTTAAGAAAGATGATTTATCATTAAAGGAAGATAAAAATTTGATCTCTCTGCTGGTCATCGGGATAGAACAGAAATTGATCTTGAAAATTCTGACTTGGTAATAATTCTTATGAATAACTTGCATGCTACTTTGAAAGCATAGATTGCTGTGTTATGTTGCTGTGAGTTTATTATTTCTGTATTCAGCCTCAGTAAGGCCAAAACTAGACCAACATGTCCAGTTTTCGATTCTGTATTTCAGAAAACTAAAAAGATATGGACCAATTTGATAATGGATGACTGATTAATGAATATGATACAGATTGAGAATGAAAGATAAATGGGGTTAACCACCTCATAGCCTTTAAGGAAGGACCTTAAATAAGCAAACAAAAAGAGTCTGTGGGAAAATATAAAGTAGCAGCCTTCGAATAGGTAGAAGGCTGGTGTGCAGTGACGTGGTTCTCACATCTGCCAGAAACAGGGCACAAAATAAGGAAAAAACATGCATTAGAGCAACAGATACTTTGTTTTGATGTGGAGGGGGAAGAAGACTCAGTGTTCTGTGTGTAAGGATTGTTAAACACTGGAAGAAATTGCCTCAGTGGCTCCTTGGTCCTTTCTATGAAGAAGTTAGACAACTGACTGTTAGGGAGGTTTGCAGTCAGATTGATCCTGCCCCAGGGCAAGATGATGACTGTCTTTCTCAGTTCTGTTATCTTCAAGTCTGTAGTTGTAGTTACGGCATTTCCCACTGGCTGTTCGATAGCTCTGTTCTTTTGTGCAGACTGTGTATTGAAATACATCAGATATCTTTTATACGGTCATTAGCAAGTGTCAGGCTTGAAATGCAAGCCTGTAACCTACTTAACAACTCAGAAATCCTCAGAATGTCCAAATCAGACATACTCAAATTTTACTCCTGAAGAAATTGACTCCATAAGCGATAAAGTTATCTGCCCATGAATACACCATAAATGAATGGGAAATGAGGACTGAGAACTTACGAGTCTTACTCTGGATTTTACGCTTAAAATTGTAAAAATAAAATAATGGTGTGTTCAAAAAAGACATAGATGAAATGAAGCAGTGTTCCATAGATCATAGAAATGGCACAGTTCTCTTGCCATAAAATGCATGCAGGTCTAACTTGGAAGCACAGCTTCCCAAAAAGTCCATATTTCCAGTAGTACAATTTCTTTTTCCAATAAATATAGTATCCATCCAGCTCAAAAGAAAAATCTTTCAAAGTACCTTTAGACAACTATTTAGAATTTTAAAATATATACTGACTTAGGGTTCAGTAATCAGTCTTAGCTATGAATCACTCTGACAAAATCATTGATTTTCATTTCCTTCTTTCATGTTGCATGGGAACAGCCTGAGTTAGATTACAAGATCTGAGAGAGGTGATAAGGACAATAAGCAGGCTTTTGAGAGATTCTGAGCACCTAGTGGATTACTGTCTATTTAACCTTTTAATGAAGTCTTGGGTTGACTTTTGGGAATCCTGTCTCTTTAGCAGCATGATTCTCATTTCAGTGCTGGTGAGACAGAGAATGTAACCAATATAGTACTGAGGTGCCAGCTGTAATCAGATGTCCTTTTCCCAGAAGGATGCTACAGTTGCATGTATGTGATTCTTCTGAAAAATGAATGTGTCCATACTACGTGCCATATAAATGTGTCCATATTATGTGCCATATGAAAAGGTTACTAAACAACCCAATAAACACTAAAACTTCTGAAATCAATAGATCTTAAATTAGATCTTAAATCCTGATCAACAGTCAAGTATGTTCTTCTTCTCTACCTAGTAACAAGGCACCCCATGTGTCACAGAGGGATGCCTTGAACATCACGTAGTATTTTGCTAAAATTTTAAGGTCTACCAAAGAAATAGTAAGTGATAATGACTATTTTTCAAAGTAAATATATTCTTGACAGCTTTCATTCTCTCAAAGAGAACCAGGTTAGCCTTGAAATGAATTAGTATTTTTAGATCTATGTCTACTAACACATCACACTGTAATAAGTCAAAGGCCTACTTCTGTATATTTAACTTATTTCTCTGGCGGTTCCTAAACAACTGTTTCCTTCTAAGTGTCCTAAACTTAAAAACATAGAATCACATCCTGCAATCCTGTTTAACCTTAAACATGTGAAGAATACCACTGAAAGCAAAGTTTCAAGCAAAATCACAGAAATACGTGTTGTACTTGTGTGACTGCCACCGACTACTGGTGAGTTTTTCTTCCAAGCTGTGATTGCAGAGTCAGGAATTAAGCTAGTTTTATACTCCTCAAGTTAAACAGGTACAGCACTGTCCTGTCAAAACAACTGAATTGTATTTGAATCTAATTATTCTAACTCTGAAGTTAGAGCAACAGCAGTATTTGTCTGGGGGCTACCCTGGACTTTGGGGAGGATAAGAAGAGCTCTCGGGAGACCTGTGTGCAGAGCTCCCTGAGCTGGGATAGCTGGGGGAGCCTGAGATGTGGGCTCCGTCCTCCCATCAGTCCGGGATGGGAGTAACAGTTCTGGGATGGGGAGTTGGAGCTGTGAAGAGCGGGGAGTTACGCCAGTGGGGAGAGCAGGCGCGGAGGCAGCCTGTCAGTGCAGGATGGGGGCGCTGGGCTGTGAGGCACTCTTCTGCCTGTGCATCGGGCAGTTTAATGAGTCAAAAGGTAAATCAAGTACAGAAGTCAGATTCTGGGTCTTACTAGTGTGCTGAAATAAAATACATTAAAAACACCAACAAACTACAATACTTTTTGGTTTGACTTATTCTACTCCAAAAGTATTTTCATTCATTTTTACAAACAAATAGGGAAAAATCTGGAATGTTCTGACCTTGTTGTGTAAGAAGGTGTTACTTGTCAAAACACGCTTCGCGTTTGTTTACATTCTTTATTTTTACCCATCGCCGTCGCATATTCTTCCATAGCAACATGAGAGGTCCTTGCCTCTTTTTTTAACTTACCTCTTATAACCTTTGCCTAAATAGCAAATGCATAGTTAGGTTAAAGTCAATTTACACAGCCTTAGGAAGATAAAACCGAAGTTTAAGGAAAGTAAAACAAATTAAGGTGCCGATGACTAAGTTAATGTGGAGGGATGCTCTCTTGTATCGTAATGCTGCCCTCTTAAGGACACAGAAAGCGAGGAGCTGGAGTACCTGTCCTGCTCAGAGGTCTGCAACTTCTGTGTGACAGCTAAGATTTATTTGAGGTGTTTTGACATGGTTATCGCGCCTTTATGTATGCTACTGCACTCTCTTATGTTCCTTTTACCCTCTGGGGCATGTTAGTGCACTTCCATGCTCTAAAATTACACAAGTGGTGTGAGGTTCTTCTGTGGAAAGCAGACACAAGGCATCATGAAAACCAAAACATCCCCTTGCACAGTCTGTGAAGGGCTCTGACACATCAGATCTCCTAAACTAAATCTCCTTCAGCATGACCAGTTAGAAATTTCTTCTGTTCGGACAGTATTTATGATTTTTCCCAAAAGATTATTACACATATTTACAATATAAAAGTAATTACTATGACACAGAAATTATCTACCAGCAAACCTAAAATATAATCAGCTAGGACCTGATAGCCCAAAAGGCCAACCTCAGATATGTGGACATCCTGCATAACTCATGGTGCCACCAAACTTGAAAGACAGAGCTGAAAAAGCAATCTGAAAGGATTCTGTTTAAGGTAGCACAGTTGTTACAGAGGATTTCAGTTAATGGCAGTTCCTTTCTGGGAAAGGCCCTAGAGTGAGATGTCAGTATGTTTGAAGGATCCATCCGAAAACGAGAAACTGAGAGACAAAAGAAGACTTTTAAGATAAAAGAAAAAGAAATAAAATTTGGGGGTTGGGTACTGAAAGTAAACTGTCAACACTTTCTTGTTATCAGGTTTCTGCAGTGAATACTCCAGATGAAGGTGATATTCTCTCATTTATCTTCTCTTTTCCCAGAACTGAAAAGCAATTATCTTCATCAAAATTTTTTTATATTTCTTGTTGTCATACTTCTAATCTAATCTTCAACTTCAGGTACCTGAAATTTAACTTCCTGAATCTCTCCATTGGTATTGTTCCTCACCCAAAGCGGTTTAAAATTAAATAAGATTAGTACCTTTGTGCTATAATTTTTAAGATAGCTTGTCATAGTAATTGTCATTACTGTCAAAGTAATTGTGCAGCACTCACAAAATCTGGATGCTCAATATTACATTCAGTTGACCATGAATAGAGATCAGAGGGTTGGGCTAGATGGTCTTTAAAGGATCCTTCCCACCCAAACCATCCTACAATTTTATTAACAAACACATGTACTACAGTGTGGTATGTTGCTTTGGCAGTGAGTTTTTGTATAAACCGTTTTACAGGCAGAGCAGGAAGAGTTAAAATTTTCAAATGCCATAGTCTAAAGAGAATGAGTCCTTGTTGGACAAAAAAAGTTGTTCTGGAATTAAGAGAGCTGTACTGACCAAATCTGGAAGTCAGACGTACTTTAATGTGAGAATAGTGTGGAACAAAAACTGTAAGTGACTTCTTGGACCTGCTGAAGTCAATCAAAACTGTGGCCACTGACTGCAGTGGGGCAGGAACTTGTTCCATCCTTCCTAAAGTGAGCAGCTTTAAGAAGCTAAAATGTCTTGTGCTCAGAGTTCCCAGGCTGCTTCCTCATCTTTATAGTTATAATCCCTGGATGAATCTCATTCTGTTTGCTCAGGTTTCACACTTGTTGATTTGGAAAACACGCACATACATGCATAAATATATAAATGTATTCAAGTATAACGCGTATATATAGTTATTTACCATACACCTAAAACATATATATCTGTCATTATGTTTATTTAATTTATGGTGTATGTATATATGTATGGTGTATGCGATCTTTATGGTGTGCAAATATATACACACACAACAGTATCAGAAAGTATATTAATATCTGTGGGAGATACTGAGGGCCTTTCAAAGAAGCTGCTTTACAATGGTCTGAGGTAAAACTATGCAATCCATTTCTCTCTTGCCCATCCCGTTCTACTATCCCATTTGTGAATTCTATTCCTAATTTCCATGTATTTTCCTGCCTAGTCCATTTTCTAATCTGGTACTGAAATTCTTTGTAGAATTTTTAAACATATGTAACAGGTCATATTATTTAAGTTTCTTTAATCTGTGTCTACCTGAGCATAACAAGGTGGATTTCAGTATATTAAGTACATTATGTCTCATTCAACCACTTGAGTGCATTTCCAAAAGCATTTCACTCTGGAATACCAAATCACCATTGAGACATCCTGCAAAAATCAAATTATAATTTGATATAATCAAAACATAATTATTTTCATATAATGAAAATTGTTGCAGTGCAATGCTGCTATGGTTATGCACCCCAGCTTCCCCACCTGCAAAGCACAACACTTACAGCCATGCACAGGAAGGTAATGACAGAAAAGATGATGTGTATTAAACATTTTGTAACAATTGCTCTCAATCCAAATACTTATTATTCTATTTCTAACCACATAAGAAATAAAAAGATAAATAAACATATTTATTTGCAGGATAACTGAATGAGAATTCCTTGTCTTCTGTGAATCAAAACAAAGTTCTGATGGTATCATTGGTCTAAAGAGAAAAGAATTGCAGAGAGGGACGAGTAGGACCTGCAAACAAGGCTGTCAAGCCCAGCTACTTAAACATCCTGAATTAGGCCTTAACTAGACACTATATTCAAGTTCAACTACAGGGAACAGAATTAAGCCAATGCAACTCTCATCTGTTTCCTTTTCTCCAAACACAGGACTTCTTTTCAGACAGCGCTTCCTTTCTAATCGCACTGCTGCATGGGTACCCATCAAAATCGCAGAATCACAGAATGTCAGGGATCGGAAGGGACCTCAAAAGATCATCCAGTCCAACTCCCCTGCCAGAGCAGGATCACCTACAGTAGGTCACACAGGAACGTGTCCAGGCAGGCTTTGTGTGTCTCCAGAGAAGGAGACTCCACAACCTCCCTGGGCAGCCTGTGCCAGTGCTCTGTCACCCTCACAGTAAAAAAGTTTTTCCTTATGTTTACGTGGAACCTCCTGTGCTCCAGCTTGCACCCATTGCCCCTTGACCTATCATTGGACATCACTGAAAAGAGCCTGTCTCTGTCCTCCTGACACTGCCCCTTGACACATTTATAAACATTAATGAGGTCACCCCTCAGCCTCCCCTTCTCCAAGCTAAAGAGACCCAGCTCCTTCAGCCTTTCCTCATAAGGGAGATGCTCCACTCCCTTCATCATCTTTGTGGCTCTGCGCTGGACTCTCTCAAGCAGCTCCCTGTCCTTCTTGAACTGAGGGGCCCAGAACTGGACACAATATTCCAGATGTGGTCTCACTGGTTTGATTACGTTACCCAGAAGCAGACTGTGTTGTTCCCAACAATATTCTTGTTTTGATTACCAAAGCCATCAAGAAATTAAAAGGCAGTCAGTAACCTACGGGGTTTGAGGGTTTCTGCAGCCAAATGTACAGTCCATGGTTTGCTGTATAATGTTGCTTATAGCGCAGCGTGTTGTCTATACCCTGGCGCAGACTTTGATAAAGAAGCCGTAGCAGTTTTCTTGCTCGGAAGAGAAGGTTCTCTCTCGCAGGGTCCTCACGGGGTGGCACCGACTGACGGCCCTCACACTAACCCAGGCGAACTCCCTGCTTTTTTCCCTCCCGCCCGCGCCCCCCTCACCAGGGCTCACCAAGGCACCCTCGGGGTGACTCGCATGTGCGGGGCAAGCGCTGACACTTCTGGCCCCACTGCACCCGAGGCTGGTACTCGGGACTGGCACCCCGCACCAGCCCCTCCGTTTCCACGCCCGTCCTCAAACCTTGGCGGGAAATGTATTTTTTAAATCCGGGTGCTGAACCACGCCTCCCGCCGGCCGCCCTGCGCTCGCCCGCCTAAAGCTCGGGCTTGCTGCTGCCTGTGGAGGGGGCTTTGCCGCTAAAGCTTCCCCTGGAAGCGGCGGCCCAACCGGCGGGAGGCGATAACGTCGCTCCGAGTCCGGCCTCGGGGGTGTCCCCAGACCCCCCACAGGTGAGGGCGGCCCCGCCGGGGCGGGGCGGAGGGATTCTCCCGCCCCGTTCCGCAGGAAGCGCCGCCCGCGCCCCTTCCTCCTCCTCCTCCTCCGCCCGCCTCCCCGCGGCGGCGGCGGCGGCGGCTCGGCGATGCAGCAGCACTTCTCTCTGGCCGACTGCGACGTGGTGGGCTTCGACCTGGACCACACGCTCTGCCGGTACTACCTGCCGCAGAGCGCACGGGTGGGTGCGGGCCGGTGCGCCGCGGCCTGGGGGGACCAGGAGCGTGGGGGACCCGGTTCGGCTGCCGTCATCTCCGCCTGCCCCAGCGCAAGGAAAGGGAGCGGGGCGACGGGTCTCGGAGATTGCGGGAGGGGGCTGCGGGCGCCGGGAGCCCCGCTGTGGGGGCGGCGAGCGCCGAGCCTCCCCGGCTCGGAGCCCCGCGGGGAAACCGAGAGAGAAGAGAAGCACAAGCGCCCGTCTCGGCGGTCGGTTCCTCAGCAGGCCTCTGCCCGAGCGGAGAGGACAGCCATGTCTTTCTTCCCCCTTGAAAATGCTGCTTCTTGAGAGGTTTCGCGAACTGTAGCGGAGAAACCTCGGAGAAGGTAGAGCCCCCCCCTCCCGCCGAATGTAGAGATGCTGCGGGCGGTCACAAGTCCGCGGCACTTTCGACAGGCGACCCTTTGCAAACTTTGTGGGGCTTCACATCCATCGCCGGGCTTCGAAGGCGCTCGGCATCGGTGACATAGCCCTGGTGTCCCTTACGGGGAGGAAGGACTGGCCTGTGCTGTGCCTTCCCGCCCTTGGCACTGACCTTTTCAGACTGGCACGTTTTGAAGTCCCCAGTAATCTTGCCTTAACTTGTCCTGGGCAGATGGAGTCCCCTTTGCCCCTTTTATTTGCCTCCCTTCGCCTACGTTACGTTTTGCATAGCATTTTCCTACGTTAACTGGAAGATACTTCAGAATTTGCTACAGAAGCAAATGTTTACAAGGTATCCCATTCATAAACAGTTGTGGTGCAGTGCATCCTGTGTTGAAGTACTGCATTGCTTGTTCTAGTTGTGAGTGACTTGCTGTAGAGAGACATCTTTTTTACAAAAACGGGTTCAGCAGTAGCAGGTTATAAAATGTACATGCTCTTAAGTTCCTGCTGGAAACTCTAAAACACTGTGCTTACCTTCCATGTTCTGCCTGTTACACCAGACATACTACATCTTGGCACAGGTGCGTTCTTCCCAAGAAGAATTTTGTCCTTAAACTAGAAAAGTTGTTTATTTTTTAAAAAATCAAAACAATGAATGAAGTACAGAAAGAAACAAAAACATTTACTAAACTTAGTTCAGTCTTTGTCTTTTCACAGCATGCAGTGACAGGCTGACACATGTCCATTGCATGTGTCCTTATCTGTTGGAACCAAAAAGTACTTCAAAAGCCAGACAGGCACAGCTGAAGATACAGTTAGTTCTTACTCTTTCAATGTTGGCCTTTGTGTTAGTCTTTCTCAGACATTATTCATATTCATTCCAAGAGCAGCTTTTGTAATTTTGGGGGAAAAAAAAAAAAAAAAGGAGGGGGGAGGGGTCAGGGAACAGCTTTAATGAACGAACTGTGAGAAAAAGTAGCAGTTACTGATTTGGGATGGTCTTTAAGCACCTGGCAGTGTCTATGTAGATCTTTTTGTACAACTTTACCAGGACATTACATTAATATATCTCTGACTGTTGTACCAGGCTTTAACAGTGTTCTTTCTGAAGTTATTAACAATATACTTAGTAGTTGCCTATTACCTTCAAAATGTGTTCCTGTGAGTACTTTTAAAATTACCCCTAAGGGTAGTTGTTTATTCGCTTGGAAGCTGTTTGTTGAGTCTTGGTAGCCATCACACTTAACGTTAAAAAACAAACCAAAAGAAGAGATTGCAGAGGGAGAAGTAGTGGCAAGACTTGAGTACTCATCATCTTGGTCTCCCAACAGCCTTGAGGCACAGGAACAGTAAGGCAGAACACAGCAAACTTTATTATGCTGGACACATTGCACCAGAACTGTTGTGTCAGTATCTTGAGCTGTTTTTCAGCTATGACAAAAATAACCTTGGGCACTATTTCCCAGCAGTGAGTCAGGGCCCATAGCTCCCCAGTTTGATTTTGTTTAGGAGACACTAACACTCGTATCTTGCCATTTTCCATGGAAGCAGTATCTTTGGTCTTGTTTAATCAATATATTAATGCATTTTTTTTTTCCTATTTGTAGCTGATATATGATAGCTTTGCCCATTATCTGGTAACGGAGAAGGGTTATGATGAAGACTTGCTGACTCTAGCTCCAGACAGCTTAGACTTCTGGTGAGTGTGAGAAAATAACAGAAACTTGCTGTTACTTTTGCAAAGTTTGGAAAAGGGCTTATTAGATCATTATTACGATTTTCAAGCCCAATAGATAAATACAAAATTATGGTTTTAAATACTTGTTCAGACAAGTGTTTGTCATAATGAAATACTTTTTAACAAGGTATTTTGAAGAGAGAACTGCGCATCCCAGCATTCTTTGTTTGTGTTCCTCTCTGTCTAGACACAAGCCTTTTAATCTAACTTACACTTTTATTTTATCTATCTGATTTGTCTTCTACCTTCTGTTCAACTGGTAAATTCAGTAACCATCAGAATTTAGAAATTTTTACCTTGACAGATGTGGTTTTGTTTGTGTAGGGCAGAGTAATCTCAACAGCCTTTTGAGGAACTGAGGAAAGGTGCACATCAGGCACAAAGCTGGAATGCGGAAGAGTGAAATGCAAGTTTCTGCTCTGAGCTCAGTGGCCTCTGAGCACGAGCTTGAATGTGAATCTCTCATCTTTTAACTTTAATACATTATTATCTAGGTAGGCCATGGGAGTGGAGGCTTGAAGGCTGGATTATCACTGAATCTTTCAGGAGAAACAGAGGAGTTTTTTGATTGGCTTGGTTTTGGTTGTTGTTTGTTTAGATGATCTTTTAAGGTCCCTTCCAACCCCTAACACTCTGTGATTCTGTGATTACTGAGTGACAGATTCGATCAGTTGTTTTTACAATTCGGTATTTGGCTGGATGATTTTCAACAAGATCAGTTTCAACTTTCAGGAGACAAGCAATGTATGTGTATTTCTCGCATTCTGAGGCATCTGATTTGTGAAATCCTTTGTTAAGATCTAGACAGCCCAACATCTGTCCGTTACTGGAGCTGGAGGTTCATCAGTGTGGACCTGCAGGCCCACTGTGCTGGTAGTCGTGCGTCGGTGCTACTTGCCTGGTGTCATTTGTGAAAGGCTGGAATCTGCTTGTTGCCTTCATGGCATATCTTCTTTCCTGTGGGTACCGTACAACACAGGATGAAAGTGCCATTACTTTTTTAGTCTTGCTTATTTGTTATCATTCTAGCCACTGAACCCTTAATTTTTCAGTCAACCTAATTGAATACAGGTTTGCTTATCTGGAAGGTACGGGTTTATTAGGAGAGTTAGGAACTCCTGTCGAGTGTCTGTCCTGTGCTGTCAACTCTTCACTTGGTTAGCGCTAGCTGGCATGGCAGTGCTTCTGCTTCACATTTTTCTTAGATATTCAGTTGCCTCATTTAGAACGATACTCTACTCCTCTCTCCCTTGGTAACTGGTGTTACCAGCCTAGTAATAATAAGCAGGGAACTTGTATTAAAGAAAGCTATTTTTTCTTGGTGACAAGTGTCTTGAATATCACATTTCTTAGTTTTATATGTTTGGACCTTAATCCTACAGCCTTGTCCATAAGAACAATCACTGAGCAATGGAACTGGATTTATTTAGTAGGAATTTGCTATGTGAGTGAAATCCAGTCCTCATTGTAGTAATATTTATTCACCATAAGTGAATAAATGAGCATTGTTCAAACCTGTGTGTATTTGGAGGGTTGTGACTTTGTAGCATCACCGGGTAGCTTCTGTAACTACATTTCACTGATATATAATGAGGCATTCTTCTGAAAGCATTAATTGTTTGTTTTTAAAATTACTCTTAGTTGCAAAGGCTTGGTGTTGGAGATTGAAGAAGGAAGCTTCGTGAAACTTGCAGAAGATGGAACAGTTTTAAGGTAGTATGGAAATTAAGTTTCTATTGTTAAACACCAAAATCTTATCCTTTTTCTGAAAGTCTTCTCTGTTTTATTAAATATCTAAAGTAATAATTGAAGTGTACATCCCTTTATTACTCGCAAAAGTTTAAATACTCTTTGGTAGTGTGGTGCTCAGTTTCTCTTGGTGTTACATATGCAGTCTTCTCACAAAAATTCTTGTTAACTGCTAGTAAAGAGTATCTCATTCTCAATAGACATCAAAGACTCTGAGGGTATACTGATCTTGAAAATAATTTTTTTCAGTGACTACTAATATATTCTTTGTCCAATGCTGCGAAGATCCAGGGCAAGGTTTTTTCTCTGTTTTGTGACTAACCTGACTCAGAGTCAGTGTTAATGACTAATGCTAATGATGGGGGCACTATTACCTTTGTACCATACACATGCAAAATTCTGCTGGTTTACAATTTAAGTAGCCTGAGGTAAATTAAACACAGAATCTGACATTCACTTTTAAAATTCTGTTGTGATTTTGGTGGGTTTTTTTTCCCCTCTTCAAAACTACATTTTGTCTTCAGTTGTCATTTCAGTACATCCTTTCTTCCTCTTTCTTTCTTTTTTAAATACAGAAGACTGCTATTAAAACACAAATCTGAAAAGTAATTAAAGTATATCAATCCCATTCCCATTTCCCTTTTTTTAAAAAAAAAAAATTGTGTAATCTAATATGCAAGATAGACTCCACTTTTTTTTTTCCCCTCTGGTAGCATGTGGAAGAGGTTGCTTGAAGATGCTAGGAAAAATCAGATCTCATTGGAAGAAGGGAAGAAATGCCCGTGAGCCTCTGCAGTGTATCCTGAAATTCATCTAGTACCATGAATGTCAGAGTACTAAATGCAGATTTCAAGACCAGAGGGTATACGGCATTAAAGGGAGGAGTGGTACAAGATTACTTCTCCTAGCATTAGCTACATTTGCTTCAAAACTGGAGTCTGTGTGTTCTTTTGGGGCACAGTTTGATGGTCAAACTAGTTGATTTTTGAAATCCTGAAAAGGCTTGTACCTACTTCTGTATTACACAGCTGCTTGCAGGGATCAAACTAGCACTTTTCTGTAGTTCTGCCCTGCATTCTGTGAATGTTACCAGGCTTCAGAATGATGTATAGGCTTTCTGCACTGTGTTTTATTGTGCAGCGTATATTGGTAGTTCAAGTATAGCTAGTGTCCTCACACAATTGGGAACGTTCGAGCAATACAGAGTGATTGTGTTAGCAGGTGAGGCACAGTAGCTATGCCCCAGCCAACCAAACCTCTGTGTAGTAAGGCTTTTGTGGAGGACTGCAATGTATATGATAAAAGCTTAGGTCCTGGGAAACTTCTAAATTACAAAGAAAGTTGCTTTTGATCAACTTACGTGCACCTCAGGATTCAGGTGCAATGCATTGCTTTGCACAAGGAGTAGTTTGACTGTTTTAAACTTTTTTCTTCTTCTTTCTTTTTTTTTTTTTTTGTGTTTTTTTCCCATTTATTTATAAATAACCTAATGTATCAAACAGGGCAAGCCATGGTACAAAGAGCTTGACATCCGAAGAGATCCTGGAGACCTATGGAAGGAGAGAGTGGAAGCATTTTAATACAGTCAGTGGAATGGTTTCCCGCTCAGGTAGCTATACCTTAGCACATCATCATCTTTGAAATTGCTGTGGCTCCTTCAGTGCCTCATATTACCACAAATATTTAAAAATATTTGAGCTGAGAGTTACTGGAATAGGTAACTATTTGGGGGGAGGGTTTTTTTTTAATTTATTTTCAACTTCTAATACTAGAGTTCAACTTAAGTTTAGATCACAAATGATGAGACAAATGAGCTGTGTTTTGGCTGTAGAGATGAACACATTGTTTCTTGAGGAAATAGACTGAGATTACCACCCTATTCTCATTTAGGACATATTTGGGAAATCTTTAATCTTTCTTAACTGTTGACTCATCATGCTGTTACTGGAGGCCCAGGTGCAGTCGCAAAGAACAGAGCAGGTCTGGAAACAAAATGTTCCCTCCTGCAACTGAAGCTTCTTGATTTTAAGATGAGAGTCACCTTGAAGGCACTGTGGTTAGATTTGCACTCTTACTGTGTGCTTCCTCTCAGTTTTGCTTTGATCTTGGCAATTGTGAGCAATACACATTAAGTGCTTGGCTCTGTCTACCTCAAACCAGAACAGTGCTCCCTTAAGTTGTGTTGTGCTATGTAACGGAGATATTTTCCCTCTGATTTTGCTGATGTAAACTTGTTTGTGATACTTATTCTATACTGCAGGTAATCTTTTGCAACAGGGTAGAAGAGAAAGGTTTCCTTTGGTCATACAGCAAGTGTGCCTTTCTTATTAATTGAGAAGTGCACTTGGTCTCTCTTGTGAATGTTAATCCCTGTTCTGTTGTTTTGTTCTTTAATATACAGCACAGAAAAGATCATGAATAGTTAACTATCACTAGTTAAGTAATTTCACTCCTAGGAAGGCGTTGTTGAACGTGACCTCAATCTGGGCGAACATTTGCACCCTCCTGACTTAGTTTTGATTAGGGGACTCACATAATAATGTGGGCATGCTTCCCCTTGGGCTAAGGCACTGTCTGCAGCATCTGTGTGCAAAAGACAAGACTATATGTAAGACCAAGTGTTTCTAAAGCAACCACTCAAACCCTTTCTTTGTGTTTCCACTGCTAAGGAAATAGATATTTTGGAACAATTGAATGATACTGTACTGACTCTTAAAACTCATCTGTTCCACCTTAACTGTTAGAACTAAAAATGCATTTTTAAAGTTTCACCATCTTGATACAGGTGAACAACTTTCAGTTGCCAAATATGAAAATCAGAAGTGGGAATAAAAGCTGGCAACAGTTGGGAGGCAGATAGTGTTTGTTAGCAGTAAAATCCAAATAGAAGCTTGTATTATTACTTAAATTTGTTATTTGTGATTAAAACATACAGTATGGATTTTAAAAAGTAATTTTTTTTTTCCAGCTAAATACTATTTGTATGATAATTATTTTGACCTGCCAGGAGCTCTCTTGTGTGCAAGGGTTGTGGACAGCTTAGATCAGGTAAGAACTGGATTGTTTGAAACTATGTAATGTGTTATCTTTCTCTTCCTCCACCACGCTTCCTGCATGCATTATTAAATGCATACAAATAGTGTATTGAACAACATGAAGGTCTTGAGATTTTTTACTTGGTTGGATTTTTTTTATATTGAACTTGGTGTATTCAAGTTGGCTCTGAAGGTATTTGGGAGCTACATGGCATGTTCAAAATAAATGTACTTCCACCAGAGGGCACAAATAACTAGGATACGAATAGAAATGCTCCGTTTTCTCAAGTTTACTCTGTGATAAGTAGAATATAGTTCTTAAAATCTCCTTTAATTATACTTGATGATACTTGAATTAAATTTAATGTAAATCTGAATAACATGTTTTGCTAATTTGCAAGGTGTTAATGAGTTGAAAGCTCAATTCCATCTTTTTTTTACACTTATTTTTGTCTTAAATGTATTGATCTGTATATACAGATGTAAATACACCTCTAGAATAGTATCCAGTTTGCTTTTTTTCTCTGCTAAAAATAAGTTAATTTCCCAGAACAGAAAATACAATTTCTTATACCTTTTTCGGTGCTTTTTAAATAGATAGAATGTCCTAAATCCTATCTTTGAAGTCTGATACTAGTTGATTTTGTTGTGTTAAAGTAGGCTTGAATCTTTTACTTGTGTTTAGGTGGGTATAAAAGAGGATTCTTCTCGTACAGTAAGTGTATTGGTATCAAAAGAGTTGCGATGTAATCTTCTGGCTAAAGGTACCAAAGAACTGCAGCAACTGAAAATTGCCAATACTAAACTTTGTCTGCAGAGCACAGTTCAGAGCTGTGAGAAGGGTATCTGGCATCCCCTTGGGTATCAGCTAATTCGATTCTTTAGCCTCCACTCGGAAATAGCATGCTGAGTAGATTGCTGCCAAAGTCCAAGTGCTGCATAAAGAGTTAGCTAAAGCTAGCTTATCAGCAGGCGCTGAGGACAGGTGCGCCATAAGACTCTTATTTTCCTAGTTGATTAATCTCCTTCCTCCAAGCTGTTCATAGCTTAGAACCCTGTCTGAGATGTAACACCTGTATTGTATTACTTTATAGTTAAACTTGGCACACATCACCTGATTATTGAGAGAGAAAGCATGTCGTAGCATGTGTGTAATAAGCTTTCACATTCAGTTACTAGTCGTGAGCTGGAGCACTGACCCTGGATCAGTGCCATCTTCAGCTAGAGAGAATTAACCTGTGCCTTTTCTTCAGAGAGCTACTTGAAGTGGGTCACGCACCCTCTTCTTGAATATTTTAGTTGAGGTTGCCCAGTTTGAGCAGCCCTCCTAAACCAAAAAAGCAAATTGCCAAACTAAGGAGCAAGCCAGTCACATGAAGTGTGAGGGGAGATGACAGTTGAATCCATCCGCCTCAAGGTCAGTGCTAGTGTGTGCTAGTGCCATCACCACTAGACCTGTGGGTGCTCACCAGCATCTCCTGAACACAGCTTTGACTAATGACCTTGGTTAGCAGCTAACTGAAGTTTGACATCTCTGAAACCTTTTCTCAATATTGGTTCTTTCATGAATTTCTGTGGCAGCTTGGTATAGGAAAGAATTTTTTTTTTAAAAAATAGGTGAAAGACAGAGCATTGTATCTTTCCTGCTCTTAACCTGTAGAGCTGGTGGATGATAAGCAAACTGCTGCGGTGCTCATTAGTCGTGCACAAAAGGCCTCATTTGTGTGACTTTCTGGATGTGAAATTGAGTGAACTGTTCTTCCTGAAGCCTCCATAAGTAGATTGGGCCTGAAATAGCAGTCTGCTTCAGAACATATAAGCTACATGGTTTTGGTTGGCGACGTTAAGGTGTTTTTGTGTTTGTTTTTTTTTTTTTTTTCTTCAGTCTCTGAATGTTTCCCTCTAGAAAATGCTTTATGCTTACAAAATCGGTCATTATTCAGGCATCAGTGTAGTGGTCAGGACACAGAGTGGCAATGCTGTGAAATCTGCTGATGCTTGCCTTGAAATTTATTCTAATGTAGGTGCGGAAAGCCTCTAACAACACTACAGAGATGCTTTCCAAAACTCACAGAGCCTATGCCACCTGCTTTGCTGCTCCTGGATTGCCTTGTAACTCTGCGCACCTCTTAGGCTGCGTAGCTAAACCTCTGCTCCGTAGTATTGGCTGGGTGCTTAATTGCACCTGTTTAATTCTGCACTCCTAAAACTTGTGGAGTTTGAGAGTAGAGTGGGGCTCAGCTGGTTGAGAAGCTTTTTATCTCCCTCAGTGAGATGCTGAAAGGGTGGCTGAGGTCAGCTGGAGCTCTGCTGTGCCTGGGCAGGTTTCTAGGAACGGCACTGTTCACGAGCGCCGATCGCCTTCCGCTGTCCTTCTGCCAGAGCTGGGCTTTGGCAGTCTTCGGAGTACAATGCAGCACAGTGCTGCCCAGCCTGGCTTCCAGGTGAATGTTTTATACAGTGTTTGGGGTGGAGTTATTGGCAGAAGGGTATTACCTCTAAATTATAGCGAAGGGGTTTGCCAGTTCTGAAGGTGGTAAATGGTGTCTGCCTGCTAATTAGGTGCAGTATGTGCAGCTCTAGGCACTTTTTCCCAAATGTCGGTGGGGTGGCTCATTGAGTAAGTTGCTGTTCTGCGTAATGCCCCCCTTTGCTGTAACATTTTAGAGTTCCTCACAAATATGAATCCTTTCTCCTTTACCTTCCTGCCACCATAACCATTTGAAATAGACAACTTGTCTATGGTTACCTAAGTTAAGCTGGGTACTACTGAGTCCTGATGTCCTGAATCCTGCTGTCTAAGACTGTTTTACTCCAAATACCTGTGTTTGTTAATGGCATTCCTGTGACTGTTCCAATATGACACCTTAAAATAGCTGATGCTTGATATAATGACTAGTTTCCCTTTGACACTTACAGCATGATGGTCAGAAAAAATATGACTTCTGGAAGGACATGGTGGCTGCTATCCAGCATAATTATAAAATAACAGCATTTAAAGGTAAGTTAGTTAACTGAAAACTTACTGTAATAGCTGAAAATACTACACGTGCTTGCCAGAGCAAATACATTTCCAAGTACTCTGTAGGCTACTCAACACAGCTTTTATTTTTAAAGCTTATAGTTGTACTGAAGATACATGTTTATATTGGAGTAAGACATCTTTATCGTTACTCTTTCTATTTCATTTAGCTGAAACTGTTTTTCTGTTTTTAATAACACTTGTGATGTGCTGCTTCACTGAATTTAGAGGAAAAATGGTTTCATACCATGATTGGTATGGTAACATGGACATCCTTGAACTGTATTTTGATTCTATTCCTTATGTTCTTGTAATCATAAATAAAATAAGACATGCATTGGGGGAAAAAAGATGAAAGTTCTAACTAGTAATTGTTAATTTTCTTTAGTGCTTTAGTCTTTTATTTGAATTCCTTGTGTAGTATTGACACAATAGTGAGAAGATAGTTATTTGGTTGTAATCTTAATAAAAATTGCAGAGGATTTTTTTTTTTTTTCCCTCCATGCAAAGCCAGCCTTAGCATACTGTAACATAAATTAAAGCTGGGAAACATCTTGGATATGCTTCAGCTAGAAATTTAATTTCCTTCTTTTACAGACATAACTTCTGGGTTTCTACTGGACATATAAAATAATAGATTGATAATAAAGGCTAACTGTCCTGTGTCTTCACACAGTGAATTGAAATTATTTTTGACTGTGGAGGCTTTTTGTAAAAAGATTATACGCAGCTCAGTTTAGAATTCTTTGTCATTTTGCTAACGGTATTTTCCAATATAATTACCGCTGTTGATGCAACATTCCTTAGGCCAGGGTGTAGTCTGGACCCTCTTAGAAGTGAGTTTTTGTTCATTGCAGCCGTGCTACTTGCTATATTCTTTCCAAATGTAACTAACAAAGTTGTCTCAGAGATTACAAACAAAAATAGAAGTTAATGTCAGGATGCATACTGTAAAAGACAGCAAGATAATACTAAAATATTTTGTTTGCTATTGTTACTGTGTTTCCTTTGGAGCTTAGAGTGTGACTGATGTTTAAGAATTCCTCTAGGAACTCATTCATAGGTGAAATAATGTATTCTTTCCTAATTAACTGCAACTATTTTTTTAGCATTTTTATTCTTTTTTGAACTCATGAAAGCTCTTTGTTTTAAAACAGCATTTGGTAAAGAGAATAATTTTTAAAAGTACTCTAAGGAAATTAATTAGCTGAAGTCTAAACTTTGGACTTGCTTTTATTTATATGTGTCTGCCTGTGTGTACATGTGTTCATTTATTCATATACCTACCTATCAGGTACCTATTTGGATATGTAAGCTGGAATTTGCATACAAACAGATACGTGATATGACTTAATCCTTTCTAACTCCTATCACAGTTGGTACCTAATTTAATACACCTCATTCTTTACTCTCAAAGTTCTGAGGCACATGCACAACAGTGTTGAAGATACTGGAAGACTTAGTAACTGATAGACATGGGTTTTAGGGTAAAGCTTTGTGAACTGAAACAGTGTTTGAAAGTGCTACCTCTGTCATGTATCCCTTTGGAAGGCTTTGTAGTGGCTTTATTTTCCTTTCAATGACATGGTCCAGTAGATAAAGCACTGAACAGGGAGTCAGAAGAACCAGAGAGAATTTCTTCCTCTATCGCTTTCCTGTGATATTCCCATGGAGTATCTCTTCTTGCTTTAGGTCCCTTTGTGAAATGACAGAAGAGGCTTGTGGTGTTTTTTTTTTCTCAGTTTCAAGGTTAACATAGCTTCCTCAGGAAACCCCTAAATCTGGCTCCAGCATCTATATACCAGGAAGCCCCAACGTCTTTCTTAAAAAACAGCCTGACCTGAAAACCACAGCCTCTTGGCTTAACTTCATGCCCTCGATGCCTTGTAAAAGGTTTAACCCCTCTGAGAAAAGCAGGACTCATTAACAGTTAGTCAAGGTAAAATTTCAAAAGCCAACTTATTAAGTGGCCAGTTGAGGAGACGCAAAGTTCCCAAGTTGAAACGATGTCTCAGAGGTGCCATTGTCAGTGATGGAGCAGAACGACTGACCATTTTATTTCTTAAAATCCGTGGAGTGTTTGCAGTTCACTTTGGTCTGTTGTCAGTATGCCCTTGTTTCTCAATGTCCCTTCTCCTTTTCACATGATTTCTTTGATCATAATCAGGTGTCTGGTGGATTTTACTTTTCATTGTCTTAGCTATGGTAATTGCCTTAGATAATTGCCCTGTGATTTTTTTTTTGATGGCTCTTTCAGATAGGCATGATTGTCCTGACTCAGTTTAATGAAGGGTGTTAAGTCACTCTTCTGCTTGTAAAGAAGTGAAGACCTGAGGCTTGCAGAGGGAAAGTAAGAGGGTTCCAAAATAGTCTCATGTTATTCAGACCCTCCTTTGTGAAGACTCACTCAAAAAAATTGGCAGAATTTATTAAACAATGCTGTAAGAAAAGTGTGATGTCAGATAGCAATGAACACAGATATTTGTATTTACAAAATAATAATTTCTTACCTAATAATACCTGCAAGAGTGGCCTCTGCAGTTCATCTCCAAGTTGAGCATGAAATTACTTGAGAGTACTTTTTGTAAATCTTCAACTCATTACTGGAATGTTTTGCAGCTTTAAGGCTATTAATATTACTTTTGTAATAGCGCTTCACTTAGTGCATGTTTTATAAATATTAGTCAAGACCAATTTTAAAGGAAAAATGACAATATATTTTACACTATATAAATACGTTGACAAACATCCACAACACATTATGGAAACACAGTTTGATATTCAGAGTGGTAATGAGGGCTTGAACTACAATATAATTATTTCGGTATGAAAAATTTCACATTTGGTGACTTTTTGGACAGATTTTTGTAGGAGGAAGTTGCCTAATATAAATTCTCAAAGCAGAGTTTTGTAAAATTTCTTCTCTTAAAGACTGCTTTCTCTCTTGTGTGTGATTGTTTTTCCCTATAATTTCCCTGACACTTCTGAAAAGTATAACATCTGTGGTTAGAATGAAAATGATGTATTTGTAATATTTTCAATCCGTTTGTAAGGTTATATTTCATTTTGGAAGGAAAAAGATCATGACTAATATGGCAGCAGAAACTTCATAAATTGCCCATAAAAAGGCTTGAGGGGATCTGCTCTCAAGTTTCAAGGATGCATCTGTCACTGGGCATCTTTTACAAAAAGCAAAATTATCAAAGAAAGAAAGTTAAACTTAAAACTAACTTAAAACCTGTTTTTGTATTAACTTGCCTTTTGGTGTGATTTTCTTTTTATGTGATTGATCAGTATTCTTAAGTAGCATGCTGATACATGGAAAGTGTTACTTTGGACAGGAGAACTTTGGATCTTTCTAAACTACTCCATCCTGTCCCCAAAAATGTGTGTGCCCACACACACAGATGTTTGTCATCACAAGTTTGTGGTATTACCCCATTGTCTTGGCAGAAGATAAAAAATCTAGATGTCTGTGATGTGTGTGTGTTATATATTTTATGTGCAACTTCAAATATAAGAAACGAAAATCAAATGTGCTTTTCTGTCCAAAGAGTCCTCCAAAAGGTCTGCAAAACTTTAGAAATTCCTGATGTTGATATAGTCCAGTGATGAGAGATCTTTGTCTTAATTGTGAAAACTGCAACAAACATAGAAGCGAGTAAATTTGGCGCAGTTCTTTGCTGTGCTTTCCAGCTAAACATAGAAGGGATTATTTGGGTGCTTCATGTGTTTGACCCCATAAGGCTTCCAAAATATCAGAAATTTGAAAGTGAGTTTTATTATTGTTACAGGCTCATTTTAATCTCATATTGGATTTTCTTCCATCTAATGCCCATGATCCAGAAGAGATGTGGTTTATTTTTAGGTAGGTTGCTGATCTTCATGTGGAGAAAATATTAAAAAACAAACTTAAAAATCTCATAGAACTTCTCAAAGTCCCTCCTAAGCTGAGAATCCAAAGCTAAAAGCAAGATTTAAATTTTGCTTGTGTCACAATTTCATGTGAAATCTGTAGCTTTTACATGTTGAGTTGCTTTCTTAAGGACTTAATGTCTGAACAATTATAAAAAGCCTTCAAAAAGATGGGCATGAGGTACTAAGCTGTGGACTTTTTTGAAGTCCTAGGTGGTCATTTGAGAAACAAAGACATTAAAGGACAAAATCTGATTTAAAGTGGGTGAGTGATAAGGATTAGTGAGCAATGCTTTTTTTGTCTGGGCCCAATTTCTTGCGCAGGGACTAGTTGATTGGAATCACGGGACAGTACTGCTGAGCACCAGGCATCTCCAGCAGTTTTAAACATGTGCTTTGGCATACATTTCACATGTAAAGCAATTAACTAGAAACTTTACAACTACTGAGCAGTATTTTCCAGCTCCGGTACCCCATCCCTCTATTTGTTTCTGAAACAAAAGTGCCAGATTGGTTCAATGTATGAGCAGTGACACACACTATGTTTAAATACTAGAAAGTTCTGTTGAACTAATGCAAGTGACTGCACAGGAGAATGTTTTTAGTGCAAAAAAAAAAAACAAAAAAGAAAAGAGAGAGTTCTTATGAGATTTGTAGTTAATGTTTGGCATAAAACAGGAAGCTAGAAAAATAGGCCTTAGACTATTTAGGCTCAAGTGTCTTGAGTTTTATTTTGACTTGAAAGAAAAAGTATTGCAGGATTGCTACTTCTAAATTGTGGTACTGTCACTGTATTATTTCCATACAAATGTTTGTGTGCAGTGTTTACAGTAGTAGTATGAATTTGCTTGCCTAGGTTTACTTGGTTGCTAAAATAAGCAGATCTAATGTTATGCTCTCTACTTAAGCATTTATTATTTTGCCAAAGTACAGCCTAAACCACAGGCATTGTAATCCAGCAGCACTTAGTATGGGGAGAAGAAACAATTTTGCAAAGTTACTTTCTTGGTACGGTTTCCGAAACTTTATATAGTTTTGCTTACAGTGGATCAACCTAAAGTGTGTTCGCATTTTTAATTAATCCCAACATATTATCAAGTACTTAGGAAATTGTTGATTTCAAATGTATACAGCATAAGAAACCTCAGGTTCTACTTGCATGAAGAAATGGTAACATCACAAATCTTTTAAACATAGGCCTATATACTTTTAGTGCAAATGGTTAAAAACTTCTCTTTAAAAAAAATGAAGCTGAAATAGTAGTTCAAGAGCTTGTAGGGTTTTGGTGTATCTGATACTTTTAAAGCACATGAATAGTAACTATCATTGAAAGAAATATGTGCTTAAACTATTATGATTTCATAATTCATAAGCACTAATTTTACTAAGCTAGTTTAATTTATACCATTAACTTTTCATAGTGCCATAACTAATGTAATGCCTAATGCTTGTGAGAAATGAGTATATGTAGGTATGGTAAATACAATTATATCTACTGACTAATTACTGTCATCTGATAAATTTGCCATGCAAATAAAATATATTCCCCGGACTGTTCAGGGAAAATCAGCAGAAAGATTGTCCTCAAATTTCAGGTGGTAAAGCTGTTCTGATTTTGTGAGTGTCTGCATACTTGTGAAGATATGTTTTTTAATATCTGGATTTGGTGTTAATTGTTTTGCAGTACTCCGAGTATTGTTGTTTTACAGAATGTTTGGAGCTTAACAAATACTGAACTAGTTTTTTGCTGCAGTTTACAAAATGTGCATCAAACATCAAAAATCCTAAATGTGTGGATTCCTAGGCTTCAAATCTGGGTGCTTTTTCATGTTGTATTAGATACTCAGTGACAGGTAATCATTTGTAAATCTACTTTTCTCCAAGGTAGTTACTCATTAATAAGAAAAGTGGAACTAAATTAAAACTGTGACATGGTATGTAATGTATTAGAGTTGCTTTCTTGACTCCTGTTTGCTAGCTTAAAGATGAAGCTGACAGATAACATAATTTTCCTGAAGTATTATCCAGCTGTTGTGGTAACTGTGGTGTATCTGAGATTCTTACCTTCGGTTAATTCAAGTATAGTGAAATATGATCTAATGTCCTGGAATGGCTACTTTGTATTACGAGACATAATAGTTAGAAATCATTTTCCTTTTCTTTTTTTTTCCCCCTCCCCAAAAGAAAGCGAGAAACCGATGCGTTATATTAATTCATAAAACTTTAATGTTGCATTAATTTGGACAATTAATCATCATTCGAAACAATTTTCTTAGGACAATTCTCTAAAAACATACAATATTATTCTACTAGGTTTGAACCTTCCACCTTCTTACTCCCTCCTCTATTTCTTTTTAAAAATTGAAGTTGCATGACCTGCTAATGATGAAGCAGAGCAGCACCCAGTTAAAATGGTCTGGAGGAGAGAGTGTCAGGACAGTGTAATTGGGATGTTATTAGTTATGAGCAAATAGGAAACCTGAGAAAGAAGAGTGAACATACTCAGAGGAATAGAGACCGTTAGATTCTGAGTTGGGCAGTTGGAGCCATACTTGATCGTTCTCCATGAGATCAATGACAGCACTGCCAGAAGCCTGGTCAAGGTATCCTTTCATGTACTCATCATAGGTGTACATGAGCGGGGAACCATTTTTGTAGAGTGCAACCCAAACATTTGTTCCTTTTGCGTGTACATGGTAGGAGAAATAGTACAGTCCTGGGATCCTGCAGGTGAAGATTCCTGTTCTGGGGTCATAGTGTTGCTGCCTATTGTACAAGATTTTGTCAAATTTGATAGGGACTGTTGCCGCAGGGTAGGCTTTTGAGAGGATGACAGTGAAAGCAGACACCGGCATCCCTGTAAGAGCTTGGTTTACTCCTCCTTTAACGTAGCTCTCAGGCATCTGTGGGATTGCGGCTTGTCCGGGGGGACCGGGAGGACCTGGGGGGCCTGGCAAACCAGGCTCTCCATTGTTGCCTTTAGGCCCAGGGGGTCCAGGTGGTCCCATGGGTCCGCTTAAGCCTTTTGTAGAAATACCTGCTGGGCCTGGCAGTCCTGGTGCTCCTGGCTCACCTTTCGCTCCAGGGGCTCCTGGCAGGCCAGGGGGGCCAATGGGGCCTCTGGTCCCAGGTATTCCTGAAGGCCCTCTGGGACCTGGCTCACCGTTGATCCCCGGCACTCCCTTAGCTCCTTGTGGACCCATGGGACCAGGCAAGCCAGGCAGCCCAGCATGGCCAGTGTCACCTTTTGGACCTGGGAAACCTGGGTGTCCCTTAGGACCGGCAAGACCTTGCTCACCTGGGTATCCTGGTTTTCCCTCTAATCCTGGTAGGCCTCGTTCACCCTTGGCCCCTGGGAATCCCGGGGGACCTGCAGGCCCCATGTCGCCTTTGGGCCCGGGCAGGCCATTGTCACCAGGCAGGCCTTTGAGTCCTGGAGGGCCCATGTTTCCTGGTGGTCCGGCAGGCCCTGGTTCTCCTGGCACACCAGCTGGGCCTTGGTCTCCTTTAGGTCCTGGAAGGCCCAGAGGACCTTCAGGCCCTCTGTGTCCCTTCATCCCTGGCAACCCTGGCTTTCCAAATCCTGGAAGACCTGGGGATCCAGGCAAGCCTGCAGGTCCGGGGTGTCCCTTGGCTCCAGGGAGGCCTGCTGCTCCCGGTGGTCCCATTGGCCCAGGCTTGCCAATGCCAGGCTCTCCAGGTTCTCCTGGGGGTCCCTGGGGACCTGGGATACCAGCTGCTCCAGGTGCGCCTGGTAAACCTCTGTCACCTTTGATACCTGGCTGACCTGGGAGACCATTTTCCCCAGGCTTTCCTACCCCAGCAGGACCAGGGAGGCCTCGGGGTCCCTGCGGGCCTGGAAGACCCCTGTTACCTGGGCGACCTGGGATGCCAAATCCGTTTTCTCCCTTTTGTCCATTTATACCAGGGATACCTGGCTCTCCCTTCTCCCCAGGGGGGCCTCTCGGCCCTTGAGCTCCCGGGGGGCCTTGTGGTCCTGGCTTGCCAGGCACAGACAGTCCTGCAGGGCCAGGAGTCCCGGGAGGTCCTTGTGGCCCTCTTGCTCCTGGGAGCCCAACGGGTCCAGCTTCTCCTTTCTCACCACTTAGTCCTCTGTCTCCTGGCTTTCCTGGTTGACCTGGCATGCCTGGCTTTCCAACCGCAGAGAACCCAGGTGGTCCTGGGGGACCAGGGGGGCCTTGGGGACCAGGACTTCCAAACCCTGGCTTTCCAGCGGGACCCGGTTGTCCTCTTGGTCCAATAGGGCCTGGGGGGCCAGGGGGACCTTGTTCACCCCTTATCTGCACACCTGTGAGAGAGAGGAAACTAGGTCAACCAGGTAAGCTATAACAGATTTGCCGACTTGTAGCATATTGGTGACATGTGTAAAGGGTTAACTTAACTTGAACTTCACAAGAGTCAAGTTTCTAATAGTGTTTGGTCACTGAGAGCCTGACATTCACAGCAAAAAGTGTCTCAGAGCTCTTACAAGTGCAAATTTGTTGGGAGTTTTGTAAGCTACAAGGCCTCCTGATTTCTTTTGGCTTCAATACAGTTAGGGTTATTAAGAGAGGCAAAAAGATGCTATGTAAGTAAATGAAAACTGTTAAGGAAGGAAGAAGAAAACCAACAGGTGACTGCTTTAGCAAGTCATCAAACTTTCATCTTGATGACAAATGAAACCAGAGCAAGCGTCCTGTGCAGGTGTAGCTGTTTTTCTGAAACTATTTTGTGCTATATTTATGTAGTAAGATTTTTGTCCTCCCCACCCCCCCTTCCAAAAGTGGGTCATGGCTCTGTTTTTTTGGTCATTAAGATTTTTGTTTGTCATAAAAAATTCACCTAGCAGCAAGGTCACAACTGATAGTTCTTCTTACTGCAGTCAGAATTTTGGCATTGTTTTATTTTAAGAATACTTCAGTTTCTTAGTTATCAAAACAGCAGGTGGAGCCACTTAACCAAATGTCACAAACACAAGAATAAACAAAGAAGCTCACTGCTTGCTTTTCTGTGGGCTTTGGAGCTTGAAGTTTTATGTTGGAATTAGGATGCTGATGTGTGGAACATCACAGACAAGATTAACATGGGTATTGTGAGACTAATTCAGCAGTTTGCAGCAATATAGAATAAAATACCATGCCTATGATGGATGTTAATTTAAGATATCATTTTCAAAAAAAAAAAAACCTGAGGGATGTAGGGAGGACCTGGATGCTGCTTTTTTGTAATGGCAACATTCTGTTTGATAAACAATTGGATCAAGTTGCATTTCAGGCTCTTGCAAGAAGAGAGGGGTGTGTGTGTATATATATATGTGTGAAAGTTTGTGCAATGACTTTTTTGCCATCTCTTAGATAATACTTTTTCCAGTCTATGACTATTCTTAATGAACTGTAAATGAGATGGAGGAAGAAAGCTATTCTTGTCTATATCTATTTTAAAAAAGAGATGTGTATATGAAATACATTTGATTTTTTTGTTTGATAGTGGATCTGTTAAGGTTGGCTTCTTCCTACATTGCCAGGAAAATTGTTCTTGTCTACCAAGTGTAGAGAGTGCATTCTCTTTTTTTTGCTGATGCGTAAAATCGTCACAACTGCCTATCGCCTTATTTTGCACACCTTCCTTTCTCATCCTCCTTAAGGCAATGAAAAGGAAGATAGTTATTAAAATCCTACACATAGAGCGTGATGTCTGTGATTTGTTGATAAACTGAAAATGCAAATACATGTCCTCGGCTGCGAAGGAGATTGTGGAATCTGTGAGTATCAGTGACAAGTCTGGTGCAACCTTTGGTATCTTACTGATACTGTTGAATTTCTTACTATGGAACAACCAGATTCAGTAGGGTGCAATTGCAAGTTGGTTTTCTCATTATATAGGTGACATAAGATATGGCATATTTTAAGAACTACAGCGTATGAAAAAGTAATTTGGAAAAGGCTTAAGCCTGTCAAAATTTACACGTGCCCTGCAGCAGATGTGGTGTGTAAATGTTTTTTACATGTTAGACATTTTCTCTTCACCACAGCTAAGAGATCTGTCTTCAAGGGAAAAAGCTTACTAAACTGGAGGGAGAACTCAGAATTTGTTCCATAGGTTCTACCTATGGATAGAACTTCAAAAACTGTCTGTTCACATCAGGGAACACAGGCAGGTCAGATCAAAGCCTCAATACAAATACATAAAAAAGTTCCTGAGCTAATGCTTGTTTAGTTCTGAAACATTAGAGCAAAAATACAAACAGATTCTTACATCAGCTGCAGTGAATCCAAACCCAAGCATTTATGTGGGTACGCTGGCAGAAGACAACAGTGACTCCAGCCAGATCTACTTTTTCATAATGGTAATTCAAGGAGCTATGTCCAGGCCTGCCTACCAAACATATTTTGCTCTTTAGCAGTCAGAGTGAGTTTGATTTCTGCAGGGAGGGACAGCATTCATTTGAGCTCATTTTAAATAGCACACATTTTTTTCACTTGGTCTTATTTTTTCATCTATTTGGTGGCAAATTCCGTCAGACTAGCTTCAGAGTGCTTCTCTTTCTTGCTTTTTGCTACAATTTAGATGCAACTTTAAATCAGTCCTAGGTTCACAAAGTGGTGGGTGTTACCTTTTTTGCATCAGTGTTCATATTATTACTGAGATTTTCTGTAAGTACCTGTATTGTTTCAAAGTTGTGCTGCTTTTATATGAAAATATAAATTGTGCTGTCTAGAGACAATGCTAAGTCTCCTGAGGAAAGGACAACTGAACACATTAGTGAAGTATGATTTTTACCAGGAAAATTGAAGTAGTAGCTGGCTATGCTTTTGTGTGTCTTGGCACATATCTTGATATAAAATTGGTTTAGATTCTCTGAATGCAGTCAAACCCCATTTATGTGTTGAATTAAGTGCAAAGACTTTAACATAACCTGCAATAATGTCCTGTTTAAGCATTGCTGAACACTCGGATTTAATTCAATTATTATTCTCAACTAGGTCTTTTCAAATGTTTCAAGCCAAAGAGCTACTATTTTAAAAGTTATGTCCTAGTAATTTTAAAAAAATAACAGCAGAAAAGTGTGTTCTGGCTGAAGAGCTATCAAGAACAAGATTTTTTAAACTGTTAAAGCAATTTCACTAAATTAAATGAAACTTTTTTAGACTTTCATTGCCAAAAAAAATTGTGCAATCTCTTGCATGTCACCAGTTTGGGCCTAGACTAAAATTTTAGTTCCAGGTTGCTTTTTGGCAAAAAGAGAAAACAAAACAAAAAGAGAATTTATTTGTAGCTAAATCTCTAGAAATCAATATTTGGTGACCAAAAGGAAAAGTAAGCTATAGTGAAAAACTTGCCATATGGTACTTGAGCTACCTGCATATGGAAGAACCCGCTGGACAATAGGTAAATTAAGTTGGTTCTGTAGTCTCCTGTTTTATTCTTCTGTGGTAGTCTCAGACTAGAAATGATTTCTACCAGTCTGCCCTCTTTAAACTCTTGTAAAAGTCCTTTATAGGATGCTTGTTTTCCGCACTGAAGAACAGCAGTGGTTTTCTGGTTCTCTATTTTGGTCCTTGCTCCCCAAATGAAGATTTGTCAAGCAATTCTGACATACTACTATGTCTGTAAAACTGTAGGCTGTTCCTCCTTTTCAGGTCTAGTACATAGTCTTTATTACCTTTCCTAAAGAGACAGCATTTTATATTTATCACATGTATCAAGTTTCATGCACATTAGATTCTGTGTTAGTATATAAAGTGAAAACTTAGTTCAGGACAATTCATTTCCCCTTTTAATTCTATTTTGCATCTTCCCTGCTCCTTCCTTAATTTGCTGCTTAATTTGCTTCCTAATGTTTTCTATAGAGGAGAAAAAACACTACAAGGAGAAGTGAATGTGGTAGAGGATAACCAAGGAAGTATTGTACTTCACTTAAAAATAATATAAATATGTAAAAGACTCTGAATAAAATTATGGAAAAAAACACGATGAAAAGTTAATGAGGGGAAAGGGAGGAAATACAGCTTTAACTCAGTGGGAATTCCAATTCAGTCCTCAGTAGCTGTTCATGTACATATATCTAAATTCAACCTGAAAGTGCTGGTAAGATTCCAGAAAGCCCTTGTGCTAAAGGCAACGAATGAAACTGTGGCAGTGTTTTGGTATAGCCCAGAAGAACATTTGGCAGAGGGGGGGTAAATTTCCCAGCCACGCTGCTTTCACATGGTTCCTGCTGCAGTGTTCTTGGAGCACATGGACAGGAGCTAGTGGGGCTGAGACCTGGGCTGCGTCCCTGGGGTCTGTGTGTGCTGCTCGTGAGCATCCAGGCCTTAGGAAGAGACTAGAGCTGTTCTGAAACGAAACCTCCTAAATGAAGATAGTGTGGGTGCAGTGTCCTGAGCTGCAGCTGTTCTCTCCAGAACTGCTTCTAGTTTGCTGCCCTATTTTCTAATGCATACATAGTCTAAAATTTCCTTTTTCTGGTAAAGAGAAGCTTATTGGCAAATGCTGTTTTCTGAGTCCCTCATTCACATTCCTCATTTCTGCAGCAAAAGTGAAAGCTATTCTGAATAGCCTGTTGATGCCTAAAAGAAAATAATGTTGTTCTTGAGTGGGAGAGCGGGAGTTTACAAGTAAGATTCAGTTTTCTTCCTTTTAGTGATGATAATTTTGAATAGACTACTGATCATACTTTGGAGGACAATTATGAAATAAAACCAGTGCTTAAGAAGTTGGAAGTTTTCATTTCAAGCTTTTTTAAACAGGCTTCGGCCTAAGCATGGAAAAATGAAACAGAACTCATAGTTTCAAACACTTAGCCACTCGTTTGACTTAAAGACAAAGAGGATACCCAGAAATGTTACAACTGCAATTATATTGTCTATACAAATCGGCAATAAGGCTGATATATGATATGAACTTTTTACAATAAAGCTGGAATTGTTATATTACTATGAGATTAGTCTGATAATTAAAGGTTTAAATCGCTCGTGAAAAAAAGATGGAGAGGTTTATGTCATGTTTTTATGACAATATATCAATTTATTTTGCATTTCTAGACTTTAAGCAGGTCTTTGTTTGGCTGTGTGTATGAAATACATATTTAAATTCACACTTAAGGTCTGATTTGAGTAGTAGAGATAACAAGAGAGAGTTTGTAAAAGTTCTTTTTGTAGATGAGTTAGAAACTCTGATGTTGAATCAAGAAATTTGAGGATAATTAGCATGTTGTACATAATTATGTACATAATAATGCATTATTCCCATTACTCAGGATCAAACCTCTAGCTGTGATTTTGTTGCTGTTCTATGGCTTTAGTGATTATTGTGTAAAAAATTGTCAGTTGTCAGTGACAAGTGTGCATCTTTGTCAATAGGAAGCAACTCCCAGAACCACTGCCAGTTCTTTCTGCAGTGATGACATTATTTTAATAAACTTAAACTATTAGTGAAAGTTGAATAGCAATAGTATAAACAAAGAGCTTTTGTTCATGTATTCACCCACTAGGAAGAACTGTGTTAGTTTATTATCAAAAATAGAGAACTTACCTGTGTTAGTTTATTATCAAAAATAGAGAACTTACCTTGACTCTTTACATTGAATGGTAGAAAGTGTGGCCCCTTGATGCTGGATTGTTTCTGATATCGCTCAGAATAATATCCATCACTACCATGGACGATGTTCAGACAAAACAGCAGCAGAAAGGATATTTGTAAATGCATGTTTTCAAATTCTTTCTGTGCTAGAAAGGGGGAAAAAAGTTTGTTATAAAAAAAAAAATTCAGTTCTGTTTCTTGCACATGAAAAAATGAGTTTTCTTAAAGCACTGGTATTAAAAGTAACATTATTTACTGCTTGCTTCCTCCTGCTTCCACTAGTTGTGAAAAATCCTCTAAGAAGAAGGGAATCAGTATTATTATCAATTAGAATGATAGAGCTCTTGTATAGATGGCTTAGACGCTTTTCTTGGGAAAAGAATGATTTAAATGGATGCCAGTCTATTTACAACCACTGTCTTCAGAAACAGGGAGTATTTTCCTTGTTACACTAGGGCTCCAAAATTAAGTTCAGGAGCTGCATATATCGAAAGTCCTGAAATTAAGGAAAGTTTTCAGTGGAGATACATAGACACAACCTTGATGTCTCTGTCTAACGCCATAGCAAAGGAAGCATGAAGTCCTGGCTCCTTCAGCATCAGTGGCAAAAATCTCACATTACCTTGCATGAAACTAGGCTTTAATCTGTAGCTTTTCACATAGCCCCAGTGGAGGTAAGGATGCTTTCACTGGCTCTTCAATACCAACCCCCTTCCCTCCTCAGACACAAGACAAGTATCCTGTAGAAGTTCCCTTCAAAACCAAATTAGATGAAATCATAACATACCAGAATGTTGTGGAGCTCCAATGCAGAGTTGGAGAGCAGTGAATCCTCTGTTGAGGAGTTCTTCTGCCACTGGTGAGTGAGCAGAAGCTGATGATTTCAAGTGTCACCCTTGAGTATTTATACGATTTTTCCCCCTAGTTGGGTGACTGCTGGGTATAAGCTCCTCCCCCAAAATTGGTAAGCAGTAATTATCTGTGTGTATATGTGTGGTTTTTAGGGGTGGGGGGAAGCTATTTTGGGCAGTCATCCTAGATCCTGTTAAGGGGGGGTTTTGTTGGGGTTTTTTGTTGGTTTTTTTTCTTCCCTTGGATTTCTTATTGTTGATGAAGTTGTATTGCTCATAGCTGGTATTTTATAGAATTTTATGGCCCCTCTTAGAACTGAGAAAGGTAACGTTGGAAAAAAGTCATGAACTTGTAAGTACGATTGGTAATTCTAAGTACTTCATTTGGATTTCTCTGTAAATGTTTTAAAGAACTATACATTTTTAACTCTGAGCTCCTACTTTCAGGAGTAACCCCACTGAAGTCTATAGAGACTACTTATGTGAGTAATTGTTCATTGGGATACAAGTGGAGCACTTAAATTCAGTTAAGATGTTAACAAGGGAGTTGTGTGAGAACCTGAAGATTATTACATGATGAATTTTGCAAGTAATATTTCTGTAAAATGAATTCTAGAAATGCAAGCTTACCTTACACAATGAGAACTTCATTGTGTCTCATAACAAGTGTATTGAAACCCGTACTGCTTAAATTTGCAAGTGCCTGGGGCTGATGGAAATTTTTGAGCTTTTCTGCAGAGATTAACTTTTTTTAATGTTTATTCAATAAAATGCAGTTGTTGCTGTACTTTTACTGGATGCATGGTTTTCCTATTAAGTGACTTCAGTTTAATAAATTTACTACTGTCTTACTGTTGATGGTTCAAACTTGATAACAGTTTATCTCTTTTTTTTTCTTCAGATTATAACTTGGTTCTAGCCATTAAGAATGTTTTTGTTAAACCAGTCTTGCTTAATAGACTATATCCACACATTGTGACTTCATTTTTTAATAGATCCAGTGTTTCAGCAGCAGTTTGATGAGTGTTCAGTACTAAATAGGCAGTACCTTGCAGTTGTAGAATTTAAGATCAAAGGGCAAAATACAAGAAAAGAAACAAACCTGTCTTCTTTAAATCAAACTGTAGAACTAAATATATAGTAGATTTCGCTTTTATCAAACATTCTCAGAAAAAATACCTATATATGAATTAAATGTATTAAAACTCTTTTGCTAATTGCAGACTTCTTTGACCTTGTTAGATGGTATTCAGTCTCGTAGGAGTTAAGAGTTTGGGATGTGTTTGAAAGTCTTTTGTTTCCTTTGCACCAAAGGTTAGTGGAGAACCAAAGATAAATGCTACCTGTTGTTACTAAAGGATGCAGAGCATGTACTACAAGTTATTGTCCTGATCAAGTGAGCAAGTATTTTTCAAGTTAATTTTTGCCATTTGTGGAAGCTGTCCAGGGAGCCTTTTGGTGAGGTACAAGCAATATCAATGCAGAAGAACACGTATGCACCCATATCCTAATACCAATTGTAGAAATATTGTCGTCGGGCAGGGATATGGGCTTGTTATGGTATGGGAATACTAATAAATAATGTGCGTTACTGCGAGTTCTCATGCATGGCAGGTACAGAAGGGACAGCCGTTACTGTTCCAACCAGAAGACTGAGCTGGTGGCCCTGAACTGTGTGGCTATCCTGTGGAATGACAGGTTAACATGGGCTGGAGTTTACCTGCTTTGTTTAATTCCACACTCTTCAAGTGACAGCTTTTTTGGCTTTCATGTATTATGGCAAATATCCTAGAACACAAGTTACTGTACTGAAGGAGACCGATGGACCATCAAGTCTATTCTGATTACAGTTGTGCTGTGTTTGCTTATTAGAGGGCTGTATTAATGTTGTGATTTAAAGACTGCTGTGATTATTTAATGTACTGTTGAACAGGTTTTTTCCTCCATTCTTCTTCCTAGCCATCTTCTAAACAGCACTATGTTCTATTCTTGTAAATAAACCCTTTCTGATGCAGGGGTCTTCAAACTGAAGTGTGCTTTTTCCATTAAGCTTGTGTGACTCATCTAGTCGGTAGCTTTCAGAGAACGTTTGCCTGTCTGTGATGGCATTTCTACTCCCATATGTGCATTTTCCTCAGGTTGTTTGTGTTAACTTCTCAAGGTGCTTCATTTAAAGATTAGTCTCCATAAATTCAGATTAGAATCCAGTCTTTTTGACAGAGGCAGCACATGTATGAGCATAGAGTTTATTTCCTCCCTTTTTCTGGCTCACATAAATCCAAAAATAGCTTTTGATTTTAAAACATTTAAATATACAGCCCTCAGTGGAAGTGTGGTTGTTGCTAATTTGACAATATTTGGTTAAGAGAGTTAGGAACAGCAGGCGACAGTTTTATGCACACACGGTTTCATGCTAATTTCTAGCCTAATTCATAAATACCCCCAAAGCAGGCACACTTATGTTACAAAAGCACCAATAATGTACACTGATATTTGCCCAGCAGCCTCACTTCCTGCCCTGGCTCCTTCTGGGCAGGAAGGTGAATAATCTCTGTGTGTCCCTGCCTAAATAGGAATGATTGTGGGGTCAAAAGGTAGACACAGGCAAACCCGTTGTCCTTGTGTTTAACCTGAGCTCCACCCTATTGTGCTATCTTATGCTGCTGCTTTGGTTTGAGGTTTTGTTTTTTGTGGGGATGGGAAACTGAGGTAGAATTGGAGTTCACCTCCTGCGTATGTTTTCCCTGTTGCTGTGGATATTTCCTATTGGCAGAGCACTAACACGTTTAGCTCTAAGCACACATATGAAAGGTGCCCTTCGGTGTATATTTGCACGTGCCAAAATTCATGCAGTAGACATACTCGTGTATACCTATGTACAGTGAAAGCACACTTTAAACAAGCAAGGTTATTTTTGTACCTGTTCTCACAGTATAAACATTCAGATGCTTTAATTTTATAGTTCCACATTTAGAAAGTTGTCTTTGCTTACAAATGAAAGTGCCTTCACTCCCTCTTCTTTCCCCTGTCCCACTACTGTAATAATCAGGAATAACATTTGATCCACTGCACCACTCCAGAACTTGCTCTTTAGCTATGTATTGGCTCCTTCTTCCCATGTAAAGGTAACTGTGGTGTATGGCCGAGTAATAGCTTAAGACGTAAGCTTAACTGCAGTAAGAAGACTTGGAGTTTCTCTGGACTGTACGAAGTAGGTACTGGAATCACAGTCTCTTTAGTTACCATTTGCAGCAGCCTGCAATGTTTCATCATCACCAATGACCGAATGTTCAGTTTTGCTGTTGAATGTTGTTGGAAAGCATGCACTTGCACAGGCTTTCTGAAACCCGGTTTTGTTTCAGCATCTTACTCCAGAGAGACAGGGGGAACACATGCAGAAGCAGTATGGAAGTGACATCGTGATTTGGGAAATGGAAAGTGACTTTCACCACAATCCTGCAGGTTACTCAGGTGACTTAAATGAGTCCCACAATAAGCAACTGCTTACAAGGAAGAAAAGTGGAACATCTTAGTTAAGCATAAATCCTAACAAAACAAGCAACCACTCCCAGTCACAGACTCTATCTCCACCCTCACCACCCACCCCCAAAAGAAAAAAAAAAGTGAAAAGTGAAGCAGCAAAACTCAGAGAAGGACTGGGCTGGGTCCATGTGGTAGTTGAGAACTGGCTAAATATGTTCCTGATGCTGAGAATTTTCAGTGTGAGTATTCTTAGAGTTACTGTTTTGATTTAGAATATGTGATCTTGATTTTTGTACCGTCTAAGTAAGCACAAACCATATACTTAGTTTCAAATAACTCTGAGTTCTTTGAAAGTAATAATTCACAGCTTTAACTTGGAATTTTTCTTTTAATGGTAATTGGCTTTTAGACTTGATCCTGAACTTTTTGTTAGTTTTTCATTAATATTTATTAAATACAGGGCCCAGAGAATTTGGAGGGGTTGTTTACTCCTTTTGTTTGGCTAGGTAGTCTCAGCTGTGAAGAAAGAGGCAGGAATGTGTTGGTGGAAGATTTTTTTCTCTAGTTTAAAAAGTCTGAAAAATTTGGAGTAACTTTTTGATGGTCTAAAAATCTCAAGACTAAGAGGACACAGTTTACTGCTTTTAACTCTATCGATGGCTAATGCTTGCTGATGTTGTTATCAGTTCCAGTTTAGTTGTCTGTCTGAAGTAAACTTTGAAGACTTTACCCTAGTCTGTGACAAGTTTTCCTCTATTACAAATGGTCGTGGTAGGTATCATTTTGCAAAGGACTCTGATAGCTTGTAGCCCCATCTCTGGTGAAGAAATGCCCCAGTCTCCAATTTTACTTTCTGAAAGAGAGGTGCTTAGGAATTTCTAAGAGGAGTTTGAAAACCTGCTGTGAAAATACAGTCATTTGGTTTCCTAGTTTGTGGTGCACTTTATGATACTCGGGAAACACCTGAATCATCTCAACTCCATGATTTTAAACTGTCTTCTCTCCCTTTTCATCCCACAATGGTGAGGTGTCTGCACACTCCTGTGATACTGGCCAGGGGAGCCCTCAACCTGAATGCAGAGGAACATAATGGGGAACCTTAATGGGGAAAACTAATGCAGAGGTTTTTCAACTTCTTACTCCTCACAGTCAAATGAATCCAAAGAAATGGGAAGTAGGAAGATCTGTGGATTCAATAGCTGTGGGAAATCTTTTTTGGTTTGTTTTCTTTTATCACTATTTCTTTGTTTTGTAGTTATCATTGTGTTTACGTGGAGAGTATTTTCTGTTCCAACACTAGCCACTTGGATTGCATAGGACTAGAAAACATCTTGCTGAAGAAAATATTTACCTTGCTAATTGCAAAATAAATAAGATTTCTTCTGTCATCCTTTGTAATTAATAGAGGCTTGTTGATAGATTCTGCAGGGCTATGCAGTCCTATCTATATTTCTATCTATAACCCTATATCTATATTTTGAGATACCATAAAGAATTCTCTCATCAAACAAGAGAAACTGTGTTACTCCTGCAATCCTTTACTAGTCTTTTTATAGATTTGAAGTCCTTAGACTTTTAACACTTATAATTGTGGTTGAACAAATGTCCTACTTTCAAATAGTAATGGAAAGATGGTCTGTATTTATTCAGGCAAAACTGACTGCTGACTGGTTTGTTCTTTTCAGCTTGGGTAACTGTGGATCAGAAGAGCTCTATTTAGTATAGTGGTATATTTGAATAGATGACACCCAGTTAAATATTTGTAGTTGTATTCTGACTGAGTTAGCTTGCAGAGACACTGAATAACCTTGCTGAAACCTCAGGAAAAGATGTGTTCCACATAGGCTATAGGGAAACTTCGAGACTGACATGAATTTCTGATTATACATTCCTCAGTCGGGTAGTATTATTGATGAATGCTTTCAAACAACACTGCATTGTTTGTGGCCCCATTTCATTATGCTTGTATAAAGATAAGATAAGCTTCACCCATCTTAGAAAATTTATGATACTAGAGTGAAAGATACCAAACAAAAGTACTGATGTTAGGAAAGATGTTTTCAAGTACTTCAGGTACACTGCTGGCCTGACCTTATTCCTCCCTCATTTTTATCCCTGCTTGCTGAAAGTATAAACAACAAACACTGTTCAAATGAATACATTAATTTGAAACTCCTATCAGATGTGAAGCTTTAAATGAAAGCTGATTAAGTTTTCAAGATACTGAAAACACAAAGATGTTTTTATAACTTGATATTCAGCCTTGCTCCTACAAATACGTTTCTGATTAAGTAGTGTAAATATTTAAATATGTAAAGTTTGGGATATTCACTAGATCTGTTTAAAAGTGTGAACACGCAGGTGATGGCAGGACTTAATCTTCCTGGTGGTGGGGAAGAGCAGAACTATTCAGTTAACTCTGTGCACAATTTAGGGAAAAAAAAAACCCAAACATTTCAGGGGGCCTGACCACTGAGTAGCGTAAGCAAATATGAAAATCTGGGTTTGGATTTTGACAAGAGCATTCCACCAAAACCATTTTGGGGGCTGCTTTTACATAACCAGGTAAAGAGATGTCCAGTTCCTTTTAGCTGGAGATGCTCATTTCCAGCCTGATATTGACTGCACTCTTAGTCATGTCAATGCAATGGCTTAGGCAGCTTTTCTGTAAGCTGAATTAGTTAGACAATTTGATTTGATCTAAAATGCAGTCAAACTTTCCTGGAAGTGATGGAGGAAGACGTATTTTCCACAGGTTCCAATCATTTCACAGGATGTGTTAGATGAAGTTTAAACACCTGAAATATATACTTGATCTTTAAAGGTTACTGCAAGTGTTCCTTCTTCTTTAGCAAGTTCCCGATATTTTTGTTTAAAAACCCAGTATGTAACACTAAGAAGAGCATTCACATAAAAATGTAAAAATACTGCGTAGTTATATTTTCTTGGGGAGGACTATTGTTATGTTTTCTTTAATTTGTGCTCTATTTTTCTCTAATTTTTATGAGATTATTGAATATCTTATTCTACCTCTCTGCCTGCTCGAGGTTTCTGTCAGACTCCTCTGGACCACAGTGAATAAAGTAGAAGCCACGGTAAAAGAAGAGTGGGAGCCATTCCTACTTTCCCAAAGGTGAAAAAGTTCAAGTGGCTTCCTCAGGTATTCCGTAATAAGGGAAATCTTGCAAATAGTTGATGAAAACAGGTGTAACTGAGCTGCTTTTTCAAGTGTACCCACTGGAGCAGATAGTCTGCCTGCTGAATAGTCTCATTCATTGACCTTACTACCTGCTGTGGTTTGGACAATTGGCACTGAGTTATTTTTAAACTTTCGTGCTTAAAAGCAGGTGCCAAAGGTGGGGGAAAAAATCCAGACTTCTACAGCCAGAACAAATAAAAGCTGTCTGAGTGCACTTTAAAAATAAGGGATTTGTTTGGGTCTGGCATTTTAAATATTGCTGTTCTCATTTACTTAATTCAAAACTTAAGAAAGCTCTAGGGGGTGCATATATATATATATACACGCTCCTTTATGCACAATAAGCTTGATTCCATGGAGCCTAATTGTTTCTGATGATTATTAATAGGACTGTTTTTTGTTTTACTTAGTTGAGATTGATTTTTTTTAGCATTATATTGTCATAAAGGAGAGTTATAATTATCTGCTTTTAATAAAGTGCAAATGAAGTTACTGCTTTTATTTATTACAGAAAATGCATCAGGGCTGCAAATATTATAGGTGACATTGTAATACCTAACTCAAATCCACAAGCTTCAATGTCTCTTGGCATTTCATGGAGAAAAATTGCATGAATGTGAAAGGCAATTTTTTAAAGTACAGTAGGCTCTCAAATCCAGAGATTTGAGGATTGAGAGAAAGTTATGTGAAGTGGTTCATATGTGGACCAGGTAAATACTTCCCAACTACGGATACAAAAAATTACCCATATGCAAGGGAAGAACAGGGATTCCTAAACTCATGATAGACAACCTGAACAAACTGCCAGCTCGTCTCTGATGCTGATGCTTTCTCACCCTGCTGTTACTGTGGCAAATGGTGGAAAAATAAAACTGAAAATTGGACTCCTGTTGGAGGTGATGTTAGATGACTTCTGCACCCATTGATGGTGAGATGTTAGCAAGAATCTCCATGAAGCTAATGAATAAGAGTCTGATGTATTTCTGCTGCATACAGAAGTAAAAGTGGGTAATTTAGGAAGCAGAAATTAAGTGCTTTGAGAGTTTCAGTGTGTTACCTGGATTTAGGTGTGCAGGTTCCACTGAAGTCATTAAAACCCTTCTGGAGATTCACAGTAAATTGACTGTACCTTTGACTTTGTAATTTTCACAGATTAAGAGTATAGCTATAGGAAGGTAATGGCTGCTTGGATTCTATGTGATTGAAGTGCTGTAATGTGAATATGTTTAAGCCTTAACTAAAGACCAGAGAAGCTGAGAGGCAGGGAACTGAATCCACAAATGCCAGCTCCCCGTCTGATTCATTAACAAATGAGACATTTTCCTCTGTGTAATCTGTAACCAACAGGCAGTTTTTGTTCTTGAAACAGTTTCTCTGGCAGTAGCCAGAGTTGGGATGTAGATAGATGTAAAGTTTCTGGAGCTCAGTTTTTAAATAGTTCGTGGTCCATGAGCAAGAAGGGCTGCTCTGCTGTTAGCAGACCTGCCAATGACATACACTATAGCAGAAGACTGATAGCAATTTTTGTGGAAGATTTTTATGACATGCTGGTATTCTCCACGTCTGGAGTGGAAGAAACCATCTTAAACCATCTTAAATGTGAGTGCCTTAACCTGGACCTGAAATTACCCTTTCTAGCTGTATAAAGGCTGTTGGACCTTAGCGCTGAAAAGTTTGAAGCAGTTTTACTCTGCTTACCAGTCTGGCTGCAACCTCTGTTGAGCTGCTACAAGACCAGAGGAGAAGGCAAGGTGAATGCCTTGTGGTTGGCTTGCACTGTGCTCCAAGCTGTTTGTGGGAATGGGCAACCACAATCTGCAACTAGTTTGAGATAGTATGCTGTGCGCTTGCATGTCAGGCAGGCACATAGGTATACTCATTTTGATATATATATGTATATTACTGTAGTATAGTGTCAGTATAGAACTGCTAAGGATTAATTTCATTTTATTCTTGCTGTGGAATACATTTTGTAAGTCTTCACAGCACGTGAAAGTCAACTTTGGAAAACCTTTGGCAAAGGATGTCTGTCATCCAAATTGCATCAGTTCTGTGTTTGTGATTAGAGTTTTAAAAAGGTATTTTCTTAAATGTATTTTGCCTGGCTGGTGAACATATCTAATTATTGTAGCTTTAGCACTGAAGTATAAAGAAGTGAGAGTGGAATAAGATCAACAGTGAACATCTACTCCAAGTATCTTGGAGTTTGTTACAGATTCACTTCAGACAGAAATGAAGAAGGGTGTAATATAAACAAGTGGCTGTCCTCCCTAGCACATATTCCAGACTATTCAAACAATACAAAGATTTGGCCACTCATAAGCTATAGATTCCAGATTGAAAGCTAGTATAATTACTTGTCTGCAGAGGAAAAAAATACCTTATGATGATCAGGATGGCTTTTTAACACAGAAAATAAAAGAGGATGTGTGTAAACCCTGCAGGTTCTGAGGCAGCTTGCCATATTAATCTAAATTATTTTTCAGCTGGAAAAAAATGTGTAATCTGGGAAGCCAGGGCTCAAATGAGTGCTGTTACTTCATATGGTATCTACATTTTGCTTGATACATTTTATTTGTGCTAGTTTCATCACATCATTGATCATTAAATCTGGTAGAATCAATTCAACATTGCCTTATTGCCATTGCATAGCTTATCCAGTTAGTATCTGGTTATCCAATTCTGCACTGGACACAAGGCAAAATTCTGTCTATATTTGCAATCTCATTCTGCGTGCTAGCTTTTTACTTTTAAACATACAAGAAATACACTTTAAGTAAGAAATATACTTTAGTATTAGATTTAGATACAGTAGAAACAAAGAGGGTCCTTATACACAGAAGATCCATCTGCAAATTCATTAGAAGTTAGTGGAATTTGAAGTTACTTTGGAATTTGATTTTTGGATTGAAACCTTTTTGTTTACAAGCTTGAAATATTTTTATGTAAAGCCGAGCATCTCTAAACATTTTTTTTTTTTAATGACTTAGACATAAACCTTTGTCCATTGAATTATTAGGTCACCAAGAATGCATGTTAGGTCATTCAGAAGGAGCTTATTGTTACAGAAAATAGACCTACTGTGTCTATAGACCTATGGTGGGATGTATTTGCTTACCTACGTATTAGTAAGTAAAATTAACATTACTAGTATATTTTCCTCCTGGTTCCTTTTTATACCTGTGTAAATCCAGATCTTTTCTGGTATGTCCTATGTACCTAAATTGCATTGGGTTTCAGAGTTGGATTCCTCCTTGGGCTGTGCCAATGACCGCAGGATGTTTACGTGAACTGTGCTAAGTTTCTGGCAGACCTCTCCCTCCAAGGCCTTCATGCAGTGCTCTATCCCTGAGACACTCATGTCATTTAGAGCAGGTTTGTTTGTTTGTGCACCAATAGTCTGCAGGTACTTTAAGGGAAAATATATTTAGGCTGTTCATGTAGGGAGTGTCAACACTGCTGGGAAAATGAGAGCTGGCAGGAGCCTGAGCAGAATTTCTTTGATATGTGAAATAATCCCTGGACAGCCTTGACGAACTACTTAATAATAGCATAGGATGATTTTAATACCTTTTCCAGTTTCTAGAGATCAAAAATGCTAAATAAAGATAAAACAGATTTTTGCATTGACAAAGGAAGTTCTATTTTACAAACAATGGGACATGGTGGACATGATTTTGTCATGTGCTTTCTAAAACTGCTTTGGAATATTCACACTTCTACTGGATCACCTTATAAAAGCCCAGAAAGACCTCACTGTAATGATTTATATATTATTTTTTTTTTACTATTTTTAATTATTATTAGTAAAATCTGGTGGTTTAAAATGCTGTGTATTAAGACTAAATGACTATGAATTAAAATGAAATCTTCACAAGAAGAAAAGACTACAAATGTTTCATATATGTGTTTTATAATTCTGTAATTTAGAGCATGGTCACTTGTTATCTCTACATTCCATCCCCTCACTGATATTTGCCTTCCTCTGAGAATCTCTTGCCAAACAGTTCCTAAGATTAAGAGACTAGTGCTTTGGAAAAGTTTAAATTCACACGTACACCAGCTCTGGCTTGCCATCTCTTCCCAGTGAGATTCTTTCTCTTCTTCATCCCATTAATTTATGAAGTTTGCATCTGGAGAACCTTTTAAAGATGAATAATGCAATGTTCCTGGCTCTTTTTGAAGAACAACGTGGGGTTTTTTTAATTTTAAAGTTTAAAAAACAAGGGCAAAGTAACAGTAAGAACTGGTTTTTTTGAAGTCTTTTTTTCCCCAAGGTCTAGCATTTGTTGTTTTGTTGAATTTTTTTTTTAGTCTGGTACAAACTGTTTGCTCTGAATTTTAATTATTGTCCTTCAGTATGAGGACTTAGAAATGTTTTTCTCTATGTTTTGGAGCTGATTGGACAATTAATTTTGTATCCTCCTATAGATACGTATATCAGAATAATCTGTAGAGGACTACAAATATGGTTAGACATATCAATATATCTTTGGGGGTGAATCCTTTTTGGGATGGTGGGGTTGTAAGATGCTTTTGGAAACTGAGTGGTCATTACATCATGTAAGTACAGAGACAGGATTCGAGTTTTAAAGCTCTGCGCATATGCATAGGGGAATTTATTTTGGTGATGAATCTTTTGGCTTTACCTCTCAAAATAATCAGAATGTAACTATTAGCCTTTTTCCTGTGGTTATTTTGGGGGGTTTGGTGTTGTGTTTTTTTGTTTGTTTTGTTCTTCCCCCCACCACCCGCCTTTTGTTTCCTCCTGGATATTGTGATTAGGCAGGTACTAAGAGTTTTCATGATTTGCAGACCTCCAGCTTTTCTTAGTGCCCTCATGCCAGGAATATTGGATGCCAATGGCATGGAGATACATATATAGATATATATATATATATTTACTATGTAAGCCTTAATCAATTTCTCTAAGCATTGAAGTACTTAAACAAAATATGGATTAGTTTCTCTTGGAAAATATAACACTGAAAAGGGTTGGAGTAAGTATGACTACTGCAAAGAGTGACGTCTCAAATCAGGAAAACCTGATGCATTTAAAAACTGGTGCCTTATTAGGCACCATGCATTTTTTAATTAAGTTTTGTCGGTGTTGGAAGTGCTCAGAAAATTGCGTCGGTTTAGACAGTGGGATATTGAAGCTCATGCCGCAGAGAGCTTCAGTCCTGAATGATGGAGACAGTTTGATGCTCCGACCACCACTTCTATGAAGGCAGCCAATTGCTGTCCTCAGATGAGGCTGGAGGTAAGACTTCAGATGCGTGCCTTTCCCCAGGTGCCCTTTTCTCTTTACTGCTAACATTTTGCTCAGCCTGTCAGTTCTTGAAAGTCGCTTTCCAAAGTTTGCAAACGGCAAAATGGCAAACCATAAGGAAATGACAAAGGAAATGTTTTGCTTTCAGGCTATCCTCTTCCCAACAGCACATCTAAATGTGTTTTCAGTCCCTTTAGAGCTGCAGGATTTCTTCTCCTGAAAACTCTCTGGGCTGGTGGAAGTGGGTGTAAATGGAGAAGACAGGTAGCTGTTAACTAGAGATGTGACCACTGCATGTCTCATACATAAACATGCAAGCAATATATAAACATGCAAGCAGCTGCAGAAATGAAGGCTTATCTCTGTCTTTCAGTGATTCTTCCTATGCATTTCTTTAGATCTTTCATACCTTTATCTTTGCTGTCAGCTTCTCCACGTATTTGATTCCTCGTACTATTCTGTTTCATCTATGCCATTCAGCATGGCATGGGTGGAAGAATTTGTCGCTGCTCCTTGTATCAGTTCCTGATACTCTTGCATTACCAAGCAAGGGTTTCTTGGAGCTAAGCATCATAAGTAGGGTGAGAGTCCTTTTTTTGAAAAATGAGGTCCAGATAGAGAAGGAGATAAATTTTTCAAGCTGGCTGGAATAGAGGGTGTAGATAGCAAGAAGCTGCTGCATTGTATGCTACGTTCTTGCTGCAAATTGTCTGACTGTATTTGACATGGAATCACTGCTTTTAAATAGAATAGTTTAACTAGTATGTAGTTTAAGTCATATTTTACATCTCTTCAAAAACACTGTATCCAAAACTCAGTGTTTAGCATTAGATCACCAAAGATGCTGATCTGTCCACTGACTCGCTTTAAAATGTGTTCTCATAAAATTGCACCTGAGACGAAAGCTGGCAATCCTGAAAAGTCGAAAGTAATCACCATCTACTCTAGGTGACAGCTTTGAATTTTCTAATTTCATTATAAACACTGTCATGCTGTTTGAGAGCCAAATTTTCAATCTGTCTAATCTTAAATAGCATCTTTCTTGTTCAGCAGAAAAGAAGATCATCTGAGTGTGAGTGCTAATGTGGATGTACTGGATAAAAATTAAGTTTTAGATTTCTCACTTGTTTTGCTTGTACGCGCACAAAAAAAAAGAGAAACCTGCTTCTTGGACTTTAGCTCTGAGGAGCTGCAGAGTGATTCAGGCTTGTGATGAAATGTTTCTGTTGTGAAGACAGCCCAAGAATGCTCTCTGCTGGATCAGGTCAGCTTTGGAATTCAGAGCACTTTTTTTTTATGTCCATGACCTTGACAGGAGCTTCCTAGGGCAGGAAACAAATAATGGATATTTTCATGATATGCCACTAGTTTCAGGTTTCTTCTTGCAGTTGCTCAGTCACTTGTTTTCTTCAATTTTATTTCAACTCGGTGAGACTGAAGAGCTTTCATTCTATCTGAGAAATCACTACCAGGTTTCCCAATAATTCTCTTGAGTCTTAACATGTGTCTCCAGCTTAACATAATTTTAAAGATTTTCAATGGCTAAAGCCAGACCGAGTCATTACAATAATTCATTCCAACTGTCATAACACAAGCCCAAGAAGCTTGCCCAGTAGCTTCTGTTTCACCCAAAGCATGTCTTTAAGGACAAGACATCCTCACCTTTACTTATCGCTGGGCTACTCTGGTTGCTTCACACACTGCTCCTGATTCTCGGGAGGACAACTCTTACTTTATGCCACATAGGGGAGCTCCCTTTAGATGATTAGATGATTTATTACCACATCTTTCAAATGTCTGGAAAGTGTTTTCTTTCTCTCTCTCTTTTTTTTTTTACGTGTGAATTCTACATTAAATTATTGTGCAAAACCGTTTTGGTATGCAGGAAGAAATGAACTTTGTAAAACTATATGGCCTTGTTTAGATTTGGGAGAATCTAAACATCAGGAACTATGACAGATGGCTACTTCAGACACACAATCTGTCCTGTATGTCCAAAGGAACTTGATTTTTCTTAGTTTAGTATTTTGAGAACACTTTTATCTCTCTCAAATGCTGCTTTAAAAATTTTCAGTGGTTCCATTTTTATAGTGTCCTTTTTATTTTGATCAGATTTTTATCCTGTCCTCTTCTTGCTTGTTTGGATATGATATATATTCTGTCTTTTGAATACACCATGTGTTGCTATTGTGCTAGGCAAGCTGTAGCAAGACTTTGTCAACATTTTTCTATTTAGTATGTTTATCTGCAAATGCAGAAGAAAAGGGAGTATTTTCTCCTTATTGGAAGAAGAAAGTTCTTTGAACTGATCTTGAGACTTTACCCTTAGGTGCATCAAAATCTTTGCTGTTTTCAAGTACCTTCTTTTTTCTTTTCTCTTTCCCAAAACGGTTTGAATGGTTTGGGTTGAAAGGGACCTCAAAGATCATGTAGTTCCCACCCCTCTGCCCTGGGCAGGCACGCCTCCCACCAGATCAGGCTGTATACACTAAAACTCAACTCCTTTGCAAATGATAGGGAACAGACTGGACTGTTCACCAGAGCAAATGTCTCGACCGGCCCCTGCATCTGTGAGCAGAGTCTGTTGGATCCTTTCTTTGTCCATATTGACAAATGTCCTGCCCTTGTCCAAGGTTTCCTATTAGGGTAGTCTGCTAAATTAGTCTTTCAAGCTGGAAAATTAGTTTAAACAGGAAAGGCTAAGATAGAAATAAGGCTGTGGCAGCAAATACAAGTCCACAAAGGAATGCTGTCAAGCCTGGCAGGGCCAAAGCCTACAAGACCTACCTGAGGCATCTCACAGGGTTTCTATTGACCGATGCCTGACTGGACTTGCACCTGGCAAGTTCTGCTGAGCAACACCAAAACAGCTGCTTTTCTTTCTGCCAGAGGAGTGGATATAAAACCCTTTCTGTGACTTGCCAAATGCACACAAATAAATTTGGGATGCTGATTTCTATTTGAGACTGTGGTAGCAGGTTGTACTTTTCCTCTGACTGGCAGTATTAACGTTGCTCCTGTCTAGCTGACCCCATTAGGTTCGTTGTACTTCCATCTGAGTTATTGGAAGGTGGCCTCTTCTCCAGCAACTGCAGCTTTACAGAGGATACTCCTTGGCATATTTCGTGCCTCTGGCCAGCAGCAGAAAGCAAATTCTGCTTTTTGATATTTGAGCTTCTGAGCACATTGGATGTGCCTGTACCTCTGGCACCAGACTATTGCACATCTGCAGAAGCTGGCTTGATGTGAACCCGGCTTCAGCTGGAGGCTCTGTGATTGTCCTGGAGAGATGCACCACCTGAGCACTGATTCATGTATTATTGAGAGAATACCAGAGCTAATGCAGCTGTTTCCAGGCCCCCACTGCTTTGTGTGCAGCAAGCCCAGGGTGCAAAGCAGAGTCTGGTTGCAGCTGCCTGTGTAGGCATCTCTGCTGTGTCCAACAGATTGTGTAGAACTGCCAGTTCTGGTCACCTAAAAATAAATTATCAAATTACAGCAGAAATAAATAGTTGCACCATTACAGAATATGAGAAGAGTGGAAAAAGAATGCTACTGGAAAGGGAAAAAGAACTTTTTCTTCTGCACCAAACTATTTCCATCAAAATACCAGAGCATACAAAACTAGGAATTGGCAGGAGCCTCCTCCACGCAGCAATTCGCTGTTGGACACTTAGGGGAAAGCAGCTTTGGAGCTGGATGAGTGGGGACGTGTGTGCTTACGATTTTGAACAGAAGAACTTTTTCATTCTGAACTTCAAAATATGGTAGTTGGTGTGTGGCAAATGGTAAGATTTGTAACAAATATGCGTAACTTATTATGGAGTGTGCTCTGAAGCAGTGAATCTGGAGAGATCAGCTTCGGTGTCTGTTACACAGCGTTCCTAAAACTTTACTCTGTGATTGATTTTAAAGAAAGTGAAAGATAAATACTTCCACACCCATTGGGAAAGCAGATATTTTCCTTTCAGCAGAGAACATCTGTTGTAGTTAAACTTACATATAAAATATTTTTTTCCTGATAAATGAGAGCTACTGCAGTTTTTGCAAACAGTAAAGACTGAGAAGAGTATAAGAGTCCTTATGAATTAAAGGTCCTCTTCTATATAGAAAATAAATGCTTCCTTCATATTGAAAGAGATTTTACCATAACCGCCATGAGTCACATAGCTTTTTTAAAATGAAAAAAGCAGGAAAAAGCCCAAACCACAGCCTCATGCCTAAGAAGAACTCTAGAGCTGTTGTCTTTCCTCATTTTAAATAGATGTAGTTTGTGTGGGGTTTCTGGAAATGTAGATATATCAAAAGCCCTGCTTTACACACTAGACAATGTGAACAGCGAAATATTTGTGTAAGTGACATTAGGTAGCATTAGTCTTTGTCTCGTAAAAAGACTAGTCCAGATAATAGTATAAGAGCCACCTTCTTTAGCTCAAAAGTTGACTCATGCTTTTAGTTACTGATTCAGCTGAACAGGTTCTGCTTACAGCACACAAACAGCACCGTATAATTGCACAAACTGCTCACATGATTCAGAGAACGATTATCTTTTTTTGTTAGTATGATGCTTTTTTCCTCTCCATAAAGAAGGTCAAGAGTCGCAGAAGACGGGTTATCTTTTGAAGATGTGTTGGACCCTCTACTGGTAGAAGCAGTATTTTGGGGCTGATTTACAGTAGAAGGAGCCTCCGAACATGAGTTAGGAGAAGTAGTATCTATTACATCAGCCAGCATTATTCTGGAAGACAAATTTTGGTTCTCTAAACTGAATTTTATGAGAATTTAAAAAAAGAAAAAATCAAGATAAGCCATTCTAAAGGCTTTTTTTCACTTTTTCCAGTTCATCTCTGCATAATTTTCACCCTGTCATGGATTAGTAAAAGCTTCCAAAACAGCCTAAGGGAAATGTTGATTTACAGCGCTACTAATGCAGTGGTAGAAATGCTCTGTTGTGCCCTGAAAGCAGAGGAAGCAGTTGTAGGCAAGACGTGATTGTTTTTATGTGAATGGAGATAAAAGTGACATGGTTGATGAAGTGAGCTGTTGGAAAATGCTATTATATTCCTCAGTAACTGAATTCCATCTGTCCCCCACAAATGGCAAAAGAGATCTCAATAATGTTTTAAAATCTGGGTTTCTTTTTTAAAAAGCCCTTTTCATTCAAAAAGTCTATTGTTGGGAAAACTTTGTCATATGTTTTTCCCTGAAACCATTTTTTCTTCTAAATATTATTGTGAAAGGCTGGGAAGTTTGTGGCTCTGGCTCAGTTTCATATAGTCTTCATTTTCTCTTACTGAAAGCAAATTAAATTTCACGCGTGTGTGTATGTGTATTTATAGTAAGAGAAAGGAGTGCAACCTTCAACCTGGAAAAGGTGACAGAAGACTAAGAAGTATTTTCCCATCACTTGTTTAGCCATTCCAACTTAGTTATATATGGTCAACTAGTAAATTTCTCTTTCCAAACTGGTCTTTGCTCTTGAAACACAACATATTTACTTTGGCTGCAGGAGCTTTAAGCAGACATGGTATGAGAGGTGGACAGAGCCAAGTTAGTTGAAAGGTCTATTAAAATGTTTTCAAGTGGACAAGGAGGAACAGTGCTACTTATTTATTTGAACTCAGAGTATTAAAATATGGAACTGCTTTCTGTGGTAGTAGAGAAAGTATATTTTTTCCTAGCTGAGAATGTAAGATACCATTGACAGGTAGCTGTTGATTATTTGTAGACTTAGAAGAAATCATTATCTTGTTTTATAACTATTTGAACTCATCATCTTCTATGAACATGTTTTGTTGACTTAGATCACGAAGGAAAAAGAGTAAAATTCCTGTTAACACTAAGGATGTAACAAGCAATAGGACAAGGGGAAATGGCCTCACGTTGAACCAGGGGAGGTTTAGGTTGGATATTAGGAAATATATATTCACCAGAAGAGTTGCTAAGCATTGGAACAGGTTGCCTAGGGAAGTGGTGGAGTCATCATCCCTGGAGGTATTTAAAAGACTTGTAAATGTGGTGCTCAGGGACATGTTTTTGTGGTGGACTTGGCATTTCTAGGTTAATGGCTGGACTCGATAATCTTAAAGACCTTTTCCAACCTATATGATTCTTCATAAGTTTGAGAAGTTGGCTGCCTTCTTCCATTGATTTTGATTGTCAAAAGTTGATGTCTGATGAATAAGAGACATTATATTTTAATGAAAGCAGATGGACTACCCTTTTCCAGTACTGGAAGAGCAATGTGATTGTGAGAGATAGTAACTGCTGTGAAATTTTGCTTTAAGCTGGTTCATCATAGCAGAAAAAAATTCTCTGCAGGACTTTCTGAACAACGTCATGTCCAATTCCTTACTTCAGTAGGACAGGGGAGCTACACAAAGGTATGCAGTGGACTAAGAACTCCATGGTCAAAAAAGAATTTTTTACTCAGCACAGCACACCCCAGCCACCCTATCAAAGCAGCTTCAGCACCCTTCAGTAACGTTCATATATTCAAATTCAACATACAAATTATTCCTTATGTTCCTTTGCATTATGCTTTCTTGTTACAGTAAGAGTAATTAACAAAGAAGACCTGATCATACACAGGTCACCACAGGTGACAAACACATCAGGGTTGATCTTCATGCTCCAGGCTAGAAATGTGTTTGTGAAGAACAGAAAAATACATATCTGTGTGCTGAAAGTATTCTTCTATTTAAAAGTAAAAGTATCTCTGAGTAATTTCCACAGATGTAACATTATGGTTGCCTTTAATAACTCAGCCTGCACTTTTGTACGTGTGTTACTACGAGAGTTTAAGTGTTCAGGGTAGCACAGAAAATGTCATCAGCGTCGGAGAGGAGAGACTGTATTTAGAAAATACCCTCTGACTATTGGAGTACCAGATTTTTGCCCTTTTATTGCCCAGTAGTGCCTCTTTTTATGAGTAGTACTAGTTGGATTTAGATGTAAGGATGGCAAAAGGGGGTTCTCAGCTTACATTGTGGTAGGATAATTTGTTTCACACAAAAAAAAAATTCTTCAATAAGAAAAAAACAGAAACCAAAGGAAGTAATATCTTCAGCATTTGCAGCATTTGCAATCTACTTTCCATATTTTAAGTGTTCTGACTCTTTCTTTGTAATACAATACTGTTTCCTATAATAACTTGAAAGATAATCTTTGACATAACAAATGTTTGGAATAAATTTAAGAAAACTCTTAACACTAAGAGACATTTTTGCAGAATTTAACCTTAATATCTAAAATTTCGAGAGAACTTTATTCCAGATATGACATCTGTCTCTTATTTTTTAGCAATGACTTCAAATAATTTCACACGTGTTCCACATTTCAGCAAGTGCATGTTTTTATACCTCCTACATTGTATCCCCTACATTTCTGCAAGATACATGCTTCTTTCTTGCTCAGTAAGCTTTTGTTTATCCCCAGTGTCATAACCATTGGAATGATTAGTATGTACTTCCAGCAGCAGGTACTTGGAGGTTCACATTTTATGAGTAATATGTGCTACTGTGGTCTGTTAATTCACAGTGATTTGCAGACAGAAGGATAAGCCACCAGCATGCGGACAGAGTCCAGAGCACGACGCTGTCATCCTTCTATTTCTGTGCCTTAACTCAGGGACATGCCAAGTAATGAAGTACTTTGCATCCAAACAGCAATGTTAATATGTGCTTAGTAGCATGTGGCAAATGTAAAATTATGAGAGTAATTAATTATAGTTTTTATCTTTATGGGCTAAGCCAAAGTTTCACAGCTGAGCCCATCTAGTGGGCTGGTGCCACCAGAAAGTCAGATTCTCTGTCCTCTTCTTCGCTCCCTATGCTCTTCATCATTCCCTTATGCCATGTGCAGTGATTGTCAGGTTCTTTTGGGACCAGCTTTAGCTGAGGTAGCTAAAACTAATCAACCTTATTTTGTGGGTTTTTTTCCTCCTGTTTTTGAAAATTAAAGAGCATTACAGAGATGTTTCATCAGCATTGGGTCGGAGAAGTGAGCAGGGGAAGAACAGGTCCATAAATTGCTTTAGGATGTTTCATAGTCATATTTTTAATTCAAATCTTTGGCTCTGGCCATGAGTACAACAAATAGTACAATTTAGCTGAGAGATGTGATTTTTTTTTTTGAAAGCTGCATTTTGCATTTGAAACAGTGTAATTTCTGTCCTTATATGGTTAGAAGTGTACCGAAGTCCTGAAAATGAGCTATGTTGCAATTCATCTTTTATAACTTTGAAAGGTTAATTATATCAGCGCAGTCCAGATATTTGAAATCCTTTTGGATTACTTAGTAGTTTGGGACATTTTGAGTTAAAACGTGACGTTCTGCAGGACATCAGACCAGTCTGGGTTCAGATCTATGATGGCCAGTAGTTTCAAACTGCTTCATACTGAAAAACACAATTGTGGAGAAAGGTAGGTCGGAGGAAGAGGTCCAGTGCTTGACCGGTCTGGCTCTTCTTTTTCTCCTGACTACATACAGCCACCACAGCAGTATCTGAACAAATTGAATAGCCGCTCCTCAAGTGCAAGACATGGAAGAGTCTGGAATGTGGCCACCTTCCTGCCTGTGCCCTGGTCAAAGTTGGCTGAAGACAGCTGCAGGCAGATCACGCTGGTGGGCTCCGCTGGGTGCAGCTGCGCAGTGGCCAAGCACCGAGGCTGGACTCCTCTTGTGTGGGGCTCGTGCCAGGGCCGGGGCGTGGGACAGACCGTGACCTTATCCTGTGCTAGAGGCTGCAGAAGCTGCAAACCTCATGCCTTAGTTAAATCACTTCTCTAAATCTATGGTGACAACCTGCTGATCTAAATAGAGTGCAAGTGAAACCAGGGAATTTCCATTAGGGTAAAAGCAATGGTACAGACTTCTGTATGAAACTTGAATGCAAAAGAAAATGTGTACAGATTTTTAATTAATTTTTAGTTCCCGCCTTTAAGCTCATGACATTTGCTTTACTGCAAAATTGTTACCATTTTCCATGCCTGTCCTTGACAAAGATGGACTGTGTTGTTCCAAGGGAGATGGAATGATGTCCCCTTATGGAAGTGTTTGTCATATAATAAACACAGTAGGAGGAGACAGTAAAAATGGAGAGTAAAAGTAACAAAGTTGTCAGCAATTGGCAACAACTGAGAGAAGGAAGTGTATGGCAGCAGGAAAGTGTGCAAGAGGAAAAGGAGAAAGCAATGAAAAAGGAGGTGGAGTGGAAAGCTGGAGGTGAATTCCCATTGTTCAAAAATTTTAGCACAGCAGCTTTGCATACCCCAGCAAACAGGGAAGGTCAACATCTGTGTATTCACTGAAACACAGACAACGTGTTGAAGTCGGTATTTAAAACTGAATGCTGGTTGAAGGTGATCCTTCAAATGCAATGAACTGCTTTGTCGAGCAAATGTCCCTGCAGCCCAGTGTGCTAACCAAATTCTTGGGGAAGAGGAGGAACAGGATAGGCACCTTAAAAGACTGTTCCATTTGGTTTTAATTTCATGTTTCTTGGAATTTCAGTCACAGTTTTTGAATACTTGGAGATGACGATACTTCTGTGCCTACGTACACCTACCATGCTGTCTCCTTTTCATTTCCTGATAAAAATTTAGGAGTTTGGTATATCTTGATTTTCTTAGGGAAAAAAAAAGTAAAGATAATTTTTAGATAATAAGTATTGTTTCCCCTGAAAGTTTTTCATGTCTTAAATTTTGAAAATGGGGACACTTTTGCTTTTTCTACCAGAAAAAAAAAAGAAGCTACACAGCTTAGCTTTAGCAAAGTTTCGTGTCTTTCCCTTCACAGCTTTTTGAAAGGAACCTGATACTTGGGTAACAGTAGTGCTAATGTGCTAATAAGGATTTAATAGTCTTATTTCAGTTACATAGATGATACTTAGGCAGTCTTGACCCAATGGGTTGCTGTTTTCCTGTTTCATAAAATAGGGTATGATTCTTATGTACTGCACATTTTGAGAACAGTAAGCTATCAGTCGCTGTATTCATCCAGACCCTGATGTAAGAGCACCTGCCAGCTGCTGTGTGTTGTATCTGCACACAGGCTGCCATCTGCAGAATGGCCCCAACGGAGGATTATGGTGTTCCTTAATGCCAGTGGCTGTCCTAAAAATAACCAGATAATGTTACTCAAGATAATACCCCAAGCACATTGACTACAACCACTGTCCGCTGCGCTTCCTTATATACACCAAGCTGTCATCTAAAATACAGATGAGCTGTGTTATGCTCGTTTTGGTTCTGTCTGCTTTAAGGTTGACCACAACATGCAGTTTTGCTCCCTATGGCCTGTTCTTTCATTTAAAGAATCCAGCATGTGCAGTCTTTTCTTTTTCACATATTTGCCACATTGTTGGGGAAGACAACTTCTGTTGTTCAGAGGATCCATGTGTGGTGTGATGCTGGGCTGGGGAGCTGTGAGCAGTGGCAGTTGTGAAATATTACACCCTAAAATTACTACATAATTCTACCCTGGAACTTGATCAGATTCTGTCTTAATGGCAGGCCTGAAGCCTGTCTTTGTAAAAGGAAAACATTTTTAGTTAAAGTTCTAGGTGTTTCCCTCAACGTGATCATTATTCTACTCTTTTCCTTTGTGTAAATTGCTGAGGAAAGTTCTTGGGCCTTGTTTTTTTTCTTCTGAGCCAATAATCAGTGATGATTTCTATGCTCCATATAAGTAATAAGTGTTAGAGAAAGATAAATTTGATGCTAAGAGAGAGCCTCAGTATGATTTAGCCAAATTCTTATTGCTCTGTTTCGTGTTCAGAAATTGTTTTCAATAGATTTATAGTTTATCCGAGTTGTCTGTTATTTATCTTTTCCCATGTTTCACAAAAATATTTGGTGAACATATCTTGAAATTGTTATGGTTGAATTGTCTCCAGTCACTGCTACCACAGTCTACATGGCTGATTTTTCCACAAAAGACATTAAGTGTGATTTCTTATTTGTTCTTGACAGACCTCTATTCACTGATTTATTTCTTTCTTTACCATAAAGTGGAAGTTGGTAGCGTCACCATTGCTGGACCTTTGTTTGTTTGTTTGTGTATGTGTGTGTCTGTGTCTGTGTGTGGAGGACCTTATCATACCTGGTCTGGGCCAGCCATGCCACTCAGGTTGCAGGGAGCAGGTCATACTAGAAGGTGCAAATCATAGAATCATAGAATGGCCTAGGCTGGAAGGGACCTTAGAGATCATCTAATCCAACCTCCCTGTCATGGGCAGGGACGCCTCTCAGCTACTTCAGGCAACACATGAGGACCGAATGGGAATCGAACCCGTGACCTTCTGTGTTTCAGCACCATGCTCAACCGAGTGAGCAAAGACAAACCCATACTTGCACTTTAGGATATGAGCTATAAGATAAAGCTTAGGAGGCATTATGTTGGTGGCTTCTTATGCCAAATTTGGGCCCTCCTGTTTCAATGTGTAATGCAGTAACTCTGCTAAAATGACGTTTCACTTTGTCAAGATGGGTACTTGGAAAATGTTGCAGCTTAGTCTGTGTCCGTAGAGTGGAACTGTAACAGTTGGCATGATGAGGGTCATCTGGAATCTGCATCAAAAGTTAATTTCTGGCCCTTCTAAAGCCAGTTTTCAAATCTTAATTTTTTAAGTAAAATAAGGCCAACACCACAATTTGTTGCTGAGGAGCCTAAAGTTCAAAGTAGGATTACGGGGTAAAATTTATTCATGAAACATTACTGCGTAGACAGTGAAAAATACCGGAAACATTGCCCCTCCACCTTTGGCCTAAAAATAGCCAAATCAGTTTAGAGAAAATCTTGGGAGTTAAGGGGAAAAAAAAAAGAAAGAAACAACTTGTATGCCAGGTATCCGTTCAAATCTTGTTTAAAGTAAAAGAAATCAGAGACATTTTTTAATGCAGCCTCAGCTTTATAGCTGTGATGAGCTGTTTTCCCCAAAAAAAGATAGGCATTTTCCTGTATTTGTACTTTTTCATATAGATACATTTCCAGTGTATTTAAACAGTAAAAGCAGACATCAGACCAGATGAAAGAAGATGAAGTATTTGTTTTCAATCTAATTTTTCAGCACTTCTGTGTAACTCACACTTGTTTTTTTTTAAGCTCAAGCAGTTTTGCCTACAGCTATTGTAAGTGTTACAAGGCTGCTCTGGAATGTTTTAAACAGAAATCGTTTGAACACACAGGAAGTAATCATTGTTAGTGATTTGTTAAATGATCAGGCTAGTAAAAATGTAACATATGATTAATCTAGGAGACAAGTAGTATTTCTTTCAGTTGACTTAATGAGTAGGACAAAACTCCCATTGAAAATGCATCCCCTTGGAAATGTGAGTGAATTACAGCAGAATTAGTTTTCTGATTGTGTACATTGCTTGAAGGAATATTAAAAGCATTTGAAGGCACAGCTAAATCAGTCTGCGATTCAAGCACTGAATTGAGTTTGAATGGAATACTTAGTGCTATTTTAGCATTTTGATATTGCTTCCCAAGACTTGAATGGAATGTCTTTTTCCGACTTGCAATAGCGTTTATTACTCAATTATCCAATACTTGCTAGTATAATCATAAAATCTAAGCAAAAATCAGCATATTTTTAGGAGCATCATGCTTCATATAATAAGCATTTTTCTTTTTAGAGAAGACTATATGGGATTTTTTTCTTTAAAACATTATGGCTGGAAAAGAGTTGGGGTCACTATGTATTTTCATCATCAATCTAGTACCTATTCAGTGTCCAGCTACAGGAATTTGTGTTTGTCCTACCTTTTAGTTGAATGAGAGCTGTCCCTCGATAGAGGGAGTGTCTGCTTGCCAGGTGTCACCGAAAGTCCCTGTTCTCTTAACTCAGAGGTGCTCCTCTTGCAGCAGGCGTGATTCACAGGAGTGCTCCGCAGGCATTTCAGAAGAGTTAGAATGAGGCAGCCCTCCCATTCAAAAACCCTTTTTCGGTGGCTTTTGGACTTTCTAACTTATTGAAAAGCTGAGCTGATTCATATGCTGGCTACTGACTGGTGGGTCTGCCTTCTGATTCAGTTCCAGGAGAGAATAATTTTTTGTTTCCCAGCAGAAAATGGTTCTATATGAGAAGTGGAAGGGGATAGGGGATTCTTAGTCATTTACCCCCAGTGTTCTTATTTATCTGTGTTAAGAAGAGCATGAAATTTATTTATCATGTCTCTCTAATGGGATGAGCTTTTTTAGAGAGTAGAATACAAATTCCTTTATGTTCTGTAACCCGTAAAGATTGCTTCCTAGGAGGAAAAAGTTATAGCATTTTCCCATGTTTGTTACTCTTTTCTTATTTGTGTGGCAAAACTCAGATGTTAGAAAGGGGAGACAAGCTTCCTAGAAGATCTTATGAATGCCTTCATGTCTGTTACCCATTTTTCTGTTTGTGTGAAAGTACGAGTCAGATACAATATCTGAATTCTTTCCATATTAAGAAATGATAGGTAAGTTCCAAGTATTAGTGTTCCCTGGAATCCAAGGGAATAATCTCAAATCAAGATCTTTTCTTCCTTTCCATTACCATTTCTAAATCTATTAATTCAGGTGTTGACTTTGAAAAGCCCACCTTTTATACACTGGTTTCATGCCTACGAAAGTCCCATACCAGACTTTCAAAGATGACAGTACTGTGCTGTGTTGAATTCACATTCTATCTCTTTTCTTGATTTTATCTTGTTGATATATCTCTTAATCTTCTATTGTTTGTTATCAAAGGAAGAAAACCTTAGTTTTGCAGTCTATTCAGTCACTGTCATAGCCCTTGGGAGAAAGAAAAAAATACTAGAAAATTCGGTATAATACTTGAGGATGACAGTGCAGCATGTGAATCTGCCTTGTTTGAGGCAGATTTGTCTTTTTTACAGTTACCTCCATTTTGACATCTCTGATGTGACACTTGTGACTGCATCTTCAGAGCGCTTCTTAAATACCAGTAGAGCTCCATTGTACTGCTAGTTCAAAATTCAGTATCAGAAAAGTTACGTACTTCTATCAATTTATATAGACAACTCTAGTTGTCATGTTCCCTGCACCTTAGTTTCAGAAATATTTCAAACTACTTGTCAACATTTAGTGCAAAATACCTCAGAATTTAAGATATCAAAATTATAATTGGCTCCATAGTCTTGAATTTTATCTGCAACAGGGTAGAAAATTCCTTTTACTTCTGATTCTTTTCTGCATGTAACTAAAATCTTGAGAGATTAGATTGTCTACAGCTTTTGATCCTGCTACGTGGAATGTATTCTTTGAGAACTGCTTATCTGCCTATTTTATTTCAGTTTAATGTGAGCCTGACCACCTGAAGAATGAGCAAATTCTCGAGATTTGTATTCTTTCAACATGCAAGTCGGTTACAACTCTAAACCTGGAATGAAAATAATTGGGATGAAAACTGTAGTTTTTGTGCCATAGAGAAGACTAAGTGGGAATGCCAGTGTTAAAGCATTGCTGCTCTGGGGGCTGTGAGCCCATTCATTTGTGTGGCATTTTTGGCAGTGATTGAGGAGACACAAGTTCTTCACTGAACTGCAGACTTCTAGAGGCACAAGGCTGTCACAAGACACATCCTATGAAGACAGACCAAGAGAGTTGGGATTCTTCAGTCTGGAGAAAAGAAGGCTCCGAGGAGACCTTATTGTGGCCTTCCAGTATGTTAACATTGGACGTTAAGAAGTTCTTCACCATGAGGGTGGTGAGACCCTGGCACAGGTTGCCCAGAGAGGTGGTGGAAGCCCCATCCCTGGAAGTTTTTAAGGCCAGGCTGGATGGGGCTCTGAGCAGCCTGATCTAGTGGGAGATGTCCCTGCCCATGGCAGGGAGGTTGGAACTAGATGATCTTTAAGGTCCCTTCCAACCCTGACAATTCTATGATTCTGTGATCCCTTTTCAGGTGGTCATTCAGTTTTTGCTGTGCCTTTTATCATCCTGCAAGAGCTGAGGACTTGACATGCAGAAGGGCAGAAGAGAGGTGTGTAGTACAAGTCAGTGAGATTTCTGTTTCTAAATAAGTTTAGAACAAACAAAAATACAATCAAGCAAACATGCACCCAGAAGTAATAGATGTACATGTCACAATCTCTCTGCTTCAAGGAATTGGAGATTCAAGTAGGATGGAGATAACAAAATACCAGTTTCTCACAGGCATCTGATGAATGTTCATAAATGTTTGTATAATTCCCAGATGCCGTGATGGGTGGTAATGCTGACGGTCATAAAAAAACCTACGTTCATAGATTTATGTGCAAAGTATGTGCATGCATGTAAAAGGCATACAGAAATAAGATGGCTTGTTAAGAGAAAAAATAGAAATGTACAGTTATAAAGCACAAGGAATATGGCATTGTATTTCTGGCACTTCAATCTCAGTTGTTTGCTTCACATAGTAGATGCATGACTTGCTTTTTACAGTAGATCTTGCAATGAAAGTGACATTTCCTGTCCTCAGTTTGTTGTGCTGGCCCTTTAACATGTATTTGAACTTCCTTGGTGTATCTATGCCTTTAAATTCACAGTTTAGGACTGCAGTATCTATAGTCAAGAGGGTCAAGTGCTGCAGGAGTGTTGAGAAAGACAGGAATTGACAGTAGGTCAGCTATCAGTCTCCCTGGAATCAGTTCCGTATATGTGGGCCTGTATTCAGTCTTTGTCACTTGCAATTTATTTTTTGGGTTTTAGGTTCAATGAACTCATATTTGGGCTTTCACACATCACTGCCAGTAGCTGAACATGGCTGGGATGAGTGTGAGATAAACCATCATTCCTTTGCAGTAGATTCTTGCTTCTTCGCCTCTCCCTTCGTATTTTTCTAGTCCAAATTTCCCATGTCTTGTTTCTTAAAAATTTCCCCCCTCAGTTCTCTCCATGATTTGTCATTTCTTGGGAGACTCTTTCGTTCTCCTCCAAACTACCCAGGTAGCTGAGAACTGAGAAGCTCATTGCTCTCAGCTGTGGCTCTCCGCTGAGGGAATGAATTGCAAGCAAGGTCCTCTGTGCTAAGGAGACTTGGAAAAGGATGTGTTGAGTTTCTAGGCAGGAATAATGAATTATGTAACCCTACTGGCACGGCACCGCTACATGGGAATAGAAAATGCATAGGAAAGATGGAATCTTCAGAGAATTTTACTGCCTAAATCCGTAATGCAAATTTCAGAAGTGTGCGTTTTTGATAGTTACTGAAATGTAAAAACTGAGCACTTTAACACCAGGAGACAGCCTGTGCAATTACATAAATTTGAAGGACCTATCTTAGAATAAGTAGGAGTTTCTTATTATATGATTTTTAGGTGGTGGTGGTGGTAGTTGTTATTATTATGTGTGAGTGAAACAACTTTTTCTTGTTCTTTGCATTCATGGCAGTGGCTAAACCATTTTCCTGAAACTCTCTGCAAATAATTTTTTTTCAAAAGGTAAAGAAATGAATCATAATGCAGCCATCTGGTGTGGAAAATCCTGACTGACTGATAGAAGTTTAACAGTCATTCACTTTAGGATTCTGGAATGAAAATGCCAGCCTACACTAGCTGTAGGTATGGTGCTTTATCTTTAGATTCATTCTTTTCATGCCCTTTTCACAGCAAAGGAAATCCTTGAAGAAATATTTTTAATCCTGTTTACAAATCTTGTTCTAAATGTAAACCAGTCTTGGGTTCTTGTTTTAAATTACTTTTCATTGCAATATATGTAATACTAGAAAAGAGTTCCAAAAATCAAATCATTGATACAAGCTGACAACATTGCAGTAAATCCTGCATACAGTGAACTGTATTTTAGCAATCGCATCTATATAACTTTTTAATAGACATTTGTCTTAAATCAAATCATGTTGTCGTGAACACTATAATCACATATTTCTTTTCTTGATTCATTCTCAACATTTAACCACATGTTTTCTTTGGTATTTTAATTTAAATATGTCACTAGACCTTGTGGTCAATGTGAAATCAATACCATAAAAAGAACACACACACATTCACTGTTCAGTTCTTACTGAACATTGCTTATTTGCTCTGAATACCTAGTTACTAAGCCTATTATAAGGAATTTAAGGGCTCCTGGGTTTGTTCCCATTAGCGTTGTAGAGGGGCTGGACTCTGCTGCTTGTTGCAGAATTCTAGGAGTTGTCTGAGTTGTGTTGGGTTTGCTTTGGAAAATTAATTTTGTGTTCACAGTGATTCTTTTTTTTATTTGTTGACACAGTGCTACTTTTTTGTAGTATTTCATGTAGTATTTCATGTAGAGGTCTTATATAAAATTATATATGTTATATAATATATAAAGTTACATATAAATTATGTTTAATGTTATGTTATATATAAATTATACACTGAAATATAAAATACTTCCACTGACTTTTGAGATGTTTTGTTACTAGATGCATTGCTTATTATTCTTGGTTAAAGGCATTAAATCACATGTGACTGTGTCCCAGTTTTCAATAATGTGAATTGATGGGTTTCTTCCAACTAAGCTAGAGTATATTGGATCCAATTCTGCTGTAGTGGAACAAACAAATAATCATAATCCATTGCATAATAGTTGCTAAGGAGGAAGAACCTGAAGCCGGATGAAACTGAGATAGATGTTGTAGAGCTGTAGCTTTCTTTAACCATCAGGTGCAACAATTCTGACGGAGACAGGTGATCACAAGAGATCTTTTTCTAGTTAAATATGGAATTCTTAACTGGAATAAAACTTTTTTTTTGTTTCATGGTGCCAGCTCTTAGCTTGAGGATTATAATTTCTAATTTGAATTCATCTCTTAGGCTGTCACTGAAAATAATAACAGTCATCCATCAGCATAACTTTTCTTTAGTCCATGAGTCTTATTTCAAGTTACTTATGGGAAGTCTTGACCTTACAATAGGTGCAGCCTGACAGACGGAAGCTTTTTCCTTTTATTACTGTCAAAGTGCCTTAGTAGGAAAGTTCCCATTTTACAGTGTTTGTGTTACTTATGGCACAGGGCTAATGCCAGAAGACAGTGGGGCTCCTGTTGCTGTGTCTTAAAAGTCATGACCAATAGTTATGGGCATGAAATTGTATAACGGTGTAGGAATACATGTGGGTTTATCATGATACTCCCCAGTCCTGATGACTTCATAAGTTGCTGTAAGCTAGGACAGACTACCTATAACTAAGCATTAATGCCCATAATGGCCTTGTTCACAATACAAAAGGAATATATCTTCCAGAAAATTTTGTTCATGCAACAGTTTAACTTTATAGTCTTCAGGATACAATTTTAGCACGTACGTACAGTGAACAAAGAATTAGATTCAAAATAGTACCTGTTCTTGCTTTTCTTCCAAGAAATTGCTACAATCAAATGTTGCGCACTTTATACATTTTGCTTCATTTGGGTGTTGGGTTTCAACCTCAAATTTGGAATTTCTTGCTTTTGGTAGCAAATTTTACTAGATTGTCACGTGTGGTCCATATGGTAGTTCTTCTGTTGAAGAAAACTCACTATAAACATTTTATTCGCTCAATATTGATCACAGTAATGGTATAAATAAAACCGCCAAAAATCTGCTCTTAATTCAAAAAGACTGATCAGTTTTCTGTTGCCAAACTTATTATTGGAACAAAACCTGATGTCCATGATTTTAACTCCACTTTAGGTAGTATTTCAAGTAGATGGTGTTTCGTTCAAATACTTAAACATTTTTCAGTAGGCTAACTTCAGCAGAGATTTGATCTTTCTTAGAAATTACATTATGTATAATTTCAAGAATGTGTCTTCTGGATCTCCTAGAAAACAAAAGTGTATATATATATATATATAAAATGTTAAAAAAAATATTTCTTTATCCTGTGTTTTATTCTGTAAGCCATTTTGGACTAATTTTTGTAGTCAGAAAAGTGTAATTTCCAGCTGCTTACTTTTGCTTAAGAACAAAAATTAGTTCTTGAGCTGTTTCATAGTAACCTTATCTCAAAGTTAACATTTATTTATAACATCTTGGAAAGCCATGAATCAGATGCTATATTGATTTACTAAACTTGAATCATGATACGTATGTTCTTGGGCTGTACACTCTTTGCTTCAGTGGAGAGAGAGACTTTATTTTTGCATGAAAGTTAAAATGACATCTTAATAAAAGAGACATTCTTTCTGTGGGAAAGAGAACAGTGTGTTTCTTCTCAAAATCTCTCATTGCAATTTTGTCCTCAACTTCACTTTCCTAAACTTAACTGACACTTCTCTCATCTGTTCGCTTGAAACCCGCATTAATCAGGTACAATCCTCCCGTATCTGTGTTCTTATTTTATTCACATACAGCTGTCTCCCTTCAAGCAAGTACCAAGCTATAAATGCATAATAAATTCTATCTTGCAAAAATATTTTAGGTCCTTAGACACTCCTAGATCTTCTTAAAGTCATTTAGCCTGATCCCAGGCTTTAGCCTGGCCTAAGCAGCTTTTTAAGGCTTTGTGCCATATAAAAATGCAAATGACTTCCAAAAAGATAAAGAGAGCTGGGGAAGGACAGTGTTGTATTTAGGAATGAAAAAATATACAACACATACCTACACGTATCTGAAATGAGCAAAATCAAAGAAATACACTCTTAACTTGGTGTGATTATTACATTTCAGCATTTTCAGTTGCAGAATGGTTGCATGTAAGTAAGTTTGTTAAGTGTGAATGATACTGCAAAGTGATTCCAATCATCCAGCCCAGGCCATTCTATGATTCTATGATCTGCTTTGCTTAAAAAAACCCTCAACTTCCTCCTTGAAAAGCATAATACTAACACATGAAATTTTTCACCTGTTGAAAAATACTTGCCTGGAGTTTGCCCTGCTGTTAATGAGCCAGAGATTGTTTCATTATCGTTGCTGCTGCTACTGCTTTTGAAAGGAAAAAATGAAAAATGAAAAAAGTAAACCCGATATATTTAAAGCTTATTAGGAGAAGCTTTGTAATGAATACTGCTCTGAATGCCAGGTGACATATTACCGGTGTGAAATAGGGATGTTGTAAGAGCTGTGGAGTGGCAAGGCATGCCTGCCACCTGCCCTTCCTGCACATCATGCAAATGGGTTGTCTCTAGACCTTCATCCCATGAGCATAAAGTGGCTCATACTGCATCCTGTATAGCACTTGGTTAATGAAAATATTGGCATTGAACTTCTAAGTATGATAAGCCTTCAACAGAGGAACACGGAAAATGTACAAAAGCTGGAAGAGCGAGCTTGTCATCTCAGGAGAAGGATCTGTGTGTGCACTCCTTGATCAGGCTGCTGAGCACCTCTGAACCACAGCAACAAAGTCCTTCCAGCCTCGGGGTCCCAGGGCCTGTTACCAACCAGGTTTCCACAGAGCCCGTGGCGTTCTCAGAAAACAATGCATTAACATTCATAAGAAACCTAGAAATTTCAGTGACACTCTTCATAGAAATACGCAGAAGGATAAACAGTAGGAAACAAAAGCACTTCAAGTTTAAAACCAAATTTGTCAGTAGTAAAGAGATTTAAAGCTAATTTTTGTTCCTGTAATTAAGTTATCACATGATACTGAAGTGTTATAAAACTAATTAGAAAATATAGTTGGATAGATGGATAGACAGAAATAAGATAGTAAGAGCATGTATAGTTCAGTCAGTTCCTTATTTTTGTATTAAAAATAGAAAAGAGCAAGGTCATGCTAAAATCAGTTATTACCTCTTCAATCATCCATGTTCACATGATTTTTTTTTTATTTGTATATAGCTGGCAAGATAAAATGCGGTGTGGAAAGGCAATCAAGGTATTAAAGTAGTGTTCACTGATCTCTTAAAGTGCCTGTTTCCTGCACACCAGTTTTTCAGGGAGCCACTGACCTCTATTCTGTCCTGCTTTGCAGTGTTCACTCTTCTTTATCATTGTATGCAGTCATCACGTTTCTGTACAGTTTTGGCTTTAGGTCGCACTTGCACTATTATATGGACACCTTTTATCTTGGCACCTTTTGAGATTAGCAAAGCAATCCTGGATGACACAATTTGAGATCTGTTCTCCTATCCTTAAATGTTTAGCTTGACTTTCTAAGAAAACACATAAGGAGTCTACGTGAACACAGAAGGATAGCTTGTGTGGGTGTCAGAGTAAATCGAAATGTCAAAGGACTTCTACAAGTTCAAATGTAATTAAATTAAAAAAAAATCTTCCCTGGAACTGGTAATCAGATGAAAGAAACTGATCTGGCTTACCATCTTTTATTTAAGTTCATTTGCTAATCCATGGAGGTGAAAGACCATCAGCTAAAATTCAGAGTCAGCCTATGCATCAGAAACACACAGGGTCATCAGATGCCCTCATTTGATTATGCAAGCAAAATTGCACCATACAGATGGGGTAGGGTGGAGGTAAGCACGTAAGGGATGCCCGACCAGAGGGCTCTGAGCGTGGAGAAAGGTTTCTTGCATGAAGGCAAAACCTCAGACTGTCGTTAGAGCCAATGGGCCACGCACCCCCAGCTGCCATGTAGCTCTGACTACACGGTATTAGAGCATCTCAGCATGGTGTAAGCAAGATCCCTATTAAAAACAGAAGTTAAAAGATTTATTTCTTTTTTAATGACCAGATCGAAATAGTTCATGGAACAGTACAGCTAAATGATTGATTTTAAGATGTGCATGACCCTGTGAATAATATAGTTGATGTTACTAAGTTCATTGGACATTTTTTTGTTTAAGACATAGCACAGAAAAATCAAGAGATGTCTTGATTTTCCTGTGTATTTTGGGTTTGTGGAAGGCTTATTGTATGATTTTGCATAAGCCACTTAGATTTATTTTACAGTTCCAGTATTTTTGTTATTAAGTGCTAGTTTCTGCATATGCTACTCAAGATTTATATTATAGGAAGATGCATTTATAAGAGAAGTGTCAATTCAGTCCCTAGCTATTTGATATTGCTACAATTATGACTGCATATAGCAAAATGAAAAATTGAGATTTGGAGTCCTAGGGGAAGAAATAAGATCTTTTTATTCACAGTTGACTCTTTACTTTGACTGAGACATGCTACAAAACCATCTGGTGGCTATGTTGTAGGCCTTGCAAATTCAATTTTTTTATGAAACTCTTCAAGCTCCCTTTCAAATTTAGATAAAGACATCAGAAATTAAGTAGATTTATCTCATAATGAATTTTAGGTTTCCTATTTCATATGAAATTGCAAAAAGGTGGTTATTGAAACAAATTATTTATTTTGATTATGATATATATTGTTTCGCTAATTATTTACTTCTCCAAATACATAGAATCATAGAGTCATAGAATGGCCTAGGCTGGAAGGGACCTTAGAGATCATCTAATTCAACCTCCCATTAATTGGTTTAATGCTGTGTATGTACGAAAATAGCTCAAGAAAATAAGTGAAGAAAGCTCTTTAATATAGTGCTGTCGATCTGTCCCAATTAAAAAAAAATCTAAAGAAATAGTGCATTTGAACATATTTCAAGGGAAGGCTCATCTGTGTTCCTTGAATCACTCTTTATTTGTTTCTTTCTAAAGAAAAAAAAACCCAAACCATAAAACGATCAAATGTTTGATATGATTAGATTAACACGCCCCTTAAAAACATTAGCCTTGGATTCAGACATTTGGTTCTGTTACTGTCATCAAAATTGACAAATCTGTTATTTCCCTCTGAAAACCTGAATAAATATACTAAGGTACGCTGGAAAAAATATTCTAAGAGCTTAGGAGATGGCTTCTGGGTCTTTTTTTTTAAGTATAAAAAGTATTTTCCAGGGCATTTTAGCCCATTTCCAGATTACAGTTAGGAATTTATCTCCTTGAGTTTCCTTTCAGACAAACATAAAGCTAGCCAGATCCTTCTGGTGCACCAAATACAGACTGTTCTTTTCAGGCCCTGCATCATATAATCTATTTCATAGAATGGTTCAGCTCACTTTTAAAGCTCTCCAGGTTTCCATCTTTCAGTAGCTCTTCTGAAAGGCTGTCCCTCAACCTCACTCATCTGATGGTTAGGAAAGTTTCCAGCCTAGCTCTGTTCATGGCAAGTTTATAGCCTGTGCTTTTTAAAAATTAAATTGTCCTTCTCTCTTGCAGAGGATGTCTAATGATACGATATATTTAACTATTCACACAATTATTGCTGTTGACGTTTTTTTTTACCAGACAGTCTGTTTGTATTTTGAAAGACTCATGCAGAATACGGACAGACAGACATTTACTCAGATGGGTTCCTGCTATTTTGTACATTTGTATTAAGTTTTTGCTGTTTCAACTGAATTTACCTTATGTAGTATGTCTGAAGAAGTTATTTGTGTTTTAAGGAGTCCTGGGTCATACAGAAAATGCATCTTTTCCACCTGTCTGATTTCTGACTGATGAACTACTGTAATGAAAATTTCTAGTAGACCTTGGAGAGATCTTACAGCCACAAAGATGATGAAGGGAGTGGAACATCTCCCTTATGAGGAAAGGCTGAAGGAGCTGAGTCTCTTTAGCTTGGAGAAGAGGAGGCTGAGGAGTGACCTCATAAATGTTTATAAATATGTAAAGGGGAAGTGTCAGGAGGACAGAGACAGGCTCCTCTCTGTGATGTCCCATGATCAGACAAGGGGCAACAGGTGCAAGCTGGAACATAGGAGGTTCCACAAAAACTTTAGAAGAATTTTTTTCACTGTGAGGGTGACAGAGCACTGGCACAGGCTGCCCAGGGAGGTTGTGGAGTCTCCTTCTCTGGAGACACGCAAAACCTGCCTGGACGCGTTCCTGTGTGACCTACTGTAGGTGATCCTGCTCTGGCAGGGGGGCTGGACTAGATGGTATTTTAAGGTCCCTTCCAACCTCTAACCTTTCATGATTCTGTGATCTTTCTCATCAAATTTAGAAGTTTAAAAGTTAGGCACCTAAATAAGTCTTCCAAATGTCCTCTATCAATTACTGTAGCGGAAAGACAGAATCTTCAAAGAATCTCCATTCATCCCATTTAGATGTGTCTAACCTATATAATATAAAATTACCAGCGGACTTGTTCACATCTTTCTCGTGATTATACAGGAAGACTCAACAGCTGTGAAGATACGAATTTTTTTAGACAGATTGGATAAGATGTGTCCCATCCTAATTGCCAGACTCTGTACTTTTTACTGTTACGTTTTATCCCACATTCAGTATTCCAGTCCATGTTTACCTTCACGTAGTGTTCTTCCCACTTCACACTGGCAGTGCTTCTCTTTTTTTTTTTTGCACTTCCTGCATTCATTCTGGTTTTAGGGGAGAAATCACAAAGTAAACGAATAAACAAAATGAATGCCAAGACTAATCCAGAAGAAGCGCTATTGAAGTAATCTGTTTTCAGCTCAAAGGTTCCCCTTAGAGCACAGTTCATTGGCATTTCCTCTGCAACAGCCACTTTAGACAGCACCCTTATAGTCTCTTTTTAATCTTCCTTTTTTCCAGTTTACTTAGTAATCGCCATTGTGACACCTTACCAAATGTTCTGATGAAGTTCAGATAAAATCTAATCTCTCTGTGCAGTTCTTTTGTCTGGAAAATCGGGTATCCTATCAAAGGGAAAAATCAGGGTAATCTGACATGACCTACCTTCACTGAAGTCATGTTACATTTGATTCTATTGTCCACTTACCTTTGAGCCATTAATTATTCTTTCCTTCAAATTTTATCCTAAGATTAACATAGAGCCTGAGGTGTGAAAGGCTAAAGAGTTTTGAGTCACTTTTTATTCTCTGGTATTGGCACAAATCCCATTATGATATGAGCAGATTTTGTAGCTCTACCTAAGTAATGTCTTTGTTAAAAATCCTTTCTATTGGATCTGGTATTACGTGGCCTTTTTTCAGAGTTCTGAGATGTAAGTGGGCTTGTGAGTAGACTCAAGTGCATTACACTGTTTAAGCTTTGCCTGTGCCTTGACTGTGGTTATGGGCATATACTGATCTCCCCACACTGTCCTCACTGAAGACTATCACTTAATTTGGGGATCACATGTTGGTTTCTGCTATGGTATATCTACATGTTCCCTAGAGTACTATTTTTCCCCCACTAGATAATGGACCATATTTGATCCTGCTCTGTCAGGGGGGATGGACTAGATGATCTTTTGAGGTCCCTTCCAACCTCTGACATTCTGTGATTCTGTGAGTTATTGAGCATTTCTTGAGCATTTTTTTTATCAAGGAGTAATTAAATTTGCCATTTCAACAGTTCTTTCTTTTCTCACTCATTTTAGGCTTTGTCCTCTTCAAATACTGTTATTTGTCCATTTGGATCTGGAGACATTGTATGAAAGGATTTCTCTTTCCTTGAGATGCAAGTTTCAATTAATATGTGAATATTTGATATAAAGAAATTCAGGTGTCTTTCATCAATGTGTTGGATCTTTTTAGCAATTTTTTTGTCTGAGAGTACTAACATTTTCAAATGCATCTCAAGAGAGCTCTTGACAATTTCCTTCTGCTGAGTAGTTCATTTTATGAGTAAAACAAACAGCTACGAATGTTTAATAGTAAAATTAAGCTTATTTTACTTGCACACTTCTAAGAGAGTTTCTGGTTAATCAAAACTGGTTTCAGTGACTGTATCTTTGCTTAAGTAGAAAGTAGGAGGCTTTGATATTAGTGACCAAACAGCTTTTACAAAACACTTTGACTAAGATATAAACACAGTATTGTAAGTCATTGAAAGGTAGTAGACTAAAAGACATTTTGCAAAGGAAATGTAAGAAAATAATGCAGTGTCATTACACTGTTCATTTACAGTTACAGAACTTTACGTTAACCAGAAAGATGTGGAAGGAAAAAACACCAAATGCCTGTAGACAACCGCCCCACACAGTGGAAGTGGCTCTCCCATGATGGTATCGGGCCTTGTGCTGTGTAGGTCCAGAAGTGCTTTGAGAGGCCAACATGTTGAGCCATTTACTTTACAAAAAAAAAAAAAACAGAAAAACCAATTGATTAATGCCCTTTTGAACCTCAGCTGCTTTGTTTGCTCCTTCATCTGTTTCTCTGAACTAGTTGAACTATGGTCCTAGCAACCTAGTTCAATAAACAATGGAGTACACTTATGAAGAGTATCACAACTGAATATTTTTTATGAAATCCAAACACCACTATCAATGACACTTGACTGCATGTTTTTTTCTTCTGTATTAAGTAGAGAGAAAGAGGAATATTTAGCTGTTTTGTCCAAATATTTAGTCAATGAGGTTTTGGAAAGTTATTAATGAAGTACAGAGACCAATATTCCCTTTTGCAAATGTAAAAGGAGACTGTTATGTGCCCCACTGGAAATACTCCTGAGCTGTTTGCTGTGTGCAGAAGGCTTTGCATGACAGTCAGAGGTCACAGGGGGACACTTTTTCAAAAATTTCTGTATTGACAGTGTCTTAATCCTCAGTTATGAAACAAAGCAGAAACACCTGTTGCTACCTGCTGTAGTATCCTGATGTTCCGGATTGGGATCAGCTAGTTATCTTGGTGTTTTTTTCATTCAATTTAGCCTAATCTAAAAATGAAATACAGATAATTAATTGCAGAGTTTACAATAAAAAGCACAGTTGCAAAGTTTTATGAGGGAAGTGAGTGCAAGCAAAAGGAATAAACCCACATAACTTTGCTGAGTGTAAATACTGGTTTAAAGGTTTCTTTCATCTCCGTGCCCTCTGATGCTGGCTGTATTCAAGCCAAAACATCTCATTTCCCCCAAATTACGGGTATTTGTAGAAGACAGTTGAGATTTGGGACATGTCCCTTTTATCTGCGTAGTCAACATTCATCTTTCATGAGAGAGGAGGAGGCGGAGGGTGGAAACGAAGATAGTTCCTATTCAGAGAGTCTTATGCCTCTAGTCATTTGGTATTCATGAATCCCATTCATTCTTGCCTTACCATTGTTTGCTATCTCCTGTTTAAGAGATGTTCATATTTAATTGGCCCAGCTGAACAAATCTCACCCTTCCAGCCAGGCTGGGTTTCATGCGACTGAACGTTGGACATCAACAATTAGACATCTGTCATCTAGAATCCTTTTTTAAGCGAAGGAAAGAAATGGGCATTTGTAGCGTGTGACTCACATGATCTATTTTAGACATCTGTGTACACTGGGATGGGAGGAGCAGCGTGCTGGAGACACCCGTTTGTATTCAACGACTATAAAAGAAGCCTTGCCATCCTGCACAGATGTAGGGACTGTCAACCTTAGATGGGGTGTTCCCTGTCTTTAAGGGCTGTTCTTGTACTAGACTAGGCTTTTACCAAAGCAGTGATTCATGAGGAAGTCCTCTCCCCTTCTCGCCGAGCTGGGAAATTTCCATGTCCCAGAGAGAAACTTCTCATTCTTCCTCTTTGCTCACCCCACGGTCACAGTGTCCTGTGGCTAGGACCATACGTGCATCTCAGGGGACAGCTTTTGTTAGGTCTGGCCCCAGAAGTTACCTATCAGTGCTGGCATTAACTGCGTCGGGAGCTTCTGACTATTCTTCATGATACTGTGATGAAGGCAATGAAAGTCTGTCTTGGAAGACCTGGGGGCAGACATTAGTTTGCAGTGCTGCTCTTCTCTGTGATCTCATATAGTTTCAGAATGTTGCCAGCATTCTGCTTGCACCTGCAAATGTTCCTGCAGCAAAGATTTCTCCCCAGAAATATCATCAGTTTAACTTTGTCCCAGCAGGCTTCTTTTGACACCTCCGCCACTCAAACTTTATAAAGAACCAGGTATTTGATCTGCATTTAGCATAAAACCAGCACAAAGTCATCATGTCAGAAAAAAAAGCTTATTATAGTGTGCTTTGGAAAATGTGAATGTAATGTGGTTAGGTCCATACTTCATCTGGTGCAAAACCGGATAATGTGCTAGAGCACAGATCTGATGTAAAAGTCTGTGGAGCTTTGGTTTTATGCTGTTACACTTCTGTGAACTTACCTGCCTATTCTAAGGAGAATAAAGATAGAGGGATAAAAGAAAAGACAAACCACCTGGTGAAGGTATTAGGCTGACAAAACTGCATGGATTGCAACTGCACTGGTGTTCACTTCTCTAGGGGAAAGTCAGTATTGTTCTAGTTCCTGGGAGGAATGACAAGGGAACATTCTTACTGCAATTAAAAAAAAAAAATCTGATTTTTAGTTCCACATATTCTAGTAGAAAAAATGACAAAAAGAATAAATTAGAGATACTGAACCTTTAGTATCCCTTTGTGGCTCAAACAATATTCCAAACTTTTGCTCATGTAGATTTCATTAATTAAAAAAAAAAACAGGAATATTTTCAGTGTCTTAGCTGTTAGTCTACATTACAAAACACACTAGGGCTTTGGTTTTGAAAGTTAAAATATAGTCAGCTGTTAATGGAATTTTATATTTGTGTTCCCAGGAGATTTAGGTGAAGTCTTGAGGGTAACCACAATCCCTGCTGAGAATCTTCTTTCCTATTAAAGCTGACCTGGACAGGACTTGCTTTCATGCCACATTTAAATTGTCCAGAGAAAAGAATCTCTGCAGGAGACATTACACGTTCTTGTCTCCCTGCCTCTGACCAGCCTAGCCGAGCCACTGTGTCGTAGTCATTACCAGGGGAGAGACGGAAACCAATACTTCCCAGTTCTGGAAAAGAAAACCATTCAAGAAAAAAATACTTACTAGATCGCACAAACTAATAATGAAAGGTCTGTTTGATCGCCAACAGCTTACTCCTGACCTCATGAACTGGAAAATATTTTCTGTTCTCCTTTGGTAAGTCTTGTCAGTGAATTGTTTCAGCATTACTTAGGATGGGTAAAGTAAATTAAAAAGTGACTTTGTTAGGTTTTTTATTTTTGTTTTAGTTATTTATTCAGCACACTTCAGTTTGCCTGAACAGAAGCAATTAGCTGCTGGTAGAAAATTAGCAGTGAGCGATGTTCTCTCTGCAGAGTTAGCACTTGCTTTGAACTCTTGTTCTAAGTCACCACCTGTACCTGCCTCAGTCTCCGCATTAAGAAATTAAGAAAACTAGTTTGGAAAAGTTAGGCAATATAAAAAACTCCCCTCCTAAAAAAAAAAAATAAGATATTTGCATAGATTTTTACATCAAATAGATACTCTAAGTTACATTTATTTTTTTCATTTACATGGTTCAAAGTTATTGAAACTGCTTTAGAATTCCAAAGCAGAGATTTACTAAATATAAACTTGCTTGCCAAATGTAAACCTAGAGTGAATTCTTGTGGTCAAATGTATAAAGTTCTCTGAAATTGGATGTATAGTGTTGTTACTATACTACTTTTTGATGAGGTTGAAAACAAAAAGAATACTAATGAGATACAGGATCTGACTATGGGATCTGACTCAGTGTGCAGTGCTAGCTACTTTATAACTGATATCAGACTTTAGGAAAAAGAGATCAATTTCTTAAAAAGAAAAAATCACAAGACTTAGAAAAGCATAGGAGAGGAAAGTTTAAGTGCAGTTTAAGTAAGCTGGAAGAAAAATTTGAATCATTTCCATTAAAAGCATCTAAGTGTCTGCTAGATATTGATACTGTTGGTAACTGATTTTCTGACAAAATTAAAACAAAAAATATTATACATGTGCTATTTTTGGAGAATTATAAGTGTCAAAGAAATTTGTCAGGAAACCAGATAACTACTTCAACACAGAACTATCTCTCTGGTTACTTACATCAATCTCAGAAGATGACTTGAAGTGTTTTGCTGGTAAATTTGAAAACAGTGTGAAGTATGTCCAGTCACTGGGGATATGGCATGCATCCATCTCCCAGCATGAAAGCCAATATGTGGCATTAATGTGTATTTCAGAGGGAAATTAACTTCCAAATGGCTGGAGAGTACCAGCCAGCTGCCAGCAGAGAGAGCAAGAGAAACCAGAACCCAGGGGGAGAACACCGCTGCTTTAAGTCTCCTGTGCCTTTACACCAATTATTTCCTTATAGAGCTCTGAGCAAAACCAAACAGGAAAGATCTTAGACCTGTTGCACTGCCAAATATTTCGTGGTCTCTGGGAGCTTGAGAGTTGAGCTACGAGACCTGTGCAGTGTGTGAGAGGGCTGGAAAGGATTTTTTCAAGAAGGGGGGTGGTGGTGGCACTGCTGGATCTCGGTACCCTGCACAGGTGCCAGGTGGCCTCTTCCCTGGAGTCTAAAAAGGGCAGGTGAAGTGATCCAACAGCTAGTAAGCTTGTCCAGTAAGGTCAGGTGAAGTACAAACTCCCTCATTAAAGTGACTTCTCTACTTAACACAAGAAGGGAAAAACTCTCTGTGGAGTTTATGAAATCACAGTTATATTTCTGTCATTCATTTCATTCTCCAGTCTTTGAAAGCTCACTTTTCTTCCAGAGACCTGGTATACCAATATTGTGATGAAGTTGCACTAATTGCAAGCTGTAGTCAATGATATAGTTTCTCTGAGAAAACGATGTTTGAGAAAAAGCTGTGTTGCAAGGCTGTCCCACCCAGAGGTGGCTGTCATGGCATGAATGGCCTTTCTTTGGGTGAGAGTTGCTGACATTGCTGGCCTGGAGCCCTCTCACAGCAAACCTCTGCTGTATCGTATCCATGAGCAAACAGAAGAGCTCCAATTGAACAAGGTAAATATCAATGATCCAAGGAAAACAAGAATTCAGGTGGCTTCTCATAGAAACTTTAAACTCGCACAACTGCGCTGAATCCCTGGGAGTGTGTGAGCTTGGAAGTTCAGATGAAAAGGTACATCCAGAACAAAATGCTGCCATGCCATTTGTGAGAGCTGAACCGTTGAGGTCACAGGGCTACAAGAGCCATATATTCTTTTTGCATGCTGTGAAGTAAAACTCAGCACTTCAAACTAGTTTTGAAGGCAATTCCCCAAGAAAAAAGTTCAACAGTGTTTCACAGCATGATATTGCCTCAACAACAGTCCTTCAAGTCACAAATTAATGGGAAGGAGATAGAAAGATGCGGTTTGTAGACAGAGTCCAAGAAGCCATGAATTGCGTTCGCTTTCAGTTCCTTAAAAATCTCATTTCAGGACTTCCCTAGTTTCTAAACAGCCACGTGGGGAGTGTAGTGGTGATGTGCCCTGAGCACAGAAATGATCCAGCCATGAGGCGACGAGGGCTGAGCCTCTGTCACAGAGAGCAGGCCTGGCAGGGCACGGCTTTCTCCACTTATGTGTCTCTCCTGCACGGCCCCAGTCACAAGGCTGTGTGGCCGCACCCCAGCAGCCCTTATGCTGCCACATACTGTGACAGTTTTCCTTTTTTCAGCCTGTACATTAGAAGCAGGCATTAGAAATCCCCCTAACACTGCCTCGTGATGGCTAAGAGAAATAAAGCATTCAAACTTAACTGACTTAAATAATACTACAAGGAAGTACTGTCTTTTAGACATTGTTTTTGCTTGCTGCTTGCACCTAGATCTTTGCTTCTTGAAATAATTCTGATGATCAAATCCCTTGGATGATTAGTGCCTTTCTCCCATGCGATTATAAAGAGTTTGGAGGGAATGTAATATGAGCCAGTTTGCTACTAGAAACCAATTAGATCAGCTTCAGAAAAGCCTTTCGTGAATCCTGCTTTTCTGCTACTGACCAGAAACCCTACTCACTTAAGAGCAGCCCTTTTTGCCTTCTCCTTCTCTTTCCCAGGCTTGGCTCTATGACTTCCTCCTCTCTTCCTCCCTCTTTTCTGAAACTCATTACTCTTAAATTGAAAGCAGACTCCAAAAACACCACAAATTGTTTTCTTCTGTTTGAAACAGCCCTTCCTGTGCATACCCTGTATATGGAGTGATTTACTGACAGTTTGGGTCAGGCACCGTTCACCAGAGAGAGCAGGAAGAAGTAAGGTGACATTTTCTTCAAATATTTTTGGTTCACTTAAAAATGGCAAACCAGGTACAGGTTTTAATTCTAATTTGGCAAAACTCAGATCGATAATCTTTCTTTAAGAATTTTGACATAACCATGGTCAACAGTGGAATGATTAGTTTGATAAAACTACATTATTTTCCCTTAGAGACACATTATTTTCCTTTAGAGTCACTGAGCTACTAATGCTGTAAGGATTGGGTTTGACCCTTAGACAATAAATGCATTCCTCATATAAAGTTTTATCTGATGAGCATGAACTATTAGAGTTGTTTCTAATTCTTCTTTTTGTCAGGTCAGGCCAACAGCTAAACATGAAGCTTCATGATACAAGTATAAGGATTTTAACAAATTTGCCATCATTAAAGATGTCCCAGTCTGCTGCACTGTGTGAAGCATTTGGTTTCCTGTAATACATTATTTAGCTTGTGAATCATATAATTTCAGTAACCTACACTGTTAGATGCCATTTGATTCCTTCAGGGTATATATTACTTCATGCCTAGGTTTTTTGTGTGAACTATATGGACACTTCTGAAAGGTCTTCACCCTATGTCAGGGTTTTTTTAAGGGGAATATCACTAGAAGACAGGAAAGGCTATCTAAAATATTACCAAACTTTAATTTTTCAGGCATGTATATGACAGTGTCAGTTAAGAAGATGAATAATATCTTCTATAAAGCAGCAATTATATCTGCCCCCTGTGGATACTGCAAATTTGAGCAGCTCTTGGCCACTCAATCTCAGCAGACAAAGATTATTTTCTGCATTACATATAAACTTGTTACTCAGTGCCTATAAATTAATTTTGATGGATAATGAACATATCATGACACATTATTTTTTGTAAATGTGGATTGCAATTAAATTATTACAGTTTGGCAAAGGCAGACTGCAGGTTTAGAGTGTATAATGAATTTCAAGAGGGAAAAGGACTCAAAATGTAACAGCTGTGTCAGTACCAGTAATCTGAACAGTTAAGAAAACAGAACAGTTTTTCCTAAGGAGAAATTGCACTAATGGCAATGGAGAGACTACTTGTGACTTTAGAGGTCCCTCTGGAGCAGAGCACCACCACCAGCAACAGGACAGCAGTCGTCATGAGAATCCCTTGGGATCTCACCAAGTAGTGGGTGGCAATGTCTTCTGGCCAAATCTGAGCCCAATGTAGTGATACAGAGGGATTTTTATCGTTGCTAAATTTTGAGCAGTATTAATGATACAGGCATACAGTATCACTAGGTCAATCTTTAAGAGAAGTGTAACAGTTTCAATCCCTCTCTAGGACTCAGCAGCCAAGTCACTTTTGTTTCAGTTCTCATTTTTTCAGATGAGAATCATCAGAGCAACAACTGATTTGGGGGGCTTTGTTTGTATTTGTTACATATTTCATCACGTGCTGAAGGGCTTTCCTTCACTAGCATATGCCGAGCCATTCCAGGAAATCTAAATTCTTTTGCATGGTAGAAGTGACGAAACACTGTTAGTAGACAGGAGAGTATCAATAAAAGCATTCACTCCTCTGTGAAACTTGCTCCCTCTGGTGTCTCAGGAGGGCCAGTGCTTGATGACTTCTGTATCCAGGCTTCTAATTTAATCCCATCACTGTAATGAGGAAATTTTTTCTTTACAAGATGTGTAAAATTATTTAAAAACTTATTGTATCTTATTGTAAAATAAGATTTTGTTCAGTCAGTGTTTTCATAGAGACACTCAAGTCTCATTGAAATGAATACAAAAAGCAATATACGTACCTTCCCATACTGCTCTGAATGCTATCTTACCTATAAATAATCCTGCTATTTTATTATATTATTTCATTGTATTCCCAAGTTTTATGCTTACAGAATTAAAGAAAAGTAATTTGTCAGTCTCATTTTGGGAGCTTCGTGTAGAAACATAACATGTTTGGTTTGGGGGTTTTCTTTGTAATACAAAACAATTTGTAGCTGTCAAGCAACAAAAAAAAAAAAGCATGTAGGCATGCCTCTAATTTAAATTGTTCCCAGAATATTTCCAGAAAACCTATTTTGGGAACATAAATTATGCTTGATACTGAACTGGAATTATATGGAAAAATACCAAATTGTGGAGACAAGGCAACTTTCTGTATCCGTCTGACAGGAGGTGTTTCAAGGGTTTAGTCCTACTCCTGATGAAATTCATATTACAAATCCCTTTTACTCCCTGAAGAATCAAGACCAGGCCATCACGAACAGGTCTTGTGGATAGCAATGGAGGTGACAGAAAATACTTGAAAAATCAGGAGGTTGACTGATAACTGGGAAAAGCAGATTAAAAATAATGACAGAGGTATTACAAGCTGCCTCACAAGTATCCAAAATGCTTCTTTTGTGTCGTTTTTAGTGACTCAGTACATACTTCAGTTACTCTTTCACTAAGATCAGAAAAATATCCTTACTAAAAACATTACTGATGAACAACCAAGTTGAAATTTCTCTTGAACTTGAACAAACAGTTTCTGTAAAAATTAATTCCTGCTTCAGTTGGTCAGTGTAAGACGTTATGGTCCTTCAGTTCGCACCCAGAACTTGATATTCCACATTATGGCACTATTTATAGAAGAAAAAACCCTTGATATGGTAGATTTATTTTAACAAGCCAGTTTTCTGGTTTGGTTTTGGTTTATTTTATTATGTGGAGTGATGTGTTTCTCCTACATCAGAATTTGGATACATGCTTAAAACTCAGATAAGGTTGACTGGGTAACACGAGACACATGCTGTGTAGGTAAACTTTGTGTGTAGTGATTGAAATGTTTCTTGCGTGCCTAAGGGTGTAAGTCACTCAGACAAGCTTCTTACTGCACTGTGGGGAAATACTGTCACCTGGTTGTTTTAGTTCTCTGTGCTTAATAAACCAGAGTGCTTTTCCCAGTCATCAGTTCCTGCAATCATCTCTATATCCATTTTGTTTGCCTCATGTAAAGGACATTTTAAAGAAGCTGGAGAGGAAGAGTTTAAACTTCCCAGATGAGCACTGTAAAAGGTGTTTTTAGATTGGCGTTTTACATGGAGCGTGTTCCTGGGCTTGCAAATGGCATAACGTTACTGCCTGCCAGGTGAGATGGAGTGATGGTTGTATATATGCACACATTAAACCTGTCCCCACGGTGAAATAAAACGTTTGCCTAAACGAGGGAGGAAAGGAAGCAGCAGGTACAAGTTCCCAGCTGCCAGATGGCAACTACTTAGATTTGCTTGTTTGATCACTTGTAATCACCTGCAACCAGAAATTAAAATGAGAGCAGGCGTAGGAGCAAAATTAGCTTGTGTGTTTTTTAGCCTATAAAATTTGTGTTACATGCTTAGTCTGTTTCTTGTCATATTTAAGAGGATGAAATCCTTGAAGACCCTACTGGAGTCCTGGAATTTTATGATGGAAATATGAAGAAATCCTTAAGAGGCATGCTTCTATCAGTTACAAAGGATCTCTTATTAGTACGCAATCAGCTGTGTTCAAGTACCAACAGATACACACATGTCAAAGTGTATACAGCTAGAGAGAATCAGATAAAGTTATTTAGACATCCTATGGCGTGGTACCTTTTGTTTCTATACGGCACTCCCTCTCTTGGGGCAGAAATATTTATACAAGAATGCAACCAAAGGTCCAGGATAAACCACTAAAGACTTTTATTAACACAATGATTGTGGTAAACCAATCATGAAAGAACATGACGTTAAATAAAAATTCCAAGAAAATTTGTATTACAACCTTTCTGTATGTTTCTGCTCATAACAGTGTGTGTTGCTCTCCTATTTTCTAATATTGCATTTTTGTAAGTGAATGATTATATTTTGTATATGCAGTCACACTACTGATTTCATGAGCAGCAGCCAGTCATATTGCAATCACACAATGGACATTCAACTTCGACATCTTAATAGCTACCACATCAAGGCTCCTCACAGTTAACTAATATTTCCAGTCATATTGCAGCTTACCTAAATACTGACTGTTGTTTCAGTCTTACCTGCACCAAATCTGCTCACACCAGACTATTCTTGTGTGGATTTAAGTTGTTCTCAGTTACAGAGGATGTATTTCGTTCATCCAGACTACTGTGCATTTTTCTGCTTGACTATCTTATAACTGCTGTTTTATATGCTCCTGTGTTTTACTTTCTGGCATAGTTTTTATAGTATGCTTAGTCATTCCAGCCAGCAATAAAATTACATTATCACCATTCTAATGTCTGTGAAAAGCAGGTTTAAGTTGTAACAGCTGGATGCAGGCATTGTGTGTCCAGTCTTGCTTTGACACCTTATGTTCATTTATGATAATACAGAAAACATACTACTGGCAAAACATCCTGCATCTTCGATTTATTAGCGACCTTATTTTTCGTATGCAATGGGTGAAGGGAATGAACACTAACATCATTACATTGAATTCCCTGGCTTATCCTGGGATACTGTCATAAACAAAAGGCCAAAAGTTCTGAATTTCCAGATAAAACCAACATCCCCTTTGACAGAGACTTTGGCTCTCTAACCATGGGAGGAGTATGATGGCAAAAAGAGAAATCCAAGACAATTTTGTGAATTTTTAATGCTTTTTCATTGTAAAATAATGTGCAAGTGTATGCCCACATTTCACAAAAAAAAAAAAAATATTTCCAGAAGCCATAATATCAAAGATAACATTATCAAGTAAATGCTGTGACTGAAACTTACACATGCAGCCTTGGCAGTTGGGTAATTTGTGGTACAATTTCATAGGATCATAGAATGGTTTGCTTTGGAAGGGACCTTTAAAGGCCATCTAGTTACCGGTGTTGTTTTTGTAATGTACTTATGGCATTCCAAAATGCTTATCTCTTGGTCTGACTCCGTTGATACTAAGCTGTCCATCTCATGGCAGGATGTTCTTGAATGGATTTCATATGTTCCTGCATGGATTCATGTATACCTACATGGATTCCTTTGTTCCTACATGGATGTCCTATGTTCCTACATTCATTCATAGATTTCATATGTTCCTACATTCATCATGTTCTTACATTCAGACATACGTTCCTACATTCAAGTGCCTCCCTGCTGCCCATTACAGTAGCTTTTTGTTGCCTACAGAAATTTGGAATTGCCTGCAGCTGAACTCCTGTATGATAATTCTCTCTATTTACAGCTAAAATTCTTTTGTCTCCACGTTTGTTCTATATTGTTCTTGGTGTGTAGCGTACTTTTTATTCCTTTTTCCATTAATAGCAACAATACAATTTTTAGAGATTTTACATGTGAAAAAGCTGTAAGTAACCCAAATGTCTAACAATTATATGAATGCATAAGAAATTACAGTCCTTTCTCTAAAGATTTTAAGTCTTTATGTATACACAGACCTGAAATTTTAAAGTTTCTTTAGGTACAGTTACTGATTTATTCTGTCCACTGGCCTGTAAATTTGTAATTATGATGATATAATAGCATTTTCCGTAGAAGTATATTTGTCTCTCTGTACAGATACACCTTACGCTCACATGTGTAGTACGTGCACATACAGATGATGTTTTATAGCAGCCTTTACCAATGAATACAGATATGAGCAAATTCCTGACAGATCTGCATATATCGGTATAGTAGTATTATAGTTATCTTAAATACTCAAATGGTTTCTGATACCTGACAATTTCCATTTGAAAAGGAAAAGGAAAACCTTTTTACTTCTGCTTCTTTTTGCTTATCTTGTGTCCTTATATGGCAGGGAAATTCCTTTTTAAAATCATTTGTGGCATAGCTGCTGTTGCTTATATAATTTAAGATTGGTCCTGATAAGAACACTTTAATGATAAAAACAGAATTTTACTTTGTGTCCTCTATCACTTTATATAGTCTGAGACCAGCATTAATTATAGATGCATTTTCCATACTCAGTTCATATCTTCTAGTAGAAAGGAGATAATAAAAAAAATAAGCAAATGAGAATTAAAATGGTAAGTCTTATTATTGCAGAATGCATAGGGCTACATGCAAACATGCTGTATATGTCATTGCCTTTAGCAATGGTAATTTAAAGCCCAAAGCTGAAACAAGACTTCTTACATGTCTGTTTTCTTGGAACTTAATAACCATTCCTGCAGTCCAGAAACAAAAGAACTGTTTGTGTGGCATCTGGTTTCTTCATAAATATTCAGGGAAGTTTTGTTGCTCTGTGGAAGCAGCCACTAGAAACATTTTAAATGTACCATACTTATAAATACAAATTGTTCATGCAGTCTTTGCTTTCATAAATATTCCATCCTGTTTGGCTTAGCCCCATGTAAGTAAGTGGGATTTGAGTGGCAGGACTTTCTTCCTCGCAGCCTAGTGAGGGTTCGAGTGGTAACCAGGCTCTTGCCGCCTGTTTTTTCCCAGCAAGCTCTACAGCACTGTCACCTTGTAAAGGAGGGTCCTGAGGTCAACCAGCTGCTTGTTTGCTCATCAGGGAACACCGTGCATTTCTTAGTAGTTTTATCGCTCTGCAAATACAGATATTTTCAAAAGATGTACCTTAGTCCTCCATATCCATTATAATTGGGGTTTTTGTTGCAAGTAAGGTCTCTTTAGGTTGAAGAAGAGGAGGCTGAGGGGTGACCTCATTAATGTTTATAAATATGTCAAGGGGGAGTGTCAGAAGAATGGAGCCAGGCTCTTTTCAGCGATGTCCAATGACAGGACAAGGGGCAATGGGTACAAGCTGGAACATAGGAGGTTCCACAAAAACATTAGAAAAAACTTTTTCACTGTGCGGGTGACAGAGCACTGGCACAGGCTGCTCAGGGAGGTTGTGGAGTCTCCTTCTCTGGAGACATTCAAAACCCACCTGGACACATTCCTGTGCGCTCTGCCGTAGGTGGTCCTGCTCTGGCAGGGGGGTTGGACTAGATGATCTTTTGAGGTCCCTTCCAACCCCTCCCTAGCATTCTGTGAATCTGTGCATGTGTGAAGTAGATTTGGATTGTGGGCTAGCAAGAGAGAGAATCATTTCCTACAGTAAAATGAAAGCAGATTAGTTACAGAGGAGTTGATCAGAATGAGATAAAAAGAGACATCAAGCATGGTAGCTACCCTTAGTTAGAGTAGGTAACCTGACTCAGACAACTGTGTGGCATTTAAGAGGGCCTGTGTTCACATCATTCCTTTTCTGCCAGGTTTGAGTTATCATTTTGTACTAAGTGAGATTTCCAAAGGGTGAGCTTGAAATACAGAGCCAGAGACTAATTCCAGGTTTTATGATTAGGACACTCATACGCAGAGAGTTATTGTAAAGTTTGAGTCCCTGTTGCCATATGAAGTCGGGAGGGTCAGATAAGTGAGATTAAAGCACAAAAACAAAATCATGTCAGCACCAGGATTCAGCGTACTGGAACTGTGTTCCAACAAGGCAGAAACAGTACTTCTGCCTGGCTTGCAAAATGGACTTGTGCACACTAAGCAAGTGCCAGTTCATGTGCACATGTGTTTCTCCTTTATTTCTTTTTCTTTTTTTAAGGGCTTCTGTTCAATCCTGGCATGGGACAGGGGAAAATCAGGAATGCTAGATAAGATTGTGAGCTAAAAATATTGTTTCATAAACAAATCTGCTTACAGAAACCCTTTTTTCGCCTCATGCTCGCTCCTGGAATTAATCTGAGGTAGCCACTGTTCATTTGCCATCTATTTCACATTAAGTGATGTGTACAAGTTTACTTTTCATCTGTTTGCCTTTGTTTGGATAATGTTAAAACAGATGAAAAATCCAGCCAGGAGAGAAAAGAATGCAAAATCACAAACAGAGCGCTCGGGAGATTTTTCTTCATAACTTTTAAATAGATTTCCCTGGGCTCTGTACTCCAAAATTCTCATAGTTAGATTGAACAGCAACAACCTTTCGAACGGCACTTTAGATATAATTTTAAATAATTTCTTCTTTTCCTTACTCCATAAGAGAGTGATGAACTCAACACACAGGCTTTGCACAAGCTTAATTAATTTAGTTTTACAATTTTAAAACATTCTTAATGGAGACTGTGCATCTTGTTAAATTTTTAGAAAGCAGCTTTTTTTTTTCTTTGTTCTCAGGCTCATAACACTACAATAGAATAAATGGTCTTTGAGCTCAAAAGAAGATAGAAATTGCATATGCCTCTCAGCCTTCCCATGGCAAGTTAGCTGGTACAAGTGGGAGAGGGATGGTCTGCAGTGAGAGTAGTGTGAAGTCAGCAGTCTGCATCTCTTTTGTTTGTGTATTGTTCAAACTGGCAAAAACTGTGTTACGAATAGCAAGTAGTCAAAAGCTGTGCTGCTCTTCCTTGCGGAGTTAATTCCTCTTACTGCCTGCAAGGAAATTCTGTTTCTGATGTGAACACAGGCATCATTGTCCATAGCTGAGGTGGATAAATACAAACAGTAGCATCACTCATTAAAACCGTGGGTGGTCATGGGGAGGCATATTCATTTGCAATATGTAATTGCAGTACTCTAAGAAACTGTAGAAGATACCTTGCATTTAGCCCACCACTACCGAAGGGATAGGTTAGGTGTTCACTTTCTGAGAGATAATTTTGTAGCCTCTTTTTGAAGACCTGCACTTCGAAAGATCATACTGCCTTCTAGGCAGCTTTTCCAGTGTGTCAGTACCCTTAAAATTTTGAAACTGTTTTATCATTTCTAATCCAGGCTTACAGAGGTGTGAACACACTGCTTCTTGACTCATTGACCTTGGTCTCACAGAACACATTATTCCTTTTTTTTTTCCAAGCAGGTGCTTCCTACGTGTGTTAAGGCTGACATTATTTCTCTGTTAGATTCATCTTTAAGCTGTCAGATCACCCAGTCTTCTCCATTAATCCTTCTCCAAACCGACCCTGACCTCTGATGGTTGCTGTTTGCAGATCGTTGCCATTTGAGGGACCTTTCGCAGAATGGAATGGATCATAGAATAGTTTGGGTTGGAAAGGACCTTAGAGATGATCTTGTTCCGCCCTCCCTGCCATGGGCAAGGATATCACAGAATCACAGAATGTTAGGGATTGGAAGGGACCTCAAAAGATCATCAAGTCCAATCCCCCTGCCAGAGAAGGAATGCCTAGATAATGCTACATAGGAACGTGTCCAGGCAGGTCTTGAATGTCTCCAGAGAAGGAGACTCCACAGCCTCCCTGGGCAGCCTGTTCCAGTGCTCTGTCACCCTCAATGAGAAGAAGTTTCTTCTCAAGTTTAAGCGGAACCTCTTATGTTCCAGTTTCAGCCCATCCCTTGTCCTATCATTGGTTGTCACCGAGAAGAACCTGGCTCCATCGTTTTTGTAGAACTGCTCGTTTCAGTTCTGTTTTGTCTTCTAAAAGTTTCATCGAAAAATTGTAAGGGATTTCCCAAGGCCCTTCTCCTGGAGACCACCCCCTCCGCCCGCTGGGCTCGCTAGAGGGCACCACCCGCCCGTTGTACCAGGGAAACACCGCCCGAGAGGAGGAGTTTCCACCCAGCGAAGTTGCCCGCTCTCTCTCTTTTGCACTACCATAGGGCTCAACTATTCATGCAGCGAATGAGTGTCCATACATGCAAGGTTTTGTTTCCTCCAACTGTGCTGGCCTCTTAGAGATTAGTGAATGCCTTGATGCTACATTTCGCTGCAGTGGCTAAATGTAACCCTTCTTCTCATCGTTTAAGCACTCTGGGTCTTACCCAGGTGGCACTTCTTGGTGCATCTTCCTGTTAATATTTCTTTAATATTTGGGGAGTGGAAGTACACTTCTGCAGTCTCATCCAGGAAGTGATTTATGACTCTCTGTAAACCAGAACCATGAAAAGTCCTTGGTATATGTGTGTTTTAAGAGTTGTCTTAACAGGATAGCTAGTGTGAGATCCCAGGCCAGAAGACTTAAGACTTCATTATATGTAATAAAATATGACGATAAGCTTGACAGAAGGTGGTGCATCACCTGCAGTAGAAGTAGTTATTATTGAACACCACTTGTAAGTTAGAAAAATCTGAGATTGCAGAAGGCAAACATGACTCATAACTTGAATTTTCTGAATATATAGGTTAAGTATAAAGATGAAAAGTGAATAGCCAAATCTCCCTTATTGTCACATTCTTCCATATTGTCTTTTACTTTCTGATATGACCTATAAGGAACGGCTGAGGGATCTGGGGCTGTTTAGCCTGGAGAAGAGGAGATTGAGGGGAGACCTTATTGTTCTCTACAACTACTTGAAAGGAAGTTGTAGAGAGGTGGAGGTTGGTCTCTTCTCCCTAGTGGCGAGTGATAGGATGAGGGAAAATGGCCTTAAGTTGTGCCAAGAGAGGAGAAGTTTAGATATTAGGAAGAATTTCTTTACTGAAAGGGTTGTCAGCCATTGGAACAGGCTACCCAGGGAGGTGGTTGAGTCACCATCCCTGGAGATGTTAAGAGAAGGATGGATATTGCCTTGAAGGACATGATTTAGTGGTGTTGATAGAGCTAGGAAAAGGTTGGACTTGATGATCTTGAAGGTCTCTTCCAGCCAAAACTCTTCTATGAGTCTATGTTTTTTCTGATTCAATTTTAAATGTACCATTTTACACATAGTTCTTCCTCCTACCCCATTCTTGTGTGCTTGTTACTTGCAGTTTCCCCTTGCCCATCAGGTTGTTGTTGAAATGTGGATGTGGCATCCATACAGAAATATTAAGTAGCAAGCAAAACTTAAAGCTCTTGGTCCATCTGAACCCGTTTGGAAAGTTTGCAACTGTAGGCATAGACATTAGAGTTAACACAGTTTGTTACTGTCACTCCGCAGTTCCTTGGGAGATAGAAGATTATTTCTTGGTTAAGAAAATGTATGTTTTTTCTTTACGATGTGTATGTGTGTGTATATATATATATATAGTATTTGTGTGTGTTACTATATATACATGTGCATGTATAAGATATATATGATGCTACTGCTTCCAGTAAAAATATTCCTGAGAACTTTAATTTCATTCATACTGCAACTTGTGCCTCCAAGTAGATGGTGCATTCAAAGCTTCAAACAGAGTTTCAATTCCTCCCCAGAGCTATTCTAGTTTGAGATCAACAGAAAAGGGGATTACCTGTAATGTTGTCTTGGTGGAGCAGTACAGCTGAGTAGGACCTGTAATTTGTTTAAATTTATCAGCAGCCTGTAGTCTGAATGTCATTAACATATCTGTGAACTGTATTTTATTTCTTCATTATGTGTTTCATTTCCACACCAAACATAACAGCATGTTTCATGCAAACTAGCGGACTCCAGTAAACCTCATCAGATGTATAAATAAAAATGCACTCTAATATTTGACTTCCTGTCAAATTAGGTGCCAGCATTTGTTTTAGACTACAGCAGCATCCAGAACAGATTCCATTTCCCACCTTCTTAGCCATATTCAGTTGAACAATAATTTTCCCCGTCTGTGTTAAATTGTTTTGCAGGTTTTTTTATGATGTGTTTAACAGGGAATGTATTTTAAAGGTGTGCAGGTTGGTGCCAGGTAGAGTTTAACAGGCATTTAAGTATGCAGTGTATTAGGAAAAGAAGGTGTTCAATGCTAAGAGTTATGTGTACAGAACAATCTCAAATACACTTCTTGCAAAGAGCAAGCTCATATGACGAATGTATAAGGATCGTTATCTTCAGCCATCTGAGTATAGGTGAAGTTGGAGATTTCCAGAATAATTATGATAATTTCCCTCTGAGAGGTTGTCTTCCTACAGACATTAACACCGTGGGAATACTTACATAAAAAACAACCCATGTCTTTAACAGGAGGAAAAATGTAGATTTTGGTGCTTTGCGTTATCACTATATAAACTTGTATCTTTTACCTCTGAATCTAAGTAAGCCTGTTGCATGAATCCTGTAAGAAGACATTTCTGACCGTGGAACAAACCAGATTTTTCCATTTGCAAAATATTCACTTTAGGTGTTCACACGTTGCAGTGGGGACTATGAAATTCTGCAGAATCAGACCAATTTGACTGATCATGTTTGTCCAACAACTGGTAGTTACCTCTGCTTGGGTTTAGTGCTCAGCCTGTGGGTTGCAAGTGTCATCACAAGTTGGTTGATCTCATACAGTTTGATAAATCTGGCCTGTTACACTGCACACTGGCATGGTAACATAAAGCAAGGAAGCCAGTTATTTTGAGAAAGAAATAATTTCCTCTAAAATGTGACAGGAACAGATCCTGTCCTACCTCCAAAGTACATCCTTCCTGCTTTGTAGTGTTGTGTGGAAACATTACTGTGTTGATGTAAATATTAACATAAAACCAGAAGGACAAGAAAAAAAACAAGGAAAGAGATGCTGTTTACAAGTTTTGTGTATACAAAACTATGGAAGGTCATTCAAACTACCCACATCTAGACTCCTTCCTAACAAATGTGATGTATTAGCAGTCCTCATGCAGTCGGTCTGCAAACTGCCACATACCATATGCTTCTCATAACTTTTCAATTTGTGCTTTTACCCTTTACTAAAGGAAGGGACTTGCAAGCATGGCATGAGACAGGGCAAAGGTTGCAGAGTAGGACTGACTCTGGCAGTGGGAGCAGTTTTATCAGCAGAGCAGAAGTGGTCTGGTCTCAGCCATTTGGGAAGGCTAATAAGAACAGATAACATGAAAATAGCCTCGCTTTCTCTTCTAGTATCCACAGATGTCAACAAGAAGCAAGTATAACCCTACATGCAAAAAAACCCATAAAGCATCTGGCTGTGGCATTGCTCTCCTTGGATCTTTGACCGATCTGCAGCCAGGACACTGCTGACATGATGGGAGGCGAGGCATAACTGGGAAGCAAGAAAGGTGCAGGGGCAGACCGAATGGCGTTGTTCTTTCAGATAGGAGGCAGGGGGGTGTCAGGAAGGGATAGTTTTTAAGCTTGCTTGAAAGGCTTTCGAGGAACAGTAGTTAACAAGTTACATTTTCAAGAAAAGGTAGAGGCTTACCTTGAAGCTGACGGTGCTTATGACAAGCCCTGAAACCTGCAGCCTTGAGGTTCTGGGTTGACTGTCATAGGTCCACTGTGAAACACAGATACTGGGCTGGGGGGGTCATATTCATGTAAGAGATGGCAGAGCAGCAATAGCCTCTAGTTTTGACATTGTGACTCCCATTTAAACATACCTCAAGGTCCTGTGCTGTTCCTGACAGTCTTTGACATGAGAATCTCACCTCAGAAACACAAGGATGTGAGGGAGCGTGATGGTTTCAGCCTCATTATATCAGACAAGAAGAAACAACGGCTGCTCATGGCTTCCTTAGAAGAATTTCTAGTTGTTCAGACTCCTTTTAGTTTGAGACCTACCTTTAGCTACCAAAGCATTTTTAGTTTTGCAGTAAACTTCTCATAGGCCACAGAAGTAGAAGAGGAAGTGACCCGTGAAATATTTGCAGAGGTGATGTTTAGTGTGTGTTCTGCTGAAGTGTTTCTCTCAATATATTAAATATTTATATAGCCCTGCAGTCACTATTAATCCAAGTAATCATGTTTTCCCTAGTGCACCACGGATCCTTACCTTATGGTCACCCCCTTGAAATTAATCAAGGTGAACAGAGTTGTCATCACTGGAAGATAGTTTACTATTTTAGAAAATACCATCTACTTCTGCCTGACCAGAGCTGGATGTTGCTAAAAAAATATTGAAAAGGTTAAATTATATGAACTGTAAATGTTTCCTTTAACATTTACACAGGCAAAAGAGGCAAATGGAGGATTAGTTGATCCTGTATTTTCGTTATTAATATGTGATTTGTTCAAAACTGAAGCGCTCGATACGAACCATTTACTTGGTGATCATAAAATCCTTGCTTTTCTGAGAACACAGGTAGAAAATTTTTCTCTTTGATTTGACGTACTAATACAGGTTCCCTATCTATGGGTATACATTATTAATAGAATCCAACTTATCCTTAACACTGATCTATTATTCATTTTTCATCGTATTTCCTAGCTCCTCTTTTCTGTCAGATTTCTGTCACCTTTTACCTGTTCTTTCCCATTCTGTTCCACTTGTACATACGTAGGAGTAGCTCGAAGGTGCTGTGCTGTGTAGACAACCACTCATATATCTAGGCACATAAGCTAATTCTTATTAGAAGCAGGCAGAGGTTCATCATGCTGCCCAGTTCATCCTCACAAGGGCAACAACTCACCAAAGTGTCATTCTCAATTACAGGTCTCCACTGGTCAACCCACTCACATTCCTTTTTTATTTTCCCTTTTCTCCTCCCAGAAATACTGCTTCTCACTTTTTTTTTTTCCAGCTGAGAATTAGAGATTTGGTACCATAATACTAACATCTCCTTTGTCAAGATCCTCTTTTCAGCATCTTCTTTTCATGTCTGCTCCTAGTTAAGTATGAGGTGCAAATAGTATTCTTCCTGCCTGAACCGGACCTTTGGCCTGTTAAGAAACTGCACAGTAAGGAACTGAGACAATTGCAGAAAACATAAAAATACAGTATATTTGACATCCGTCACATTTATTTTTTTTTACTCTTATAACATTTGCCTCTTCCTAACCTCCTATCTTCCTGGGCTCTTGTCCTTTTATTTGGTTTTTAAACATCTTTATCTTGTGGAGGAAGGAGAGGGATGATTTATCGCTTCCTGCTGCTCCCTGTTCCTGATGTCTGCCTGAACCCAGGCCTCCAGAATGCAACCACATTTTGCCCAGTCATCCCTGCATCATGCTTCATTCTGCTTTCTTATCTTGCTTTATGTTAACATTTCCTTCCCTCTGTCTCTTGTTTTGCTTCTACTGCTCCTACTAGAATACACACTTGAGCTTAAATGCAAGGAAATTAAAAACAACTTGTCTAATGTTATTTTAACCATCACCCTCTTTCTCCTTCCCTTACTTTCATTAGAGGAAATGTTAATTCTTTTGCAAAATCTTCTGTAATGAAGATGTTTTACTTGTGTTTCTGTTGAACGCTCCTATTAGCTAGTGCATATCTTTAGACAGTAGTGGAAGACTACAATGGTCAAATAAGTGTCTCTGTTCACTCTAAAAACCTGAAGTGCTGTAAGACTACAATGGAAAGCAATATGCATTGAATGTAATTGTCTGCATCATTGGTGGTAATACTTTATTTCAGCTCTAGTCTGTTTATCAAATTAATAACTGTTACTTACAAGCCTGCATTCAGACAAAAATTAGGGAAGAGGTTTTAAGTTCTTACTTGCATCAGAGCTAAAGAGAATCTGGCTATGACTATTGATAGCTAAGCTATGAGATTGCTTCCCAACAAAGAGGAAGGTGGGCAAGAGTGCCAGGAGGCCTGCATGGATGAACAGGGAGCTCCTGGACACAATTAGTTGCAAAAAGAAAGCCTACAGAGGTGAAACAGGTAACCTAGGAGGATTACAAAGAAGTTGTCCAAGCAGCCAGGGATCAGAGTAGGAAAGCCAAGGCCCAGATAGAATTATCTGTCCAGGGACATCAAGGGTAACTGACTAAAAGCAGAATAGGGAAGAGGTGGTCCTTCTCCAGAAGGAAATGGTAGACGTGGTCACACAGGATATGGAGAAGGCAGAGGTTCTCAATGACCTTTTTGCCTCAGTCTTCACTGTCAAGGGCTCTAACCACACCACTCAAGTTGCAGAAGGCAAAAGCAGGAACTGGGAGAATGAAGATCTGACCACAGTGAGAGAAGATCAGGTTCAAGACCATCTAATGATCCTGAAAGTGTGCAAGTCCATGGGACCTGGCAAGATCTGTCCATGGGTTCTGAGGGAACTGGCAGACGAACTTGCAAAGCCACTTTCCATTATACTTGAAAAGTCATGGTGGTCTGATGGCTTAAAAAGTGGAAACAGGACCCCCATTTTTAAAAAGGGAGAAAAGAAAGACCCAGGGAGCTACAGGCCAGTCAGTCTCACCTCAGTGCCAGGCAAGATAATAGAGCAGATCCTTCTGAAGGCTCTGCTGAGGCACGTGGAAAATGAGGAGGTGGTTGGCGACAAGCAACTTGGTTTCACCAAGGGAAAGTCCTGTCTGACAAATTTTGTGGCTTTATGTGATGGGGTTACAGCATTGGTGGATAAGGGAGGAGCAGCTGATGTAATCATCCTGGATTTATGCAAAGCATTCGGCACTGTCCCGCACAACATCCTCGTCTCTAAATTGGAAAGACGAGGATTCAATGGATGGACCAGTGGCAAGTGGTGTTCCTTAGGGGTCAGTACTGGAACTAGTGCTGTTTGACGTCTTTTTTGGCGACAGAGACAGTGAGATCAAGTGTACCTGTATCAGCAGGTTTGCTGATGACACCAAGCTGTGTGGTACAGTAGACATGCTGGAGGGAAGGGATGTCGTCCAGAGGTATCTTAACAGGCTTAAGATGTGGGTCTATGCCAGCCTCATGAAGTTCAACAAAGCCTAGAGCAAGGTCCTTCAGCATAAGCGGCCTTCCAGTACCTGAAGGGAACTACAGTATCTTAACAGTGCAGATTTACAGACATTGAGTGTAGAGGAGTCCAGAGCCAGTGGGGTGTAAACTGACCCTGCCAAAGAGAAATGGTGTAATAACGAACACAAGAGAAATCTACAAGATAGAGGTATTATATTAGAACATCAGACGGCATGCTTCAATAAAGTAATTTTGCAACTTTTTGCTCTTTCTGAGTTTGGACTGTGGGTTCTGTATGTCCAGCTATATGTAATTCCCATCACACTTGCTGTCACAGCTGTATTACCAGCAATTAAACTGTTAGGCAAGACAATGCAAAGAGCATCTCAATCAAATTACAATGTCAAATTAGACAAGAGAAAAAACAAACCCTAAACTGGACACTAAGGGAACCTCTGATAATAGATGTAGAGGAAATTAATATTGTTTTGAAGATACCACAGGATGTAGATCTGACAAGAGGCTCTGGTGAGACTTTTAATATGTGACAGTTCTAGACGACTCATTTTAATTGCTTATGTTTCTATCTTCTGCTTAGAAAGGAAGTATATTTTTCTGAAAGGATACTTAATGGACTGCAAAGGCAATTGTTATTTTTGAAAGCGTATTTGAAAGATGATTTAAAATTGTTACAGAGGCTAGTTTCCAATTTGTTAGCCCAGGCTGTATTTCAGAGATTTCAGATAAACTCCAAGTTGTTTAGTAACAAGAATGGAAATTGAAAAACTGCATTTGCTTCATGGCAACATACATATAATAAATTATAAAGTTGTGCATAAAATGCATAGATATTTGCTTTCCGGATCCACATAATTGGATTAGGATTTCTCATAGAATCACAGGAGGTAAATATGTTGATTGCTATGTTGATGGTCTTCTTGGTTCCATTTTTTTATGGAATCTTTTCTTGTGTTTTGAGCAAGTGTTCATACTGCCAATGAGCCAGAGGTTACTAGCGTAGGCTTTGGCATACCTTTCAGGTAGCTGAAAACAATAGAAACATTCAAGGTGAAAGTTGGGACATTTGTTTTGTTGTTGTTGTTTTGCTTTCACTGATTTGTGGGTACACATTAATAGATGTCAATGTCCATACAGACCTATGTTAAGTTATATTCATAAAACAGAGAGATTAAAATGTAGAGGTTTTGTTTTAGGCAGTGTACAGATAGCAAACTGCCAATTATAGATCTGGTGGCCACAAGTCTGCCGTTTTGATACAGCTGATTTGTGGACCAACAAAGCTTCTCTAAAGTGGGCTTCTAGTTCCATTTTTAAGAGTATTTTGGAACTTGGATGGTTCATAACCATTATCAGGAATCTACTGCAGGCCAGAGACGTTTCTCAAGAATGGTGTTTGTCTGAAGAGTTACTTTTTTTTGTTTTTAAGAACAGAGCTGTATGACAGTTGCATAAAATTACCCTTATTGCTATTAAATCACTTTCTCCTTTCCTCTGTTGGCTCTTGTATTTTTTTTTTTCTGATTTTTCACTGACTCTTTGCTCAATAGCTTTCTTACTATTTTTATGGGTTTCCTGCTTTAGAAAAACAAAGTGCAGCATGTGGCATCGTGGTAATATATATCCTTTGAAAAAAACGCTTCACTTCTCACTGCCAAGTCGTTCTATTTGATTGTGAGGGCTTGACATGATGCTATCTCTCCATCACATGTTAAAATTTGCACAACTGTTTTTGCAAACAAGGTGCCTGTGGCTCTGCTGTCCTCCTCAAAACTGGCTCTCGGTCTGGGATAACAAGCAAGGTTTTTTTTATTTTATTTGTCTTTTAATAAAATCTTGCAAGCTTTAGTGGTAAATGCTTTTACAGGAGTGAGTATATGTGCTTCCAGACTGTCTTCACCAGACGCAATAGTATGTTAGGAATTAAGTTAAACTCTACTTTCCTGGGCTATGTTGTGCTAATTACAGTAGAGTATGCTTTAATGAGGGTTCTTCTGAGGAACCTCTGCCTGATATGGCAAACAGCCAAGAGGCGAACTTCAGATGGCAGTGTCAAGGACTGATTCATGGCTTATCTGCAATTAACAGTTGGGCTTCACGATCTGGGTAGAAAACTAGAATAAGACTCTCTTTCAGCTCATATGTTGATTCCTTTTCCAATGCAGATATAACTCAAATAGCATAGACGTATCACATAGCAGATACATGTCCATACTCAGAATATGGACAAAGAAGACAGTGTTGATGAAATTTACTCAAAGAATGACCAGTGAAGGGTGGGAGGCATTTGATAAGGAAAGAAGAACAAAGTCTCCAACCGTAAAGTTCATATACCTTGGGGTAAAAAGAATAATAGATCACTGTATATATAAATAAACTTTGCTATCTTTATTTTAATCATTTCAACCTGTGAGAGTTAATTCCAAGCCTGCTTTGTTTGTGTCCCCCTTCATTCTCGTGGAGTGTTGTGTGTTTTCCAAAACCAAAAAGAAGAAAAATTGTCATAGCCTAGCATACAAAATATAATTACTAATGATAATACTGGAAAAAAATAATTTGGCTTCTGCTCCCAAAAGCTATATTGCAAATCCCAAACAATATCCATGCCCGTCAAGGGTTAGGGCTGGGCTGTCCCCTAAACAAAGGACAGATGCTCTCTATTACCCCTCTCCATCCGCAAAGGGGAAGGGAAAAGGGAAAAAGGGCAGAGAGACTTAGAGACTGGAAAACTAAAACAGCTTTAAGGAAACAATAATACTACTAATAAGGAAATAAGGAAAATAAGGAAATATAGGCAATTCTATAGAAAACTGATACTGAACTTACATCCCCACTGATAACACTCACAGGCAGGCACCAGGGAAGTCACAGGCTCAGTGGCAGAACCAGATTTAGGAGCTGGATTCAGGAATCCATAGATGAGGATCAAGGGCAGAAGAACAGAGTCCTCCTTGAACACCAACCGTTGAAGAAGAGGACTTAACCCTCATGATCCCTCAGATTTATACTGAGTGTGACATATATGGAGTGGAATACTTTGTTAATTAGGTTTGGGTCTCCTCTCCTGTCCAGTCCTCCCCAGAGGTGTGACTTCTTTATTTCCTTATGACCCCTTTTACTTTCCAACACCTCCAACGTGGCACACAGGATTTAGCAGTGACCTTGGTTATTATAGGAGCAAGTATAAGCAAGAGCCTTTCTGCATCCCAATCCTTGGTAGTAACTATAAAGATCAGGTGTTACCACTTCTGGTAGCAGATGCTGTCTGCAAAAACACGCTGGTAACTTCAGCAAGTGCAGTCTCTTGGATCTCTTAGAAGAGACTGGAGCTGAAAAGTAAAATCACAGAACGGAGTTGGTTCTGTTTAGCTCAAACCAGGACAATGTCCCAGGAAAGGGAGGTGGGGGAGGGAGTGAGGGTGAAGGAAGTACTACAGGAAACCTTCTTTCATAAATCTGCTTTGTTTAATCAAAAAGAAATCATCGTTCTTGGCCAGCTCTCAAGGCAAACGTCATGGCATCCCTGAGCGCTGACTGCAGGACTCGTATTCATTCCCCTGGTACAGGCTGTTGCACAACCTGACTTAGATACTGTGAAGAACTGGAATAGTGACCTGATTATGAGTTGGGAGATTTTGTTTGAGAAACTTCTCTCAGATATGGTTGTCCACTCTGTAGCTTTTGGGAAGAAATCTGTCAAGTCATAGTACAGAACAAGACATTTCTGCCTCCTGTCTAGCTACAGTGATAAAAGCCAATCTGAAACTTCTTTTGGGAGACTTTTTTTCCCCTGCCATCTGTACATGTTTGAATGTAGTTTATGAAATTGTGTTATGCTTAGCACCCAGCATCTTTTAGTCTTTCTTTGATACTACTGTTTCAAGCATACATGTTCTCTTTCATTAAAAAGCTAAAGTTCAAGTGGTTTAAATCTTATTTTTTCAAACTAGAGAATAGCGTTACTCACATACCAGAAGGCTAAGTAATGTCTGGGATCTATTAAATCATTCAGCAAAGCTGACCACAGACAGTTGCATATAGAAAAATGCTGGAAGAAAAATAATCTTCTATGATGATATTCCCTGTACTATATAACACACACCGAGTGAAAGCCAAGTACTTGGTATCATTTCTGTCTCTGCAATTACTATATTGGTTTTTAGACTTTTAACTAGCTTCACATTTTTGGCTGTAGAGCATTTAAGCACAGAGGAAATATGTAGTCTTAGATCAGAGGAGTGATAAAAAAGGTAACTAATGTTAATTTAACATCTTGTTAAAACAGCTGTGGGTTATAACAAGGTAAATATTTATTGGTGACTTTAACGAATTGGTAACTTTTACTACCAACTCAGTGTTATTGCACGCTTTTTAAAATCTTGCATTCCATGTGTATTTGCAAAATTCTGTGGCTGTTATATTTGGCATAAACGGCATTATTGAAACTGGACTTGGAATTAGATTGGGTTCCTTTTGCATCTGTTCCTAGTATTCTACATACTTGTGAGCTTTACCAGTTTGTTTTATCAACCTTTCTTAGATAAATTGCTATTTGTGAAAAATGCAAAAACATTAAAATGGATGTTACTGAGCAGAAAATGCTAACCTAAAGTGTCAGAAGTAACTGAACAGATATTCTTTGGAATTTCAGGTCCTTAGCATTTTCTGAACATTACACTCATTTTAGAATCACAGATTAAGGATCCAAAAATTGAGCAAAGGCAACAAGAAATAATTATTTGCTGCCCAAGGCTATAATCTGTAATTTATGTATTATTTACTCTTATGAGCAAAAGAACATCAAACCAAATAACTATGAAAATTCCATAATATAAAAGTTGTGCAAACGTATTTCTGCTACAGTGTATCCTCTTTGTTTGACTAAGGTTTTGTTTTATATTGAGTTACAGCCCAGGGAAAATTTTAAACTTTGCTTCGCCTTTTAAAAATTGTATTGTTTGCACATAAAAGGATTTTTGTGTGTGTGTGGATTAAGTGGTTTGTGAACAGGATTGGATAATACATAATTATGTTTTAATTTTTTAGAAGACTGTGGAATGTATTTCCCAGAAGTGAAAAGTCACCCAGACAAATATTTACAAAGATGTCCCGAGTCTGTGAAAAAGTGGCTGAAACAACTGAAGAGTGCTGGGAAGATTCTGCTATTAATTACTAGTTCTCACAGTGACTATTGCAGGCTCCTGTGTGAATATATTCTTGGGTAAGTACAGTGTCCGTTTCAAATTATATCTGCAGACAGCAACTGGAGATAAGCCTGAAATATAGGGAAATAAACTGAGTTTCTTTATGTATTGTGAATTAGTTGGATCTGAGGTTTCTGGTGGGCCTCTCTCTCTAGTACTACTAGAGAGTTACAGGGCACTTGAGGCAAAGTGGTCCATCTGTTTGTTAGTCTCAGTGATCTTAAAGATCTTCCCCAGCCTGAACGATTCTATATGCCTGTGAGCTGTATCTGTCCCACAGCACACTTTTATCCTGGGTTTTTTCTGGACATTGTGATGGGATTGAAGATGACAAGGAGTATCTTTCACGCCAACATACAATACATAATCTGAATTCCAATTCTATCAAATGTTTTTGCTTATCCAAGCCACTTCCTCTCTGCACTTCTCCATTGGTGAGTGCAAGTAGTAGTAATATTTCATTTCCTTGCAGTATATCTGCATAGAAAGCTTACAAATACTTCTTCCTAGTAGTGGTTTCCAGGAGGTAGATGTGCCTGAGAAATGTGCATGAACAGATCACAGCAGCAAAGATAAAACAAGTATTTTGCTGCACTTGGCAATTGGTTGAAATTGTAGTTGCTGATCGCAATAGCTGTTTTTAGCTGCAGTGTCATGTGAAATTCAGCAGAACCATCACTTACACCCCTAGAAAGAAATTAATCAGTGATGCAAATAGCTAGGTGGGGTACACAGTGAGACAATTTAATAAATGAATCAAAGAAGGAAAGTAGTGCAATGCAAGCCTACCTTGGCTATCTGGATATGCAAGGAAACGGCAGAGTGAATAGAGCAATGCAGTAAGAAAACCACAGGTAAGATGAAAAGCAGAACTCTCTTCCAAAACCAGTCCTGCCATTACTGCTTTTCTTTCCTACTGTCTGGGCTGAATGCTAAATGAAGCGTCATCTGTGCCACTTCTCACTGCCTTGCATGAACATTATACTTCATCATTTGAGCAGAAAAATCTACTACCACCTCACAAAAAGCGCTTCTCGTCATGAGTAAGATGCCTGCAAATTAAGTCTTTTGTCAAGATTTGCCTTATGTTTTCTGGTTGAAATTCTGGTGTAAAACTAAATTCTTGGCCGCATACAATGATTTTGGCTTTTTTTTTTTTTTCCCCTTGGTGAATAATGTTTCAGCTGTGTAAGGCAGCTATAGAGATCCTGCTAGAAGTCAGTAAACAAGGCAGCAGAGAAGGTCAGTTACCTTTCAAAGGACAGGAGAGAGATGTTTTGCTAGCAGAATACTGGATTAGTCTCTTTCCACATAAGTGTAGGATGTTTATTGCAATCATATTTTCCAGCGACTCATGGAATGTGGCCTCAAAGACATCTTCTGAAGAACCGAGTACTCCACTGTCCATTACATGTTACTAAAGTATTTTTTTCTTGGAAATAGTTCTTTTTATTGCTTTTTTGTTGTTGTTGTTCTATGCCGCTTATATCAGGCTTATATAAGTTTCTACACACCTGTGCTGCTTTTCACAGTATTGGGATATAGTCTAGGCTCACGCCCATTATCTCTGCCCTTAACTTTAATTTGACCAGGCTAACTGCATTTTATTCTTGACATCAACCCTTTTTAGTTATGTGTATGTAGTCCTTTATTCATTTCTTTCCCTACTTCTGTCAGTTAATCAATATGATACTGAGAGAAGTTCAGAACTGTATAGTATTACATCAAAAAAATGTTCAAGGATAAAGATGAAAAGTGGCGTTGTGTGTGAAGTTTTAGTCTCTTACTCCCAATATCCTTACCTGGTAACTGTTAACTTTTTTTTGCACTTCATTTAAGAAGTTCCTTTTTGGCTAAGAAATTAGTGGCCACATAAAATACATGGAAAATTCATGCTTAAGCTTAATTTGCTTTTTCAAGAGCAAACTATCCCAGGTGTGTTTTTCTGAACAAGTTACCCTTAACTGAAAGACATTTTGGTAAGGAGAGAGGAAGTCTAAGAGAAAATCTCATTTTGAATTAAAATGAGACCTGTTTCCCAGCCAGAACAAACACAGATTCCTGGGATCGGTCCATAAGGCATGTAAACCTACAGAAGCAAGTGCCAGTTCATCCACACAAGCAGCGACATCAGGTTGTGACCATTTGTATCCAGTCCATCGAATGCTGAAGTGTTGGCAGGAGCACACCTGCAGATGAGTCAGTCCTCACATGGTCACTGAAGCCGAGTGTCATTTCACCTTTTGATGAATGCTAGCCATCTAAAAGCTAGGAATTCTTTGAAGCTGGACGTTTTGATTCCCTCTGTGTGTAATGGAGAGAAAGCACTGGGCATCATCCTTGGCAATTCGTTCTGTACCACAGAATTATGTCTGAAATAAGTGGGATGAGTCGCCTTCTAAGAATGTGGATGTTTGTCTGTTGGCTCTTTCTGTGGTGAAGATCACTAGCTGTGAATTCAGTGTGCAATTTTTAGATGGCTAAAGTTATGTGAGATACAGCCTACTCTTTGTCTCAGCCATGTACTGTAACCACAGGACACTACCAAGCACAAACAGTAACTGGAACAGATTTTATCATGTGTAAAGTTACATAATAATGTAACACAAGGTACAGGCTCTCATAAAGTCAGTAGCTTTGTACATGAGGTTTGGTGTGATGCAAGAAAAGACATAGATAACACCTGTCTTCACACACACAGTTTTTTCTTCAACAAATCAATAAAAAGTTAACCATATCTTGTGAAAACTGTTCATTCTGTTTTGAATTTTTTACACAAAGCTCTCTCCACTGTTCCCACAAATCTTCATTCATTGTTCTCCTGCAGTGTTGTTGTTTATTTTGAAATTTCAAGCATTATTTGCACCATATGCTAATTTGAAACATTTAACTCTATCCATACTTTTAACCAAAGGACAAAAGAGCCATGCCTGCTTGCTCAGCTTCTGGAGTCTTCCACACAGAAGCTAATTTTAAAAACACACAATTGCCATATTTGATACTGGTTCTTTTAAAAATGTAAACATTTATTTGCGGTCACAAGTGGATAAAAATAGGCAAAGCTAAAATTTCATTAGAGCAAGGAAGTTTAAAGACATTCTATTTTAAGGCTGGAATGTAATTTAGAGCACAAAATAAAATCTTGAAGATAAGCTTATAGGGAAGTGCATTCAGGTTGGTTTGTTTTTTTTTAGTTAGGATATCTCAGTCTCATGAGAATTTGTAGATTATTTGAAAATGACACAGTTGTTGTTCCACCACTGATAGCATTTTAATGCCACACCCATCCTGGATTTGCCATCTCTGACTTTTTTGTTCCATGGAAGAATATCCATCATTTTTTGGATGTTACAGGCAATAAAGTCACCTAAGCAATGAAAAATTTCTAATAAAATAAAGTACTTCACAGATGGGGAATATTTACATTTTCCAGTAATAAAAAACTCACTCTCTAAGCAACATTTGTCTAATTTTATATTTTAGTAACTTCAAAACTTGAAGGTAGGCATTACTGTTATTATTTCTTGCTGTGATTCCCAGTCTGATGATGTAATAAGTGAGGTTAGATTCCTTAAAATAAAAATCCTTGCTGGAGTAGGAATAAGTGGCATCCGACAGTGAGACAAGTGGGATGCATGTTCACCAAGGTTACCTGGTTTTCCTATTGGCTTTGTAATGTTACTGGCTTGTATACAGGTGTCTAAAAAAAGAGTTAAATAAATCCCACTTGCATACCATGCTGAAACATTCAGTCCTATCTAAATGGATGGGATTTCCACAGCTCAGATATCAAACTGTATTCTTCAGGACCTAATGTTCTTTGAAAAATCTGAATTTAGTGGTGGGGTTCAGCTGGAAGATTAAGATTCATATTTGGCAGGTGTTTACTTGTGAGGCACATGTCTCACCTCCCTGTGACCAGCGGGGATTTAGTCAAGGCAGTCGGTGGAGTCTGAAAAAAAGAGTTCAGCTGACAAAATGGCATTTCAACTTTAGGGTGAGTAAAGCAACATTTTAGATTTCATTGGCTGCATTAATTAGATCTGTGTTGACTACAGTGGCCTCCCAGACTCCCGTTAGGCCCATGCATATGTACAGGTACAGATACCAACAATAAAAGCACCTGTGTAATCTTCAGTTACTTCCCACCCCACCACTTGACTTCATATATTCTCCTTTACAAAGAAAATCCCTTATTTACCCCTTTCTATACTTGTCTGTGCATATGTTGACACCTGAAATATGTCATGTGTTACATGTTCTCCTGAAATCTAAAACCTCCCTGGGCCAGGGAACATTTTTTTTGCAAATAGTGAGTGATCCTGGAGGTAAGCACAGTGGGTTCTCTGCCAGCAGTCTTTTCCCTTTTCACAACCTGAGGAAAAGAAGGGCAAGTAGTGACACTGAACAAACATCGGAATAAAAAGTGACAGGAGAAGGTATCTTAAGGAGGTATTTTGTTATTTTCTCAAGTCTAAAAGAGTATTTAGTGACATCTCAGTCAATGCATTAGTTTAACTAATTTTATTCCATTTACTTTCTAGGAGTGACTTTGAGGAGTATTTCGACATTATGATCACAAATGCTTTGAAACCTGGTTTCTTCTCCCATACTCCAAACCAAAGACCTTTCCGAACTCTTGGTAAGTTACGCCTGTGACTCCTTTCTCATCTGCTTACCTCCATCCAAAGAACAAAACAAAACAAAAAAAAGTCAGAAGACTGGACAAAAATATTTTGAAAATATAGCATTGGTGGGAAACATGGGCTCTACACAAAACTCTTCCAGAGATATTAGTAAAAAATTCTCTTAAGACTGAGGAGCACTAAGAAATTAAGAATTACTGTGCTGAAGACAATGAAAAGGCAGAGCTGCAACAGTATTTAAAAATGGCATTGGGGCTTAGATATTGCATCGTCAATGAAAAAGTAAGAATCATTTTCTTTATTGTACTTGACAAGGTCATACACAGAAAATGAAGATTAGTTCTAGGGAAAAAAACAACAGAAATATTTTAATAATTTAAAGGAAGTTCAAAGAATGGTACAAAGAAAACTGCAAGGCTGAAGGAAATGATTTATGGTGGAAATCTGACAGTATTAAATATGTGTACTTTGGCTAAATAATGAACGAGTAGGTTAAAAGGAAGTGTCCCTGTACTCTCTTAATTTAATTAAAACAATCTGAAACACTTGGCAGTGTCGTCCATTATGTAATTAAGGTTGTAACGAAAGAGGTTTATAAGAGCAGTGTACACTGAACTACAAATAACAATAGTAATGTAGTTGAAGTCAGTTAATTCTTCTGTATTTTGGTAAATATCTTTATGATTAAGTGTTACCTGAAAATTAATCTTATATCCAAAACAGCTAAAGTCAGCATATGTTGAACTGTATTTTAGCATTTTATTACAGGAAAGTCAGCTGTTCCAGCCCAGAAGAAATTTTGCCTGTGGAACTTCTACAATAAAACTAAAATGAGCAGTGGAAATATATATTGAAACTGCATTTTCATGTTTCACATATTTATATGTGAAAGTGAGTAAGTGCCAAGTTGACAATTTGAGAAAAAATAAGCTCAGAAAGAAAATTTAAAGTATTTATATGAAATAGAGAGGGTACCAAAAGCATAAGGGTTGAAAAAGACTCAGTTCTGCAAGCATTTTATTTTGTTTCATGTAATGCAAATTGAAAATAAAATGTAATTCACTTTGGATGTTTTTTTAACAGTCCGATTAGCCTGACTTCCTAGGGAAATCCTGCTGTGTCCTTCTGTCAATAATCCAGCCAGCAACTTTTGAGCCTATTGGACAGTTTCACTAAATTTAATAGAGGGCCAAAAAGCCCCATGATATTTTGACAAGTTGAGGGGTTTTTTGCACAAACAAGGGCAGAACAGAGGGAGAAGACTTGAAATTGTTATCTCCATTGAGACAACTAAGCATTAGCTTAATCAGATTATTAGATCATAAGTACGAATTTTCATGAAGCTGTTTCTTTCTCACACATTCAAACAGGAAAAGCATTCCCTGGAGTCCTCTTACTGATTTACTGGTTTTCTTTCACTTTACATTTTGGACTTGGAAAGAGGCTCAAATGAGGGTTGATCACTCATTACATGAACACCCTATTACTGCAGAATAGAATGTAGTTTCTGTTCGGGAGACTTCAGTATCTAAATAGATGAGGGCCACAAATGTAACTAAAGCAATCGTTGGATAAATAATTTGCTGAAACTACTAACCTAAGAGTGGATTTTTTTAAAATATATTTGTATTAGATTGGCAGTAACTGGTTTCTTCTGAAAGACCAACCAGAACGTTCAAAGCAAAGAATTATACATATAGGACGGGTTTTTAGCAATTGTTTTGAAGTAGCAAGGAGCTTTTTTAAGACTGTGTGAAGTTTAAACCCATCCAAATGTGAGCAATTATATGAGAAAATGTCCAAAATATTAATATATTTTTATAATGTATCTTTTGCTGCCCTCTCTCTGTGTTTCTCACAATAAAGGTAGAGCTTCAGGGTGAGCACTGACAGTTTTGCCCAGACATCACAGGTACCAAGGAACACAGTTCATTTCTGAAACAGCGTATGGTGAAGCTTCTAACATATTCAGGGGGAGGCAAAGCAGGCAGTTTTCCAGTTCCCAGATTTTTTTTTGAGACTTTCTTTCACAACAGAACCACCAAAAATTCTGTTTCTAGTTTCTGTCTTCCTCTTGCCAATATAGATTTTGGGCAGAAGAGGTCAGCCACTGTGCTTCAGACCCTCTCTTCTCTGAGAGCATAATATATCAGGGGGACAAAATTTCCTTATTTTTGCTTTGAAATAGGAAAGAAACTAGAGGTGGACATCATAGTAAATATTTTATTAAAGCACAGAGTAAATTATCATTAGTTTAATTTGAGGAAAAAAGCTCCAGTAAGTGAAACACAGGTAGTTCTGTGGAGAAATTTGTTGCAGAAAATGAACTGAAGTAACTGCTTATCAATCATATCCATTTCTCCAGGACAGAGATTCAGACACGTTCTTCCTTCCATCAGTGGGTCTAAGTTACACTAAGTTCCTCATACGAAAACATAGGAAAACAATGCTATACACAAAAAAAAATGTTTACTACATAGTACAAATACCATGTAATTTACTTGTTATTCACAAGGTTACATTTTCTTTAAACGAGGAAATTCTTTACATGGTTCTTGAAAGTACTGATAATATCTCGATCTATTAGATCTAAGGATCAGGTCAAAAATGTTTGTGTAAATCCTATGTTGAGAAGGTAGGATTTTCTTTGCTTTCAACAGCTACATCCAGCTTAAAATAATATATCATTCCATGAAGGACTTGAAGGAATACAAATAGGAAATACAGTTGTGATTCACCTGATAATCTGCAGTACACCAAGATTTCTGTAACATTTGACATCAGAACTTTCCCTTATCACGTCACTCATTAAAGTACGTCAAATTACTAGCCTACCTGACAGTTCTGATCATTCCATGAAAGCCTTCTGTAAGTCTATATGCACAGGAAATTCTCACTCAGTCCTAAATGAGACTTTCACATCTATTATTTCCAGTTCTGGAGCAGTTACTGTCTTTTTGAATGTTTGAGGAGGTTTTTTTATAAACTGAAAATGTGTTTCTGGTTGTTCAGTGTCTGATAATGCATATTTAAAAATATATGTATATCTCTCTGTATATGTGTGTACATATATGAACACGCAAAAAACAATGCTATATATGGAGTGCTAGTGGATGCCATAGAGATCGTGTGCTGTTATCCAATGCTCAGAGAAACAAACGCCCTCTCCCTCTCCTTCAGGGAGCCTTAAGTTTTCAAAGCTTCCTTCAATTGCACTTCCAGGCCGTCTGCTTTGTTCCTGCACTTGAATTTCTGTCCAGCTTATGGTGACTCTGCTGTGTGATGTAGTCTCCAATTTAGGAAACTCTTCCAGTCCTCTGGGTTTTTTTTACAATTCTCTGGTAACCATCATTTTAACAACTCACTGCAGAAACTTCTGTCTTCCTTCAGTCATTCTTCTCTAGGCTTCTAAAATACTGGAAAAATGCTATGAACTGAAAGGACCAATTAGAAAAGAAAACAAGGGGACAGAATATAAAATTACATACTTCCAGACTGAAGACTGTCTGTGATTATTCGGGTCTATAGGACATCAGAAAAAGGAGGTGGTCTCACATCTGCTATCTAACTTTTCTTCTGCCATCTTCTGCAACATGTGCGCTTAACTATTGCCAGAGATGGGATACAGAACTGGATGGAGAATCATTCAATATAGCTGTTTATACACATTTATACTCGTAAGACCTTTTAGGCCTGAGGAGTGGGGTCAGGAAGGGAGTGCCTTCATTTTCCTGGAGGTTAAATTGTGTAAGCCATATAACTTCTTTTTGTTTGAGACTTCTGTCTTTACTACCGGAAGAATACCAAGTTACTACCCAGTAAATATTTTAAAGGCCTTTGGTAAAACTGTGGAATATATATTAAAAATGTGGAAATTTTGAAACATCATATTGCACCATTACAAGGGAATATATAATTTAAGCAGTCTTACATTGTTCGCTTAGTTGAAGAATATAAATGGCATCTCAAGAAAATTCTGATTAGATTTTCAACCAAAACACATTGAATTGATTCTACAATATAGCTCAGCTGCTATAATTACTATGTAATAAGTATCTCAGTTACTACCTCTACAGCGAAGGCTGCTTTGATAAGAAAAAACATGGTAGCTTTTTTTGTTTTTACATGAGTCTGAGAGGTTAAAACTCTAGAAAACTTGCCAACGCTTTTTTGGCTGTTTTAGTTGTTCCAGTTACCTCTCTTTAACAGTCTTGTCTTGCTTTAGATCATCAGAACTTCATATTTAAATGTAAATTCAAATTTAAATTTAAAAATAGATTTAGATTTAGCCTTTAGATCATCACAGATACAACAGCACAGGTGTTGGTGTTTTCATGTAGAGACTTGATACTTGACAGAGAGCTCACTCTCTTGACAGGAACCTCGTGGTTTGCTGCACTTGCGAATCCTTACCCAGATGTATGTGGTTCTCAGTCTGCAAAGACTGTCATGTTTTCTGCAGATTTAGTCTGTACTGAACACCTTTGGCCACAAGTCATTGCTGGGATTAAATCATAGAATGCTTGGGACTGGAAGGGACCTCTAAAGATCATCTAATCCACCACCCCTGCAGAAAGCAGGGACATCTTTCACTAGATCAGGTTGCTGAGAGCCCCGTCCAACCTGAACTTGAATGTTCCCAGGGATGAGGCCTCCACCACCTCTCTGGGCAACCTGTTCCAGTGTTTCACCACCCTCATATCTAGTCTCAATCTCCCCTCTTTTATTTAAAAATCATTATCCCTTGTCCTATTGCTAAAAAGATTATGGCAGTCTAAAATATGACTTTTCCTTCCATTGTTTGATATGGATCCCTGGTACATCCTTAACACTGAAGCTCAGATGTCCACTGCTTCCCCCATGAGCAGCAGAGGAGTCGAGGGGTAGGAAAGTCTCCTGACCGAAATGTAGAGGCGTGTGTGTGAGATGGAGATGAACTGGAAAGCGGCGGGGAGAGCCAGGTGATGGAGAGGGAGAGCATGGAAGGAGGCAGAGCAAGAGCAGAACAGCACATGTAAACACACAGAGAAGAGGGATTTCACTGTGTTGGGGCTTTCTGAATTCCTGAATGCTTTCTGACTTCTACTGTTGTCATAAGTAGGACTTTTGAAATAAGTCTAATGTGTCAAGCAGATAGCTTAAACTGGTTTACCCATGTACTGCACAGACTGGTGCTCCCAGCTTGCCCTCCAGCCATAGCAGGGCGTGCAGCACGGCCTGCTCAAGAGATATTTTTGGGGGAAACCACAGAGGGGACTCTTCTCCCACTTCTCAGAAGAGACAAGCAGAATAACACCACCATCAGCCAAGGAGACCTGTGCAATCTATTCTTTCAATGACTGGGGTGTTTATTTAATTCAGCTGTGCTTGCTTCCTTTCTTCTGGAGATGGTACCTCTTCATATCAGCCTATCTGGAAATATTCTATAACGGGAGGCCACATAATAATGTGTATTTGCTGAGAGCTTTTGGCAGGGTGATATGTAAAGGTTGCACTGTCCGAGGACGGCATCATTCAGGAGGAATAAAGTCCATAAATGTTTCCTAAATATCTTCTAAAATGACTGCCTTTATATTGTTATAACATCCCATAATGCTATATAGTCTGTGAAAGCAATGTGGTTCTTTTCAAAGAGATCCTGTTCTGTTCCTTTGTAGTGTATTGGCACTGGTTTTCATGTATTTTCTGGCTATTTAAGAAAGAAAAAGAAGGCTTACAACTAATGAATAATGATATTTTGTACTCTAGTTTTCAAAACTAGATCTTTTCATACCTCATGATATCATAGTGTTAAGATCAAGAGCTGCCTAACTCTTTAATATCAGAAACAGGTTCTTTATGTAGCTGGCTGGGGGAGGCACTATTTTTAGGGATCTGGGTCTATACCAAGTCACCAATGAGAAATAATCCCATAGTTTTATCTCAGCTCGAGATTTTCATTTTATCCATCATTTCTGGCGGAAAAAAAAATCTTTTTAATTGGTATGGATGATGATATAGAAAGATATTCATACTCCTAATAGAACCTGACCAGTTTTGATTTTTATTATGAAAAATCATAAGGATTATGGAAGTATTTTATAAAGATGATTCCTTCAGCTGCCCTCCTCTTTGGCAGAATAGTCAGTGCCTGATTCCACTTTCTGAAAAGCACGCTAGGGTAGGCCAGTAGGGCTGGGAGTGAGACACACATACAGTCAAATTTAATCTCATGTAACAAGGTATGTTTTCATACAGATATTCATCATCCACTAAAGAACCTCAGAGAATGTTTCCAGAAATCTGCAGTGTCAGTCTACTTGGCAAACTCTTTCACCTCTCATCCTTTAAGTGATTTTAGTCCAAAACTATTCCACTTCACTTACTGCATATGCACAGATATCAAGCACTCAACAGATTTTTTTCTGACAGTGTAAGCAGCTGTCGCAGGGACTTCTGGTTTCCCAATATTATTTATGTGCTGTAGACAAACATTTTAGAAATCAGCGTATGCTACCCTGTAATCAAAGGCATTTACCAATTAATCATTTTGAAGTTTGCTAGATAGTACCTGTGTGTAATTTGAAATCAACAGTTTGGGAATCATTTGAGAATAGAGTAATCACGTCTTATCACATCATCAACATTTGTGATTAAGCCCTGGGGTACCTAAGATGGGAGACAGCTGTTAATGACCTTTTCTAACAAATTTTATTTCGTGTTTGATAAACATAGTCTTAGTTGACAATAACAGTCTGGATTTTGTTTTTTACATGTTCAGCACAGTGGTCTATATAAAAGCATTTCAAACACGCAAAAAGCAAAATAAAGTTGAGCCAGTGCATACCCTCATCCTTTTACAGAGTAGACAGTTAAAGTCATAGACAGACATTACATTTTTAACAAATGATAACAAATTTTTTTTCTGATAGTTTTCCAAGTCCTTGGCTACCATATTTGATGGTCATTGCCTCATAAAAACAAGGGTTTTAAACATTTTGGTTCCGTTGCAGAGATAATGAATTTGAAAGAGAGGAAGTACGTTTCATTACTGATGGGCAGTATATCATTTACAGCCCTTTTCCAAAATGATGCAAGGAGCCACTTTGCAATTCTTAAGTTTTAAATGATTGTTTTCCTAAACTTCGAGGGTTAGGCAATCACGTGGCATGTGTGAGTAGGAATTTCTGCCCATCACTGCAAACCTCTATCAGAAATGCAATTTCAGCCGCATTTGAGAGTGCCCTAGTATTCTCAGAGAGATTAACAGCCTCTGCGGGCTGGAGAGTTAAAAATGGGCTGTCGCTGCTAACTCAGAGAAATGCTGCAGCGTAAACTTACACCTGATAAGATATCAGAGTATCCATCGAGGAGAACCAGGCCACAGATGACCCAGCTACTGGACGAGCATCCATGAGACTTTGCCCCTGATTAGACATTCAGTGAATCTAACTGCAAGACACACCTTCACAGGAAGATGGGCCCCGTTATTTCCACGGTTGTTCATAAACAACTCCTTGTTTATTAAAAAAAAAAAAAGCAAATTAAGTTCTTGAAGTATGGTACCTCTTTGTTTCTGAGAATTGAGATGAATGCTAAACTGTGGATTCATTCTCCAATACCCATCCTTCTTTAAAAGAAAAAAATTAAAGTAAATGCATCGAGCCAAGTTCTTTATATGTTTGCATAGTGTTCAAAGTACCTCAGAGGATAAAGGGAATAAGATGTTATTCATCCAAAAAGCAAAACAGTGAAAAACTGCAATGTGCTTCTGCATAAAGACAGCAGGAGTTGCTTCAGCTGATTATCTTTGATATTAAATACCACATTTGACACAAAGCTGATAAGAATGTTTCAGAAAGCTAGTTCAAAGAAAGCTAAAGCTGCTGCTTTCAGAAGCAAAATGTCAACAATATTAATTTTGTTAGAACTGAAAAACGTGTTTAGTATAATTGCCAAGTACTCCAAACCCAGAATTCTTTGTGTATGGAAAGCGTATTTTCATTTTCAAAAGGAGTTAGAGTAACTAACACTACTGCAAAATTATTGATTATATTACTTTATATTCAAGGCCTGAATAAAACTCAAACCCCAATTCTTTAAGGTATTGTGCAAGCATGTGATAAGAGTCAGTCTCTGTCTTCCAGGAGCCCACAGGCAGACCAGATGAACAAATGGTAGAAAAACAAAAGCACTGCCTTTTCCGTTAAAGCCAAAGAACCAAGAGATTTAATGACTTGCCCATAATTGTATCTCTGTCAGATCTCTGTTTTTAACTAAGATTTCTATTGTCCTCATTCGGGAGCAGTGAAGAACTGTAAACTAAGTTTGCGTAAGGACTCCATGAGAGCCTTGATTGTGAAAATCCTTTCAGCCTGTTCCAAAGATTTATCATAATGGGGAAATGAAGATAACATAACTGCAATTAATTCCACTGGATTTACTTTTGATGGTTCAGTGATCTATCCTTTGTAAGTTCAAGGAGCTGGATCTACAAATTTGATGTGTTCTATACTGAAATTATTCAGGTTATTCAATAGTTATTCAATAATTATATCAAATTATTGAAAGTAATACACTAGTTGTTTGGTTTGGAAGACAGTTCCGTACCAATGATTTCTTAAACCTGGTTATTGGTAGTCAAGTCATGTTTATGTTCAATTTTAATGGAAGAACTTTTCTTCATAGAAAAGCATGTCAAATTATTTTAAGTTTTCCAAGCCTGTGGACTTACTACCTTAGAAAGTTTATCGAATAACCTATTTCTGCAAAATAGGTTGCAAAATCTGTAAGTCATGATGATGCTTTAAATATGGTTGTCAAAAAGATTACATCAGGATTTAAAAGTAACAGTTGTTTTAACAGCAACAGGTAGCAGTTATATAAACTGCAGACAAAGTGAGTTAAATATAGTGGCTATATATAATTGTATTTAAACACATACACCAATCCTCATAGTTTTGTGATCGCCTTCTGGTGTTGCTATTTTACTTTCTTTTATTTCAGGACATTGGCAGAGGGTGGAACTGTTGATACAGTCTGATGTGAGTTGCACCTGCAGCACCAGAGAGATAAGGCACAAAAGCTCCCACACTCAGGAAACCAAATTCATCCCCAAAATGCAGTTTGTTTTTACATCGGAAAGACCTGCTCAAGGCCTGTCAACCCCTTCCTCTCTCTGTAGTGAGTCCCCAGAGAATGTGAATTGCCATATCCTAGTCTGTGTTTTCAAAACTAAAGCCAAAAGGCCTAAATGACCACTTTGTATTCCAGAGAAAACTGTTCAGCAAACACACTTCTTTGGCTTAAGGGAATTCTTCTCCAATTCATTAAAAGGTTATTAAGAGGAGATGCTTTTTTTTCTCCATAGTCTCTCATAAAAGAAGGCCAGACACTGTGCAAGATTTAGAAGCAAAGCAGTCAGCACTCAATATAGATTGCATTTAAAGTGTGATAATACTCTAACAATATATGATGCTGAAAAGTACCTGGGATCTACTTAAGACTTTACCCTGAATGTCAAAACTTAGTTCTGTGTGGAGGACAAAAGCAAAAGTACATAATACATATAAGACTTGCAACACTAGCTCTTGTTGCAGCATTAGTAGCACCTGTTCTGAAGTAAGACTTTCAGTTCTCATGTTTATATTTGCACGGAAATGCTGAAAGATTGAAAGGGTTGCCAAGTGATTGTGTGTGAGGGATGTGTAAGCTCACTTAGTTTAATTTATCAAAGAGAACATTAAGATGTAGTCTTAAGCATCAAGTAGTTTGTGACTCCTTTACATTGGATACATGAGAGCTCGGACTCGTATAACAAAAAAATACCTTGTTTAGGAATTATTTATACAGATAATTCAATATCCAGAATTCTAGACTGCAGGGTTTTGAGCTTTTTAATATTGCTTCTGGTCACATGAAATATTTCTTTTCACCTTCATTCTATTTCCCAGCACACGTAAGAGTGGCTGGCTGTGACTGGTGGGGAAGACCCAAATTGGAAGTGTCAAAATATTAAAAGGAACACTAGGGAAACAAACCATGCTCAAGTCAGCAGCTGTTTTGGCATTAAGAGAATGTGTAGGGCATTTTGATCTGTTTTGTGCATTTTTAATAGAAGATGGTTGAGCAGATCACTGCCAGACTCTACTGCTGTTCATAAGTAAGATATTACAGCCTTGATAGCTTACTTCAAAACCTGGTATCTCTTCTTGCCAAACCTGTATCAGAGAAATGGATAGCATTCAGAAGCTAACTTTTTACATTGAGTTGCAAGCCACTCCCCTGAACAAAAACTGACTCACAACTACATTGTCCGGGTGATGCCGTGTCAAAAATCAGAGACGTCTTTTTTGAAATAAATAAGTACCAGTAATGGGTGCAGAAACCACAGTGTATAGAAACTACTCTGATTATCTATCATTTGGTATTCCTCGAGCGACTCCCTTTGTAGGCAGTGAAGAGCCTCCCACACGGTCAGCGGAGGGCTGTACAGCTGCCCAAGTAGCAGTGCCTGCCTCGCACTCTGTGGAGTACACTGGCCCCCTTGGCTCAGTGCTGCAACCTGCAGTGGCTTTGCTACCTCTTACAGAGCCTCCGCATTATGTTTGTTCATCTGCAGCTGAATCCCAGCCATGGTGCGCTAATTAGCCAGTGATGGTCCTCCAGTGCTAATCGAGAGCCCCAAGGAACCCCAACACAGGTCTTGCAGAAGTGGCACAGCACCCATGGAAGACCCATGCCTTCCCAGCTCGGACAAAGGACCTTGGGACATCTCAAATGTCTCTAAGCACCAGTATTTTAGGAACTGAACAGAACCAGGCTACCTGCTGAACAGAAAACCATCATCTGTGCAGGTCTACTCCTGTGCCTACGGCAGCCAAGGTCTGGTTACCTGTGGGATAGATCAATACAAGTTCATAAACTTTACCGGCCCGCTAAGATTCAGTGCAAACCTATGAGAAATTAGTTCACATTATAGTTCTTAAACATCTGTCAAAATCCACGGGGAATTTCTGAAAGAAAATTTACCTGTGTCACAAGGCACTTACCGGTATGGCTTTGCACGGAAAAAAATACTCTTTGACATAGCTCACAGATGTGTAAGGGGTACGTGATAGAAGTTGGGGGTTTTATTCGTCTTTGTTCTCCATGTAATTGTTTTCTTCTGTAGCATTCAAAAGTAAGTAGATGATTAGACAGAGAACCTCATACATAGTTACCTTGTGATTTGATTTGTAATTAATTGCAAATTGGGATTGAGCCGGTTTTCAATAGAGCAAAAATAGAGTTGTGTATGGTACATTCCTGGCAGAACAAGAGCTAGCAACCACTGCAGAAAGCTTCCCCTCCACATAGTTTCCATGAATCTGTTTGTGCTGGTTTTCATTAAGGAGCTTTAGAGTTTTCTTATGTGTTCTTCCAAAATGTCAAGCTTTTATTAAGGTTAGTCTGTTGAATTGTTTTTCGCAGAAAGCGTATGTTAATTTTTTTACTGCAGGGATCAGATCTGCTTTTGAGAGCAAGTAGTGAAAGGAGCTGCTCAGCAAGCCCTAGAAATGACCTGAGAACATGAGGAGGAATCATGACCAAAGCGTGGACTAAGATCTAGTTCACTTTGATACAACAGCGAATCCCTGCCTCAGTTTCCCAGTTTCTAAATACTGAGGTTTACCTAGTGTCTGTGAAGTACAGGAGAACTGTAGAGTGGTAGATGGCTGGGGAGAGCTGCAACAAGTAGCAGGTGTAGATTTATTGCACGTGGGAGAAATCTCAGATGGATAGAGAGAGAAGCTGTGCCTCTCCCACCTGATACAGGGAAATAAAAGATCACGGAACACGAGAAAAAGCAGTAGTGGGACCGTGCATAGTTTAGATGAGGAGCAAGTCCTCTGCAGCTCCTGTTCAGAAGGGAGTTACTTCTTGCAAGCTGAAAGCTCAGGAAAATGTAAAAGTAATGTACTATTTTCTTCACTCTCTTTGTTCTTCAGTTTTTCTGTATAATTCATATAGAACTCCAAATGTCTTAAACTTCAGTGTGCATGCTGAATGTTTTACTAGATAGAGTTAGCAACCTCAGGACTTTTTCTCTTCATTAGTAAACACATTCAATCTAAACTGATTCTTATCTGCTGTGAAACCACTTTATATATTATTGCTGTCCACAGATCCCAGGTGTCTCTCTGATACTGCCAGACTAAGGCTGAGCCTTCCAAGATGATTATTTTTTCTGGAATAATAGTAGCAAGAGATTTTATCTGTGGCATTCCTGCATGTGGAGATCTGGCACAATGCTCTGGGTTCTGAGAAACAAGGTAAAGCACGTTTTCATATAGACACTGAGTGGTTTTGCAAACCACGTGGCATTCACAGATGAGGAATGAGAAAAGTATTACAGGAAGCATCATGGGGATCATTTCTCTTTTACGTCTTCAAAAAATCTCATTATTACAAATCCGTCATGTCAGTCTTCTCATCAAAGACTAACTAAACATACTTTACCAGAAAGGAGTAGTTTCTACTTTTCTTTACCATCTCCAGCCCAATTACATTGTTCTGAGATTTACTGTGACTGTTTTCACATGAAAGAACTTTCCTCTTTGTTAGAACATTAATTTCCTAAGTGTTTTTTTTCAGTTTTGTTTCTTAAATATGAAGTTCTACTATATCTCAACAGATCTAATAGGACCAGGGTTCCTTTTTCCCTCTGCTGTTCCCTGACACGCCTGGCCCTGTAGTGGGCTTTAAAAAGCATCTGAACTCTCTGCCAGTTATTCTAACCCTAACACGGTCTTCCTTTAAATTCATCCGTGGCTGTGGTCCACAGGGCCATGAAATTGTCCCCAGACCTCAAGACTGAACTTGCTGTCACCTCTCTGTCTTCTGTCGCGTGCACAGGCCATGTCCTTCCCTTCTGCTCCCTGTCAGCCCAGGTCATAAGGCTCAATGGGAAGCTTGATGTGCACACCCTACATAGACAGAACCTGCAAAGAGGCAGAATAAGCTCAAAACCATGGAAAGATGATAGAAATATTTCTTAGTCTCTCTGACTCTCCAAGAGAAGTTTTCCTGCTGTCTCTCATCAACACGTTTGTGGCCGAAGCAACATCACAGCGTGGTTATTTATTCTTTTACCCAGTCTATGTTAATCCAGTTCTACCTCTCTCGTCTCAGTTTGCCCTCCTAAGACACTTACATGACTATAAAATATAAAAGCAGAAAAGGTATCGGGGGAAAAAAAAGATCTATTTGCTACTGAACATGACCACCTACTGCTATTATTTTGATATTTTATTCTTTTCTGGTACGTGTTCTCTTCTATTACATCTATTAGTGGCACCGTTAGTGGCAGTTTCTATATTTTCTGATAGAAAATGGACTTTAACTACTTAATGCCAGCATATTCTAATTAAATATTTTTTTTATTTTACTACTACATGAAGTGCTAAGTGTTATTAATAACCTATAAAAATGCTCACAATCTGGTACATCTCTGATGCAATGCCCTGACAGATATAGTCAAATGGGTTTAATATTGATAGGATTTTTAGGTGTGTAATGTAATGCTTCTCTTCTACCATATGATAAAAAGAAATCTTGGGTCAACAGAAGTCAGAGACCCTCTCTCGGAAGTCTCAAGTGTTAGCTTTTGCTTTCATAAAAAAATGATTATTCTAAGGCATCTGGGTTTGTTTAGAAGTATCAGGAATGAGCATACTCGACGACTTCTAAGTAGTAGGATAGCTGTAAAGTACTGAGAGAATAAGCTGTTTTCGAGTTGTCTTTAAAAAAAAAAAAATCCCCTTTTCAGACAGGAAAAAAACATTTTTGAGTTTTTAACCTCCACACAGCAGTGGGGAGATGCCCAGGCTGTAGTGACCAGATCCTGACACTCCCCAGGAACCCTCTCGCTGCCACTTGCTGACCCTGCCGGGCTCCAGCAGCAGGAGCAGTAACACTGTGCAAAGAAAACTGCCGTGGTTTGGGGTGGGGTTCTTTTTTTTAATTACCAAGGTTTTAATAACCTCTATCTACAGCTGCAGAATGCTTCTACAGTAATTAACGTGCAGAAGGCTGAGTGGCTTTTATTCTTTTAATTCCTGAATTTCATTTTTTACCTGTGGAATTTTGAATCTTAAGTCTTTAAAGGTTGATGTAAAACTGCCCCCTTCAGAGGCAACCAGTATTTGGAGAGCTGAAGCTTTGGACATAACTAATTAATAAAATTGAAGTAGGGATTTTAGATAGTGTAATGAATTAGGAAATAAGAACGGAGCTTTCTTATAAACTGTAACTCAACTTGGCTCTATAAGCAGTTTTCATGTGAAAGTTAATGAAAATGTCTGTTGTGTATTCCAGGCAAATGAGTATGTGCAATAACTATGCATGCTCATGTCTACTTTGCAATTATTATGCCCTTTGAAATAACGTATTTTAGGGAACTGAAGAAATAAAAAACAAAGACCCCTTGCAGCGGGGTCCATATATTGGTTTGTGGAGATACAGTTGTTCAGAATCAAATAGTCTGTTCTAGTTTATGCAATTTATTTTATACCTGAAGTATTAAGATGTAGGGGAAAAAAAAAACCTTAGTCTTTCTGTAACTGAGGATTAGAGAACTTTTGTTCCCTTTTTTGTTCTTTTTTTTTAATGTCTGAGGCCAAAGTAAATGAACAGCAGGAAGCTTTTCCCCACCACACTGCAGTGTCGATTTTCAGTGTGGAGGAGTACAGTCCAAGAACCCGTTCCAATATGCCTTATTTCAGTAGGAATTGTTAGAGAGATTTAGAGGGTTAGGATAAGATGAGAGATTACCGTCTGCATAACACAAAGAAGACGCTTTGTGTGTCTCAGGTTTATTTTAATTATGAAAGTTGAGATGTTTTTCTGAAGTGATATGTTAGGTCAGAAGTGACTGGTGCCCCTCCTCTCATCTTCTGTGCTTCCCTCCATCTTCTGCTTTCATCCACTCTTCAAATTTTGATATGGCACTGAAGCAAACCCTAGTAAGAAAGGTTATAGACAGTTGCTCAAACTGAACTGCAGAGTCCTGAAATTATTCTATCTTTTTATTTTTTTTTCCTTTTTCTCAGTTACCATACCTCTCCTGGCTTACTTGAATTTAAAATGCTTTCTGGAAAAGCCTGTTGTTCTCCATCATTATTTAGGGATCTGTAGGTTGACTATGGTATTAATATTGATAAGGTTACTTAGGGACATTTGTCTGGATATTGGGAACTTCTCATTTAGAAGGCTGTGGACTCTTCTTACAAAACTAATGAAGTCCAGAATAAAACTATTCTGGGGAGTGAATTTATTTCTTATCTTGCTGATATGCAGGTCTTCAAAGACCACATTTAAAAAAAAAAAAAAACATGAAAAACATGCAAGGAAGAAATGTCACTCTTACCCTTCCAACATAGAAGTTCTCTGAGTTATAAATAAAATTAGATACAATTGTGGAAAAAGCTTTACCAAATGTGCACCGGAACTACATTCAGAAATGAACTTGCAGATGAATCATTTTCCAAAAGTGATTTTCCTTTTGCTTGTATTTCGTCGTATCAATGTTTTAAATAGAAACACTTTGTTCATTAGCCAGACTGTTCCAGGGAAGGTATAAAATTAATGCTTGCTGATTTCCCTGAAGGAAATACTGATTTTTCGTAAATAAAACTTCAGCCTTGTCTCTACATACGTATTGCTTGGCACAATTAAGCAGTAAGGCAGATTTTGAAAAAATCTAAAAAGGTTTAAGCAAAACTAAAAATGTAATTTTAAAATTAAAAAAAAAAATAACCACTCTTCAAGAAGTTTGTGGTTCTTCTGTGTCCAGAGCAATTAGAAAATACACTATTTTGTAGTTTGTCCTGCCCAGCCAAATGAGCAAAAGAACAGAAAAGTCCATAAAGAGAAAAGGAAGTGTTAGTAATTGGATAAGTAGCACTTATGAATTATTGTGAAATAGTTTCTTTTTTTTTCACAGGATTTTTATCAGGTTTAACTAGGGTGTTCTTTCAGAATATTGCCAGCTTTTAGTAGTGCTGTTACGTAGTCTTCCATACAAATGAGCACGTATATGATGGGGTTCCTGAGCAAAAGAGGTATCGCTGCCTATGTAAAGTTTAAAACTATGTTTTGGTTTTCAAAAGTGAACTTTATCTACTATTAGTTCAGCTTTTGTCTCATCAACCGTAAGCTACCCTAAAGACAGCAGAATGATGGAGCGGCATGCAGCAGAACTGATCTATGGGTTTTCTGTGAAAACATTCAGATTGGATAGCCACAAATGGAGATGGCCAAAATCACTAGACCTTACCCTTTTATTTCAGCACATCATGCTATGAGAATGATTTGTTCCTTATCACTTCCCTGCAGTCATCCAGTCAGACAGGAGCCTGGCAAATGCTGGCGCATGTGTCAGGCGGATGGATTTCACGGCTGCTTCCAAGGGCACAGAACTAACTCAGGGATGGTGAAATACACGTCAGTACCAGTGTGAGTCCTGGAAGCAACCCAGGAAAGGTGATTTGTCTATACATAGGAATTTAGGGGACTAGCCTACAGAAAGGTGCCTGAGGGTATGAAGCTTTACCCCCAGGAAGCTGTACTTCCTTCCCTCATGGAGAGCATGCCCACGGGGGACCTCTGCAGCTTGTGTCATCCCACCTCATCACCTTTGCAACTGGAAGAACCCACCAGAAGGATTTTGCTTATGCAGGTCCCTTTGTCTCAACTGTAAAACGATGAGGTTTCCGGCCCAAAGTCTCCTTCTGGAAAAGAGTTTGTGTTTCTTAACTGAATTGGAAATGCCATCTAGAACCAGACTGTGCTTGCAAGCTGGGCTGGGACATAACACAGCTTCTACATTAATGCCTTCAGGGCTTGAAATGACATTATGTTAAATTGCAGAGAGGCATATTGGTACGATAGTTGTGGATCGTAAAACATATTTGGTTTTCAATAGCCCCCTGAGGCGGTAACTGGAGCTTAAGTGTGCAAAACACACAGTCCCATCGCTGCCTGCATGTGGGGAGAGCCCGCAGGAGCTGCCCGCAGGTGGCAAGAGGCAGGAGCAGGCACAGGCACAAGCAGCAACCGTCACCACATGGCTTTATTCCGTTGCACAGTTCAAAGGAAAAGAAATTATCAGTAACCCCATAAGCTGGTTTAATTAGAGTTATGTGAAAACTGGTAAAAGGCTATCAGGAGAAAGACAGGAAAGGCAGAAGGGGCTACTGTGGACACACTGCAGTTAAACCTAGCACATCTTGGGCCAGCAGGGCCTCCGGGCACCTGAGTTGCTGTCTTACCCCATTCTCTGCCCAGTCAAGTAGGCGTGAGGTGTCCTCAGGCTCTCAGGTGAGTCACTCGCGTGTCCTCGCCCTGGTGGCGCATTCACCATGTGTCTTCGCCCTGGTGGCACATTCACCATAGCGAACCCAACTGGAGGAGCAAGTGCAGGGTGGTGGTCTCAGGGGCAGTGAACTGATCAAAATTAACCTTGGTGTTGGTGTGGCTGAGTCTAGGCAAATAACTATCAGAGCATAAATTCACCCTCACTGCTTAGCTTCTCTCTTAACCTCGGACATGCCAAACGAGAGCTCCGTCCCAAGGGCTCGGGTAAACGCCATCCAGGTTAGGGACAGAGCTCCAGGTTCAGACTGGACACAACCTCATATGGACGCAACCTCAGCTCTGCATCTGTTTAGGTTTCCATCTCAGTGGGTATAACCCACAACCGGATAGCAAAGCAGACTGCAGTAAGCAAGCAAGCCTGTGCAGAGTCTTTCCCAAGGAGCAACTCTCTGCCAAAGTAAATTACCATCAGTTGTCATTTAAATAGGAATCAGCTTCACTGATTACTTTTGGCATACTCATTCAGAATGAAGCCAGCTGTTCCTCAGCCCGTGTTATAAACCTGCAATTCACATTTAAAGGCAGGCAGAAAAATTCTCACAAGAAAAGGGATATTGAGTCTTGTTAGTGAATTGGTTTGTCTAAAAAAATATATCTGCTAATGGTGATGGCAGTACATTTCTGAGTCAGAAAACATTTCCCAAGCCATTAGACACGGCAATATGCAAATCACTATTGCAGTGACCCTAATATTGCCCCAGTATGCGTCAAGCTTTTGTTGTTGCTTTTAAAAAGTTAGAATAACTTCTCCTCAAGAAAATTGCTCTGAATCACTGCTGAGGTTTGGGTGAGTGTTGTAATAGAACAATTTTCTGGGTTTAATTATTTTAATTTTACTTACTTGCTACCTTTACATTTCTTGTCATGGCATGTTTTCGGTCTACAGCCAGGAATCCAGCTTACAGTGATATATTACACTTCAGAAGGAAGCAAGTCACTCTAAGTCATCTGAGAAATTCTTTTGGTTATCCAGTCTGTTTGAAATTGTCAGGACATCTCCTTTTCCTCTCAGCTTATAAGACGTGAAACATTAGCATCCCCGCCTATATATGTGTTGCTTCCTGCAGAAGGAATATTTATAACGTTTCTGACCTTCAAATGAACTTTTACAAATCAATAACAGCAAAGTGGAAGAAAGGTCAGCAGCAGTTTTCCTCTTGTCTGAGTATAGCCAGACAGTGTAGACTTGGAATATCTAAAATGCATGAGGAACTATATAATATATTTATGCAGTATTTTTGCAGGAAATTTGCAGATTTCTTCAGCATTATCATGTAGCTCCTACCTAAAGGATATAATACAAGGCCAGGGCCAATGGTAGCATCATGGATTTTTTAAGTTGTTGCATATCAACTTTTACATGGCAGAACTACTACCAGAGGCTTTGAGAGCCAGTGCTGACAACTGCTTTTCTTGACTATATTTTGCCACAGGGAAAGTGTAAATGGATTAGAAACCGTTCTTGTTAATGATTAACTGCAGCTGAAACACCATTAATTTCCATTTCAGATGACAGAAATAAAATTGACAGAATCACCCCTAGATGTGTGGGCACAAGCAGCCATATGGAATGGTTCAAGGCAAGGTTTGACAGTTCAGAGTCATTATCCCTATGACCCAGCAACTGAAATATTGTAAAGCATCTTTCCTAATTCCTCAGATTTCTAAAGCTCCTTCTGAAATCAATGTGTTCCCATAATGAATTCGACATCTCAGTGCTGTTTGCTGCCTCCAAGCACAGAGGAGGAAAAGAGACTTCAACATTTCCCTTCATTTCACTGCCTAAAAGTGAAGTTCCTAACTTAAGTCCTTTCCTTCTCGAGAGGCAGCACCTCTTTTGCTCTCTTTTGCCTACAGAGAGATCCTGGCCAACTAGTTCAGATGACAGCTGTAAATTAGAAGCCTAAATTCCGGATGCACCGAGTTAAGTGAGATGAATCCCATTACTAAGGGTGACAGTAATAGATTTCACATAGTGAGAGATCTTCTACCTTGTAATTAGAGTGAATTTTTTCAGGACTGCCCCTCATGCCTTTCCACAGCGGTAGCAAAGCAGGGTCTTGCTCTTTACTGGAGTCTTCTGGTTCTGCTGTAGAACATAGGGCTTCTGTTTGCAAACACAATGTTGTTACTCGGAAAATCACTCTCATAATAGATCCATTTTTCTCCAATATTTTCCTTATTGACTGAATGGAGAGACAATGATAGCTATCCAAACCTGCACAAATATAAAGAACCTTTAGATAGCATCTCGAAAGAGTTGTTTTCATAAGTTTCTTTTTCTATGCCCATGTGGTCTGAAGATTGTGTCTGCTTGTTCAGCCAGCATTATAAATATGTCTAAAAATACAGGGAAAATAAAACAAATTTGCTGAAGTTTGACAACTTCTGTTTGATCAAATATTGTTTGGTCAAAAGAATTTCAAAAGTCAGGAAATTAAGATCTTTTTATGGATGCTAGCATACTTATTATTATTAGGTTTCTGAAGAAGAACAAAGGAAGACTTTTCCACAAAAGTTCAACAATTGTTAGTGTCAACTTTTAATTTCCTTGTTTTTTCCTAGTTTGTAAACAACCTTAATATAGAATTGTTTTGCCTGAGAATAAGTCATGTGTTTATTCAAATTCTTAGTTTTGGCATATTAAAGAATTATTTACTGCCACTCTCTACATACCTATTTCCCTCTTTTTGCTTTCTTTTCTTTCAAGGACCGATACACTGTGTGTCATGTGCATCTTCATTGCTCCTAAACATAAAGCTTGTTATTTCACTGTTCTCCAGAATTTGCATTCCAGCTTTCAGCAGTATCTAACCAAATGAAGTTTACTGTGTCTTAGTCTTCTTCCTAACACATTTTAAGTACTCTGAAAAAATCTGTAAAGCAGGAGAAAAGCTGAAGTCCTGATGTTATGCATAAATCAGATCAAAGTACTGTATTGGCTTCTGTCCCTTCTGTCTCTAGCATAAAAAATAATACATTTTGATTGAGACTGAATAACAAAATCACCCTTTTGTTTAACCACTTCAGTAGACAGAAGACATTAATATTAATGTTTCTGATGAAATTCTTGTTTAACGGTTCAGTAAGGCTAGTGTTTTGGCTCCTGCAAGAAGCTAGAAGGAGTTCATCTGGCAATAGCACATGGATTTGAATGGGCAATAAGGTTACATGGACAGCAGATCCGGCCGCTTTGGGACCAGCTCAAAACCAAGCTGATGGCAGAGCTGGGTGTTTCAGCTTCTGATTTTACCAGTTCACTGACAGCTGCCAGTGTGGATATATGCCACATATGGATTCCACCACCAGCAGCAATAGTGTCTGCTCATCATTTCTTCAAAACTTGTTGATAACTGGAACTGCTGATCTAAGGCAGGCAGATGTCCACAGGGGCTGTCTGAGTCTGGTTTGTGGTGTTTATGTCAGTTTTTAAAAGCAGTAGGTAATTTGTCTGTGGGGAAAGGTACATGCTGTCTCTTACAGTCTGACTTACCTCATGGTTTCGCCTTGGATCTGTCTGTCACAGCTCCTCCATCAGTCTGGTCTGTGTGGTTTCCTGCCTTCACTGCCACAGTGTTTGGGAGGCAAAACCTATGACTTTGATTCCTCAGCCCTTGCAGACAAGGCTCAGCTGCTTTTCTCAAAAACGTCTGCCCACCCCCAGGTATCACACACCTTGACTGAACCCATAGTCTGTACCAGGATTTGAGCCAGAAACCGAAGCTGGTTTAATGTCAAAATAGAACAGGATCTCCAAACTGTGCCCAGGCAGCTTCTCACAGGTCTCACAAGTATGGCAACATGGGCTGTTCTCCCTAACAATGAGTGATTTTGCTTGGTGATTTCAGAGAACGATGAGGAGCAGGAGGCTCTGCTATCACTAGACAAGCCCGGCTGGTATTCCCAAGGTAATGCTATCCAGCTTTATGAACTACTGAAGAAGATGACTGGCAAGCTGGATCCCAAGGTATGTTACAAGTGAGAGAAAATCTATCTGAAAATACCCTTTTTCAGTCCAAAATTCACCAGACAAGCTTTCATTAAAGTTACAGATGTGATTAGTCACGAATTTTCATTCCAGGTACAGTTACTATTGTCTAACAGACTGCAGTCCAGAACTGGAAGTTGCATATTAGTCTTCTTATCAGTAGAATATGTAAATTTTCTAGATATTTTATTCTGTATACCTGTTCATGCATTTCAGCAGCTCTAGGGGCAATCAGAGTGTAATCAGCAAATACAGAATCTCTCTGAGGAAACTAAGAAAGATATAGATTAAAATCTGATATCAGTGAAAAATAGAATAGTATTATATTAATTACAGATCTGGATGAGTGAAAATGCCATTGAAGATGGTGGGACCACATTTTCCCTAGTGGGTAAACTACTCCATGGGTAGAGTTCTATGTCACCAAGAGATGCTCCGTGTTGTCCTTTCTTTCCAAAGTTGTCTAAAATTCATTCCCATTGTTCAATGTATTTTCTTGGTGGCATCCTGGGGTGCAGTAGGAGTGTGGCTAGGAGGTCGAGAGAGGTTCTTCTCCCCTTCCACTCTACTCTGGTGGGACCACATCTGGAATATTGTGTCCAGTTCTGGGCCCCTCAGTTCAAGGACAGGGAACTACTTGAGAGAGTACAGCACAGAGCCACAAAGATGATGAAGGGAGCGGAACATCTCCCTTATGAGGAAAGGCTGAAGGAGCTGGGTCTCTTTAGCTTGAAGAAGAGGAGGCTGAGGGGTGACCTCATTAATGTTTATAAATATGTCAAGGGGGAGTGTCAGGAGGATGGAACCAGGCTCTTCTCAGTGATGTCCCATGATAGGACAAGGGGCAGCAGATGCAAGCTGGAGCACAGGAGGGTCCACATAAACATAAGGAAAAACTTTTCCACTGTGAGGGTGACAGAGCACTGGCACAGGCTGCCCAGGGAGGTTGTGGAGTCTCCTTCTCTGGAGACATTCAAAACCCTCCTGGACACGTTGCTGTGTGACCTCCTCTAGGTGATCTGGCTCTGGCAGGGGGATTGGACTGGATGATCTTTTGAGGTCCCTTCCGACCCCTGACCTTCTTTGATTCTGTGATTCCTGGCAGTCTGTTTCTCTCAGCCAAAAATCTCAGTGGTGTCCCCTGTACCAGTTCCAGCTGGGCATCGAAGTCCAATGTCCCTGGTGGGTGAGAGTGAGGAGGATGTTTAGGGCCAGCGTTTTCCATATGGAGCTGGTTGAAGATAAAACCCCAAACTGTGACATTAATAAGATCTGAGTGTGTTGTGACCAAGTGTAAACACAGAGGAATTTTTATTAGGTTGTTTTAAAGCTCTTTTTCTCTCTGTGAAATACAGCTTGATTGTGTATTCCTCATATACAATGAACTTCTAATTTGCTGCTTCCCTTGTAGGTTGTTTATTTTGGTGACAGTATGCACTCAGATATTTTCCCAGCTCATCACTATAGCAACTGGGAAACTGTCTTCATCTTAGAGGAGCTTCTAGAGGACAAAGTTACGCTGCCTGCAGAGACAGAATCTGAGCCCTTGGAGAAGAAAGGAAAATATGAGGTAAGAGTTCCTTGCAGATGCTTCCTGGAACAGAATAAAGTAAGTTAGAAAAAAGCCTTGTGCCACCTGCACTGAGAATGAGCCTGCTTATCTCACCAGACTGCTGGCAACATCAGCATCCCTTGCAGATGTGTCCTCCTGGATGCACCAAGATGGTGCCATCCTGTCCCAGCTTAGCCTTGCATGGGTGACACAGAGCCTGTACCCTGGGGTAAATCATGGATCTCAGAAAAAGAGCTGCATGCCCTTTCCCTTAAAAAAACGCAGTTTTCTCCCTCTCAATAACAAGAACCTGCCCCCTGCCCTACGTAAGAAGAAATTTCATGGCCACTTACCACAAGTCCAGCACCTGTAAACAGGCAACAGTAAACAGGGAGGAATTTTTCTTAAATTGTTTTAAAGTTCTTTTCCTCTGTGAAATACAGTTTGCTTATCCTTTCCATATATACAAAGAACTTTTAATTTGCCACTTCCTTAGTAGTTTGTTTATTTTGGTGACAGCTGCACTCAGATAAGAGGGACTGTTTCGAAATCTGGTCCAATGCAGACTACTGATAGTTACTTCAGATAAATAATGTAGTTTTCAAGTTGATCACAGCTGGGAAGAAGAAGGGCCTTAGCACTACTGTCATGCTTTAATTCTCCCACAGAAAGTGGAAGGGTACTATGGTTTATCCTTCTCTCCATTGCTGGAGAACAAAGTAGATGGAGAACGGCTCTCTGATGGCTGACATGGCAGTGTTATACCTCCAGTGTGTCCTATGTAGGAACTACAATGCAGCTTCGCTTTCTATTTGGAGTGTTTCTTCTTTTCTTATATTCCTAAATATATAGATTATTTTCTTCTAGTTCCAGAGAGAGATATATATGCTTTGTTTTGAAAATCACTTGACTTTTTTTAAAAAAATACTCTGTGAATAAGAAGTTAACTTACCAATAGGGAGATTTTTGTCAGGTGTTTTTATACTAGAGATGTTTTTAATCTGACTAAGAAGTGGTTTAAAAGCCCCTCTTTTTTTTTAATGGAAAAATGAATATCTTAAATGGGACTGAAACAATATAGATATGACATCTATTTCTCTACTTATTTTAAGAGATGTATCTAATATCTTCTACTGTCCTGATTTCTAAATTAAGGTCAGACAAGAACATTTCAGTCACTGAAATAAAGAAATGTAATCAGTAACGTTTAGGCTTTTTCCTGGGCTGTATAAAAACAAAAATAAACAAAAAAAAAAAAACAAGCTCAAGTCTTCTATTAAAACAATCCCTGTGTTCCTCAGTAGGAAAGGGAGGTGAAAAAAGAAGTGAGTAGTAGTGCTACATAAATTAATGTAATTTGATTTAGTCAATGCTGTAAGAACAACTCATCCTCCATTAATTTGTTCATTCTCTGACTGGAGGCTCCGCTGCATTGCTGTGTGGAACTTGTACCTCTCTAAGATTTGTTGTGGTGGTGTTTTTTTTGTTCAGCCATGTTTCCTTAAGCATGTTCAATGTATGCCTTTGAAGCACACATATCTAAACAGCCAGCCAGAATACATTTCTTTTCCGGGTAATACAAAGAAAAATGTTAGCAAGTGATTTCTTTCTAAGCCCTTGACGATGATTTGGTTTTCTCTTGCTGCAATACCTCTGGTCGACTGCTCACAAAATCCATCTTCTCTGTTGCCACAGTTATCAAGCAGGAAACTGAGACTTTTAGACAGATGCTAAACATTTCGCTAACGCTGTAGTATTCCTGATAAGAGATTCAGTATCTCGGAGAGACACCACCGCTGCCACACGCAACCCCTGTTCAGTTTACATCCGCTACCAGTGACAGCAAGTAAGCAAGGGAGAAATGAATTGCGTTGATTAAAGGAACCTGAACCAGGGGGGCCGTGGCAGGTCAGTGGTGTTATTTCATTACCACACTGCTCACTGGAGTCTGAACAACAGGTCACATCCATATCTCTGCAGTTGACTGGACACCGCTAACTGAACAGGACTAGTTCAAAGAGACTCCCTTTACAAGCCTATGAAAGTTTTATTTTCATTCCCCTAATCAACTTCTCGCATTAACCCTTTGTTTAAGAGGGAGGAAAAGCCAACTCAAAGGATTATACAAAGTCAGGTGGTTTCAGAAAATTAGGCACTAACAAATTAGATTTAGTCTTATTTTTTAGCCTTCTCATTCGTTGGTAAGAAAAACAATACTCTAGTTCTGCAGATTTTCCATGCCATGGTGTGTGTGCAGAGAAGGACTGATGCAATCCTCCCTTCTATCAATCTTACTTTATTTCTCTAATAATATATTGTATTATTTCTAATTGCAATTGCATCTTTCAGAAAGAAGTTACAAAACAGTGTTTTCAGTTGTTTGACTGGTATTTCATCACTAACAGGGGGAGAGGAAGAAAACAACCTCCTCTCACACAAACTGGGAGGCTAGTAATTTCCATTTTCATTAGCAGTTTTTGTCTTTTCCCTTCAATTAAATGCCTGATATAAGCCAGATACGCATAACTGTGAAATTATGGTAACATCTGCCGTTCTTTCAAGTACGTGAGTCATAACCAAATGAGCAAGAGAATAGCAAACGAAAAACTATTCATGCAATTACTCGGCTCCTAAGTGAATTGCAGCATGCAGCGGGGAAAAAAAGAATACCAAGCCTTGTGTTGAAACAAGATTCCCCCTAGATCTGGGGGTTTGTTTGTTTGGCTGGAGGCTTTGTTTCTGCCTTCTGTTCTTTAAATGTATGATCAATTCCATCAATGAAAACTCGAAGAAAAGCTGGAATTTGTCCCAGGATTTCGAGGGAAGCATTTAGAGAGAAGCTAGTCAGCTTGTAAAAACTTTGGCCTGTAGGAAGGAGTGGAGCAAAAATCAAAGAAGTTATTGGCAGGTGTAGTTGATATTTTTGCAGTTAGAGGAAAGAAAATAATTTTTACAGTATTGCCTAGTGGCTGCTCTGATTCCCTCTGCATGACCTTAGACTAGGGCTAATTACTCCGTGCCTTTTGGCTCTGCTTGTCTCTTTTTTTCCTGTTTAATACAAATCTAACAATATTTTCAGGAACAACCTGATGGGCTGTTATGAAGCCTGGTGAATTAAAGCCATATTGTTTTAGCAATATCCTGAAGTTAAGTGCATTTTATTTTAAAGGAAGTCTGCCTGTAGTGATCCATGATGAAATGTAGCTATAGTGATCACAGATCAAATGTTTTATATTTGCACATGACTTGTGGGGGGGGAAAGTTCTGTGCAAAAGTTAGACCAGTAGTAAGTAGGTTTGCACTCAGCATGGCTGTGTTATTCGGGGACTTCTGGTTGTTGTGACCAGAACACTGTGCTGGTAGAAACACATTAAAGAATTGCCATTAAGCTGGCAAAACTGTATTTTGAGTATTGCTTTTTCTGGCACTAAGAGGCAGTGGAGGTGTTACTACCTTGACACAAAGCATACAGCCATCAATACTATCCATTATATTGCATGTGGGATATGATGTGTAAAAAAAATAATTCTAGTGTCCCACACTTGATATAATGATGATGACATAGATGGCAAATCCTCATCTGAAAATACTAACATACTGCGTGTACAGTGTTTTTCAGCTTGATTTCTCACTCCTGTCTCCTTTACATCCATCTTGCTTTCATCACTTTACCAAATATAGGAAAACTTCAGGGCTCAGCAACTTGCTTGTTTCAGTTTTAAACAGGTCATTTACAAGCTGACAAATCAGTGTCACCCAAGGGTCCTATTAACAGATTCTGTCTGCTCTGTTAACAGGCCCCGTGTGTTTGCAGTTAATAGAGCAAAGGTGAGAGTAAGTATTCGAGGTGGATTAACTTAGTGGAAAGCCTTGGGAACTGAAGTCTAGACATCCTCTTCGAGGCTTTGTTCCCTCAACTGAAACAATCAACGTCTGACCTGCTACTGTCTGACCAATATGCTTGAGAGCAAAAGCACACACTTGGGGGGTTTGCACACAAAAGAGGGATTTGCTCAGCACTTCCTAGGACCTACTGTCCTGCTGCGAGAGCAAACCCCATGTACGGGGGCGACAGGAGTGGCTGTTGCACCTTCCAGAGCTCCCCATCGCTGCTGCTGAACACGTATCTAGGCATGTGAGGAGTAGCAACGCTACCGGGGGACTTTTGCCTCATTTCATAGGTGTATAGACTTTGTGATATGTGATAGCTCCTTTATTGCAGGCTACATCTGCTGCTGGTGAGTTACAGATATCTTGTAGGCAGAGGTTAGAGATACTAGGGAGAGTGATGTCAGATGCATACAAATAATGTGGGCAAAGTTTTGCCATCTCTTTTCAGATTTGAGCTTGGGATTTAGCGTCACTACCAAAGATAAGCCAGTAGCAACATGATGGGAGTTGTCTACCAGGTGACTTGAAGACAAATCTCATATCTAACAAGGTTTGGTTTTATTAAGGGCTTGGGTGGTAAATCCAAAACATAACTCCCTTCTCCTTAGCAAGGAAGAAACTCTAAGAATCAGACTTCGGAAAAAAATCAGTTCATTTCCTCAGATTGCAATTTTAATTGCCTGTTGGGCCAATCATACATTTCAAAAAGCAGAACCTTTAGACTAATTTTTTTTTCTCTCATCCATAAACAAGACCCTGTCTTTTGGGCAAATGCTTGTGTGGGCCAGTAGCAGGGTGGTTGTTTTCATTAATCACCTGGACAACTGGAACGGCCTTAAAAATTTTCTGCATGTGTCATCCAGCTGGTAAACAGATTTTAATACAGCATAGCATCTACATTTAGTTACAACCAAAGAGAAGTCCTGAGACTTGCATGGAAAGACACGATTTGGCAAAAAAAAATAATGTAAGATGCCGTCCCTGTGTGAAAGCCAAAAAAACCCACCAAAACACAGAAAAGCCCAGCTCTTAAGTTAACTACAGGTTTTGAAATGAAAGATACAGGGATTTTTTTCAACGTATTTAAATCAGAAGACAGAAACTAATATCTGTGTTTGTCGAAATCAGCACTTCCTTCCCACCCCCATCTATGCTTAGAGAAAAAACTTTTGCACAGAATCAAAGAAAGAATGGCTCTGTGTTTACTAACGTGGTCTCTTTGGCTGGATCAACAGCTTTCTTGCGGTCAAAAGCCACGGACCTCTGTCACAAATTATTCCAGCAGATTCTCAAAACCCTTAAGAGAGGGGTTAAATGCAAAACAAATTACGAAAGTTCACACATCTGGAGGGGCCGCTAGGATTTCTGTTCTTCTATATTTTGCTGTTCTGAAAAGTTTCTTTGCATACAAATGACTTCAACAGATTTTCTATGGTGTAGTTCACAGTTTTGTCTTCCATTTTTATTTTTTTCTGTAGAGGCCTCCTGGAGCTTTTTCTGGCTGCTTATGGCAATGCATAGGAGGTTTCAAGATGAACTGCTAAAAAAAAAATCAGTTTTCCCAATGCTGCTTTAACGCTTTCTTTAAATAATGAGTCTACATGTTGCTGTCTGAAAATATACATAAAAAAAAACTTTACAATTCACTAGGCAACTGAGTGGCTCTCCATGGATCCTGCAGCTCTGTTCTCACTCATTTCTCAGCTCAGAAACAGATAACACGACATAGGTGGCACAATGCATTCTTCACAGTTACTCCATCCAGCACCAGGAGGTTATTCCTTCCTTCCAGGAGGAGGTCCAGGCTGAGTTGCAGTCTGTGCCACAGCCACTCAGCTTTTCCAGCAGAGAAAGGCAGCAGGTTATTCATGCTATCGAAAACAGAAAAATGGGGAAAAGATTTAAAGGCAACTTTTGTGTCCTAGGGCATCCATGAATTGCATAAACAGCAGCTTGAGGATTTACAGGAAGAAGGTTGTTACTATTTTTCTTTATAATATTTTAAAGTCAAGTTGCCTCTGAGATAAAATACAGTTTTCCCAGAAAAACAGAGAAACATTAGAGTTCCTTGAACTAACGTTTGTGGTTGGATAGAGAAAGAAGATTTCTTTTCTTTTTTAAGATTACATATTTATTTTATTTTTCTTCCAGGGAGATCAGCTCACAGCTCCTTACTTTGTATCTAAACAATGGGGCTCTTTCTTCGTGGACAGATTGCCAGGCCTGGAAAATGCAGAGGAAACCTTAGTTCGCACGTGGTCCTGTAGATGTATTAGCACTTACAGCACTATTGCAATTCCTAGTCTTGAAGCAATAGCAGGTAAGGAAAATAGCTTTTTTGATTTTTTACCTAAGGAACATGTAGTATTTACAGTAATTTTGTCATACTGTGTATCTGGTTTGGAAATTACATGTGTCTGAAATACATTGAAAAATATTCTGTTCATATAATGCAGCAGTTAATGTTAGTGACCATTAATTACTTTGACATTTATACTTTTAAGAGTTGTCTGGTACACCAGTTCAGTTTTTTGTTTGTGCCTGCAAATATTAGATGCTTAGTTTATCCTATCTGAGAAATAGAATACAGCGTTTCACAGATTGTACATTAGTTTCTGAATTTTGATTCAGGACTTCCCCACTGAATTTTGCTGTGTCTTCTTTCACTGGTGAGTTACCGTAGGAAACAAACACATGCCAAGTTATCTGGGGTTTTTTTTTGATTTCCAGATGTCTTTCTCTCTGATCTGGCTTGTTATCCTTCCTCAATCAGTTCACTTACCTCTTTACAGTTGAAATGGAGATGAATGAATGCAGGAGTGTAATGAAGCCAAGAATGCCTAAGACTGTGCTTCTCTCTCTCGTGTTTTTCTTTTTTTTTTTTCCCATGCATTGCTTTTGAAACTGAAACATTATGGACAGAGCTGAAGCCTAAAATATTTTCTTTATGTGGAAAACGAGGGAATCGCAAGCAATGTCTTGTTCTCCAAAAATTCACCTAATTGAGAAATCAGCTCAGGCTTTCTATGTTCTTATACCAAGGCCGTGTCAAAGGTATAATTATGGCTGATCTTCTGATTTTCTAATGCTTCTAATGCTTATGCCTAGAGGAACGATACATAATTTTGGATGGTTTGTAGCAATAGTTATTTAGTGCAGTAACTTTGCAACTGCAGTACTTTATCAATTCATCATATCTGAAGGAGTAAACATTACTAAATGAATGAGATGCTCAAGTCTATGAAGACTATAACAAGTATTTCATTTACTAGCCCCTCTGTTCAGCATCTGTTGCGTACTTCATGCATAAGACCAAGGAATAAAAAGTTGTCCCGAGAGAGCATTTTGGATTTGCCCAGCAGTTATTTCTGCACAAGAACACATGACAGGCCTGTTCTTTGCAGCTATATTCCGCACGTGTATATACATTATAAGGATATCTCAAAATAGAAAATTCGTATGGTGCCACAGTTTATTTATGCTTCTGGTATTTACCATGTTGCACTCTGTATTTCAGCCTAAAGGTACAAAGCGCAAATATACCAAGGGAAATTGCTGAAAGAGAGGTAACTTGTGTAAAACTTCCTTTTAATACCTTTCCTGCAGAAATTCCATGTCTCGCTTTGGAGGCGTTGACCATGGGGGAACGCGTCCGTCAGCCACGCGGTGTGAAACGCTGCCTATCACTGCCTGCTCCCAAACACAGCTCAGCTTGCCGGGCTAGCAAAGGCTTTAGACCACAAACCTACCACCAAGTTTCCAGCTACAGGGGAAAGTGTGAGAGCCAGAAAGGCGTATCTGTGGCCATTAAGTGAGCAGCACAGCTTCCTGGCAGCGGTGGTGGAGCCCTGCAAAGTCTGCTCCTGCATAAGGAGGGACACCATGTGCCATCCCTCGCTGCACCAGACCGGTGCTGGGACAGGGGCTGGTGCCTGTGAAACTTCTACCCCAGAGCTAAAGGACAGGGGAGGGATAACATTTTTAACTGGCAGCTCTGCACCTGAAAGCAGACTCGAAGCTGAAGGTACGAGAACATCTCTGGTTTCTTGCCAAGATAGGTATTTCTTATTTGTTTGTGCGGAAGAGCAGATGTTCATTATTATGGATGTTGAGGAATTCCTGACTTCTCTCAGAAACCTTGTCTAACTCCTGTCACAGCAAGCTGTGAGAGCCCCTGCTTTGCCAAGCCCTGAAGTTTTTGGCTACAGTTGTAAGTCATAGCTTAGCTGCAGCTATTTGGGAATAACTAGCTAGAAGAGATTCAAACGGGTTCTGCGAGTTTGATGCGCTCCAGCTTTTCCTTTTCTATTCATCTATTTTAATTACCAGCAGAGGACTTTCCACTGCCAAACTGCAAACACGCAGGCTTTTCCTTCAGATCCCCTGAGCCCAAAGGTGCAACCAGGCTACCAGCGTGCTGACTGTGGAAGCTCAGCTCCCAGTCGCTGGCTGGCACAGCCCTGGCAGTACCTGGGCAACAAGCTGCCATCTCCCCAGAGGTTTGCTGCAGCCTCCTGTTGAGCCATGGGCTCACCAGGGCTTCTCCATCAGCAGTGTCTCAACTGCCTTTTGTATGTCTGCCATCAACGGTAGTGTCACGTGCAAGCAAATATCCCAACAGCTTGCACTCACCAAAAATATTTGGTGAAAGGCAGACAATTGCTGCTATGCTAACTTTAAGATTGATGCTTGTTGCTTGGATCATAGAATCATAGAATGCATTGGGTTGGAAGGGACCTTTAAAGGTCGTTTCGTCCAACCTCCCTGCAGCAGTGAGCAGGAACATCTTTAACCAGATCAGGTTGCTCAAAGCCCCATCCAACCTGACCTCGAATGTTTCCAGGGATGAGGCTTCTGCCACCTCTCTGGGCAACCTGTTCCAGTGTTTCACTACTCTCATTGTAAAAGATTTCTTCCTTATAGCTGGTCTAAAGATAGATAGATAGACAGACGGGCATACACACACCGTGGGAATGTTTCATTCGAGCTCACGTATGGAAATTAGAAGGTGTAAGGGTCCGTCTGAAAAACGATATTTTGCATAAAGTTTCTAATACATCTTCCTCCACTTCAGAAAGCTTGGTATGAGCCAAGTAAAGGTGGGTACTGTTATCTGTCATACCTGTTTGTCATCTAAAGTCCCCTGACAATCCCTTGAGAGAAGTTGATATCTTCCTTGTGCATGAAAAAGGACATTTTGGTTATTGTTAAAATTGCCCAAAGGACAGAAAGGATCTATAATACCTTCTGTGTACTTTCCTCAATCTGGAGTGGAAATCAGATAGAAGTCAAATGTCTTCATTTAAGACATGATTACCCTGATGTTAAGATTACATTAAAAATTAGTAACTGAAGAGCAGCGTTATGCTTATATCTTTGTAATATTAAGAGATGATGAGTTAAGTTGAAAGTTTTCTAAACATATTGTGAGTTTTTTATGACCTAATTCTCCTTACCCACTTTCAGTAAGCAGGGATATTTTTTTTCTCAGGTATTGGAAAGCTGATGAGCTCATGATTATATTGACAAAATACAGTTAGTAAAACAGTAGAAGCCAATGCCCCTACTCCTATTCTGCATGCCTTATTCACAGATCCATGTGTTTCTTCACTTTTCTGCTATTGAATCTCTCCTCATTTACAGCTCCCTTACAGATTTTGACCATTTTCAAGTACAATGATACCGTAAGCCAAATTTTCCAAAACAGGATCCATTACCGTGGGAACGTTACATTTGAGCTCACACATGGAAATTAAAAGATGTCGGGGTCTGGTGTTTTGCATAAACCACAGTTTGTAATACATCCTCCTCCACTTCAGAAAGCTTGATATGAGCCAAGTAAAGGAAGATGCTCTTATCTATCATACCTTTAGAATCTGAACTTCACCTTCAAGGAGCTGGTGACCACTACTCTGTGGCCATTTGATCAAATTTCCAGAAACCCATGTCAATAATTATCTGTCCTTCATCACATTGGTGTTTCAACAATAATCGCAGATCTCTCTGATGTAGAATGAAGATCAAGTATAAATAATGCCTTATTTACTAAGTAAGTTTTTGTAGGAAAAAGTCACTGAAATAACTAGCCAGTGCTACAGTTTCAGATGGTATTTGATTAGCAGTTCTTTGATCCCCCCAAAAATATGCGTTTTTCAAGCTAATGCTTTTCCCTTGAATCTCATTATGGTTGGTATTTTTGTAAAAGTCCTACTTCAGAAAATTCCATGATGAGTAACTGGAGTTTTAGAGTTTATAGGGTAATTTTGGTAAGGAAAACCTTAAGAACATGGGCTCTAAATCCTAATAAGGATAACCCAGAAAAACTTTCTTTAGAATTTCAGGATTGTTAATCTAATCTCCTGAAATTGTGTCATAACCACTGAATGGTGAGGTTTATCATAGGATGAAAAAAAAAAAAAATTACTGCAAGAACAGGGCACCAAGCGATGTTGCAGCTCAAGAAAGTTGCATTTCAGAGAAGAATTAGTGCAAATGTGAATGTTTTACAGAATTCATTTCACACACTGGAGATTTGGTGACCAAGCCTGTGTCATGCATGAGGATTATGCATTTTTTTAAATCTTGTGTGCTGTGTGAAATCTTATCATGCTTTGCCAATATGGGTGCTTAAGTTTTCATGCCTTATTGTTATTTCAGTTAGCTCGTACAAGAAAATTTCCACTATAATTTACCAAAGCTGCCTCTTTAAAGATGCCTACATATCTGTACCTTGCCACTTTCTACGGGAGTTTGAGTCGTCAGCCTGTTTGCTGTATAAATATAATGAAAACATTCCCAGTGAACCATGGCAAAGGAGTTCATGTTTCTGCTTAGAGTTGCAAATTATCTGCACAATGGAAAGCCCAAGGCAGCTGTGACGGGGGCACCAGAACTGGAAATGCGTGGGTTGCACATACACGGGTCTGCCCGTCACAGCTCAGCTGCAGATTGCAAAACTCCAACTCATTCTTCTATTTTAAAGGCGAATACCCTTGAAGAATCAGCTATTGCCGTGGAAGTCATGAATTTCACTAAGCATGCACTCCCTTCTATATCTCCTGAATAGTATCATTCGTAATTATTGCTGAAGTGAAACAAAAAATCCTCCATATTTTAATACATTAGTTCTATGCTTTTTCATTGACATTGCATCATTTAAAGTCAAATCCAACTCCTATTAAAATTAAATTAGTCTTTCCTGTAACTAAAGTGATAATTATGTGCTCTTACTTATTCAAATAATACAATAATAGCAAATAATTTCCCTAAACATGTAGAAGTATCTATGTTATATGTCACTTGTTACTTAGTAGTAATCTTTTATATTTAATGCTTTGCCTTACAACCATGCTTTTACTTGCAACTTCAGTGTAAGAATATATCTATACAATATCCTCTAAAGACTGAGTTTATGAAAATGCTTTGAGGATTTAAACTCCTTTGGGGCTTAGCAGCTATAAATAATATTTACTACTCAAAAAGCAAAGAGGTCATTTTTATAATGAAACATTTTATGCATGAAACTTATTTTTACATTTGATGAATAATTAGTATACATATACAGCAGCAACTTTTCTGAGGTCTTCTGGTTCTGATGTTTTGATGCAAGTAAATAACAGGCAGCAAAGATAATTGACTGGAGAGAAGATATGTGTTCTCAATATATTAACAGCTTCTTGCTCTATCTATAAATTGAAAAACATCAGATAATGTACATCTGATTCATCAACTAGTTTTGGTGTTCTTAATTTAAAAGAAAGAAAAACACAACAGACAAATACAATGCGTTTATTTTTTGGCTGCAGAAAGCAGCTGAAACCGCCAATAAACTGCATTTCAACCATAACAGATTAGTATTCAGTAAATCAGAATTAGCTTGTAAAAAGTCTTCAGGACCAAGTTATTTCCCAGAAGGTCCGAGATCCCAAGTTTCCCAAATAATTTGACTATTTAGTAATAATTTTCAGTGTAAAGAGGGCAGCTTGCAGGGTATTACAATTTGTTCAGCCTTTCCTTTCTCCTCCAGAAAGGTGTACTGACTTGTGCCCCTGAAGGCCGTGTCAAATCATGCAGAACCCAAAAGATTACTTCCTAGCCAATAACTGACAGAAATGTTCCTGCCATCGTTATTCTGCTCTGTGAGATGTCAAAGTACAGCCACCTCTAAAAGATTAAAGGGAGAACTCATGAGCAACTCATTAAGAAAGGGGGAACCACTCAGTCATTTCTGCTTTAAAGTTACCCTTCAACTCAGGCAGCATAATTTCATTTGCAGGCTGTAATTAAAGCTGTAATTGGGTTTTGACTAGATCACAGACTTGTGGGGTGGGTTTAGATGGCTTCTTTAAAAAGGGTGGTGGTAATACAAAGTGTTTATAATTTTTGAATGTGAAAAATAGTGAAAATAGGTAGGTCACCAGGTATTGAAAATATTTCTTTGACCAGGTTGGAATTTTACATAACCTGCAACCTCAACATGTACAAGAAAAAGTTTCAGGAAGCATTTATGTACTCTGGATCGGTGCCTAACATACTCCCTCTGGATTATGATGGTAACACACACACGCAAAACAACGCAGGCTTTGTCTTCACTGCTTAAAAAGCTTAATGTGTGCCTGTGTGTGGCTTTTTACCTTAAGGTAAGCAATGTTTGTCACACATCCAGAGGAAAAAAATAGGAAAAGGGAAAGAAAACATTTGTTTTAGAAGAGAGGGAAACATGACAACGTTAACCCAAGTTTGGAAAGTAAGGTTGATCTTGGTGAAAGTAACGGGCTATATATCATCACCGCATTGGTCTTCATATAGCTCCTTCAGAGTTTCAAAATGCAGCTTATTTCTTTTTCTTAATCAGAAATGCCTCTGATCTGAAACAATTGCATGTTGTCAGGCTAACTTCTTCAACTTACCTCAGAGGCCCTTCCCACCACCCTTAGATCCAGGATGAGTCATTCAGACAGAAATTAATTAAGAGATCCCTGAAAGACTAACACCTGCTAGTAGGGTCTTGGCATTCTGTTAGGATTTTTTTTAGATTAAGTCTTCATCTAAATATTTAAAAATACTATAGTCCAGTATTTTCTTTGGATCAGTTCCAGATCAAGCAATGAACTACACAGGGCTATTTTCTCAAAGGATCTCCAAAAATCACCACTTAAGCTGAAACAAAAATTAGATAAATTTTGTTCACATACAAATAATGACTTTTCTTATTTAAAGACAAAACAGCAAAGCAACTGTTAAGGCTTTCCTTCACTACAGGCTCAGATGAATGTTTACTGCACGCCTTGTGCGCAGCTGGTCTGTTCAAGTGGGGGTCACCAGTCCCTCGGCCATAGGGTAGACCCAGAGCGATGTGAGTTGTTACTCCCAAGATAACTGCAGTGAAACCACACAACACGCACAATCGCAGCAGCCACCCCGGGATGGTCTTTCCATCCCCCGGGTGCTCATCCCTCTGCACAGCTCCGATAGTGAAGCTGCTGCTCCGTATCTCTCCGCAGTTTTCCACTTTGGTTTTCTGCAATGTCACCCTCTTCCCCGTTAGATACAGCAAAAGAGCAACCAGTAAGGAACCCCAGTGGTGGTGAAGCTCTTCCTCAGGCCAAGCTCATGCTGTGGGTATCTGCTGGCAGAGCCGCAGGCAGGATCTCCGACCAGTACACCTGTACTGGCAGAAGCTCTTATGTAGGTACAATTAAAAGCAGCAAACTTGCACTTTCACTGAGGCTAATTTGAGTCTTTTTATTCCTTTCCTTCTGGATGCCCTGGCTTATGTCACTACCTACACTCAAGCTCAGAAGTTTTAGTAACTTCCTTCTACAGAGCACGCCTATCCTGGGGAGCTGCTCCTTTCCCACACAGCACTGCACAGATACCCTCCCTCCTCCTCCTCCTCCTCCTCCTCCTCCTCCTCCTTACCTCTCTAACTTTTGACTCGCAGAGAGTGCAGACGGCAGCAGTGACTTTTACATAACTGACAGAAGGAACGCTTTCCTCATGCGGACTTCACTATTTCAGGAGCTTTGTTTTAGTACAGCAAGCATCTGACCTTCCGTTTGGGAAAATCAGCCTTAGAAGTTTTGCTAAAAATAACTGCAATCAGATAAATCTACTTGTAACCTTGAGGTTTTTTCTTGTTGCCTGTAGCACGTTCCCTCACATTCTAAGCTCTTGCTGCAAATTCTCCGTTGACTGTTATAAAACAGAAATGGGTCAGGAGATAAAAACATCTAGTATTTAAAAACAAACAAAAAAAACCTGTTATAGTATACCTGCAGATTGACACGTCGGGTAGCAGATCACTTGACAGTGCAGCCAAACCAGTGAGCGTTCCTGCAGCAGTTGTGCTTACTCCACTGTTAAGAAATTATTATTAGAAATTGTTAATTAAAAAATTAATATTTTCCTTTTTCTTCAACAGCAACTTTAAACTACAAGGAAAGATTTATGGCAAAGCTTCTAAGCCAGTGTAAATTACTGAAATTCCTGTAAAAGCAAAAGAATTAATACTGGCTAATGATCTGCCCCTACAGTTATACCACCTGGATGCTGAGCTGTAAGATAGAACTCAGCCTGTGTTTTCCAAGATTTGCCACAATTAAGCAATTTAAAGATTTTTCAGGTTGAAACTTGGGTATTGCTAATGAGGTTTTTAGTTTTCCTCCCCGCACGTTTTCCTTGGTGATAATCGGGAGGGTATGTCTGGATTCACTTAAAAGCACAACCCTGCTACTCACTAGGACGTTTCTGCAGCATCTGGCTCCAGCCCTGTCGACTGCCGGGGAGCAGATCTCGGAGAAGGGAGGGCAGTTCTGCTTGCTGTGGGGCTTCACGCTCGTCACGGGGATGTTGCTGTGGTGTCATGATTAAAAAATGTTGGCTTTGGTTTCGTTGGTCAATACTGCAAAATGATTCCTGACATTTCTGCTGTGTGTGTTTTGGGGAAAAATATGTTTCAGTCTTGGACTGTGCTTTTAATTGGATGAAAAAAAAATGCTTTCCATCTACTTTCGATCTAAAGAGCTTATTTAAGATTTGTTTAATGTACTGGTTTGTTCAAGGAAATCTCAAAAAAAAAAAAAAGGATTAGATTTAAGTATTGAGTTTATCAAGCAGGCCTGTGTCTGGATTAGATTATAATTGTCTTCCATTCAGTTACTCAAATATTTTCCTGATCACTCATCAAGAATATTACGTTTTCCCTTCTTCTTGTGGTTTCCTTTTTCTTCCTTGTGGCTGGAACTCTAATTTTTCTTCTGATAAAAGCTTGTGGCTTTCATTTAGTTTGCTTACAGTAACTGAACAGCACACAGACACTGAGATGTTGTCAGCTTAATAACTATGAAATAAATCCATCCGTAACATGCATGGATATGGGTATACACAAGAATCAGAGCACAAAGTTGTAATTAATGTCACTTAATACCTGGATCTGGATAACTGGAACACAGCAGCTGGAACAGAGTAACTGACTGTGGTTACTGTTCAAACATCATCACCGCTGTTTTATTTACACCAGGGCTGCTGGAGCCCTGCAAGAGAGGTGGGGCAGGGCACGAGTGCTGCTTCTGAGCTCTGGCCAAGGCATATGGGAAATGCGTGAGGGCTGCCCAGGCCACTGGGAAACACTAGTACCCCTGTCTGGTCACTGCAAAGGAAACCAGTCTTCATCATGCACTTGCACTCAGGCTGTGGTGTGGGTTAAGAAGGAAGCAGGACAGAAATTCAGGGCAATGCATCTAATAACTGGCACTTCTGTAGATCTAGAAAGAGACATAGGCTTTGAGACCCACAATGCCTGACCTCTAGGAGTCTGTGGCTCTAAAAATGAATATCCTATTTGTCTTGGCAACAAAATGAGCATGTATAGATTTATCCAAGTATGACAGAAAAACTCTGGCATTTTGGTCCTCAAGCAAAAAGCCACCTACTTTGGGTAAAGCCAGCTACTTCACAGAATCACAGAATGTCAGGGGTTGGAAGGAACCTCAAAAGATCATCTAGTCCAACCCCCCTGCCAGAGCAGGATCACCTACAGTAGATCACACAGGAACGCGTCCAGGTGGGTTTTGAATGTCTCCAGAGAAGGAGACTCCACAACCTCCCTGGGCAGCCTGTGCCAGTGCTCTGTCACCCTCACAGTGAAAAAGTTTTTCCTAATGTTTACGTGGAACCTCCTATGTTCCAGCTTGTGCCCACTGCCCCTTGTCCTGTCATTGGACGTCTCTGAAAAGAGCCTGGCTCTGTCCTCCTGACACTCACCTTTGACATATTTATAAACATTAATGAGGTCTTCATTCTTCCAGCCTCAAGCTCTTTAGTTTGGTCAGAATTTATTGTCTTTTTTTTTTTTTTTTTCTGTAGATAGTGACAATATTGGATGAGTTTTATGCTGAATTCATTCTCAGTGTAGGTTAGGACGGATTAGAGCCTTACTGTCAAATTATATCTCAGAGAGAACTGGGTGTCTGCATTCTGCCCAATTTATGGCTCTCCATCAGGGTTAGATGAGAAGTGGGTGCCAAGAAGCAAAGGTCTGCCATGGCAATGGCAATTATGAGCATGCACAGTAGCAGAACCTAGAGAATTTTACTGGAAAAAAAACAGTAGGAGAACAATCATCTTGGAAATAAGCAACTGTTCTTTTCCTGAGACTGGCTTTATTATCAAACAGAGTATCTTACTTTTTGCATGCTTTTGCATCAAGCTGTGGCCTGTGTAAGCATTTCATTTCAGTGAAATAGAGCTGCTTATTTCTTCTCTGTGTCATCAGTGATAATATGGAATAAGACACGGTATAAAATGAATTGCTGCTATGCCCAGGAGGCAGACTCCAGACCCGGGTCATCGTTCTTTGTTGATCAGTCAGTATTGCTGGGCCTAGTGGTACCCTTGCCATTTACATCAGAAGTTGGACTGAGCTTTGGTGACAATTCCTGTGACGCTTTTGCAATCCAGGGCAGCTGCCATTGATTTTAAGTTGCGCAGTTTTCAAAGACCTTTGTTTAAATGAACTTGCAGCAATCTTCATCTATGACATCTTCTGGACTTCCATTTTTTCATAAATTTTGCATTCTCCCAGTAAAAAAATATCTTCATTTTTCTTTCTCTATATACCTGCCCTCCTTCCTCACTGTATATTTCAATAACCACTAAGTTTTCACATATATCTTTCTGGATCCAGAGTTTTCTCATAAACATATCACATAAATAAAGCAATAATTATAAAATGTTGCACATTCCAGACAAAGCAGATGCTGCAAATGCAGTCACTGATGAAAACAAAAACCTGGAAGATTTTTCCTGTTTGTTATACATAAAATCCGCTTCGTGAGTGAAGAATAGTATCTGCTTCATGCAGCTTTCTTTCAGTGATGCCTTAGGAATATTTTTAAATATGGATACCTTCTGATAATCTTTAAGTCAGCTTGCTCAGTCAAAAGCAATATTTAAATGGATAGGTTGGTGTTTGAATATGTAAAATAGTAATTATTCTCTTTTGGAGTCTCGTGCATTGTATGCAGAATGGGTTTGGTGTTTAAGTTGATTGTGTAAAGCTAGTTTACCAGGAAATATCAACAAAATTACCATTTTGATCCTACCAGTTCTTTCCTTCAGCGTAAGCAAGTCTTCAGCAATTCTGCCCTATTTGTGCTGCTCTTTGGTTACACTACTCTTGGGAGACCCCAGACTGCTAGACTAAAAAGCTAGTGAAAGCTTTTATATAAAAGTAACTATGGCTTTTGGTTTTTATAGCTCATAAAGATATTCAGAAATATTTGCTTTCTTTATTTCTTATTATTTGTTATTTTGGAAACCTTGGTTTTAAACTGAGCTGTCATAAATAGACTCAGCAGTCAGTAAATCCATTGGGCCCTCCGCAGCCTAGAAAAACATCTGCCTGTTCTGCCGCGCTCAGAACAGGCTCCAGAGATTCCCCTGGCTCGGGCAAAATGAGAAAATGTACTTCTTTGACAAGATGAAGTAACCCACTTCATAAAGCATAATTTGCTTCCAATCAAGTCTCCTCCCGTTCCTACTTTATCCCAGCCTCTCTCTGGTTTTCCAGCTGGATCTAAATATTCATTCCCTTGCATTACTTATGTTTAATACAGTCTTAAAGCTGCAGACCTGGATGCTGTCCTGGTGCCTGCGTTATGAGTTGCTTGTGAGACAGAGACCTGAACTTCCTGTTATTTGTGACGGAACTGCTAAGATTGTGTTTTTCTGTTTCACTAAAGCTGCTGATTAAAAAAAAAAAAAAGTATGGTGTGTAGTGACCGGGTATCATCACCCCAAATTTACTCCAAAATAATAGTAAAAAAAAAATTAATCATTTACTGCTCAGGTAGGCTGAGTAATAGTGTTTATATTTTGCTTTGGTTCTACATAAACAACTTGGAAAGGGAATAGCCCTTTTCTGTTGGGTTTTCTTTCTCATTTATTGGAAGAGTAATTATTTTCTGAATAAAGTTTTATTTGCATGGGTTTTTTTAATTTGCTTTCTTGAACTTTGAATAAGAGGTGAGCATGGGAAGTATCAGTTTTCTGACTGGTGGGCAGGTCACTGCTGGCAGCAAAGACCTTTTTTTTAAAAGCTACAGAAAAGAAAGCTTTGACTGTTCAGAACTATTATAATGTATTCAGTGTTCTTTACAGGCTGGAAGTGATGAGTACACCAAGTTACAAGTCAGATTTCTAAGAATGGCTGGTACAAAATTGTTGTTAACACTGGGTTGCAAGGTCTAAGAAGGGGTTCCTTTGGGGAATCCTGCTATAAGAGACATTAAAAAAAAAAAGAAACAGACTTCTTTGTTTTAAACATAGCCCTCTTGTGAGTAGATTGCTGAGATAAAAGGTGACAAACTGAAGAATGAACTTGAAAGTGTTCTAGTAGGAAAATTCCATCTAGGCTCAGTGAAGGTTTTTGCCGAGTTTTTAAGCGTTAGTTAAATCATTTTCTATGACTAGCATTATTTCAGCAGTCAAGGAACACAATATCCTTTACTGCAGTTGTGTAAACTCTGAAAGTCAATCCCTTGGACAGCTGAAGACGTCAAATAAATATGTAATCATGCAATCTGATTGAGTTCTAATGCGGGTGAGCAGATAGCTCAAGGGCTTAAGTAGTACTGCTATTCACCACAGGATTATTTTTTGTGTGATATGGGCTGTGTTGCTAATCAGATGCGGTACATTTCTGTCTTTCAGATTTACCACTGGATTATAGATTTCCACGATTTTCCTCAAATAGCTCAGGAACTGCTGGGTACTACCCAAGCCCTCCAAGAGAGCTGCTGCCAAATGAGGAGTCAGTGACTATGAAATAGGTTGTCGGCTTTTTCCTTAAATAACCCTGTGGCCCTTACTTAAACTGCTATCAAATGCTAATTGGTGAAAATGCTGTGTGATGCTTCATAAAATAGAATGATGGATTAAAGCAGACTCCTGTGTAGACTTGTGTTTCACTTGTTGCTCACTGGAGCAGATGAGCAATGCATCCTTCTCTCTAAACCTTCTAACCACTACCTTTCAGGAAGCACTGTTGGCTTTTCCCATGCACTGCCCAAAGCCTTCAAGAGAAATGTAATGGTAATAACTCATCCCAAGTCACATTCTGCATTTTCAAGGACATTTTCATCACTGTCCCTGTGTGATGCCATTGCTACCATAAACCCCAAGAAAGATGTGAACCAGACCCCCAGCCATATTTCCTTAAGAGCTGTCTTGGACAGCCCAGGTTATCACCGTAGATTAGTGTTTTGCAGGCTCTGAGGAATTTATTCTCTCACTGTAACTGTTCTTGGAGATACAGAAAGACTGAGGTCCAAAGAGAAAGATACCATCATACCCAAAAAGAGACTTGAATGGCATTTAGGCAACTGAAGTTAGGTGGATGGTCCTGAAAGCATTTGTCACATGCATTGTATTCCTAACCACTGCTCAACAGTAAGGTCCCCTACATAGCTTTTCCCCCCTTAGTATTCAGTATATCAGGAGTCAGAGCTCTTCTGCAGAAGGAGGGAAACCTGTGTACTGTTCCCTTCTCAGCTTGAGTGGATTCAAACCCACATTCTCCACCTTCCTGGGAAATCATTCCGAGAGTAGGAAGGGTATGGCATCCAGCTGTAGAGAATCATCTTTGCTAAGTACAACCTTAGCTCAGAAGAGAAGCAAGACTGAAGACAAAAACTGCATATGTGCTTTCTTATCAGCTAATTTAAGCAAACAGGCATCTTGTTCCCTGCAGATTCAGTTCCAAAGCCCTATTCTCTAGCACTTTGGATGGGAAGCCTTTGGTAACTACTGCAGGGTAGCACATGCAAAAAACAGGGCGAAAGTACTTGTTTAGTCAGCAGTTTTGTCACACTAGGATGGTAGAATTCTGGGTAAATTTCCCTCAAAATTTGAAGAACAATACAGAGAAACTCTATTTTCTTGTTTGCAAGAACAAGAGCTTACTTTCTTAGGCCTGGGCTATTATCAGAATGAATTTGTGTTAACACTTAACTTGTGTCACCACATCTCATTTTGTATTTTTGCAGCTTCACCTGTTAAAATATTTTATGTCAGAATTGGACACAAACACCATTCCACCTCATTTCAGAGATACCAGCTTTTGTCTCCATACTCTTTTTTTCCTTTCTTTACTTAGGATGTTATCTTTATATTCTTGTAGTCCAATATATTTACAAGTAATATGCAACATTTCCACTGTAACATTGAGCATTGTTTCTTGAAAGGGAAACATAAAACAAATAAGAAAAAAAACATAGGAAAACTTCCCTTAAAGCAAGGTGGGTGAGGAAGTAAAATTACAAGTGCCATTCTCCTCTTCGTAAACTACAGGCTGAAGATATTTGACTTAAGAAGGAAACAATAAGTAATACTTGAGTTTATGATGAAATTTTTGCATTAGCATCAGTGTCTTGGGTAGGAAATCTGGCTCATGATAAGGTTATGATTTGTATTAAACAGAGAAAATACCCAGATTTAAATCCCAGATCTCTCATTACAGCATCATTTGAAATTCTAACCTGCATGAAGTAATCCTCTGCCAATAATTTCTGACTAGGATGTGGTCCAAACAAATACTGTGTAGGCTCATGCTTTTGTTGTTCTGAATTTGAAACTGATTTTTGTAGGTTAAGCATTTTATCTTGGTTTTTAAAGAAAATCAACTAGCATTGAATTGTTAATGAAAATTAGAGTGAAAGTTGTTTAAGGAAGTCCTTGGTTCCTGGAGAAGCAATGTGCTTTTTTAATGGAAAAGCTACAGATTCTAAGGATAGCCTGAACACAAAGCTTACCAGAAGGAATATATATATGGACTTGCTCAACTTGGAGGTGATGGTACCGGTTTCTGACAGTACCGTCACCAGCCACATGCACTTGCTGGTGGAAGGACCCCACAGAAGCAGAGAAAGAAGTGGGTAGCAGAAGGCCACTGTCAGCATGACTCCATGGGCCACCACAGTCTGTGGCTGCAGGAAGACTTGGGAAAAATAATGGAAGTGTTTTCACAAAAACTAGAGTTCCTGTGAAATCAGGACTTAAGAACTCTTACTAAAGACTCTTCCTATTCAAGAATCTCTGAAAATTATTATACAGGTCTTATTACAAAGCAGAGGTTGGTAGTGAAGGGCAGTCGGTGCTGTGGTGATGGGAGAGATCTTGGTATGAAGACCAGGGAGCAGAAATGCAAACAGCAGAAAATTGGTAGGGAGTTGGCCACATTTAATGTAAAGACACCATTGTTGCTTCTTTCTTCTTTTGCTTTTTCTTTTTAATGCCTGGAAATCTCGGAAATTTCTTGGGTTCTGTTTTAAGAGGTCATTGATGGAAAGATTGCTAAAGTGCCTGCAAACTATCTTGAGTATCGGCAGGGAGACATAAAGTTGTGAAGTTCGTTAAAATCACTGTGTCTGCTTATATAGCCCTGAAAGCCACAGTTTTGCTTAAAATCAGAGATGAATACCAAGTCTCTTTTGGCGTCTGTTTTGGAATAAAGCATATGTGTCTGAATTTAAAATAAAGAGAATTTATTTCTGAAAAAATACGTGTTTTCTGAATTTACTTTATAGCTGAGCAGCAAAAATAAAAAAAAGGAGACAAGGTCACCATGAAGCAGTGCAAGGAGAGGTTTGTGCCTCAAACAAAGCAAAACTTGATCCACTCACAATGAAAGATACATAAATCAACCAAAAACTAGTATAAAGTAATACCTTTAATAAATTAACACCTTTAATACCTATAGGGAAGTCAGCTTTGATGCAAAGCAGAGCTCACCGCAATCATTTCTGGAATAGTGTTCATTCCTGAAAACTAAAGGCTTCTTAATCCCCAGTGAATAAAAGTTAAAGTGCAGATAGCCTATCCGTGGTAGATACGGGGCACTGCTGGACACAGACCTTTCTGAGGATGATGCCTCCCCAGGCTTCTGGGGCTCTCCAGCTCATCTGAGCTCCAGGCGTGTGATAGCGCAGCAGCACTGGAGCGATTCCTAAGGGAATTCACAGGAAAGTTTGTGTGATGAGGGGCACCAGGAACCAGCGCTCCCCAGACTGGTTTAAATCTGCGTTAAATAGCAAACAGTCCTTGTCCAGCCTGGTGTGACAGCCTACTGAAGGATAAAAAAATCTCTAAGACAGGGATGAAGTATCACGACAAGGCAGGTCCGTACACAGGTGTACAATGGGCAGAGCTGTTTGGGATGCAAAAGGGCTCCAGGCAAGGTGGCTGGACCAGCTCTCCAGTGTCCTAGGGCTTGAGACACTGTGTAACCACTGATCTCACCCATCCCCTGTAATGCTCCAGACATTATCTACATTCAAATAAATAACCTTTAGCTATGGCCATGTTGCCTAGCATGATGTCTTATAGGAGCATTTGGCTGTAACAATTGAAAATAATAAGACTGTTTTGCTATAGCAAAGTCAAACCCTGCCCGCCATGTCCTCCTAGGACACGTTCTGCCAGCAGTTGTAGAGGCTTTAGGGTTTTTAACAATGTTTTTGACAAATACATTAGAAACTGAAGAAAAGTAACATACCACACTGTCAAGCTAGAGATCACTTACCAGTTGCTGTATCGTAAAATAGGATGCAGAAAAACATCTATGGCACACAATACTCAACACTGATCTTTGTTTGAGGGAAAGTAAGTATAAACAGGCACAGCTCCAAGTTGCTGGCCCTAGCACACTCTTGATCAGGTCTGGCTACAACCAGGTTGCAAAGCCTCAGTAAAGGCTGGCTTATCAAGAGACTGCTCTGATTCAAAACTATTCACTTGTGTTTTCACAGAATCACAGAATTGTTAAGGCTGGAAAAGACCTCTGAGATCATCAAGTCCAGCCTATGTCCAAACACCACGACATCAGCTAGACCAGGGCACTAAGTGCCACATCCAACCTCTCCTTAAACACCTCCAGGGACAGTGACTCCACCCCTTCCCTGGGCAGTGCATTCCAGTGCCTGAGCACCCTCTCCATGGGGAAGTGCTTCCTGAGATCCAACCTAAACCTCCCTAGATGCAGTTTCAGGCCATGCCCTCTCCTGTCACCAGTTGCCCAAGAGAAGAGCCCAACCCCCATGTGACTACAATCTCCCTTCAGGCAGTTGTAGAGAGTGATAAGGTCCCCCCTGAGTCTCCTGTTCTCCAGGCTAAACACCCCCAGCTCCCTCAGCCTCTCCTCATAGGACTTTCCCTCCAGTCCCTTCCCCAGCCTCGTTGCTCTCCTCTGGACCCGCTCCAGCCCCTCAATGTCTTTCTTGCAGTGAGGGGCCCAGACCTGCACACAGGGCTCGAGGGGAGGCCTCACCAGTGCTGAGCACAGGGGCAGAATCACATCCCTGCTCCTGCTGGCCACGCTGTTCCTGACACAAGCCAGGATGCCATTGGTCTTCTGGGCCACCTGGGCACACTGCTGGCTCTTGTTCAACTGATTGTCAACCAGTACGCCAGGCCACTCTCCAGCCACTCTTCCCCCATTCTGTAGCACTGCAGGGGGTTATTGTGGCCAGCCATTCTCCTATAGAAACCTTAATGTTTTTCTTTCCAGGAGTCCTAATCCAACCCAAGAGAGGAGTGGAGTATGGCCAACACTTACTGGCCCAGCAAAATGAATGGTTTCCAACCCAGCCTTGGAGATCTTCTTTTTCCTATAGATGCATAGTCATATTTTCTGACTATGTAGAACAAGATGAAATTTGTAATCATCTTTCTTACCATCAGTAGAGTTGTGATTTTATGCTTCTCACAATGGCCTTGTTTGATGTGTTTGGCCATGACTTGTCTAGTCACACCTCAAATTAATATTGTAGCTTCACCATGAAGTCTTTCATCCAGGGGTTAAGTATGCCTTAAATCATACCAAGGCAAATGGCAGCAGAGTGTAAGACCTTAAAATTAGCAGAGAGATGCCAACAGTGAGAAGGCAGTGTCTGACCTTCTGTGTCAACCTTCTTTTGCCACCACAGGTAACAAAAATGCAGTAAGTGTAAAACACACTTTTGTACGCAACCATGATTGTTTACAGTACAGTTTATTAGGAAGTCAAGTTTAGAAACAAAGTCATTTCTGTGCAGAAAGGTGTCTCACACACTACACCATGCAGCGGAGGATCTGACAGGAAGATGTTGCTTTGGAATTTCCTGGCACAGGAGCACAGTTTGGGCAGTTTGCTGCTCCTCAGCATCATGGAAGGAGAAAGACAAGTTTCCGGTACATTTAAGTGGCTGACTTTTAAACCAAAATATGCTTCCTTCTGTACATGTGCTTGGAGACAGATAATATTTGAGTTGAAGCATAGCATCAGGTTTAGGAGGGGAAGCACACGGCTAAGCTGCAGGAACCTTATCTCAGCAGAAAATGCAAGCTGTAATGGTGTAATGGCTATAATGGTGTAGCCACAGACAACTATTGTTAACGACTGGCCCACAAACCAGCTCTTCCCGAAGGCACGTAGCCGATCCAGAAGCCCCCAGAGGAAAGGCTTAATCCCAGTATAAATTCAGTTGCCTGTAATTTAGTTTTCTGCTATTCTAAAGAAGTGGAACATCAAACCCCCTCAGTGAGTCAAAGGAGAGGAAAAAAATATTAAAAAATAGAGGTTTTCTTTGAATGCTTTCGGCGCACGAAACAAATCCCGCTTTTCCGTAAGCATTATAAATAGAAATGCTTAACTTGAAAACAGACTGGATTAGAGCCAAGAGATGGAATCCAGGAAGTTAAACAGACTTGGAGGTTTCCAGCTCGAAAAGCTTGCCAGCATCTTTACAGGGCAAACTGGGGATTCCATGTCAATGGACTAGTACTGTGGCCAGCATGACCGATCATTTTCTTGAATCCAGGACAAACGTGTAAGGGAAATCTTTTCAGTATGAAGTGGTCACCCACGGCAGTCCTCTGGCAAGCACGGCAACACCGCAGAGGTTTTGCAGCTGGCCACATGTCACAGTTCACAGAAGGGCAAACATCTGAAGCACCGCGTCTAACTTCTGCCCCCGCTGCAGCTAAACTGATTAAATCGGAGCTGTGCTGAACAATCCCTCCTGCCTCCCACTCAGGCTGCCGGAGCGCATACGTCGTTTTCTCACACATGGTCGCAACGACTTTTAAATACTTGCACAGGGGTGAGAAACCATCGCAGCCACTTCTAAACGATATTATGGCTTCCAGCCCCTTTTGCATATTAGGGGGTGCAAGACACAAAAGGACATCAGCACAAGCAGAACAGCAGTCTGCTCAGCACCCACCACCGCTCCGATGGCCCAGGCAAAGCAGATTCTGCCAGCCAGAAAGGTATTTCTGCTTTCCATTGACTACTATGTTGGGTACAAACACTTAAACGCTCAGACTCTTTTCCTCTTATGAGGTTGAAAAACTTAAGTTCCTTTTAAGATTGAAGAAAATCATAAACTGGCTTACACTGTACACAGAAGGAAAAAAAAAAATTATGTTCTTGTCCAAAATTTATGAGACTAGCTATTTCAGGGTATATTTTTGGAAATCGAGTCCATTAACTTTCAATAGACCTTGTTTTGTCACAAAGCTAAAGCAAGTCTGAAAATTGTGACTCCATGTGCCTAATAAATTTACAGTGAAAAGACTAATTTTTAAAGTCTCCACCGTCTCTGAGGAATAAAAGTACAGGTCTTGTCTCAAAATAATACCTGAGAATTGCAGTTTTCTTGCTACACCATCCCACGAGACAGCCCACACTGAGAATTGAAACAGTTACTCCCAGGTGCTGAGCAGCCTGCAAACTACTTTAATCAAGAGAAAGAAAATGCCATTGTAAATTTTGTGAAAAGAAACATGATGTTCTGAAATTGAGACATAAAAAAATTCGTTATCTTATACTAGCAGAAAACCTCAGAAATACCTGCTGGAGGGCTGCTGTTGAAGCAGCTGCAGTAGCGTTGGAGACAGATAGCAGCAGTGAATTCCCATCCCTGTTTTCTTCCTCAAAGCTGCCCAGAAAAAAAGGGCCCATAAATATATATACACATGAACAGGCAGCAATTAAGGGCTAAGATCCCAGGACATGGGAACCCAGAGACTAAGGGAATAAGACAATTATCCACATTTCATAGGAGGGGTGGTGTTTTAGGTCAATTAAATAAACTAAGCACTTTTAGGCAGTGAAAGTGGAAATCTCCAGATCAACAGTAGTGATGGAAAATGGAGTATAGGTGAAGCTCAAGGAAGATAAAGTTGAGGGTCAGCATGAGCTGACATTAATAGCTCAACAGGGCAATAAATGGCTAGAGAGTATCAGGGAATGGAGTTTACATGTAAATAATATGGAGTATGTAAATAATGGAGTTTACAGTAAATAACAACAAAATATATCTATTGTGTGGGGTTTTCCACTTTAACCTTTCTCCTGTTACTGTACAGGACTTGGAGATTTGGTACATTACTGATACTAATGCATACACAAAATTAGAGAAAAAATAATTGTAACCTGAAGGCAATAACAGGAATTTAATAACAACTAATGTGACCGTTGTTAGATATTATTAGAAGTAATTGTGAAAGTATTTGTATATGTGTACCCATTTAGAAACCATTGCTGTGTAGAGTGCAGTGCCAGCATCTCATGGATACGGATGTGTGTATGAGTGAGCCACCACGAGGCAGTTACAGGGGCCCCTGAAATACTCAACGGCAGTGCCCCAAAAGCCCCAAAACAGCACACACAACAACCAATTACTGCTGCAGACTAGTGCAACAGCCTCATGAAGCCCCTAAAACTAGGAGCAGAGAGGGAGCTGTCTTTAGGGAGTATATATGATTACAACCAGAGCAACCCATTGGTTGCTTCAGAATCAAGTGTGCACAATTGATTGCTATGGTATTCTCTAGCATTTTAAGTATCACCTTTAAGGGGGAATTAATTTTTAATGCCTGTGTTTGATCTAATATCCCACCTTTGAGTCGTGGCTGCAACTAGGATGCAGCAAACCACAGTGAAATGGTTACAAAGAGAAATGGAGAGTCAGCAACAAGTTCAAATACAACTTTTTCATTTACACGTCTTGTGTAAGGAGGAGGAGAGAGATATGGGAATATTAAACACAAGAATTGAGGGAGGGGATAAGTAAGCAACTTGTAACTATTTTCATGAATTCCAGAAGTTGTTTAGTTGTCTGCTTGGCTTTCCACATATCAAGTGACTCTGTAAAATAGGTGGATTCTGGCCTTAAAAATGTCATTCACTGAAAACAGTGTGTTACAGATGGAAAAACATTATTGCAACATATCTGGCATCCAGAGAGGGAGGCTGTGGCAATCAGCTCTGAGGGAGCACTGGGGAAGTCTGTCTCTAGAAGGCTTCTCTTAGTATGAACATTAGTAATTTGTGTTCCTCAGAGGATACTGCTCGGTTTACTACATTGCAGAAATTTGGAAGGAAAGAAATTGACACGTTGAGAAAGGTCACACAGTTGAGAACATAAAGTAACAACCAGTTCAGCTGAATGAAAAGCCACAAGCTGCTGGGTACCTCCCCCTTGCCCTCCTCCCCCCCACCTCCCCTCCAACCTGTTCTGGTCATCATCAGAGAAAAGAAAGGACAAATGCTAAACAAGGAACAGGCCAGGTAGACAACATGGCAGCCGCTAGAAGGAGTTAAATCTAAACCTGGCTGATGTCTACAGTAATGTAAATGCAATACCCTCTCACTCCATGGGTCCACAGGTACTGCCAGGAGCTTTCTACAGTTTGGGCTTCCCACACAGTCACAGCCTCCTTCAGACATCCACCTGCTACAGCGTGAGGTCCTGCATGGGCTGCAGGTGGACATTTGCTCCACCGTTAACCTTCATGGGCTGCAGGGAGACAGCCTGCCTTGCCACGGTCTCCACTATGGGCTGCAGGGTAATCTCTGCTCTGGTGCCTGGAGGCCCTTCTCCCCCTGATTCTTCACTGACATTGGTGTCTGCAGGGTGTTTTCTCTCACGTATTCTCACTCCTCTCTCACACTGCAATTGCAATTGCACAGGAGCTTTTTTCCCCCCTTCTGAAATATGGTATTCCAGAGGTGTTACCACCATCACTGATGGGCTCAGCCTTGCCCAGTGTAGGGTCCATCTTGGAGCTGGCTGGCATTGGCTCTGTTGGACTTAGGAGAAGTTTCTAGCAGCTTCTCACAAAAGCCACACCTGTAGCAATCACCATCACCACCAAAACCTCGTCATGCCAACACAATACAACCTGCTTTTCTGCTGCTGTCTTCCTGCCCTGTCTACAGACCATGAGTCTGTCTCCGCTCACTGTTTCACTTCTCCTTGCTGAGGTTACTGATGCTGCAGCTTCCCATTCACTAAGAAATCTGCAGGAATATTTTTCTCATCTGACTTTCAGTCTGCTCGCCTCGGGCTAAACCAGGCTGAACACATGGTGAGAGCAAGAAAGAGGGAAAGAAAGGAAATGTAAAGCAGAGAAAGATGTTCCATTTACATACAAAGAAGAGTTGTTTAGGAAACTCATCCAGTGCTTTCCCCTTCCAGCTACCCTACTGATACTTTGGCTACCACAATGTAGAAGAGTAAAACGTTGCATCTGTGGGGAAGCACTTCCAGTCTGTAGACACAGAAGCAGACAAAGGAAAGCTGAAGCATTTGTTGTTCTAACACATCCTTCCAGTCCCATAAATGTATCTGGCACCTGACAGACCCATACGAAACAACTGGATAGATCTTCCTTTGAGAGAAATTGCTTTGCACTACTCTAAAAGTGCCCCAGACAGAAAGGTATCCTAACAAGCTTAGACAGGATTTCCAGATTTCCAAATGTTTCTGATTCTCGGGACTGATTTCAGGCCACTCCTCTTCATTACCTAGTTTTAGAGCTGTGACTGTTTCTGCCCATTGCCTGCACAGTGAGCCAGAGCCCAAAATCCCCAAGTAGTAAGTGTTATGAATCATGCAACTCTCTCATAAACTTGAAGGACATAGTAGAAACAACAACGAACTTAGGACATTGTCTGGCCCACACCCTGGTTGGAAAAGACGTGATAGCAAATATTTCCCCATATGAGGCTGGAATTGGGATAAGTTTTGAAAATTAGAGCTGCCTTCAATGTGGCACTAATAAAGTCCAGGGGGAAGAGCTGAGCAGAGCAGCCCAGATCAAGGAGGGCAGGGTGAGCATTATGCAAGTATCCAGAATTTCAGCTACAAGGAGAGACTGGCCTAACACTCTTGTCCTAATGATTTCAATTCACAGTGCTAGGATCAGAAATCATCGCAGCTGGACACAAAACACAAAGGGAATGTAAGGGTTATAAGCATAAGAACATCAACTGTTTGGGAGAATTACTGAAAGAATCCAGAGAATTCTGTATTTTTCTCTCTTTTCTTTTGAAGAGTTCTGTCACTTAATTAGAAATTAGAAGTGCCTCTTACATGGAAACTAGAGGAAACCTAACAGATGACACTGAGGATAGGACTTCAGTGACAGGGAAGTACTTTTTAAAAAAGAAAGAAAGCACGCAGAGGAAAAATAAGAGGAGAAAAAATGGTTTTGCGTAGACTAGGCAAGAAGAAAGAAAGAAAAGAATGGTGGAGGCTGTGTATGTGGAACAGGGTGGATGGCATACAGCTTCCTTCTTCGGGCTAACATCTTCATTTAGTTTTTCAGAAGAAAATGAAACAAACCCCCCTTTTTCACAACTAAGTAAGAACCAAAGGATTTTAAATGTATGAAGTAACAGCAGACAGTTGATGTCTCCTCCAGAAAGGATGAGCCCAGCATCACTGGCTTCATGCAGCCCTACTGCTCTCTTTTCTCACTTTCCTAGCACAGCAACAGGGGCTTGCTCTCTCTTCAAGTCCTCATGAGCCAGCTGGTCAATGCAGCAGAAAAATAAACTGTGCTTCCCTTCCCTGCAAGCCAGATAGCCACAAGGCCTTCTTGGAAGTTTACACTTCTCAGACGTCATTTACTGTAAAGGGGAAAAAAGCACAGATGCTGTCAGAGCCTCATAACCAAGAGCTGGCTGCTCACAGTGTCTCTGATGCAGTGGACATTTTCAAGATGTGCACTTTACACTTTGGTGTGTAAGACAGTGATTTCTATGTATGTGACCTAAAAAACTGCCATTGTTGGAAAAGGGTAACATTTCCCACATACATTTGGCTCAGTCATGCAGACACCAGACATTTTGTGTTCCTGGTAATGTTCCTTGCTGAAAAACCCAAGGAAAAATAAAGAGCATGTGACATATGATTAGAACAATGTCTGACCTGAACAATTTAAAAGAAATTCCATGGAACGTGCTCTGCACAACTGCCCAAGCCAATGGTCTTTAGCTCCAAAAGGTAAATTTAGCTCCTCTCCTAAATCCATTCTGGAGCAATGCCACCTGAAAGGTCAGTTTGCTGAATGTTTCAATGTGCATGATGTAATTCAAGGGAATGAGAGCTACAAAAAATATTAATCTCGGTGGGACCTTTCCAATAAAATAGAAGACAGGAACCAACAAACTGGGAGCAGAGAAGGAGGGAGAGTTTTCAGGGACAGAAGCACCAAGAGAGTGCAAATTGTATGAAGGTACGCTGCTGAGTCAACCATTTAAAACAACTTCTTGGTTGATGGCAACAAGAGGTAGCTTGGGGACATCATTTTTTACGTCCTAAAGAAGATGTCTAAAACAAGTCAGATGAATTCTACCATGAAAGTATTTTCTCTGTGGTTATAAAGAGACTCTAACATGAATAGATCTGAGGTAGTTATTGGCCAAGCACAGAACAAAAGTGCATGACATGTTCAGAGGTTAGATGGATCCCACCCAGAATTTCTGCTCCAGACTGACATTGTTTTATTGCCTGATTGTTTTGTTCCTGCTGTCATCAGCAACATATTCACCGGCAGGCAGCAAGGCTAGCAAACCACTGAGAGAAGCTCAACCTTAGCAAGGAAGTTTATAATCATTGCTAAAGAGGTGAAGGGCACAGGAAGATCAAAGAGGAGACATAATCTTGCCTGTGCAAGCCGCATTTTTAACTTAATCGTACAAAACAGTACTGGAAGGGACCTTGACAGGTCACCTGGTCCACCCCTTGCTCTAAGGCAAGATCCATCAGACTTTCTAGACCCAAACTCTTCTTGTCAAATATATGACCAACTTATACTTAAAAAGCCTCCAGGGACAGAGGTACAATTCACTTGTGCTTTATTGACCCTTACTGACACTTTTTTTCTATTCAGCCTGTATTTCTTTTACTGCAATTTACATGCTGTTCTCAGAGGATGTGGATAAGAGATTATTATCTTTTCAGCAGCTTTTACACAGCTGAATGCTGTTATCACATCTTCCTCCAATCTTCTCATCTTTAGGCTAATTTTTTTCAGTCTTTCCATATACATGATGCTTGCTAAACCTGGAGTCATTCTCATTTCAAAATTTAGTAAGTGGCAATGCTGAAATTAATCTAGAATGGACAGATCTTGCCTCTCTTAGATATCTCTAAATCATCCTATAAATTTTGATTTGTTTATTTAGCCTGACAAGCACTCTGTGAGTTACTGGAAAGTAAAATGAGCCTCACTGTACATAAGAGGACATAAGGCACGGGGGGATTTGTGGCTCTTCACTCAGTGTATGTACCTTCATCACAGTCTAACTGCATGCCAGAGGAAGATCCAAGCACAGCCTGCGTCATCCTCAATGAGGCAGAAGCCCAAGTACACATGCTATAGCGGGGCCACAGTGTGCTTTGCCCAGGAATTCAGTTATGCCATGCAGCAGGGTGCAGTTTCTCTACAATATGGTTAGATACAACCACAGACTATGGGTCAGGATTTCAAGAGCTGTTCAGGCATTATGCTGCTCAGAATTGTAAGGACTAATTCCATTTAACTTAGTCGGATTCATAATACACTGAGATACCGATGATTTTAGAAATTTCTGTAGAATTCTCCTCCCAACCACATCTGGTCTGACAGGGGGAGGCTGTACTTCTTCTTGTGCTCATTCGTGTCACAACCCCAACATTTTACAACTCTATTATCAATGCAGTATAGCATAATACCTTTCAAATAGGTGTTTAGAGACATATCTGCTAATGATTAATCTCATGTTTGCATGACTGAAACTGGAGCACTTACTTTATTTAGGCATGTCATTACTGGTAAAAAAAGCAAGGCTTCATTCCAGGCTCTGGCATTGCTCTCAGAGTTTGTAGCAATGGCTTGTGGATGGCTATTCATTACGCTGAGGCTGTCAACAGATATCACCGGGAAACACAACAGGAGCGAAGGGATGAAGGGAAATGTATAGTTTCTAGTTTCATCTGGTTTCCACAACTTTATTAATCTTGATAGAACCGCAAGAAATTGCACTGTAAACCACAAAGAGCCATATTTAAAACCAACCTCAGAAAGCATAGCTTATACATTTTAAAGCCAGGGAGCGGAGCGCTTAGAGCCCACTGGTTGATTCAGTAACATCGGTAAAGAAGCTATTAAAATGAAGAATAAACTTTGTGGAATGTAAACTTCAGGTAGTTGGACATCATCCTGATCTATCCCATGTAAATATTTTTATTTTCATTTCAGTAGTCTGAAGATGGCAAAACATGCTCAGCTTTCAGAACCCAACAAACATTTGCAATTCTTTGCTTCATACTTTTTTCCTGGTTGTAGTGACTAAGAAAGCAAAGAGAATGGTTCCAAAGGATCATTTATTTTATCCTCTTTTATATTACTTTCCTAGGTATCTTCAGGTGAGTGGGCGCGAAAAAAAAAAAAGTCAGGATGATTGGCGTGAATGGTCGCGGCTTTACACGTTTTTGTTTCAAATGGGAAACACGTAAGTAGCGACACCGTACTTAAAAGAGCAGATGGACAAATTGGCTTTTTGTTTCTTTGCCGGCTTGAGTGAACTTTTGGACGGGAGGTCCTATCGCTCCCATAGGGTATGGTGACAGCACTATGCAGCTGAATCCTGACGGCACCACGCAGACGAATCCTCGTCATCCTGCATGCTTTAACTTCCACAGCCCCTAACCGTAACACCGCTGCCACACGTTCTGAAATCGCCGACGCTCCGGCGTTGGGGCCAACACATTCCCCGCCGAGAAAAGAGTCACACAGACCCAGAGCCCTCCCGCTACAAGGGAGAATTGGGCTATTTCCGCGAAGTACGAGCCGGGGAGGAGCGGGCGGGAGAGAAAAAAAAAAAAGGCAAAAAAAAAAAAAAAAAAAAAAGCCGTGCGGGCGCCAGGAATAAATAAATACCCGAGCACAGAGTGAACCACAGGAGCGCTGCGGGCCGGGCCGTGCCGGGAAGCTGCGCAGCCCGGGACGGGCTCCCCCACTGCCCCGATCCCGGCCCTGCGCTCCCCTGGCGGGTTCAGCGGTTCGGCCGGCGCCACGGTGTGAGGGGCCGAGGGAGGAGGAGGAGGAGGAGAAGAACCGGGGAGAGGTAAGGGAGGGGGGCGGGGGGCGGGGAGGCGGAGCGGGAGCGGGGGGGAGTCACTTTCTTCCTGAGTTCAAAAACGCCCCCCCCCCCTCCCGCTGGCCCCCCCTTTCCAGCTCCGTCTCCCGGGGAGAAAGTTTCTGGCTGCCGAGCGGCGGCTCCGCGCCCAGCCGCGCCAGGCAGGGGCCGCCGGCGGTGAGTGCCCGTGCGGTGCGGTGCAGCGCAGCGCTCCCCTCCCTCCCCTCCCTCCCCTCCATCCCGTCCCTTCCGCGCTCCGCCAGCCGCCCCTCCTGCCCGCGGCAGGCCTCGGAGCGGCGGGGCGGAGCCCTGGGAGCCGTGATTACCGGCCGATTCGGAATGGGGGAGGTCGGACCCAGCGCCCCCCCTTTCCCCTCCCGCCACATGTGCCCCAAGGCTGTGGGCGGTGGCGGCGGCGTTACCGGGCACCAGGTGCCGGCGGGGGCTCTGCCGGGGGCGGGGGGTGCTGTCAGGGCACCCGCATCCGCCCGGAGGTGCTGGGCGGGTCGCAGGATGGGCCCCGCGGGTCCGAGGGAGGTGCCTGGGGGGAGACACACGGCCTATTTTTTTTTTTTTTTTTTTTTTTTCCGTTTAAAGCTTATTAGCGCCACTCAACAGCTTTTCTGCTCTTCCGCAGCGGCGTTACCGCGGGAGTCTCCGAGCCTTTTGCTGACGAGTTAAAGCCTCCCCAACATGCGTGTGTGAAAGGTAAGTAAGAGGTAGCATCCTCCTCTTGCACCCAGGGAAGCCCAGAGACAGGAAAAGAGCGATTTGTCCCATGCAACTTCCTGCCGCTGTTCCTTTTTTCTTCTTCTTTTTTTCTTTTGGTTGGAAAAATCCTGAGTAACCTGGGACCGCAGTGGGTAGCTCCCAAAGCTCAGTCTCATCAGCCCCGGGACGGGGAGTTGCAGTTCCTTTAGCGAGCATTGCATGAAAGCGATGCATCAGCACTTGGTGCATCTCATGGCAAAGCTTAAAGTTCGGTTTGGTATGAATGGAAGTAGCCATTCTCGCTGCTCTTCTGTCATTCCCTCTTGAAGCAATATAAAGCTGTAGTAGTTTCCTGCATTTTCAAGCTGGACTGGTTACTTCTTTGGGCGCAAGCAATGGCAATATAAGGAGTAGATACAGTTGTGAATGAACTACAGGAAATATTGCTCAACTGTTTGGAGATTTTTGGTCATCCTGAGAAGATCAATTGCAATTTAAATAACACTAAAGTTTTAATGTAGTCTAAACAAAGACAAAGAAAATCTCGGCTAAATATTGCCAAATTACGTTTATCATGCCAACAATTACTGTAACTCATTGCAGTATTTCAAAAAAGAAACAATTCAGCTGAAGGGCAGCAGTGGGAATCAATAATTCAGATGCTGTTTATTACTCTGAAAGACTCTTGCTGGGTAGCCTCTGGCAAGTCACTCCACCTCTCATGGCTTTGTTTCCTTCCTCATAAAACAGATAAATGTGCTTGCTTGCTTCACAGGGGCGTTGAGAAGTTTAATTAATTAATTTGTTTCATAACTACTTGGAGATCCTTGAGTGCATTTCTCTACAGAAGTGCTAAATATTACTTCAACTATGTGTTCTTTTATTGTGTGTCATTGCTTATATGTGTTTCTTCAGTGACCTAAATTAGCTAAGTTTGTAGCGGAAGTCAACAAAGTAGCAGTTCTGTACGGGAATTTTCCTGATTATCTGTAAAATTCAGTAGGAAGCAAAACCAAAATACACCAATCGCAGCATATTTTACTGGGACAGAACTACTGTTACTTTAACAAATTGTCATTTTCTTCTCTTGTTACTGAAAATAAGAGCTCACTTTTGTTGGTTTGTTTGAAGCATTGTGACACTTTGCGTAATTTTGAATTGCCATGAAAAAAAAGCTGAATGCTATTATTTAATACAAGAGGAAGAGATGAGAATAGTTTGCAAATATATCTGTGTTCTCTACTGTAGAGGCTGACCTCAGAAGACACTTGGTGCTGGTTTTCCACTGCGTATTGATATACAATCTCTTCTAAAAACTGTTCTTCGGTCATGGAGACTGTGGGTTGCAAAGGAGGAAATACATGAACTGAACAAATTCATTGCCTATGGTGAAAGTAGATAGATTTTGGTTGCCTAAGTAAGCTCAGTTTTTCTTACGGTATATTTATTCTAACAAGATTCTTAGTAAATGTCCAACACCACAATAAAGAGGAAAATATGTTTACCTGGCTAAATGTTAGGTGCGATTTTCATAGGTTGCATACAGTTATAAGTAAAAAGGAATAGCTGATAGCTAGTTTTAGAGTGTCATCTCCAGTTTGGTAAAGGCTCATGCCTATAGAAGCACTGTGCTCTTGAGGTTTGTGCATACCATTTCTATTCCCTGAGTACAATTACGGCAAGCACATAAGCTTTTTCAAAACTGGCTTCAAATAAAGCCTAGATCAGTGGTGGTGGAAAGTCATTCCCATCATCAGACAGCTGTTGAGTTGTGAGTGAACATACATAGTGAGTTTATATGCTGCTGGAGAAACAATCACATCCATCAGTACCCAGCAGTCTGAGCATTGAGAACTGGGGTTAAATGAGGCTGTAAATGAGTCCGTAAAACTGAAGTGTTCCTTCTCAGAAATTATTGTGTTTAGCTAAAACTGAGTCACATTCGTAGGCATATGTGTGGAAACTTGCACATCTGGCACCCACAACATACTCTAGCAATGAGCAGAAAGAAATTTAGTTACTACTGTTGTTAATGGACACTTTGAAAAAAATGAAGCCATGTTTCTCTGTTTTGTTTTGTTTTTTCCTAAAGGGAGTAAAAAAATAAAGAAACAACTTTCCGTAACCATTGTTTCCTGGTTTACACTTGGAAATCCAAGTGTCTGGTGAGTGGAAGAGAATATGACTTTTGCTTAGCAAGTTGTATTTAACTGGTAAATATATCTCGGTAGCAATTTTGTCCTACCTGCTTACACCTTCTTTGCTGTCTCCATTCAGCTGAGGTAAAGAGCTTGTTTACAGTAGTGTAGTCTCCTAGAGCTGTTAAACCATAGTGCCGCTTTGTGTTAAGACCTTAGCCGCGTATTTATTGCAAGTAGACTCAATATTTGGTGGAAAACCCTTTCTTTGAGCTACTTTTCTGTTTAGATGGATAATGTCTGTCGGCTCAGCTGGGACACGGTGAGGTGTGACAGAGCTGCATTAGCAAAAACCTCAAACCCTTGAGTGTTGCCCTTTGGCTGGACTCGGTTATCCGCTCAGGATGGAAGCAGAGCAGAGGAGGGGATTAAAGCCTTCTAGGAAAAAGGAAATTTCTCTGATGTCACCAGAGAACTTTCTAATAAATGTTCTAAAAGTTTAGCAGAAATGAAGTGTTGGTCACAGAGAGCTGACCAGAGGAGTCTGATCATTTTGGGAATCACGTGAAGGACAAAGTGCTGGAAATAGCTGCTCACATCGGGTGCTGACATCATGCTTTCAACCGCTCTTGGGACATGGTCAGGTGTGAGAGTCCAGGTACAGTGTGGCCACCATGTACACGGTCTGAAATTACATTTGTTTGGTCTTTCCTTCTGATTTTGCCCTTGCTTGGACTCACAGTAGGAGTCAGCAATAAGGTTGTTGAGAGCAGGAGATGGATTGTAGGGATCCTACTCCCGTGACTCAGACAGTCTTTGTATCCCAGTTCCAGATAAATATAATTTCAACATGAGTGGTTTGTATTTTATGTTTGTTTGGGTTTTTTTAGTTATCAGAAGTATCAAAAATGCTGAATATTTAATATAAACCTGGCATGCTCTCTTAAGTCTTCAAATCAAATGTCTGCCTAGAGTTGTTATTTTTCAAAAGTTGTTAGAAAGAGTGTCTGTGGATATCACATCATTTTAAAGGCTTTTAATCAGATCCTTGCAACCATGGTGCGTTACATTTCTTGCCAAAACAAGCTGTCAGGTTTCGGTTCTGCTGCGAAAGTCGTTCCTGTACAACTGAAGGTCAGAAATGAGATTATATGATTCTAAATTTCAAACTTAATCTGTAATTTAATGGTTATGTTATACCTACGCACAGAAATTGCTCACACCAACTGTGAGTACTTGAATTTTGCAGGAGTGATGCAGCCTTTTAGCTCCATCTGCAGTTGAGGCTTCTGTCCATGAAAATGTGTCACTTTTTTTAATCAGAGGTATTCTGCTTTTCTAAAGGGTATTCTGGGCAGCAGTGAGTTCCCAAGGGAGCTACAAGATAATACATTTTATTGTCTCTCCAAGTTTGTACCTTGAAAAAATGAGCTGCATCTGAGTGTATGTATATATTATATCTATGGGGAGAGAGAAAGAGGAACTATATGCTAATATCCATATATATGTAGAAACCGTAGCTAATGAGATAATAGATGAAAGCAGCAGAGGTAACAACAGAATTGTAGCAATCATATTGAACAGCTGCAGAGAGATGTAACCACCAAGGTGAGGTGGTGCAATTTAGGTCTACAAACACAGAAACGTTTATCATGTAGCCAACTAAAGACTAGTTCTTTTTTGTGAATATACATTTGGGGTCTGTGTACACACATCATGAGATTATATGTAGATAATATAAAAGCCAGGATCAATTTAAATTGCTTAGATCGCAGTCTTTTTAGGTTCATTGACTAGCATAGGTGCCTTTGGACTTTGCCGGTGCTCTTATATGCTGTCACAGTACCTTAACATAAATAATAAAGAAAATTTTAATACAGTTTTGTATGCAAGACTGAGTCATAAACAGGATATGGAAACAAAGTTAAATGAGTTTTTATCCCATGGCAACTGAAGGATGTGATGGATTTTAGAATTCCTGTCTATTAATATGATGTCCTGTGGAAATGCTTTACAAATAAGCGTATTGATTTGATATCTTCACCTGTTAAAGCCTGTAGATAGATATACGGAGAGCAAAAACTGTTTTTGTAAAACTCCATTGGAAACACTTCATTAATTTCCAGTATCTTGGAGCCAATTGAATGGAGGACAATTAAAACAATAGGTAGGAAAGATTAAAACTGTTAATTATACATAATAGAGGAGAGCAACGAGCCAGGGGAATTAAAACATTTATAAGTATTTGGAAGAGTATAGGTCAAGGTTAACAAGTATTATTTGCAAAAGAAGACAGAAATTAAAGTCAGAAATGGAAACACTAGTCTCGGTTACCTGAAGCTTCTGGAGCTGTAATTGACCTCCTAAAAAGTGAGGGAAGCTGCCTGGTGTGCAGCACTCTGAATGGGCTCATTTACACACAGGGAGGAACTCTGTTTTGACAGCAGTAAAATTGGCTTTCCCCTTTTGTGTGTATGATTTTTTTTTTTTTTTTTTTTTTTTTTTTTTTTTTTTTTTGGTCTGCCCTTTGCTCCTCCTGGGCATTGCATTCACCCTCTGAAGGTTTTCCAGCTCCTCCTGGGCACCGGGGTTGATCCGCTCTGAGACTGGGCTCTCACTTCCCTCGGGTCCTCTCCTCCATTGCTCGTGTCCTCTGGCGTGCAAAGGAGGAAGGGGGGAAACCCTCAGCAGGATTTTCAGATTCCCCGCACCGAAGGGTCCTCAGCCTCACCAACCCCTGGAACAGGTCTTACCTATGTGGGCTGGGAAGATTCTCTGCTGCTTGGTGCCTGCCAGGTGAGCACCGTTTCACCACCCAGATGGCAAGAGGCACTTTCATCGGGTGTTCTGCAGCGCCTGTTGCTGTTGCAGTCCTAAGCCCCAAAAGTGCCCCAAAAGTGCTGTAACCACGTAATAGATGGGTGAGTGGTTTGACTGGAAACGTAATGGAGCAAACAGACATAGTTAATATATCCTTTTGGCCAGCGTGAAAATTCTCAGACTGTCTTCCCGTGGTGTTAGTGTCTGAAAAGACTTCTGAAAAAAGCAACCAATACTTTTAATTATTGAAATGTAGTTCAGCTCAGGATAAATGTTGGTGCTCTAAAGGAAATCTTTCCATGGTAGCTTGTAGTTTTGTGCCTTTGATGGTAAAAGTGACTGAGCTTTCATTCACTGAACGTGGATTCCTTAACAGGCATGTCAGTACTGGTTGGGAATGATTGCCTTCAGGATTCTGGATATCAAAACGACTTTCATTCTCATTCCATACAGTGAAGTATGGAAAAATAGATCCCAGTAAGAGTTAGGAATAGTAATATTAGTACAACCAAAAAAAATTACTGAGAGAATATTTATATGGTAGGATAAATTATAAAATAGAAGAAAATTCCAAATTCCCGGATTATGGTTTGGGCATGCAGACAATTTAAATCTTGTTTTTGCTTGAGGCAGAGAGAAGGTTGTGCCTTCAGTGTGCACGTGTGTATGCCTTGTTTATTTATATATACAGCAGTAAAGTAGACAAAGTTTTTAAATTAAAGGAATAAACAGGTGAAAATTCCATCACCGTTGCCTTATGCATCCTACTGTAAACTATATAAAAATACTTTGCAGTTGCCGTCCTGTCTGTAGAGTGGTGGAGAATGAATCCAACCCTCCAGTCTCCCAGAATGATGGTCTCGCATGGCCGTGTACTGCTCTCTAAATTGATCTTTTGAATTTTGCACGTAGATCAAAGGACAAACATAAGTTTAAATCTTGACTGCTGACATGAGTCATATATCAGTCATATACTGATAATTCCTATAGGAACGGGCTGTTTCTGGTTGACTTTATGATTTTCATAGCACAGCTGTTATTCAGACGCGTAAGTTGATACAAAGCTTCTTTCAGGGTATTCCAGATCACTTCAGAACAAGTCCAGTGCTAACACCTGGGCACCTGAGCTACACTTTATTGTAGATTTAATTCTGAATTATATTTGGGATTTTGGTATTTCTCATAGTGAAAAAAATGAGAGGAAGAAATGAAGTAATGTCCCCTGGTGGTTAAGGTAGTAAGTATTTTCAAGATGTAAGCAGCGGTTTTTACACCTTTCCAGCATTTTTATTGGAGAGACAGATGGCCACTGTGTTTATCTCACTGACCAAAAGGCGGCTGGAGGAAGGACTCCTGACTGTGCTAATCTCAGGACAGGGCAGTTTCCTGCACTGGTGTCCAGCCCCTCGGCAATACTACTTGCTGATGTGGGAACTGTGCAACTTGGGACTTGGGTCAGAAGACTTACTGTGATTGATACGGTACAAAGATAAGTTTATAATTTTCTTGGTCCCACTCCTTCTGCTGCCTAGTTTTGCTATATCAGATCTATATCTGTGAGCCAATAGGAACCAAATGGCAATATATATGGGAATTAGTCTCTATTAACTCTTTAACCTCTCTGTTTTTATGGACTTATCCTGCATTTGTTAATACTTAAATGTCACTGAATTCAGTTAGAGGACTTAATTACTCTCCCATTTTTAAATGTTTGCAAACTAATCAGATCATTGGTAAAGCTGACCTTTTTGGACAAAATATCTCTCCAACTGATGTGTCATGATTTTAAAACACTGCCATTTTCAACTTATGAATTCAGTTTTATACATGCTGCTCCTCTTGTCAGCAACGAAGGCAATCGCAATGTCTGTGAAAAGATTTGCTAATTATTTGAGGCATTTGGACAAAGTGCCAAGAAAGAGTTCCTTTCCTCCACTGTGATCTAAGCTCACGCTCCTCGAGGCAAGAAGTTATGTTTTGGCAGCTGTCAGCACCTGTACAAAGACATGCACACCCATCCCCTTTTAATGGGACAAGATACCATGCATGTCTCATTGAGGCATTGCCTATTAGTTTCACAGTGCTGGTACAGCAGCAGCTGTTGCTGGTGGTTGACCATTTCTTGGTAAAATATCTATGTCTCTTTTACCTGGTTTAGCATCGGGTGCTTGTTTTTCAGTTTTGTTACTAGTTCTATTGAATCTATTAAGAGAAATGTATTAAGGTGATCTTATCATGTAATTTAAGTCGTGACAGAAGTAGAGTGACACTGTTGTTCAACGTGAAATTGAGCATTACAAAAAAATGAGTGGAAAGTTTGCTTTTGCTTTCAATAATTTGCCAAGAAGTGATGCAAAAAAGCTATAAATCCTTGCTGATTCAGAGGTCATTGTCTAAGGTCGAAGTTTGCAGGCTGAATCTGAAGATTCACTTTTTGTTGGTATAGTGGAGCAGATTTTGCCATTAAATATTTGAAGACGATTCTTACCCAAACACTTGCAAAGGTAATTCAGGTAGCAATAATGAGAATTATAGCCTTTGTAGAAAATAGGAGTTGCCTGAAAGAGGACAAAAAGTTGTAAAAATCTTTAAGGCTTAAGTGATAATTTTGAGTTTTAAATTTGTTAATTTTGTTTTTTTTTCTTATAGGCATAGTGGTTGGATACTTGCACTAAGAGTCAGGGCTTCGGTTGCCTTCTCTGGAGGCAGGAAGGCACTTTGCAGGAGGGTTCAGAGGAAGACCTCCGTATCTGCCACAGAGATGCCAGTAGTTTTCCTGCAGCATCTACTGAGCAATGTGGAAGGAGAAGACAGCACGGGAGTGGGAAATCCAGCTCTCACCAAAAGTGTAACTCCATCCACCTACTTCTGGCTGGAGGTTCCTGTTTCTGGTTGAGTGTTAGCCTTGCCCAGGGTACACAGTCAGGTAGAGGAAGGCCTGTGACCTCAGTGAGTCATGCAGTGAGGTGAAAGGGAGTGCATGATCTTGATGGGTCACACAGGGAGGTGGGTGCCAGCTAATGGTCCTCATGGTGCTTCCCTTTCCTCAGTCCTCTCCGCTGCTCCTCACCCAGCCCTCTGCTCTCACTGCTGGAGCAGCCTTTCTGACCACAAGTGGCAGGAGTTTACAAGCAAATAGTGTATCAGACCAAGTTTATTTGGCAAACTTAGTTGTATAAACCAATGGCCAATTCAGTTGCTGGCATCAATTTTACAATTCTTTTTTTTGCGGCAGTTGATATGGACGTGCTGGAGCGTGTCCAGAGAAGGGCCACGAGGATGATCAGATGGCTGGAGCACCTCTCCTGTGAAGGCAGACTGAGAGAGTTGGGATTGTTCAGCCTGGAGAAAAGATGGCTCTGAGGAGACCTTATTGTGGCCTTCCAGTATCTCAAGGGGGCCTACAAGAAAGCTGCTGAGGGGCTTTTTAGGATATCAGGCAGTAATAGGACTAGGGGAAATGGATTGAAGCTGGAGATGGATCAGTTCAGATTGGACATTAGGAAAAAGTTCTTCCCCGTGAGGGTGATGAGACCCTGACACAGGTTGCCCAGAGAGGTGGTGGAAGCCCCATCCCTGGAAGATTTTAAGGCCAGGCTGGATGGGGCTCTGAGCAGCCTGATCTAGTGAGGGATGTCCCTCCCCATGGCAGGGGGGGTTGGAACTAGATGATCTTTAAGGTCCCTTCCAACCCTGGCAATTCTATGATTCTGCGATCTACTCACTGATGCAGATGGGCAGAACAGCAATAGTTAATATTTAGTCTGTTGTGTTTCTTCTAGATTCATTTTTATTCTTCGCTGTTTGTTTCTGCTAGCAATGGAGTGGAAATCATGGCAAATGCTTTTTCACGATAGGTCTAGGTGACAGCCTTTTCAAAGCACATTGTATATTGTCATTTTCCTACATGGGCAAGCATCCTTCACTCTCCTTTCCAAACTGAATAAACCCCCCTCAATTTCAGTAACGTTTTTCTTGGAACATGTGGCTGGTAATGATGTAGTGTAATATGAGAGCAAGAAATTCTTATAGTTTTAAAAAATGGTATTGTGAGTGCAGTTTAAGCAATCAGAAGGTCCAAGCACCTATTCTTTTGAGTGCTGTGGATCAAATAAACTTGTAGCAGGTTCATGCACAACTGGTGAGTTGGAGCTTATAAGGCCAGTTATCTATACATGTCTGGCTTCACCTAAGCTATGCAGATAATCAGGGTTCATATGCATGTCTTTGAACAGTGCCATGTGTTTCTTTAGCTTTGAGTATGCAAGTAAGTTAACTAAGGAAACCTCAAAGTATGGAGTTCAACATGGTTGAATATGCATTCTGCTTCAGTGGTTTGGGCTTGTTGGATTTTCTCCCTGCCCACAGGTATTTTTATGCCATTGTAATGAATTCTTAATAGCCCCTGAATGTTATTGGGTTTGGTGACCTGCTCCTTCTGAAGGTGCTTTTGTTCTTTTACAACCACTTGATAATTTTTGAAGTGATCTGTGTATATATATATATAGAGAGAGAGAGGGAGGGGGAGAGAGAGCTTATCAATCAGTGTAGTTTCTAAGCAGCTCCTGAACTGAGAAGTGCCCTGTGGAGTTACCTGGGTAAGTCAGTGAAGCAGTGAAGTGTGTGGTCAGGTCTGGTCCTAGGCAACGAAGCCCTTGGTCGTGTACATGGCTGAAGGCAGTTCTGCCATTTGAAATCCCTGCGGGCGTGGTTTGTCATGACTATATCCAGAACTATCCAATTTGTATTTCCTCACTATCTGGGTGATAGTTCTTATTGCAAATCCACGTGTTTATTCTCTTTGGAGTTTTGTGGTTGTTTTCATCATAACTTTTGCTGCTCCTTCTTTTAAGGACATTACAGATGAAAAAAAACGTGGAGCACCTGTCTTTCTCCTCACTCTCTGTGGCACAATTTGCGCCATAGTCGTGCCATCCTTGGGGCTCACAAGGGCAGTTCTCTCCAGGTGGCTGTGGCTGGTGCCTCCACAGAGGTTTGCATGGAAGGAAAGGTGGACACCCTTCTTGCTGCCTCCTCGCATCCACCAGTCACAGTGGGCTGAGCCCTGCGAAGTTATCTGACAGGGCTCGCTGAGTGAATACCCAGTCGTGGCTGCCATGGGTTGTTGTCTTCATATCATAGGAAGGGTGTCAGTGTGATCTAACCAAGAATAAGTAAGAATGACTTTGCACTCCTGCTTTTGTCACTGCCTGTTGGCTTTCTTCCAGATCCTGACTCTGAATACAACTTGGTTTTCCAGTTACACTGTTGTTAGTCTAAACAATGTGGCATGGTGCTTGCTTCTCGTGTACAAGGTAAAAAAAAAAAAAAAAAAAAAAAAGAATTAACCTTCTCTGTTAAATGCACATATGCCTGAGGGGAGAAAATCATGGAGGTTATTGCATTCCTAAAATACAGACTATGAATTTTAGACAGCACTGGAGGTGTTTGATGATGGTGAAATGATGGGAAATGTGTGTCCAGATTTACAAAGTAGAAGTTCTGCTAAACCTTACTGTATATTCCCTAATCTCTGGTCAGAAATGATCTGTAAGTTTATGTATGTGCTTTATTCTCATTGATGTGCCAAAGTGCTTACAGAAATGAAACCATGGAAAAAAATGCATGAAGTCTTTACTGCTAGCTGGGATTTTTTACTGATTGTGTAAGCCATGAAACTTCTTTTGATGTACAGTCATCACAGAAAAAGCTACAGGCTTTTTATTCTTTTTTTTTTTCAGATTTTTTTTTTCAGTTCTTTCCTCTGTCCCCAGTTCTAAAGGGTCATAGGAGCTTTAAAAAATCCATGGGGTGGTTTTGGGGTTTTTTTGGGTTTTTTTTGTTGGTTTTTTTTTCAATTATGAAAAAGCAGGTTGTTTCAACAGCTAAAAAATTACATTGCATTTCAAACATAATGTACTGGTTTGGCTGGTTTTTACCTTCTTCCTTTCAAAATGTACTGTTTATGGTTTCCTTATTTATAGATGAGAATATGAATAGGCTTAAGTATGTTTGGATGAACTGTGGTGCATGTTCCTTTGTATGTGTGCATGTGGTGAGATACTATGTAGATATAGTAAAAGTATTACTAAAGAAACCACCCTGTGATCTATGTAATGTGTCCTGTAGTGGTTGGTTTACATCCAGAAAAGGGCAAAACTTACTTGCAAAATGCATTAAAATAGTACAAAAAATGTCATCTTCCATTACTTTCTGTTAAAACTATTATGATACTCACTGTAATATATAAATGTAGGTAGTTACAGGGTGCAATATTATTTATACTCTAAGCAGGAAGGCACAGGAAATTATCTACTTTTTGGCCAAAGATGCTTGAATGCAAATTAATTTTGGGAGCTGGACACAAGTACCTACTGGGTACCTAGTAGTCATGGAGGGACCCAGTCTCTCAAGTTTGTCTCATTTTCTCTGTACATATTAATGACATTGTTGAATCAGGATGTGCGTCTCTAAATAAGAGTTTTAGCAGCTTAAGTTTCTGTTAGAAAATTTTGACATCTATAGGTAGGGATCTGTGGGGAGAAATAAAAGGTTGCTTTGTACTTCAGCTTCTTATGAGTTTTATAACTGAATCCTGTGAAGCAGGTTTTCCATGGAAAAAAAATTTTGTATTTGTTTTTAGGTTTTCTTTCCTTCTGCCTATTTTTCCTTTTAATAATTGAAAACTACTGTTCATTATTTACATAAAACCGTCTCTCTTGGGTCTGCTTTCTGTAACCTTTCCCCTTAGAAGAATTCTAGGAATTTGCTGGCTTTCCTCAGGGGGATCCTGGCGATGTTTTATCTGAGACTTTAGGCTAGATACGCAGTAATTTTTATGAAGTAGCTTACTATGTTTAAATACCTGCATTTAAGCTCTGCATAGGTTTGCCATTTGACCACATTTTGAGAAGTCATGTACGTAGGAAAATATGTGCTTTAATTCAATGTTCAGCTTTCCTGGTAGCTGGCAGTAAATCTCTGCATACAAAATAGAGAGCCCCTCAGAAAAAATAATAGTAATAATAATGCAAAAAACCCGAAATGCCCCGAAGGCAAGGTATTTCAGGTGGTTTTCTAAGGCTCTGCCACTTTCTGTTTCTCTTTTTTCTTTCTGACTGGTTCCTCTTTTTTTTTTTTTTTTTTTTTTAAAAAAAAAAAAGGAAAAAGGAAAAGAAAACCAAAACGAGGACGTGTCAGAACTGGAGGCCTCAGGCGCAGTATAAAATGACCCCGTCTCAAACCGCCAGCATTCCTCATCCGTCCCTCTCCAGCTGCTAACATCAGCCAAGGCAGCACGGAGGCTTGGCTGTTGCCAGCACAAGCTCCCCAGCTCTTCCTCTTCCTCCTCCCCTCCCACCCTTCTCCGCTCGCCAGTGCAGTCAGCGCTGTTTCGTGTTAGGCAGCGTTGCAGTTATTGGAGATCTCACACACAAGAGCCGTCAGTGTGTTCCTTTGCCTCATATCAGCTACTAGAGGGAAAGATGTGGGTGGGAGGGGTTTTCTTCAAAGTGTCTTCAAAGGTCTTTCTGTAGGATGAATTGCTCAGAAGGTATTTTGTCTGAAGCATTCACATAGAAATGATTTGAAAGCCACCTGGACAATACGTGGAGTTCTTTAGTTCTAGATGGAATCATATTTCCTTAGAGAGCATCCTGAATTATAGTGCCTCACGGATTCGTTTTCTAACTCTCTCTTTCATGTCCGTCTGCTGCAGGATATTTCAAAGATGGTTCGGCTGCCCTTGAGACTTGGAGATCTGATGCCACAATGAGGACTCACACACGGGGAGCCCCAAGTGTGTTTTTCATACACGCGGTTTGCTTCGCCTTTACCTACGGCGCCAGGGAGGACCCGGACGCAATGGTTCCTTTTGTCAACGCCAACTATGACAGCTACCCCATGCTCTACTTCTCCAAAGGGGACGTGGAGGTTCTGCGTCTCCAGGCTGCCACCACGCACCAGCACATTGCGGCTCGGCTGACGGAGGCTGTGCAAACGATGCTCTCGAATCCCTTGGAGTACCTCCCACCCTGGGAGCCGAAAGAGTTCAGCGCTCGCTGGAATGAAATTTACGGCAACAACCTTGGCGCCCTGGCGATGTTCTGTGTGCTCTACCCTGAAAACATCGAGGCCATCAACATGGCCAAGGATTACATGGAGAGGATGGCGGCTCAGCCTAGTTGGTAGATTTTTGTCTTTTTTTTTTTTAAAGTTTTTCTTACTGTATAAACTGTTTGCAGTTGAAGGAGGGAGTGGATGTGTGAATTGATTAATTTCTTGCTGTTGTTCTAACATTCACTTTGACGGTGTCTAACTCGCCAAATGTGTTTACCCTCATCTACCCTCATCTGGACCAGCAGTGACACATAGGTTTTCACACTCTGCTGGAACTTATTGCAGAAAGAAGGAGCATGACACTTTGTGTATCACTCTCATAAAGTAAAAAAAAAAAAAAAAAAAAAAAATTCATCACAAATCACTCCCTATCAGAAGGCAAGGTTTCACATGATTTATGGTGAGAAGTGCCAAAAGCTTATTTTTTTTTAAATCTCTTTTTTTTTTGAGACTTGTACATATCTTTTGGGTAATTCTTCCTTAGGAAGAATTCAGGAAGGAGAGACCTATGAGAAAGGTGTAATTAGGTGTAGGTAAAAGTGACAGTCTTGAGTTTTTGCCATCTGCTCTAAGAACAGAGATGATGAAGGGAGTGGAACATCTCCCTCATGAGGAAAGGCTGAAGGAGCTGGGTCTCTTCAGTTTGGAGAAGAGGAGGCTGAGGGGTGACCTCATCAATATTTATAAATGTGTAAAGGGGGAGTGTCAGGAGGACAGAGCCAGGCTCTTTTCAGTGATGTCCCATGATCGGGCAAGGGGCAACAGGTGCAAGCTGGAACATAGGAGGTTCCACAAAAACTTTAGAAGAATTTTTTTCACTGTGAGGGTGACAGAGCACTGGAACAGGCTGCCCAGAGAGCTTGTGGAGTCTCCTTCTCTAGAGACAGGCAAAACCTGCCCGGACATGTTCCTGTGCGATCTACTTTAGGTGATCCTGCTCTGGCAGGGAGCTGGACTAGATGATCTTTGGAGGTCCCTTCCAACCCCTGACATTCTGTGATTCTGTGATCTGAGCTTCAGTTCAGACTTGCAGCTCCACTTGGGCCTCTCCTTAACACATACAAGGACACAATAAAGATAGTTGTCCCTCAGATTACTTTACTGGAACTGGCATTTTGATGACCACTTCTTGGATTAACCTGGATGTGAGCTGTCATCCACAAGTCCTCTGTCTGTGCTGTGCTACACTCTTTCTATGGGGACAGAAATTAGTGTTCTTACTGTACAACTGAGTCTAGCAATTGGGATCCAAGGACTCTGTCCTTCTCCTCATCTTCCTTTTTCATACTCACTGGCAATTTATGTCTCTTGTTTTCTCAGGCAAACATGTTTCCTCTATCCTGTGCAGCAGTTGCCACTGGGTGCACCTTGCAGACTGTGGCCCAGGGTTGCTGCCACTGTGAGGAGGTCAGAGGACAGGAAACATGGGCTTCACCATGACAGTGGCTTCTGCCCAGGGCAGTGAGTTGGAGCTGCTACAGGGCACCATTCTCTCTGTCACAGCTGCTGTCCTACAGCTCTATGGTAGCAGCACCTCAGGAGAACTCTGACTCAGGTTTCTGGTCAGCACAGGAGGAATCATTAAGTGTTCAAGCAGTATCCATTGCTCAGACTACTATTCCTTACCGTATTTGGGTTAACACCAACTAGTAGTGTCCTATAAAAGGCACCCATCCATGGATTGTCACTGGAACTATGCTGGATTTGAGCTGGCATAACTTGGGATCCATATCCTCCTGAGGGGCATGATTTTAAAGGCATTATAGTGTTGGGGTTCCCCTGTACTAAGTATGAAAATGGTAGATGCCACAGAAATACAGGAACTAGAAGAAAAGAAGTGGTGGAAGAGAGAAGGGACACTGCACTTAAGTTGTTGGCACATCACAGAAGAGAGGACACATGGGATTTGGGAAGGAGAGTATTGGCACAGCATGATGGTGATAATTTCCAGATCCTTCCACTAAAGCACAGCAATATGAAGCTTCAGTCTTACCTCCAGGGGCAGTCTGTGTTTCTGCTGGCACACTGGCAGGGGGATAGAGCTGTACAGAGGCAAATCCAAGGATGTGTAACTATCTCCAGTAGGACCTACAAACTGTTCCAAAGTCAACAACTTCCTCCCCAGTTTTATTGTTCTCACTCTTTCTTAACTTGCTTTGGGAAGTGTAAACACAAAGTTAAATGGCCAGCTGTTTCAACGGCATAAGAAAGAGGAGCGCATAATATTTTGAGTAGTGAAGCTTAGATATGTCTGTCTTTCTGTTTCCTACGTCTCACTCACTGTTGCAATAACCTCATTTCAGTTCCTTGTCTCCTGCAGTTCCTGACCTGGATTAATTGTGGTTCCTCTGCTCCTTGCCATAATACTCTCCTTTGTACCAGCTGACCAGATACCAATCAGAACTGAGCAGATACTGTATTTCCACTTGGCTTTGGTCGTACTTATCTCTCCCAAAGTAATGTTTTTTCTCAAGCAAGTATCTTGTGTTACCTCGGTGAAAGAGAAGCCCTGCTTTTCCCATCTTTCCCTTCTGATGTAGACACGTCATTCAGCAAAAAATCAAGATGTAATCAAGCTTCTCCACCTCGCAAAAGAAGCAAGTGACATGCACTTAGTAGGGGAAGTATAGAAGGAGGAAACCAAAGACAGAGGCAATGGGGCTGGGGTAAGCTGCCCTTTATAAAACCTCCAACTGGCCAGCTTCTCAAATGCTGTGACAGAAACATGGATCTGGTTTCCATTTTTGTTGTTCCACTGAGAACTTATGACTGAATGCTGTTAACATGGAGTTCCCACTATAGTTCCACCCATGATGGCAGTAATATAAATCCCTCTCCCTTGTGCAGCAGTGATTTTCAGGAAACTGTAGGAGTGTAACATCTCCGAGGCATGCACTGCTCTGTCTGGCTTTGCTCAAGTAGGTCAGCAGGTTCAGAGGCTGAAGGAGTGGACAGGCAGATTACGCAAATCTATTTTTCCTAAGAAACTCAACTAAAAAGTACCAGAAAAATGTTGCTGCACACACTTGTCCACTTAGGATCATAAGAATAGGAGAACAAACATGGCAAAAAGGGTCTCCAGTCTATTTATGCACATTTAGTTGTAGCTTCCCCCAGACTTTGGCGAAAATATCGTTCTGGGTGATACACAGCAAATGTTTTCCTTATTAAATAATTTGAAGGCACTTATGTTCTGATCAAGAGGGTGGAAAGAAGGAACAGTTTGATGTTTCCCAGGTTTGGAGCCTTGAATGTTAGGAGACTCGTCTGCCAAAAGTCCTTATGTCCTCACTAAAGAGGGCTCGTCCACAGAGGTATTGGTAAGATAAGTACATTGGAAGAACTTTTATTTCTCTAGACTTCTCTGTAATGTAGACTGCCATGTAAATATCCTGAAAAATGTCTTTTATCACCGACAGATTCATCAACATTTGATGGAAAGTTAAATTTGGTGGTCATATAGATTCCTTGCTGGCAGCTTGATTTTTTCGACAGTATAACCTGGGTTTCTTTTGACTTCTGCTTATATAGCATTGCCTCTAAAATAGCTCTAGAATTCAAAGAAAGAAAAAAAAAAAATTGGATGAGCTTTCTCTAATTTTCATGGTGATATTAAATAAAAGTTAAGCTTTACCAGAAAACAAAAGTGTATTTTGGTAGTGTGTGCAGTAGTTGGATAAGTTAAATATAGTTTTAAATATCACTGGTTATTTGTCCCAGAATGCCAGGAGATTAAGGAGACTGACATTTTAAATTTCATCCTTACATTAGCGAAAATCCTCAATAGTGCAAGTGCGGCACAACATCTCAGGATACAGTTATGAGAAAGTTTACTGGTAAATGTTACATGCATGGAAGGGGCATGTAATTAAGCACTTTTGTCTTTTCTCATCTATTACAATAGTCATATCACATAATAAAGTACACCCTTAATTGAGTTCCCATCCATGCCGGCTGACAGAACTTGAGCTGTTTGTCATAACAACCGATGTTGATAGTCATGCTGCTCATAGCAGAGCATCCGTAATTGCTACATCCTGGAGTAGGTTTACATTTTAAAATAAACAAAGGGGCGATGGCTAATAGCTAACTATAACAATCACCCCAAATAATATGGGAACGGACAATGTTTTAGAGATTAGCAAGAGCAGGAAGACATAGCGCATTCATATTTCAGTAAAAATAGATGAACTTTAATGGCTTTGCCTATAAAAATTAAAAGGTGGCGTTAAGTAACTCTCTTGGTTTTCCTGGGATTTGATATCTAGATGATGTCTAAAAATCCTAGGGAAAGTTTGTCCTTATATTTAGGCCGTATTATCCTATTTTCCAGAGAACAGAGGATATAGATGTGTTTTCTGGCATTTTATCTCTGACTGGCCCCTAGAGCACTCCCCACCAGAAGTGCGTTTTTGGCCGAGGGGATCTGTACTCGTGATTCTTTCCATATGCCGCCCTGGCCTGTTCCCTCACTGAGTGGAGTGATGTAATCGGAGTCACACATCGTGCAGAAATAAAAGTCCAGTTAGATTCTGTGTTTTGGACAAGCAATGAAAAACTCTTTTCTTTACTAAGCCCGCCTTATAAGCAAGTGCCTTAGAAGTTCACAAATTCTGCACCCTTTTTACAGCAGGAGAGACGACTCCATTTGCAGTTGCCAGACAAGAGGTTTCTGTACTTTTTTTTTTCCTGGCACATAGTTGACACACCGTTTTTAAGGAAAAGTATGTTACCAATGTGCAGTAAGGTGTGGGATTTGACAGTAGCCCTGTCACTGTGAGTGTCATAGGGGAGATAATTACTGTCAAGCACATGCAAACATTCCAGGTAAATAGCAGCGAGTAAGAAGAAGCTAATGAGAGGCTTCAGCATAACGAATCTGATTTTTCTGCTATTTCTTATTAACCATCAATCCTATAGCCTTCTATTAGTCCCTGCCGATTAAAAGTATTGGAGCTATAGGACTGTTGCTGTTAGTATCCAGATAGTGCTCGGTGTTGAACAATGTGGTTTACAAAGTAAAAATACATAAATATAAATAATTAAAAGTGTAGATAAATGTATAATTAAGATAAATTCACATGTGCCAAGTTAAAATAAAGTGGTCTCTGTGCTGACATCACAAATTTAGAACATCTGTTTGACTCCCAATAATCAACCAGCAGTCACATTCAAAGAAAAACTTAGGAGGGTTTTATAATACTGCAGCATAGAAGTTAGTATAAGGGAAGCTTGGGGAATGCTGAGATAGTATCCTGCAAGGAGAAAGAAAAAGGAAGGGTAGGAGGATGAATTTGGTATCTGGAATATGTATTACGTTCGTAAGTGAAATATCAAACGCTCATACTGTTTTTATCTTTTTCATATGTTACGTTTAAAAATAGAAATTGTGCATGACTGAGAAATGAAAAGGCTATCAGGACTTTGAAGAATTTCTTTTATACCTTCTAATCGATAGGTTCTCTAGGAGATAAATTGGAGCTGAAGTTCTGTCATAGCTACAGGGAGACCAGTGTGGCATGCCAGGTATAAAAATTTGCTATAACGAGCTAGCGATAATCTGTCAAAATAATAACATGACTAAACTTCTGTGTCTGCTTAATATGGCACTGAGAACTACTGAAACAGACTCAGTTCTTGTTTATTAATGCGTCGACACAGAAGGCTCATGATTGATACTAAGGGCGAGCCCAGTGTGAAAAGATCTCTGTTGTGATCAAAGCCAAAAACAAGAGAAAGAAGCTTTAGAAGCAGCAGAATGATGATTATAGACCTATGGGCAAACAGAGAGAAAGTGGGTAGAAAGCAGATGAAGGTTTCCAAAGGAATAAGCTTTTAGTTTCCTCCTCAACACCTAAGCAGTACAACCCTACTTTTATAATAAGCTCTTAAAAACTTCTCAAAAATGTTGTCTATGCATTGGTTTTTTCCTCCAATATTTGACTGAATGTAGCCCTTTGCATTTAACACCACCTTTGCTTGTCTTCCTGTGAACTGAGCTGCAGTGAACACGAGCACTTCAGAGTGGCTGCTGCTGACACAGGGACTGGTAAAGAGATAAGAGCAAACTTGTCATGTTTTGCCTTCGATACCGGAAATATAAATCATTGATTTTTCAAGGACAATTTTTATTCTTAACATTTTTGTTGTTGCAAATGACCAAGCGCTTAGGTTGTGCAGATAATGGGGTTTTTGTTTTGGCAGTCAACCAGAAAAATGTGGAAGGGGTAAAAGCTGAGAAGTTGTTTTGGATGGAACAGATTTTTTCAAGGATTTTTCTTTCTTCTTCCCAAAACAAAAATGGGAAGATATTGTTCTATTAGTGAAGAAACTATTCCATCTGAGCACAAGAAAATATTTTGTTTTGGAGGCTTTGTAAGAAAAATAGAGAAAATTGATTCTAGTTTATAAAATACATGTTGGTGGTCTTATTCCCCTTGGTGTAGGTATGCTCCTGCTTGGTATGTACACTCTCTCTGGCCATGGAAGAGTATTTATCTCCTTTGCCTGACAGGAGATTTTTAAAGTGTGTGTCCTTCCCCCAGAAGTGGGTCAGAACAATAGCAAAGGTCTGTGGAGCACCGGGGTGTTGCTCTTGGCATTGGTGGTGGGAAGACTGTACAATTAGGCAATAAATTTCAGGATCGAGAGGTCAGTTGTGTTACAGAAGAGTCTGGGAGGACCTTCCTGCTGACTCATGAGATTCAGACTGGACCCCCTTGCTTTCTAAACTTCCTTATGGAGAGGAGTCTGGGTGTGCCTGGATCCAGTCTTAGCCCCCGACTGTAATCAAGAGTTCAGACCCTGGGTTCTGCCACAGAGTCGGTTTATTTCAGCTTGAGCTGGGGCCCTCTGAAAGGGACCCTGAACAAAGAAATCTCCAGGCAGTTGTATCCTTACAATCTAAATTCACCTTCCCTCATGCAATGGTTTGGTCCAATAGTAATATTTGGGTCTGGGGTCTTCTTGCTCCTCATTGGATCCTTTATCTCTCTCCAGGTGGGCATTCTTTCCTTATCTTGAAGTTGCAGTTTCTGTTGATCTTATCTTTCTCAATTAGCATTGGTTTCCAGGCCTTTCTTCAGCCTAAACTCATTGGTAATTAGGTAAAAGTCCACACTCTGTGGCCTAAGGCTTCAGTAAATCTGACTGCTCATGGGAAGCAATGTCACTCATATGACAAAACAAGTTTCAGTTTATCATAATTTTAAGTGATCCCACAATTAATTCTAATATTCTACAAGTAAACTATGTTAATCCCCAAAACGTTGGCCCCATTACATACCTCATTTACATCCACACCTGGCTTTAATGTACATTAAACTCAACTGTGCTGTTAGCTAACTACCATGCCCAAGATAAATTGCATCAAAATGCACAAGAGCTCATTTTCACCCGTGAGCCTTTAGGAAAGAGCCCGGACTCATTTCCTTTGCGTCCACGAGTCAGAGCGAGAGGTTGAGTGCTGAGGAGGGAGTACTGCTGTTCTTCCTCCAGTCATTCCCTTAATCTGCCCTCAACCTCCAGGAGTTACTCCGTGGTAAGTAATTTGTCATGGGAAAGTTTGGAGCATAAACTTCAGGATGTAATAGTATATGTGTCAGGATGAGCTTAATGGTTCGTTTTGCAGGTGGTGACATCATATTACTTACTGACATAAAGTCTAGAAACCAGATCTCACGCTGCCTGAAAGGGTATTCTGTTTCTCAAGTCAGAGAGTGTTATTTTCATGTTTACTTTGATTTTGTTCTAAGAACTGGATACAAAGTGAAGGAAAGGCAATTCTAAACATCCCACAGGCCATGATCAAGGAACTTGCTTAAGCAGGAGAGTTTGACTTAAATCCTTCCTTGAACTAGACAGTGTTTTTTCCCCCTTGGCTTACATTTCTTAGAGAACCACAAACTAAGTTCTCTAAGGAAGTAGTTATTAGTAGAGAGAAATGAGAGAAAAATACAGAAAACCGTTTCTACTGTGAGAAGAGACATTAGTAGCGTTAGGAATGTGGTCAAGAAATTGACAGCTTGTGGTAATTTTAGCACAATTTTTCTCATTCTTTTGTTGTTGTTATTGTTAATACTGATTTTTACTTCCTATCCAAAATGTTTTACAATCAGTTAGAGCACAGAATCACATTTAATGGAGGTCATATGTACGTAGGTACACTCTTAGCCTGGGACAATGCAGTGCATGCGTGATGGTTCTTGGCATTGTAAACTGATGACTGAAGAACGGGGTCTTAAACCCCTCTTCAGATTCATTGTTCAAGGCGGCAAATCTAAAACAGAGAACCGTGTTGTGCCGTGCTACAATTCTCACCTCATGTAGGAACACCATACTACTTATTCATAATACCAACCTTATCCATGATCTCTATCTCCCCAGTTTCTTCATGGAGGATTTATATCAAACTCAAAATGTTTGAAATAAAATAACAAAAGTATTTTATATCACATGAGTGAAGAGAGCTTAAGAGAACGCCCCAGGCACGTATTTCTCCTGTGTCATTCCCAGACAGCGACTGGCAGACAGCAGTTCTTTGTGCAGAACGACACATACGGCTTTGGATGTTTATGGAGTTTGATCATTAGGCAGGAAACCCATTCAGCGCTTTTTGGTTTTTTATAAACCATCTCAAGTTTCTAGATAGGCAGGTATAAGTATATAAACGTACTATCTGTAGGGATGCATTTGTTTTAACTGCTATTTTGAAATATGTTTTAGAACTCTTGTAACAGTTGCCTTTGCTAAAAGTGCTCATGGTTGTAACTAAGTGGTTGCTCTATACTAAAGAATCAGTTATAGATACTTTATTTAGTTTGGATTCTTTTTTTGTAACATCTGATACCTTGAAAAGACCAAAGAGGCTAATGTAGTGTTGATGTCAAGGTTACTTGCTGTCTTCAGACACAATTAATTGCTGAGTTTCATACTATCTGATGTAAAGTTTTGCTTCTGAGAGGCCTAGAAAATAGCTGCTTTCTAGTGCAAAGCTTCAGCATTTTTTTACCTACCTTTATTTGTATAAATATGCACAACTTCTCTTTAATATTTCACAGTGTGTTAGTTAATAGACAGCCCTGAAAACTCTTTTTTTTCCCATAATATACTCCGTGCAAGCCTATGGTACCATATTTTCCCACAGTTTATCAACCCGGCTGTTTACCGAATCTGACACTGGAGATACATTTGAAAAATGAGAGTGTAATTTAGGTACAAAAAGCATTTAATGCATACTACTTGACCATTCTTCTTATGAATCATGTTCCACATTGTTTGCTGCGCATTGCTTGGTTCCACTGAAATTCAGTTAATGGAGGTGCATAGATTTATATCAGCTAAAGAGTTATTTTTCCGAGAGAGCGTCATTTTAGGAACAGATGTTGACTGTGGTTTTGTGTGTATAGAAATGAGGGTCTTTAAACCTTCACCTTTAATTTTCTCTGTTCTGTGCATCTCCTCTGTTCAATTCTGCACAAGACTTACTATGTAGAATTGCAATTTGAAGGAAGTTAGGAGAAAATTGCTTTATCTGAGGTGAGTAACTCTGCCGGTGTGTAGACTTAGGATGCCTAATGTAAGTTTTTTTACGCTGAAGGGTTTGGGGTTTTTTTGCTGAAGAAGTCAGCAACCTAAATGCAGTCATAACTGATCGATTTAGCACTTCCCAGGTAGAAGAGAGCTTTCTGTTTTATCAGGAGTGGTGCCACAGAAAACTAATGTACACTCTTCTGCTATAGAACTTGATGCAGTCTCGCATTCAAAGCCAAACCTAAAGTTAGCATACATCTTAACAACAGAAGTTGCGATAAATGGTCCCACTGTCAAATCCCATTTAAGATGAAATCAGGCAAAGATCACAGCTTTAAAGCACATTCTGATTAGCAATTTGTATATTGTTATAAGGATACTGAACTTTGAATTGAATGTTTTAAATTAACTCAAAGTTCTCCATTGTTCTCTTCCTCCCCCGTAACGTATAGCTTAGCCTCAATCACTTTGTAATTGTTCCAAGCAGAGGCCTGATATTTCCTGTACCCATTTGAACTCTGATTTCTGAATATGCAAAGGTTTAATGAAAAGCAAAACTAAAAAAGACTTTGGAAATTAGGATTCATGATGTAGCTGGTCAAAGAATTTCTGGCAGCAATCACAGTGCCAGGGTGTTGTATGTAACTGGCACAGAATGCAACTTTGCTTTTAGATATAGGACTAACAATATTTTAAGAGCTTTTTCAGTGAAAAGGAAAGATGAAAAAGCAGAAATAGAGATGCAGAGAATTAACTGAGATTGACAAATAATCAGTTAACTCAGATTTTCAATTTTTGTGCCTCAGTGACACAGTGTAAATAAATCTGGAGACTCAGAAGAGTTGCTTTGTTTTCTTCTAGTTTATCTGGAAATACAAAAGAAATTAACATCTAGGAAAAGCATATATTTTGGCTTACAGGTCTGTAATTTTTTGCACAATTAAGTGAAAACATAAGTAAGAAATTTTACTATACCTGGTTTGAAGTCTCCACTGATAAGCTCAAAGTTTGAACCAGGAAAAAAATTACAGAGGACTGTTCCTGACATTGACCACAAAGAAAAGCATGTGGATATGGAGGTTCATAGTAAATTTCTAGAACATTTTTTCCTGATCCTTTGACAGTTATTTGTTACCTCACTTGTAGCTGCCTGTCTTAATGTCATTCACAACCATCTTCTCTCAATTCCTGCTTGTTAACCAAGAAACAAAATTGTGCAAACAACATACTCTGGTCCAATAAAAACCCTGGCTCAAAAAAAAAAAAAAAAGGTCAAATCCTGCTCCTAATTGCTCAAGGCATTCATGTATTTAATCTAAAATCTGTGAGATAAGGGTTTCATTTAAAAAAAAAAAAAAAAAAAAGAATGTATAAGTTCACTCAGCAGAGAATGAGATGGAAGCTGAGTGAAGGTGAACACTTAAACCTGCTGGAAATTCAGCTAATCAGAAAGCCCACAGAGGCCTTCCTCACGTACAGGTATGAATGTCCCAAGTTCATTTGAGTTCTTCCAATGGTGTTAGATATACCAGAATAAAAATTAAAGGTCTCTTTTCTCCTTTGTACGTGTTGTGTTTTACCATAGCTGCAGTGTCCTGGGCAGATGGTCATAGCTTCTACATGGTTCGTTCATGCATTTTGAATGCAAATAAATTTATGAATGCAAATAAATTTGAATGCAGAATGAGGAATTTTTTTTTAGTTCTTGCTCTTTTGATATTTTTTCTTACCTGTTTGTTCACACTACTGATTACATAAACAATTTAATAATTTTAATTAAATTAATGAGCTTTGAATGTTAACATTGCTCATGCTTAGGAAAGAAAAAATTGGTCTCAGAGACTTGGTAAGTAGCTTACTACTGTGTTAAAATCCAACATGAATTGCCTAACTTGAGAGGCATTAAGTCATACACACCTCACAGTATGGTAATGAAGAAAAGTAAGTAGGTGAAACTCAATTAATTGACATCTTTCTTTATTGACAGGCTAGTGAAAGATGCCCCGTGGGATGAGGTCCCTCTCGCTCACTCCTTGGTTGGTTTTGCCACTGCGTATGACTTCTTGTACAGCTATCTCAGCAAGATTCAGCAGGAGAGATTCCTTGAGGTAATTGCCAACGCCTCGGGATATATGTACGAAACATCGTACAGACGTGGATGGGGCTTCCAGTACCTCCACAACCACCAGCCTACCAACTGTGTGGCCCTCCTGGCTGGAAGCCTGGTTCTGATGAATCAAGGTATGTGCTAAACTATAGGAACATTTTTCTGAAGTGTATCAACTCATTCAGCCGTTCATGCATCCAAGCTCAGGAATTGATAGAAATGCTTGTGAGAGTGCAGCAGTATTGGGTTTGCTCTTTTGCTGCTTAGTAAAAATTAATTTGCTGAACAGAATAAAAGTCTGTGGGCAGATGTGCAAGGCATAATATATATGCAATATGTAAACTTGTGCATATAAATTCAGTTATCTAAGTGACTCTGAAATTCTTACCTCACTCTAAGAATTAAAAACACCCTTCTGTGTAGTCTGTCTGGTCCAGACTTACAAACAGGGTCTTTCAAGGTAGATGATGAGTAAAGAGGGATGCCCTTGGTCTCCTTACACAAAGCATTGAGAAAGTCCGCAGTCAGAAACACCCTGCACTCTGAGCTGGGAGCTAGACAGTGAGATAACGTGAAATTTTGTCCAAGACTTATGCCCTGCCTCCCTGAAAGAGCTGCAGAGTATAACTTTATTCATCCAAAGGCCACGGCTCAGGACCTTTCTTTCCAGGATCTTTTTCTATGGAGATGATTTACCTTTTTTCCTGCTGAATCATCCTCTTGCATCCCACAGTCTTCATCCAGGAGATGCCAGGTGTGATTTTCTTTATTTCAGGGACTTAAACCCATCCTTCCCTGTTCCCAGGTGAATTACCTCACCAGTCGCTTTTGGCTGCTCTGCCTGGGAGCTGCCCCTCTCCTCCTGCCTAAGCATTACACCCTGTAAATGAGAATGCAGGTTGTGAAGTCACAGAGAAAGAGCAGATGAGAAATCCTGACCTTGAACCTCAGTGGTACTGAGAAGTGGAAGTCATGGAGATAGCTCCTGCTTTTACAAGAATGCATCAGTATTTCATCAAGTGACTATTTAATGTGTGCTAGATTTAGCTTTGAAAACATGATGCCCCATGGAACTACTTGCTGCAAGTCAAGGAAAATCTGTTTTCTGGATGCTGATGGCGTTGCCAAACTGCTCAGCCCTGCCAAGCAGAGGCACATCTGCACATCGTTGGAGCTTTCAAACACCCAAAGAAGTGTGACAAAAACTTTGGCACCTACTGTGCTTGGGGGGGGGGGTGTCATTGTTTTAAGTGTTTGTCAAAACAAGTGTGTTCACTGATGTGCGTATGCTGAAAAGCAGCAAGACTGTGTGTGGAAGTTACTCCCTTTCCTCCTATCTTGCCTTGCACAAACTGTGAACTCAGACCATGTTTATTCAGTGGATTTTGCTAAATTCCTCATAATTCCATCCTTCCCTGAGCCTCTGTTGGTGCAGAAAGCTGGCAGTTCTGCAAGATGACTCTGCTTTTCATTAGAGTGTAGGCCATAAGCATGCTTCATGCCAGATAATGGTAACTTTATTTAAGTTGGGTAATATTTCTCTCATCGAAGAGAAATTAAAGGCTGAAGGAGCTGGATCTCTTTAGCTTGGAGAAGAGGAGGCTGAGGGGTGACCTCATCAATGTTTATAAATATGTCAAGGGGGAATGTCAGGAGGATGGAGCCAGGCTCTTTTCAGCGGCGTCCACTGACAGGACAAGGGGCAATGGGTGGAAGCTGGAACACAGGAGGTTCCAGAAAAATATGAGGAAAAACTTTTTCACTGTGAGGGTGACTGAGCACTGGAACAGGCTGCCTAGGGAAGTTGTGGAATCTCCATCTCTTGAGACATTCAAAACCCGCCTGGACGCGTTCCTGTGCGCTCTAGTGTAGGTGATCCTGCTCTGGCAGGGGGGTTGGACTAGATGATCTTTGAGGTCCCTTCCAACCTTTAACATTCTGTGATTCTGTGATTCTGTGAAGGATGGTGAGATTTTTTTTTCGGGGAAAAAAAAAAAGTAGCAAATTCAGCAACACTTGAGCAATTTGAAAATAGTGGTGATAATTTCAAGTGAAAATAGCTCAGAACAGACTACATATTGCTAAATGAGAATTGAGTTGTTTTCAATATAGAGCAACTTTATGTTTTGAAAAATAGAAATTTAAATGAAGCTTTTCTGTTGGCCTAAAACTAAATCTCATTCCAGGATGCTTTTTTTCTGCAGGAGAAAAAAAGTAAAGGGAGGGAGAAAGGGAGTGAACATAACTATTCTTCCTGTATAGATGCATCCCAGTTGTATCCCAGTGTAGACCTTTCTGTAAAAAGGTGTAAATTACAACTAATAATTTTTAACACAATTCAGCTACTGAAGCATGCAGAGACTAAATTAGCCAGCTTAAAAACAGGTAATCATTGTCATAGGACTGAAAAATGAAACTAATTGAAATGAATTCTAGGCACACATACAGTGAAGTCTTTGTGGTTAAACACGCAGATAATCAAAAAAGAAACTTTAGTAAGGCCCCAACTTGACATAGCTACTGCTGATTTTAGGTGAGATTTGGTCTGGTTTGTTGTGTAGCCTGACAGAATGTTGAGTCTCTTACTTTTTTTTGTTCTAATATATTATTATTCGTTTTATTCGTATACTATATTCATATTATTCATATACTACTATATATTCATATACTACAAGTATAGGGTTCCAGCCCAGATATACGCTAAGTAAAGAGACCATATATACATTACAGTGGTAAATGCACTGTGCCGAACTATGGAAAATGCCGTTCTTGCTAGTGCAGTAGTCAAAAGCCATTTATTGTTCTGGTTATGTCACAAGGGAAAACAAGAGTGGAAGTATTTGGGATTTTATACAGACAGACCGGTGTGTGCGGCCAAATCCATCAGGGTAATGAAGTAATGTCAAGATATCTGTGTATAAAGTTGAAATAAGTAGCAGCACCTGCCTCTGCTGCTCAGGCCTTCCCATCGTAGTTATCTCTTGAGCCAGTGGATAGAAATACCATGTTAGAGTCACGTTGTCTGTTTAACTTAGACATTGCATATTTTTTCTCTCTGTTAACTGAGCAGGATTTGGCAGCCTTGACTGGTAGGATGTCTGAATTGCTCATCACTCCGCTAAGCATAAATACAGTAACTGTGGCAATGGAATGAAACAGTCTTTAGTAGCGGGTTTGAATGTCGCTCACACTCCCTTAGGCTGGCACGTGTGCTTCGTTGACCCCGTAACGTGGTGTAATGCCTGCCGGCTGAGCTCTGCCATATGGTGGAACTAAATCTGGTTAAAACTGTGCCCAGACGCTTTGGGTTGGGTAGACACCAAGTTGCCACACGGAAGCGCAGGGCAGTTGGTCTCTCTTCAGCCCTACCCCCTCTTGCCAGTGAATCCAAATGAAAACAAGAGCAGGCACGTAGCCTTTCCCCTGCTGTGATCCACAGGTTGGCTTCTGCAATACAGAAATGCAGTGCTAAGCCTCTCATGCTTGTGCTTCTTCCTTAGGGAGGGCAGACTAAGCCCTGAGAAAGTCTTCTTGCAACCTCTTCCCACCTCTTGATTTGCATAGAGCAGACCAAAGTAGGAAGATCTCTGGAAGCCTTTTCTTTAGAGGAAATGTAACTGTTTAGGGCTTGTATATGTGGAGGCGGAAAGTTAACCTAGTTGGAAAGTTAATTTTATTCTGGAATTGCGGAATCTGCATTTGGAATTAACAATGCTGAACTTTTCCAAAATAATGTATGTTTGGATAACCCTTTAGGTTATACAACAAACTAAAAATATAAGTAAAATGGAATGTCTTAAAATAGTGCATGAATTAGTAGAATGTCAGTTAACTGAAGCTCAAACGTGAACTTCTTTGTATTTTTAAGCTCTGAGCGTCTCACCACACTGGTGATCCTGCCAGTGAAAAATGACTGATTAAAATATTTGCATTACTGGAGCCCTCTAGTGGGGACCATATGTTTGTTTCCATACGGCTTTAATTTGGAATACAATAAATAGTCGTGGGGTGTCTCTTTCCTTTTTTCATGGCCCGGATGCATTACGGAAATTTTCCTTTAAAGATGGAAAGCGTAATCCCACGCTATGGGGATAATACATTGTTGTGTTTATATACAGTGGTTTATTTTTTTACCCTAGAGCTACAGGAACATTGCAGCTCTAGGTTATATTTCAGAGCTCTGGACTGCAGATTCCTTGCTGTAAAGGATCCCGCTGTGGGAGTACAGATGACATAATGTATGATCTATGGTGTTGTAATCAGAGTTGCCAAAATCTTCTTCTTTCAGGCTACCTCCAAGAAGCTTACTTGTGGACCAAGCAAGTGTTGGCAATCATGGAGAAGTCAGTGGTCCTGCTGCAGGAGGTCACAGATGGCTCCCTCTATGAAGGGGTGGCCTACGGCAGCTACACAACCAGATCGCTGTTCCAGTACATGTTTCTTGTCCAAAGACACTTTGATATCAATCACTTCAGCCACCCCTGGCTCAAGCAGCACTTTGCGTTTATGTACAGGACTGTCCTGCCAGGTAGGTCATCTGAGTGAATGAAGATGAATCTTTTAACTCTTGATGCAGCAGCAAATTTCATAGTCGAGGCGGAACATTTTTAGATCATCTTGTGCTTGGATTTTTTTTTTTAAATAACCTTTTCTTTGGATTTTACCTTCATCATCCATCAAAACAGTGACATCCTTGTTTGTTTTTGTCATTGCTTATGAAAGATCATGGTTTATTAAACTCTGGCTTTTAAAACCAGTTAAAAGGTAAGAACATCAATTAGGAGAAAAACTAACAATTCAGAATTTGATTTCTGGTTTTCAGAGTTTGTACCAGACCAATACTCTTTGAGATTCTTACTGATTTTTTTCCTTTGCAGAAAATCATCATACTAAAATACTGGGTGAAAAGAATAGAAAATTATGAAGCCAGTGTAAAACTATCAGCAAAGCATAGGGAAGTTTTACATGATAACCAGTTTCACATGGAACACTGAAGTAGATTTTTATACTACCTTTATTAAAATGCTTTTCATATGGAAAATGTAATTGACATGATAAGTTTCTCTGAGCAGGGGTACACAAACCATTTTCTTTTTTCAATGTGAGAGTTAACCAGAAATATCTAACATCACTAGTGAGTTGATTTTTGCAGAATTTTAAATATTTCTGCTCTTTTGCTGGATCTCTCCAGTCTCTCACAGTGTTTTAGCATCTCTGATTTGAAGTCCTAGGTGTGAATGAAAGATGGAGATGTGCAGCTACAAACCCAGTTATGAGTTAATAAATATTACTGACCTTTTCTAGCCTTCAGAAGAGATTTAGTTTCAGACAGCCCTGCAAGTTTTCAGTGATGGTTTTCTGTTGCTTACTGGCAGGGTAATTCATTAGGAACTTACATAGTTCAAATTCCTGGTTGAAATGACAGTGATAACTGTGTTGGCTGTAAGAATCCCAGATCCAACTGTGTATGTAAGGTGGGGCTGAGCACAGGTTTGGTGTGCCAGCATAGGCATGGAATGAGCCCTGCCGACTCTGTGTGAGACCTCAGGCATCTACTGGGGAGACGTTCCTAAGAGCTTGCTGGTTTAGGCTGAAGCTGAATTTTTTCTTTTCCATGGGGGAGCCTCCGTTTTCTTGCTTTTGAGAGTTTGGATTGACACAGGAAAAGGGAAAGCTGTAAAGAGAAAGTTGCTTTGCCAGATTTGAGTGAGGAGAGGAAGAGGGTGGGACATTGCTTCCTAGATTTTTTTTTTCTAGCACTTAGACTGTCTGTAGGCTATAGGCAAAGAAGAAAGGCGGGTATTCAGGCTAGCTAAAGCAGAAGGAAACGCCTCCTGTGTAACCTGTTTATGGCTCATTTACAAGTAGATCTATAAACATCTGAAAAGGCTGTTACTGTTTGTGTCTGTTCGTAGTGCTTGGCTTCACCGTCATGCTCTACAAACACATCTTTGTATGTTTATTTGTTCTTTCTTACGTTCCTTTTCACTCTTTTCCCAAGGGTTTCAGAGAACTGTGGCCATCGCGGATTCCAACTATAACTGGTTCTACGGGCCGGAGAGCCAGCTGGTGTTCCTCGACAAATTTGTCATGCGCAACGGCAGCGGGAACTGGTTGGCAGAGCAGATCAGAAGGAACCGAGTGGTGGAGGGCCCAGGGACACCATCCAAAGGGCAGAGGTGGTGCACTCTCCACACTGAATTTCTCTGGTATGAAAGGGAACGAGTGGGCTTCAAAAGGAACCTGACAGCTGTTTGCTGTTAGGGGTAATTCGTTATCTTTAGGTTTGTACTGTAGAAGCAGAGATCGGGCTGGCCATGTGTGACCCAGAGAGTCATTAGGCTCACAAGAACTTCTTCCCTTGGCATAGATGCACAGTATATGTTGCTACAGGAAACAGCTTGATCTTGTCCTGCATCTGCTTTTGCATTTTCCTTCTGTTGTCTGTTCTTTTTAAAGGCAGTCCTGAAAGGAATGAAAACTTGTCTGCTTGTGTTCTATGGTTCATTTGGTCTATTCTAATGGGCTTTAATTCTGTTGTGTTCTTTAATAATTAATCTGGTGAATATTTAAAGCATAATTTTCTTTGAAAAGCTGTATGTAATTATATAAGCTTTTTTTAAAAAGCTGAAGTAATGTAAGCAGTGAGGCTAGTATTAGTTTTTGCACACTAATTTGCAAGTTATGCTTAGAAAAAAAATATCCTCATTGATGACTAGATCCATATTTCCCATGTAATTTACAGCTCTGCTAATTTGTATGTTACTCATAAAAGTAAGAAATCAAAAGACCCAAGAGACTTCAGTTCTATATATAAATTCCCTCAGTCTGTGAAGAGAACAAGTACGTTTTCAAGGAGTCAGTGTAGTTCTATTTCTCTCTCACAAGAAAATATTATTGCATACATATTGGTTTGTGTTTATGGTATGCACATTAAGATGCACCTTTATTAGGCACCCTTCTTCTTGTTATTTGCAAAGTACAGAATCTCTTGCTACAACCCTTTCCTGTCATGCTTTTCTCCTGTGTCTCTATGGAAGTCTTGGGAATTTATACTTAGAAAATTCTTCTTGATGTCAAGAAGGGAAAATAAATTTTTTAACAGCACCCAATTAAAAACAAAACCAAAAACATCTATATATTCCAACAGTTGCTTTTTTCCCTGTGCTGCAGTGTTGCTCTTATGATGAGTAATGGTAATGGGTAATGGGTAATGGGCTGAAACTGGAACATAAGAGGTTCCGCTTAAACTCGAGAAGAAACTTCTTCTCAGTGAGGGTGACGGAGCCCTGGAACAGGCTGCCCAGAGAGGTTGTGGAGTCTCCTTCTCTGGAGACATTCAAGACCTGCCTGGACACGTTCCTGTGTGGCATAGTCTAGGCATTCCTGCTCTGGCAGGGGGATTGGACTTGATGATCTTTCGAGGTCCCTTCCAATCCCTAACATTCTATGATTCTATGATTCTATGATTCTATGAGCATGTCCACTTGCATTAGAGTCTCAGAAAGAGGTCTGTTTTAGGGTAATCTCCATCAAGGACCATTAGATATAGAGCAGGCTACCAGCTCTGGTTGGAATTACCTGAAGCCATGTGCAGGGTATGAGCTGTGATTGCTAAGGCCTGACAAAGGCTCCTGGTTAGCTGTAGAGAATAAATCTGATGAGAAGCCATCTAACAGAAATATTACTGGGCTTAATGATGAGTTTGTTTATTTTCATTGCTTAAAAGTGATGTCAGAAGGTTAGGTTTTGTTTTCCGTGATTAGTTTGTTGCTTGGTTTTGGTTTTTTATTAAACAAATATTATAAGCATTTTAACCTTTTCTGCAATTAAGACCTCTTTCTTATACAAGAAAGCTGTGCAAATTTTCCTTCAGACTATACGGAGAAGGAAACTAACATACACTAATTGATATAAATCAAAGAAAATATACTTTAAAATGCCTTTTCATTAATTTTTAGTTTATTGCTAATTCTGTTTGGAGACTACAGACTTCTATAATCATCATTTCGGGGAAGCATATACTCTGCTTCTCTTGGTTAAGTAGTCAGTAAATAGGTGCAATGTTGGTTTTTGTGCAAAATAGACAGTGAGTGTCTACAGCCTGGTCCTAGTGTGCCTTTCTGAAAGATTTCTCTTGCAGTCAGTGGCTTTATAATACAGGACAAAATGTGGCTAGTTTGAAATTGGTGATACTCTTTATTTTTGGATGGCAGAAGGATTGCTTGCTTTAAATGTGGAGCAGATGCTTTCAGCTATTATTCTGTAAAAGCACACAACAAATTTAGGGATTAGTATGATAAATATCCTTACAATTGTATGATTAGTTCACTCGGGAAGCACACATGTGGGCTTTATATTGTTACCTTGCTCCTTGATGTAAATATTGGATTGGTTTTCAAGTTTTGTACAGGTGCTGATAATGGAATCAGTCAAGTGATTTTGAAACCTGTTTTTCATCACCTTTTTGGCAGGTATGATGCAAGCTTGCGCTCCGTACCTCCGCCAGACTATGGGGTTCCTAAGCTGCATTATTTTGAAGACTGGGGAGTTGTAACCTATGGAAGTGCTTTGCCGGCTGAAATCAACAGGCCTTTCCTTTCCTTCAAGTCAGGAAAGCTGGGAGGACGTGCAATATATGATATCGTTCATAAGAACAAGTACAAAGACTGGATCAAGGGGTGGAGGAACTTTAATGCTGGCCATGAGCACCCGGACCAGAACTCCTTTACTTTTGCTCCCAATGGCGTACCTTTCATAACAGAAGCTCTGTATGGGCCAAAATACACTTTTTTAAATAATGTCTTGATGTTTTCCCCTGCTGTGTCCAAGAGCTGCTTCTCCCCATGGGAAGGGCAGATTACAGAAGACTGTTCCTCAAAGTGGCTTAAATATAAACACGACCTGGCTGGTGACTGTCAGGGACGAGTGGTTGCCGCCATGGAGAGAAGCGGGGTGGTTTTTATCAGGGGAGAAGGAGTGGGTGCGTACAACCCTAAACTGAAGCTGAGAAAATTGCAAAGGAACCTCATACTTCTGCATCCTCAGCTTCTCTTGCTGGTAGACCAAATCCATCTAGAAAATGACAGCCCCCTGGAGGCAGCGACCAGTTTCTTCCACAACGTGGATGTGCCTTTTGAAGAAACGGTCATCGATGATGTCCACGGGGCCTTTATTAGGCACAGAGATGGGGTGTATAAGATGTACTGGATGGACGACACTGGCCACAGTGAGAAAGCAACCATCGCCTCGAGGATGTATCCCCGGGGCTACCCGTACAACGGAACAAACTACGTGAATGTAACCACCTTCCTGCGGCACCCCATCACAAGGGCCATTTACCTTTTCATTGGGCCTTCCGTTGACGTGCAGAGCTTCACCGTCCGTGGAGATTCTCCACAGCTGGATGTTTTTGTTACCACCGGCGAGCATGCCTACGCCGTGTACCTGTGGCCTGTCGAGGATGGGTCCCGCTCTGCCTTTGCACAGGTTATCGCAGACCGCCAGAAAATTGTCTTCGACCGAGCCTCTGCCATTAGGAGCTCCGCAGTGCCAGAAGTGAAGGACTACGTAAGGATTGTGGAGAGGAACCTGCAGCATTTTAAGCCTGTTTTCCAGCAGCTTGAGAAGCAGATCTTGTCTCGTGTCCGCAACACAGCTAGCTTCAGGAAGACTGCTGAGCGCCTGCTGAGGTTTTCGGACAAGAGGCAAACGGAGGAGGCCATTGACAGGATATTTGCAATCTCGCAAAGGCAGCAGCAGCAGCACGGCAAAGCAAAGAAAAACAGAAAGGTGGCCAAAGGCTACAAATTTGTCGATGCCGTTCCTGACATTTTTGCACAAATTGAGGTAAATGAAAGAAGAGTGCGACAAAAGGCACAGACTCAAGCACAAAAAGAGTTGCCTGTAGATGAAGATGAGGAAATGAAAGATCTTCTGGATTTTGCAGACGTCACTTATGTGAAGCACAAAACTGGGGTGTCAATCAAAGGCCGATCAGGGCTGGCACAGATGGGGACGACTGCTCGGAGTAGTGCCCCATCAATATCAGCTTCCTATACCCGCCTCTTTCTAATTCTCAACATTGCTATATTTTTTGTAATGTTAGCAATGCAGCTCACATATTTTCAGAAGGCCAAGAGACTGCATGGCCAAAGATGTCTGTATGCAATACTTTTAGTAGACAGCTGTATTTTATTGTGGCTGTATTCTTCCTGTTCTCAGTCACAATGTTAGCAGAAGACCTCTACTAGTCGACCAGTTTATGGTCATATATGTCTATGCAAAAGAATTAACCCTAATAGGGCCAAACTTTATCTTCTTTTTTTCTGAAACATTCCAAAAACAGCCAGGGAAAGATTGGTTTCAGACCAGAAGGGATGGAAGAATAAGGCAAGCAATGAATATCTCAGAAATCTAAGTACTTAATAAGTACTCCTCCTTCATGTTTTGAGTTGGGCCTCACATCTGAGGGAATGTTATGCTTTGTTCATCAGAGTTCAGTAATGTAAAGTTGTAATTAATTTTTTTTTTTTTTTGTGAGAACAGCCCTCAACAGATTTGTTTCTAAGGGCTTTCTTTTTTTATACAGAATTGGTTTTGCATTTAGTGAGTTTTCATTTCAGGCTGCTATGGATGTCTCTGGACATTCTCTTAAGAAAAGGACATCCAAACACAAGTATGCAAGGCAGATCTTAGCAGTAGACTTCGTTCCTCTCTGCCAAACCAAAGAATGCTTCAATATGGGACACTCCTGTATAATTATTGCAGACCCTTACATCATGTCATGTCTATTCCCTGTTTCACGGGGGGAAATGAAAATCATGTCAGTACTTGCCAAGTGAGAGGAACACCACCTAGTAGGCAGTAGCAGAAGGCAAATACAGGGATAACTCGAAGTACAAAGGACCACTATTCTCAGGAAAAAAACAACTTTATCTTTCAGTCAAAGTGTAGACTGTAGAAGGATGAATGCTGTAAGGTCTGTTCTCAATTTTACAAGGCAGGGTTTCATAAAAGTTTTCTATAGTTTGAAGCACATCTTAGTGGGGAAGTAATGTCCTAGGACACTGCCCTTCCATATGCAATTGTAAAAATACAGACAAAAAACCAAAGCAATCCTGTGGTAACCTTAGCAATTGCCAGTATTGAAAAAGAGGTATTAAGGAAGTATTTAATGTATTTTTTCTGTTCACATGGCTCGAAACAGAGGATGGTTAAAATTGTTTGAACAGGCTGTTCTCTATAAAGCACCAGCAAGGGTTCTGCAAGCTCTTCATGGCCCCGGGTCAATTATCTGGGGATTAGTGGTAAATGGAATCGTGTGGTTTATGACAAAAATAAGTTTGACGTCTCCACATATATCCCTTTCTGTTCATTAGACTGATTTCAAAAAATCATAGCTATTTGAGAGAATGGAAGCTCTGTGGAATTGGAGCATAGCTGTATGTCTTTACAGAAAAACAATTCTTCCAGTACATTTGCTAAATAAAACCTTTATAATTGTCCCTGTGGAGAAGTTCTTTTACTTTGATTAAAATAGTTTTGATGGTAGTTACAATAATAGTGTTCATCAGCACTTTGTTTAAACTACAAACCTTTGCTCTTCCTTGCACCTCTTTAGGTATCTGTTGCCTATGTTGCTGCTGGTAAACCTTCTGTGGGTCTGTGCGTTGAACTGTGTTGAACTCGTCTAAACATCTCCAGGGAGTGGATCAGAATAGTCCCACTAGGTTCAATCTACTGATCCAGTTCTGAGCACTGTATTCATGTACATAAGCCCTACTACAGTCTCCAGTGCCTGGATTTATTCAATGAAATTTGGTACACTTAGTCTGAGCAAAGATTTAGGACCCCCTGCCCCGATCCATGCTAAGTTAGTGGAGAAAGCGGGCCTTCAAATAGCCACTCGATCCACCTAAGAACTTGAAACAACTTCAAGACATACCTTTCCCTTTTCTCTAATTGCAAAAGGCAAATAGGGTGGTTAATCATACATTTATAATCACTCACGTAATTGCTGAAGGTGAAAGGAGCTAAGCCTGGGGAGTGTCACACAGTATAACTCCATGTTTGTAGTGGTGCCTGCTGAAAGCATGACTAGATTGTGACAGGCTGCACATCCCTGAAAATCCAGATTCTAGCATGGGATTTGTGTAGGTGTCAAATGAGACTGAAGAATTACAGAGATTAAAATGAAAGGTATGGTTGTGCACGTTAGCTCTCATCTACACTACAATTCTCTGCACTGTTCCAGCAATGCAAAGGGAAAGAGGTGGTTGCAGGAGCTACTGCTGCTCACACAGGCAGGTCTTAGAGCAGCTTTTAAAGTAGACCGGCATTCAAATGAATAGTGTGCATGTGATGATGGAGCGAAGAAAATAAAAATGTATCTGCTTATCCTCCTGAATGGGAGGCCAGACCCATTTCAGGATAGAGGGGAAATCCAAGGGTTTTCCAGCCTGTGCTTGGTTTGCATCTGATACCTTTCTGTTAAAGATTTATGAGTTACCTGCATATGACTGTGATTAGTGGCCACTCTAAACTCCACTTACAGAGAGCTGACTCAGACAGGGAAACTAAAGTTTGCTTTAACTAGTGATGAAGCTGTTCATTGTGCTGAGTGTATTTCAGATACAAAAAAAAAAAATCTTTTAATTTCTTTCTTACTCTTTTCCAGGCCAGAGCCTTTAAGAAGTCACTCTTCAATGGTCTCCTAAGTCTTCTAAGTTTGCTTTCCATTTTTCGTTTCCATTCTTCTTGTCCCACTCATAGCTTATCAAAGATCATATTTTTTTAATGGAATTTGAAACCAATGGAAGAACAGATGGTTCCATGCCATCAGCAACCAGTAGCTCCAGCTTCTGAGTAGAAGCGTGTGTATCACAACGAGGAAATGGTTCAAGCTCTCAGATGGCAACATATATTGAAAAATCTGAGCTGCCCTTGCTTTACTAGGAAGTGCAGTGAGGGAGGGCCCATAAATGGGATTATCCCAGATAGTCCTGCTGGCTGGTGGGGGGGGGGGCTGAAGAAAGTTGGTGCTCCTCAACACTTGCTGGCACAAGAGAGGATGCTGTCCTCACCTTTGTGTCCTTCGACTCAAATGCAAGAGAGAAGCAGTCACAATGAGCTCTGTGTCCACAGCAAAGGCACTTAACACTAGTTGCATCTGGACTGGGTATAATGACCAACTTCTGAAATGTCCCTGTACGGTACCCAGTAGCAAAGTTATCTTTCGGCCCCTAATTTAAATGGAGTCACAACATTGAAGAGTTTCCAGCACATGCCTCTGCTCCCATTCTTACTCTCTTCTTTTTGCTTTCTAAAAAGTGTTACATTTCTGCATCTCTGGCCACGGGAAAAGGCAGCTATCCTACAACTGGGTGTATGTGGATGGGTTCTGTGTTCATCTGAGACCCCGCTGACATCACTCAACTTGTGTTTAATAGCTGATGTTCAGTCATGCATGACTCATTTCAGAGCTGCAGTCTAAATTAGTTTAACGTTGGTTCCATGTATTCTGAACAAAGTGAATGAGAATTCAGCCCCCGGGTAGTGGTGTGCACATTCAAGGGTGGAATCTGGTTCTTAGACCCTGTAATGATTTTTTGAGTCCAGCTGAAAATTGGCTATGTATGTTATATACATCATTGTGACTAACGGAAGCAAGGGGAATGGAGCACATGACCTCATTTCTTAAAACTTGTAAGATCAAAGCTTATTCTGAAGGATTGTGTGTCTGAAATGCATCAAGTTCTTCTGTTGGCCCAGTAATTTTCCATTGCTTAAGAGTTTTTCTTAGTGTTTGAAAGCATATAGTGTTTGGAAAATAACTGTATATCTGCACGGGTACATTACATTCACATTTATTTGGTCTGCAAAAGGCTTAGCTGGGATCAAACATACTTTTTTCTTACTTTCACAGAATCACAGAATGTCAGGGGTTGGAAGGGACCTCAAAAGATCATCTAGTCCATCCCCCCTGACAGAGCAGGATCAAATATGGTCCATTATCTAGTGGGGGGAAAAAAAAGTACTCTAGGGAACATGTAGATATACCATAGCAGAAACCAACATGTGATCCCCAAATTAAGTGATAGTCTTTGAAGACAGTGTGGGGAGATCAGTATATGCCCATAACCATAGTCAAGGCACAAGCAAAGCTTAAACAGCGTAATGCACTTGAGTCTACTCACAAGCCCACTTACATCTCAGAACTCTGAAAAAAGGCCAGGTAATACCAGATCCAATAGAAAGGATTTTTAACGAAGACATTACTTAGGTAGAGCTACAAAATCTGCTCAAATCACTTTGCGCTGGCTAATGTGTTAAAATTCAGTAGGGTAGCTTCAGGATGGCAAGTCAGACTCAGCAAATGAGGCCAAGATGTTATTTTCTCTCCTTTCCTGACAGTTGACTCCAGGAACACTTTGCAGCAGGAACACTTTGCAGCAGGAGGCCTGTGCCAGTGGTGTATATGTCCATGCTGTCATCAGTACACAGACTGTTTTCTAAATGAGTTCAATCTTGAAACAAATAATGTCACAGCACTTCAAAGAGCGAGCCCAGGACTCTTTTCAAGGAAGGAACGTGGCTGTTCTCTGCTTGAGGCAGGCAGGAGAACTGGACCCAACTACACAATATTTTAGCGCAATCTAAAAAATACAGTGAAAAACAGGATTACCGTTAGGTCTTACTCAAAGCTGGCACCAGTTTTTATCCAGATAATAACTAATACAGCTGGGTGACTAAATTTGCGCTTGCCTTGGTTGCTACTCTACAGTACATAGTGGCTGCAGACATGTAAGTCAACATGAAAGCTAATAATTTTATGAAAGTTTAGATTTCATCTTCAGTTTTCAGTGAAACTGAACAAGACTACAGTTGCCGTGAGATACTAAGGAACACATGAATCCATATATATGAGGAATCCATATATATGAGGCCATATTCTCTCTGCTTTAATTCTTATTAATAAAAATAGCAAGAGAACTGTGTAAATAATGCATTGTGGTAGTGATGTTCTTGCAGTAATGGCATAATGCAGTTAAATCCCACAGATTTGTTGTCAATCAAATTCCAAAAGGCAGAAGAAAGCAGGAAGAGAGATGCTGGCATGCCTTTGTATGTCCATACTCTCCACAAGAATACCTGCAACACTATCAGAATTACCATGGGAATCCTCAATATACTGAAAGACATATAGTCACCCTGGGCCTCGGTGATCCTGTGAAAGCTGTGTTCTTCTCATCTCTTCTCAAGTAGCCTTTAAATTGTAGGTGTAAGGTGAGATGGGACTTCAGAGCTCTTCAGCTCAGTGTCTAACTCGAGGCTGCCCGACATATGGCCCCATCCGTCTGGACCAGTCACAGGAAGGAAAAGTGCTGTGGGGTCCCTTAGGAAAGATAGTCATGAGGAATGAATGGGCTGTGACCACTGTTTGTCTGGCCAGTAGCCTGCTCTCTGTGTGAGAGACCCTTGGGGAAGATGAGCAGGGTCAGACCCCTCCCAGCTTCCTTTTTTTTTCTAAGAATCGCTGGCATGCGGGCAGGCAGCAGTGTACTGATGTTCACATGCACAGCATACACAGGGAGAGGTTTGCATGTGTCAAGACTGCTTTGCATGGGTTGTAACACATTCGGTCATTTGACAGGACAGGGTCCAGCACCCATGTCCTCCACGAGATACGTAATGTATCTCACATCAACAGTCAAGTTGGGCAAGGGGCACTTGCTTTTTCCTGCTGTAGGCAATGAGCTGTGGCACAGGCCTCTATGAGGAAAGATGCTCCCCATCCTGTTACCCTGTTTGCCATTTTATCCCAGCACATCTAGCCACTCCTTCAGCTAAATGCACGTGTAGCATTTCCCTCAGATGCTATCTTTCCTGCCGGGTTCCTCAGGCAGACAAAAGACAAAAGCATTCATAGTATTTATGATGATTTTTTTGAGGGACTTAGAGAAAAATTGCTTAGCATTTCAAATGCTTTGGTGTGTAAGATATTTAGCATGATACTGCGGCCTTTTTCCACTTTGACTTGTGCCCAAAACCACCAGTGATTTTACTGGGTTCACTCCTGACTGAGCCTGGTAAAACAAGAGGAAAGGTGTCCCCCTCCAGCTCCCAGATCTGTGCTAGCATGAACAGTCATCCATAGAAAAAGTATATATGAATTTATGACTTTCCCCAAAACGCTAACATCCATTTTTTGCCAGTAAGCACTTTCAAGCCAAACATTACACACTCAGAGTAGCTATGTAGCTACAGCCAGTTGGAAGGCAATCTTCAAGAAGGTGGAAAGATTCCAAAATCATTATTATAAAATCCCTAGGTTTCCACCTTGTCTTCATAAAAGTTGTAACACAGCAAGCTAGGAATGCCAAAGATGGTCCTGTTGGATCTGTCCACAGGAAATGCTAGCGAAGAAATCTTGAGGAGGATGAGGCGTGGAAACTTCCCTATACTGCCAGACTGCTTTGAGAGCAAGAGAGATGAATTCGGGCTGTGGCAAGAGAGTAGGTTGTAGAGGAATTTCTTGTGGAGCAGAGGCACGGTATAACTTTAAAAGTGTGGACAACCCAGCTTAGGCCTAAACAGAGGCTCTGTCCTTGAAGCTGCCTTGGAACACGGGGAGGAGGAGGTTTTATCTGTTTTGTGAGAGCTTTGCGAGACGCTTGGCGGGAGGTGTTTGCCCCGGGGGGAGAAGGGGGGTCGAGAGCCGCTTGCATAGTTGAATGGCACTACCCAATAAAACGCTGGCGCGTGTAAACCTGGAACTGACCAACTCTGTTAAGGGGCAGGCGCGGGGACACTGCTGAACTGTATATCTTGAGCTGTCCGGAGCAATAAAGGGAGGACGATCTGTAGCCATATTGGTGTGATGGTCGTTAACTTGGCCGGCTCTCCGAAGGGACCCTTCTAGATCTGGCGCCCGAACAGGGACCCTCTATGGACGCTTAAATGCGGATTGCTTAAATGTGGGAAGACTCCGAAGCATCGGACGTGAGCCGATTTGGGAGCTGGAGAGCTGGAGGCAGGAGAGTTCCGAGTGTGACCAAAAGGGCACCGGAGACCAGAGCTTGAGCGACCAGTCAAGCCCCTGCCAAGGTAAGACCGCGATGGAAACGGACGCGGCAACTCGCCTCCTTAGTATACTCTCTAAGAGAGGAGGAAAAGTAAAGGAGCGAGGTGTATTAGCCCCATGGGCTCGGAAACGGGAGAAAATGAACGACCCGCCATTAATCTTTAGTTCCATGGAATGGCGTCAAGTAGGAGACTTTTTGTGGGACTGTACTCTAGAGGGAGGAAAAGAAGGAAAGGAAGCGAAAGAACTAGGAACAATTTGGAAAACCGTAATACGCACTCTAGAAATCGTGCAAGCAGAAAAGAAAGTTGCTGCGGCAGCGATCGAAGTGTTGCAGGGAGGGCAGGAAAGGAAAAAGGCAAAGGAAGAAACTCCCTGCTCGTCCCGACTGGGTGGAAGAAAAAAAAAAAAAGAAAAAGGAGAAACTGCACTGCGTTGCAGAATTAAGACTTTCGTCCTTGAGCTGAGCTCTTTTCTAAACAAGTGCATAACTCTTGCTTGCTAATTATGAAAAGAGACCCTGACCAGCCAGGTACAGCTCATGTTGAGAGCTTGTCCGTGAGAATGAGCAGATAAGACACTTCTTGTGCACCAGATGTGCATGGGAGTGAACAGGAGAGTATGATCAAAATGGACCTGGGCAACTCGCTGAATTATCAACTACACAGCAAGAAATAGAAGAAACCCTCAAACCACCTCAGCTCCCCCATTACCATCAGCTCCCTCACTCAAGCCCGATTTTCAAGCTTGAACCATAAAGGATCCTTTGCAACAGCGATGGAGCGGTGTCACCAGAGACGCTATAACAGAGGGAGATTGGGAAGCAGCCAGTTCGATTGCGTGTCCTGTTATTATTAATAACGGACAAGGGACCTGGGAACCACATGATCCTGGATGATGTGGCTGTGCAGCATCCTGTCACCTCAACAGCGCAGCAGCAACACGACCGTGCACTGGGCCTGCCTGTTGTTTCGCCCAGTGACGTGATGGGACCCTGAGGTACCGATTACCAACGACGATATGGATTGGACTGGCAGAAGATGCTTACGGCTGATGGCAGAGCAATTATGGGAAAATGTGACTCTTCTCAATGTTACCTGTTGTATTAATATGTATCCTCTTTGTGTGACTAACAATGAAGCTTATATTGGTTGTGTAATCAAAGCCACATAGTAGGTGTTAAGGTTTATGTACTAACCAGCAGAGTGATCTTTCTTTAGCTAAAAGCAAGGCAGGGAAACCAGCTGCCTTTTGCTTTGTTAGAAGTGTGTGATTAAGGATCAAAGTATGATTTAGGGTGATGGGTGTGAGAACTTTGACAGGATGAATTAAGAGTTTAGTTAAGGCATTTTTGGTTATTGCAGTTTTAATTGTTATAGGCTTAGTTATGTTTAGTTGTTTGATAAGTATAATCAAGAAAATTATAAGCAAGCTAGCGGACGAAGCCTGGGTTGTCCAAAAAGAAAAAGGGGGATATGTAGAGGAATTTCTTGTGGAGCAGAGGCGCGGTATAACTTTAAAAGTGTGGACAACCCAGCTTAGGCCTAAACAGAGGCTCTGTCCTTGAAGCTGCCTTGGAACACAGGGAGGAGGAGGTTTTATCTGTTTTGTGAGAGCTTTGCGAGATGCTTGGCTGGAGGTGCTGGCCCCGGGGGGAGAAGGGGGGGCGAGAGCCGCCTGCATAGCTGAATGGCACTATCCAATAAAATGCTGGCGTGTGTAAACCTGGAACTGACCAACTCTGTGAAGGGGCAGGCGCGAGGACACTGCTGAACTGTATAGATTGAGCTGCCCGGAGCAATAAAGGGAGGACGATCTGTAGCCATATTGGTGTGATGGTTGTTAACTTGGCCAGCTCTCCAAAGGGACCCTTCTAGAGTAGGTGACCATCATATGCATTTCTTTTTCTCCCTAAAGAACAGGATTCTCCTTAGGATGAGGAGCAGAACTTTTCAGGACATGCTGAGGAAGACTAAGTTTCTTCATGACCTAGTAAAGAAGCTAAAGCTGTTACAGTAGATCTTAACTGATAATCATAGGCTGGAACTGTATTGACTTCTCTCATGCTTGCATTTGTTATGCCCTTATCTTGATCAAATAAAGTAATTGTATTCTTTTATTTATTAAGGCTGGGCGGGGAGAAATCTGATGAAGTTCAACAAGGGCAAGTGTAGAGTTTTGCACTTGGGAAAGAATAACCCCATGTGCCAGTATAGGTTGGGGACGGCCCTGCTGGAGAGCAGCGCAGGGGAAAGGGACCTGGGCGTTCTAGTGGACAGCAGGATGACCATGAGCCAGCAATGTGCCCTCGTGGCCAAGAAGGCCAACGGCATCCTGGGGTGTATTAGAAGGGGAGTAGCAAGTAGGTCAAGAGAGGTCCTCCTGCCTCTCTACTCCGCCCTGGTGAGGCCACATCTGGAATATTGTGTCCAGTTCTGGGCCCCTCAGTTCAAGAAGGACAGGGAACTGCTGGAGAGAGCCCAGCGCAGAGCCACAAAGATGTTGAAGGGAGTGGAACATCTCCCTTGTGAGGAAAGGCTGAAGGAGCTGGGTCTCTTTAGCTTGGAGAAGAGGAGGCTGAGGGGTGACCTCATTAATGTTTATAAATATGTCAAGGGGGAATGTCAGGAGGATGGAGCCAGGCTCTTTTCAGCAGCGTCCACTGACAGGACAAGGGGCAATGGGTGGAAGCTGGAACATAAGAAGTTCCATAAAAATATGAGGAAAAACTTTTTTACTGTGAGGGTGACAGAGCACTGGAACAATGAGGTTGTGGAATCTCCTTCTTTGGAGACATTCAAAACCTGCCTGGACATGTTCCTGTGCGCTCTACTGTAGGTGGTCCTGCTCTGGCAGGGGGGTTGGACTAGATGATCTTTGAGGTCCCTTCCAACCTCTAACATTCTGTGATTCTGTGAATGTGTGACTCTGCATGAGAGCTCACCCATCAGAGCCCCCTTCAGAGCTACACTTGGTTTTGCAGATCTGGTTCCTTCCCACCCACTAAAACTTGTTTTCAGCCAAAAACTGCTAATAAATGTAATACCTTAAAATAGCAGTATAATGTACACAAATGCTTGTAAGCTGTACATGCCTAGTCACAGTGCTACTTCTCAGGCTGCTGCTCCGCTAGGTATTAGTACTACTGCTGATTTATGTGGTGCCACTGAGCTGTGTGACACTTCACAAACATGTAAGAAGACTGGTTCAACCGTAAAGTCAGAATAACTTCCTCGGTTTCACAAACTGAGGTAATGGGCCTCTGTGGGAGGTCAGTCCACATGGAGAGTAAGTACAGATCTGCTTGCAGCTGAAACCCCCACTAGTTAAGCACTAATTTCACCTGGAAGAAGACAAAAGGTGTAACAAGAATTTTCCTAGAATAAAAAGACTTTTTGTATGTGTTTCTGAACTGGCCACTCAGAAATGCAGGTTACAACTCTTTCACTTGAAGAAGCAAGTCCGGTTGTAATAAAAAGAAAACCAGTGCTGGGCTGCTCTTTTCCATTGCGTCCGTGGAGGTACAAGATTTTAGATTAATAACGTGAAGAGGAAGTTGAGCTTGATAAGGCTAATGGCAGAAGTCTGGGACAGAATGAGCTTTGGTCAGAGCAGATAGAAAAAGAATGATTTGTAGAAAACCAAAACTGGTCTTTTGCTATTCAGAACAACTAGCAAATGTTCCAGCAAAAGAATAAATAACCTACTGGAAGGATGTACTAACGTGACTAAAACAAGATCTATTCATTATGCACTGGCATACATGCTGGCATACACACATGCTGCATTTAAGACCAGTATTATGCATTTGATAGAACCACAGAACTAGTCAGACTACAGCTTTTCCTACCTAGAAAATGTTTGAGATTCATTCAGCTGCAAATGAAAAGATAGAAGTTAAAACATCAAGGAGAATCGTGATGACATATTGAACATGTCGATTTGTTTTCAGCTGAGCCATTCATTTTAATAAAGCGCATATCAAAAGGAGAAGAGGTTTCAAATAACAAAACCAGTAATTTTGTTCTAAAAATGGTCAATTTTTTCATTCTGGCATTGTTTTCCTCCTGGCATTGTTTTCCTCCCCCTTGGAAGTCATGAAATCTAATGCAAATCAATGCAAACCCAAACATTAAATTAGAATCCTGGGTTCTTTAACACAACTATTTTTCTGAACCCTTTCCAGCTAACGCTTTACAGCTGTTGCAGCAAGACATGAGTTAATTTAGAGAGCAAGAAAGAGCAGAGCAATGCTCAGGTGAACAGGACAGCCAAAGCAGCCATAGTGCTCCAGCTCTCCCACCCAGGACCATCTCCAGCTCCCCCAGCCCCAGGCAGGCCTCCTCCTACCCCCCGCCCCGGGGCCATCCCTGCACCCCGCCTGACTCCGGGCACAGCTGCTGCCCTGCTTTCCAACCAGGGTGGTCTCTCCTCCCTCTCCCACCCTCTTCCTGTGAGTATTTACTGGAAACATGTTTGCTTGGCTGAGAGGGTTAATCGCTTTTCATGCAGGGCTCTCCTCCCTTTTCCCAGGAAGCTTGTTCCTGAAATCGTATTTTATTACAGATAAATAAGACACTTCTAAAATTAGGCTCAAAAAGAGGAGGATTTCATTCGCCTGTGTGGTCATTATCTGCTCCAGAGAGCTGCTGCTGGGCGTTAGGACCCTTGTTAAGCCAGCGATTCGCAGAGACAGCCCATGTCCCTGTCTCTGTAACCAGGTGTCTTTGAATGAATTTCTCATTCTGTTATTTCTGCCATCCCAACATCTCCTAAGGCTTTTTCAGACATGTTGAATTCTAGTCTCAAGGTACGCCAAGCATTCCCTCTAGGTAAAAAACAAGGCAACATGATTTGCCAATAATAGGAAATTCTTCTAGGTAGTTAAAAGCAAATGTCTGATTAAAGAACTGCAGATACACTCTACTAGACTGCCTGACCAGAAAGCAAAATGACAGGTCAAAATCAGTGTAGGTGAAGTGTGCTCAAGGTGAAAACAAATCCTACCCTCATACAACCAAATCCAACTAAAGTGAAACCAAATCCTACCTTCCCTACCAACCAACTCAGCCTGGAGAAAAGAAGGCTCTGGGAGGACCTCATTGCAGCTTTTCAATACTTAAAGGGGGCCTACAGGAGAGATGGGGACAATCTTTTTAGCAGTGCCTCTTGCAATAGAACAAGGGGTAATGGTTTTAAACTACATAAAGGTAGATTTAGACTAGATATAAGGAAGACATTTTTTACAATGAAAGTGGTGAAACACTGGAACAGGTTGCCCAGAGAGGTGGTAGGGGCATCATCCCTGGAAACATTCAAGGTCTCTTGCTCTGAGCAACCTGACGTAGTTGAAGATGTTCCTGCTCACTGCTGCAGAGGTTTAGACTAGATGACCTTTAAAGGTCTCTTCCAATCCAGAATATTCTATGATTGTTTGATTCTATGTTTCTATATATGATGATAGACTCTGAGCTGACTGAGATTACCCCTCAGGACTGACATTTTTTATTATAATACATAATGCATAGCTTGTTAAAATATCGACTCTATTTCACAGACAATAAAAGAGCCGTTAAAATTTGAGAAATTATCACAAGGAATTAGAAAACAAAATCATGTCATTATGCCATTGTATCAAACTGTGATTCAGCTGCACCTCCAATGCACTGGCAAATCTGGTGCACCTCCCATTTCCTCTCATTTGAAAAATGATACCCGAGTCCTAAAGAGTGGTTCAGGTGGCACCATGGATGTGATGTGGCAACTGGCTAGTTTTTTCACGCTCAGCCGTCAGGGAGAGGAGGTACTTTCCATGAGCAGATAAAAGACAGTCAGCAGGAGGTCTAGTGTGCAGCACCAGAGGGCGGGATAGGGTGATTCTGCATCCTCTGCACTGTAATTCTGACCACAATTGCAGAAACTGCTGGTCAGTTTCTCACCTTTAAGTTAAGAAGTTGGCTATAACTGAGAAAAGAACTTTACCTTCTCTTTTCTGGTATTCAGTGTCAGTTCAACAAGATCCACTCAGGAGTGCAGAAGCTCTGGAAGGCTGGCTGGATCCTCTCTTCCCACAGTGAGCAGGCTGTAACAGGCACTCCAGGGTGTCTTTGCTTCAGTTTTCATTTCTGCTTCAGTGTTAAGTTTTATACTCCTACATATGACCATGCAAAACCACTGTTAACCTATCTACCTCTTTTCCAAGCTGATAGAAAGGCTCCTGATAGCTGTAATCATGACTGCAGCAGTGATTTCGACATTACAGCCGCTGTTAATTCCCAGTTAGCTATCTTCAGCTCAAGTTCTGAAAAACTTACTCAAAAAAGAAACACGAGCTCTTTCACATCAAAGCTAAAGAGCGTGCAATCAGGCTGGGAGAAATTATTATAAATTGTTTTTCTTGAAGCCAGCATGATTTCAGACTCTCAGCAATGAAGACTTGTAGAAGGTTTCACACCTGTACACCTTCAGTTCGAAAGAGCAGCACTGCAGCATGATCCACAAGAATGTTAACACAAACAAAGGCAACAGTGTCAGATTTGGGGAAGGAGACCAGAATCCTCCTGTTTTAGAATTTGTGAACGAAGCAAGTACAAATGAAGCTGGATTTTAACAAAATAAATCCCTTGCAATGCTGGCAAACTTTTAACCCTACTGATACAAGAAGAGTCCTATTCTGTGCTCTTACTGAAATCTATGTGAATTGTATGTAAAAGTTGATGGGTATAACCCTCAGCAGATTTGTTTTTAAATATGCTGTATTACTTTTGATAAAATACATTTAAATAGATGCATCTATCACCGTGGGATTTTTCATACATTGTTGTTCATTAAGAAGAGCCACGTGTAAAATAAACAGCATCCACAAAGATGTCAGCACGTACAATGTCAAATTATTACCAAATACCTTTAGGGTACTTGTCAGCTGGAGTGACAATATCAAACCTTGGTACCTGGCAGTAGCAAAGAGACAAAAAGGAATGGAAGCTTTGATCAGAAATTCAGCTTTGTTTACTAGCTCCCACTTGACAATAAATCTTTCAGTGGTGCTTAGAGCGATCTATAGACTAAAATATTTACTTTAAGTGGATTAGTTTCTGAAGGCAAGGACTGTATCTTTTAAAATTTGTGAATTAATTAACATTTTGGAGCTACCTGTGCATCGAAATTACTTCAGCTCCTTATCAGTTTGAATAGATGAATAAAAAGATTCCAGCCATTTTACCACTATGTGATCAGCAGCTTTAGGTAATAAAGAAAATAAAAAGTCCATAGTGATGAATTTTCTTTTCCACTGCCTAAGCTTGATTACCCTTTGCAGTAGGCCTTCTTAATTAGCTCTACTGATCATTTCCTGTAATTGTAAAGCTCTTTAATAAAAAAAAAAAAAGGCATTTGAAAGCTGCAGGGAAAACACATCAACATTAAAGCTCCTGCGTATATTCCATTTATATTTTTTCCTTTTTTTTCTGAAATAATAATATTTTTTTAAGAAAACATGTATTACATAAAAGGTTTTGATTCTGGCATTGGTTCCTAAGCTACACCTGGATGTCTCTGCCAAATTCACTATTTAACTTGATCCAGAACGGAGTCTAAGTGCAAATTAGCAAGTCTTGAGGAGTTAGGCTTATGCATAACACAGCAGTACAGGTGAAGCTCGTATTAATAAACATTTAAAGCACAGCTACATACTTAAGGACATTATAAATCCACAGTCCATATTAGCAAATATTAACATTATTATCAAAGAACATCTAATTATAAGAAACAAAGATACCAGTTTTGAGTGAAGAATGATAAAGTTCACTTTTTCTCCGAAAAGCTTGTTTTAAAGAGGTGAATCAGATTGCTTGTTCTGGGCTGTCCTTCCACTCTGCTCTTTCTAGTCCGTAAAATGTAACTTAGAAACGATCCAGACAGGCAGAGAGGAATCCCATGAAGTTTCCTACAGTCATTTTCCAAGGAAGAAGGAAGAGAAGAGCCTATTTTAACTAGCTGAATAATACTAGCTAGGAAGCTTCATTCTTATTATAAGGTGAAAATATAACCCACAAGGGAAAAAACAAAGATTTAATTCTATATGTAGTGAAGAATTTTTAAAGGCATTCATTTTGCCACAGGGTCGCTGGCTTGCTTGGTGCCCTCTTCCTTCCAAGAAATTTGATGGTAACAGAGCAACAAGTGTCCATTCTGTCAATTGTACCCCTAGGAATCACAGTTCAGTTAAAAAATAATAATAATAAAAAAAGCATTTTACCTCTCATGTTGAAGAGTTCATTTGTTCATTAACATCTAGAGAAAGACAAATCTACTCTGGGATGGCATAAAAGGGAAGGAAACAATGCCCTGGCTCCCTGCAATCAGTGCCAAAGCACTTCTTGATGCAGTGGGCTCAGGCTTTATCTTAGAGGTATAATAACTCAAGGTAGACTGAAAGCCTCCAGGAACAAGCCACGCTTTTTTTTTTTCCTCATTTCCTGACGAGAAGCTGTAGTGAAAACCCCTTCAGAATTTGTGTTGATTCTCTCAGCTGCATCTGGGTGGGCTTTTGTCACTTCCCACTCATAGCCACAAGGGCCAGGGTCTCATTACCACAGCTGCCTTGGCTGTGGAGACACAGAGATTTCTAATTAAAATCAATTAGCAAAGGCTTCAAATGGGACTGCAACACATGGTTTCAAGTTTGTTGGCAATGATGGCAGTCTATTTTTCACAGACAAAGTGACTTTTGAGGGAAAGAGAGAGTTTATATCTACGTATAAGGATAGAAACAGATATTTATATATTTTTTAATGCAGCTATGTTTGAATTTTTAGTTTTTCCTTACTTTTGTGTAGCACTCATATCTTCTGTATGTAATTACATTTGTAACAAAAGAAATTTCAAAAATAGTGTTCATCAGCGACCTGGATGAGGGAACAGAGTGCACTGTCAGCAAGTTTGCTGATGACACAAAACTGGGAGGAGCGGCTGACACACCAGAAGGCTGTGCTGCCATTCAGCGAGACCTGGACAGGCTGGAGAGTTGGGCGGGGAGAAATTTTATTAAATGCAACAAGGGCAAGTGTAGAGTCTTGCACCTGGGAAAGAACAATGCCTTGTACCAATATAGGCTGGGGACTGGCCTGTTGGAGAGCAGCACAGGGGAAAGGGACCTGGGAGTCTTGGTGGACAGCAGGATGACCATGAGCCAGCCTTGTGCCCTCGTGGCCAAGAAGGCCAACGGTATCCTGGGGTGTATTAGAAGGGATGTGGCTAGTACGTCCAGAGAGGTTCTCCTCCCCCTCTTCTCTGCCCTGGTGAGGCCACATCTGGAATATTGTGTCCAGTTCTGGGCCCCTCAGTTCAAGAGAGACAGGGAGCTGCTGGAGAGAGTCCAGCGCAGAGACACAAAGATGATGGAGTGAAACATCTCCCTTTTGAGGAAAGGCTGAAGGAGATGGGTCTCTTTAGCTTGGAGGAGGCTGAGAGATGACCTCATTAGTGTTTATAAATATGTGAAGGGTGAGTGTCAGGATGATGGTGCCAGGGTCCTTTCAGTGATGTCCAATGATAGGACAAGGGGAATGGGTGCAAGCTGGAGCACATGAGGTTCCACAAAAACATTAGGAAAAACTTTTTCACTGTGAGGGTGACAGAGCACTGGAAGAGGCTGCCCAGGGAGGTTGTGGAGTCTCCTTCTCTGGAGACATTCAAAATCCTTCTGGACGCGTTCCTGCTCTGGCAGGGGTGTTGGACTACATGATCTTTCGAGGTCCCTTCCAACCCCTAACATTCTGTGATTCTGTGAGTTTCAGAACACTTGTGAGTGTTCCATTAGCCACCTTCGAAAGAAGGGCCTACACTAAAATGAAACACTGAGGAACACTTCTTTAAATACACTACCAAGCAAGGGAAGCAAAAAACTTACGTCCGTAGGGTAGCTAATGTTAGCAACTAATGGTAACATAGCGTGGGTCACCATTTTTTTTATTGTTAATTAACATTTTTCTACCTAATTTTTATTTACTCCCTCTTTAGAATACAATGGATGAGGCGATCCAGCATAGGAAGAAAATACTAAGAGCAAAACATTTGTGCACTAAGCCTGTCTGCCCACAAAGAGCTGAAGCAAGAGGAGTGATCGCTGCATGACCAGATGCACAGGTGTGAGTTGACATGAGGTTGAATTAGCTCCCAGCCAAGTCTGGAAGTCTCATGTCACTTCACGGTTTCATCTGAAACTCGTGCTGCCTTGACTGGCTCAGGCATCTCTACTACATATTCATTTTCACAGTCGAAACCTATCCTTCAAAACTTACCATGTCCAAGTAGAAGTAAAGATTTCCTCAGGCTGTTTGTTCTGAAATGTTGAAAACTAAAGAAACAGTTTTGATGTCCTACAAGGAGCATCACTGTAAAATGTTCGGCATTGAAGGAAGGAGAGAAAGCCTTGACCCCACCACAGCCAATATGGCAAGTTTGCAAAGGCCCCAGGATGACACTAATGATCTTTGCTTTAAAAATATTCTAATACTCAGCCCTGAACTTGCTACCTAATGCCTGATCTTTAAGGTTCTTTCCAATCCTGACAATTCTATGATTCTACCTCAGGTTCCTGCGAGGCTGCTATTTCTCTACTTCCCAGTGATGCTGTGGTAACAAGTCCACTGCCAAGCCGAAACCGTTCAAGAGCCAGTGATGAAGGTCAGGTAAGAACAGACACAATGATTAGTAAACTAGTTGTGCGGCAATCTCTGAATTTTTATTCAAGATTCCTTCGGTGAGTACAGATCCACAGTGACTACACATTAAATACGCCATGCTTTGTTCAGTTTTGTCCTAAGAAGGGAAGACTTACATGAAAAGGGCCATAGTTTGAAGCAACACAAGCACTGGCTGCCATGGTCAGTGTTGCAGCCTGATGCACATATGAAGCTGAACAGGCACGCCAGCAAAACCTCACGTGGGGCCTGACGGAGCCGTGAGGGACTGAGCTGAACCAGCTCTTGCCATTAGCAAAGCCGCAGCCCTCTCTGGTTTCAAAGGCAGCAGGATGTCCAGTGTGGAGAACAAGGAATGTCAGAATATTGCACATCAAAACAGGCACTTGACAGCGAGACACTGCATACAGGAATCACAGCGGATGAATTCATTATTCCTAACCACAAACAGCCAGAGAAATAAACCTCTTAGCAGCCATGCTTTGAAACATTACCAACAAACAAAAGGTGGCCATTTTCAGCTGACAACAGTGTCTGAATGAATATTTGGCATCCAGCATGCATTTAATGCCAAGATAAGACTTCCACTGAGCTCAAGAGCATGGTTATGTGAGAAGGAAGGGCAGGCCATTTTGATCTTTTATACTGATATCTGTGTCATGACAATTTAACACCGCTCTCCCTCTGCTCTGCTCCTCTTGTTTGCAACCCAGCTCTCTTCACCTTTCAAATATGTAACCGGTGCAACTGGCTCCGTGAAGCCTTTTTTTACCTTGCATTATTCTTCAGAAACAAAAGGGGCAAAACACCCTTCAGCAAGGTTTTCTCCAAGTATTTCTTTCATTTATCTCTCTTTTGCTTTCTGTCTTCAGCCTTCCTTAAAAACGTTATTCCTATTTCTGTCACAGCATCGCCCTTCAGCCTGTCCTGGAGGAAGGTAACTTCTGCTGCTAAGTGAACCTAGAAAGAATCAAGTCTGATCAGTTAAGCAAAGAAATGCCAAGGTTTTTGCCCCTCCTCCAGTACGAGGGGCTTTTTTTCCTCCCTTCTGCCACTAGGGGACCCCCTTTCTCAGATTTTGTAAGAAACGTTTCTAGATTGCTTTAAAATATATTTCCCAACTAAGTTAATTAAAAAGGAAGTTTAAACACATTGGAATTTGTATAATCTTATTTTCATTGCTTTGCTTTTTTCCAAGAACCAGAATTGTGTACTTGATGATTTTGTAACCACAGAATTTCCTGGTCATGTACTAATACCTATGATAAAATACTTTTGTTATTTAGTCTTATATCAGATACTACAATTCTGAGACTGACACACATAATACCTGTACAGCTTTTGTTTTCTTGAAACATAAAATGACAAATTAGACAGAAATATAAAGCAGCACAGAAGTTATCTTCCAGAAGATGCCACAGAAGCTCTAAGACTCAGTTACTTTCAAAACATGCTCTTTATTCTTTTGTGAAAGTCTTAAATTTAAGGGCAAAATTTGTAATGACATCTGCTACGCTTCTGATGCTTTGTTTTTAACATTACACCCATTCACACTTTGTTCTCCCTTTCATTAGGTACTGCCTAACCTCAGAACATTACTTATCTTCATGTATTTGGAAAAAATCAGGGATGGCTGTTACTGGTTACGCCTATGCAGGAAAGTGGGATAAGCTCAAGGAGCAGTGGAGGAGTCCAGCATGGGCCCCTGGCTCCCACATTAGGTGTCAGGTGGCTCCCTGGTCCCACCTGACTTTTGCACGTGGTTCAGCCACTGAAGAGCCAAGGAGGGACAGTGTGGAAGGGAGCCAACCTGTGTGCTTCTCTATCTCAGGATCCAGGATCACTCTGGCTCTTTTTTATTTAGATATAGACATTTAATCTGAGAGAGAAACTATAGACTACTAAATTTCCTTCATTGATCTCAGCAAGTGGGTTTGCTTACCTGTGCCTCTGCATATTAACACAGAATCGAGAAAAGAGATGTGTGTTTCCTTACCATTTCCAGGGCACCTCGAATCACCCCACAGAGGAGGTTACAGTAGCAAAGAGATGCTCGTTCTGCCGGCAGCTCCTCCACAAAGTCCACTAGTGGGTTTTTGTCCAAGATTAAGGAGAATTCATTTCCTGCAGCACTATTGCAGCTCACAGTAGGGGTGACCCCAAGATACATCTTGAAAGCAACCTGCAAAAGGATGAAAATCTCTGCTGCTTGAACCTATCATGTGCAAACCAGAGGTGAAACTAGCATGCAGCACCCCATAGACCAGCCTTATCCCAGGAAATTAGCAGGAAGGGCCAGACAGTCTGGAAATCAAACTAGATTTGTCTCTTCTGTGATCAGCTGGAGCCAGAGACACAAATCTGGAGCTATGCGACACTCCAGGGAAGTACAGCAGAAGGCTGCTTATCCTGTTTTCAGTGTTCCTACATTTACAACCTCACACAAAGTAGCTTTACTGTTATCACACATCTGCTTTCAGTCATGTTACACTCCCCTGGGACCATTAGCATCTATGTTAGGTTCTTCGCTACATTGCCAGCAGCTTCAATAATCACAGCTCAAGAACTCCTGCAACTGGTGAGTGTGTGTTTTCACTCTGATCTCCATCTGCAGTCACGGAAAAAAAAACCAACCACCCACCAAGAATAAGACTGCCAAGACTACAAACTTGTTTGATGACATAGAGCATTGCTTGCTTTCCTTCTACTACTGATGAATACTGCTCTAAATGTGCAACATCTGCTCTGCTAGTGGAGGGGTCCCCTGTGAGCACGTTTCCCCAGACAGTGACATCACGGCGTTATCTAGACAGTGCGCACGCAGGCAGGCAAGCAGCAGGATGTGCTTCCTCTGAAGAGCTCTCCCTTTCTGCACCACTACAGACTGCTACGACCGAAGATAAAAGCGTCTTGATTTTTACCTCTTCAGTGAGTACCGAACATGGATAGTTTCCAGACAATCCTGAAATTCTTTATGAACCGGAAAACTGCTATAGGTTACAGTTTTATGGCGCTGCTGACAATGGGAGGTGAACGTGTGTTTTCTCTTGTTGCTTTCAGATGCCCCTGCAGCAATGAAAACCTGAGGTACGGTTTGGTATTCCTCTTCTCCCCAGCTTTTGTTTTGCTAGTTATTGGATATTTCTTGAATAGCAAGACCTGGAAACTCTTTACAGGCTGCTGGGTGAATCCCAGAAAAATATTCCCCAGAGGGAATAACTGCCATTTCTTTTACATCTTTGGACAAATCACTTTAAACGCTCTGGTAGCCCCAGTGATGTGGCTGTCTGTGGCTTTGCTCAATGGGACTTTTTACGAGTGTGCCATGAGTGGCTTGAAGAATCCTACCTATCTACATGCAGTTTGCCACAGCAAATCGGAAAAGTGCTTTGAAGAGCTACACAAGGTAGCCTGTGACAAAAGCTCCATGCCCTTTTCAGAGAGCGATGAACTGAAACGAACTCTTCAAGCACAGTCCCAGGTAAGAAAAATAAATAATGAACCTTATGGAGTTTGTACTGCCGCTATGATTTATCGGTGGAAGATCCTGGTGTCAGATGCTAAGATAAAACCGTTGGTTTCACATAAAGTTTTGGCATGATGCAGCCTTGCAAAATAGAATCAACCCATCTTTTAGTTCAGTTTGAGCTGTGCCCTGCTTCTGGGGGGGGGTTCCCACTGGCAGCAGGATCAATAAGACAAGATAACTTAGAGCTTTCTTCTCAAATGAAGATCGCTCTAAAGAGAAGAAAAATACTAGATTCTTTAGGAAGTTGAACTAACAGATGTCATCCCATTAATGGGGTCTGTCCTGTAGCACATTCTCCTATTTTACACTGTCATGATAACTGCAATGAAATCTTAGGTCACTAACAGTAGAAAAATACTGCAAAAATAAGGTTCGTGACAGATTTGTGACTCTTTACACAACACATTTCTGTTTGTGTTCCTCATGGTCATGATGCCAGATGACAGTATTTTTTTGTCCTGCTTGGAGGAAGGAAGAAACACTGAAATAAAAGAAGCAGAACATAAAAATCTGAGATCACATAAATTTTGTAATATTCAGGTGATACAGTTCTGCTCACTGCCTTCTAATGTGAATAAATTCAAAGACAAAAAATCAAATCAAAGGAAAAAAAATAAGGCTAGAGAAAGTGATGGAAAGATGATTGTCAGGAGGAAGGAAAAACACTCTGTGGAGCCAGCGAGTTTTTGTCAGACAATTGTATCCAGCTGGAATAATTTCCTCCCCAAGAGCTGGTTTTATTTTCAAGTTCTCATGCAAATAGGACTAGAATGCAGACAAAGCCTGCACTGTAGACAAAGCAATTCATTTTAGAGGTTTCAAAGGAAATAACAAATAGTGCTTAAGACTTCAAGCACTATGTATAGGAAACAGCAGAAGACCAGAGACTCAGTTATAGCATGAGAATACATGGGTTCATTCTTCAAGCTGCAAAAAGTAAAAAGCTGTTGAAAAGAGCAGGTTCTCAAATACTCATAGAAATTATCAGTCAGTACAAAGTGACTGGAAAAACAAAAGAAAGCAAAGCTACTCTTCCACATCAGTTGCTAAGAATAACTGTCAGGCTTATCAGTTTCAGAGATTTCTCTGAGGAAACTTTCTATATTCCTTAGCTAAATACACATTTTTACCGGTGTTTATATTTTTAATATCAGTGCAAGAGTTCACATGAGAAAGGGTGTAGCTCTAATCACTATTAAAGTGTGGGAAACCAGTTTCAGCTCATATGGGTCTCTGAAACCTAGATTTGTTCCACACGGGAATGTGTTTCACTGTTTGAAAACAAGTTTCTTTTTTTTTTTTTTTTTCCCAAATGTTAGGCATTGCATTGGAGTAAGTGGGTACAACTATCGGCTAGGTCAGAGGCACTAGGCATGAAAAACTGTGTTCACACTTCTGCTCTCCTTAGAGGAGAACATCCCACAACAACAATCTCAAGCACCTTTTATTTACCCTCAGACCTTTCTCTAAACCGGGAAGTAGCTTCTTCTTTCAAAATGTTCTTAACAGAATTTTGTCAAACCCTGAAGTTGTTAAAAAAAAAGTTGAGTGATGCTGGAAAAGCATATTTCAGAAAAAACCCCAAAGCCCTCCGAAAAAAAAGCAACTATTTCTAATCAGTGTGTAGACGTCTATTCCCGTGCCAACACAGACCTGCCAATGCACATGCTGTTTCTTTTTTCTCATGCTCTCTCCTCCCAGCATTCTCACAGGACTGAGCAAGAAGGCAATTTTAAACCAGTTTTGGCACAGAAATGATTTTTCACTACAAAGGGGTGTTTCATCAAAGTCAAAAAAAGTTCACTAGCACAGGTTTCAGGGAATCTCCTGATAAAAGAATTGGGGAACACTTTTTAAATTGAAATATTCCTGTTAGCTAATTAATGCAGCTGTTGGTTTTCTGTTTGTTTGTTTGTTTTATAAGGAAGTCAGAAAATCAGACATCTAAAAATTATCACAGTTTAAAAATTTGATTGATCTGGGACAAAAGTCACTACTCTTTTTGGTTTTGTAGTTTGTTAAATTCAGAATTCTGTCTTAATCTTAATTCTTGCTGAGCAATTTTATTAACTGTTTTCAGGAGACAGAAAACCATCTATCATCTAGTGACTGTGATATTTTATTCTCCCTGTGCACTTTTCCCGTTGTGTGACATAATTCAGTGAACAACTCCAACACACTACGTGTCAGATGGCCATAGTTTTGAAATGAACTTTCATCAATATCCTCTGTAAATTATCCAGAGGCTACACTTGCTCTCAGGTCTGCTCTGTCTTCTGTGTAGCTCTATTTGGCCATAACATTATTTGACTGATCACTTAGACCTCTCTTAGATTTTTCTTCATACACCATCTTGTAGTTGAGGTCTGAGTTGAGATCATCTGTCCCTGAACCTGCACTGGCCATATTGCTTCAGCTGCTGGTACCTGAGTTCCCTTTGTTATAAAATGGGATGGGGAGGCAGCAAGAGTCTGTATGAGCCAACTTCTCTTGCGCATTTTACCTTCCACTGCAAAAAGCATCCATCTTTTGCCTTCCTGAGGGAGAGACACCCAAGTGTGCACTATTGAGAAGCCTCAATCCTGATCCCTTCTGCTTGCCTTTGGTCCTCATATAGACAATCCATTAACACTAATGCCAGGCACCAAATGCAAACTGGGATGAGATGCCCACAGTAGGGTCCCAAGAGGAGCAGCAGGCCCTCCATACAAAGTGTTGCTCCACCAGACACTCTTGATTTAAGCAGCGTTTTCACTCAGACCTTTTTAACCTCAAACTCATTTCTTTTGTTTTCCCAGATTTTAGGCTGGTGTGTGATAGTTACCGCAGCTCTCCTCTCCCTGCTAACCACTTGCTGTGCCAGCTGCCAGTCGAAAGTCAGCCACCTCCAGCTGAAGTTCTGGAGGGTGTATGAGGAGAAGGAGAAGGAGCAACTGGAGCAGATTTTCGAGCTGTATGCCACCAAGTTGAGCGAGCGAAACCTGAAGTGCTTTTTTGAGAACAGGGAACCAGAAGTAATTCCCCTGCCAAGTTTTCAGGCATGGGAAGATGCTTCCCAGCTCTACTCCTTCAGCAGTAGCAAAAAGCACTATAGCACAATTCACAGGCTAGTCGAAGAAGGTCAGAAAGATATCAATGAGGAGAGAGAGACAATCCTGGACTCTGTAGACAGAAGAGAAATACCATAGATCAAATATATTCTCAGCTTTTTTATATCTTGCTAATGCAGCATACTTCTAGCTGGTTTCACTTCTGTATTTTTTCACAATTGCCTCTTTCTTCCTCATCAAGTTCCCTCTCAGTTACAAATTTTCTTGAAAGGATGGAATGAAATTATTTCATTGTTGAAAAGGCCACAGTCCTCCACCACACCTAGGGTTCATGCTTTGCTAATGTCACTGGCTCAAGATCAAGAGCTGACAGCAAAAAGAAATGAATAATGACTTCTGCAAGAGGGTTTTAACAATACCCTATGGAAAAGGTGTTCTGGCATGCTTGTCCTATGTAAATCAAGACACTGTGATAAAGTAACACCATTTAAAAGGTGTGAATGTAACAGAAGATGTGTGTGGCTTTCTGACAGCCCACAGAAAGTAAAGGGCTTGCTTCCTGTTCATTTCCAGGCCATTTGCAAGTACAGCGTTGTTTTGAGGCACCAGTGGTCACTCAAGGCACCTCAGTGTATTGGACTCCTGTTGCACCTAAAACACCCTGGATGGCCACAGTGATCATCCTTCATCTTCTAGTCCCTGAGACATCTGCCTGGGACATGGGGCAGTGACCTCCATAGACAGTGAGGTGCCCGGTACTTTTTTAGACAAATCTTACAGCCAAAGTGTAAGGTACCAAGAACCTGAAATTAGCAAATGTTTCAGCATTTTCATGTTTTTGTCAAAAATCACATTTTGGTTGTTGTTGATGCTTTGTTACACTAAGGAAATTGCCTCCATAGAGTACTTGCTATTATCTTCTCCCACTGAGAATTTCTCTTTGTATGGGTATAAAGCTCCTGTTTTGAGTGGGTTTCAGGCACTGGGTGCAGCCTGCAGAGCTCTGTAATATTGTTTGTACTGGGCCTGCAACCAGTGTGTGACAGAGGGCCTGGAAAGAAATTCCACTTTTTAAGACAACAAAATATTTTTGCAGCAGGCTCATTTTCATTTTTCTGAATATCTTAGGAACCTTAGTGGCTGGAGCAAGAGGAATTGGCAGGCAATGCAGGTGAGGTGACGGTACAATCAGTGCTTGTGACAAATGCATTTCAGCCCAGAGCCCTATGCTTTACCTCACTCACTTGGAATTCCCCACAAGGCTCTCAGACGGGGCGTCCGCAGTTGTTGCAAACACTGTATAAAAAGAGAACAAAATTTCTGCCAAGGTTTTTTTTTTTTCTGGGGTGACTGGGCAGGCTTTTATGCAGCATGTTACTGCCAGCCTCCCTGAATCTGCAAAGAATTGTGGTTTTGCTCTATGTCAATCAAGCTCTTACCAACCACAGTAGGTACTCTGCCCAGCTGTTCTTATCCTAACTGCAGTGCTCCAGCAGAAATAAAAAAACACCCACCTATCTGCATTTACAGACCATTACTCTTTTTTAAAATAAAATCCAAGAGCTAATTCCACTGTCTGCTTAGAATTTTCTCTGTGTGTTTTGAGGAACTTGTGGCCTTTGAGCAAATGTTTTGAAGTCGTTTATCCCAGCTGACCCACTTTGCAGCAGACTTAGAACGTGTTACATACCTAAATGTACCTGCTGCAGCTGAAAGCACAGAGGCAACACTGCTAAAATGAAAGTCACAACAACAGGCGTGTCTGACACCACGTCTGGCGCATATTCATTTTTCTCCCCTGGCTCTTCTCCTGGTATATTAACTATCTAATTCCAGGAAACACGTCCCTTCCCATTTGTCTGCTTTTATCTGCCTTTAAGAAAGGTGCCCAGCCCCATCTCACCTCCTCCCTACATGCAAGGGGAGAGGAGACACCACCTAATAGGATGTCCCCACTGCCTGGGCCAAACTTCCCAAAGCCATTTTTCCACCTCCTTCGTCATGGGTGTGACAGAAAAAAAACACACCACCACCAACAGCAAAAAACCCCAGGTAGGGATGCAAGTGGGGAGGACACTAAGTAGGTTAATAAGCTGGTCAAGGAATATGGGAAACAACTGGGTTGATATAAGGATAATAAGAGCTGGGATGCAAAAGCATAGTTGGCAGAGCAAAAGGTGTGGGGAGAGAGAGATCCCACTTTAGACTTCTGGCACCCTCTTTTTTTTCAGGAGAAAGCTCAAAGCTGTACACCCCAGTAGCCAGAACCATCTGAAACAGGAGTGTTTCCCAGTTCAGCCTTCTCCTTTTTCATGGAAGGGTAAAACCAAAGTGCATTCTTCTCTCCTCATCCTTACCCTTCATCATGTTTAGAGGTTCAACTCGTTTAGAGTGTCTCCACGCCCCCAAGAGCAGCTGCTGAACACTTGGTGCTGCAACATGTACCTGGAAGGAGCCTATGTCTCTCACTGACCCTTGTTCCAAGGGCTGTGTTACTCTGTGTTGTCTTTCCAAAATTCCTGTGACTTAATGCAATTTCCATGTGGATGTTGGAATGCTTCTATAAAAACAGACAAAAATAAATGCCGGTTTGACCCTATCTTTTCAACTGGAACCTGGTTTTGGCAAATTTAACCCTGTCTTTCAAGCAACTACTGCAAAAGCTGTTTTGTATCAACAATGGCAGCTCAGAAAGAGTTGAAGACTATTGTAAACACTATTCAAAACAAACTGGGAGAAAACAAACAAGCAAACAAACAGTAGAATCAACATTTTCTCCTGAAAAATTTAGATTCTGCATTAACTCTGACGTCCATCAAAATATGAGTGCACAAATAAACAGGAAACTTGCCCTCAATTCTCTGTGCTTTGTTCCTCAGTTTACTACTTCTTCTCCCCTGTGAGAACCCAATATTCTCACTTAAATTCCCTTAACTCTTCTTCCACTACACATCTGCTTCTCTGTCAAACTTTAAATCTTTCTTACAACACCAAAAACTAGTTAACTGTGCTAAGGCCTCATATGCTTTCAATTTAGTTTCAGCTGTACTTTGCATTACACTATGACAAATCTGTCCAGACTCTATTGTTAAAACTTCCTGTTGTAAAAGAGAACTTGCATGGAAACTATGTAAAACCAGTAGCCAGTGTGCAACAGAGCATCAAATTAAAGTAAAATTGCAAAGCTATAACGCGAAACTTGTAAAGAGGTTTCAAAAAAATAATTTAAGTATACAGATAAGTAATTCAATGAATAGATATGAACAATTTTTAAAAGCCAGGATATGACCAGACAGAAAAACTCTTATGCACAACTTCTTAGAGAGTAAAACAAAGGCCTTTTCAATCTTTCTTTGCGACTCCAAAAGACAGGGAAGTAAAATCAATGAGTGGTTTTGAAAGTTGCATCCTTAAATCTGTCTCATTTTTTTCTATATAAAATGGAAGAAATAAAATTATCTATTCAGACATGTACATAGACTCACTATCAAAATTACACCCATATAAAGCAAAATCTATCTTTTGAAAAGATAAACTCTGTGGGATTATATATTGCTTAATGTCAAACAAGACATCTATGCAGTCAGAATTAAAAATGTACTACTGCCCTTTCCAAAGTCTTAACCAGTGTCTCAAGCAGCAAGAGTAAAATTCACTAACATTTTGCCGGTGCTCAGTATAGTCTAAAATTACAGAAATATTTAGGAGGCCACTAACGCATCAGTCCCTTTATATGCTACTAGTGACTTCTCACTCCAAAACATCGCATGCGTAAGTAATGTTGCAAAATTAATGATAAAACAGGCTACTAAAATTTGAAATAATAATTTCAGATGACATAATCATAAGATTAATGAAGGACCATAATTGATCTGCTTTAGAGAGGGAAAGGCAGCCAAAATAACATCTCTGTTAGCATACTTTCCATTCTCTGTACTTTTCCACAGTCAGTGTTTGGGAAGAGCAAGACGCTTTAAGAGGTCTTGCCATCTGTTGTTGATTCCATGGACTCACAAACTTTTCTTTACTTTTTACAGTGCAGCACTTCATTTTTCAGTTTACCGTCTACCTCTTAGCGCAGCATTTCCCTCTCACTGCTGAGATTCGAAAATCAACATTTACCAGCTTTGTAAATTCTGACAGCTTCTGTCACGACTTTCAAACTGGCCATATGTCAATATATAGGGACGTTGTGGCAGGACTTCCCTTGGGAGGGGAATCACATCTCTTGTCCTACAACTGGTAGCATCCAAGGGGCCTCTCTACAAGTAGCTGCAGAGACCTACCTTTGCTGCATTCAGGGGGCACTGAGCTTCCACGACAAAGCCCATCTCTCCAATTACTGCTTCTCAGCAAGGGATATACCGTTAGGCACAGCACTGTGTTAACTCAGCCATGGAGCCTGCGAGCACAGCACTTGCTCACTGTGGAACAGAGGGCACAGCCCAGGTGCTCCCACCTATAGCACACACAGACACCTCCTGGAGCATGGTGATCCTGTGCTATAGAAGGTAACGTTGCTCTGTGATTAGATCTAAAACCAGAAGCTGTTTATTTTTTATAGAATCATAGAACAATTCAGGTTGGAAAAGACCCTTGGGATCATCGAGTCCAACCATTAACCCTATACTACAAGTTCACCCCTAAACCATGTCACCCAACACCACACCTAAGTGACACTTAAACACATACAGGGATGGCAACTCAACCACCTCCCCAGGCAGTCTGTTCCAGTGTCTGACCACTCTTTCCATGAAGAATTTCTTCCTAATGTCCAGTCTAAACTTGCCCTGTTGCAACTTGAACCCATTCCCCCTGGTTCTGTCCCTAATGATCTGTAAGAAGAGACCAGCACCAACCTCTCTACAATGTCCTTTCAAGTAATTGTAGAGCATGATGAGGTCCCCCCTCAGCCTTCTCTTCCTTAAACTGAACAGTCCCAGCTCCCTCAATCGCTCCTCATAAGGTCTATTCTCCAGGCCCTTCACTAGCTTTGTCACCCTCTTCTGCACTCACTCCAACACCTCGATATCCCTCTTATACTGAGGTGCCCAAAACTGAACACAATACTCAAGGTGCGGCCTCACCAGTGCTGAGTACAGGGGGGCAATCACCTCCCTACTTCTGCTGGTCACAAAATTTCTAGTACAAGCCAGGATGCTGTTGGCTTTCTTGGCCACCTGGGCACACTGCTGGCTCATGTTCAGCCGGCTGTCGATTAGAATGTCCAGGTCCTTTTCCACCAGACATCCTTCCAGCCACCCTTCCCCAAGCCTGTAGCGTTGCATGGGGTTGCCGTGACCAAAATGCAGGACCCTACACTTGGCTCTGTTGAAATGCCTGCAGTTGACCCGGGCCCACCGATCCAGTCTGTCCAGGTCCCTCTGTAGAACCTTTCTACCCTCCAGCAGATCAACACTCCCTCCCAGCTTGGTGTCATCTGCAAACTTGCTGAGGGTGCACTCAATCCCCTCATTAAGATCACTGATGAAGATGTTAAACATGAGTGGCCCCAGCACCAAGCCCTGAGGGACACCACTCGTGACTTGCCGTCAACTGGATTTAACTCCATTGACAACAACTCTTTGGGCCCGGCCATCCAGCCAGTGTTTCACCCATCAGAGTATGTGCCCATCCAAGCCATGGGCAGCCAACTTACCCATAAGGATGTTGTGGGGGACAGTGTCAAAGGCCTTACTGAAGTCCAGGTAAACTACATCGACAGCCTTTCCCTCATCCACTAAGCAGGTCACCTTGTTATAGAATGAGATTAGATTTGCCAAGCAGGATCTGCCCCTCATGAATCCATGCTGACTGGGCCTGATCTCCCTGTTGGCTTTTAATTGTTCTGTGATGGCTCTTGAGATTATTCATTCCATCACCTTTCCCGGCACTGAGGTAAGACTGACAGGTCTGTAGCTACCAGGGTCCTCCTTCCTGCCCTTCTTGAAGATGGATGTTACATTTGCCAGTCTCCAGTCCACTGGGACAACCCCAGTTAATCAGGACTGCTGAAAGATGATGGAGAGTGGCTTGGCAACTACATCCGTCAGCTCCCTCAGCACTCTAGGGTGTAATCTATCAGGCCCCATAGATTTATGAGGATTCAGCTTATGAAGCAGGTCCATAACCATTTCCTCATGGATTATGTAGGTCCTATTCTGTTCCTCATCCCTTTCTTCCAGCTCAGGGGGCTGTGTGCCCAGAGAACAACTGATCCTACTGTTAAAGGCTGAGGCAGAGAAGGCATTAAGCACCTCAGCTTTTTCCATATTCGTGGTCACTGTGCTTCCCTCTGCATCCAACAAAGGATGGAGATTCTCCCTAGACCTCTTCTTACTGCTAATGTACTTATAGAAACTTTCATTGTTATTTTTCACCACAGTGGCCATGTTTAGCTCTAGGTGGGCTTTGGCCTTCCTAATTTTCTCCCTGCACAGCTTCACTTCTTGTCTGTAATCCTCATAATTTGCCTGCCCCCTCTTCCATAGGCCATAAACTCTCCTTTTGTTCCTAAGTTCCAGCCAAAGCTCTCTGTTCAGCCAGGCTGGTCTCCTTCCCCGTTGGCTCATCTTTCGTGACTTAGGTATAGTCAGTTCCTGCACCTTTAAAATTAATTCCTTAAAGTATGCCCAGCCTTCCTGGGCTCCCATGCCCTCCAGAACAGCCTCCCAAGGAACTCTCTTAACCACGGACCCGAAGAGACCAAAGTCAGCCCTCCGAAGTCCAAGGTGGCAATTCTGCTGACCACCCTCCTTACTTCATCAAAATTTGCACCTCTTTCAATCAGATCAATGATGTCAAGTTCTTGTGAAGAGGAACTGAAGTATAACCTTGATTTTGCAGGATCATAAAGCAAAATTATCAGCCTAACTTCAAAAGTAATGCTGAGTTATTCTCTCATCCAAATTCTGAATCCAGTCTTGGACACTCCTCCTTTAACTGAGCTTTGTTCTTGACGCCATCCTCAGTTAGTTTCCATTTTCTTATCCCAATTTGCCAGTGAGAAGAAAGCCTACTTTTACATGGCCTATTTTTTTTTTTTTTTATTCAGTCCCAACCGTAACCACTCAAAGTCACAGCATCAACACAAAATGTCAGTGGGCACCAAGGGAACTGAATGCAGAAGGATTCACTTTGGCTCCTCATCAAAACTTGTTGGCCCTTCTCCATTCCAATATAAGCTAGCAGTAAATCCCAGGATTTGCAGTCTGAACCAGTAGTTGAAGTTTTAAGCCCTCAGCCACTGCCTTAGGTGCATCCTTCCTCTGTTTTTTAATTCCTAATATGGTAAGCTGGCTTTGTGCTCCTTTTTTCTTTTCCTTTGCTTCATCTCTTTCCATTTCCACAGGGAACTCCCACAGCCTGATCCTACAGACCTCTCCAAAGGACTGCAAGATAGCAGCTCTGTTTACAGGAAGTTTGGCTCCGACTGTTTGAACTGCTTAACTGCCTTAATTACTTTAACTTTGAACTGGTTTTACACTACACACTCGTTGTCAAACAGATTTCTACCTCAGAAGAGTCAGTGGAGTTAAGAATTTACTCACTTTCTCCTGGCTGAAAACACGATAGCTGAGGAGTTAAAGAGATTGCATAAACTGCTGTGTAATCCTGAACTGGTAACTTTAACAGCATATTTGCAGTGACTTGCTGGGTCATTTCAAATAAGTTTTGTTGGTATGTGCTTCAAATATGCTCAAAGACTATTTAAAAAATGTTTATCCAAAGAAATGTGAAAAGGCTTTCCATACCACGTTTTACCTCAGAAAGTTTATACTCCTACTACAGAACTCCTTTTTCAGTTTGCTAAAAATAATCTTTTCAAGACACCGTGCTTTAAAGTTTGTTCCAATCTTTCCAAGTAATTTTATTTCTCTCAGTAAATCGCTTTTCAAGTACAACCTGCAGAGAAATAGTGTCTTTTGTCTCACTTTGATGCTTAATTTCTCACTGCATTTTTGTACTTAAGAACAATGGTTCAACTGTAATAAATAATTTTTAAACAAGGGAACTATGAGGAGTAAGACCCATAAAACTAGATATCTGTGAAAATCTAGAAATAACAAGGCACAAATACCACCTGAAGAACAAAGAAGTGAACAAAAATGTGATTTTGTAGCCTGGTATTATTTTTTTAACAAAACAGTGCATTTTAATACAATGATTGAAATGCTGCTTGTCTCATGGTTTTCATTCAGCTGACCTCACTATCTCTAACAGATCTTCTATGCCAGCTCGGCTTCTCCAAATGAGGAGTTTTGTTACACATCATCCTGATTTGAGACTCCAAAATAATTTCAGGAAGAAATTTAGTTTTTATGAGCTAATGGGATCTGGCTGGCAATGTTACACGCTTCAGCTTTAAACTTTAGCAGACCATGGTGTATGTGTGTGCTGTGCACACGCACACTTTATAGCCCCAGCAGCAACACCAAATGCAAAGGAGTCCTTTCTCTGTTTCTTGTGAGAGCCATTGGCTCTTCTATGACAAACATTCTGGAATTGTAACACAACTTCCATCCCTCCATTTCAGTCAGATGTAATGCAGATATTTCAGACATGGTTAATGTGAGCAGGATCACACATCACCTCACAACATGCTCATATATTTTGAACTAAGGTACTCCTGTATAACCAGCACATACTGGTGCCTTAGTTCACTGTATAGAAAGCCTACTGCTTCCCAGTTCTGCAGTCAGCCATTAAACATAATGCTCACCTTTAGCTTATGCTGCTGGTAATTCTCAAGAAATCAAAAAGTATGCCAGGCAGATTTTTGTCTTCTAAAATGAGCCAACAAAAATGAATCTCAGTTTAATTAACTGGTGCCCTGATCTCTCATCTTTAAACAAATTATTATCTAGCAAAGAGTTCTTTGTTAAAAAGTGTGGTTAAGTTTTGCCATTGGGGAAGTTTAGGCATATCTTCACTGGCAACACTTCACAGCTGAAAAATCAAAAGATGAAAGGGATCATTCACCATGAACTGAGCAGGTATCAGTCTGAGCTCAGATGGCAGGAATAAGAATATAAAAGTTTAAGACCTGTATGAGATTGTTAAGGCTTCTGTTCCTAGAAAAAGTCAGGGAATATATGATTTGAGGTTTGTCAAGACTGGATCATTTTTTGTTGTTTGCCACCTTATCTGGATACACTAGAAGAAATCAGCTTAAGCTTCAGCAAACAAAAAGAAACTTTTTAATTATTCTAACAGCAAAACACCTCATAGGCTACTAGGAATAGTCGAGGAAGAAACAACCTTGGCAGGTGTGAGAGGTGGGCCCGTGCAAAGCTCATGAAGTTCAACAAGGCCAAATGCAAGGTCCTACACCTGGGTTGGGGCAATCCCAAGTACAAGCACAGGCTAGGTGATGAGCGAGTTTGGAGCAGCCCAGCAGAGAAGGACCTGGGGGTGTTGGTGGATGGAAAACTGAACAAGAGCCAGCAATGCACACCTGCAGCCCAGAAAGCCAATCACACCCTGGGCTGCATCAGAAGTATGGCCAGGAGGTTCACGTAGGTGGTTCTCAACCTCTACTCTGCTCTGATGAGATTCCACATAGCTACTGTGTCCAGCTCTGGGGCCCTCAGCATAAGACCAACATGGACCTGTTGGACAGGGTCCAGAGGAGGACCATGAAGATGATCAGAGGGTTGGAGCACAGGCTGAGAGAGCTGGGGCTGTTCAGCCTGAAGGAAGCTCTGGGAAGACTTTATAGAAGCCTTCCAGTACTTAAAGGCTGCCCGCAGTAAAGCTGAGGAGAGACTTTATCAGCTAGGGTAGTGATAGGACAAACGGTAATGGTTTCAAACTGAAAGATATTAGGAAGAAATTTTTTACTGTGAGGTTGGTGAGGCACTGACACAGGTTGCCCAGAGAAGTTGTGGCTGGCCCCTCCCTGGAAGTGTTCAAGACCAGGTTGGATGGGGCTTTGAGCAACCTGGTCTAGTGGGAGCTGTCCCTGCCCATTGCAGGGGGGATGGAACTAGATGACCTTTAAGGTCCTTTCCAACGCAAACCATTTTATGATTCCAAGATTCTACAAATTTTTAACTTCAGCTTAGCAACTGACTGACTTCAAAGTCAGTTTAGGTCTGGGGTTGGTAACCTCTCATGGGTGGTATCCCATTTTTTATTCTCTGTCCTCAACTCAGATATAAAACTAATACCCACGTGTACTGATTCTGTAATTTTGATGACCCTTTGTGGTATACTTACCACATCTGCAAAATTCTTACCTCACTAAACATCACATTTTTTGTGTTCTGTTGCATGTTGGGGTTTCTGCCCAGCCCAATATAGCACTATGCTACAGAGGTAGAAAATTATATCACCTCTCAAGACCAATTTATATGAGCTACTAGTTGTAGATAAGGAAAAAGCTGGTTTTCACTCAGTGGAAGCATTGGTGTGATTGTTGAGGTGAGTGGTTTTTGATAAGACAGTCGTGATACAGCAGAAAATAAATGCAACTATTTTGGAGAAAGCCAATAGAGAAGGAGGGAAGAGCCAAGACTACTGAAACTGATGAAGCTCCAGAGAATGTAAATCTTATTTACCTGTGCAATCACGTCTGCGGTTTCAGAATAACTGCGGCACTTTTTCACAGCTGAACGAGCTAAAAAATCATCAATCAGCCTTACACCAATGCCATATCCCCTAAAAAACAAAGAAAGAAAGTTAATATTCCAAGTGAGGAACTTCTTTCCACCTACCATGTCCCTAATCTGTCTTTTGTGCTTTCTCAGCAAAACAGCTGCATATTCCTTAATGAATGGCTTTGAGGACAACAGATTTTGCTGGTCTAGATTCTTCTTTCTACCACAATTTGCAGCACAGTGGGATTGCTGTTCATGTAGTCATTTATGGAATCACACTCCTTTAAGCATGATACTCCTGACAAGGATTGTATGAGTGTCATTTATATACACGTTGTCTATATATTTATATTTACATATATGAATAAATACCAGATGTTAGATATATAATATAATATATACAAATAATAAATCCCATTAATACTGTTTTGTCACTAAAAATAGGATAACATAGCACAGGATTTACTCCATTTCTCTGTGACCCCCAGAGTTCATCTCACACTGTTTCTGTCAAGGAGAAAAAAGCAACTGCCCCTTCAGGTCACAGCATTCACCTCCGGGCTGGTACGAACTTCAGCAAATCCTGGGCACCCTCATTGTAGTGTTCAGGTGCCAGCAAAACCCATGGGAAATGGACTCACACCTGATCTTTTTCACTTTATTCTCTTATCTCTTCACCTCATTTTTCACTCTTAATCCACAATCCTCTTTTTGTCTTTTTTTTCTTAACGTGTTCTCTCCTTTCATCTACCAGTTGCAGAAAGAATCCAAAAGTTGCTAATTAATATACAGTTTCAGTACCACACCACCTTAATTTTGTATTTAAAACACTACAGTTTCAGAGAAACAGTATAAAAAAAAGGATGGAAGTTAATGGAATTTTTTATAAAACATTCAGTCCTCTAGCTCTCACACATTAACAACATTCAGTAACTACACAATGTGAAAAATAGCTATGCCTCCAAGCACTTTTTGAAAAAGGGAAAGAGATTGACACAAATTTTAATAAAGAATGTGAACTCAACTCAGAAATGATTTTATGGAATTTTTTCTTTCACTTTATGTGGATGTTGGCAATCTCTGTCTCTTTGGCAGAGACCATACACCCTCAGTGAAGCAGCCTGAACTCAATGGAGCTTCTTACTGATACTGTACCATGTCTTTGACAAGAAGCCAAACAGTGATTTGATGTCTAATCTGATGACAAAATCAGAAAGTGGTTTTGGCAGCATGAAGGTTAAATTTGCAGTATGTCATGCATCAGAAAACAATAAAATATTTACTGCCTAAGTATCAGGATCAATAATGTTGGTAAATATGTCATCAGCAGTTAGCAAGGTATTTATTGGTGATGTACATGGCTACTTAGATCCTTTTCAACTTTTATGCCTTAGATTTCCAAGGTCAGACAAATAATAAATTGACAATTTGGCAACTGTACAGTGGAAAACACCTTCTCACTACAGATTATATGCATACATTAATAGAGTTCCCAATTGTCACAGGTCTGCTAATCTATAAGGTTTCTTCCTCAAGCTGAGCTGTTTTCATCTTCACGGAGGCCGTATTGCTTTCATGAAACCTGTCATTATTTTATCCATTCTTTCTCTTTATCAAGAGAAAACTAAAGAGATTTTATAAAAACAGCTATAATAATGAAAACATAGGGAGAAGAATATGTCTCTACATCTTCCAAAACTACCCTTTAGTAGTTTTCACCACAGCATCAGAAAGAAGTCTGTGTATTTTTTAAATGTATTTTTTTCATCAGAGCTGAATGAGGGATTAATATCAAATAAACATAGAAAACATGTTGTCTTAGTGAATAAAATATTTTTCTTTTTTCCAGTCAATGATATTTTTAATCACTTCCATTGATAGCTATTGGCCTATAGTTTGTTTGCAAGATTTCAGATTAATAGTAACATGGTTAAGTATTCTGTCCACTGTGACTGTCATAAATGTATTTTGCCTGTCCATTTTGCCTGAAAACACAAGTCTTACTCTTCTGCCAAAGATCTTGGTCTACCTTCTTGTCAACCAGCTCAAAAGTAGCTTAATGCTGATTTGCTGTGATATTATTTTTACAGTGATAATGCCCAGGAATCTTAGTCAAGATGACAGGAGCTTCATTTTTCAAATCCATGTAAAAATGAGTTCCTCATTGACCATTTGTGCCATCTCACTCATTGCTGTATGGTCTTTTAAAGGTGAGGGGCCTGCCTACCCATTACCCAGGGAGGGAGTGAAAAAGCAACCCCACAGAGGACAATTCAGAGTTCCCAAGTCAGACACCCAAATTACACCCTTGGGGAAGGTGATTGATTACAAAAGGAGACTGCCTATTGACTTAATCACGTAAGCCAAGTCCCTACAACCTGGAATTATAACTATTTCTTAGCCATCCAAGTCACAGAACCATGGTGTAGCCAGACGAGAGGGACACACAAGAAGGCCACAGAAATGCATGTTAAATAGAAAACACATGTGAGAAACAAAAAGCTTGTTTGGTTTGAAATAACATGGATATGAAGAAATAGGCGAATTAACAGAATATGAAAGTGAATACATGTAAATAGGAGATGAAATTTAGAAGATCCTATTATTATTTATTGGCTTAACAAAGGACCAAGGAACAAGTGTAAGCTGTCAAACCAACCCTGACATATTTCTTTTGAGAATTCAGAAGATAATTGTTGAACTTCCTTCACAAATAATTGTTATTTCTGTTGACAGAATATTGAACTTTACCCCTGTGATCTCTGTAATCCTAGACAGTGCTGGAACTTAAAAGATAGCAGACATAAAGCTGAAAAGTAACACAGAGGTGGACAAATAGCATTATCAGTAGATTTGAACATTTAAAGCAGTACTTACATTCTATCTAAATATGTGTTCACATCTTCGTCTTTTTCATAGTCCTTGCACAGCTGGGCTACCAAAGCCCCATACGTGAGTACAAAAAGTTCTCTGCTCTGCCAGAAAAGGTGGAAATCAAAAATAATGCACACTAGAATCGAACTTTTTCACACTTTTGAGCTGCTACTGTATTAAAAGCAAGAAAAATAACATTTACTTGAATCAAGATATTTTCACCCACGGGCTGTAATCACTGAAATCCACAATTCAAGTGTGACAGAGTCTGACGTGATCACTACTTTAGTCTCTGTGCAGGGATCTTACTTATCAGAAATTATAATTTATTGGGTACTTTTTAATTTATTGGCTACTTTCATCAGGTACCATCTTGCATCGTATAATAGCACATATGTATGTTGGATTGATAAAAGCTGTCAAATGTCATCCTAAATTAATGACAAGTGTTTCATTGCAGGAAGAATAATAGAGGTAATGAGCTATTAATTCTTTTAGAATAGGAACAACAGTATATACACTGAAATTGCAATTCCTTCACAAAGGCATGGTTGATCTGCTTTCCCCCGAAAAACAAGCAGATAAAAAAAAATAGCTTAGAATAATGAAAAAATACTATAATTCAGCACAAGTGTAAAGAATAACAACAACAGAGTATAAAAGAATCAGTTCCATTGACATTTCCCCTCCTTTATCAGTCTTTACATGCAACCTGAATTACTGTCAATACTAGCTCTCCAAATGCCTGGATGATCTCACTGTGACCTAAGTGCAGAAGATGTGGTTGGTATGGCTCCACCGTACGAACAAGAAAAAGGAGCTGGGCGAGGATCACAGCCGCCTGCCCAAGGAGCATGGAGGACAACTGAAAAGGCCAAAAGCGTACCCCTGCACAAATCCTGTCACAAGCCCTGGTCTGGGACCTTCAGCTGTGTGCCAATCTGGAGGGAAGTTTTCTTCCCTCCCTGCCCTGCCAGATCACTTCCATGGCACTACAGAATTGACTGTATTTACCGGGAGTAGCAGCTGGCCTTTAGATGAGAGACTAGGTTGACTCTAAGCTCCTTGGGCAGGAATTAATTAAAGGAAGTGCTACAGAATCACAGAATCATAGAATGTTAGGGGTTGGAAGGGACCTCTAGAGATCTAGTCCAACCCCCCTGCCAAGGCAGGATCACCTAGGGCAGCCACACAGGAACATGTTCAGGTGGGTTTTGAAAGTCTCCAGGGAAGGAGACCCCACAACCTCTCCGGGCAGCCTGTGCCAGTGCTATAGGCCTGTGGCATGTGAGCAGACGAGAGAGGCTAATAACTTGTGGAACAATAACAGCGAATACCAATGAAAACAACGGAACAAATCACACAAAGAAAGGGAGAATGGCTTGGTGGAAAGACCTCTTCCTGCTCTCATTGCATCCAAAGCTTGGAGCTTAATCAACATTTCAATTTTAACAAGTCACTGTTCAAAATCTTAAGTAGTATGGAACCATTTCTTAAAGTTACCTTGGTGATATCTCCTGTTTACAATAATATTGCACACTTTGCAAAGTTCTTGTTAACAAGTTTTTAATGGAGTAAATGGATGTCATACAGATTCTGCATTGTTCTAGTCTCAGCAAAAAGTCTGTATTATAATAGGACAAATACCTTAGAGAAACTTAAGCATACTATATCAACATAATTGTATTTATCAGACATTCTTGTAATCAGTTGGAATATTTTTTCCCATGAATGTGTGCAGACAGTCCTAAGGCTCCAAGTTCCTGAAGAAAGACTTCTGTGGAATTGAACCATCCAAAGAAAGAATAGAGATCTCTTTCTCTCTGTGTTTCAGCTAATGATTATTTAACCACAGAGGCACATGAACTTCCCTGGCATCCCTATCTTTGACCATAAATCCCTCTAAGCACTTGTCTTTCTGCTTCTGAACAGATCCCCATCTCAGAAACTTTGTGCCCACCTCTCCTAGAGTCTGTTGAGGATCTTAGCACTAGGGATAAAGTAAAAACAAGCAGCTAAGTTCCCAGTGAACAACGTAGCCACTTTGTTACCAATGTTCTACAGTTGTCTACCTTCTCTTTTCCCTACTTCTGTTCAGTTTGTTATATGTATGCATACATAGATAGATGTGTCATAACTATACTTTCAGATGCAAATATACTCTCTTTAAGACACAATACTATTATATGTTTTTTTTAAAACCACTCTGCCCTCATTTCTGTATTAGGCACTTTGGTCTTTTGGACTTGTAAAATAATCCTAGAAACATCCAACCACAGATAGAGATTCTGAGAAAACTTACTATCTGAAATTTTCCAATTTAGACACAACACTGCCAGAGAACAAGAAAGAGAGTAACTGGTATTTTTAATAGCACAAAATACTGCTTTTTGTGACCACACAGTTTAAGAAGGCCTCCTGGGAAAATCTTGCATACAGTACATTTAAAACAACTGCTGAAGGTTTAGAAGAAGAATAACATGAAATGAAGAAAAAAGAAGGAAGTTTTGATCTGCGTAACTACCACCTTACAGAATTTTGTGTTAAGACCAATGGTCAAAGCCAAAATTCAAAGAGAAAAAGGGTTACAGTTTTATCATTTATCCTGGTTTGAGCTTAAAATAGAAGCAATACTGTTCAGTGATTTTACTCTTCAGATCAGCCTCATCAAAGCAGCTGCACTTCCTGAAGTTAACAGCATGTTTTTGCAGACAGCATCTGCTACTAGCAGTGATAACACCTGATGTTTATAGTTACGACCAAGGACTGGTATGCAGAAAGGCTCTTTCTTATACTTGCTTCAAGAGTCACCAAGGTCACTGCTAAATTTTGTGTGCCACGTTGGGGGTGCCAGGAAGTAAAAGGGTCACAGGAAAGTAAAAGCTCACTCCTGCAGAGAGTAACAGACAGGAGATGCAACTCAAATTATTTCATTCTAAATATGTCATATTCAGTATAAATCTCAGGGATCACAGGGTTTAAGCTCTCATCCTCTTTTTCAATGTCTGGCATTCGAGGAGGACTCCATCCATTCCCTTGCCCTCGATCCCAATCCTGAGCTCCCGAATCCATCTCCTGTATCAGATTCCCCCTTCCCACTTTGCATGGGATTTTTCCCCTGTATTAGTGGTGATTGCTGTCGGGGAGGGGAGTTTGGCTTGATACTGTTGTTGATGCACTGTTTTAGTAGAAGTTGGCACCTATTGGTCTCCAATCCTCATCAGCCCCACAGCAACAGATGCCTCTGGAAGTCTGGGCAAGGTAGACAGCTGGACACCTAACTCTTGGCACCATTGTGTCCTAACCCTTGACACCATTGTTTCCCCAAGAATCAGATTTTGGCCTTAAAGTGAGACATTGAGATCCTACGATGGTGCACTCCTTGTGCATAAAAAAATCACCACATTAGGAGGATGAAGAAGGACCCCTGTTAATGAAACCTAACTCTCAAAAGAAGACATGGTCTGCTATGTAGGTGGCAGACAGTGGGTACCAGGTATGCTGCGGTCCCAGATGAACCATCTCTTCCTGTAATTGTTCATGGGGTAAAGATGTGCAGCTTCTTTTCCCCAAAACAAGAACAGAGTTTTGACATCAAGGATTTGTGTTGAGGGCAGAACTGTCTGAAAATCATTTCACATCCTAGGCAAGGTAGCTGGAGAGATATGAAGGCTCCCAGAGCAAATCTCAGCATTACTGCTCAAACAGACCCCAAGTCCTATGGGCAGGCTTTTTAATGTCACTGCTTAATAGCCGGCTGCTTGTTGGCAGCTCATAAAGGGGTCCCACTGTAGCCGTAACTGCTGGCAGTGCCTCTGTTCTCATGCTGGCAGACTCATCTCCATCCTCTCAGAGCTTTCAGGCTATTCAGAAATATGACAGTATAACGTACATCAATATAATAATAGCTTATTCTTATGCCATGCACAGTTTTAACCACACATTACAAAAAAGTCTTACTATTTTGTGGTTCTCCTGCTTTCTTCCTGGAGGCCGAGACATGTTGCTTGTGTAAACACCTGATGTACTTGATTGTCAGTTTATGTCTTATCGTCCTCAAGTAGCATAGTTTTCTCTCAACGACTGTATGTCCTCTTTCCCTTCCCTAAAGTTTTCTGCTTTCTGCTTTTCTGCCTTTTGCATGAGATGTGCTTGCTGCAATCTGTAACGCTGCCGATGCTCCTCCTATTCTCTACGTGTACCAAGCCCTCTGGGAGGCATCTGATTGGCAACAGATCTGCCCCTGTATGCATCATAAACAAGTGCTTCATCCATAGGATGATCTGTAATCAAATAGACAGCAAAGAGCCATCAAACTCAAACCAGGCAAGAGATTCATAGGTCTTACATTTTTAGGGACAGCAAATTCATTCTAGTTTTTGTATCAGGTTTTGGTGTTTGGAGTGTTAACAAAAGCTCCCTCTCTGAAGAATAAAAATTGCAAGATACTGCTGTGCAAGGTAATTGAAATTGATAATTTCCAACTTAAAGGAAAGTCTTCTGCCAGCTCTAACTACTTTAGTCTGGTGAGTTAATGTCTGCCTAAGCAGGAGCAGTTATGTGTTAAAAGGCACTGCTACCACTATGCTTCTGCAAAGCTGGCAGGACAGATTTAAAGCATCCAGATTCCCAGAGGAATAACATGTGTCTCTGCTACAGCCGCCAGCTTGTGCAAATGGCACTTTCTTTAATGATGTTTCTAGGGAATCTTATATAATTCTCAACCTATTACAACTCCCATTTGTAATATAACCTCTGCTACGAACCTCCGGGAAGGTTTACCTTACATTTTTCTGTTTTCCTCTGAAGTAAATTGGGCCTATTCTGTTAGTTTTGATTTACAATAAATTTAGATTATGGTCACTAGTGAATTTAGGAATGAATCAGGTAGCTGTCTTTCCTTACAGGGCTTATCTCTATATATATTCCCACTGAGTCCTCTCAGGAAAGCAAGTAAAAATACATTGCCTCATCTGAGTGCCGTGACATTACTACATTTCAATTAACAGATGCAGTTCTAGAGTAAAATTACGGGTATTTACTACTCCAGATACATAGAAAGCAACAGACATTATTCATCTGAGACAGTCATCCTGAACAGCTTTCATTCTACACATGATCTGGTACTGACAACTTTACAATATAATAAGCCTCTTCCACTATTTTCTACGTACTTTTTTGGTCCTGTAAAATCCAACTCCATTTTACAAGTGAAACTGTTGCAGGTACTTCCCATATCTAAATTTAAATAAATTATAAAAGCCAGGCATTACAATTCTCTAGATAGTTACTTGCATTTCTAAATTGCGTTTGAGATGGGTTTGTTTCTCAGATCGTCTCCAAGTGGCAATAAACACCAAATTTGTCTTTCATTGCAAGAGACATCCCATATTGCATAAGAAAATGTACCGCATTGCATTTTAAAAAACAGCTCTAAAAGATTATCATTACCATAATGTAACTGCAGTGAAATCATCACAAAGCACTTAAGGCTACCCATAAATCTTCACCATTTTATTTATCCAGTTCTGACTATAAGGATTAATTTATTCAGAATGCATTATTAATACTATAATCATGAGGGAACACTGTGGACCAGAGAGTGCAAGGCGTGGTAAGAGCACATCAGCATTGTTTGGAAAATACATATTGCACGCATACAATTCACACACATAATATGATGTGTTAGGTACAACGTACGACATTTTGAAAGGTTTGCACATGATTGAGAAAATGAAGCTGACATGGTGTGTCCAAATAAACTGGGGATTTAGTGGCTCCAGGGAGGGAAACAAGTCAATGGTGGACTGCATTCACATCTTCAGGAACAGAACAAAACCACCTTCTTAATTTTAACTGTTGTCTGACTTGCAGCCCTGTGAAAATAGTGGAGGTTGGCACATATCTGGCACCTGTTTTAAATCCTAACATAGGCTTCTCAGAAATAATCCAAGGCAATATGAATAGTGAGGAAGTTAGCACTGCCCTTACCTTCCTTTCTGTCATGTTTTTCAGGAGAGAACTTTAGCCTTTTGCCCCAGGAAGGTTGGTCTGGCACACTGCTTGAGCATTAGACTACACCAGTTCTCTTCATTCCCACTAAACTGAAAAAAAAAATACATAAAATGCTCCTGAAGTTCAAAAGCATGCACAAAAGTGAGCACCAGCACCCTGTCTCTTATAGTGGACTGGCTATTCCGGGAAAGCGGAAACCTGTAGAGATAAGCACATGATCCAGCATTTAAGGATTCTCTCAAAAATTAATATCCCAGAGCAGAGTGAAACCTAAAGGTCAATAAAGAATTAGGTGTCAAACACCTAAAAAACCCTTAAAAAGCTTTGAGCTAAACCAAGAATACACTTGCCACAAAAGATGGGTGTCCAAATTAGTACAACACCGGATCAGGCTTTTGTTTGCTCTCCATCTCCAGCTCAACAGATCTTGTGTTATGTACTTCACTCATAGGAAACTGAATTCTTTCAAATCACAAGAAGGCAGATGATGGGATTTTGACCCTACATGAAAAGCAAGTACTTGAACACAGGTTTTCCACATCACAAATGACTGCTTTTACTCAGAGCCCAGTGTGGCTGCTGCTTTGGCCACGTTTCAGAATAAAGCAGTGCCCCTGCTGCCACCTTGTCTGAATCGCAAGAGTTTTCAGCATGAGCTGCTGAAACTTCCTTGATTAGGTTAGGCGTCTCAGGAACTGTTTTCAAGAGGGTATTTTTCAATTTGGGTACCTACTTTTTGCTGAAACACACTGCAGCCAGCTTGGCTATCATCTCAGGTAGCGGTATTTTGGATTACATTCAGTTCTAACTCTTCCTGGGCATCAGATAAAGAGCTTAAATGTCTGCCTCAGGACTCTGGGTTCCTCTGCGAAGGCGAGCACTTAGAGGTTTAAAGAGGTGCCCAAGCTCTTAATTGGATCCAACTCCGTAATTTGTTCCATGATAGGATGACCCAGCAGGATTATTTACAGCACAGCTTGAAAGCAAATGCCAAAGAAGTGACAATGCAGCAGTACAAAGTTATTGTATTGATTGTATAAATTGCCTCATTCAACAGCCTTAGGCAGACTATGAATATTTCAGTGTTGTACATCTCTTCAGTTTCACATCTAATGTGTTTCCTGAGTAAACAAGTGATGCTTGGGAAAGCCTGCCTCCCTTATAAACAAAGTAAGACGTGAGTTCCCAAAGAAAGCTCAGCAGCAATCAGTCGGAGTTTTAAAATGACGTGACGCATAATGGAAGACTTTCATAAAACACATCTTCAAAATCTGTAATAGCCTGATGGGTTTATTCCAGTGAATTCAAAGGAGGTAAATTATTTCAAAATATAATGGCACTAGTAGAAAAAAAAGTTATTGAAAATCCCATGACACTGAAAGAAAATGAGATTTCAAAATGGCAGTATTCAGGCAGCACTGGGATTTTGTTGGGCTATTTCTCCGCTCAAACAACCAAGACCTTTACAACAGATTCCCAAGAAGCTTTGGCAAAGTGCTGCTGGATGTTTCAGCATATTTCTCTATTTCTTTTAGTTTTCTGCAATGTTGTCACATACCTTTAAGAGCCAGTTACCAACAGGGACCTTGTTCACAGATTGATGACTAGGGATGACACAAGCAGGAGTCTAGACTAACGGCACACTGGAGGACAAGGTCTTGCCTCATACATAGACATGGCGTGTGTAACATGCCACCCGTGTGCACAACAGTCATGGGAGTGTCTCTGCCATCCAAGCAGACGCCGTGGGTGCTAAAATCACTTTTTGAGACGGAAGTTATTATTATCAACTCTCTCTGCAAGGGCTGTGCAGTTAGACACTATTATATAATGTGACCAAGTCCACACATGCTGAAGACAGTCACCTGCAATGGACAGACGATTTTCCTCATAGAATTTCTGGCTAATTTTTTTACTGTTCTTGGAGAAAATATTTATATAATAGGTAGTTAGAGCTCTCAGAACTTAAATACAAATATTTTCATATTCAGATCAGCATAAGTATGCAATGTACAAAAGTACTGGACAGCATGACCATAGACAAAGTGTAACACAGAGAAAATCATAAAGACTGAAACACTTTAAATTAATCTCTGTTTAAGGATTGATTTGTGAGAGATGCAGAGAGTCCATATCATACATCCCAATATTTAGAAACTAGTTCTGGAAATCTTTAACTGAAAATTTTGTATCTATCTCTGTCCATGGAATGGGATTGACAAAACATAGAGAAAAATCTTAAAACTTTGGATCACAAGTATGTTATATAAATGCCAGCTATTATCATGAGCATGTCTGAAGCCGGCTTGACACTGTGTGAATAGCAGATTACACGTTACCAAAAAAACCCACCTTACAGAGGAAACATTGAACTGTCAAGAGACACGCTAGCTTCTTGCCACCTACAGGTGAAACGTTAAAATGCTCATGGTACAGCAGCTAACAGTATCTTGGGCATCACTGTTTGGAAAGCAAATTGCCTCAGAACCAAAACTGAGGTTTAGTTAATTAATTAAAATGAATTGGGTTTCTAGGCTTTGTGCAACTTACGGAACCTTTTCCGGTTTTATTTTAACGATGAAGCACTTTACATTGTATATGTTTCATTTTTTATAAACAGTCTCCTTGACAAGATTTTGTTTGGTTGGGTTTTTATGAAGCTGAAAGTTCTCCTTTTTTTATTTTCTTTCTCTCTAGTCCTACACCATGCTTCTGCTAATTACCATTGATTAGGGCACAGCTTAACAATTAACTCTGACAGGGTAATCATCAGCTTGATAGCATTGCATGTCAGGCAAAAGGTAGGATTTATTGTTAGTTTCAGACAATTAGCAAGGTGCTGGCAGAGCTCACAATTGCCTGAAAGCTCAATGTTCCAGAACTGCTGAGATAAATTACTGAATCAATTAAAACACATGATTGGATGTTTGTAAGTATATTTAAAGCTGGCAAACAAGCTCTTAGCTGCTACGGAGTAAAATCAAAAATTAGTGGGAGGAGAAAGACTGGCAGGGGGTTGTTTGTGGGTTGGGGTTTTCTTTAAGCTGTTGGAGTTTATTCTGTTCTAGTTTGCTATTAATATTATTTAAATACAATTAAGAGCTAGTTTTGACTTTAGGCAAGAGTATCTAGTGAAGAGTAAGGCCTAAAATGACTCTCCTTCCAAAGTGGTTATCTTTTCTAAAAGGCAAAGAGGTTGTTGTTGCTAATGCTATAATTGCAATATTGACAATTGGTGGGCAGCAACTTTTTTCTTTTTTTACATTCAGCTGTCCCTGTCACGTTGGGCAGAACCTTATCTATGGGCTCGCTTTCTTAGGAGTTCCTGCACTGATTCTTCTGATAGTTGGTTATGCCCTGAATAACCAGACTTGGAGGCTGGTTACAGGCAAAAGGTCTCCCCTTCAGGAAAAGACTGCACCAAACCGGTTACTGCAATGCAAACTGATCTGCTTCGTCTTGTGTGGCATCACTGGGAGAGCCCTGGTTGCTCCAGTAACGTGGCTGGCGGTCACCCTGATAAATGGCTCGTACTACGTCTGTGCCATGAGTGAGTACGTCTCCGTATATTATTATGGAGCTGATCCCAACGTTACTGCTGATGAACGCAGAAGGATATTGGCTGCGTTTCCGTGCAGTCAGTTAGTTCCCCCGGAGCTGACCCGGGCAAGAGATGAAGTGATTCTCCTACTCCGATACCAGTCACAAGTAAGTAACTAGTGTTGCTTCTGTTGCCTGCAGATCTAACGGTGAGAACTAGAGGTAATTCAGCAGGCAAGTGGTAAGGCTAAAACAGGATGAGTATCTTCTGCCTCGAGTGCCAAATCTCTGTGGTTTAAAGCCTGTTTTGTTCCTGTGAGTGGAACTGAAATTTAGGTATATAAATTACTGTGTCTGGTTGTCCCATTTGTTACTTGCTACTGGAAGATACACGCTTCCTTGTGCAGTATTTTAAAAAGTACTATTGAGTAAGGCAAATGAAAGCCCAAGAGAGAGGGAATTTCTTCATTCAAGTATAAAAAAATGTGACTATGGAGCCTAGGATACAAGAGCTCCACATCAACCAAATTAAAATCCTGGGTTTGGATCAGACTCAGTTGTAAATGCTTACATACTGGATAAATAACAGGGTGAACATTAAGTTTTCACTTCAGAGAAAACTGGTTTTAAATACACTATAAGCTAATACAGGCTAGGAATTGCCTTGCTTCTCACAGTAAGCTGTGGACCCATAACAAGTTTTACAACACAGCTAACTCCAGTAGGCAGGGGGTGGATTTGATGGCAGCAGACCCTTAGCAGGCTTACACCTTGTTAACTTTATTGTTTAGGAAAAGCAAGTAAAGATTATCTTACAAATTTTCTGATACTTGGAAGTTGCCACTCTGTAACATGTTTTTTTTCTTTCCTTTTTTCTTTGTAAGGTGGCTGGCTGGCTTTTGATTGCTGTGGTAGTCATCACTGTCTTCCTGTCGTACTGCCTGGCAAGCTGTTTCTCTCCGCTCAGTTTTCTACACTTCAGATACTGGAGCAACTATGTCCATAACGAGCAGGAGCTCTTCGATGAGGCGACAGACCAGCACTCCAGGCTCTATGCCATGCAGCACGTAAGGAAGTTCTTTGGCTTTGTCCCAGGGAGTGAAAATGTAAAGGAAATTCGTATCCCCTCTCTCAGAGAATGGCAAGCCATTTCTGGACTGGCCTTTCTAGAGCGAGTGGATGAGGAGCACTATGACTACAGCCTCCTCCATGACTGGGCGCTCAAGGAGCCCGTAAATGGAAAATACCTGAAGACTGATGAAGACCCTGTGATCAGAACACATCTCTGAGGGTCGAAGTCCCCACCAACACCTTGCAGAAAAGCAGGAATGCATCTAGCTCCACATCAGACCTGAGCTGCTCTGGAACTTTCTGATACCTTCTTACATTGATACATAAAGTACATGAGCAAATATATCTTGCTAATGCAGTCCTTCAGCACATGCTTACAGACACCTTTACTAGTGATGTCTGACCCCTGTGGAATGTGATGGCCTACATCTAGATTAGGGTGGGCTGTTTCAAGCTGCAGCTCTCTGCTTTCTAATATTTGTGCTAAAAGGATGAGTAAGTACTGGGAGAAAAAAGTTATTCCAAAATGTTTGGGTTTTTTCCTCTCATTAAAAAATAATTAAAAATTAATAGCTAGACTTCGATTGGATCCCATGAGTCACTCCTTTCTGTAGGAAGCAGATATCCATCTTTGTCTTAGTCCTAGCAGAAATGCCTTATTTCTCCTCTTCTACATCTTTGTTTTATTATGTAAATAAAATACACTGAGCAACTACAAACTGGGTCTGTGGCTACAGCAGCACCAAAGAAATGTGCAGGGAAACTTCTTCAACAAAGGTTGGATCTAGATCCAGTGATGAAAGAACTTTCAACGCTGGTAAAGAGATAAAATACCTACTGAGAAGCACAGGATGGAGGGGTGCAACATGTAGCAGCTGTATAGACAGACACTGAGATCAAATGTGTTCTGGCTGAGAGCAATAGGAAGATCAGTCTCATTCCCTTTAGATCTACTTCAGATTCTCTTGGGTGTTTGTGTGCTTGTCTGCTGTATAAATAGCAAATTGGGATTGGAAACAGATGTCACTCTACAATATGGTTTGCTTAGCCTGTGAAAAACTTAAAATTTAATCATATTAACATGACCATAAACATTACTGGGATTTATACCTACTGAATTTAGTGAAAGAAGGTCTAACAATGTTGTTGTGTTAATGCAGCGTGGTATGATGTGATGTTACTGCACCTCCTCTTTAACTCCCTGTGCAAATGTTTCTAAGGGGGGGAAATGCATACCATGGTTTTTCCTAGTGCCTCCTGTATTGTATTGCCGTGTATGTGTGTGTGCTACAAAGCCTTATATCAGATTATAGGATCTGCTGTTAATAAATGGCCCCAGAGCACTGAAGTGGAACAATAAAATTATTTAGTACATCTTACTTCTGGCTACAGCATTTTGTAGTAAGTTAAAATGCCAATCTTGGTAAATGTGTTTGGTTTTGAAGATTTAAACATCTTGACAAAAGCAAGCACTTTAGCAAATGCAAATGATCTATGTGGTGAATAACTGGAGAATGACGCATATTTTACATCACTAAACAAATCCTTTACAAATTTGTACATATGTATTTCATTTGAACCCTAAACTTTCAGTTAGCAGAAGTCTATTGTTTATACTAACTCCTTATGAAGCTTGAAGTACCTCTGTTAGTAAAAACAGTCTAAGTTCACTTTAAAAACATTCGTGGTGTATTTTAAGTAAGGCACAATACTATATGCAATCTGAAATACATGCAACTTATTTGTGTACCTACAAGTTTTAGCAAAGCCCCCCATATGTCTATGCCTGAATCCAAATGACAAAAAACTAGCTGCTGTTCTGACTCTGCGTGGGTTCTTTCTACTTCCCTTGTTTTACATTACCACTATAAAAATGATGCAGTTAAGGGTAAGCTGTCAAATTCTTCTAACTTCTTGCCACACTAACTTTTAAATTAAGCTTTGTTTTCTGATACTGTTCCAATTACTGTTTGCCCTGTATTTTTTTTTATAGCTTAGAATTTAAAATAGTGAGTGGATGTATCAGCTTGTGAAGTCAGCTTGCCAATATACAAATAGACTTATCGCCCTGTTAGCATATATTAATCCATAGTACTAAATACAGCTGCAGTACTATAGGTGATTTAGTGTATTTCCCTTCACCCTCCTGCTCCCTGAAAGTTGTCATGGACTCATAGTGAAGGCACAGCTTTCAGAAGTATTCATGATTACAAAAAAAATCAATGAGCAGTCTAACTGTGTTTGCTAAAACCTGAGACATCTTACCTAGAATCAATTTAGAATTGCAGTGAAATTATTCTCCTTATGTCTGTGGTAAAAAATTTCTGAAAAGTCTGGGCTTGTAACACGGACCTGAGGGAAAAGTGCTGGCCATACGCCCAGGAAACTGAAGCAAGTTATAGCTAACCTGCTTGTACCAAGTAACAGTTGTTTAACACTCGCCAATTTTAAATTCATCCTTGCAGGTAACTCCCAAGTATAGGAGTTCCCAGTATTGTTAGTCTTGGTGACTCCTGTTCTGCACTTATATAAAGATATTGCTTATGTGATGGAACTTTCGATATCGGTGAATCTTCCCTGAAAAGTCTGCACATGGTTTTGAGCTCCAACTTGTACCATAAATTGTTTTTTTTCAGCTGCATTAAATCTTCCAATTCAAGGCTGAAACGGCATTCAGCTGCCTCTGTGAAACCCTTATGCTATTCCTAGAGTAACAGTTTTGAATTCCCGTCAGCCTGCTGATCCCTGTAGATTTTCAATGAAAGAATGACAAACACTGAACACCTGCCTAACTGAAACACAGTTCTGATAGAAGCCCCGAAGCCTGCCTCTTTAGGCGAGACCACACACCTTCAGAGGCCTAAGAGCCTGACTACCTCACCTATGCAAAACACTGCTATTTGCAGCAGGGGTTGGGGAGCCAGGGCAGGTGTGGTGCAGATGAAGAACCATTGAATCATTAAGGTTGGAAAAGACCTCTAAGATCATCGTGTCCAACTGTTAACCCAACACCAAGAGTACTAGGACCATTAAACGGTGTTCTGAAGTGCCATATCTACATATTTTCTGAACACCTCCAGGGACGGTGACTCCATCACTGCCCTGTCCAGCCTGTTCCAATGCTTCAGCACTCTTTCAGTAAAGAAATTTTTCCTAATATCCAGCGTAGACCTCCACTGGTGCAACCTCAGCCCATTTCCTCTTCCTATTACTTGTTAATTGACAGAAGAGACCGACACCCACATCACCAGGCCCTTCACAAGCTTTGTCACCCTCTTTTGGACCTGCTCCAGCACTTCAACATCTTTCTTACACTGTGGTGCCCAAAACTGAACACAGTACTCAAGCTGTTGTCTCACCAGTGTCAAGTACAGGGGAACGATGTCTTCCCTACTCCTGCTAGCCACACTATTTTTGATAACAGGCCACAATGCTGCTGGTCTTCTTGGCCACCAGGGCACACTGCTGGCTCATGCTCAGCCGGCTGGCTACCAGCATCCCCAGATCCTTCTCTGCCAGGCAGCTTTCTGCCCACTCTTCCCCCAAGGCACGTGGCCTTGTTACACCTCATTCAACTGACATTGGTCCATCGATCCAGCCTGTCCAGATCCCTCTGCAAGGCCTTCCTACTCTCCAGCAGATAAACACTCCTGCCCAGTTTGCTGTTATCTGCCAAGGGGAGGGGGCAGGGGGGGGAGGCAGGGGTTTCTAGCATGTTGGGGTGGGTGTCAAGGGGAAGGAGACAATCTCTTCTCAGTGGTGCCCAATAACAGAACAAGGAATAATGGGTTTAAGTTACAACACAGGAAGTTCCACCTCAACATGAGGAGAAACTTCTTTCCTGTGAGGGTGACAGAGCACTGGAACAGGCTGCCCAGAGAGGTTGTGGAGGCTCCTTCTCTGGAGACTTTCAAAACCCACCTGGACCCGTTCCCGTGTGGCTGCCCTGCGTGATCCTGCTCTGGCAAGGGGGTTGGACTAGATGATCTTTTGAGGTCCCTTCCAATCCCTGACATTCTGTGATTCTATGTCAGCTACAGGTGAACAAACACACCAAGCCCGCCCTGCCCACAGAGCTGAACGCGAAATACTGCAATTAACTGCCCAAAGAGCACTGCACTCGATCATTCTTTGCCAAGGAAACCGCTAATCACCCACGCTTTAGCCACCTCACCCCTACAACCCCCTCCTCCTCCGAGCCCGACCTGCACTGCGCCTACCGGCACACCCACCCGCCCGCCGAGCGCAGCAACACCTCCAACCCACCGCGCCGCCTCCCCTCCCCTTTCAGACCAAAGCCATCCATCGCCGATCGAGGGCTCGCGCGCTCGCTCTAACAGAGCCGGCGCCAGGCATGCCTAAACGATGCCGGAGGGGAGCGCGCACGCGCGGGCCGGCGGCGAGTGGCGAGAGGGTGGCGGCGTCGCGTTGCGGGCGGCCCATGGCCCTGGGCTGCGGTGGCGGCGGCGTCGGGCGACGATGACCGACTACAGCGAGGAGCAGCGCAACGAGCTGGAGGCTTTGGAGTCCATCTACCCGGACTCGTTCACGGGTGAGGCGCGGCGGGGCCCCCGCGGCCAGCCGGTGTCAGGGGAGGAGAGGGGAGGCCCCGCCGGGCGTTACGGCCGCCCCACGCGCCGTGCCTGCGCGCGCCCCGGGAACTGCGCGGGTTCGGGGCTTTTCGTGTTGGTTTTGCCTCGGTTTTCCTCAGCCGGGAAAACCGAAGCGCTTGATGGCGCTTCTCACCGGGTGCGAGCCGGTGTGGATAGCTTGGCGGCGGCGACACCCGCCTCGTGGGAGTTTTATCACCGCGGAGCCGCAGCCCGGTGTGGACGCCCCATTCCTGTATCCGAGCCTGGGTTGTGGCTGGCGGAAGGATGCTCGTGGGAGAAAACCTCTCAAAGGACGCAGCCATAGGTGGAAATTGGGAATCGGCCGGTGTGCCGACCAGCATTCCTCTCTGCTAATAGCTTCTTGCAGCCCTGGAGTACGGGGTGCACTGGGGTGCTTAAAGGTGCAGTTCCCTCTGTAAATGCCTTCTTCCATTTCAGGTCTGTGGTGGAACACAGGCAAGCTTTAACTCACAGTTGCAGTACATTCCATTGCTAGAACTTTGATGTGATGGATACGTTGGTTTGATTTTCAGGTCTTTCTAGTTAGCGTTGGACAATTAAGAGCATCTGCTGTACTACCTAATCCAGTGTCATTTATGGTGCTCTCTATCCAAAGAAATTTAATGTGAAAAACCCTGTGTGTTTTCTGTTTCCTTCCTGCAGAGGATCTGCTCTGCCCAGGGTCTCACCATATCACACTTGGCAGTAACATCATCACACAGACATTTACCCAGTATGGTTGCCCATTGCTTTAATATGAAAATCTTTTAGGTTCTCTTTGGTGTTTTAGTAGAGGTGTATGAATTGATTTCTGCTAGCTGAGGATGCTGAATCACTTATTGTGCCTATAATACATTATTTTATACTTTAATATAGCCTCTATTCTAATGCTTAGTTTTAGTTATTTTTCGTTTATGCAATGCTCATATTCCTAAAAGAAGAGGCAAGGGTTAGGATTAGGGGGAAGAGGTTGTAGTAGTACATTAGCAGTCGGGAAAAATTCAACTAATAATGTTAGAGCATATATGCTAGATTGGACATAGGTTATAACAGCGATACAGAGCAGTCCTTATTTGAGGATATGGTCTGCAACCCACAGTTGTTCAATGAGGTTTTTAGTCTGTGAAACTACAGCTCACAGGGCTTACATTTTGTGTATCTCTGTAGAACTGTTTTATCTTCTGGCTGCGATGTTCACACAATTTCATTCTAGGACATTGCTTGGGTGGTATATTTTTGAAGGAGAGAACTATATTCCTTTTTTATTTTAAGAAGCATTTGTTACATTAAGCTGTCCTAAATATAGAAATAGGTGCAGACTTACCGTAAAAATAGTCCAGGGTTAAGAGCATACTGGATGCTCTTCACACGCTCATATCTAGCAGAAGACGCAAATTAGCTTTAGGAGTTTTCTTCATGCATCCAGAGCACTAACTTGCCATTTGATGATGGGTAGATTTGCGTTTTTTTTTGGACAAGTGAAACTTGCGAAGAAAAACTTTGTGGTGGTGTTGATGTTATAGGCTTTCATTCACTCCAAACATCACATCCTTTGGAAAATAGCTGTCAGTTGAAAAGTATTTATTAGTAGAGTAAAAAGTCCCTTGACAGCATACCCAGAGCTTCCTTGCTGCACTTGTCCTTGAGAAGTTAATTTCTAATCATGTAAAGAAGAGATTGTCTGATTTAAGAAATCTCTCTCTGTCTCATTTTTCTTTGAACAGTATTGTCAGAAAAGCCAACAACTTTTACAATCACTGTGACATCTGAAGCAGGAGAAAATGATGAAAGTAAGTTGATCATGTCTTAAACATGTATAGGGACAGTTTCTCTATAAGCCTAATTCTATTGTCAGCAACTAGGTATACCTCCACTGAAGTCCTCTTAGGAGCCTGATCCAGAAAGCGTTCCTTAGAAAATGTAGTTGAAGGAGTGTGGTGATCTGTGTTTAGTTTACAGAAATGTTCTGCTCGCTCACTGGGGTTGCTTTCTGACATGCTGATGCTCAAATGCTTTGCAGAGCAGATTCAAAAATAGTGGGTTGTAATCATCCCCGTAGGAGCTTACAGCCATGTTCCAAGATGATTTTTTTCAAGAGCTGTGGGTCGCAAGTTCCTGTCTATTTTTTTGGACAGCAGTGGTCACACAAGCTTGTTGTAAGCAAACCTTGCTCCAAGTAAGCTTGAGAGCTGTTCTGGATTACTGTGTAAGAAGGAAGAAACTGGTGCTGTCTCCTTCAGTTTTCAAGGAACAAGTACCGCTAGGAGCAGGTGTCTGTGCTGGAGAGACTGCTGGGCTGCTGGAACTGTGAGTCTTGAGGAACTGAAGGAAGCTTTCTCACTGCTATTTTGACAGGATGCGTGAAAGGAACGTGATTCTATTTTGCCTTGTCTCCTCATGATCCTAGCTCTGGGTAGCTTCAGGTTGGATGTGTTCTCTTTAAGTAGTTTTCTGCTCATTAAATTTTACCAGATGTTGTGTCCTTCTCATAAGATTTATGTGGAGCCCTGATACCCCACACAGAGGTTGATTCTCCAGCCAGGCATGAAGCATTTGAAGCATTAATAGGCTGAGATTCTCTCTAAATCTGTTGTTAGGACACTGCCTCATTTTCCCCAGCTCTAAGTGGAATATTAGGGAAAAGAGATTATTGCTCTAGTACCCACTGTACTGCAGGTTTTCCAGTCTTTATAAACACTTTCCAGACATGAAGAGTCTCTAATAGTTTATGTAAAAGTAAACTTCATCATCTTAATTTCTCGGAACTCTTGAGTTATAGTGAAGTCTGCTCATATAGCTTTAATGCCTGTTCCTTTAAGACAAGAATATGTTGTTTTTAAAATCTTCAGGCTACTGATGCAATAGGGAAATACGCAATCAAAGTTATATGAAGTTATCACCATAAGAATATGTGGTTTGTGTCTTGTAGCTGTCCAAACAACCCTTAAATTTACCTATAGAGAAAAATATCCTGATGAAACTCCGCTTTATGAAGTTGTCTCACAGGAGAATCTTGACGATAATGATGTCACAGACGTAATAAAACTACTAGAACAACAGGTAAGGAAAATGGAATATCTCAGTTTGGCTTGGTATCGGTTCACACTTCAGCCAGAATTTCGCTCTCAAATCAGTTTTTTCCTGAGGTATGTGCTACTGATTCAAAACCTGTTCCGTACTGTCAGGACTGACTTTGGGGTATGAATTTGATACATGACATTATTGAGGTAAATTGTGTTAATGAGGTGAAAGGGCTAATTCAGTGTGCACAGGTATGATAATGAAATGGAAGTGCTCTGGGGCTTCCCCTCTTCCATACTTCTAGCTTAAGGTAAATATATTTAACTGTGTATACAGTATTTCTGGAAATAAGCCACTTTTGTTTGGAAAGACTAAAAAATGCTACACTGATACTTTGGTTTTTTTAATAACTATTTACAGGGGAAGGGCATGGATATCCTCAACCTTTGGGATCAGTGGGAGCATTGTGAAGGAATGAGAAGGAAACGTTTCTTTTGGCATCGGGAATTTTTGACAATTCCTTCCTGCCCTCAGATTACCATAATACGTTCAGTAGGCATTCTTTCACTTCACTTCACTTTACTCCATGTAACCTTCCTTCCATCAACTGATGTGTTTTCTTTTTCCCGGGAAACTGTCCCATTTTAAAGGGGCATGTAATGGAATTAAGGAATAAACCATTTCAGAAGAGGAGAGGTTATGAGTGACTGTTATCCCTTATGATACTCAAGTCTTGGGAGTTGTATTCCTACTTTGGTTTTTATTAATGAAAAAGTTTGTTTGATGCCTCTAATTCATTGATAACCTGAACACGGGTGTTCTTTGTTGGTGTTTTTCTACACAGCCGTCTGAGCATCACTTTAACTGAATTAATTGACCAGTTAACTTGAATTTTATAGCAAGCTTTCAAGACTGGTGCAGCATGCCTGAACATAATTCTGCATTCAGCTGCTGAAGGTTTCAGGTTCTTCTGGTTGAAGTTGCCTTCTTTGTGTTGTAGGCAGAAGAAAATTTAGGAATGGTAATGATCTTCACTCTAGTCTCAGCAGTACAGGAGAAGTTAAATGAAATAGTGGATCAAATAAAAACACGAAGAGAAGAGGAAAAGAAACAGAAAGAAAGAGAAGCAGAAGAAGAGGAGAAAGTATGTAAAATAACATTTTCGACTAAAGTTTTCCAGCTTTTTCTAAATGCGCGGGTCTGATGCAGGAGCAGTTCTTGGACTAGCAGATTATTGAGTTCACTTAAGTCATTCCCTCCTCCCGCTTCTTCTAAAGCAGTCTTTTCAGAGGTGTGTTGCATGTTCATAGTTCTTTTTAGCATCGCTTCCTAAGGCAAGGATTTTTCCCAAATGTAGTCGAAGTTGCTGTACCCAGTTATTTTGCTTAAAGAGGCAAGAGGGGATGGGGAGCAAAGCAGGGTGGAATATGGCATGCAGCACACAGGCTGCATAGTCTGAGGAAGTGTCTCTTCCTGGGTAGACTGAGTGGGTGGAATGGAGGCAGTGGGACCTGTCTTCAAGACTGGTTTGTCCTCCCTGCATATGCCATTAGTACTGTGGAATAGTTTTTTCCATTTGTGAAATGTGCTGTGATAAGGCCAACTTCTGAGCCTTCACTTTTTTCCTCAGAAATGACTAGAGGGCGATGGGACCTGGGAGGTTCAGTATTTTTGGAAATGAAAGAAGAATAGCTGGGGAAAAACAAGAATCCTTTTCTCTGTCTCAACAAGATAGAAGGATTAATGTGTTTTAGTGGAAAATACTTCATTGTAGATTGCACTTAAAAGTTGATAAGTAGTGCTGCCTACTTATGGTTGACCAATTTGAGTGGTTTGTTGCTAACTATCGCACCATAGATCCAAAAACAGTACACAGGTTTTTTCCATAAAAACTTCCACCTCAGTACAGCTCTCCAAAGGGAGAGTCCCATGACAAAAAACAGTAAGAATGTGTTCTTTGTATACTTTCAGGGTTAGGATTAATTTCTTAGAATACTTCTCAGCAAGCAGTGCTTCTGGAATGTTGTAATTTGAATAATTAAGAGAATGTTCGTCTTTACACATAGCTGTGCAAGTTTTGTTTGCAGCCTTGTTTTCTGTTCTTTCAGCAACGTTTTCACGGCACTCCTGTTACCATTGAGAATTTCCTGAATTGGAAGGCCAAGTTTGATGCAGAACTACTAGAAATTAAAAAGAAAAAAATGAAAGAAGAAGAACAAGCAGGCAAAAATAAATTAAGCGGTATGATTTAAAGCTGGTCCCGAAGTTTTTGCAATGTTACAGATTATAATGACAAGCCTAAAATTAATTTTTACAGCAAAAGATGATGGTAATAGATAAACAATGCAATATTATATTATTGTCCTCTATGTTGCACGAAGTCAGAATTTCTGAGTGCTGATTTTGGGCTGAATACAAAGTGAATGGATTCAGGATTTTTGCTGAAGTCATGAAGATTCCCAAACTGTGTACTTAAGCTTCTTTGGTTTTTGTGCCGGACAGCGTACTGCTTGGAGCTGCTGCTACCAAACATAGTTCTGTCAGAAATAGCCGGGGTTTGTTTAGCAATGGAAAGAATCTACTTCAGGCAGTTTTTTGATTCGGCCTTTTTTGCTCTGGATCATACGGCGCCTTCAGGTGATTCAGGCACACGGAGGAGTTCAGGATGCAGTTGCTGGACTGAAGCAACACAGAGGCTGGCCACTGCATATGACAAGCTTGTGACAACTAGTGAGAATGGCTCTGCTGTTTTGGGGAAGAGCTTGTCATAGCAGTGGTTTTGGGCTCTGTGTTTTACAGATCACAGTTTGTCCAGCAGAAAACAAACTCTGTATCCAGTGGGCAAAATGTGGGTGAAACTACTTTTCTTGTGAGAACCTTTAAGTAAGAATTCAGTCTTCAGCGTCCTCTTCCACACTCTTCATGGCTCAACTTTGGCCTGGTTCTCCCATTATTTTGGATCTACTTTTGAACCCGATTACCTGAGAAGACATGACCAATGTGATGGTGCTGTATCACTGTTACCTCTTCTCCTCCCTTTTGAAGGCTTTTGAAACTTTTTGGTTAGTTATGATGAAATTTGACAGAGGGACAGTAAATTTAATGATAGTAAGTTTCATGAAAAGCTGTGCAGGGCAGAGGACATGCTTGGTTCCCCTCTGCAGGGAATACATTTGGGAGCCTGCAAAGATGAGACAGTAGAAATCGCACTTCTTTCAGTTTTCCTGTTTTTAAAATTATTATTATCATGCTCTGTCTGTTTTCCTCCATATAAGTGTATTTTATAGAAGCTCCCCTTTACAAAACTAAAACCAGGCTTATTCTCAGATATCATGAGTGTAATCTTAGCAGAAGTAAAAGGTGTCTTGAATATTTTATTATGAACACCAGCCGGTCTTGTTGACAGAAGCTTGCATAAACAATGCAAATGTAGGTTGAAGATGGGTAGTTCGATGTGGAAAGGGTCCTGAGCCTTTTTTCACCTATGTCCCAGTCAGAAAGGCTTCACTTTGCCTTGTGTTGATGTTTCCTTCTCAGATATGTGTGTGGGGGAGAGCTGATGATTTGTGTGTAGATCCCAGTTGTTTTTCAAATGGGAAGGATATATTGAAAAAGATGGGAGGAGGCAGCTAATTTCCTTTCCACTTCCCACAGAGGATTTCTTGTGGAATGCAGGATGAGGACTAAATAAGGACTGAGCAAAGGCTGTGGGGCTGTATGGTGTAAACTTTGCTATTTCCAATTGTTAAAGCCTTAGTAACATTAAAGTGATTATAAAAACAGTGACCCATCTCACATGTAGGAGGAGGAAGCGTGTTTGCTTGGAAGAAACCTGGATAAATAGTCAAAAAAAAATCAAAATGGGAAACTTAGGAGCAGTTGAAAAAAAAACCAACAAAAAACCCTAAACCCTACTGCTCAAATTGATTAATTTGAAAAGCTTAAAATACCTGTGCTTACTATTGTTGCCCTAGATTTATAGTTATTTCAGAATTTTACTTGCTTATATATTATTTTTTATTTTATTTCCAGGTAAACAGCTGTTTGAAATGGATCACAACCTTGACACCTCTGACATCCAGTTCTTGGAGGAAGGTAAATTTCTGTTTGCTTCTACAACTGAAAAACAGTGGCTTAAAATAGGTCAAAATCCCTAAGCGAAGTCTATATTATATTTCTGACTTAACATCTTAACTCTGTGGCTTTAAGTGAAGAACACTTAAAGTACTATTGTTTTGCTAATTGAACAAAAGCAGTTTTAACTTTTCAACAAGAAACATTTTCAAGATGCTAAAGAATATTTATTTGCAGTTTTGAGCTTCAGTTGATCTTGTTTCTGTTGCTTCTATTCAAGTGTTTGGACTGGAACGAAAACCAAGCAAAACAATTCAAAACCAGACCAGAAAAAAACAGAACCAAACCCTGCTTTTTCTTATTTTCTAATAGCCAACCTTCTTACCCTCAATTTCAAGCACAGATTGGCTCCTTCTCAGTGAACCTCAACAGCAATAGTGAAGGTCTTGCAGGTGAAATTAAATCTTCTTTGCCTCTGTGCAACCCTGTTCTTCTTCATGGTTTTGGGCTGATTTGTCTGTTATCTTTCCAAAAATATCTGAGCTGGTGCCAGCTGAAAATTTTGTAAGCCCATACCAAAAGATGTTAAGCTTGGAAAATCTGTTGGAGATAAATAAATCTACTCACAGTCACCTATCTAATTTTCTGTACTGCCTTTTGGTATCTTAGTTTAGAAGACTAATTTTTGGGTTATGTCGCGGGTTAGGGCTGGGCCGGCCACTAACACGGACAGATGCTCTCTAACCCCCTCTTCCCCCCCCTAAATGGGAAGAGAAAAAGGAATGAGGCAGAGAGACTTACGGGTGAGAGAGGAGAAAAAAAATAGAACAGCTTTAATGAAAATAATAGAAATAATGGTAAAAAGATAGAAGTAAAGAATTATATACAACTATAGATAGTAGCCCGATATCAAACCCGACTCCCTCCCTTGATAGCAATCACCACTGGTGCTGCAGAGCAGGAGGCACTGGGGAAACCCCAGGCTCAGCGGCGGCGGGAGCTGGATACAGGGAGCTGGATTCGGGAACTCAGGATCCGGATCAAAAGCAGGAGGTCAGATGGAATCCTCTCTGGACACCGGCCATTGCAGAAAGGAAGGGCGAAAAAGGCCGAAAAGGAGCCGAAAAAGGGCAAAAGGGCCGAAAAAGGCCGAACAAAAGGGGAAAAAAAGGGCCGAAAACTCTCGTGATCACTCAATTTATACTAGATATGACGTATATGGGATGGAATACTCTCGTTGGTCACCTGTCCTGTCTATTACCCCCCGGAGGTGCCACCTTTTACTTCCTTGTGCCCCCCTCTTACTACCCAGCACCCCCAGCGTGGCACACAAGAGCCAGCAGTGGCCTTGGTCACTATAGGAATAAGTATAAGCAAGAGCCTTTCTGCATCCCAGTCCCAGGCAGTGACTGTAAACATCAGGTGTTATCACTGCCAGTAGCACACACTGTCTGCAAAAACATGCTGCTGACTTCAGAACGTGCAACCTTTGAGAAGACACTAAACTGGAAAGTAAAATTCACTAAACAGGACTGGGTTTTCAGCTAAACGCAGGACAGGTTAAGACAGTTATTTAATGTAACTGCATTGTCTGTTGGTGTTGCCAAATACGCATGCAGAAGGGAGTGGAACATTGGTGAGTATAGACTTGAAATGTCAGTAGTGGGGAACTGAGCTTCTTAGTTGGAAGGCATAATTTAACATTGTCTTCCTTCAAAAGGCCTTAAAGGGAAGATGATGATGAAACATTTGGCTGTCTCAAGGGAGAAACAGACCCCTCTGTATTTGAGCTCCAAGCCCAGATGATCTGGGATTAATATATTTTTTTAATTGTCTTGCTATTGGTGATTAAAAATTCCTGTTCTTATCGTTGTTTGCATTCTATCCGTAAATGCAACAGGGTTACTAACTGCAGTTTAATATTACAATACTGTGCAATAAATAATACTAATTGTTACAGCTTAAACAGGATAATGGCATTGTCTTTTAAATAGAAATGGTTATAACAACTCTTTCAAACCCAGTGAAAGAACAGTCTTATCCAGAGGCCAGAAGATGTCGCTGTTGATAGACACAAATAAAATAGCACTTGTCCTCAAGTTTTGTCCTTGCTTTGGCATAATTTCTTTTAAGAAAAGATGTGAAAGCATGCAAAGCTTCATCTTGCTTTTAAAATTTCAATCCAAGAGCAAATACATGTATGTAAGCATATACATGATGTGGGAGGATTTTTTTAATAAACCGTATGTGTTTCTGTGGTTAGGATAGTTGCAAGTATTCCAGCTGTGAGGTCCTGACCACCTCCTACTTTGACAGTACCTGGGAGAAAGAATCTTTGCTGCTATATATTAATTTAATTCTCCCAATGGATTCTGAGGTCCTGTGTGATATTTCTCTTGACTGGGTTTTGGTGTGAGGAAAAAAAAAAAGCTTCACTTCAGCTGTAAAAAGAGAAAATGTGGCATTTCCTTTTCAGTAGCTGTTTGATACATAAAAAACCAAGTAAGTTAACCGCTAACTACGCTGAAGAATAAGAATGAAAGTGTTACGCATTTTGTTGTTCGGGTACCATTCTCCTACTTGTATGAAAATAAATTCTTTTTCTCTTCTTTGCAGCTGGAAACAGTGTGGAGGTTGATGAATCTTTATTTCAAGAAATGGATGATTTAGAGTTGGAGGATGAAGAGGATGACCCTGACTACAACCCTGTTAATTTAGATAGTGATTAGACTTTGGAACTGTCTCTTTCATCAATATGGACATATGTAAGGAGAGAGGGGCAGACAGGAAAGCCACAGCATCTGTGGTTTTAGTAATGTGTATTGGTTCTCTTTTTTTTTTTTCCCCCCAAAGAAAAAAGCCAAAACATTTTAAATCCAGGAGAATGGTCTTCTGATGACTTTCGTCATAAATATATTTACTCCCATGTTTCCAATGAAAAATTTGAGGAATATTGATCTGCCTGAAAATGCTGTTCTATTTTTCTCTTATTTTTTCCTTCCCACTTCTGTAGTTGTCCTTTTGCAGAAATGTGGCAATGTGCAAGATGGAAGCTAAGCACACCTGCATCTGAAGGCTGAGCAGCTGTTCTGCTATCTTCCACCTGGGATATACACGGGCAGCTTTGGTGAATAAAAGGGATCACATACTATGCAGTTTATTTTATTTTCCTTCTTTGGAATATTGTAACACTTCAAGTCCAATTCTGGTGCCCCAACCTATCAGTTTTTAATAAGGCATCGGCTTATTGAAGTTTAATGGAAAGCATTTCTGTACTACTAGAGTAAAAATCTTTTGCCGCACCTGAGGATAATAGTTTCAAAATCACTATTTCAAGTCTGCAGGACAAAAATCAGAGTGAGATGAAGCCCTCTTAAAGTTTAGTGGATGTGTTCGGAGAGAGTTGGGATTTTTTTTGGTTTTGAGCTTGTGCGTCAATTAACTTTCATGGGAAAACCCCTACAACCTAGCACCCTAGGAAAATTCATCTGCTTAAGGCAACAGACTATGTTGAAAGTTTATCAGTGGAGTGCAGATTACAGTACCAGGTTTTTTAGAGTGCTTAAAATTTGAATGTAATGGGTGTTGTTTCAGAAGCACCTTGTTGGCAGCCTGTAAAGCTTAGCACAAGGTACATTAAAGCTACACGTCAGCTCATGGACGTTCACCATCCTACGGAGTCAATTGTGGAGCTAACAGCTTGCTGTTAGGTTCCTTCTCCCTTCTCACCTCTGAAAAACCCAAGACACTGCGAGAACTGCGACGTTTAAAATGTGCTGTGTTTGAGACTGCGTCAGCTGGAAGGATGAAGGATTCAAGAGACAGCTCTCCGAATAGAGACCACCAGGCACCTCGATGCTTAAACACTGTGTGCTGATTTTTTAAAATACTATTAGCAGACTGCCTTAACCGTGCCAGCTTCAACTTTTCAGGAGGGTTGCCCTAAAGTTTCACAGTGCTTAGAGGAATAACAAGTTTGTGAACTTTGATATTTGAAAATTCCATATCCAAAATGAGAAATTAAGTTCTGGAAATAATGGTGTGTAAGGTTTTCTATTCATACCGCTCAAGAACATCTGTTCAGGATGATCTCCTTTAACATGTTTCACTGGTCTTTTCTTTTTGTATTCAAGATGAATGAGTTTCTAGTAGATAGAAACAAATATTCAAGAACCCTGTAAATACTTTTATAAATTAACCATGTGCCTTTGTTCCTACTGTCCTCTATTTGATCTTTTTAATTTTGGCTGTAAGAACTCTAGACAAGCATCTAGGTTCCAATGATAATGTTGGATGTTTCAAAGCAATAAGCAGGATCTGTGTTCCCGCAGACTTACCAAATATATTAAAAAATTGTCAGCTAATGTGATATTAAATCTGACTTTTCCAAAGATACTGTTGGATTGAAAGCTTCGTAGTGATCAGCTTCCTGTGTAGTTGCTAGAATGTTTTCAAATGCTCTTCAACACTGAATTTAATTTTCTTCTGGTATGTCTCAATTCAGCTGCATCAAAAGCATTTAACTCCTAAGGCCACTTTCCATTTTCAGCTATGTATGTTTTGAACTGGCATTTTTTTATGAAAGGAGTGAATTAGTTCTCTTTAAATCTGGACTGAAACCAAGAATGCTGTGTAGTCTGTGCAAAATGTGGTAATCTGGAAAATTTTCCAAATGGGTCACTAGCAAGAATCATCTACATGTGAAAAAAACTTTCTGGTTAATGGTATTTCTAGGTTAATGAGATTTTTTCTAGTCTGTTTTCACACTAATCTATTTATTGGTTTTCATGCAGAGGATGTATAGCTTAAAAATATTAATGACAAGTTAAAATGTGAAAATATGTTTTCACTGTTACATCTTATTTCAAAGCAGAGGAAATAACAAGGGTTGAAGTGACAAAAAACGGTGTAAAGTCTGTTCTTTCAGGTCTTTGGAACAAGTTTCATTGACTCAATCGGAACTTCAGATTTGTTTACTGTTGTTAGCAATTAACATCTGTGAAATAAAAGGGAATTTGACTGAGAGTAACCTTGGCTATGCTTGTGTGTTTTAGTTTGCTGAAATGGACTGAGATAAGTACTTTTTGGTGTAAGAAGTTGAGAAGGTAAGATATCTGAAGCTTTTTTATGCACTTTGGATATAGATTGAAGTCTCAACTCATATGAATCTAATAAAATTCCATTGATAAAATTTGCTAGAATTATAGTAATTCAAAATCATGATGCTGACAACCTTATTTGTATCTTGCTTTTAACTCTCTTGAGTCGAAAGTGTACACTGAAATTTGTTAGGCGATTATTATGAGTTGTGGCATTGTACTACGACCAGAGATAATTTAGTTTTGCTCATGCTGAACCTTTTGAATGATTGTTGCCAGAGCTCTGTTAAAATTCAGAAGATTGTGCCTGTTGCATCGAGGCACTGTAGGAGTTCAATCTTGGGCATGCTGCAAAGCCTAGGAATTTGCATCAAAATTATGATAGCATTATGAACTGCTTTCAAGGAAACAAAACCTAAGGGTGATATATGTCTCTCTTTTTTCCTTTTTTTTTTTTTTCCAACTTTTCTGCTTCCTTCTTACCTTCCTTTATATTTTTGCCAAACATGAGGAGCTTTAAGTGCATTACCTGGGGAGCTCAAATCAGGACAGAGAATCCACTTCATTCTTTCTCCTAGGAGGCATAACTATCAGGCTGTCTCCAATTTTTTAAACAGTGGTTACTGAAATGAATTCAAAGCTTGCTGGACCAGACAGTAGACTGTGCCTGGATCCAAGATGCTCATACACCAGATCCTGAGAGAAGGAGCTGTCCTGTGAGTGCGCTCTCTCATGTTGCAGAATCTGACAGGGACTGAGCCACTGCTTTATTTTTTTGCTTTTGAGTTGATTGGTCCTTCAGCGGCTGGAGGAACACTTCAATGGCAAAAGACTGAGTTTTCGTGTTTACCAAGGAAAGAGGAACTTAAACCTGTCAAAGTGTAGCCATACCACAGCTGGTCAGTTTTGCTTCCAGCCTGGACATCAAAGGTTCTATCAAAAGAAGCCTCACACGAGTGAAACATGTTTCAGAAAGCTTTTGGCAGCACCAGTCCATCCTCACTTGATTGTCTTCAACTCTGGTATTATTAAAACCAATAAAGAGAAAAGCACACACAAAGAAAGGAAGGTCCTTTTACTGAGAAAGTGAAATACCTTGTGAATTTGCAAATGTGCCACTGGTGGAATTGAATAGCTTCCTCAGACGACTCACATTTTGTGACTGAGTTGTCACTGTTGTTATTTCTGTCACATAGCTGAGAAGGGATGTACTTTGTTCTTCCAGAACTTCTGATATGTCCACGCAATATAAACATTGAAGGATGATGAAACTCAAAGCCCACCTACATTTTGTCGTTAATATCCCAGATGAACTTGATGGGCAGGGTCTTAATTTTCTCATTGAGAACTTGGTCAAACCTTTCGTTCTGTGCCACTGTCATGATATTTTTCCAGTCTCCAACAGTGCCTGAGGAAAGAGGCAGCAAAGGGAGGTGAGAAGCAGAAGGGGCACCTCTCTGAAGCCCGCTGCAAACAGTGAGCACTGGCCTTGGAAAGCAAGTCCTGAATTCCTCAGCATTCCCCCATCCCTGGCTTGATGAGTAAGACTCTGAGCTCTTTTGAGGACGTGCATCCAAATCACAGCACTTCGAATAAAGCACAGCATAGGTTTATAATCCTGAGTCCTCATAAAGTTATTCAGCTCATTTGTTCTGGTGTTTTACTGGTTCCTTGGAGATCAGAGAGGAAATAATAAAAAGCAGCACCTGACCTCTCCTGATAATCGGGCATTCCAGATAAGACAAGAAACCCTAGGGCCATCTCACGCAAAGAATTGCAAGATTAGATAGTCCTATCAGACTGTTTCCACTTCACCTTTTCGTAGAAAACTGCCTTTGTCTTTTGATACAATGTCGTCTGGCAGATTCTCATAGTTTGCCCTGGGATCTTTTCTCATGTTCTCGAACGTAGCCTGTCTCACCACGCTGTCCACTTCCTCTTCGCTCAGCTTCTTGCCTAGGAACTTGCAGATCTTCAGCACAGCGCTTCTGAGATCCTGCAAAAATGTCACTTTGAAGAGCCTTGATGATGCAAACAACTAAATGCGTACAGTAGTGCAATACAGGACATACATTTGGGTGCAAAACTGTCCATCATTTTTGTGTGAGCACAGTCTCCCTTGCATCAGTCAAATACTGAAAGCCGTCAGGTTTCTGGAGGCTGCAGCAGTGTGCCCTTGGAGATGGGGAATTGTCTGTTCTGCTCACCATGCTGCAAGCCCCGTCTGCATCTCATGTTAGGTGCCCTGACAACGTCCCCCTGGATTTGTGCCTGTCCCTGTGAAGCTTTTGACCCGTGGGGGTTCTGTCGGTCTTGCTGTCCTAGCAAGGACCTCCACCTGAGCAACCCCAGGCTCCAAAGGCTGAGGCACCAGGGCAGTGGCACGTGACGGGGCTGCGCTGCCGTGGCTGGGGCACTCCAGGGCTTGCCCACCAGGAGAGGGGCAGCCACCTCGGAAAAACAGGAAACTCAGAGAGCTCCTCCAATGCGATAAAGCCTGGCTCTTCAGCACTTTTTGCCTTCAGCAGAACTGTACTTACGAGCACTAGATTCCCGCTGAAGGGACTTGGAAAGTCATGTCCTGCTTCAGAAAGTGGGTTTTGGCATGGCAGTGAAACCGAGTTCTGTCATATTGGAAAGTGTTTTACCTAATCATTGTCTACTAATTGGTAAGGTATCAAACCAGTGAGGCAAGAGACTTCATCTTCTCGGAAGTCTCAGTTTGATTTTACTCCACAGTGCATTAAACGCTTGCCAATATAATATGTAATTACAGAGAGCTGTTTGAAAATGCACAACATATAGGAAGAGAATATGATTTGAATATGGTGATACTAATTGACCTCACCTTTTTCATTTCTTCATAGGTAAGGAAGAGTATGTTGAAATCCTCTGCATGACTGTACCAGCCTGCAACGTGATCCATCCATGAACTGGCAAGTACTTAGCATGAGAAATTGTTGAAACAAAGAAACAAAGAGAAGTAATGTGAACAGCTTGCACTGAAACTATCAGTCACTTAAATATATGAAAGACTTTTTAAAAATAATATTTTTTGATAATTTGCAGGCGGCATGCTCACAGTCTTTGTGACAGTTCTCCAAGCTAATGTGGCCAATCCCCTTCTGATTCTAGTAACCTAAACTAATATCGGCAGAAGCAAAAAACCATTTCTCTATCTTTGCTCTACGGAGTATATTCTTAGGGGTTTGGCTCCACTAACCAAGTGCCAAAAGTTCTAAGAGATTTTCAGTCCTACTGGTTTTATTCTGAAGCAGCATCCAGTTAAGATAAACTAAGCAGCTTGCACGTTGCTGGGGAGCAGCAAAGCCATGACTACGCTTCTCCCTTTGGATGGGCTGAAAGCCCAAAAAAGTGGTGTCAAGCTCAACCAGCCTCAGCAGCTTTGCATTCAGGTTACAGCATAGCTGTGGTTCTCCTGATTGATTCTTATTGATGTGATTCATCTCCATTCAATCTGAGGTCATGGAAAAGGATTTGGGGTGCTTGATAAAAAAAAAAGAGATCTTACCTTTGCCAGCTAAAAATCTCTCCATAAAAAGATTAAAATCTGGTATTTCCTCTAGTGTGGATATGAATTTGGAGAAATGATAGTATGAAACCATAACATCCTTAGGGTTCCTGGTAACATAAATAATCTGCAAAACAATAAGACTACTCTCAGAGATATTAAAGGACTCTATTACCCTGTTCATCAGTGAATTTCTCTGCACACTAGAAATGTGTGAAAATGGTTTGAAGATGACAACAACATCAGGTAAATCCTGGATAAGGTAGTGCTGTCAATTTGATTATAGGTGATGGTATTTCTGTAGCTGCAGTCTCTCAGTGCCTGCAGGTAACTCTGACATGCAGAATGCAGACTCTATAACCCAGAAGGTTATAAAGTAGGTATGTTAATTCAGCGCTGGGTGCACCGGGGACATAAATAGTAACATAAATAATCTGCAAAACAGTAAGACTACTCTCAGAGATATTAAAGAACTCTATTACCCTGTCCATCAGTGAATTTTTCTGCACGAGTCCCACTAAAAATGTGTGAAATCCCTCAGCTCACACAGCCACGGAAATCCTAAATCAGAAATAAGGGTAGAAAGTGCAGAAGTCATTTGGACCACTATAGGACATTTTCGCAAGGGGAAAATCAGTGCAAATCTTTGACCCTGACAGGTCCTGTGGAGATGCACCACTCCCTCTCTTGACTGGTGGGGCTGAAAGATCTGGCAAAAGGGAACGGAAGAAAAGGGAAGGTCGCTGACAACCCCATGTAGTCTATGAAGCTGGTGATATTTATACAGTGACATGGGAAACTGGAAGAGAAATAAGGTAGGATTTGGAGTAGGAATAACTCACTGAGGTCCATTGGCATGGTTAGATTTAAGGAAATTGTAAAAGTAACATCACTTACATATCCTCTTCTGTTTCTCAGGTCTCTTGGAACTAAGTAGTAAGGCAGGTGGGTGGCAAAAACTCGAGGCAAAGGAAGATCTGCATAATTGCTATTTTTTATATTGTATTCCAGCCATGGGATTCTGTCCATGTTGTCCACATTTTCTGTTCCATTACGGTGGCCCTCATAAAGTATTAAGCTCAGAATATTCTGAGTCCACACAGTTCCTGAGAAGGAAAATTTTTTATTTGAAACTTGCTTCATTTTTTTTAAAATAGAAGATAGAATATTTTCATAAAAAGGGCATCTCTGTCTTTCTTATATAGCTCGCCCCGGCACTACGACACGATGAGCTACCATCACCTGCGCTCCCTGTCCCATCGCTCTATTGCCCATGACCCCTTTGTGGACTTCTCAGATCACATCTACCTGCACCACAGCCACACCCAGTGCTCACTGCCACTTCTTCTGGGCTTTGTTCAGTGATGTCTTTCTCCATCAGGTATTTTGCAGAATACCTGAGCGAACAGTAAGTTCCAGCAAGATGTTCTGTCACCCTAGACATGGGCCATGTGCTAACAAAACGCTTGTTACGCTATCTGAAGGCTGCACCTTGAAGGCTGCTGAAGAAAACCGAAGGATATGGCAGAGGTTTCTGAGAGCACAAACAGAAACCAGACAGCAGAGACCTTGAAAGCACAAGCGCAGATCAGTACCAGAGATGTCAAGGCTTTAGTCATGAATAACTGCTTAATGCATGATCAGGTCATTAATTACTAATGACTAAAGAAATGCAGTCTTTGAAAATGGATAGACCAGTTTTAGAGCACAAAGTGAGCCTCTGTGGAAACATAAAGCTCTACGTGTGTCGAGGCTTTGGATTTCATGAAGAGCAATAGTAAAGCCAGGTGGCCGCTCAGCTGCATTTGCTTCAGAAATAGGGATGCAGAATTCATCACACTAGTGTCCTGTATTGCTGTGTAGGTAAGTAGTACTTCTGTATCCTTGAAAAGAGATAGACTCACATTGGCTCTGGTCTCCTGCTTGGTTGTAATTTGGATGCAGCAACCCCCAAAACACCTTCCACATGAGCCCACAAATCATTCCAGGTACCCCACAGTCATGCCCAACACTCATGTCCCCAGCCCGACCAAAACAATCTCCATGTTTTATGAGGCACGGGACGTCAGTTTGGTTTGTGTGTAGCTTGTCCTGAGTACACCTACAAAACTGAATCCAGGAACGAGGTAGCCTCATGTGGCTGGAAATGATCCAGAACCTTGTGTCTGGCTGTTCAGGCCACAGCTACACAGGGTTTGTACTTAATTCCACACTGTGTATGCTCAGAAACGATTTGCATCTAAAAGTAATGTTAACAGCCCTAGGTATTTCTGCAGTTAGCTGGCAGAAAAAAGTCAGTTTCCCCCTCCCCTTAAGAAAATTTAATTGTTACCTGATTTTGGGTAAGTAGCGATAAATATGTCACTGTCATTGATTTCAAAGTCCTCCAGGGTAGCAACATACTCCAGTGTAGTATTTACACTAAAATAAAACCCTTTGTATTTGAATAGATATTCTTTTGATGGTTCCATTTTTAATCTGCAATAAGAAAATACAAGTTACATTTTTTTTGGTTGTCATTTGGCAGAATCAAACAAATAAACAAACAAGTAATTCAAGCAAAGAATACAGTGCTTGCAAAATTTAGCAGTAGCCTCTGCAAAGACCAGGGACACCTGTGGCTCACCCTGCCCCAAGCTGAGAGGACCAGGTTACCTCCTGTGGCTGCAGGAGGACAGATGGACATCCCTCAGGTGAGTCAAAGACTCTGGCAGGTCCTGACCTAAACAAATCCTTGGGCTCGTGGTGCTACCAAGTTTTAAGAGGAGCCGCTGCTGCGTGTGGTGAGGGGCTGCCGGCATCACCTCATGGTGACAACCACCACCAGCCAGGAGCTTCAGCCTCACAGCAAAGTCTGCCCCTCACTGACTGAAACAAACCCCAATGGATTGGTGCTCTAAATGGAGGAAACCCCACGTTCAGAAGAAAAGATTTGGTGCATTTTGAAGTTCACATTGAGATAACAAAGCTGGGGAAGTCCTAAGAGTTCAAAGATATGGAGAATGAGTGAAAATGTTACTGATAGAGAAGAAAGAACAAGGGATTTATGGGAAACAAAAAGGGGCCACATTCAATGCTCAGCATACAGAGACCTTGATCTTGTTCTGTAGAAAACATGAGGTTTTATGTCACTTGGGCACAAGAGTTCTTGCACTGCTTTGATTCTTACAGATGTATGAATATACCATGAAAAGATTTACCATGGAGAAAAAAAACCTTACCCCTTTTCCTGGAAAGCCTATTCATAATCAAGTGTTTATGGTGGGAGAAAAAATAAACGACCTTCAGATGTGCTCATACCAGCCAGGTACGCATCTCAAAAACGTGCCCCTAAATGCAGATACAGAGGCTCCTGCCAGTTAACCTCCTAACCCCACAGTGACCACACAGTTCTGCTCTGCTTAGTTTATTATCCCACAGCGACGACTCCAATTTCTTTGTTGAGGGATACAGTAAAGCCCATGGTAGACCCTGTTTCCACAGCAGCACTCAGCTAATCCTGCTCTGGGCGCTGTCCTCTTCTCGGGCACGGACCAGCTCCAGCCCCTAGTTCTCTGCAACTCTTCCCCACAGTACCTGCCAAAATGGTCTCCAAAAGAGGTCTATTTACCATTATTTTTATTTTACTGAGAGAGTAACAGAGCATAATTCAACTCACAGATCTACTGTTCTGGTCCCTTCAAGCGTGCTCACCTCCTCTGCTCTTTGTTCGGTGCCCACGGAGACGTGTGCTACTGCTCCCCAGCTTGGTGAACACGAGTAGTTCTAGAAATGCCTGAGCAGTCACTTCTCCCTTTTAACTGAGGTGTGAACCTGTGGACATTGTGCTGGTTTGGCTTGCTTTCAGTGTTTGCTTATCTTTAACACGGGCAGAGATTAGAGAACTAATACAACTTGTGGAATAGTAAAAGCAGTGCAGCAGGATTTCTGAAATTGTTTAGAAGCTTGTTTTGATTTCTCTTCCTCTTTTTTCAACCAACAGTATTATTGAGGAAGTTTGGAGCGGAGCAGAAGTGAATAGAATCTGGGTTTTGCTAGGTTTTTTTAGGTTTTTCTTGTTTGGGTTTTTTCCCCATCAGCTTTCACTGAACCCTTGCTCAAATTGTTTTTCATCTCCAAGGTAAGTGTTAACAGTACCCCCAAATAGTCTGAGTCCACTACTCCACCAAAGAGGCTGATGAGGCCGGTCCAACCTGGTCTCAGCCATGAGCCTGAAATGAGCGGCTTGCATTAATCATGTGTGTGTTCATGTTGGGTTTTTTTTGTTATTTTATAACTGAAACAAAATAATACCTGAGACATTTCACACTGAAACCTACATTCTTACAATGTCACAAAGAAGAAAGTTTTGTTCCCCTATTCTGTGTTGTGGTTTGTGTAGAGTTACTTTTCTGTTTTACTGGATCAATTCCTCAGGTAATCATGAACATGCAGGACTGATCAGTCAGGTTGGTCAACATGAGGGTGAGACAGAAAGAGGAGTAGAGCTGAGTTTATTTTGCCGCAGAGGAAACCCTTACGGTGAAATATGAAGCCTGTTCCACTTTGCTTTCTGCTCCAATCAGGCATGTCTCTAGTACTTTGTAACTGCAATTTCTCCTAATAATAATAAATGACAATACATCTTGATCCCAAAACTAGACAGGGAGGGGCTTCACCAGATGTTTCAGCCCCTGGCACATCACTCTGATCCAAGATGACTATAACATACACCCTGAGAGAAGGAGCTTTCATGTCAGTGTGGTTTCTTGTCTTGCAGAATCTGATAGGGCCTGAAATATTATATTCAAGGATTTTCAGATTCAATTATTTGACATAATTGCATTTATAACTATGAACTGCACTGCATGTTCCTGAAATCCAAAATGAACAGAGTGAGCTAGTACCATCGGGCTGTGGCCTACAGCATAGTGTGATGTTTATTTGGCTTTTTATTACTCTGCTGGGACTCCCTGTCATTGGAAAAGAGAGTAAAGACCAAGGTCCTACCTGTAATCAGCAGTTGTGTTTGTACTTAGGGCAAACTCAGCAAAAGGCCTGCGTTAGACTTCTGAAATTGAACGAGTTTTACCTTTTCTGTGGCTGGGGTAAATATATACAGGTGGAAAAGGTCACAGGTCCCTTTGTGGGAAGTTCAGACTCAGAGGTCAGGTGATGCAGCGGTTACATAGGTTACGTAAGGGTTGTGTTTTTTAAAACTTATTTTCTTGATATCGGGGATGCAAAGTTCCAGAAGGAAAGATGATCTGGCTGTGCAGCCAAAGGACATGGACACATTGTTCTTGTAGGCTATTACATGAGAAGCAGCTAAGTATGCAGCGCATGAAGTAATTCTGTGAAATGAATCAGAAGGTTGAAGGACATGAATTGAAAAGCAGAAGAAAGAACTGGTCCTTTGGGACCAGTAAAAGAAGCAAACAAACAAACAAAAACTGTTACATGAACTGGAAGGATATTTTACATTTTTGAAACAATTTGTGGGAAAGCCAAGGTTAGAAGCTCTTTGCCAAATTGAAATGACTGTTTGGAATGTTTTTGAAATTAGAAGTTGTATCCTGCTGTGGTTGATTGTTTGGACATTGATTCAGTATCACGCAAAAGCCGTCACAGTTTGATCATAGAGGCATCAGAGCAGGAAGCAGAGATCGGGGTCCAAAACTTGCCTTCCCTGCCAGAAAAATAATGTTTCAGAGAATCACAGAATTGGTGGAGTTGGAAGGGACCTCTAAAGATCATCTAGTTCAACCCCCTGCTAAAGCAGAATTGCCTAGAACATATCATACAGGGTTGCATCCAGGTGGGTTTTGAAGATCTCCAAAGATGGAGACTCGACGACCTCCCTGGGCAGCCTGTTCTAGTGCTCTGTCACCCTCATAGTAAACAAGTTCTCCCTTGTATTTAAATGAAACTTCCCGTGTTCCAGCTCCATCCTCCCTGCACCTACCCTTTTGATATTTGTAGACATCGATAAGGTCTCCTCTCAACCTTCCCTTCTCCAGTCTAAAGAGCCCCAGATATCTCAACCTTTCCTCCTAAGAGAGATGCTCCAGTCCCCTAATCATCTTTGTTGCCCTCCACTGGACCAGACTCTTTCCAGTAGTTCCCTGTCTTTCTTGAACTGGGGAGCCCAGAACTGGACACAGTATTCCAAATTCCCTCCTCAGATCATGGAACATCTCCCTTATGAGGAAAGGCTGAAGGAGCTGGGTATCTTTAGCTTGGAGAAGAAGAGGCTGAGGGGTGACCTCATAAACGTTTATAAATATGTCAAGGGTGAGTGTCAGGAGGAGGGTACCAGGCTCTTTTCAGTGATGTCCAATGACAGGACAGGGGGCAATGGGTTCAATGGAACATAGGAGGTTCCACAAAAATATTAGAAAAACCTTTTTCCCTGTGAGGGTGACAGATCACTGGAACAGGCTGCCCAGGGAGGTTGTGGAGGCCCCTACTTTGGAGACATTCAAACCCATCTGGACGCATTCCTGTGTGACCTACTGTAGGTGATCCTGCTCTGGCAGGGGGGCTGGACTACATGATCTTTTGAGGTCCCTTCCAGCCCCTGGCATTCTGTGACTCTGTAATTCTGTGATCATGCTCTTTACCTCTGCATTCCTGACTGAAGCTATGCTGAAAGGAACTTAAGATTCTTGGAGACGAAAACAATGAGAAAGATGTATCAGAGACTTACCAGTGTGTACGTGGGGAGGGGAGGAACTCTAGTTTGTGAGTAATTGCAGTGGAGAGAGTTGATAAATACACTGGAACTGGACCTCCCTTTGTAAGAAACATAAAAGGCACTGCAGACTACAAATATGTCTGTTTGCACTGCAGGTGACCTCAGCAAAAGGCCTACGTTAGCGTTTTGGACTTTGAACTAGTTTTGCCTTATCAGTGGCCAGGATAAATATGTACAGGTGGAAAAGGTCACTAATCCCCTTGTGGGGAGTTCAAACTCAGATATATGTGGATATATCGCAGACCAGATGCGTGTCAAAAGTGGATTTGTTGAAGGACCCGAAAGTGATCAAGGGGAATAGAATATCTCTCCTGTGAAGAACGGCAAAGAGTGTCCAGGCTGTTCAGCTTGAAGGAGAGAAGGCTCTGGGGAGACCTTATAGTGGCCTTCCAGTACTTAATGGGGACTTATTAGAAGGATGGGAACAATCTTTTTTAGCAGGGCCTCTTGTGACCATAGGACAAAGGATCATGGTTTTAAGCTAAATGAGGGTATATTTATGCTAGATATAAGGAAGAAATCTTTTACAGTAAGGGTAGTGAGACACTGGAACAGGTTGCCCACAGAGGTGGTGGAAGCCCCATCCCAGGAAACATTCAAGGTCATGTAGGATGGGACTTGCAACAAGCCATCACTGCAGGGAGGTTGGACTAGATGACCTTCAAAAGTCTCCTACAGCCAAAAACATTCTAGGACTCTGTCATAGTTTGAGCCCACCAGCCAGCAACAAAGAACCACACAGTAGTTGCACACTCCTACCCCATTCCTTTTCAGGATGGGGAGGAGAAAATGCAAGGCAGTCAGGTTGCAATAACACCACAAGAAAAACTGTAGGCTGATTCAGCTTCACATTTCTGTGTACAACCCCAAGGAAATGAAGAAGAATTCCTTGTCAATCCCAGCTTTGGTAGTGTGGACAGCATCAGTACTCTGTGATCTCAGCTCCTGGCCTGTGGTGCGGGTGCCAGAGGCACATGCAGGCAGAGTTTCAGTGCCATGTAATTGCCAATGCGATGGGGTCTTAAAAGAAGGAGCTGTTGTGGGCAAGGGTTCTTTTGGCTCCTGCTGACTCCTGACCACATGAGAGCTGCTGCCTCAGGCATAGACCAGGCCCCACCAGTGAGATGGGCAGCCTTCTGCCTCTCGACTGGCACCATGTGCCAGCTTCTACTGTGACATGGGGAAAGAGAATCATAGAATCATAGAATCATAGAATGTCAGGGATTGGAAGGGACCATCAAGATCATCAAGTCCAATCCCCCTGCCAGAGCAGGAATGCCTAGATTATGCTACACAGGAATGTGTCCAGGCAGGTCTTGAATGTCTCCAGAGAAGGAGACTCCACAACCTCTCTGGGCAGCCTGTGCCAGTGTTCCGTCACCCTCACTGAGAAGAAGTTTCTTCTCGAGTTTAAGCAGAACCTCTTATGTTCCAGTTTCAGCCCATTACCCCTTGTCCTATCAGTGGTTGTCACCGAGAAGAGCCTGGCTCCATCCTCGTGACACTCACCCTTGATATATTTGTAAACATTAATGAGGTCACCCCTCAGTCTCCTCCAAACTAAAGAGCCCCAGCTCCCTCAGTCTTTTCTCATAAGGGAGATACTCCACTCCCTTAATCATCCTAGTTGCCCTGTGCTGGACTTTCTCCAGCAGTTCCCTGTCTTTCTTGAACTGAGGGGCCCAGAACTGGACACAATATTCCAGATGGGGTCTCACCAGGGCAGAGTAGAGTGGAAGGAGAACCTCTCTTGACCTACTAACCACCCCCCTTCTAATACACCCCAGGATGCCATTGGCCTTCCTGGCCACAAGGGCACAGTGCTGGCTCATGGTTATCCTGCTGTCCACCAAGACTCCCAGGTCCCTTTCCCTTACACTGCTCTCTAATAAGTGATTCCCCAACTTATACTGGAACCTGGGGTTGTTCCTACCCAGATGCAAGACTCTACACTTACCCTTGTTATATTTCATTAAATTTTTCCCCGCCCAACACTCCAGCCTGTCCAGGTCTCGCTGGATGGCAGCACAGCCTTCTGGCGTGTCAGCCACTCCTCCCAGCTTGGAGTCATCAGCAAACTTGCTGATAGTACTCTCTAGTCCCTCATCCAAATCATTGATGAATATATTGAATAATATTGGTCCCAGTACCGACCCTTGAGGGACTCCACTGGATACAGGCCTCCAACCAGACTCCGCCCCATTGACCACAACTCTTTGTCTTCTTCCCCTTAGCCAGTTCACAGTCCACCTCACTACCCGAGAGTCTAGACCACACTTCCTCAGTTTAGCAGCAAGGATGCTGTGGGAGACTGTGTCAAATGCTTTACTGAAGTCAAGGTAGACCACATCCACCGCTCTGCCATCATCTGTCCACCTTGTTATATCCTCGTAAAAGGCTATGAGGTTAGTCAAGCACGACTTCCCTTTGGTGAAGCCACGTTACCTGTCTCTAATGACCCTCTTATCCCTGATATGCCTTGAGATGGCACCAAGGATAAGTCGTTCCATCACTTTCCCAGGGATGGAGGTGAGGCTGACTGGTCTATAGTTACCCGAGTCCTCCTTCTTGCCCTTTTTGAAGACTGGAGTGACATTTGCTTCCCTCCAGTCCTGAGGCACCTCTCCCGTCTCCCAAGACTTGGCAAAGATGATGGAGAGTGGTCTAGCAATGACATCAGCCAGCTCCCTCAGCACCCGTGGATGCATCCCTTCTGGACTCACGGATTTATGGATGTCCAGATTGCTTAATTGGTCCCTAACCCAGTCCTCATCGACTAAAGCAAACTCCTCCACTGCCCTGACTTCCTCTGGGGCCTCAGGGGAACAGGGCTCCTCAGGACAGCCTCTGGCAGAGTAGACAGAGACAAAAAAGGCATTCAGTAACTCTGCCTTCTCTGTATCATCTGTCACCAAGGCACCCACCTCATTCGTCAGTGGGCCTACATTGCCTCTGGTGTTAGTTTTATCTGCCATGTATTTGAAAAAGCTCTTCCTGTTGTCCTTGACCCCTCTCGCCAGGTTCAATTCTAGGGAGGCCTTTGCTTTCCTAGTTGCCTCCCTACACCCTCGGACAACAACCTTATATTCTTCCCAAGTGGCCAGCCCTGCCTTCCAAGATCTGTAAATTCTCCTCTTGCACTTGAGCTTACCCAGCAGATCCCTGTTTAGCCATGCAGGTCTCCTGGCTCCCTTCCTTGACTTCCTACGTGTTGGGATGCTCTGATCTTGAGCACGGTAGAAGCAGTCCCGGAACGCTAACCAACTGTCTTGGGCCCCTTTACCTTCAAACAGCCTTGCCCATGGGATTGTCTCTAATAACTGTTTGAAAAATTCAAAGTTTGCCTTGGCAAAGTCCAGGGTTGCAATTCTCCTTGCTATTTTGTTTCTGCTACATGAGATCCTGAACTCCACCATTTCATGGTCACTGCAGCCAAGGCAGCCCTCAACCTTTACTGCTTCAACCAGATCTTCCTTGTTAGCGAGGATGAGGTCCAGCAGTGCTCCTCTCTTAGTCGGCTCCTCCACCATTTGCATCAGAAAATTATCATCGATGCACTGGAGGAACCTCCTGGACTGTGGCTGGCTGGCTGAATTGTCCTTCCAGCAAATATCAGAAAAAAGCTAGGATCAATTCACTGAGGTCGATTGGTGTGATTGGTTTTAAGGAAATAGTAAAAATAACATCACTTACATATCCTCTTCTGTTTCTCAGGCCTCTTGGAACTAAGTAGTAAGGCAGGTGGGTGGCAAAAACTCGAGGCAAAGGAAGATCTGCATAGGACTTTTCAGTTGACTTGTATTCCAGCCATGGGATTCTTTCCATGAGTTCTACATTTTCTGTTCCATTACGGTGGCCCTCATGAAATATTAAGCTCAAAATATTCTGAGTCCACACAGTTCCTGAGAAGGAAAATGTTTTGCTTGAAACTTGCTTGATTTTTTTTTTAAAAATTAAAGATGTTGTATTGCCATAAACAGAGCCTCTGCACAGGTGTAATGATTTTCACTTTTCAGATATAAATACATCTCCACATACTGAAGAAAGCAAACATTGTCTTGGTGACTGTTGAGTGCAGAAGGGAAGCATATTTTTGTTTTGTCCCTGCAGATAAACCATGGCCAGTAATTAAATGTTCAGTTCCTTCCCCCAGTATACTCAGCTTCCACACAATTCCATCTGTCCTCAACCTCTTGTGCCAACATGAATTGCTGCATCTCTGTTGGACATGCACCTAAAAACATCTCATGCCAAGTGGATCTGGAAAAGGCCTTTGCTTCCAGAACTCCTGCAACGTGTTCTGAAATGTCATGGAAAAGACAGCTGATAGCCCCGTGTTTGTAAGGAACAAATGAGCCCCACAAGCAAATGCTGTGGCCACAGGTTCTCTAAAGTTCCTTGAGGAAGGTCTGACTCCCGGGTTACAGCTACTGGGGTGAGCGATCTGAAAAGGCAGGAACCTGAAGGTGGCTGACCGCCATGCCAGTATGTGTTCATGAGCCAGCTCATAATGGTGGTAGACAGATCATGAATGCTTAGGCCACTTGAGCAATGAGCAGAACTGTTTAACTCCAGGTCCTCTCGCCTTCTCAGCACTATACTGGCTGTTTTGAATTAACTCAGGCTGGAAACTAAGCACCACGCAGCCATTTGCTGACTCCTCCCTCATGGTGGGATGGGCAGAAGAATTAAAAACAAGTTCTAGTTTACCCTGAACAAGCAAAGAGGAAGGAAGGTATCTGAAATTGAAACCTAGCTATGAAGACCTCAGCCAGGAAAAAGACTCTTGGTTCTGGAGATTAGATTGCATGCAAGTTATAGATTTAAAGTCACTTGGAAAGAAAAAGAAATAACCCTAAGACTCAGAGGAACAATACCCGGTGATTCCACAGCTGTGTTGACTGTCTTTCTGTGCTTGGCCTAATCAACCTGGACAATTTTTCTGCTCAGTGGTGGAGATTCAACAGAAGCTTTGGAGGGTACCTTAGACTTCTAACTGTTGAGGAAGAAAGAGGGTGGTGAGGCAAGCTGGAGGAAAAGGTGTGAATGAGAGACAGATTTCATTCTGTACAATTCATAGCACACAGATGTGGAGGACAAATGAAAAATGTTACTGATACAGGAGAAAGAGCAAGGGATTTGTGGGAAACAGGAAGGGGACGCATTCAATGCACAGTGTACAGAGACATTGTTCTGTCAAACCATGAGATTTTATATGACTTCGGGACAAGAGTTCTTGCACTGCTTTATTCTTACAGATACATGAATATACCACCAGACCACCAGATCTCTGTGATGCAGTCATCATGACCCTGTACAAGAAGAAAGGAGAAAAATCAGACCGTTCAAATTACCGGGGTATTACTTTGCTCTCTATTGCTGATAAAATCCTTGCAAGAATACTCTTGAACAGACTAGTACCAGCTATCTCAGAAGAACTTCTACCTGAAAGCCAATGTGGTTTCAGAGCCAACAGGAGTACCACAGACCTGGTACTTGTTCTCGGACAACTGTCAGAGAAGTGTAGGGAACAGAACAAAGGACTCTATGTAATTTCGTTGACCTCACTAAACCTTTTGACACAGTGAGCAGAAAAGACCTGTGGCAGATCTTGGAACAATTAGGATGTCCTCCCAAGTTCCTCAGAATTATTATCCTGTTACAGGAGGATCAGCGTGGCCAAGTCAGATATGGTGATGCACTCTCTGAGCCCTTCCCAATAACCAATGGTGTGAAACAAGGTTGTGTTCTTGCACCAACTCTATTCACAATCTTCTTCAGCGTGATGCTCCAAAGGGCCATGGCAGACCTTGATGAAGATAACGACATTTACATCCATTATCATACCCATGGTAACCTATTCAACCTAAGGCGACTGAAGGCCCACACTAAGACCCTAAATCACCTTGTCCGTGAGATGCTTTTTGCTGGTGATGCCGCTCTTGTTGCTCACACAGAAGCAGCTCTGCAGCGCTTAACATCCTGCTTTGCAGAGGCTGCTGAGCTTTTTGGGCTGGAAGTCGGCTTGAAGACGACAGAAGTTCTTTACCAACCTGCACCTCAGGAAGTCTCCCATCATCCCCACAATCTCTTCCCGTGTTATCCTGAGAAATAGGGCTATGGAGTGGATTTTACTCTCTGCAGTCTGCAATTTTCCTTTGTGTGCACTTTTCAGGTAATAATTTTCCTCGCAGGTATATAATTTCATATCATGCTTTCACTACAACATTTTATCTCATTTACCTTTCACCTCAACATTACACTGCAATGTAAACGAGCTGCTGCTTTAACTGGACTCTTGGCTACATGATAAGGTAGGAAAATCATACTCTACGTGGGATCACAGTGTACAAGATGTAATAGTGACAAACATGCAGAGTCTTGTTCTCTTTCTTAGATGTTTAGCAGTTTACAATGGAGTAATATTTTTCATTCCTCTACAGACAGCCAATGGCCACACGTTTACAGCTCTGAGGTTTTTCATGACACCTGTAATATAGTTTGTGGCATACTTGCTTAAATTCCGCAGAAAAAAAACCTATGTCCTTTGCAGTCTTTTAGTGAACTGAAGTGTGTAAAATTTTCAGAGAAAAAAATGAAGATTTTAAAGACCAAAATCAGCATGAACCTATCATCTCACTTGAAGAATAGTCGCAAAGTAGACAGACAAAGCAAATAAATATTTTGCCATTAATTAGTCCAGAGGCATCAAGAATTTCTCTTTCCAAAATATAGCTTTTATCACTTAACCTTGTTCAAAGTGGCACTGAGAGCAAAAAAGTTAAAGTGCCTTGATAAACTTGTTCTTGAATGGAGTATGATGGGATATTTAATGGCATACCTTTTCAGGATCTGAGAGATGCTGTGTTGAAAATCTACAGATCTGAAGAAAAAAATCTGAATAAAAGATGAAGCAGAGAGTGTGATGGGAACAGGTTCCATCCAAAGATACAAAAAATGATCCCAAGGCAACCTATGAGTTCTTTCCAAACAGATTGAAGGAGAAAGGTTTTTATTCAAATGATAAACCAAAGTGTCAAGCTGATTTATCAGAAGTGGAATCAGGCTAAAGGGAGAAAAGCAAAGCTGTAAAAGACAAGTGCTTCCAAGTACCAAGTACTAAGTACAACATCCAACAGGGTTAAGCAAACAACTTCACAAAGGCATAAGCCAGCAAAACTTTAAAGAGTCGTTGAGAAGGTGGAGGCTTGTGGAGAAGACACAGAAATTTTAGAGGGGAGCAGCCAAGACGGAAGTAATAAGAGATTTTTGCTATGCATACAGGAAAACTGTGTAAATGATGTAAAGCTTTTCAGCTATAGGTTATGCAAAGGAATTGGAAAGTTTTGAGGGCTTTACTCCGATTGAGAGAAAATAAAACCATGTTCTTCAATCTGTGGCCTTTCCAAGTTTTGGGGTCTTATCTCTGTTAAAATAAGTGCACACACAAACAATTGTGAATTAAATACAAGGTTAACTGTGACCACAGGCACATCTAGGGACTAAAACATATTAGAGTGATCAAGAACATGGTTTTTAGCTGGACTAGCTTGTTTTCTTGGGTGTTGATCGATTTGACAACAGCATGGAAATTCCTATTTACTGTTATAACCTCTGGAGTGTGAGTCAAGGGGCAAGCACTCACAACTAGTCCGCAACTAAGTCACTGAAATTTATGTTAATGTAGGGGGTTAACCCTGGCTAGAGGCAAGGGGCCCACTAAAGCTTCTCTATCACTGCTCTTCCTCAGCCAGAGAAGAGAAAATATAACAAAAGCCTCATGGGTTGAGATAAGGGCAGGGAACTCACCTAGCAATTACAGTTCATGGGCAAAACAGACTCAGCTTGGGGAAATTGGTTTAACTGGTTGCCAATCAGGGAACAGGGAATGGAGGTGATCAGTTCATCATATGTTGTCTTTGCCACTCTTTCCTCCTCAAGGGAAGGACTATTCACACTTCTCCTGCTCCAGTGTGGGGGCCCTCCCAGACAAGAGAGTTCTTCATGAACTTCTCCAGAGTGAGTCCTTCCTTCGGGCTACAGTTCTTCACAACCTGCTTCAGCATGGGTCCCTTCCATGCAGTGCAGTCCTTCAGGAATAGACTGTTGCAGTGTGAGTCGCCATGGGGTCACAAGTCCTGCCAGCAAACCTTCTCCAGCATGGGCTCCTACGACCACAGGTCCTGTAGAAGCCTGCTCCAGTGCAGACTTCCCACAGGGTCATAGCCTCCTTTGGACAAATGCCTGCTCTGGTGTGGAGTCCTCCATGGGCTGCAGGCGGATATCTGCTCCACCATGGGCCTCCATGGGCTGCATGTTGTCACTGCTCAGCAGTGGCAAGTTGTGCTGAAAGGAAGATCTGGCAGGGAGGACCAGAAGGCTCCACTGCAGGAAGGGATTAGACTGGCTGGAAGAGGGGATGCCAGAGGCAAAAGGACTCCCTTCAAGGAGGGTAGTTTCCCTGTGTTTGCCTAAAAGATCCGCAGGAGAAGGTAACAGGGAGAAGGTGACACGAGAGGCGGGTTGCAGTTCTGACTGCCCTGGGACACGTGCCCAATTCTTGTGCTCTGACTTCTGGAAGGCCCTCCCCCGTGAAGAGCTGCTCTGTACTGGAGGCTGTGGGCAGTGCACCCAGCCCAGGCCTCAACTCCCTCAGGCTCTCTCTCCACCCCAGCCTGTTTCCCAGAACCTCTCCGGCCCTTGCAGATCCCCAGCACGCCCTCACCCCCACCCTCCACAGCCGACACCTCTGTCCCAGGCCAAAGGAATCCATCTCTCCTTGCTGGCCAAGCAGAGTTCCCTCCTGGCACATTTCCCAGCAAGGCGGGCAGCAGGCAGAGGGGGAAATATATCTCAGCAGACTGTGAGCATGAAATAGTCTTTATTTTTAAAAGGATTGTACTGCCAAAGTCCAACAAAACTTCCCAGGGGCCGTTGGTTTACTCGTCCTTTTCTGACTTCCTGACATCCACTGCACAGGCTATTCTGCTGTGCCGTGCCCTGCTTCTTGCAGGCAGAGCCCAGCAGATGCTCTGGTGACCGGGGCTCTGCTCCAGCTCCCAGGCACCCCTGTGCTGCCCAGCGACAAGTGAACTGCCTACAGGGCCCCACAGTTCCCCTACTGGCTTGGCAGGCTTGAGCTGATCCAGCTCCCTGGCACCTCTGGAGAGTGTGAATGGCTGTGACCATGGGACAAGCAAGGGCCAGGGTTGTTGCGACAGGAGAGGGCAGGTGAGGCAGACTCGAGGCTGCTCCTCTGCTTGCAAAGCAGAAGGGCAGCAGCTGGAGCCTGTGCACGAGATCGCTTTGGAAGGAGAGGAATATCCTTCCTGGGCCATGCCCTTTACCAGACCCATGCCAATCACTGAAAAATATTGAAAAATAAAAATCATTGAAAAACAAAAACTAAGAAAAATATTCTTAGTTCCAGCTAAGTCTGTATCACAGCTGAAAATAGAAACAGCCATAACATTGCCAGAGGCCTTTCCATCAGCTCACTTAGGCCAACACAATCCTACGCAACAACATAGCCAGATGCATAGACCTGACGTACCAGCAGCAGAAAGGCAACATCGAGAAGCTGAAGAGAGAGGGTTACCTCACCAGTGATGGCAAAGTAGGTTTGCAAGTCCCTGAGCGAGCACCGAGGGAGTGTGTTCGGAGGAACAGCTCCCCTCCCGCTCAGTTCGGGCTGTTTCAGGGCAGGCAGTCTGCACGGCTGCCTCGGCAGCAGCACGCGGCTGATTTCTCCCCTCATCTCTGTACAGCTGGTTTGCACTCTGAAAGAGTTCAACGAGTACCGGCAGTACCTGAAGACTCTTCAGCTGGAGGCAGAGCAAAGGTGCAAGCGAGAAGAGGTGGGCAAAGCGTTGTGTTCAGGCGGAGCCCTGTCAAGCGGCACGCTGCCCAGGGCTGAGGCTTTCCTTACTCCCTCTCAGGGAGGTGGTCAGCGCAGGGTGCTGGGGTGGGCACAGGCACAAAGGGGATGCACAAGCGTGCAGAGCCCTGAGGGAAGAAGCCCTTCTCTCCTGCCCTTGCGAGCGGCAGAAACCGAGCGCTGGCCTGGGCCTGGCCTGTGAAGCCTCAGCGTGCAGGGGCGTCAGCTCCGCTGGTCCAGGCAACAGCCAGCCACAACCTCGTTTTACCTTTCAGGAAAGGCTTCAGCAATACCTGGCCGTGGCCAAGAATGGCTCCAAACCACGGGCACCCATCGGTGTTATTAGGCTGGCAGAAGGGCTGCTGCAGCCACAAAAACCCTCCTGCCCACCTCCACCCAAGAGCAACAAGATCTCTGTGAATGCGCGGCAATGTAGAAGAGTGATAGGAGCTTTGGACAAAGGCCAAAGCCTCCCTCTCACGGAGTTGGGACAGGAAGGTGCCAAGCTGTCCAAGAGGCCTCCAGATGACACTGGCTGCAAGAAGAAGCCAGACGTCTCTGCTCTGGAGGCAGAGAAAAAGCCCAGGTGACAGAAGGTGGGCAAAGCACTGAGGAAGGGGGAGTGGGTGTGCTGGTGGGGCAGGGGAAAAGGCCCCCAGTGGCTGGAAGCTGAGCCAGTGCAGGGCTCTGGGGTGGGCCAGACAACAGCGAGCCACAACCTGGTGTTTCCTTTTTTCAGGAAAGGCGTCATCAACTCCCGGCCAAGGTCAGGGATGCCCTCAGAGTGCTGGAATCCACTGACCCTTCTAGCCTGGCAAAGCGGCTGCCGCAGCCTCAAAAACCCTCCTGCCCACGTCCACCCAAGAGCAAGAAGATCTCCATGAATGCGGGGCGATGTACAAGAGTGAGAGCAGCAGCTCTGGACAAAGGCCAAAGCCTCCCTTCCACTGAGTTAGGACAGGAAGGTGCCAAGCTGCCCAAGAGGCCCCCAGGTGACGCTGGCTGCAGGAGGAAGCCCGACGTCTCTGCTCTGGAGGCAGAGAAAAAGCCCAAGCGAGAGAAGGTGGGCAAAGCACAGGTGAGCAGGGGTGGCTGTGCTGGGGGGCTGGGCATTGTGGTGGGGAAAGGACCCCCCGGAGGCTTGGAACTCAGCCAGCACAGGGTGTTGGGGTGGACACAGGCACCAAGGGGATGTGCAAGGCCACAGGGTTCTCAGGGAAGCCCTTCTGTCCTGCCCACACTATGGGGCTGTTAGCTGACCATTGGGCTGATGCTTCAGGCTGCAGAGGCCTGACGCTGGTCCAGGCAACAGCCAGCCACAACCTGATGTCTCCTTTTTTTCACGAAAGGCTTTGTCAAGACCTGGCCAAGGTCAAGGATGCCCCGGAACTGCCGGCATCCATCAGCGCTTCCTGCCTGGCGCAGCAGCTGCGGCAACCTCAGAAACCCTCTTGCCCACCTCCAGCCAAGGGCCCGAACAGTTCCCTGAAGTTGGGGCGATGCAGAAGAGTGAAAGCAGCTCTGCACCAAGGCCCCTCCCATCCTGAGTTGGCACAGGAAGATGCCAAGATGCCTGGCAGGAGGGCCACTGGTGATGCTGGCTGTGAGGGGAAAGCAGACGGCTCTGCAGACAGGATGTTCACAGCTGCCACTGAAGAACTGAGTGCAAGAGAAGCCCCGAAGCTTGAGGAGATGGCTGAGGCTGTGGTGCAGAACGTGCTGCAGATGGTGAAGGCTCCTGGGGCTCAGTCTGCGTACATTTTAAGGAGGGCTGCCCTGGGCATCAGAGAAAGCTTGTGTGCCAGCAGCAGAACAGCAGAGCCTTTGCCTTTGGAGAGTTCTCCTCCAGGTCGGCAGCAGGAACTTGGCCTGGTGGCCAAAGAGCTTGTGGCCACCGTGTTGGAGAGGTTGGGGAAGCGCTTGGCCAAAGCCTCTGAGCCAGGGCCAGCAGCCAGGCAGAAGGAGCAGCCTGTAGTCAGAGGAGCCGATGAGGGGAAATCGGGGCAAGCTGCAACAGCAGCTTCCACACAAGCAGCGTCACTGGCCACCCTTGACAAACACATCAAGGCAGTCATCAAGAGTGTTTGCTGCAGCTTAGAATCCTTTGTGGCTTCACAGTTTGAGCCAGATGGCAGCTGTGAGTATTCAGAAATCCTAGAGCTTCCCCGGGGAAAGCTCTCTAACAGATCGCTGCGGCCATCCCAGATGTCCTTCTCAAGACAGGACCTGGAAGAAGGAGGAGGGTGATCCCACAGAGCACCTCAGCAGCGCAGCCTGGAAGCCAGCATAGAGTTGCCAGCCTTACAGCCACTGCCAAACGCAAGCGCTGCTGACGCCGTGCGACTGAGTCGCACGATTGCTGGGGAGAGCATCCAAAATGCCGTCTCCCAAGTCGAGCAGTGCCACGCAGAACGGGCTGGGCGTGGCCAAGGTGTTGTCCCTCCTGAGCTTCTTGCAACTGCGAAGAAGCAGCCGAAGAGCAGAATGAAGCCGAAGCCAGCAGCCTTAGCCAGCGCTTTGGCTATAAGGACCATGGCAAAGCGGATCGTGGCCTCTCTATTGGAGCAGATCTCTCAGCCTGGGCCTGCACTGACCCCCAGCCTCGGCAGACGTGTGGCAGAGCCATCCACAGCACGAGCTGGAAAACTGAGCTGTCCCACCGCTGAGGATGCCCTTCCCTCCATGGGCACACAGCTTTCCAGGCAGCCCGTCCCTCCGGCGGGTCCAAAGCCCCCTGACCAGACAGGAGCGCGGCACAGGGCCTTGCGCATAACACTGGCCCCACGCAAGCCCCAGTAGCCCAAGCACAAAACGTGCAAAATGCCTGGTTTAGGCATTTACTTTACAATTAAATGTTACAGTGTAAGTAGTCAGTAGACCTGTCTCTTGTCTGTATAGGGAATTTTAGAGTTACACCTGTTTGCTGCTGTTGTAGAGTCTTGTGAAAGAACTATGATTATTATGTGCAGAAATGTTCTTGTGTGAAGTACTAGAGGAAATAACCAGAGAAAGTCACAAGGTGTTAATAGCACAAAGAACGTTGTTTTTGTTTAAATTATGCAATAAATCATACATTTCCTTGCCCAGTCTCCCATTGAACTTTTGCAACTGCAACTACAGTATAAATGTATGTTAGATATTTGGATCCCAGGGTTAATTATTAACATTGCAACAGACTATTTGTCCTGAAAAAGATAAAAAACCTTAAATGTATGTTGAGATAACCTCACATAGACCTTATTTCAGTGTTACTGAGAAGCAGGAATAAATCCTAACTTTAGGAGGCTGATGTTTTATAATACCCTTAGGATTCACGTGCTTTCCCCACTCACTATCTGTCCAAAGGGCAAATGGCTTTACACACTATTTGCTTTCCCTGGAAAATATTGCTTCTTGCTCTAGCTCATATCTTGCTGGCTCTCCAGCTGGTTCACAAAGCTAACGTAGGACCATAGCTCTTATTCTATGGAGTCTTCAGAGTGATGTGTCAGGGGCTGGAATGTCTGGTGGAGCAATTCCCCATCTAGTTTTGGGATCAATAGAAGTTGTATTTCACTATTATTAAAAGCTTAGAACAGAAATTGCAGTTATAAAGTACCAGAAACGTGTCTGACTGGAGCAGAAAGCAAAGCGGAACAGGCTTAATTTTCACCACAAAGGTTTCCTTTGTGGTGAAAAAAACCTCAGTCCTACTCCTCTTTCTGGCTCACCCTCATGCTGACCAACCTGACTGATTGGTTCTGCAAGTTTGGGGATTACCTGGCTGACTGGTCCAGGCTGAAAACTAATCCTATACAAAACACAGCATAGAACTGGGGAACAAAATGTGCTTTGTGACGTTGTTAGAGTGCAGGTTTCAGTGGGAAACATCTCAGGCATTACTGTGTTTCAGTTATAAAATAACTTACAGAAAAAAATAGCATGAACACACACATGATTAATGCAAGCCGCTCATTTCAGGCTCATGTTTGAGACCAGGTTGGACCGGCCTCATCAGCCTCTTTGGTGGAGTAGTGGATTCAGGCTATTTGGGGGTACTGTTAACACTTACCTCGGAGATGAAAAACAATTTGAGCAAGGGTTCAGTGAAAGCTGATGGGGAAAAAAAAACCCAAACAACCAAAACCTAACAAAAAACTAGCAAAAAACAGATTCTATTCACTTCTGCCCCACTCCAAACTTCCTCAATAATACTGCTGGTTAAAAAAAGAGGAAGAGAAATCTAAACAAGCTTCTAAACAATTTCAAAAATCCTGCTGCACTGCTTTTACTATTCCACAAGTTATATTAGTTCTCTAATCTCTGCCCGTGTTAAAGATAAGCAAACACTGAAAGCAAGCCAAACCAGCACAATGTCCACAGGTTCACACCTCAGTTAAAAGGGAGAAGTGACTGCTCAGGCATTTCTAGAACTACTCGCGTTCACCAAGCTGGGGAGCAGTAGCACACGTCTCCGTGGGCACCGAACAAAGAGCAGAGGAGGTGAGCACGCTTGAAGGGACCAGAACAGCAGATCTGTGAGTTGAATTATGCTCTGTTACTCTCTCAGTAAAATAAAAATAATGGTAAATAGACCTCTTTTGGAGACCATTTTGGCATGTACTGTGGGGAAGAGTTGCAGAGAACTAGGGGCTGGAGCTGGTCCGTGCCCGAGAAGAGGACGGCGCCCAGAGCAGGATTAGCTGAGTGCTGCTGTGGAAACAGGGTCTACCATGGGCTTTACTGTATCCCTCAACAAAGAAATTGGAGTCGTCGCTGTGGGATAATAAACTAAGCAGAGCAGAACTGTGTGGTCACTGTGGGGTTAGGAGGTTAACTGGCAGGAGCCTCTGTATCTGCATTTAGGGGCACGTTTTTGAGATGCGTACCTGGCTGGTATGAGCACATCTGAAGGTCGTTTATTTTTTCTCCCACCATAAACACTTGATTATGAATAGGCTTTCCAGGAAAAGGGGCAAAGTTTTTTCTCCATGGTAAATCTTTTCATGGTATATTCATACATCTGTAAGAATCAAAGCAGTGCAAGAACTCTTGTGCCTAAGTGACATAAAACCTCATGCTTTCTACAGAACAAGATCAAGGTCTCTGTATGCTGAGCATTGAATGTGGCCCCTTTTTGTTTCCCACAAATCCCTTGCTCTTTCTTCTCTATCAGTAACATTTTCACTCATTCTCCATATCTTTGAACTCTTAGGACTTCCCCAGCTTTGTTATCTCAATGTGAATTTCAAAGTGCACCAAATCTTTTCTTTCTGAACGTGGGGTTTCCTCCATTTAGAGCACCAATCCATTGGGGTTTGTTTCAGTCAGTGAGGGGCAGACTTTACTGTGAGGCTGAAACTCCCGGCTGGTGGTGCTTGTCACCATGAGGTGATATCGGCAGCCCCTCACCACATGCAGCAGCTGCTCCTCTTGCTCCACTCCCTGCTCTCCCACCCTCAATTCCCCTCATTCCTCTCATTCCTGTCCCTGCCCCAGCCATGGCCCACGGTCCAGTACAGATGGAGAAAGGGCAGCATGAGTGCAGGAGTCAGCACTGCCAGGAGCTAGACATCCAGCCACGTCTCTTTGCCTGCATGGCTTTGGCCACAGAACTGAGCTTGTGCATCCCCTGGAAGCAAAGGATTTGTTTGTGGTCTGACGATACCAAGTTCAGGCGTTGACCAGAGAAACTAAACCAGATTCATCTCCTAAACCAAAGGCATGTGTTTGCCTTAAAACTTTGTAGCACCACAAGCCCAAGGACTCATTACCTCACCTGAGGGATAGCCATCCTGCAACCGCTGTGGTAACCTGGTCCCCTCTGCCTGGAGTAGAGTGAGCAGTGGGTGTCCTTGGTCATGGCAGTGGCTGCTCCCCTTCCAACCAGTCCGAGCAGCCACGCCAGGAGAAATCCCCAGGTGCTCTCCGAGGCATCCGAGCAGTTCACCGAATGGGAAGGCAAAGGGGAAGCAGGGCACCAACCAGAGAGAAGCTAATGATAACAGGTGGGTTCAGCATACCTGCTTGTATGTCTTTCACGGTCAGATGATTCGACAAATCTGGGCAAGGGCGATATCCCAGAGGTGAAACAATGGCCACCTCAGCAGTTCACGAGGGTGTGGGGGTGGTTGCATTGCAAGCGGAAGGCAGGTAACAGAAACCCAGACAAAACTCCAAATAGGAATGTCTCTCTTTCCAAATCTATTTTAACGCACAGAAGACAATGCTTGTGATACCAAAGTCTGGAAGTGACCTTGCTTACGTCATTTCTGCTGACGCTTGTACGTTGTCCAACGGTATTAATAAACAGCTCATCTACAGAGCAGGGAGGGAAAGGCTGAGACATTAAGTTCAGTGAAGTCCGTGGAAGTATCGTTCAACATAAAGACTGCAGAAGAGACACAGACTAAAACCTTCAAACCTAGGTGCTCCATTTGGCTCTGGCTCAGGTGCAAGAGTTAGTCTCTCTAGTCTCTCTGTTAATTTTCCTGCACCTCCCCAAGTGTTTGCTATTCCCTAGCCACCACAACAATAACAAATAATGACTTTTTCTGACAAACATATGGCAACGGGGTTTAAGAGGCACAAGACAATAATCTCACAAAACCAGTAGGTGTGATTCAGGAAATAACATGCGTTCATGCTTACCTATCCTAGTTTTCAGAAATTATGCCTACTACCGGCGAAACATTACTAATGACGCAGAGAATACGTAGGATGCAGAAATTGTAATAAGATATTCTGAAGACAGTTTCAGTCACAAAATTCAGAATGAAAGCTTGATAGTTAAGCTAGCTCTGCTCAAGAGTTACTGAACCCCCCCCAAAAAATAGTACAGTCACTCAGATCTAGAGGAATCTTAACAAATAATTTTTACTTAGGCTGCCTGGCTGCCTTCAGTTACATTAGTTTTTACATGCACATAGCATACACTTTATATGCTACACATCTTTCCTTTTTTTTTCATTAGACGTGTACCCTAAGCAATATTCTTGTGAAAATAGGACAGCTTACTTTGAGTGTACTGTTCACAGAATGTTGCTGAAATGCATTTTACTAACATTTACCAGTACTGGATTCTTTGCTTGAATTACTTGTTTATTTGTTTGAATCTGTGAGATGGCAACCAAAGGAAAAAATGCAATTCATATTTTTTGATTGCAGGTTATTCACCTAAAAGGACAACAGATTAAAAATGGAACCATCAAAAGAGTATCTATTCAAATACAAAGAGTTTTATTTTAGTGTAGAGACTACGCCGGAGTACGTTGCTTCCCTGGAGGATTTTGAAATCAATGACAGTGACATATTTATCGCTACTTACCCAAAATCAGGTAACAATTAAATTGTTTCTTAAAGGGGGGGGGGGGGGGGAACTGACTTTTTTCTGCCAACTAACTGCAGAAATACCTAGGGCTGTTAACATTACTTTTAGGTGCAAATCGTTTCTGAGCATACACAGTGTGGAATTAAGTACAAACCCTGTAGCTGTGGCCTGAACAGCCAGACACAAGGTTCTGGATCATTTCCAGCCACATGAGGCTACCTCGTTCCTGGATTCAGTTTTGTAGGTGTACTCAGGACAAGCTACACACAAACCAAACTGACGTCCCGTGCCTCATAAAACATGGAGATTGTTTTGGTCGGGCTGGGGACATGAGTGTTGGGCATGACTGTGGGGTACCTGGAATGATTTGTGGGCTCATGTGGAAGGTGTTTTGGGGGTTGCTGCATCCAAATTACAACCAAGCAGGAGACCAGAGCCAATGTGAGTCTATCTCTTTTCAAGGATACAGAAGTACTACTTACCTACACAGCAATACAGGACACTAGTGCGATGATTTACGACTAAAGCCTTGACATCTCTGGTACTGATCTGTGCTTGTGCTTTCAAGGTCTCTGCTGTCTGGTTTCTGTTTGTGCTCTCAGAAACCTCTGCCATATCCTTCGGTTTTCTTCAGCAGCTTTCAAGGTGCAGCCTTCAGATAGCGTAACAAGTGTTTTGTTAGCACATGGCCCATGTCTAGGGTGACAGAACATCTTGCTGGAACTTACTGTTCCCTCAGGTATTCTGCAAAATACCTGATGGAGAAAGACATCACTGAACAAAGCTCAGAAGAAGTGGCAGTGAGCACTAGGTGTGGCTGTGGTGCAGGTAGATGTGATCTGAGAAGTCCACAAAGGGGTCATGGGCAACAGAGCGATGGGACAGGGAGCACAGGTGATGCTAGCTCATTATGTGGCAGTGCTGGGGTGCACTGTCCAAGTAAGGCAGAGAGGGAAGAGGAGAAAGCAGTATTTGAGGGGTAAAGATGCTATGACACTGAGACGAGCAGATTTTTGGAAGTAGGAGTATCCTGTTGAAAAGCGATGGGCTACCCTGAAAGAGACAGTTGCCTTATGAGGAAAGACTGAGGGAGTTGGGGCTCTTTCATTTGGAGAAGAGGAGACTGAGGGGTGACCTCATTAATGTTTACAAATATATCAAGGGTGAGTGTCACGAGGATGGAGCCAGGCTCTTCTCGATGACAACCACTGATAGGACAAGGGGTAATGGGCTGAAACTGGAACATAAGAGGTTCTGCTTAAACTCGAGAAGAAACTTCTTCTCAGTGAGGGTGACAGAGCACTGGAACAGGCTGCCCAGAGAGGCTGTGGAGTCTCCTTCTCTGGAGACATTCAAGACCTGCCTGGACACGTTCCTATGTAACGTTATCTAGGCGTTCCTGCTCTGGCAGGGGGGATTGGACTTGACGATCTTTCGAGGTCCCTTCCAATCCCTAACATTCTGTGATTCTGTGATTTTGAGCTATAAATTGCACAGAATGTAATCTGCTTCTCATTCATACACAAAACATTTGCTTTGTGGGGCTCATTTGTTCCTTACAAACACGGGGCTATCAGCTGTCTTTTCCATGACATTTCAGAACACGTTGCAGGAGTTCTGGAAGTAAAAGTCTTTTCTAGATCCACTTGGCATGAGATATTTTTAGGTGCATGTCCAACAGAGATGCAGCAATTCATGTTGGCACAAGAGGTTGAGGACAGACATAATTTGTGTGGAAGCTGAGTATACTGGGGGAAGGAACTGAACATTTAATTACTGGCCATGGTTTATCTGCAGGGATAAAACAAAAATATGCTTCCCTTCTGCACTCAACAGTCACCAAGACAATGTTTGCTTTCTTCAGTATGTGGAGATGTATTTATATCTGAAAAGTGAAAATCATTACACCTGTGCAGAGGCTCTGTTTATGGCAATACAACATCTTTAATTTTTTAAAAAAAAATCAAGCAAGTTTCAAGCAAAACATTTTCCTTCTCAGGAACTGTGTGGACTCAGAATATTTTGAGCTTAATATTTCATGAGGGCCACCGTAATGGAACAGAAAATGTGGAACTCATGGAAAGAATCCCATGGCTGGAATACAAGTCAACTGAAAAGCCCTATGCAGATCTTCCTTTGCCTCGAGTTTTTGCCACCCACCTGCCTTACTACTTAGTTCCAAGAGGCCTGAGAAACAGAAGAGGATATGTAAGTGATGTTATTTTTACTATTTCCTTAAAACCAATCACACCAATCGGCCTCAGTGAATTGATCCTAGCTTTTTTCTCTTTCCCCATGTCACAGTAGAAGCTGGCACATGGTGCCAGTCGAGAGGCAGAAGGCTGCCCGTCTCACTGGTGGGGCAGCTCTCATGTGGTCAGGAGTCAGCAGGAGCCAAAAGAACCCTTGCCCACAACAGCTCCTTCATTTAAGACCCCATCGCATTGGCAGTTACATGGCACTGAAACTCTGCCTGCATGTACCTCTGGCACCCGCACCACAGGCCAGGAGCTGAGATCACAGAGTACTGATGCTGTCCACACTACCAAAGCTGGGATTGACAAGGAATTCTTCTTCATTTCCTTGGGGCTGTGCACAGAAATGTGAAGCTGAATCAGCCTACAGTTTTTCTAGTGGTGTTATTGCAATGTGACCGCCTTGCAGAAGTGGACAGTGTCACTGACACATCTAACACTGATCCCTTGAAGAGAGCTGATAAGGGAAAATAGCATCTAGTGGGAAACAACCTCTCAGGGCCATTAGGATGAGAGAAGCAACCTCTCAGGGTTGTTAGGACATAATCAGTCAGAAGCCCACAGGATGAGGCTGTTCAGTACCTATTGTGAAAGAACATAAAACAAAGACAATTGACAAGGATACTAATGATAAGGGTGTCTAACAAGGACCATCTGGTGACAAAGCCCCTTATGTAATTTGATGACAAAATCCCTTGCGAAAAGCGCTGAAAACAACTAGTTTTGGGATGAAGATAAAACTTCATTGTGAAGAAGACATACGGCCTTCATCCCTGAAGACCCCTGCCCAAGACCACCAGGATGCATGGCGCAAGCTGACCACTGGAACTGAGTGCCTTTTTTTGGGGTAGTTCATGAATATGTATAGGTGTCTAATTAATACGTAATTTTACCGCATATAACCGAGGTAGCTGCATCATTCAGGTGTGCACGTTTTCAGAGGTAAATATTCCCCGGTGCACCCAGCGCTGAATTAACATACCTACTTTATAACCTTCTGGGTTATAGAGTCTGCATTCTGCACGTCAGAGTTACCTGCAGGCACTGAGAGACTGCAGCTACAGAAATACCATCACCTATAATCAAATTGACAGCACTACCTTATCCAGGATTTACCTGATGTTGTTGTCATCTTCAAACCATTTTCACACATTTCTAGTGTGCAGAGAAATTCACTGACGAACAGGGTAATAGAGTCCTTTAATATCTCTGAGAGTAGTCTTATTGTTTTGCAGATTATTTATGTTACCAGGAACCCTAAGGATGTTATGGTTTCATACTATCATTTCTCCAAATTCATGTCCACACTAGAGGAAATACCAGATTTTAATCTTTTTATGGAGAGATTTTTAGCTGGCAAAGGTAAGATCTCTTTTTTTTTTATCAAGCACCCCAAATCCTTTTCCATGACCTCAGATTGAATGGAGATGAATCACATCAATAAGAATCAATCAGGAGAACCACAGCTATGCTGTAACCTGAATGCAAAGCTGCTGAGGCTGGCTGAGCTTGACATCACTTTCTAGTGAAAGCCCATCCAAAGGGAGAAACGTAGTCATGGCTTTGCTGCTCCCCAGCAACGTGCAAGCTGCTTAGTTTATCTTAACTGGATGCTGCTTCAGAATAAAACCAGTAGGACTGAAAATCTCTTAGAACTTTTGGCACTTGGTTAGTGGAGCCAAACCCCTAAGAATATACTCCGTAGAGCAAAGATAGAGAAATGGTTTTTTGCTTCTGCCGATATTAGTTTAGGTTACTAGAATCAGAAGGGGATTGGCCACATTAGCTTGGAGAACTGTCACAAAGACTGTGAGCATGCCGCCTGCAAATTATCAAAAAATATTATTTTTAAAAAGTCTTTCATATATTTAAGTGACTGATAGTTTTAGCGCAAGCTGTTCACATTACTTCTCTTTGTTTCTTTGTTTCAACAATTTCTCATGCTAAGTACTTGCCAGTTCATGGATGGATCACGTTGCAGGCTGGTACAGTCATGCAGAGGATTTCAACATACTCTTCCTTACCTATGAAGAAATGAAAAAGGTGAGGTCAATTAGTATCACCATATTCAAATCATATTCTCTTCCTATATGTTGTGCATTTTCAAACAGCTCTCTGTAATTACATATTATATTGGCAAGCGTTTAATGCACTGTGGAGTAAAATCAAACTGAGACTTCCGAGAAGATGAAGTCTCTTGCCTCACTGGTTTGATACCTTACCAATTAGTAGACAATGATTAGGTAAAACACTTTCCAATATGACAGAACTCGGTTTCACTGCCATGCCAAAACCCACTTTCTGAAGCAGGACATGACTTTCCAAGTCCCTTCAGCGGGAATCTAGTGCTCGTAAGTACAGTTCTGCTGAAGGCAAAAAGTGCTGAAGAGCCAGGCTTTATCGCATTGGAGGAGCTCTCTGAGTTTCCTGTTTTTCTGAGGTGGCTGCCCCTCTCCTGGTGGGCAAGCCCTGGAGTGCCCCAGCCACGGCAGCGCAGCCCCATCACGTGCCACTGCCCTGGTGCCTCAGCCTTTGGAGCCTGGGGTTGCTCAGGTGGAGGTCCTTGCTAGGACAGCAAGACCGACAGAACCCCCACAGGTCAAAAGCTTCACAGGGACAGGCACAAATCCAGGGGGACGTTGTCAGGGCACCTAACATGAGATGCAGACGGGGCTTGCAGCATGGTGAGCAGAACAGACAATTCCCCATCTCCAAGGGCACGCTGCTGCAGCCTCCAGAAACCTGACGGCTTTCAGTATTTGACTGATGCAAGGGAGACTGTGCTCACACAAAAATGATGGACAGTTTTGCACCCAAATGTATGTCCTGTATTGCACTACTGTACGCATTTAGCTGTTTGCATCATCAAGGCTCTTCAAAGTGACATTTTTGCAGGATCTCAGAAGCGCTGTGCTGAAGATCTGCAAGTTCCTAGGCAAGAAGCTGAGCGAAGAGGAAGTGGACAGCGTGGTGAGACAGGCTACGTTCGAGAACATGAGAAAAGATCCCAGGGCAAACTATGAGAATCTGCCAGACGACATTGTATCAAAAGACAAAGGCAGTTTTCTACGAAAAGGTAAAGTGGAAGCAGTCCGATGCAACAACTATCTAATCCGGCACTATTGGTGTGAGATGACCCTAGGGTTTTTCGTCTTATCTAGAATGCTTGATTTTCAAAAGGAGAGGTCAGGTGCTGTTTTTTGTTATTACCATTTTATTATTGCCAAGACTTGCTTCCCAAGGCCAGCACTCACTGTTTGCAGCGGGCTTCAGAGAGGTGCCCTTTCTGCTTCTCACCTCCCTTTGCTGCCTCTTTCCTCAGGCACTGTTGGAGACTGGAAAAACATCATGACAGTGGCACAGAGCGAAAGGTTTGACCAAGTTCTCGGCGAGAAAATTAAGACCCTGCCCATCAAATTCATCTGGGATATTAACGACAAAATGTAGGTGGGCTTTGAGTTTCATCATCCTTCAGTGTTTATATTGGATGGACATATCAGAAGTTCTGGAAGAACAAAGTACATCCCTTCTCAGCTATGTGACAGAAATAACAACAGTGACAACTCAGTCACAGAATGTGAGTTGTCTGAGGAAGCTATTCAATTCCACCAGTGGCACATTTGCAAATTTACAGGGTATTTCACTTTCTCAGTAAAAGGACTTCCTTTCTTTGTGTGTGCGTTTCTCTTCAACCAGAGTTGAAGACAATCAAGTGAGGATGGATTGGCGTTGCCAAAAGCTTTCTGAAACATGTTTCACTTGTGCATTTTGTGAGGCTTCTTTTGGCAGAACCTTCCACGTCCAGGCTGGAAGTAAAACTGACCAGTTGTGGTATGGTTTTGCTTTGATAGGTTTAAGTTCCTCTTTCCTTGATAATCAGCAAAACTCCCCAGCTATTAAAGTGACCTTTATGCTGCATTCTCTGGTCTTGGCTATTGACTGAAACACTTCATTGCATTACCTGTTATGGTTTCTGAGGTCGCATCTGATAATTGGCTACCTGAAATACTGAGAAAAACCACAAGCCATAGTTGTAGTAGTTTTTAAGCGAACATCCACTCTATCGTACTTGATGATCTTCTAGTGCTATTGATGTAAAAACTGACAAGCTATCTACGACTACAACCTTCCTCATACATTCATTGACTCACTATCATAGTTTAATCTGTCCATGATTCAACTCCATTTGGCAGCTTGCCCATGGGCTTCCCCTGACAAGATAAGTACAGAGACTAATCAAGATTCTTTTTCTGTACACAAAAAATATTTGCAAACTGGTGGAATCATAGGTTCTGTGTTAGGTCTGTGTTTGATGGGATTTTTTTAGTAGGGTGGTTCCTGTGTGGATCTTCTAGAGCCTCCCCTAGCTACAAGTCAAGCCAATCAGCATATCTGCAATACATATATTTAAGAGGGGAAAAACCTGCTGGGGGAGTTCTTTTGTGTTGGGGAATTCCTTGTTTTGGAGAGGAGGGGGATGTGAGAGGAGCAGCCATGCGGTCACCAAGGCTGGTCAGGAAGGACAGGGAGAGTAGCACCGGAGCAGAGATTCTACTGCAGCCCGTGGTGAGACAGCAGGCTGAACCCCTGCACCTCATGGAGATGAACGGTGAAGCAGAATCCCACCTGCACACAATGGAGGACCCCACAGCAGAGCAAGGGGCTGTTGGGAAGGACCTGTTGGGAAGGACTCACATCAGAGAAATTCATGAAGGAGTGTCTCCTGTGAGAGGACACCATGTCGGAGCAGGGGAAGGCTGCCCCTGATAGGGAAGTCCTCCCCTGAGGAGGAAGGAGCAGCAAATTCAATGCATGGCACACTGATCACAACCTCCATCCCCTGCTCCCAGGCACTGCTGGGGAGGAGTTGGAGAAATCAGGTGCAGAGCTGAGCCTGGGAAAAAAGGCAAGGTGCGGGGAACTTGTTTTAGTGATCTGGTTGTTCGTTCCTTATTATCATACTCTAATTTGATTGGTTAAGTAGTGGTGCTTTTGCTGTTTAAATTAAATTAATGTCTTCTCCCCAAGACTATTATGTTTTTTGCTCATGACCGTAACTTGTGAGTGAGCCCTGCCTATCCTTAGTCTCAGCCCTCAAGCCTGAAAAGGAATGGGGTAGGAGTGAGAAGCTACTGCACGGTTCTATGTTGCCATCTGGGTGGGCTCAAACGATGACAGAATCATAGAATGCTTTTTGGCTGGAGGGGACTTTTGAAGGTCATCTAGTCCAACTCCCCTGCAGTGATGGCTTGTGCAAGCCCCATCCAATGTGATCTTGAATGTTGGCGTTGTTCAGTCTGCAGAAAAGAAGGCTCCGAGGTGACCTTATTGTGGCCTTCCAGTATGTTAAGGGGGCCTACAAGAAAGCTGCCTGAGGGGCTTTTTAGGATGTCGGGTAGTGATAGGACTAGGGGGAATGGATTGAAGCTGGAGATGGATCACTTTAGATTGGACGTTAGGAAGAAGTTCTTCACTGTGAGGGTGGTGAGACCCTGGCACAGGTTGCCTAGAGAGGTGGTGGAAGCCCCATCCCTGGATGGGGCTCTGAGTAGCCTGATCTAGTGTGAGATGACCCTGCCCATGGCAGGGGGGTTGGAACTAGATGATCTTTAAGGTTCCTTCCAACCCTGACAATTCTATGATTCTGTGATTCTATGGGGCTTCCAACACCTCTCTGGGCAGCCAGTTTCAGTGTTTTACTACCATTACTGTAAAAGAATTCTTCCTTATAGCTAGTCTAAATCTACCCTCATCTAATTTAAAACCATGTCCCCTTGTTCTATGGAAAAAAGCCTTGTTAAAAAAGATTGTCCCCATCTTTCTTTGCTGATGACAGAAGACTAGGAGGAGTGGCTGACACACCAGAAGGCTGTGCTGCCATTCAGAGAGACCTGAACAGGCTGGAGAGTTGAGCGGGGAGAAATTTAATGAAATACAACAAGGGCAAGTGTAGTGTCTTGCATCTGGGAAAGAACAATGCCTTGTACCAGTACAGACTGGAGACTGACTTGATGGAGAGCAGCGTAGGGGAAAGGGACCTGGGGGTCCTGGTGGACAGCAGGATGACCATGAGCCAGCAATGTGCCCTCATGGCCAAGAAGACCAATGGCATTCTGGGGTGTATTAGAAGGGATGCGGCTAGTAGGTCGAGGGAGGTTCTCCTCCTCTACTCTTCCCTGGTGAGGCTACATCTGGAATATTGTGTCCAGTTCTGGGCCCCTCAGCTCAAGAGGGACAGGGAACTGCTTGAAAGAGCTGAGCGTAGAGCCACAAAGATGATGGAGTGGAACATCTCCCTCATGAGGAAAGGCTGAGGGAGCTGGGCCTCTTTAGCTCAGAGAGGAGGAGGCTGAGGCATCATCTCATTAATGTTTATAAATATGTAAAGGATGAGTGTCAGGAGGACGCAGGCAGGCTCTTCTCAGGGATGTCCCATGATAGGACAAGGCGCAACAGGTGCACGGTGGAGTATAGGAGGTTCCACAAAAATATTAGAAAAATCTTTATCCCAGTGAGGGTGACAGAGCACTGGAACAGGCTGCCCCAAGAGGTTGTGGAGTCTCCTCTGGAGAAATTCAAAACCTGCCTGGACACGTTCCTGTGTGACCTTCTCTAGGTGATCTTGCTTTGGCAGGGGGCTGGGAGTAGGTGATCTTTCGAGGTCCTTTCGGCCTCTAACGTTCTGTGTTTCTGTAATTCTGTCTTCTCTCTATCCTCTGCCACCAGGGCACCCACCTCGTTCAGCAGTGGGCCTACATTGCCTCTAGCATTAGTTTTGTCTGCAGTGTACTTAGGCCCTATCTGTTGTCCTTGACCCCCATGCAAGGTTTAATTCCAAGGAGGCCTTAGCCTCACTCTTGAGTCTGTCCTTAATTTTCTGCCAGTTTCTGAGGCCCATGCTAATAAGAGGTGAGTTTTACCAGCACAACCAGCACCTTCATGCCAGCGGACTGAGCGCGGAAGAGTTGCCCCGTGATGGACCGAACACTGAAGCTGCTCTTATTTCTTCCGGACCAGACTCGTGCTGCAGCAGATGGGTAGGAGCACGTCCAAGGAAAGCTCTGCAAAGGCAGCAGCTGAGCAGACGTGCTGCCTCACCCCGGCACGGGAGTGGGCACCTTCAGGGGGAAACTCTCCTGGGACCGTGTGAAGCTCGTTTTGTCGCATGAAGGGCTACAAAAGGCTGAGCTTCTTTCAGGGCTGGGCATAGGGGAGGGAATATGTTTTGGCTGCTGGTAGCTTTGGGTGCTGCCACACCTGAGCAGAGGGTGCGAGGGGCTGGCTGCTCACCGTGGCAGCCAAGCTGCTGAGCAGCATCTTGAGCTGCTTGCCGTGAGCATTTCCCCCTCTGCCTGCTGCCCACCTTACCAGGGCACTTGCCAGGAGGGAACTCTTTTTTGGCCAGCCAGGAGAGAAGGACTCTTTGGCCTGGGAGAGAGGGGCCAGCTGTCGAGGGGTGGGGGGTGAGGGCGTGCTGGGTATCCGCAAGGGCCAGAGAGGTCCTGGGAAACAGGCTGGGATGGAGAGAGAGCCTGAGGGAGTTGAAACCTGGGCTGGATGCACTGCCCACAGCCTCCCGTACAGAGCAGCTCTTCACGGGGGGAGGGCCTCCCAGAAGTCAAAGATTTTCTGCACAACACATCCTCCGCGCCCTTCTGTGTCCCCCAGAGGGGCTCGCATTGCCCCTCCAGGTACCTGCCCCTGGCCACCTGCAGCGGCAACTCACTGCCTTGTCCCTGCAGATGGGCAGAGGGGTTCAACAAAAGCCTCCAGGAGAGGATCTGTGGCCAGGCCAGCCTCTGGGTCCTCCTGCAGGCAAATGCGGGGAAACTCCCCTCCATTACAGGGAGCCCTTCTGCCTCTGGCATCCCTGCTTCCAGCCAGACCCTCTGAGGGGGATCCCATTAGAGAGGGGGTCATTTGCACCACTCCGAAGTGGCCTGGCCTGAAGGCAGGCAGGCACAACCACACGACATTTGCCAGGAAACTCTTTATTGCTGGCACAAGGGTCTCAAGTCCAGCCTGGATGCCTGGTGGAGCTGCTTGCTTGTCTCCACATCTCTTTTGTCACATGGGTGCTCCTCGGCACAGTGTACACAAGCCTCATCATGGCTTGCGTGGGGCAAGCATTATGCGCAAGGCCCTGTGCCGCGCTCCTGTCTGGTCAGGGGGCTTTGGACCCGCCGGAGGGACGGGCTGCCTGGAAAGCTGTGTGCCCATGGAGGGAAGGGCATCCTCAATGGCGGGACAGCTCAGCTTTCCAGCTCGTGCTGTGGACGGCCCTGCCACACGTCTGCTGAGACTGGGGGTCAGTGCAGGCCCAGGCTGAGAGATCTGCTCCAATAGAGAGGCCACGATCCGCTTTGCCATGGTCCTTATAGCCAAAGCGCTGGCTAAGGCTGCTGGCTTCGGCTTCATTCTGCTCTCTGGCTGCTGCTTCGCAGTTGCAAGAAGCTCAGGAGGGACAACACCTTGGCCACGCCCAGCCCGTTCTGTGTGGCACTGCTCGACTTGGGAGACAGCACTTTGGATGCTCTCCCCAGCAATGGTGTGACTCAGTCGCACGGCGTCAGCAGTGCTTGCGTTTGGCAGTGGCTGTAAGTCTGGCAACTCTATGCTGGCTTCCAGGCTGCGCTGCTGAGGTGCTCTGTGGGATCACCCTCCTCCTTCTTCCAGATCCTGCCTTGAGAAGGACGTCTGGGATGGCTGCAGCGATCTGTTAGAGAGCTTTCCCTGGGGAAGCTCTAGGATTTCTGAATACTCACAGCTGCCATCTGGCTCAAACTGTGAAGCCACAAAGGATTCTAAGCTGCAGCAAACACTCTTGATGACTGCCTTGATATGTTTGTCAAGGGTGGCCAGTGACGCTGCTTGTGTGGAAGCTGCTGTTGCAGCTTGCCCCGATTTCCCCTCATCGGCTCCTCTGACTACAGGCTGCTCCTTCTGCCTGGCTGCTGGTCCTGGCTCAGAGGCTTTGGCCAAGCGCTTCCCCAACCTCTCCAACACGGTGGCCACAAGCTCTTTGGCCACCAGGCCAAGTTCCTGCTGCCGACCTGGAGGAGAACTCTCCAAAGGCAAAGGCTCTGCTGTTCTGCTGCTGGCACACAAGCTTTCTCTGATGCCCAGGGCAGCCCTCCTTAAAATGTACGCAGACTGAGCCCCAGGAGCCTTCACCATCTGCAGCACGTTCTGCACCACAGCCTCAGCCATCTCCTCAAGCTTCGGGGCTTCTCTTGCACTCAGTTCTTCAGTGGCAGCTGTGAACATCCTGTCTGCAAAGCCGTCTGCCTTCCCCTCACAGCCAGTGTCACCAGTGGCCCTCCTGCCAGGTATCCTGGCATCTTCCTGTGCCAACTCAGGATGGGAGGGGCCTTGGTGCAGAGCTGCTTTCACTCTTCTGCATCGCCCCAACTTCAGGGAGCTGTTCTGGCCCTTGGCTGGAGGTGGGCAAGAGGGTTTCTGAGGTTGCCGCAGCCGCTGCGCCAGGCAGGAAGCGCTGATGGATGCCGGCAGTTCCGGGGCATCCTTGACCTTGGCCAGGTCTTGACAAAGCCTTTCCTGAAAAAAAAGGAGACATCAGGTTGTGGCTGGCTGTTGCCAGGACCAGCGTCAGGCCTCTGCAGCCTGAAGCATCAGCCCAATGGTCAGCTAACAGCCCCATAGTGTGGGCCAGACAGAAGGGCTTCCCTGAGAACTCCATGGCCTTGCACATCCCCTTGGTGCCTGTGTCCACCCCAACACCCTGTGCTGGCTGAGTTCCAAGCCTCCGGGGGGGTCCTTTCCCCACCACAATGCCCAGCCCCCCAGCACAGCCACCCCTGCTCACCTGTGCTTTGCCCACCTTCTCTCGCCTGGGCTTTTTCTCTGCCTCCAGAGCAGAGACGTCAGGCTTCTTCCTGCAGCCAGCGTCACCTGGGGGCCTCTTGGGCAGTTTGGCACCTTCCTGTCCTAACTCAGTGGAAGGGAGGCTTTGGCGTTTGTCCAGAGCTGCTGCTCTCACTCTTGTACATCGCCCCGCATTCACGGAGATCTTCTTGCTCTTGGGTGGACGTGGGCAGGAGGGTTTTTGCGGCTGCAGCAGCCCCTCTGTGAGGTTAGAAGGGTCAGTGGATTCTGGCACTTTTAGGGCGTCCTTGACCTTGGCCGGGAGTTGATGATGCCTTTGCTGAAAAAACCAAACACCAGGTTGTGGCTGGCTGTTGCCTGGACCAGCGCTCAGGTCTCTGCATCCTGAGGCATCACGTGGTGCCAGCCCATGAGTCAGCTAACGGCCCCATGGCAGCTGAGGGCAGGAGATAAGGGCTTCCCCGAGGATTCCATGGGTGCCCACCCCAGCACCCTGCGCTGACCACCTCCCTGAGAGTCAGCAGGGAAAGCCCCAGCCCTGGGCAGCGTACCGCTTGACAGGGCTGAACACAGCGCTTTGCCCACCTCTTCTCGCTTGCACCTTTTCTCTGCCTCCAGCTGAAGAGTCTTCAGGTACTGCCGGTACTCGTTGAACTCTTTCAGAGTGCAAACCAGCTGTACAGAGATGAGGGGAGAAATCAGCCACGCGCTGCTGCCGAGGCAGCCGTGCAGACTGCCTGCCCTGAAACAGCCCGAACCGAGCGGGAGGGGAGCTGTTCCTCCGAACACACTCCCTCGGTGCTCGCTCAGGGACTTGCAAACCTACTTTGCCATCACTGGTGAGGTAACCCTCTCTCTTCAGCCTCTCGATGTTGCCTTTCTGCTGCTGGTACGTCAGGTCTATGCATCTGGCTATGTTGTTGCGTAGGATTGTGTTGGCCTAAGTGAGCTGATGGAAAGGCCTCTGGCAATGTTATGGCTGTTTCTATTTTCAGCTGTGATACAGACTTAGCTGGAACTAAGAATATTTTTCCAGGGCCTCAGGAGGTCCAGAGAGATTATCCTCTGCCAAGGGGATACAATCCTTCAGGAGTGGTATGGGGAAAGACAGCTACAGATACCCACACCTTAATCACAGGGTCCTTTAATTCAAGGAAGCGGGTTCCTATATATTTACTGTTGGGCTTTAAGTGCTTATTGCTGTTCTCCTTTGATACAAGCATGTGACTGTTCTTATCTTGTCCTTGTCCCAGGAAATTAACAGAATGACAAATTCATCCTTGTGTGCTAGCAGCCCTTTAAATGGTCAAACCAAGAGCTTCCCAGCACTGCTAGAAAAATGCAATCGCAAACTATCCTAACAGTCTTGGTAACTATGCTAACTGTCTTGTCAGTTTGCACAATTATTTCCCATGGGTTTTTACTGCTATAAGAGGTTGTGTGTACCATGTTGTTCTTTATACACTGTATTAGACAATGAGGTCCAAAAGAATCATCTTCAATATTTGCCTTTGACAAAATTGAAACAAGAAATTAGCAAATGAAGCTGCTCATGCCTTTTTGATCAACAAGAATGAGTATAGACACTGAGATCAAAGCACAACAAATAGATGCTCTGTGTTTTCTGGTTACTCCTTGTAAAAGAAGCTCCAAGACTGATTGTTTATTAGTCGTATGAAACTGCAACCTTCCAGTTTTTGTTCTTATAAGTAACAGTCATCACTAAAAAAGTGCAGGGAGGAACAAATTCCGAAGAGTCCCACAATGCAGAAACTACAACATATGAATCAGTTGGTATGTCTTCTATGGGTCTGCAAGAACATGATCAAAATATTTGGCTTCTTCTCCCTTAAACTCGTGAAGCAAATACCCTTTATCTGTCCAAGTCCCACTTTTTCAGCAGCAGGAAGAAGGAAGTTTGCCTACACTTTCAGAATTTAGACAGTTTATTTCTTTTTACCTCTTTTCTCGCATTCAGCATCAAGGACCCTTAAGTGACCTTCATGTCATCTTCTATCACCCTCTTACGATATTCTTCATCATGACCAGGACAAATTCCTTCTAAATACCTAAATAACAAGATAATTTTTCTTCTTTAAATCCCCTCTTTAGTAAAACCTAGGCTATGATACCTGTAAGTCACTTGTCAGCGGATGGATGGTCACTGCTGTGATCATTGCCTATCACACTGACTAATTCTGTCTCCTTATTTCCTTTTTCTCTGGGCCATGGCTATGTCCATTGTTAAGGATTAGGGCTGGGCTGGCCACCAAACACTGACAGATGCTCTTTAACCCCTCTCCCTCCCCAAAATGTGAAGCGAAAACAAATATGGCAGAGAGACTTGTGGTTTGGAAAACAAAACTGAAACACCTTTAATAAAATAGTAGTATTAATAAAGTATTAATAAGAAAATAATGAAATATATACAAATATGTGCAAAATTGATACCGAACCCAACTCCCGCCCCCAGTAGCAATCCCCGCTGACGTTGCAGAGCAGGTGGCACCAGGGAAGCCCCAGGCTCAGCGGTGGCTGTGAGCTGGATACAGGAGTTGGATTCAGGAACTCAGGATTGGGATCAAAGGCAGAAGATAGGACAGAGTCCTTCTCAGGCACCAGCCATTGAAGAAGAGGCCTTAACCCTCGTGATCCCTCAGCTTTATACTGAATATGACATGGAATACTCTTGTTGGGTCACCTCTTCTGTCCATTCTTCACTACAGGTGCAAGCTTTTACTTCCTTGCAACTCCTTTTACTTCCCAGCACCCTCAACCTGTTACACAAGATTTAGCAGTGACCTTGGTTACTCTAGGAGCAAGTATAATCAAGAGCCTTTCTGCATACCAGTCCTTGGTAGTAACTATAAACATCAGGCGTTATCTGCTACTTCTAGTAGCACATTCTGTCTGCAAAAACATGCTGCTAACTTCAGGAAGGGCAGTTTCTGAAAAGTAAAATCACTGCACAGATTTGGTTCTGTTTAGCTCAAACCAGGACAGTCCATCCACCGTTTCTTGTATTATTTTTAGATTGTAAAGGCATTCATCTGTGTGTGCACTTGTTAACATTTTGGACTTTGCCTAGGTGTGTGGGCTTTCAGGCATTACTTCAGTATAAATTCATAATGTTTTTTATAATTAATTGATAAATGGAATGTTAATAGTAAATGTTAATGAAACAATGTAAAATTCGAAACATTCTTCCTTCTGTCATACCACAGGCAAAAAAAAAAGCACACAGCCAAATACGCTGCCACAGCTGAAGGCAACAACATGCAAGATACTGTTGTGACCTCAAGAGAAAGGAATGAGCATTAAGATGGAGATGTAAAATAGAGAAAATGTCCTGGTGTCAGTCACCCTGCTCTTGTGATCAGAACAAAACCAGGTAAAGAAATAAACCAAAAGAATGCTGATGCATAGACATATGGAGAAAATTTTTGTAACAGAACCGATCAGCCTTTATTTTTTCTTGGAATTTCCAGGCAGTATCTGAAAGTTGGATAAAGGAAAAAAGATATCATAGTCAAGACAAGAAGGATCAGTCTTACCGAGGTTTCACGACAAAACCTACGTGTAGGTTACAACTTCTGTCAGGAAGCTTTGTGCAGACTTGACTTGTTTTCCCAGGTCGTTTCAACAACCTGTTTTGATCTGTGGCAATAGTTTTCACTGTACCACTATCAACACTTTATTAAGTGCATCTCAGCTGCTTATGTACTTTTGGCATATCCAGTTGTAAATTAGCTTAGTGCTATTTATTGCTTAGTACTGGCCTCATAAGAAAGAGATAAGTAATTCCTCCGCAAACATTAACATTTACCCCGATCTAACAACGAGATTGCCGTAATAAGTAGAGGAGAAAAAGGAAAGAGAAATAATCTGTTAATGTCTGAACTACTGTGAACTTGTGGGAACTGCTGCCATAAATCTCACTCATATAACATTGTTTTTATCTGAAAATAGTAGAGATGGAGGGAAGTCAGTGGGAAGAGTTACAGAGATTAGAGAGAAGGAACTGAGAAATAGTCCACGAGGATGAATTTATCACCCAAGATGCTAGAATACGCAGAGACGAGTGCTGACTTTGTGCTGACACTACAGAATAATGAAACTCTGACACATGGCACCTGATAGGTTTTAGGAAATAAGTACTTTCCAATTGGAACATGAGCCCTTTCAGCACTTGGTGCTTACCAGTACATACAGTATGAATAACACTGACAAAGTAGGGCTCAAATGGCAGTGGCTCCTCATAGTAATACCCTTCTCTAAACCCTTCATCTCTAGAATCTGACTGCCATTAAAAAAACATTAAAAACCTTTACTTGCTGTGCTTTCATGGAAAATACAGTGTAATCCATGCAGTGTTGTCTGAACATTTGCTGCATAAGAAAACTATGATGAAATAACCATGAGACGGAATTAAAACTATATCACATCTCTCCAGTCTACAGATGCCTCCTGCACAACGGCCTGGGATGTGCCCATGGCCCTTGTAGCAAGGAGAGGAACAGAGCTGAAATAAAATGCTAGAAAACACTTTGTTCAGGTGAGCTCATCTGTGCAGAGGAAATCATCACTTTCAGGGCTAAGAGGTGCAACAAAACTCACTATAAGTCCCTATAACTTCTTAATATTACCATATATTTTTATATTTTTATGACGACATAACCAGGTGGATGGATGGTGGCCGTGCAGTGGATGTGGTCTATCTGGACGTCAGTGAGGCATTTGACACCGTCTCCCACGGCATCCTCATAGGTAAACTGAGGAAGTGTGGTCTGGATGACCGAGTAGTGAGGTGGGTCGCTAATTGGTTGAAGAGAAGAAGCCAGAGAGTTGTGGTCAATGGGGCAGAGTCTGGCTGGAGGCCTGTGTCTAGTGGGGTGCCCCAGGGGTCAGTGCTCGGACCGGTGCTTTTCAATATATTCATCAATGACCTGGACGAGGGATTAGAGAGTGTTGTCAGCAAGTTTGCTGATGACACGAAATTGGGAGGAGTGGTTGACACACCAGGAGGCTGTGCTGCCATTCAGAGAGACCTGGACAGGCTGGAGGGCTGGGCAGGGAGAAATCTTATGCGGTTCAACAAGGGCAACTGTAGTTTTGCACTTGGGAAAAAATAACCCCATGTGCCAGTATAGGTTGGGGACGTCCCTGCTGGAGAGCAGCGCAGGGGAAAGGGACCTGGGGGTTCTAGTGGACAGCAGGATGACCATGAGCCAGCAATCTGCCCTCGTGGTCAAGAAGGCCAATGGCATCCTGGGGTGTATTAGAAGGGGAGTAGCAAGTAGGTCAAGAGAGGTCCTCCTGCCCCTCTACTCTGCCCTGGTGAGACCCCATCTGGAATATTGCGTCCAGTTCTGGGCCCCTCAGTTCAAGAAGGACAGGGAGCTGCTTGAGAGAGTCCAGCACAGAGCTGCAAAGATGACTAAGGGAGTGGAACATCTCCCTTATGAGGAAAGGCTGAAGGAGCTGGGTCTCTTTAGCTTGGAGAAGAGGAGGCTGAGGGGTGACCTCATTAATGTTTATAAATATGTCAAGGGGGAGTGTCAGGAGGACGGACCCAGGCTCTTCTCAGCAGTGTCCAATGACAGAATAAGGGGCAATGGGTGCAAGCTGGAACATAGGAGGTTCCACAAAAATATTAGAAAAATCTTTATGACGGTGAGTGTGACAGAGCACTGTGACAGGCTGCCCAGGGAGGTTGTGGAGTTTCCTTCTTTGGAGGGGTTCAAAACCCGCCTGGACACGTTCCTGTGCGCTCTGCTGTAGGTGGTCCTGCTCTGGCAGGGGGGTTGGACTACATGATCTTTGAGGTCCCTTCCAGCCTCTAACATTCTGTGATTCTGTGATTATATCAAAAAGTATTTGGACAAGTCGTATATAGAATCATAGAACATTTTCAGCTGGAGGAGACCTTCAAGATCATCAAGTCCAACCTTTTCCTAGCCCTATCAACACCACTAAACCATGTCCCTCAATATAACACCCATTGTCTCTTAAATGCCTCCAGGGATGGCAACTCAACCACCTCCCTGGGCAGCCTGTTCCAATGTCTGACAACTCTCTCAGTAAAGAAATTCTTCCCAATATCCAACTTGAACCTCCACTGGCACAACCTAACGCCATTTCCCCTTGTCCTATCACTTGCCACTAGGGAGAATAGACCTATATATATATATCTCTCTCCATATGTAAGATAAATTGAATAGAAATAGACAAAACAGAATGAAACATTTTGCCCCAAATATTTTGAATTTACAGAGTTCCCAGGAATTTACATTGTTCCCAGGAAGAAATGAACACATTTTCAAAGTCACAGTAAAACAGTCACAGCTTCTAACAAATCCAAATGGCAATTACCACAATAATGACCTGAAGCTTTTCTGAGAGTTTACTCCATGTAAGGAATAAATTGCTTCACCACTCGACACTGGCAGACGCGGTAGACCTTTCAGTGACAAGTTTGTGCTGCCTGGCGTAGGTTCTCAGACACTTTCACTGCTTTTTTTCAGAAAATGGTTTGCTGCTGAACAAGAGTGGCTAGGACCCACAGCAAGGACAAGTCTCAGTGATTTATTTCCAGTGATGGGAGTGTACTACTCCTTCTGTCGCTCTGCCATCGAGGCAACTATTTGCAAAGAAGATAAAAGGTTCAGCTTCTATGATCTCAGGGGAGTCTGAAGATAAGAGACAACACCCCCTAAGCAGTTATTTTTATTAGCATTGAACCTAAATGCACTCATTTTGGGAAGAATTTCTTTACCAAAAGGGTTGTCAGGCATTGGAACAGCCTGACCCAGAAGGTGGCTGAGTCACTATCCCTGGAGGTGTTTAAGAGACCGGTAGATGTTCTGTTGAAGAACATGGTTTAGTGGTGCTGACAGGGTTAGGAAAAGGTTGTACTCTATGATCTTGAAGGTCTCTTCCAGCCAAAACTGTTCTATGATTCATCCTCTCTTTCTCTCAGGTTAAAGTTTTTGTAGCGATTCAGGCTAAGTCCTGGATCTCATATGGGTTATTTTAACGTTTTATTAACTCACTGCTTTCTTTTTTCCACTGAAAAAAGCTAACATTTGAGTTACTCCATTACCCTGTCTGAACTGAAACTCCTTGCAAAGGCTATTGTTTGTTATACTATGAGTGCCTTGGTTGGTCAGACCTTCTACGTGACATTCCTGAGGTCATGCTGAAGCAAGTGAGACACCAGGAACTTGATCCCAACAAATCTGTAATTAGGCTTGCATTGCTCTACACTTCCAGAGGGCTTGTTAAAAAATCAAACAAAACACCTTGATAAAACAAATGAAAAACAAAACACAACAAAAATTATTGGGATCTTGGCATAAGGGCATGCTTCCACAAGGAATTAAATACCTCAAATGGTTGACTGCCACCCAAGCGGTGCCAGGAATCGTCATTGCAAGAGCCCTCACACAGGCATCTTCAGCTGGATCAAGTGAGACCCCCACTCTGCTGCTCACCGATAATCCAGCTGCCCCATGGCAATTATGTAGGAAGCAAATGGCACATACAAGGCAGCACAAAGATATTCTTGAAATTTGCTATGACAGCATGTCACTGAAACGCTGGCTTAGTCCCAACAGCCATTTGTACATGTAAGTGAAGAGCTGAGGGCTCTGCTGCAATTCCTGCTTCTTGGGCTTACCCATCTGGGCACAGCATCACGCTGGTAAAGAACACGCTCGGTCTGGAATTTGCAGACCCTTAGCCAGGAGCAGACTCAGCCCCAGCTGCAGGGGCAGTGACGGAAATATGCAGAAGAGACTGAAGTATATCAGGTTAAATGGTCACATGGCTGCAAAATTTAATGGGGTGCAAAAACATGTGCTGTGCAGACCAGGGCAAATATGGGAGCTGACGGTCTTCCAACACCCATGAACTCTGTCCTAGTCTTGGCCCCTCCAGTATCTTAAATATTTAACCCTTTCACAGGTTATATGCCACCTCTACAGATGTATCTAATGCATTTTCATAATTGTTTCAGGAAAATCACTGATTATTGGGTTGCAGTATCTTTACATGTTCATGTGTTCCACTATTTCCAAAAATTACTAGTTTTAATATGCTCTGGAAATAAGAACATGAGAGAAATGGGTTAATGGTAAGACTCCCTACCCCTACATTGAGATGTCAACGTGTAAAGGGTCTAAATGAAAGGGAAGTATGTAAGCTCTAGTCACAGCAAATGGATGCTACGGCATGATTCAGTTGTTTAAGCAAAAGCACCTAGTGCTACTCTCAACACACTCGACTGTCCCTCCCAGCCTCCAGCTGCCCTGCTGCCTTCAGCCAGACTCTTACATTCAGCCAGACCAGCATGTCCTAGATACAGGAGGGTGCCTCAAATGTCCAAGATAACTGTCTCAGCAGACAGCTCCAGTCTCTTAAACATCATTAACCACGCACAATAGAGCCCCTAGGCAACAGTCAGTTCAAATGTCCTTTTGAGACACCTCTGAGATCTAGGTGATAGAGATTATAAAAAAAATACACAAAAATAGAAATTAAGAAAAAGGGTGAAATAAAGATGAAAATACTTTTAAAAAATATTCTCAAAACTTTATTTATTCACTGTATAAAAGAAATATTTTCTTCCTATATTTATTCACTGTATAAAATAAACATTTTCTTCCTATATCCCAACAGATTGTCTTGCGCAACTCCTAAAGCACACGCAGCCCACTTTGTGCATAACTACCTTAGACATCACAGCCTGTGCTAACACTGACCCACCTTCTAGGCATACGTGTTCGTGTTTACAGGTGACATGTCCAGAGCAGCCAGCTGACTGAAAAGTAGTTCAGTAGCAAACTAATCCCTGGTGGAACAGACTGTATCATGAAATCACTGAACTGTCTCTGTACTTTGCCAATAGTTGCAGGAGAATTTTCTGAGTCATAACAGATCTTTGTTGATCAAATTTGGTAAGAAAGAGAGCACTGGCCATAGAGGAAGCATAAATATATTTACAGAGGTAAACCATGACCAGGCACTTCAGTAAAATAGTTCTGTAGTATCTTTATCCACTGCTTACTGACAGTTAACAATGGTGCATAGTTCACTGTAATGTTTGCATTGCTCGGTAGTCTGAGTAACTATGAAAGTATGACAAAGACTGTAACACTTCAGAGTTACAGACTTGTCAGGACGGCAGAGTTTTGACTGAAAATCAAAAAATACTCTACTCCAGTGCTGTGTTTCTCCAGAGCCCCCATGCATTTATAGAGACATAGTTTTAAGTCTAGAAATTGTTGAATTAGAGTCACAGTCCAGAAGTTTAATGTTTTACATCCAGTAAATTCCAGGAAGAGGTAATAAAGGCATGCTTTAAGGAATCTTCTCTGATGTTAAGACCTGAGAAGAACAGCAGCAAGCCTAAAAAAAAAAAACACACGAAAAAACAAACATGTGGAGAGGGGAAGAGAATAGTTTAATGAATGAAAACACACCTTTAAAGAGCTTTTTCCAAATCAGTAGTTTAGTAAAGTTAACAAGTATAAGAGATTATATTTCATCTTAATTAAATGGGAGTTTTCAAGACAAAACTATGTATTACTGATATTTGTAAATATAATCAAATCTTTGAAAAGAGGAAAAATACCCAACCCCAAAAAAATACACCCCACACAAATCCCATACAACACTCTTACTGTGTCTTGAATTGCAAAGCTTTCACCAGCAGCAGGAAGAGAGGTTGCCTGTGTTTCACTGTTACTCCCAACAAGTTCAGGGCCAATATCTCATCTCAATGTATAGCTGTTAAATACAGTTGAGCAGGTGACTCAGTCACCAGTTATTTCACAGTTTAAATAAAAGTCTGTCCTGAAGCTTGAACATGCCTAACGTTGCTGAGAAGACATCACAGATTTGGAACACAGTTCCTCAGAATCAATTTGTTAGTGTAGGAAAGAGAAAGCTTAAGAAAGAAAAATTACATCTAACACTCAGCTAGAAACTTCTAAGTTCTTAAAAAATTACAGTGCCCAAAGTGAACCATGGATAGGATTTATAAAAATACTGAGAGCTCAAACACGTAAGTTACTCAGAGCTCTGTTCTGAATACATAAAGTTCCAACTACTTTCGGAAAGCAGAATGCACTAGTTCTAGTGTCGAAGCAGAGGAGCCATTGGATGGTCAGGCCTCAGTAACTATGCACCTTGTCCAACTTTGTAAGTACCTTATATGCCCACAGTAAGTTATTTAAGAGAAAATATCCTAAGAAAATGAAAATTTAAAAAAAAGCACCTAACTTACACTTGCAAACACCTGCAAGCTTCATAAAAGACTTGGAAGTTGTCAGTTACATCAAGGTGGCAGGTATTTACCTTCAAAACTTCTGGTCTGATATCCTGCAATTACTTCATTCACAGAGAACAAGCAGAAAGTATCAGAGAAAAAAAAAAAAACAAACAAGGAAAGTGGAGAGGTGAAGAAAATCACCACACAACCATATCTGTATATGCATATGAGTATTAAAGAATAGATACAGATTCTCTTACATTTTCTTAGACATAAACTATTTTCTGAAATACTCACAGCTTTTTCTTCCAAGGAGAGTACACCATCTACAGCCACTATCTGGTATTGCTTTTCTTTTAAGCCACCCACAAATTTCCGAAGTAGTTTGAGACTAGTACCATCACTGTTTTGTTTTAGCAGTTTCTGCATTTCTTGGGAAGTACATCCCGGGTCAAAAAGCAGCAAACATAAGGTTTTATTCTTCTTCTCTTCTATTCCAACAATAGTACGACTATGACCTAATTTCAAAATAGAATTACAACATTTTAAAAACACAGAAATCCCAGTCCTCATAGCATATTACTTATGTTCAGGTAACACAAGATACTACTTGAAATTGAATAAGGTAGTTATAAGTGCAAACGTCAAAAAGTTGAGATCCCAGGCAAACCCAGCTCTTCCATCCAATAAAATTGCATATTTTAATGTTGCTCTTACTAAATAAAAAAGAGAAAATAAAGCCATGCCTTCAGTTAAATGAAGGAGGAGCGTAAAATGCTGCTCCGAATGGCAGCACATATAAAGAAAGAAAGAATAGAAATGAATTGGCATATTGCAATACTCACCTTGATGTTGCAAGTAGATGGGTGGTTTGGAAGTACACACTACCTTTGCACAACCTTCGTTATCTGTAGAATAGTAACGCAAAACCCACTCGAATAAACAAGGGTGTGTACCCATAGGGCCAGTCGGTTTGTGAAAGTCAATGATTTGACACCTACAGAACATTCAGAATGAAAATAACAATACAACTTCAAGCAGGTCGTTTGTTAAAGGAATTTTTTCACCTCTCAGTCCTTTCCTGTTGCACCAAAAATGTTTTGTAAATGCAGCAATTCCATGCATCAGGCTGTCACTACCATTCTTTTTTTTTTTTTTTTTCAATTAGAGGAGTAGAGGACACATAATTACAAAGCAATGCAATATATACTGTTCAAAACTAGAAGATGTATTCTGTAACAAACACTCTGCTCTGTTCAGTCTAACAAGAACTTGTGAAGTTTGCAAAAATTAAAATGTTCTATTTTTTGTGTGATAATGCACACTAGAGAATCCAATTAACAGCTTTCAGAATTAGGCTAGTGCATAGCTAAAATTCAGATTCCTGAGATGAAACTTCAAGAGAAATTAAGTCTTTAATCAATGTTTGATTTTACACATACGTGGCATAACTCTTCACCGAGTCTCTAGTGATCTAAGCGATTGTTCAATTTATGTATCTGCACAAGTTGTGCTAACTGCATTATGCTGTGCTAAATCAGATCCATTTATAGGTCAGTTTGGTGGCTTTGTCATCGCACCATCAGCAATTGTGACCTTTAAAGGTACAGCACTTAAACTGGTACTTAAAAATAATAACTACAAAAAGCAATACCTACTTTATCCTGAGACTGGTTAACAGTGAATAAATTTCACATGCTCCTATCCATGCTTTGGAGCCATGTAGTTTGTTGTTGAAGTGCGATGCCCCATGAGGATCAAAGCCTTCTCTCCAGGCATCTTCAATCATGGACTGAATCTTTGGTATACTAGGAATGAGTGTAGTATCTGGAACAGATTTGAATTGTGGTTACAGTTACTGAAAGAGTCTACCAATTAAAAATATGCAGCTTCTTTTTTAAGAGGCAGTTGGTGATACAGATGCACCAGAAAAAAACAAAAGCTAAAACTTCAACCACATCATACCTCAGCAGTATTCACCCCTGATTCTTTCCACAGCATTATTATAGTGTTATAAGCATTTAATAGGTATCATTGACCCAGCAAGCCTTGCTGTGTACATGAAAAGGTAAAGCATTAGCCAGTCGGTTGTCATCCCAGCTACACGAAACAAACAGGCAGTGTTCAGTTTAGTACCTCTCAAGCAGTCATTATACAAGCTGTTTTTCAACAGTGAGGAAAGGAGCATTTGGAAATTCCTGTAACCACAACCCCAGCCTCTGTCGCCCAAAGACGAGTGGAAGTGATCTACTCCTGTAGAAAGCCATACACGCCTCACATCTTTGTTTTCGCTCTGATAGTACTTGCATAATGCTTCAATGACTCCTAAAAAAAAAAAAAAAAGTCAAGCATAAAGTTTATCTGTAAAATGAACTACAAAATTTGCCAGAGAAAGAGTCTTTCTCCAGCTTGGAAGAGACACATATTAAGACTATTTTAAAACTTCTAAGTGATCCTATACTACATCTAGAACCCAAATTACAAAACCAGTGGACATTGTATCTACTTTCTTTCAACAGTCCTTACTTTGATGAATCTATATATTATGAAGGTTTCAGAATTCAAGCTATTTTTTCACTGCTGCTACACAATGAATATTTTAAATTAAACAGCTTGGACTACATTATAAACTGGGATACTATCACAATGAAACAGGAAAAGTAATGTCAGCAATAAAGCATTACTATGGCACTGCCACCTCCACTACAACATCCCCTTAAAAACACTGAAATACCTATGCATACTATGCAATCATTTTATTCCCACAAAATTATTTTTCCTGAAGAACCTAAGACAGGAAAAGGAGTGGCACAGAACCTGAGAATTACTGTAAATATTTTTTTTAAATCCACTCACATAATATTCAAAATCTTCCTTTGTTACATGAAAAACCATGCTTGGGAATGCTCTAGAACATAAGGATTAGAATAAGGATGCAACTAATATTCAATATCCGATTACGCGATTTGTTAAAGAGAGGTCTAGGCAACCTAGGTCTAAAAACCATAGTCTTCACTGTATATAATTTCAGCATTTTTACCTGAGGTCTTTGTTTTCCCGTCATCTATACCAAAAGCCAAACATTCCATCATGTCAGCTTTTCGCTTGTGATATTCAAAAGGCTGCATCCTTCCTCTGTCAACCTCCTTTTCCATATTCTTTAGGAATTGCTGCTTGTAGCCTCCAGAATTATCCAAGCCATACTGTCTCTGTTGAGGATGGAACGTGCATGACTTAAAGTACTTTTTTTTTTAAATTCACATTTAGTGATTTTGAGAAGCTACATGGGCAATCGTTGAAAAACAGCAATCTGTGAGACAAAAAAACTCAGATTCACGATACTTTAAGAGCTGAAGACCAAGCTTCACTCCTCAACAGGAAGGCAGGACTAGAAAACCACACCTGGCAGAGCAGGCACATCCCTCTGCTCCCCCTTGGGCAGCCAGCCAATGGTCAAGAGGCAGTCCATAGCCAGGAGGTAGTGAGAGAGGGAAATGAGCTATCAGGGCTGTCAGGTGGGAGGGAGAGGGAAGCAGGACCTAGCAGGGGATCAGTTGCTGGAGCAGGTGATGGTATCCAGGGAGACAGTCGGCTCCTGATGGCACAAGCTTTCAAAATTTTACCATTTAGAAACATTACTGTACCTGCAACTTCTTAAATTCTTCCCTCTCTCGTTTCTTCTCTTCTGATCTCTGCCGTTCATCTTCTTCAGTTTGGAGGTGGTGAGCCAGCTCTAGATCTCTTACGTTTCCACCTACCCAGGAGTAACATTCCAGAGAGGACTTGATCAGGAGATCAACCATGCTTTGATGGCTCATATATTTCATTTTTAAAGATTATTCTCTAAGCATTCACTTTAGGAGATGCTTCCCACATGTTTTTGAGTTATTAGCAACGAATACTAAACAGGACTGACTGCATTCAGTACACCAAGACTCAGCCTCTTGACTTGGACAAAGTTTATGCAGTTACAGGAGCAATTACTTTGCAAATAATGCATGTACCTCTGCTACTAAGAAAACAGCTTTTGTTTACTATGCTTCATTGTTAGCAAAAAGTCCCTTTTTCTTGAATACCACACACTTACTAGCTTCTACGATCACAGGACCAGAGAACTAAAAAGGGAATCTCTAGGATTTTATTAGCCACGCTAGTAAGTAAAATTAATTTTGAGTCCTCTACTTTATCATAAGACTAAGAATAAGCACAAGCTTTTAGAGAAACAAATTGAGGAAAAGAAAAACTCTTAAGTTTTCAAAAGCTTTAGATTTTCAGCTCATCACACTGGAATGTGCTATTATGTCTCTAAACCTTGTACAGAGCTAGAAAAATCTACGTGACATGACCGTCTTCTAAGTATTCTTCATGTTTTAGTTTTGCCTAACATACAGTGTATTTACTTAACAAGCATGCATAGACAAATACTACTTTTAGTATGTGTAATTAAGTAGAATACTTGGGCAAGGGATAGGACCTGAAGTTAACTATGTTAACTTCATTACATATGTGTCCAGTTCCCTTTTTAAATAAGAAAATAATTAGCTTAATTTTTATCTGAGATTCTATACTGCAACATCCAAATACTTGCAAATGCTTTCAGGTATTATCAAGCCTGTATCTTTTTATGTACCTTCTGAAAAGCTATGTTCCTGTAAGTGCAAATCCACATGCTCTTCGAGAAGCTGGATGTCTGTACAGGTAAGACTGCACATTGGACATTCATAAAGCTGTTCACTACTTCCTGTGTCTGAAAAAGAAATGCAGTTTTTTGATTAATGCAATTCTTGGATTTTGTGAGAATCACCCCTCTAACTGAGATACAGTCTAAGATAAATACGCAGTAATGAATTTTGTGTTGCTATTGAAACCCCTCAGCAAAAGGCAGCAAATTCTGAGAGAGTTAATTGCTGTTAACTCCCTTAACCATTAAAGGATATTTATCTAAATATCTGACAATTCTAAGATATTTTCCTTCTTTCTATTAATCAATTTTTGCCCCTTTTGACTTACAGATCACACTTTTCTATGACATTCGTATTAAGAAATGCTTTGTCTGAAATATCAAACCACTAATGAAAAGATCTGTTCTGCTAACAGGACATCACCTTACAAAACTTAAATATTGATGTGATAACAGAGGAGTTGGTGGGCAGAAACAATAAAGTAAAACCTGTTGTCATTCTTTGTTGGTCTTCCTACATCTCCTCAAATAAACATTCCTTCTGCAGTTTTACTGTTATTAATACAGACTACTATACAGAATACATAAAGTTCAAAAGGACTTCTGGAGATCATCCAGTCCCTCAGAACAGGGTGAAATTAAATAGATTATGCTCCACAAGGCTTTTTCCAGACAGTTTTCAAATAACTCCAAGGAAGGACACAAGGAAAAATACTCCACAAGTTCACCAGACAACTTATTCCAGTGTTTGACCACTCTCACAGTACAAAAAAAAAAAAAAAAAAAAAAAAAAAAAAAAAAAAAAAAATTTCTTGCATTTAAGTGGCATTTCTCATCAACTTGTGCCCACTACCTGTCATCTTGCCACTGGGCACCACAGAGAAGTGCCCGATTCCATCTTTATAGCCCTTCTTTTGAGTCTTTACATTTTACTTGTACCTTCCTAGGTTCACAGAACACAGAAATTAATATGCTGTTAACTGCTTCTGGAAAGCATTTGCCCAAAAGCTAAAAGCTGATGACTAGTTGGAGAGAAACTTGATTGTATAATAATTTAAATTCACCAACAACATTTTACATAACACTGCAAACATATAGTTTCCTGAAACACACTATGTACCCAAAAACCCCAAAACGCCCTTAATGTGACTATTTTTAAAACAGAAATTGTCATGCAAGCAATTAAGCTATTTATTCAAGCTCTTCATTATTTGCACCCATAAGAGTAAGATATTATTCAATGCTAAAATCTGATTTGGTTTGTTTGGGGGTTTTTTGAGAAAAAAATATTTTTCATCACAGACTACAGTTTGGTTGATTATAGGGCTATATTCTGCATACTCATCATTGTAAGTTGTTTTTCTTGTCAGTGTACATAGCTTGTTGCATCAAGAATGCTAGTCTTTCGAAAGAATTACCACTAGTGGAGATGCCATTCCTAAGTTTCTGTAATAGCTTCCAGCAGCTTTGGACAGTTAGTCAAAATAATGTTCTGAGCACATTGTCATGGGTTTGAGTCCGGTGAGGTTTTTTTGTAAAAGCAGGGGCAGACTCGTGCAAAACTTGGAGAGCCTCTTCCACCTCCAGGCAGGAGTCAGACCTGCCTCTGGCCAGTGCCAGGCCCATCAGAGCCTCTGCCATCAAGGTATTCATTGTTCCATCTCTCTCTTTTGGTTTCATCTTGGTTTGAGCTGTCCTGTCTTTAACACTAGGGATTTTTTCTGTTGGAGGAAGGAAGGTAAGAGGAGAACAAAGGAACATTGCCCAAAGAAAGAGGGGGAGAACAGTGTCAGAAGAGGAGGGAGAAGGCTGCCAGAGAAGGACCTTTCCCTGAAGTCTGTGGTGGTTGAGATGGCAGTGAGATGACTGCCCGCCAGCTGAGGGAATCGGGCAGCAAGAATGTCCAGGATGCATTGGTACGTGCAGAGCCCCACACAAGAGAGGGGAGAGACTGAGCATCAGTGGGGGACACACCTAAAGCAATACATGGCCCTGAGGGACTCACAGGGAGGAAGAGGACTGCCTCCTGTGAGGTGGACACCACACAGCAGGAAGGAGAGACTGCAAGGAGCCCTCTTTCTCAAGGAGGAGCTGCTATGGACAACGAGTAATGGCCAGATGGACTGCACTCCCCACCGATGGAGGGAAGGAGGTAGCCGGGGGGGGGAAAGGAGGTAGCCAGGAAGATGGGATGGGGGCGGGGGGGGGGGCAAAGTGTATTTAAAATCAGGCCATATTTATTGACGTATTCCTCTTGCTATCCTGCTTCATAAATGGTGGCAGTGAATTAAATCTACGTTTTTCTCCCCAAGTCGCCCTGGTTCTTTACCTCCCTATTACCCTCCCTATCCTTAATCTCAAACCCTTGAGCCTTTTGAGTTGAACTGCCTCCCTCCACATCACTATGGAAATGGGGATGGGGGGGCGGAACAAGTGAGCTGGAGACTGCGTGGGGTTTTTTTGTCCCAGTAGGCTTAAACCACAACACACTCTTAAAATAAAACACAGTATTCTAACAGATAACTACTTTTCTTACTCTGACTTTATCCAGCAAAGTATCCTTGTGCCGGATCCTTCCTAAACTTCTACTTCAAACTGAAAACTACCTTTCCTTGACACGTACTGCAACTGCTCTGCAGGATCTGCCCGAGATAAGACTTCAAGAGGTAAAGTCAAACCTCCATGAAAAAACACAGAATCACAGAATCATTAAGGTTGGAAGAGACCTCTAAGATCATGGAGCCCAATTGCCAGTCCAACACCACCACGACTGCTAAACCACGTCCCGCAGTGCCACGTCTACACATTTTTTGAACACTTCCAGGGATGGAGACTCCACCAGCTTCCCGGGCAGCTCGTTCCACCTCCCCCACACACAAGAGCTTTGCGATTTGCCTTCACTGACAGGGACTGCGCGCTTCGGGAACATAAGACATGGTGAGCTCACCCGCGTTAGCACTTTTGAGCTGTGCCCTGAAGCATTCTTCACGCAACGCCCCCACTTCCTTCCCTCGCCGGCCCTTCCTAAGCGACTCCTCTCCGCCGCCACTGTCCCTCGGTCGCACCCACGAGCGGCCTCGGAGCTCTACAGCCGCACCCGCCGGGTGAGAACACGGCGCGAGAGACGCTCCGGCAACCGCCCCCGCCACGGCGCCCGGCCGGGCACACCGACAAAGCGCCGCAGGCCGCTCCTCCGCTCCGAGTCCGGGCGGCCACGGCCAGCCCCAGCCGTCGCGAGGCCCAGGCGCGACACACCTCCGCCCTCACCCCACCGCCGCGCACCTGTGCCCGGGCCGCCCGGCCGGTGCCCGTGCCGCGCCCTGACGTGCGCCTCCAGCTCCCGTCCCGCCGCCTCCCTGCAGGACGGGCGCCCGGGCATCCCGGCGGCGGGCTCGGGGCGGCGGGCGCCAGCGGAGCTCCTCGCGGCCCGGCGCCGAGCGGACAGCGGGGCTGGCGGCACAGGTGGGTGGTTGGGCCGCGGGTGCTGCCGCGCCGCCGTCGCCGCCTCTGAGGAGGGTGCCCGCCCGCAGACGTCACGCACCGCCACCGCTCCCTCGGGAAACGAAACTGAGACACTTCCGCCCGGCGCCCGCTCTCTCTCCCTACGCCACGGCCCCTCCCCGCCCGCTGCCCGCTGGGAAGTGTCGTTTCCTTCCCCGTGGCCGGGCGCTTGCGCGCGCGGAGGCTGCCGGGCCCGCCCCTCCTCCCGGCGAGTGCGGCGCGCGGCGGGGCGGCGTCCGCCATCTTGGGTTGCAATCGGCTGCCGGTGCCGCGCTCCGCAGCGGAGCGGAGACGTCGTGTTTGGAGGGCGGCGGGTGCCGAGCCTCTCCGCTTCCATGGGTAAGGGCGCTGAGGGCCGGCGGGCGGGAGAAGGGGTGGGAGGGGCTGCTCCTGCTGCTGCGGGGCGGGGTGCGGTGCCCCTCGCTGTCGAGTTCCCCGGCGCAGGCCGGTGCTCAGCCCGCCCGGGGGCGGCCGGCAGCTGCGGGGCGTTGCCGCGCGCGGCAGCTCGGTCCGCGCCAGGCGGGGCTGTCGGTGCCTCAGCGGCCCCCGCGGTGTTCCCCCGGCGCTGCCCCAGCCGGAGGGCTCCGTCCTGCCGCTCCCCTGCCCTGATGCCGGTGGTGGAGGGGCGGGGGCGGGGGCGGCTTCTCCAGCCCCTTCTCAAGGGAGATGAGTGAAGAACTTGTCGATTCTGTGCCCGGGGTGGGTGTCCTCTCGGCCGAGAAGCCTCTCAGAAGAGGGGGCTTTGCGGTCCGACCCGGTATTGGCGGTGCGAAGCACTCGGGCGGCGTCCGGTGTCCCCCAGGCGCTGGCAGCCGGGGAGGGGGCGGTGGTAGAGCCAAGCGCGATATTTAGGGAGCCTTATGTAGGCAGGGAGTTTAAAAAAAATAAATCACAACAACAAAAACCCGACTGGTAGTATAGATCTAGGCACAAGAAGTGAGCGAGGTGCGGGATGTAGCGGTGAGTGGAGGGATTTAGCGTTAAAACGAATGTAGTTTTGTAGAGCAGAAGTGCAGGCTTCCTTCTAGGATCTAGAGGCAGAAGTTGTGAAGCCTGAATAGATCAGGGACTGACAGTTTTTTGCCCTTACGGTGTCTGTAGTAAAACCGTTGTGGGCGCAATGGAGCTATAAATTCTTCAGCTTCTCTTTGTGGAAACAGTTTTGACGAGACCTTCCTCCCAGTTGAGCTTCTGTAACTCCTCACAGAGCTGGTGTTTACTGGGCTGCTTTGAAAGCACGCTCCTGTTGTTTGGTTCATTGCCCAGCCTGACAGTTTTATTGGTGCAAGTAAATTAGCAAGGCATGAATGATTAAGGAAGTGATGATGTTCTAGGACTAGTTAAGCTAGTAGTGCTGTCGGAAAAATGATCTTTGTAAATTGTACTTAACAAGTTACATGACAATTACCAGCAAATTACTTTAGATGTTAGCACACTCGGCATCATGGTCCTGGGTAGGTAGTAGTTTTACTAAGATTCTTGTAAAGCAAATGTGTTTTGGTGAAACAGGCTGCTGAGTCCTCAGAGTCTCTTGATGTCAGCCTAAGTCTGCATACCCTTTACCTCTCATAGCTTGTGCTTATTGTTTTGATTGCCTTTGTACTGCTGATCTGTCTATATAGTGTAGAAAAAATAGGTCCACCATAGGAGTTGATAGGCAACTGTAGGTCAGATGTTTTCTTATGGAAGAATTCCAGACAAGTAAGAGTTCTAGAGTCTTAAATCATATTTTTAACAGTTATTTCTCAGATGAAGGCTGCAGTTTTAGCTTTCAAAACTAGCACCATGCTATTAACAGCCTTCTTCAGTCACTCAGTTTGATCACTTCTGTGACAGAGTCATGTTTTATCACTTTCATCTTTTCACAATTGATATTCCTGAAATGACAGTCATATTCTAATCCTCTAATCCATCAAAAGAGCTGGTAATTAGAATGAATCAACCATTTTGTTAGTTTAAAATGGAAAAGAATATGCCTGTCTGGGTGTTACTGACATTTAATTTGGGTTTTGCATACAATTTAGAGGGAGATGCAGCATAACCTTTAGATCCCGTGTTATATTTGCAAGATAAGCATCTTAGAACAAAAACAAGACAAAACAATGCAGTAAGACATTAAATGAAGCAGTAATTACTGCAGTTTTACTTCTTGGATTTGTGTTTATTGTTTAATACATTAGTATCTTCTTTATGGGAGGAAGAAGCAAATTCCTTTACTTGCTGTCAGAATCAAAATTTAGCAATGTAATGGTTTTTGTTTCTGTTTCTTAGTTTGCTCATAAGGCTGATAATTTCTTTTTGCATGAGTTTATGCCATTTAATGAAATATCTGATCCCTGAGATAAACTGAAGTTTAATTTGCAGTTTAGAAGTTCCCATCTAGGGAAAGGTTTTCCTCTAGTTTGTACCTTAGACATTTTAGTTGATGAACTGGATATTGCAGGTAGCTACAGGATTATATAGCTGCTTCTGTAAATACTTCTGTAATACAAGAAATGGCAGGTTTGCCTTGCAAGGTTTGGCCTTTTGGAGTAATTTTAATTTTTTTTTATTAGACAACATGGCAAGCCCGGGTAAAGATAACTTCAGAATGAAAAGCTACAAGAATAATGCACTTAATCCCCAAGAAATGCGCAGACGAAGAGAGGAGGAGGGAATCCAGCTTCGGAAGCAGAAGAGGGAAGAACAGGTAAGTATCTTGGTGAGCTATTAACCACTAAGCACTTGTGAAGCTAAATTCAGATATGTGAAAGGGCTTGAACAGACTTCTCGTGTGAACCAGAATCCAGAACACGACGTTGAATGTCTTTCTCTGCAGTCTCGGGAGGCAGCAGGTGCCTCTCAATAGGATCATAAACCAAAAAAGTAAACAGAAGCCCTCTTAAGTCGCTCAGGCACACAGAGCAGAGACCCACGGCTTAAGTTTAATCCTTAGTCTAGGTTTAAACATGTAAGACTGGGTTGAAAGGATGCTCTTATTTCCAGTAAGGATTCGAAACCTTGCATCCCCTTCCAGAGTTTGGGCCCAAGTTCTGTTGTTAGAAGGGAGAGGGTAATTTTTGTCTGCACTTCAAGTGCCCAAGAGCTTTTCTACAGTAATTTATTAAAGTGACTACCAATTAGTGATCCTTGAATTACTTTATATAACATTTACAGTTATCCTTATGGAATTTCTAGTGATCAGAGTACATGAATTGTTGTATAATTTAATGGTTTGTGGTAGTTCCTTTACTCAAAATGTTTAGTATTTTCTTGCCAGGGAAGTAAGGAATGTAGTTTGTTTTTCTGCTTGGTCTGAAGTGGCTGAATTGCACTCCCACAACCTAGAGAGTGTCTCGGGCACTGATCTACAGTCTTATCTGAGGTGGGAGTGCTTACGCTTCTCCTGGAAAAGTGGTACTACAGCATGGAAAAAGAATTTAAGTTGGTTGAGCCAGAGAGGTGAGAGTAAGATGTAGTATGATACTGGAACATTTCCCTGTGAATGGATAACTACATTGCAGTTCCTGTCAAAAGTTTTGTGTACTTTTTAATAAATACTCTATAGATAAAGTGTGAAAATTACCAATGTTTCTTCTGCTACACTGACTGTTGTATCAGTGAGAATACTGTTATGCTCTCCTTGGTCCGAATTTGTTGAACTGATGTTTTTCAGCTCTCCTTGAACTGGGGAGAACAAGTTTATGCAGGGAGATGAAACTGCTTTTGCTCTAGGAGAAATCATAACTGGTAGATAGACCATGATCCTAAACTGTAACAGTTTACACATTCCATCTAAGAGTGTCTGTGTCCTTGAGTGCCAGAAAGAATGGCTGATCTTCCGGAAGAGGAATGTTGTCTCTTCTTCCTTTGTGGATTTAAATGGAATCAAACCTTGTTTCCGTCCAGGATTCTGCAGTTGTTTTGTATCCAGGGTTGTGTCCAGTTGCAAAGTGTGTTAACAAGGGAGAGAATGCCTTGATTTGGGTTCCTATTTGAAATATGAGTATGTGTAAACATGGAGTTTGTTCTGCAATTTTGGGCATGTACAGTAGCAGAAGTCTAGGTGTCTTTAGACACCTACAGGACAAAACCTTCAGGACTTAGTAGGAGGTTTCATTATTATGCTTACAGGTGATGTTCTAACATTTCTTTTTTAAGATACCAACATAATATTCTTAGAATTGTTAATTACAGTAGTTGTAAGTGTAGTACTGAATTAAGGATAAAAATTTAGGTTTCCTTTCTAGAGGAAAACGGGCTAAAGTGAATGTTTTACTTGTATGCCAGAAAATGAAGAGGCTCTCATTAAGCATAGCTTATCACATACTACATTGGTGGTATGTATTTTGAGCATAATCAGTGCATGGTGCCAATTGTAAAGGGATTTTTGGACGTGGAGAATGTTTAGTGTTAGATAATTTGAAAGTTAACCTTGAAACTGTGCTATTTTTTCTCCAATTCTATTAAAATTCTTCTGTTTTAATCTTTCTTCTGCTGAAACAGAAACATTGGCACTGTGTTGATGATTATTATCGGAAAAGGGAGAAAGTTTTTTATATACTGTTTGCTGCTTAAAAATAAAAGCTAATTATGGGGGGTAAAAGACTACAAGTAAAAAGATTTGTACCTTCTTTTTGTTAGACGTGTAAAAAATTTATGGATCTTTGCTAATTAAAAAGAACTTTAGTTTTTAAGTGTCACTCTGAAATGTTGACATTTACCAAGATACAGATATAGTAGTGTTTTTCTCATTCATGTTCTTTAAACTTTGGTATAGAATTTCATTTGCATGGTTGAGCAGGAAGGTGAGTGGTTGAAATACTTTGATTAGTGTTGGTGAAAACATTTTCTTCAAGTGGATGTCATTAGTACCTCTTCTATGGTGAGTTTTAATGTCTCCCAAAAATTTCTTCTTTGTTTAGCTATTTAAACGCCGGAATGTTTCTCTCCCGGGAAATGAAGAATCTATGGTAGAAAGTCCAATTCAGGATCCTGATGTCAGCTCTACTGTACCTATTCCAGAGGTAACTGCTTTAGAGTGTATTTAGAATATGATCTGCTAATGTGCATAGTACTAGACATAAGAAATCCTCCTTTCATTTTTAGGAAGAAGTTATTACAGTAGATATGGTGCAGATGATTTTCTCAGATGATCCTGATCAGCAACTCACAGCAACTCAGAAATTCAGAAAATTGCTATCTAAAGGTATGTGAAAATTGCCTGATAGTATTTTGTACTATGAGTTTTAGTCATAGTCAGTTAACCTTTCGTTTTGTTTAAAATAGAGCTTGCTGAAACTCCTAGTTGTGTTTATAGAGAAACTGTGCCAACTCTCTTCCGACCTAATGGCTAAATACAAAAAGCTTCATTATTCTAATGTTAAGGCTTTCAGACAAAGTAACAAAAGCAAGGATATTTTGATTAAAGTGTCCAGGGCAGTAACTACTGCACACTAACATTACTTACAGTACTTGTTGCAATGATTCAGTTTCTGATTCTCACTTTGTAATTGAAGGGAGAAGAAATTATATGGCTGCTAAAGAATGGTTATAACTTGTTTTTGTCAAGAATGTAAGAGGCACACTCTTAAGTTAATGCCAGTGTTTGTATTGCATGATAGGTGAAGGTATGCTTGATCATGTAAAATGCTATCTAATCATAATTGCTCTTGAGCCCTGACTTGAGCTACTGGTTGAAGGAACAGTGGTTTATAAGGTTACTGACGTGCAAGTGGGTAATAGTATGTGTTACTATTACGATACGTAATAGGGTGTTTACTACTGGTGCTGCAGTCTTTCTAAACTCAAAAGTTTAGTTCCTTCATTTGAGATTAAAATGATTGAATGCTGAAAATTTTAATAAGAGCTGAGAATCACATTCATGTTTTGTGTCATGCCAAAAAATTAATTTATCTGGTGCTTTTTGTTATGCTTACACAAATATGTTTGCTTTTATTCCCTAGAGCCTAATCCACCTATAGATGAAGTCATACAAAAACCTGGAGTAGTACAGAGATTTGTGAAATTTCTGGAGAGAAATGAGAATTACACTTTGCAAGTGAGTTCAGCTGGTACTGATAGGGGGTTTGGAATGGGATTAGAAACCCCCCCAAAAGAGTGTTGGAAAGCATGTGATTTACTTTTTTTTTTAATATATATGACCAAATTTAATTATTTTTAACTATTAAAGCTCTAAGTTTTAGTTGTCTACAGTGTCAGTTATTGTCACTGAAATTGTTACTTGACTTTGGCAAATTTCATAGTCATCTTTAGGGTTATATTCAGCTGGTCAAATAGTTGAGTGCGAGAGGGTTTCCAGAGGGATATATTGAGATCATCAAGCACTGATACGTGTTCAGAAACTGTTTTGTTTGTGCTGAGTATCTTAAGTATTTTTCAGTTGAAATCTTAGAGAAGAAGAAAACAAATATGGGATACTGAAAGGCCCATATGAAGCCCTTTTAGAAAATTACTAATTACTACTGTTACTTTGTAAAATATGTAATTAACAGTAGGAGTAACCAGTTCTGTGTACTTGTGGCTGCCCTGGGAATGGCACTTAGACGTTGTATACATTCATATTAGAAGACTTAACTTCAACAGAAGGAATTTGTACTAATTAATAGTGTTTTGAAATTTTACTTAGAGTTAGTGCTGCAAGCTAAAACTTAAAAATAATTTACATACTGATGGCTCTTATCAGAGAGTTTGCCAATGCCAATTCCTTTATTTTATTTTATAGACAATCGTAGTAATAATTACATTTTAATGGAAAGGAAAGAAAGTTGGAAAATTAACTTCTGCAACTCTCACGTCAAATTGTTTGTTGTGAATTTAGGTTTATTGCTGTGTGATTTAACGTGGTGTTCTTTGTGTTCCTCAACAGTTTGAAGCAGCTTGGGCTTTGACAAACATAGCGTCTGGTACTTTTCTGCACACCAAAGTTGTAATTGAAACTGGAGCTGTTCCAATTTTTATTAAATTGCTTAGTTCAGAACATGAAGATGTACAGGAGCAGGTAACTGTTTTATAACTGCTTAAAATTCATTTATGAATGTCTTTTGGGAGGGTGTGTCATTAGAGTGGTTTTGAGCCCGATTTGCCTACTAGACCATTGATCTGGCTCCAGGAAGACAAAAATTTACCTACAGTGTATTTTTTTCCTCTGCTTCTTCCAGGTTTCTTTGAACCTGTTTTTTATTTCATGTTATTGAGTGATTTTAAGAAATCGCCTCATTTCTGTTGTAGCATGTAGAGATGGACAGGATATAAAACACCATAATAGAAATAATATAGTAGAAATGAATGTGGAATTTTTTTCCCTATGTTATCTTGTGGCTATAAAGCTACATCTTATCCTACATCCTTCTGGTTTTACATCTTATGTTACAGTCTTCATTAATATTTTCCTGAACCTTATTTTTTGGGTTTTTTTGTGTTTTGGGGCATGAGTTGTTCATGTTTAAGAGAGACTGTAATTTACTGGTTTTTAGTTAGCGTGTTTGAAAGTTTGTACAGTGAAAGTTCATGATTTAACTTTCTTATTCCTCATACATTGTTTGCAACTTTGAGCCAGTTTTATTGAATCTAACACCTGTAGTCAGCAAATGTAACTATTGAAAACAGCAGGTGCATCCTTTTTACTGAAAAGCACATGAATGAACATATTTTCACAACGGAATAGTTTTGTCCCTTGAAAGGGTGACTTCAAATGTAGGTAATTGACTTTGCGTGAGTTCACAAATGATGCAATACAGAAATCAGTAGTAGTATTCTGAAATTTTATATTTGGAACTATACTGCTTTTTTTGTTCTATAATACTTGCTGTAAAAAATGTTTAGATGATCTGTAAGTTGATTTGCAAGCATATGTAAACTCATTTGGATGATTTGCTTTTTAAGGCAGTGTGGGCTCTTGGAAACATTGCTGGTGACAACGCAGAATGCAGAGACTTTGTTTTAAACTGTGGAATATTACCACCCCTCTTAGAGTAAGTGTTGTAAATTAATGCTATAACTATATATATGATTATATACTATACAGGTATAGATAACTGTAAACTTCAGTTTATTTTAAAATAATACAAGCTTTCTGCTAAATGGAGAATGCTGCTTTTTTTTTTCCACTCTTGCTGTGAATCTAATATTTTGTATTACCTGAGCCTCTTGCATGTCTTTATTTAGTCCATGACTGGAAGCTTGACGCTGGTTGCAAAAACAGAGAAGTGGTATGAAACTTATGTACTGTGCAGAACTCATGTGTTGCCAGAGTTCTCGATAGATAGGATGGGAGAGATGACTTACACTTGCATTTGTGTGAGTCTTAACTGGCTGGGCAGGAGGCTGGTTTCCCCAACTTTGTCCAGTAGCTCCAAGCTGTGGTCTTGCTCTCTATCCATTTGCTTATTCAGATGAGCTGACAGAGGAGTTGTTACATGAGCTGTGTTCCACCAGAAAATTTCCTTTCACTAAGGAATATCATTCCAACCTGCCCTTGAACACTTCCAGGGATGAGGCATCCACAGCTTCTCTGGGCAGCGTGTTCCGGTGTCTCACTACCCTTGTAGCAAAGAAATTCCTAATGCCTGATCTAAACCTACCCTGCTCCAGTTTAAAACCATTGCCCCTCATCTGGTCAGCCCATGCCCTCGTAAAGAGTCCCTCCCCAGCTTTCCTGTAGGCCCCCTTCAGGTGCTGGAAGGCTGCTTGCTATAAGGTCTCCTACGACCACTCTCTTCTCCAGGCTGAACAACCTCAACTCTCTCAGCCCGTCCTCATAGGAGAGATGCTGTAGCCCTTTGATCATCTTTGTGGCCCTCCTCTGGACCTACTCCAACAGGTCCATGTCCTTCTTGTGTTGGGAGCTCCAGAGCTGGACCAGTACTGCAGATGGGGTCTCACAAGAGAAGAAGGGCAGAATCACCTCCCGTGACCTGCTGGACACATTTCTTTTGATGAAGCCTAGGACATGGTTGGCTTTTTGGGTTGTGAGCGCACGTTGCCAGTTCATGTTGAACATCTGACCAACCAGCATCCTCAAGTCCTCCACAGGGCTGCTCTCAGTCCACTAGATTTGGGAATGAGGTGTCCACCCAGAATACTCCACTCAGATTCGGTTGATTCTAAGAAAATATTTGCAGCGTATAAGCTATGAAGAGCAATCAGTTGAAACTAGTCCCCAGTAATAGGTTTTCTTTTCCTGATTTGAAGTACTGTTGGTAGTAATAGACGGAAATAGACTTAACATTTCAGTAAGAAGTTACTATTTTTGTTGTTGTCTCTCTTTGGCAGACTGTTGACAAATTCAAATCGTCTTACAACAACGAGAAATGCAGTCTGGGCTCTCTCAAATCTCTGTAGAGGAAAGAACCCACCTCCAGACTTCAGTAAGGTATAATAAATTATTCGTTTTGAGAAATCATAAAGCTGAAGACTTAACATTTGTAATATGTTATAATACACAGAATTTTTGAATCTGGAGATAGACTCAGTTTTATCTTTTCAGTGTAATTGCATAGACTGGTTCATCTGTATCTGCAAAAAGTCATCTGCTTTTAATATTATTGCTGATAGGTGTCAGTTACTTAAAAACCTGAGACTGTAGCTAGTCAGGTGCAAATAGTCATTAACTGGTATTAAATATTGGACAAATAATTCTGCACTAAACCCTTTGGGGCTGTATTTTCTCCAGATCTGTGGTAGAGAAAGTGAGTTAAGACTGAAGCTTTTTTAAATTATTTTTTTGTTTATTTTATGACTGTGAGTGCTGTAGGAATAAAATTTTGAGTTTTCTGCCAGATGCAGTTAAATCAGACTATGATGACAGTGGTGATTTGCCTACATGCTGTCCCCTTCAGTTCCTCTGCTCTCAAGTATGTGGTTATAAAGACAGGAAGACTGTAAAGGCTAGTGGGAGTATTAACTCCTTGTTTTCAGTATGAAATTAATTTCTGGTATAGTTAATAACATTGAAAGAGTAAAATAACTGAACGTTGAATATTCTGGTACAAGAGGCTGAAGTTAAATGGTCTTTAAAGGTAACCTGGAGAGAATTTACATGTCTTGAAGTTTACCTTATGGGGTGGCAACTACTGTTATTACTACTGAATAATTTTTGCAGAGATGTTAACAAAAAGTGGGGATTTCTGATGTCAGTTAATCACCTCACGATTGCTATACCTATGTTTGTATCCTTCAGTAGTGGTTTGTTCTGGTAGTAAAAAATCAGCAAGACTTCTTGCTGCTCAAATTCTTACAGCTTCAGTGGAAAACTGAAGTTATCTGCCCTGTAGGCAGCCGCTAGTAAGAATGGCTCCTCTGCTTTTTGCTCTTTGTAGTAGCACCACCTGGACACATAAAGGAGGGTGAATTCCATAACTGATAGAAGATAAGTAATTAAGTTCTATGAGGAAAAGTTAAATTCCCAAGCTGTACAGCTGAAGCCTGTCAGATTCCAAGTGGTGTTAAAATGGTCTAGTTCCTTTGGGGTTCTGCCTGTGTGGAATTTGTAGGAGATCAAGTCTACAGTTGTAGTGAGAACTGAAGTCAGACATTGCTTGTTTGATTTGGTTCAGTGAACGTTGAGGCCCCTCTGAATTGTTTTGAGTTTCTTTGTGGTAAAGCAGTTGTAAATTGGTTATTACCAATTACCTTTAGTACTCCTACAAAGACAGCAATATCAACAAATATTATTACTTTGAAGTTCTGTTACCTGAGTGATTGAAAACAGCATCCGTAATTCCTGATCGTCTGGTTATGTGTAAAACCATTTTTTTGTTTAAACTGAACAATTGTATACCTGATATAGTATCTCTAAATAAATAGGTTGTGAATCAGAATTTATGCAGTTTGCCAGTTTGAATTGGATATCTAGCTTGTGAAATGTTTTTGCCTAGATCCTGATTCATTAATGAGCTCGTGTGCTTTGGCAGTAAATAGTTTTGCACCTTTATGCCTTTGCAGAATGTTCTCTGAAACTTGAAAAATACGAAACACCTAATTTTATGCAATATTTTTCTTTAACCTAGGTTGCTCCTTGCTTAAATGTTTTATCAAGACTGTTGTTTAGCAGTGACCCGGATGTGTTAGCAGATGCTTGCTGGGCCCTCTCTTACCTTTCAGATGGTCCCAATGATAAAATTCAAGCTGTTATTGATTCTGGAGTGTGTAGAAGATTGGTAGAGCTGCTTATGTAAGTCTTCTCTTCATCAAATAAATGTCTTATGGTACTGTTAATGAATTGAAATTGAGTTGTTTTTTCTCACCTCAAGACTTAATTTATTTTGTGAGAAGTGGTGAACATGAATTCAGTCTGAAGCCTTTTAAGTTGCTTGCTACGTTGATTGGCTCCTTGGATTTTTCCTGAAGTTCACAGTGAAAAAAAGTTTTCACCAAGACATTCATTTAAAATTCAATGTGAGATTTCCTTTACATGGAGGAATAGAAGGGTGAAGACTGAAGAACATGTTTGAATTGTAAATTAATTTTTCAGCTTTTTTTTAATTTCACTGTTGAATTTTGGTTTCTTGCCTTTCCATATGCGGTTACAGTACAGACAGTTCTTGGACTCATGAAGTCCAGAGGCAGCTGTGTGCCACTTTTGAACTGTTCAAAACTCAAAATTTGGTTTATGGTTCATTATTTTCCTAGAAAGAGAGGCTAAAGCCCGGTGTTCCCTTGGGGACTGCAGAGTCGGTCAGGGTAGTATTGCCCCTTGCTGACAGCTCAGTACAGCTCAGTACAGTTCCCTGTGGAAAGCTCATTGGTGTAGCTGTCAGGAGAGGGTGAGATACTTTCTCTTCTATAGAAGCTTTGGGACAACTGAGTAAATTTCCTTTCCCCTCACCTAAGGGAGTTGAATATGGCAACGTAGGCTTTTTTGTGTACTGGCTTCTGGGCTTATTTACTTTAAAAAAGGAGGAGTTCACTTAAAAAGGCAGGGCTGCTTAGTTTTAATACACAGCTTATAACATCTCTTATGTTTCTGTGGCCGTTGAGTGATGCAGGTTCCAGTATTGTCTTCAGTAATACTTGAGCTGGGTGAAATGAATCTGCTGGACAGATAGATCCCTCTGCGTCGTGTTGTTCCATAGATGCCCTTTCCTTAAATCAGCAGTGCAGTTCTGGGCTTGTAGTCATCATATTTGGCTAAATAGGGGTAACGTGAGAAGTAGTGCAGTATTTTCTATAACTATAAATTTAGCACCTGAAGTAAACTCTTGTTCATTGAAAATGCAAAATTATACTTAGCACTTTGTAATATCAAGTAATTTAATATTTGTTTCCAGGCATAATGATTACAAGGTGGTATCCCCTGCATTAAGAGCAGTTGGAAATATTGTTACTGGGGATGATATCCAAACACAGGTAAGACTAGTTGATTTAAGAAAAACAAATTTGCAGGACAGACTTTTGTCCTGTACAGGTATCTGCATGCATCAGTCAAAGTTCTGTATTGTTAATTTGATGATTTAGACTGTTGCTGTTTTAAACGTTGAATTACTGCAGGAATGAACTTCAGAAGTTTGGGGGTTTTTTTTGTTTGTTTTTACAGTAGTGTAAGTAGTGGATTGCTTCATTCCTGTATGGTACTTTGACTGTTGCTTCCCACTTACTTTTATTGTCTTTAGTGGGGGTTCAGTTGTTTATTATTGTTCCCTTTTTTCAAGTCTTCAAATGTAGTCAAAATTTTCACCTGTAAGCAGTGGTCAGACTTGATTTGCCCATGAATTTGTATGTGATAGCTTTACTGATGCAATTTGTTGTATAAATACTTGGTTTTTAATTTTAGGTAATGGAATTGAGCTTGAAGTAGTGCAGGAAATGCTAAGACAGGTGCAACTTTAAAGAAAATTGTGTCTCAAAGGCTGACAGAACCAGTGTAAAGGGTTTTGTCAGCCTTTATAAGTGAAATAAGTTAATTAGGTAATTTGTGAGCTTTGTAGGAGAGAATTTTGCTAAGGTGTTAAGTAGACAACATCGGTATCTTAAAAAACAAAGTGAACAACTAACTATACAGATTAGGTTTACACATTCTCAGTTACTTGTATTGTAGCCTTAAGTAGCTTTATTTAGTGTTTCCGTTGTCATTCTTCTGGTCTGACCCTAATTGAGGGTAGATTCTTTCAAATTGCGGGATTATCTATTTGCACACTACAGCATTGAACACTTTAATTTTGCAGGATGTTCTCTATGATACTTTCTGTGATACTTTCTATCTATACTACTGTGTGGCAAAATCTTATTTCGAAGTCATCTATCTGTAAAGTGCTTTTATTTATATATGTATATTAGACAAGCCTATATATATATATGTATACTATATAACCCAGTTTTCAATTCTCAAATTATTTTAGGTGATTCTGAACTGCTCTGCATTACCCTGTCTCTTGCACTTGCTTAGTAGTCCCAAGGAATCTATTCGAAAAGAAGCGTGCTGGACTGTTTCTAATATTACCGCAGGAAACAGAGCTCAGATTCAAGTAAGACCTGTATATTTGTTACTTGATTGGTTTTGTTTTCATTTTACTAGTTCACTTGGTTTTCTTTTACAAGGAGAAATAAGAAGATTTAAATGTTTTCTTCTAAATTTTGAATTCTGCATCAGAGTACGTGTTTCCATGTAATTTTTTTTTTCCCCCCTCTACTTCAGTCGGAGATAAAATATTGTTTCTTCATGTCATTTAAAATACATAATATAGTCTCCAATTATAGACATAGTCTTTCTATGAAAACTGCAAACCTAAATAAAATGGACAAAGTGAAATTTTGTTCTCAGGCTTAATCTGGAGTTCAAAAGCTCAGGTTTTAGTGCTTATGTCAAGGGTTAGCACATAATGTCATTGTCCTAACCAGGACAATGTCATAAGATTTTTAAATGGGCCCATCCAGTAAGCAGTATCCTGTCCACTAGAGACAGAGAAATCAAAAACGGTGGTACTCTGATGCCTGTAGCAGTAGTGCAATGTTGGGATAGTTCTGAATGTCAGGTTAGTGTTTCTGGTTTGTGTGGTGCCTTCTAACAAAACATTTGCTTCAGTATCAACAGGCATCAACTGACTCTTGCAGTGAAGAATATTAATGTTCTTTGTGTATGCTAAGTATTAATTATCATAAAATGTTGCAATTTCATCTCTTAGGCTGTTATAGATGCAAATATTTTTCCAATATTGATTGAAATTCTTCAAAAAGCTGAATTTCGCACTAGAAAAGAAGCAGCATGGGCCATAACTAATGCAACATCAGGAGGAACCCCTGAACAGATTAGGTGAGTTTATATATGTTAACTAATTTCTCTGCCTAAGTATCTTCTCCAAGGCATTTTGATTTCTGCATTTGAATCTTGACAAACCTAGCAACAAAATCCTAAACACAACTGTAATTCTTTATAATTCTGTCTGTACTACAGGGACTAAACATGTAGAAATTCAGAAAAATTAGTAAAATACGTGCAGTAGACTTTAATAATGAATTGCCCGATGCTGCTTTGTTTCAGTTGTATTACAGCTAAAACTTTCACAGGGTTGTCTTGTAGAGTTGCTATTATATTGTCAAATGCAATTGGAACAGGTAATGAACAGTTTTTTAGTGTTTGAAAATGGAAAGCTTTGGGAGAGTTGTGTAGAAGACTTGGGCAATGGGATTGTATCTTAGAACCACTGGGTGTTACCAGAAGTAAAGAAAGTTTGTTGGTGTTTTTTCGCCATTATTTTGATTGCGTGTATAATGTAGCGTCATAGAATTTAGCATATTTTAAATAAATTCTAATTCAGGCTCTTCAAACAGTAAATGTGTATGTAATACTATAAAAGTAGCTTCTTGTCACAAAACACAGTTGTATTATCTGTGTCATGGAGTTTTAGTCCTTTTAATGTCTTCAAAGTACTACTGTCTAACTGTAGGATATTTTAAAACCCCTAAATAAACATGACTGTCTTCATTGTACTTGCACATTAGAAACAAGGACACAGGTTCAGACCTCCAGAAATTCATACATAATTTTGTGAAAAATTGGAAAAAGGAATAGAATAATTACAATCCATTTTTTTTAATATTTACAATTATGTTCTTCCCTTTATAGTAGCTAATGCTGATAGCTTAGTGCACTGTGTTAGCATAGAGCAGTGTCCAGTGTTCTTATCTGTCTCCGAGGTGTTTACTTGGTATTTTTTTCACTACAAAATTTCAAATGCCTGAGAAGAGAAATTGCTGCTAAAACTTAACTTTTTTTTTTCTCTTACATTCTGTTAAACCTATCTAAAAACATAAGTGAAAAGGAGTTGAAAAGACTACAGACTCCACAATCCACTTAGGAATATGCACATTAAATTTTCTCATTAAGATAAATTAAGGGTGTTTATTCCATTTCAGACTAAGCATATCTTTGTGGTGTTGCATGTGTTAGAATTTTTTTGTTTGTTTCATTCACTTTTTTTAGCAAAATTAAGGACCAATAGGGATAGACTGGCATGTCAGAACAAATGTGCTGGATGATCATTCCCTCTTTTTTCCCCACCCCCTTCTGTTTTTCTGCTGTTATAAAGGTATTTGGTAGCACTAGGTTGTACCAAGCCTCTTTGTGACCTCCTGACTGTGATGGATTCCAAGATAGTCCAGGTGGCTTTAAATGGACTTGAAAATATTCTTCGTCTTGGAGAACAAGAGTCTAAGCAGAATGGAATGGGCATTAATCCTTACTGTGCCCTTATAGAGGAGGCATATGGTAAGAAATTACTTCTTGTAAAAGTACATACCTGAACTTCCTTATTTCAGACTGTAGAAACAAAACCATTGCGAACATTTGGAAATTCATAGGTAAGTTTATTACAGAATTACTTCAAGCATAAGCAGACATTAAAGTATCAGAAATTAAGTCATGTCACATGGTGGGAAAAGTGGTTACATGCAGAAAATCTGTGGCTGTTTGTCTGTGGTCAGTTTATGAAATGTCACTTTAGAGAAACATTCTCAGAAATATTTAACACGTACGTGTCCTACTCTGTTGGAGCCATGGTTTGCATAATTTTATCAGCCAATCCTAGATACGGTTTTATTAGTCCTGTCTCGTACAGTTTCATTACCTACAGGGATGTGAGATCAGAGTTTGTTTTTCTTATTTCTACAGCAGAATCACTTTTGTAAATATCAGTAATAGCAAAACCCACTTCAGATCATAAAGTTGTGTAAGCTGCATTTGTGGAAGTATCTTGTTCTGTTTCTTCTTTCAAGAGCTGTTGAATTAAGCCACATTTTAAAGGCAGAGTATCAAAACTATGAGTGTAATTTCATTACTAAATGTTTTTGATTTAACAAAACTAATGTAAAAACTGACTTACAAGGAATCTGGCATTATTTACGGAGGGTTATCTTTTTGTAGCTCTGTCAAAATAAAATTGGCAGTCGTCTGTGTTTCAGAAACTGCTAATAACAATTGTAATTGGCGACATTATATCTGATTAGATGGTACCAACTTTTCTGTCAGGAAGACTTTAAATCTGAATTCCCTGTTACAGAGTTTTATATCTAAAATTAAGTGCATACTTGGAGAACATACTTCACAAGAGGAATAAGTACTGAATACTTTAATGGAATTTATTCTGTTCCAGATTTTGAGTCTGTTAATCATTTCGGCTAATGAGTGTCTAAATTCTTTTTCCTTTACCAGTTAAGCGTAGGCTGCTGAAGCTGTGTAGTATAAGTTCAAGTAGGGGAAACAGCTAATTAAATCACCCCCGTAGCTTTGGCATCTATAGTCACCGAAAGGGTTTGTGTCAGCTCTTCCTAATCCAACTTAAGTGAAAACTGTGTTATTTTAAATAGTCAAAAAGGAGTTTTGAATCACCTGACTGCCAAGCACTTAATTCTGCCAGCAGAGCAGAGGTTATGTCCTCTGTCTTGCCTTTGGAAGGATGGTATAAGCCTTTGGAAGGATAGTATCTTCAAGTCCTAAAATGAAGTTTGAAAAAAGATACTAGACTGTGCCCAGTGACAACTCCATAATAGCGGACAGAAGACGAAGCGTAAAAGAAAAAGAAATGGATATACTAGAAATTGTTGTAGCAAACAGTGTATGCTATCCTAATGCTGTACAGGTTCATTTTCTTTGTAGCCGTGGCATATTTCTTTGTAGGTACTACAGCCTCCTCCTCCTTAGTTGAATTGGTATTCTTTTAGCATAGTTATAAAATTAATTTGGACAGAAGAAAATGCTGCATGAAGTGAAGACTAGAAATACATGGATTAGGAAATTAAGAATTAATGATATCAAATGAGATGATTTGGGACTGCATTTTTTTTTTTTTGTCTAAAAAGTACCACAATATGCTGTTTCCATTTGAATTCCTCATTCAAGTAACTAGATTTTGAAAATGTTTTGTTTTGAATTTAGGACTCGATAAAATTGAATTTCTTCAGAGGCATGAAAACCAAGAGATCTACCAAAAGGCTTTTGAACTCATAGAACATTACTTTGGTGTTGAAGAGGAGGACTCCAGTATTGCACCTCAGGTGGATGAAAGTCAGCAGCAGTTTGTGTTTCAACAGCAGGAGGCTCCAATGGAGGGGTTTCAGCTGTAAACTACTGAAGACAAGCAAAAAATATAAACACTTGTAGGGTTTTTGGGTTTTTTTGGTTCCCCAGAAGTCTTTTCTTTATGGCCAAAGTTAGAGGAAAAGTTGAATATGTTTTGCAGAGATAGATGAAGAAGCAGCTCATGCACTTTTATATATTCTGTTAGATACAACTGTTCTTTGTTTTGTATTTGTGTTTTTCATTATCTTATGTACAGAAAACAACTGTGAGTACTTACGTCTAAAGTAAAGCATTAAATGTGAATTAACAAGAACTGTTAAGCTAAGACTTGGTAGGATTTTAGGTAGTGGTTCTGAATTTTTCATGTAGTCTCAAAATGCATATCAGCAATACAGTTACTGACAGTTGCATTTTTGGCAGTAGGCTTGACTTGCCCAGTCTCTATCAAATCTACCTCTTGTATTGAAGCAAAAACATTGCTTCAGAACTAAGTCATGAAATAAAGATGAGCTTGTAAGAAGCTGAATTGGAATGTGAAAAATATTTATTTAAATTGTGAAACTTTTATGCATTACTTTACAAGACACTGTTGGAATTTATTTATAAAATGTATTTAAAGACATAATAGATATACATATATAATACTAATTACCTAATATAATTTTGAATATTATACGAAAAAGCTTTTTGTCTGAATTATGTAGGAAGAGAGGACTATTTTGGAGGTTTTCAAACTGGAATCAGCAGAGAGCTGCTTGCTGGTCATTTGATGCTGGCTCTGTAATTAAAGCTGCTAAATGGCATTAAAAGTCAGCCACAAATACTGTACTTTGCAGTGGAAGCAGTTGCTGTAGTTACCACAAGAACGCAGCGATTACGAGTGACACAGATCCCAGAATCACCGAGCTGATGGTTTATGGCCGTCTCCTGACAAAACGTGGTAACACCACTTTAGTCTGAGAAACATTGTGACGTTTGCCTTTCTAGCGCAGCAGGTTCTTCAAAGTTTAGACAGTAGGAGATTTTTTTTTTTTTTTGGCCGAATGTTACCGCCACTTGGCTTGTTCTTTAAGTTAGCTAACTCCGGTTTTCTTTTGACAAGACAGTAGAAATACTGCGGTGAAGAATGAATAGTGAGTCACTCCTTTCCAGTTGAAGGAAAAGTTTGTTGTACTGTAAATAGCATTAAGTATGTGGACACCAAAACTAACTAGAAGTTATTGTCATCTAAATATTTAGGCTCTACAATATACAGTGTTTGCTGTTAAACACTAAAAGAAATAGAATTCTAATACTTACATTTTTGAATACGGAAAAATGTATGCTCTGCTTCAACTTGCATATAAGTAGTGTTTCTTGGTGTATTAGTAGTATATCTCATTTTTAGAAATTAATACTTTGGGTTAAATCTGAAGTATGATTATTTTTTACTACCTGTAATTAATATATTAACATCTAACTGCTGGGTTAAGTGAAATCCTTGACATATGAGAGCATTTCATGCTTCATAAAAAGCTGCAATTTAAACTTCAGATTCCTTATCCCATGGCACTGTGCTTGTCACTAAACAATATTTTAATGCACTGAAAAATACAGGTTAAAGGTGGTATCATTTACAGTACCATTTTATATTTAGAATTTTTTTTACATGCAAGTTAAGATTCTAAGATGTTTCACTTTGACATTGCAGCAATATGTACTATATTGTAATTGAATGTGGGACTTGAAGTGGATTTTCTAAGATTAATGGTCAGTTTTGACTAAGATGTAACCGGGAGGGAAGAAACCTCTTTTTGAAGTCTTTTTAGTGGAAGATAGATGTGTAAGACGTGTATATAGGAGTGCTGTTACTTTATGAACTCTGAATAACGAGATATTTTAGCAAATGACACTTTAAACCTAGATTTGTACAGCATTACAAGCATTTTGAATAGTGTGATACTATTGAGTACAGCTGCCAAATTTTCATATAATGTTAGATGATTGTACTTGTTCCCTTTTTACCCTTTTTACTCTCATAGTTTTAGGTTTTCATGTACTGACCTTCCTTCTTTCCCCCTCCTCCCCCACCTGTTCAAAGTACAGGGTATCAATCATGGAAATCTACCAGTATCACTAGTTAAATGCTGAATTTCAATTGTTCTAGTGTAAGAAAATTATTCAGGTAACAGGGTATTCCATGGTTTCTAACAACCTTGTTTTGATAACATAACCAGCTGTGCCTGCTTTTTATTTGGAGAACCCTGTAAAAACTGCATTTATAAGCCTCTCTAATTTAAACCAAATCTGAACTATCAAAATCAGACTTGAAAATGAAAAGAGGGGACATTTAAAGCATTGTATTTGTTTTGAAAGAATGTCTTCAGTTTTGTGGATATATTATTCTCTATGTATGAACGGTTAGTGACTGCACTTTATGCATTTAGATAAAATATATTTCATGCCTCTGATACATTTAAATGTAATGGTTTAAAAGGGAACTAAAATTGATGAACTTCAGCTAATGAAAATCATTATTTAAACTCAACATTTGGTTTACCCTAAAATGGCTACAAAATAGCAATGAAAGTTCTTAAAGGATGTACAGGATTGGCCTTTCCTATTTTATCACTGGTTTTACATCACACTTCGTTAAAAGCACAGAAACAGGCAATATAAAACCAGAGGCGATGATTTCAGGTCAGCTCTGGTGTAGTCATTTGCAGGTAGGGCCGTGAATGTGATGCTGCTGCCTAAGCAGATGAAACCAGTGTGGAGGAAGAAAGAAATAACTGAGAAGAAAAACTCTTTAAGTTTGGTATTTTACATGGAATCTGAAGTGCCCCATCAGTTACAAATCGGTTTAAAAATACAAGATTTCGTGGTTTTGGTTTTAATTAAAAGGGTACCATTTGTTCTGCTTAAATGTGAATAATAACTAGCTAATCTATACAACTATGCAAAGCATAAGATTTTTTTTTTAGTTCCCTATTCTTGAGACACTGAATCATATCTAATTTTTTTCATTGTTGCACTTTCGTCTGAGGACTGGTTCATACAGCTTTTTAATTTTCTAGTACTTGCTTTAAACACTGTTGCAATCAGAAAATAGTAATAATGGCACATAAATACCTTAGCTGTAGAACAAGTTTGCAACTGGAAAGTATTTATTGTTGGGTCTGTCTTTGGGGAAAAAAAAAAAAAAGAATAAAAAGTAGAAAAGATGCACTATTGTCTTTCCTCCACGGTTAGTTCTCAGTTGGTTTAAATTTATTAAATTGTACAACAGAGGACTTTTTGCAATAGTTTCTGCCAACTGTTATGTGAAGTTTGACTATGACCTCAAGCATTCAGTGACATCTGGAATGAGAAATTTCAGTTACTTATGGCACAATGTCTTCATATAGTGTGGAAACTAAAATACCTTTACTAAGTTCAGATAGTAATAGTGCATCTTTGAATCCAGGCCAAAGGCCCATTACTGTAACAGAATACATATGAGTAGTATGCAATATTATGGAATGTTAAATCTCCAAATACCATACAGAAACAATAAAACCTATTTTACAGACGTTTATTGTATTTATTTAGTCCTTCAATAAGTGTGGCTTCTCAAGCTAGGAAATGCAAACGCCATGTTGAATACAGCATTGAGGCAAATGGATTCAAACTGGCTAGTTTGTGTGCTGTAAAACTATGCATTGTCACCAGAAAGAGGACTCTGGTTTGAAATATGTTTCGTGGATACCTAACCAAACATACCTGGCATTCTTAGGAAACTGCAGCATCTCCTTTGAAAATAATTACTGCTGTTACTCATACGCAAAACACGCTAGCTAATTTTAATTACATGTAACAGCTACACTGAGTATCTCTCCACGAAGAGAGACTTTCCCTCTCTTTTTGTGGTCCCACAACTACCTTTATTGGCTGAAGTGTGTGCGATGCTACGGTTGTCCCTCAATTGGTGAAATCCACTAATCGCTCAGCAACGGGTGATTTTGCTCCCGCAACGAGCAGCTTTCAGCGAGCGTTTTGCATCAGGTTACTTGGCCTTCGACTCTGCTGCCAGCGCAGCCTCCTCCCGCCACTTGGCCTTCTTTGCCAGGTTCCAGCTTGTTAAGGACTCGTGCCGTGCCGCAGCCTGCAGAAGTAAAACACATACTTGAGAGCAGCTCGGAGTGATGATGCGCCTCAGGGAGAGCCACCCAGTCTTGGGAACAGCCAGTGACTACTTATATGTCGGGGTGACAGGAACACAGGTTTAGCTAGAACTGAGGTAGGTGCAAGCTCCTGCTGCTCCTGTAGGTTTCTCTACATATTTTCATCCTTCTCAAGTAGGCTACGTGATAATTAGCGCTGCACTCACCTTTTTAGCTGAGGCAATCACTGCAAAACAGGCCACAATTGAGAGTCCAATCATGATGTAACAAGCTTTAACTCGAGCTTTGTTTCTTGCCTTGTCTAACATCTCTGGCCTGCAATTAAAGTTATTGAATTGAATCAATACAAAACTGTGAAGTATCTCATCCTCAAAGCATCACAGACATCACAATTGAAAAATAAAAATACAATTGGCTTCTAAAACTGCATTTTCTGACATTAATCTATTGCCAGTGGCAAAGCAACATTTAATGGATTTAAGCTGAGTTTTTTTAAAGCTGAAAAAAATATGATTTGCTCGTGCAATACCTACCTGCACTTAAACAAGTACCTTAAGCTCTCTTTAAACATAGTGAAGATGAAGGGGTTGTGTCTATTTTTAACCAGATAGAAAAGTATATGTGGTGTCATCCAGGTGTGAAAGCAAGTTCCTTTTATTCAAAATAAGTTTTAGAAATTAATTACTGTGGTATCTAACCTGCCTAGGTGGCATTCTGCATACTGTAGGCTAGGGTATTTACATACTGGGATAGGTGATTAAAACAGTTCGTACTGCTACGAGTTAAGAAGTTTTAGTTCTCTAGAAAAGCAGTAGCTTTATTTAAAGTCGGGAGCTGACCTCAGCCTTCTCACAATTACAGGAACACACACTTAAATAACAATCTACGTGATTATTTTTGGTGATCGTCAAAGGCAAAAGTAAAGAAAACTTCTGCGCTGCATTTGGCAGCAGTTGCTGCAAGAGAGGCGCAGCACGTCCCAGCAAGCTGTGATGGTTCAGCTCCCGTTTCTGTCCTTCTCCCTTGTGAGCAGGCTGTGTACCCCTGAGAACCAGTAGTACAGGAAATCTCCAGATCGCTAAAATTGTCTCAGAACTTTCAGCTAAGGCTGAGTCCAACGTTACACTTGGGAGTACAGTTACTCATTGTAATGCTGGCTGTGTGCTATTTGCCTTTCATAAATCACATGGGAATGTTTTTTACGTATAAAGATACATACACACGACATCCTTGTCTCTAATTTGAAGAGACATGGATTTCATGGATGCACCACTCGGTGGATAAGGCTGGATGGTCACACTCAAAGAGCTGCAGTCAATGGCTCAATCTCCGACTGGACACCAGTGACAAGTGGTGTTCCTCGGGGGTCAGTACTGGCACTAGTGGTGTTTAACATCTTTGTTGGTGGCATAGACAGTGGAACTGAGCATACCTGCAGCAAGTTTGATAATGACACCAAGCTGTGTAGTGTGGGAAGGGATGTCATCCAGAGAGACCTTGACAGGATTGAGAGGTGGGCCTGTGCAATCCTCATGAAGTTCAACAAGGCCAAGTGCAAGGTCCTGCAACTGGCAGGTGAGTGAGTTGAAGGCAACCCTGCAGAGAAGGACTTGGGTGTGTTGGTGGTTGAAAAACTGAATACGAGCCAGCAATGTGCGCTTGCAGCCAAGAAAGCCAATCGCATCCAGAGCTGCATTAAGAGAAGCATGGCCAGCAGGTTGTGGGAGATAATTCTGCCCCTCTATTTTGCTCTCGTGAGACCCCCACCTGCAGTACTACGTTAAGCTCTGAGACTCCCATCATAAAAAAAGACGTGGACCTGTTGGAGTGGGTCCCGAGAAGGGCCACAGAGATGATCAGGGCCTGGAGCACCTCCCTCACAAGGACAGACTGAGAGAGTTGGGGTTGTTCAACCTGAGAGGAGAAGGCTTTGAGGAGACCTTATGCAGCCTTCCAGTATCTAGAGATGACCTACAGGAAAGCTGGGGAAGGACTATCTTATCAGGCAGTGTAGTGACAGGACAAGGAGTAATGGTTTTAAACTGAAAGAGAGTAGATTCAGATTGCGTGAGGGTGGTCAGGCACTGGAACAAGTTGCCCAGAAAAGTTGTGGATGCCCCCTCTCTGATACTGTTCAAGACCAGGTTGTATGGGGCTCTGAGCAACCTGGTCTAGTGGGAGATGTCCTTGCCCATGGTAGGGGGGAGGGAACTAGATGATCTTTAAGGTCCCTTCCAAGTCAAACCATTCTATGATTCCATGATATATATACATGATATATAGTTATGGTTTTATACATACGTAAAAAGGATAATTGCACAAAGAATTGATTTCACGTTGTCGGTAAAGCTCTTGTAATGACCTCTTTCCCCAAAAAAATGCCTTAAGCTTTACTTTAAAGAGGATGAGTGGTGGGATGAGGCAGACTTTTTGTAGTGGAAATCCTGCCCATAGGAGCCTGTACTGAGGCTGAAGGCTGCACTGCTCCCCTCTAAGGCTTAATGCAACAGAAGGGAACAGGTCTGGCGAGCGGCTGTGCCACACGACCCATCACCCTGCCAGCGCACGCACAAGTATATGCTGTGCACACCACATTTCTTGCAGATGACTGACAATGCCTGCAGTTCTAAGTAACTTCTTTTGTGTTGTACAATGGTAAACATCACCTTCAAAGCAAACCACACATCAGATCAGCACATAAACCCATTAATCCACTAATCCATTTGTAGCAACAAAAGCAAAACCATAAATGTTGTTAGTCTGGCTTATTAGCCTAATCATATTTCACAATGCACTAATTGAAACTCCTCTGAAGCAGATTTTCACTTTCTCCCTGCTGTCTACCTCTGCTCTAAGGAAAACAGACCTGCTTATGTTCTTCCCTAATTGCACATTATGGCCGTTGCTGCTCAATCCTTAATCAAGACTCCGGGTAAGCCTCTGCTGAAGTCAGTAAGAGCTATTAAAAGAAGCAAAGAAAAAAACCCACAACCATCTAACAACCTTGAGTGACGACTGCAGATTTGACTCTTAGTACAAACCATCTTCGGCAACTAGATTGTGTTAATAGTTAAAGCAGCGATACGGTTCAGCTTCAATGTCTCACAATTAACTTCTCTGATCTTGCAGTTCTAAAAAGACTTTACTCACGCAGAAAGCACAAAGTGGTGATGCTCACTTGCCAGGCAAGCTACCGCACAGAAATGAGTGATTTGTGTGCATCTATGTGTACAGACTGGCAAATGCATGTATCTTTATAAACATCCCCTGATGACTGGAATAGCTTTTAGAGCTTCTGAGACCTGTCTGAACCTTCCTCTAGGGGAAGAGGATGAGCTTAACACAGTGCAGGACAGGGTGGACTGTTTAGAAAACCATTGGTCCAGCTCAGCAAACGCTAGAGAAACTGTCACCAACAGGAACAGGCAAAGGAGTTACCCGTCGCTTGACACAGCTCTGCATGATGCTTATGCTCAATGTACCACCCAAGACAGGGGCATATTGTGATGATAAAAATAGTATCCCGGAGAGAGACCTCTAACATGCTGTCTTAACATCATGAGAAAAAGGCAGCAGTTGGCATTAGAGGAGTTTCGTGTGTTCAATGACTGACTTCCTCGAGGAAGTCTAACAACTCAGGGAACTACAGAATCAGTGTGGTTTGGGTGGGAAGGGGCTTTCAAACATCTTGTAGTCCAGTAGGTCAACAAGAATGGGAGGCTAAGGCTATGTCAAGTACTCAGTTTTTCTTGGCGGGGAGTGTTTCTTTCATAACCTCCTTCTCTATTCTCTATAACCTTCTCCTCAAATTCTATAATAAATCACAATTTGTTGGATGTAATCATTCAATGACAATTAGCTCCCTTAGAACTATTTATGGGAGCTATAAACGGAAAATATTGTTCACTAATAACATCCTTCTCTGATTGCACATTAGAAATAAGGAAAATAAACAATCCAGTATATAAATGTAACCAAGGCTATCTGCTCAGATGGATCCAGTTTTTAATCTCAGGCTCTGGGGACCCCAGTAAGGAACATTTTTTCATCTTAACCTCTAACCAGGACAGGAAATTCTTTTGCCCTCTAAATTTGTTTCCAAGTTTTCAGTGTTGAAATACTGACTGTTTCAAACTCTGTGAAAAAGCTTTAGATCGGGATCACGCCACCACTTTCCCTTCAACTCCATGTCCCCCTTGGACAAGAGCAGCACACTTACGGGATCCTTAGAGGAATCTCTTCTTCTGTCTTGAAACGCCCAGTCCAGAGGAGGATTTTTTTGTCAAACTTCGAAGGTTTGTAACTTGCAACCACCTTGTGAGCCTGCTCAGCTGAAAGATTAGGAGAAAGACACTTCGTGAACCATGCACTAGGAGTAAAGGATACGTGGTAGTAAAGGTGGAAGGGAAAACCCCCTGATTGTGTTGGCCGTTTTAAGAGTAACTGACTCGGGGTTTAAACTTCCGTATCTCTGTTAAGCAGTTATCTCCCCGCAGTTTCGTGAACAGCACTGCATGCAGAGGGTCCAGTTCGACCTCCCCGTCAGCCGGCGGATGTGGGTACCCAAGCCGTCGTGACAACGCTTGGGACCACCCGAGCCGGCGGGTGCCGACCCAGCCGCCGGGCAGCCCCGGCCTCCGCTGCGCTTCTACCCCCCAGCCGCCCGCCGCCAACCCCCGCTTCTCCCTTCCCGCAGCCCCCTTACCACGGGCGGTGCTCGGGCTGCGGGCTGGCTCCCCGCCGGTGGCGGCTCTCCGCGGGGCGGGCAGGCGGAGCGGCGCGGCGGCCAGCAGCCGCCCCGGGCAGAGGCGCGCCGGTAGCATGGCGAGGAGCGGAGCGGCGGGACCCTCTGCCTCGGCGGGAGCTGACCCAGACCAGGTCCCGGTCCCGGTCCCGGTCCCGATCCCGATCCCGATCCCGATCCGCCCGCCCCCGCTCCGCCCCGCCAAGTCCCTCCAGCCGCGCCCGGAGGTGAGGCGGGGCGGTCCCCGTTAAAGCAGGGGGGCCGATCCTCCTGAGAAACCGTCCCGATCACCCGACGCGCTCCTCTGCTGCATCTCTAGGGTAAAAATGTCTACTTTTAAGTCAAAACCGAAGTTAAAGTAGCATTCGTGGGGCTTCAGTTTCGTGTTTTAGAGCGGGGTGGACTCAAATCCCGTAACGAAGACCTGCCCGCATCGGTGTTTCTGTCATTTTATCGCTTTCAAAAGGTTTAGACGTAATGATTCTTATCGCACATTTTTCTGTTTACTTCAGTCGATTTATTGTATTTTTTTTTTTCACGTCCTGGACGGGAAAGGCTTTATTAAGAAAAATAATTTAAAATTAAGTACAAATGTATCCTTGAAAAAACAAACAAACAAGAAAAAAAAAAGCAACAGAAAAGTCAGAAAAGTCAGGACAGACTACTTATTTAATAAGTAACAGCCTGTGTCAGTACGATACCAGTGACAGTGTAACAATGCCTCAATGGGAGTGTGTCCGATTCACCAAACTTCGGTGAAAGATTTTACATCTGACAACACAATGCCTGCCGATGAACAGAGGAAGCCCCGCTCTTCAGGGGTGGATTACTGCTCAGCAGCAGTTGAAGTCCTGTGCTCAACGTGACACCACAAATGAGTCTTGAACAGTTTGTACCCGAAAAACCTCCAGTTATCTATTTTCAGGAGCAGAGCTAGAGGTAAGCAGCTTTTTCTCCAAGTAAATTTTTGGGTAAAGGAAATCAAATTTCTCACCAAAGTGAGTTCTAGTGTCCTCAGTATTAAGACTTTCTTTTTAAAATGCTATTTGGACATCATTTAATTCTAGAAAGATATTAAAAAAGGCACTTTTTTTTTTCCCAGTAAGTAGTCCCATATTGATGGTTTTTTATTCACACACGTACATTTTCCATTCCAAAATCATTAAAGTAACATAACACCATTATTGGTAGAACATCAAAGCCATTCCAATCCATTAAACTCATAGCAAATGAAAAAAAATAAAATTAATCTTCCCAAGTTCTGTTTCAGAACAAAATTTCTGTTTGTGAATGAACCATTATCTAAACAGAACCTGGCTCCCCGAATCAAAGCTCCACACTGGTTTTCTCATGTCCTTCTAAAGATAATAAAAAGGAAGAGTATGCACCTCTTTGTGCATGCATGCACATCACCTGGGCAGCTCTCTTTCAGGAAGTTGTTGAGTAGATGAAGACACATCAATAGAAATGACTTAGAGGGTGATACAGAGGTTATAGGCTGTCAGTAGCCCCTTTGGCTTTTCCTGCTCAAAGAGAGCCGTGTACGTGTCAGGCAGTGCTCCTTGTCTCTGGAGACACAGCTGGGAAGGGTAGGAAGAGCCAGCACATCTGGGCTGGGCTGCTCAGCATCACACGTTACAAGCAGCATCCCAAACACTGCTATTTGTTACTAGTCCTGCTGGTAACCCACACATTTAGGGTCACTGTAGTTCCAGTGGATCATTGGTAGAGATGTTGGGAAGAAGCTTGGAGCTCACATAAATAGTTCCCAGCACTCAAGAACTGCTCTGAAGATTATGGGAGGCTAAAAGGCATCAGCCCAGCTAAAGCTACTGAAATGTTGAGGGAATTATGACCTGGAGGAGACGACTTGTAAAACTTGGTGGCCTTTATAGCCTTCATTCTCTCTAAAGATATTGTACACTGTGTGATAGTGGCTTCAGAATGCATTGTTTAGCATTACTAACAATGAATGACATAAAATCCTAAGAGGTTAAATAGTGGTTACATCCAGAGCAGCCCCCTGCTGACCTCAAAAAATGGCATTTTCATGCGTGACTTCCCTGTGGACAGCACTGTGTTTGGGGATATTTGTCATCTCTATGGCTCTCAGAGATGGAAAACATGCAGGTGGGCACATGCAGATGTTAGCAATTCGAGAAGTGGTGTCGGGATCTTTCCAAATTAAGTGAGAAGAATGTACCCTCAGCCAAAAAGAAGAACCAATCCCTTTGGCCCCACATGATCAGGTCAGACCTTGAGGGCTGTGACTCTGGAGGGTGTCTGTGCTGAGACTTTGGTATGACTTGGGAAGGGGATTCCTGTTCTGTGCTCTGGGGATGAAAATCTGTTTCAGGCTCACTTAATGTTCCCATACCTGGTAACAAAAATAGATTGCTGGAATACTTACTGGGCAGAGGAACACATGCAAATGCTTCCTTTAGCATCATGAACACCAATTTTCAGCTTTTTTTATCCTCTGTATGAGGTAGCATAGCACCTTTATGTTCTGCCTTCATATGATCACTTGCTTCTTGCAGACAAGGCATTTAAAAATGTATTTAACATAGCTCAGTATAGTATCTCTTTTTATCTGCAGAGTCTAACTAGTAAATCTCTTGCATCCACTCAGCCCTGCTGATGACTGTTCTTTATGCAGAAGACCTGAGTAGTTGGAAAGGGAGACATGGCATGTAGGACTCCTTTGAAATTGTGCCATATGTGATGCCTGCCTTTAAGGATGCCTCTGTAGAGACCTTCACATGGCTGACACCACGCCCTGTTCCTCAAGACACTTTCCTCATTGTCCTGTAGGAGTAATGCCCTACCATGCTTAGCTTTCAACCTGAAGGACATCTGTAAGAGGCAGACTGAGATCTACTGGGTGGAAACACAGCACAGGTACATATATTGCTGCTGTTTAAAACAAAAACAAAGTTCATGAGAAAAAAGTAAGGAAATTAAGTAAGCAAACTCAATTTTAACTAAGAATATGGCTTTAATCATCCCCTTGCCTTTTATCTTTGAGATACAATATGCTCAATATATTTGAAAACAATAAATACAGGTACAATTTTCAAGCCAAATTAACTTTTTTAACCAGCCTAGTGCTGACAGTTACTGCATAATTTCAACTTTGCTTCTCTCTTTTGAGGATAGAGTTTTTGCTGCATTGGCAGCCAAACTGTAGGAATTTTAATCTTATTGTACATAATTTTGTATTTAGAACAATATTTGTAGCAACTGATGTATGAACAGCATTCATCATATAAATACATATGCATAAACCATTCTTCCAATCAGCTACAGAACTTACATAATTACTCACATATGTAAACTACCCTTGCCAAATGACTTCACAGACACATATTACGTATATAGTTTACACTTCAAAGTAATTTCATTGCCTGTGTCCATTGTGGAAATGTGATCTATATTTTTAACACATTATTAGAAGAATCATGTAGATATGGCTTACAACATACAAATAAAACTGTCAGAAAAACAGATATATTGTACATAATAATAATACAATATTCTCGTATAACACCAAATCTAGTGAATTTTATTTTGGCCTGCTGCAGCATTTAGTTATTCTGGATCTAAACAGAACAGACAAAACTCGAGGAATTTAGTATTATTTCACAGTAACATAACACAGAAGTTTCTACGGTCCAGACTACAGGCTTTATGAACATGGAAAAATATTCTTCACAGTCCTGGACTGGCAACATAGTTCTGCTGTTGAGGGTTTGAAAAAGCTCCATGGTACCATTGTCCCAACAGAACATCCTTCTCTGAACATGCCTTTTGCCTCTTATACAGAAGTCACAGCACATGTTCATGGAGCTACAGAGCAGAGACTTATCCAGTGCAACTCATGTCAGTTCATTCTTGTGCTACTTCTGTGTGTTGGCATGGTGCCTTCTCATTTCCTTGTTGAAAATCAGATTTTTAAAATTTGTATCAAAACCTGGGATGTATTCATGTTGATCCTGGTCATTACATTATTTAGGCTGATGAGAGGAATCAATTAGTGTTTGTAAGTTTTGACATTACACATCGAGATTGCCTCTCCAACTAAGCAGGTAACTGGGGACAAATATAGTGAGTCCTCTCTCCTGATGCATCAGAGGAGGTGCATGAGGTGAATGAGTGTATTTCTTCTAATATGGGAAAAGAAAGTAGGTGAACATATGTGTAACCACGGAGCTCCAGAGAAACTCTTTAATTTTTGTATAGAGGTGTCTCTAGTTCATTATCATCTTGGTAAATACAAGGACCTTTAAAAGTTAATGCAGCACTTATCTGGAATAAGGTGTGCTATTTTGGAGAGCGAAAAAAAAAAAATCACTGATATCAGGTGAAAAGGGTTATTTTGGGAGGTTCAGGAGAATGGACAGCTTATCTTAAAAGTGGAGACTAAAGGACTGAGCTTGTTTATCACAGCAAACAAAGTCTAGGAGAGGGTTCTTTTTGATCTGTAAAACAGAGCCAGGTGAGAAGAGGAGCTACTTAAATCACTGAGCATCAAAGACACAAAAAAAAAGTGGGGTAAACTCATATACTCCCACCTATGTGTTAGTGAGAAACAATAATTTCCTGATGCTTCTGCTTCGCTTGGGGAATTGAGATGTTGGGAGAAGTTCCCGCAGGTCCACGTGAGTGGGCTGGGGAAGGGCAGGAGCTGCTGAGGGAGGCTGCGCCTTATGGTGCCTGCAGGAGCAGGGGCTGGACTCTGTGAGCAAGGAGAGCCTTGCAGATCTGCTAATGGACAACTGCTTAAGTACCAGAGGAGAAGGCATTTTGTGCGGCCATCTCTCTATGGGAATGCCAAAAAGGAAAGAGACCTGAAAAAGAAATGGCTCCTTAATACAGCTTTTCATCTTCTAGTACTTTACACTGCCCAGTCATATGCTGGAGACTCTTTTCCTGACCATAGTCCCTGCAGTATTTTTGGGAAGAACCCTCCCTTTTACTAGTTTCTGCCCAGGCAGTTGGAAATGGCAGTTTCCATTCACAGAGTTTTTCTCAGATTTACACGACTCTGAGACAGTAGCTCGCGAGCTGGAAGATTTTGAATCCAAATAAATTTGACTACCAGCAACGCTGCCTGCACTTTTGGTGGAATATGTGTAAATCATTTTGAGAAAGGCAGATTTTGTGTTTGTTTCTTGCTTGTAAATGATGATATAGCACTTTGGAAAAAAAGTGCAGCAGAGGATCCCATAATTGGATATTAAAACAACGATTATTTCCACTGCAGGCAGGTATTTGCCAAAGGTAGTTGCATAGACAGGGATAAATACAACCCAGGATATAAAGTAAATTAGCATGCCAAAGGTGATGAATTTAGCTTCATTGTAGTTCTCTGGCAACTTCCTACCTTTAAAGGCAAATATGAAGCAAATGAAGGCTAGGGCAGCGATGTAACTCAGCATAATCCCAAAAGCCACAATAGAGCCCTCATTGCACTCCAGAATTATTGCTCTTGGGATTGAGAAATTTTGCTCTACAAAGGGTGTCCTAAATATTAGCCAGAAGGTGCAAATGATAACTTGAATTCCAGTGCAGATGACCACAGTGGGAACAGGTTTATACACGCATTTCAGGAAATTCTGCAGCTTGGGATCAAAGCTGAAAGCTAGTAAAATTTTTAGTGATTTTATTAAAATACACGAAATGCAGAGTGCGAAGCTTATGCCAAAGAGGGCTTGCCTAGTCTTACACTTGAATTCTGTGGGTTCGTCTATGAAGAAGACGGTGCTTAAAAAAATTAAGAAGTGGCTGAAGAGAATAATATAGCAAACAGTTAGACCTCCAGACGCCTTTACAACCGGTGTGTTCACGTTTTTAGTGAAGATTACGGTGATTAACAAAACCAGCACAACCCCAAAAGCGGAGAGGAGGAGGAGGAATATGGCAAACCAGTCTGTCCAGGTGAGGAAATGGATTGTCTTTCTGTAGCACGTGGTGCTGTTGACAGGAGCCCAGTATGTTTTGTTGTTGCACCGGTAGCAGTAATCCATATCTGAAAGCAGAAAAGAGGAAGGAAACTTGAAAACCCCGAAGTAAATAAGCTGTGAGGTGGGTTATGGAGGCTTGAGTTGCAGGAGCACTGCGGGAAGGGATTCTAAGGGCAATAGACAGGGCTGATTGCTTCCCACTACTGCTGTCGCCGTCCAGGCGGAGGAGCTGCAGGGCTGCGGTGGCAGTGGTGGCATCTGTGGCATCAGTGGCAGCTGTGGCAGTGGTGCCAGAAGCAGAAGGAGCAAAGGATGGATACTTGCCAGCTGGGAGTGGGGGCTGCCTGCAGCCAGGGGCAGGGAGGGTCAGGGAAAATGACCAGGGTCCTAAAACTGCCTCAGTCGTCACTGGTCGGTGATACGGGACCTGGCCAGAGCTCCGGACAGGCGAACTTTAACTGAAACCTGAACAATGACTTGAGGTTGTGTCAATTATCTTACAGAAATTGGAACTATGTTTCTTTCGTTTTCCTATTTTGACAAGAAAAAAGCCAAACAGCTTTCTCTTTACAGGCAGTTTTTGAAATACAACAGCAGGAATAAATATTGCTTTAAATTATGCATGGGAAGGTTGCTTCTGTTTCAAAATTCCTATCCTCTGACACAGAGAAATTTCACAATTATTTGAATTAAAAAAATAAAATTTAAACTCCTTCTGCTCTTAGGATATCAAAAGTACACTGTACCCCAGTTTTCTTACTTCCATCTCTCTCTTCCATATTTAATTTTCCCCTTCAAAAAATTTTACTCAAACCAATAAGTGAACCATTGGTAAAGTATACACCAGATTAGATATGAGAAAATTGTACTGTACAGTTATATCAAACTTTGCATATTCCCTGGTAAGACAAAAATACATAGGTAAGAAAATACCTTGAACTTCATAGACTTAGAAAATGGTTTGAGTTGGAAGGGACCTTAAAGGTCATCTAGTTCCAACCCACCCGCCATGGGCAGGGACACCTCCCACTAGATCAGGTTGTCCAGAGCCCCATCCGACCCGGTCTTGAACACTTTCAAGACGGGGGCATCCACAATTTTCTGGGCAACCTGTTCCAACCACCACACTCACAGTAAATAATTTCTTCCTTATTGGACTGGGTGTACTGCAGAAAGACTGGGAAGCAAGGCTTTGTTTTAGTGAGAGTCTGTCTCACTGATAAATCAGCCAGACTTTCAATCCTAACAAAGGATAATGCTACTCAGCTGAAAAAAATGTAATTGTTTTAGGTTTGGTCTTCTAAAAAGCACTTAAACTAAGTTTTACAGGCTGAATGCGCGTATACGGGAAACTGAGCGTAAACAAATACTTAATCCCATTCCAAAGTTATACTCAAGGTTGCCAAGGCACATTATACCCAAACAAAACAATTGTATTGATGTCTAAATAAACCTTTATTTGGATCACAATTTCTTACCTGTTTGATTGCTGTAATGGTTTTCTGGGCAGTAAACACACTCATAGCAGCATGTGTGTGGACTTTCTGTAACCTTTTTCATCTGTCCTGGCCTGCAGTGCTGGGAGCATGTTGACTGAATCTTCTGCAGTGTGTAGAAAGCAACAACAAGACAAAATCAGCTTGGGCACAACTAATTAGTAATATCTCCAGTAAATCTGAAATTTGCACTTTATTTTTGTATCTAACATATTTTAAGGGAAGCTGAAAACGATGATGAAAAAAATTCACTGTAGGCTCCACGTTTCTTGGATTTCTCCACACTGTCAACAAGTGACAGGATTGGATATTATCTACCTGATAATTTTATGTTTTGGCCTGGAATGCCAACCAGTGGAATTGCCTATACTTTTAAAACCCAGATCAAAAGTGTCTCATCCAGCTTCGAAGCTGAAATTTAGACTGCTGAGGATCAGCTCCAAAGAAAGCCCAGAAGCATCCGATGGGGGATTTGAGTCCACTGCTTCACAAATGAGATCTTGAAACCCTGCTCAGCTGCTCCAAGCCCAGGTGAGGCATCTCAGCTCAGGGGAGACACTTCAGTGGATGCTCTGCACTGCACCTCTGATGTTCCTGCCCTTGGCAGCTCACCCAAGTCATGGAACACCACTCAGGTATGTGGTCAGGGTGTACTCACAAGATCTGAGTTCAGGTCCTCCTTGCAAAGACAAAAACGGAGAAGCAGTCCTGAGAGGCACAGCTATTTCTTCTCCTTCACAAGGAGGTGTTGACATTTCCTTGCCAGTGCCACAAAGAGGGACAAGATCTGAGGTTTTCTGCTGTCCTCAGCCTTTCCTATCAGTTGAATCCACATGCTGAAACTCAGACTCAGCTCACCTCCTAGGCAGCCACTCCCTGTCCTCTTAGTGGTTAATACTTTGCAGCACAGAGCTGCACAATGAACTAAGACCTCCACCTGTGCACAGACTGTGGAGATAGATTATCCAGCTGGAACTGGCCAGGGCCACCCACTAGTCCTGTCTACACCAGTGCTGGGGCTCCAGGAGGTACTACCTTCCTCAGACTCCTGTAGTCATGCTGACCCCAGTTCTAATAGGAGCAAATAATCAACAAAACTTTATTTGTTTTTTTAAACAGTACAGTTAACAGGTATGAGTCTTCACGTACAAAATAAATGGTGTCGGTAAGATTCAAGATTTTGGAGTAGCATCCTTAGGACAGATATAACTTCTCATGTCATTCTGGAGAAATAACTCAGTTTCAGAATCACTGAGCTAACTCAGTTTCAGAATCACATGCTATCATGCTTCTCAAAGTGCATGAAAGTGGTCAAATATACCCAGAGAGTGTTCTTTGCTCTAGAAGGAGAATATGAAACCACAAGAGAGATTTCTAGCTGATGCATACTTCAGCTGCAAATATTGGAGGGGAAAGAAAATATACGAAAATAATTTCACATGTTATGTCAACAAATTAACAGTTACCTTCAAATCCAGAAATTCTTTTTTTTTCTCTTCATCCTCAAAGATAAAACCACCTTTCTCTGGGTCGTATTCTGCCATAGTGGTGATTTCTACGTGGCCATCAATTTCTTTCCAAAGAAGTACGTCGTAATTGATGCTCATATCGCCGTTGGAGTCAAACTTGATTTCTTTATCATCGTCAATGATTGTAACTTTTTTAAGTTCCTCAAGAAGCTGAATGTAAGTATAATAACAATAACATACCTCAGTATCATGTCAGTGTGATAAAATCAATAGTTTAACACCTGCATGATAATATCAAGTTAAAAAAAATGGGTTTTAGGTGTAAAAGAAATCTTAAAAGTCATCTTTGTAACTGTTCGATTTGACGTCTGACACAGAATTACATTATTCAGACAATCCTGCTGACCCTAAAAATCTATTACTAAAAAGCCCATAATTTCTTAACTCTATGCAATGTGTACAAATACTCATGTTAGTGTTTTTCCAGCCTTGGAAATTTTGGTACAAAAAAGATTTTTGCTTTCAAAAACTAATGGCTTATTGGAATTTCCTTTCTCATAAAGAACAACCATGAGCGATGCTCCTGTTGTTATTTTGCTGTCACCAGAGTCGATCTGGGCAATGTTTGCTTCCAGAGTAGCCTCCCCCAGCGTCTCTGGAAATCTCTAACACTGTTTCCAGCTCTGACTCTGACTAATACTACATATTGCAAGGTGACAGAACTGTTAAATGACCAAAACATGCCAGTCTCCTCAGATGTAGCTATCAATGACACAATGGCAATAAACAGCAAGGCCATATTTGGTAGATCATAGGATCTATCAAAAGGAAAAGAAGGATGTCTTGATAAGGCAACCATCCAGCTTCATACTGCAACCCACTGCGTTCCGCTGGGGGAAATGTCTGTCTCTCTCATCACAAACAGCCAGATCAAAAAGTTCTGTGTGAATCTAGAGAAGTATGTGTTGAGTCACATATAACTCACCCGCAGTCCCTGAGGAGACCATAGATGGATTTTAATTAACTATCATGGCTCTTAAATGATGCAAATGTTTTACCCCTTTGCAACCTAATGATTTTTTGGCAATAGGGATTAATTAACAGGAAAAAAACCCCCAAGTTTTGGTGAAAGGCTGAATTTAACTGCTCTTTGAAAAGCATGCTGTTACATGGGTCTGTCTGTGATATCTGTAACATTTAATGAACATACTGACAAGTATATTTCTTCAATATGCTTTGACGAAAATCTACATGACATTTTTTAATGTATAACAGGTAATTTTTTTGAGAGTTCCTATATGCTCACAGCATCTCTATCAATTTATGAGGAACCCAAGTGTGCTTTTAACCAATATTACATTGGAGTTGGATGTTGCGTAGTTGTGCGGGACTGAATAAGATTTTTTTGGTTGTATATACTCAGGTTAATCATTTAATCTCACTCTTCTCCACTCCTCCAGTTTCTCCAACAATATACCAACAACAGAGCTTTTTGAATACATTGTGAGCTTCAGGCAGAAGGGGTTAATAATTAGCAGATTTTTGATGTAACTAATGGTTATTTCTGCAAAGTCTGTAATATCAATGACTGCTGTTTCTCTGTATGTGGAGACATAGGATATGGGTTAGTTGCATCCTAGGCTTTATGTATATATATATATCCATTTCTAGAGGGTTTAAATTTAATGTAGGGAAAATGTATTATGAATACAGCACAGGGGCAAATAACCATCTGTCTCAGTTTTCTTAACGAGTTCTTAGCCTCTTAACAGGACTTTTAATGTGGGTGGTTTGGGTTTTAATTCAGCAATGATGTAAATGCAGCTCCTTAAAATTGTTTCCCCTGCAGAGCAGTCCTGAATTTGTCCCATTTGCATTTATAAATTCATGTAAGAATCTGATTGTAGATGGTTGTTTCCTTTTTTTTTTTTTCCAAATCCTCTATCTTGGTTTGACCTGCCCTGACCTAGGATAAGAGGTCAGAGCAAATCAGGGTGCTTCAGTGGCTGTTTGACTTTTAAATGAACTTTTGTTTAATCCTGTGAGTAAAAGTGTGTAAAAGTGAGTATTCCCAAGCAGGTTATTGGGTAAAAGGTCAGGTCAGCTTTACTTGTCTGACTTTTCTTCTGTTTTTTTCCACCTAGTAGAGTTTGATAACAAGCACCTCACCCATTTTTAAAATTGTGTCTAATTTTTCCACCAGTCACTTCAACATAAATCAAGATGAGACAGGGGAAAAGTCTGTTGCATTTTCATTTTCAAGTCAGGATTAATTACAGAGGAAAATACCTGAATTCAGGCAAAAGAGAGACAATGTTGAGAGGGAAAAAAGAGAAAGACTGAAACTCTTTGGTAAGTGCTCCTATCCTGCACCATCCCCATCTCTCAAGAGCATTTGTTGCTGTGTATTACAGTGGTTTGCAGCAACAGCACCAACCACTAGTAGCTGAATAGCAGATAAGTCAACCGTAGATTGACTATATATTTTATTCTGTCCCACATGAGTAGCTAGCAAGACATTCCAGCAAGGAGCCTACAGAGTGAAGCCTTCACTCAAGCTGGTGCCTACTCTGTGCGCTCTTTGAAGGTGATGGGGAAGTGTTAGGGTAACTAGTGAAGCCCAGCAGCTGAAGATCCCTTCTGCACCTGTGGGATCATGCATTTATAGCCATTGCTACTGTACTCATGAAGGAGGAGATGGTGGGTATGCAGTTACTCACCATCAGTTAGCTATCTCTATGTGAAATGCAATATTCATTTCCTATCTACAGCAGAATACAGCCATGGCTTAACAGCAGGACCCTCTGCATCTAAGTGGGCCAGAAAAGGGGAGACAAAACTGGAGTCAAGTTCTCATCATTGCAGTAGTTGGATACTGCTCCTCTAGCCCATAGTCTGTGATTTCAGTTGGTGAAGAAAAGCAGAAACAGGAATAAGAAAAAGAACCAAGGTAGTAAATCCAGCAACGTAGGAGCAAAAATAAGATGGAAGCTGTGCAAAGAGAATGAGACCTGCAAGAAATAACACCATACCTCCCAGGGCATGAAGGCAGAGGGATCCTTGCAGTTTCTGTCTTTGCATTTCCCTTTAATGGCATGAGCAATGGCATAGACTGCAAGTATAGTACCATGGATAAATCCTGGTTCAATGTTAGCGTTCAGAAAATCATCTCTCCAGATCTGATGTTTATTCTCAACGTTTTGCAATAGATCATCCTGGGACTGGTTTGAAATGCACATTTGAAAATCATGATACTCCAGATGTGCACACACTGACAAAAGCATAATATATTCACGTAAAAACTTGTTGTTGTCAGTGGGCTTTTCATGAAGGTTTCTCAGATAGTCTTGGAAAGTGGAGATGTTTCCACTTTTAAATCCAAATCCCACAACAGTTCCCAACTGTCTGATACCGGGAATTGTACTGATTTTGACTGCAGCTGACCAGTTATCACTTGCAATCCAGATTTTATTTACATTCCTCTCAATTGCCTTCTTAAATAGTCTGAGCACGTGGAACTGTCTCATAAAGACAACAATAACATTTACTCTGGTTTCATTGACAATCTTCTCAATTGCATGATCAACTTTGCTGTGAAAGGTGTTGTCAGAAAGATAGGCAGGCAGCATTTCTTTAAAAGCTATGCAAACGTTGTTTGCCATGGCCTGGACCCCAAAGCTCTCCAGAGCGAACCGCCCGTTGTCATCATCAGTGGCTATTACACCAATCCAGTTCCACCCAGACTCACAGATCAAGTGGGCCATTGCTCTTGTCTGATGAAAATCACTGGGGATAGTCCTGAAGAAAGAAGGAAACCGGATTTTGTCACTGAGGATTTCAGCTGATGATGCGGGACTGACCTAGGAAGAGTGAACAATTCAGTTATCGAGGTGGTCTCCTCCAAAGGACACCGAGAGATCCAAAGCTGCCATGACTGCTCTTTCATCCAACCTGACCCAGGCTCCCTCCTTCTGTGAGGGAGCATCAACAAGTGCAGCCAAATGGGGCAGGTTTCCTCACCCCACCCTGCTCACAGGATGCAGACGCACACCCATAACAGTTCCACTGTTTTCATCCTCGTCTACATCATTATTTCAGTGAAGGCAGAGAACAAAACCTTTCAAAATGAATGTGACACTTATGCTGATATAAGGGATTTTGTTCTACTCTGCTCAAATACCATCAACATGCTATTGAAAACAATATTAAAACATTAGAAGAATTAACTGTTGTTCGAGTTATCCAAATTGTTAGCACCCCTACCTTTCACAGTATTTTTCTATCACAGAGTATGTTGTTAAAGTTCACCTACATGCATATTTTCTCTCCAGGATTTAATTATTAATTTAAAAAGGATTATTAAGTCTGTCAGAAGTACCTTCCAGAAAAGCAAACAGTAACCAATACTACAGAATACTATAATCCTTTCATACAAAAAAATTATAACCTTTTCCTTGTGCATGTGGCTAAAAAAATATATATTCAGAACTGTTATTTAAATCTCTCTAGTTTTAACCCTTTTCTATTTATCTGTAGGAACCTTTCCCCCTATACTTATATATCCTGCATTGCTTGACAATTCCTAAAAAATAAATCCATGCTTTCCTCTTTGGAGGGCATACCAAATCTTACTGATGTCAGAAGATTACAGATGCTACTGATCAGAAAACTGGGTAATCTTTTCCATCCCAATGCAGATATGTATCATGACTTGCCTTCTGATTATGATCAAGTGTGGTTTTTTAATTTTCCTACTTACTAAAGCTCCTGTGGTGGAGCTGGAGGCCATAATTACTTTACCATTACAGAGGAAAATATTTGATTACAAGTTATGTTTAGTTCAGATTTTATGTCTTTTCCATGTGTTTGGTTACTATGTTGCTACTTTGCAGTGGTGCAATTTATGCCAAATTGCCAAACCCAAAGCGCAGCACAGGATGGTGTGGAAGCAGATCTGCTTTTGCCTTGTTGGTACTGGCCTTGACCTCAACTCTCACAGTGGTGAAAGTAGAAATGTAAGCACCAGGCTAAGCACACATGTGGGACTATACTAGTCCTAGAGAGCTCAGAAATACAGAAGGGTGGTCTGGGAAGTATCTAGAGAGTATTCTAGAGTGCTTTCAGAGTGTATTCTTTCTCTTCTACAACTGCTTCAAGAGTAACAGGAGTAAAAGTGCGGTTTAGAGAAATTTTCCTCAATTCCCTGTCCATAGTTATAAGGGACTCCGACATCTAATCTGTTTCAGCCAGGAGAGAATTTCCAAATTTCTGGCCAAATCTGATCTGGTCTTTTTTTTTTTCTTTCAGCTTGGGATTGCGTATTGTTATACTCACCACAGGCCAAACTAGACTCAGCAGGTGTAACTTTGCTGCCTGAACAAAGTCTTTGGGTGCCACCCAAGGTATAGGACTGACAAATGGTGCTGCCAGGCTCACAAGAGCCCAGCACCATTCTGAAATAACTCTCAGAGACATGTGCCTCAAGCATATATACCAGCCCTTACTTACTGCTTCTTTTAGGCAAGTGAATCAAGCTCTCCATTTGGAATTGAATCCCAGCCCTCCTGATGCCCTCAGGTTGAGACAAATCCTGCCCTGTAGCAAACACGTGGCTTTTGTAATCCCTGCGATCAGAGCCGCCCCTTTATTCTAAGGATGGTGAATTTGACCCTCTGTCCAAAATGAAATAATTCCTTCAAGCCTACCTGTGGGATTAGTTGCAAAGCCAACAGCCTCGAAACCGCCATCGACACCTCCGAGTAGCTGGCTCCAGTGACGGCCTTAATTCTCGGGATGTAGTCTGAGTAGTTACACTTTAACTCCACAACATCCTTGGAAGAATTGTGTTTGGCCAGAAACTTCAGAGCAGACACCATGGCTTTTGTAACATCTGCACATGTGTCATAGATTTCATAGCCCAGAGTAACTCCAGGTAACAGCGTTGAATTGTTGATCATTTCAATAGCATGTATCATTGCAAGTGTCTGGAGAAAAATTTGGATTTCAAAGCTGCCAGGAAACACAGAAGTTTTGGTTTAGAAACACATTGCTGGGAACAAGGCTGAAGCAAAATCCATTTCAAGCATATCCCTTAGAATTTGAAAACAAAGAAGTGCTGGATAGTATATTTCGTGTGATTTTTAGTGGTTTTTAGTACACAAAATTTTAGAAATTACATATTTTTGTATCACCTACATGGCAGATTAAGGAAAATAAACACAAAACTTAAAATACACCTGAATAAAAGTATTTTTTTCTGAAAAAAAGCTACAAAAATAATTTTGTGTTACATGAAAACTTGCAACTGCTATCTTCAGAAATCATCTGTTAAAGTCAATGAAGCTATTCCAATTTACTCAATCTGCCCAGTAAGATTTTTTTAAAAAATGTATTTACTTTCACCAAAAATATGGAATAGATAAAAGAAAGGACTAAGTATTTCAGAATAGAAGAAAATGTTTCAGAGATTGAAATCTTCTAGTGGTTGCATCAGTGTTCCCAAAATTCTCTCTAAACCTGATGAAATTAGTACAGCTATTCTCCTTATCTCCAGTGGATATTATAACAGGTCATTTACCAGAACTCTGCTAGCACAAAATATCTGCAATACAACCAACTCTCCACTCAGGCAAGCGTCTAAAAAATTTTAAAATCTTACAAACTTAATTAAATTTCACATGAACCTGAGACAATATATGACTCCGTAGAAAAATAATGGAGGACAAAACTGTTGACTTGATCATAATTTTGAAATAAATCCAGATGGATACCTGCATGTCCAGCTGGTTATTAGATTGAGGGGTGGGATTAAGTTGCACGTAAAATTCAAATAAAATTTGAGCATTTGCACCTGCATTAGAATTAAAGAAAATGCATATTTGGAATTCCTGGGTTTAGGAGAGCTTTATTATATATTTAAAGTGAAGTTCTTCACCAGGTTTCCTTTGCATTCTTTCCAGAAAAATGGATGTTTCAAGCACAGTAAGATTTGGAGCCAATAAAATAAATTTTCTGATACACAGTCTGAACCTGAATGCATACAATACATGATGTTTATATATAGTCTATCCTGTAACATAATGCCAAAATGACAATATTAGAGTGTAATAATTACAGTAATTATAAAAATAATTACAATCTAGTCAGCAAGATGCTATCATAGACTACAGCTGAGCTGCCCTGTGAGGTGAGGTGCATGCTTTAATATGTGCTTAGGTAAAATGGAGAAGTCCATCTGTGTTCAAATCATGTAGGTGCAAACTCATAACGAATAATGAAAAACTGCACAGTAGGATACTTCAGACATATAGCAACAAATTAGCATTTACATGGAAATTAAATGATTGTTCAGCACAAATCTCCAGGGCTATTTGATTACGTATGAAGGTTGAAATAGGATCAAATGCTCATTCCCTTCCTCAGGCAGCCACAGTATTCTTTACTGTAACTTTGCCATACTTTGTCATCCTGTGTTAATTTATGTGCAATTTATGTGATGTCCAAGGTCTTTTTAAAGACTAAGAAATGCAAGAGAAATAGATCTTGTTGGTCCTAATATAAGAGCTACATGCCTGACATCAGTGATCTCTTCTTTGAGATATGTATCTATATATAGATAGATGATATATAGATATATAGATATGTAATTTCCACTATCACTCACCCAGCACAATTCTGAATTCCTGGTTTGATGGGATATTCTTCTGGACGCAGCATTGCACTGTGAACTGCAAACAGGCCTCCAATAACAATGTCCCCCGGAGAACTGGCATCTGTGAAGTCGTCAGTATTCTGGCAAGAGAAAACGGTATCAGTGCCGATCACAAAGCAGGGGATCAAAAATCTAACGAATACCATGCTTCTGTTTCACTTGCTCACTACCAGCTTTAAGTCAATTAAGCGAGCTGCAGGGCCAACAAGAGCTCCTGTGTCATCTATAAACAGCAGCGAATGGAAAAGGCTGCACTCAAAAGTTAGTCACACCTCATAAGGTGCTTGTATTTGCTTCACTGGCTGAGGCTGTTGTGCTGGAGGTACTAAAGCAACGCTGTCACATAAAATGTGAGAGTGCAGGGGTGTGAGAGTGAAGAGGGAGGGAGAAAGATAAGTGAGTTTGAAAGGAAAGGTTGAACAAAAAATCTGTCATGCTGTGTTCAAAGTTTATTATATCTTATCTGAAACACATGACAAATATTTTTTATATAAATTTGGGCTTGTCTTGAATACCTTCCAACTGAGTGCAGAGTGCGAAGAAGCAATCATGTGGTAGTGATATTCCTGGGATCATATTTTAAGTGTCTGGTCCAAAGACTACTGAAAAAAGACCACCTGCCACAGTGTGCTTTAGACGAAACTCTCATTCAAAAAAAACCCCAAACCCAAGACTCTCAACTCTCTTTTTTATAAGTTTTAAAATCTTTGGTTTGGATAAGCTGATATTCCTGGTTCTGAAGCACACGCAGCTCCTAGGGACTTCGGTGGGCTTTGGGTCATGTTCTGTGTCTACAAGCCAGGCCATGTCTGATTAAACTGGTAAACACAGAAGGGTGGGAAAACCTGGTATTAGTCCTAGTTTTCTGATGGGATAGAAATACGCTCTCTTCCCACCCTGACCAAGGACACCAGCACATGAGCAACAGCTCCCAGACCAGGAAGCAGCTGTTCTTGATGCCTCCATCCCCATTAAATTTGCAGGAACTGGATACTGTGCCAGAACAAGGGAACTGGGGAAAAGAGAAGCAGTGGCTGCACTCTCAGTTTTCATAAACTCCCATAAACACCAGAGTGAACCTCTTCAGGACAGAAACAAGACTAATGTTACTAAACAATACCAATTTATGTAGGAAACACAGCTTTGACAATAATTCCTTTCTGGTCTTGGCATTGGTCGAGAGGTCCTCCTGCCCCTCTACTCTGCCCTGGTGAGGCCACATCTGGAATATTGTGTCCAGTTCTGGGCCCCTCAGCTCAAGAAGGACAGGGAGCTGCTTGAGAGAGTCCAGCGCAGAGCCACAAAGATGATGAAGGGAGTGGAACATCTCCCTTATGAGGAAAGGCTGAAGGAGCTGGGTCTCTTTAGCTTGGAGAAGAGGAGGCTGAGGAGTGACCTCATTAATGTTTACAAATATGTCAAGGGGGAGTGTCAGGAGGACGGAGACAGGCTCTTTTCAGTGATGTCCAATGACAGGACAAGGGGCAATGGATACAAGCTGGAACATAGGAGGTTCCACAAAAATATTAGAAAAAACTTTTTCACTATGAGGGTGAGAGAGCACTGGAACAGGCTGCCCAGGGAGGTTGTGGAGTCTCCTTCTCTGGAGACATTCAAAACCTGCCTGGACACGTTCCTGTGTGACCTACTGTAGGTGATCCTGCTCTGGCAGGGGGGCTGGACTAGATGATCTTTTGAGGTTCCTTCTAACCCCTAACATTCTGTGATTCTGTGATTGGTTTATTTCTCTATTTTCTTGCGATGTCTTCTTCAGATTTTGCTTCTTTTGGTAGTATGCCAAAACCCTCTCAAAAGAATGGGGTCAGTCATAGTGTTTATTGTCTATGATTGTTCATTGTCTATGATTATAAAAAAGTTGGGGTGTACACAGCAAATTTAAGTCAAGAGCAGTTTTCTGCAAGCAAAAAAGAGAAATGGGATGTTTGTTACACTATCTTTCTGATAAGCACAGTGTATACCATCTAAATTATTTGAATAATTTGCTCTTTTGTCTCATTTATTGGTAGTTAGAGTATCCAGTTACAACAGAAGTATTTCTTGCAAATGCAAATGCAACCGACATATTACTTGCAAATGCAAATGTTAATCCCTAGTTAAGTTACCATTCAGCCTCTTCTTTGTTGTAATATAACAGCTTGTGTTTCTTTCATCTGCCTTCTTTCTTTCCATGTGGCATTACCACTGCTGGGTCAGGGCTTATAGGACACAGCTACCTGCATTTTCTTTAATGTATCTGATCACATGCATTTATGAGCAGATGATACCAGTTTATTCTGCTTCTGCACTGGCTTGCAAAAATTCCAGTTATTCCAAAGGTTTTCCTCTTGACCTAGAGCAGCCTAACTGCAGTCAGACTCTGTCCCTGAGTTAGGGGACACTCACTTGCAAATATTCATGTGCTCATTCCTTAGCATCCCTGTAATGCACCCTGAAGCCTGTTTCCACATACTCTGGTGTTTCCTTTACTCTGACTTTGCATATAATTTTGTGTATAAAACTTGTGTATATTTAGATGTAGTTTAAGTGTAAGACTGGAGCTATTTATTTCCTCAAGCAAGCCACAATATTCAGCCATATGCCTTTAGTATAAGGACCTAACACTAAGTATTGCATTAAGGACTCAGTGGAAATACGACATTGGTAATCTGTTATAATTTATGATTAGAAGCAGAAAAGTAACTTTACTCTGGCCAGTCTCTAAAAAGCTGTTCCTTTCTGCAGAAGAGGATTTTACCTACAAAAATCCTTGCTTGGTCATACTGCAAAGTGAAACTTGACAATTTCACATGTAAGTGGTGCATAATTTCATGTTAAGTTTGAAAACACCATGAAATGAGGGGTGTTTCAAATTCAACTACACTGCGTCTATGTCATGGTGTAGAGTACTTTCACAGAGAAGGGCTTTTACTCTTATTTTGTTTTCAAGACCTATATCTTGAAATTATTGCTAGCGATGAGGAGTACTTACAAGCATTCTTCAGATAACTCAGCCTAACCTAGTACTGCAGAATTATCTGGAAATACTTGCAAATATCTTTCTTCATTGACACTTAAATACCAATGGAAAAAAATACATAGTACAAAATGTTAGTTGCTTAAAATTTAGTGACATATTATTGTAGCATCACTGCTTTCACTCTTGTCTGCATGGGAGTAATTTCTGGCAGGTAGAATCAAGCATAAGATTCAGGGGAGATCTCGAAACACCATTATCTCTGGAAAGCAGCCTTTAAGGGATTGTGCAAAGGCAGAAAACAGGACCTATCAAACCCAGAGCTGCTCTGAGAGCCACAGATGAATTCTAAGATATTTTGGAGGAGCTGGTGGGAGACAAAGATACTGTCAGTATCTCTGTAAGCCCCAAAGTAACCTGCTGCCATAGCAAAACAGCCATTTCTTCCACCTGGACTCCAGGTTCCCTTTGAGAAGGCCCAGAATAGGTGGGTTTTTGAATACAGCCCTGCCAAACTCAGCACTAATCCTGCAGATGACTTCCTATAAATTCACAGTTAATAATTTTTTTGCAACAGTGCCATATCTGTTGAATGATCCACAACCCAAAATGTGCAAAAGAAGCCTGGGGTACTTGAATATGAGACCAACGGAGTGTCCCCTCAGAGCAGTGGATACCTGTAAATGGATCACCTGCCTCTGTTGCCTTTGCAGCCCCTACACCTGGACAGGTTATGGATTTTGTGCAGAAGGAAGTTTTGCAATCACCAGTAGCTTAGTCAAGCAAAGAGAGACTATGTTTGGAAAACCAAAGCCACAGAATCATGGAAACGCGAGGCTGAAAGGCCATTTAAAGGCTGATCTACTGAAAAGAAAACCAGAGAGACAAAGTGTGAAGCTCAGTATATATATTGACTATGAGCAGTATTTGGAAACACTTCAAAACTCAGAAATACCAAGGAAAACATGTATGGAACTGTCGTCTAAAATCACCACTAAAACCCTTGTGCAATTGGAAGCAACTCCTGTTTCCATCAGGGAAGTGATTTGCAAATGAGTATGCTAACATCTTCCAGGCCAGGAATCACAGAATCACAGAATGTTAGGGATTGGAAGGGACCTCGAAAGATCATCAAGTCCAATCCCCCTGCCAGAGCAGGAATGCCTAGATTATGCTACACAGGAACATGTCCAGGCGGGTCTTGAATGTCTCCAGAGAAGGAGACTCCACAACCTCCCTGGGCAACCTGTTCCAGGGCTCCGTCACCCTCACTGAGAAGAAGTTTCTTCTCGAGTTTAAGCGGAACCTCTTATGTTCCAGTTTCAGCCCATTACCCCTTGTCCTATCACTGGTTGCCACCGAGAAGAGCCTGGCTCCATCCTCGTGACACTCACCCTTGATATATTTGTAAACATTAATGAGGTCACCCCTCAGCCTCCTCTTCTCCAAACTAAAGAGCCCCAGCTCCCTCAGCCTTTCCTCATAAGGGAGATGTTCCACTCCCTTAATCATCCTAGTTGCCCTGTGCTGGACTCTCTCCAGCAGTTCCCTGTCTTTCTTGAACTGAGGGGCCCAGAACTGGACACAATATTCCAGATGGGGTCTCACCAGGGCAGAGTAGAGGGGAAGGAGAACCTCTCTCGACCTACTAACCACCCCCCTTCTAATACACCCCAGGATGCCATTGGCCTTCCTGGCCACAAGGGCACAGTGCTGGCTCATGGTCATCCTGCTGTCCACCAAGACTCCCAGGTCCCTTTCCCCTACACTGCTCTCTAATAAGTCATTCCCCAACTTATACTGGAACCTGGGTTTGTTCCTACTCAGACGCAAGACTCTACACTTCCTCTTGTTACATTTCATTACATTTTTCCCCGCCCAACTCTCCAGTCTGTCCAGATCTCGCTGGATGGCAGAAGGAATTGTTCCTTCTGAAGTCATTTTGTTTTCCATGAAGTTTGTAGAACCATTTCCTTTCAATATGACAGTCTATGTGTATACTAGTAAAGACAGTAGATAGTGGCTAGCTCAAAATGTTAAGGAAAGGAAGTACTGGTTAGGATTCCCAGCTTTCTAGACCAATAGAACAACTGTATTTAACCCAATGATTTTTGGATTACTGAATTTCTTTTAAGGAAGTTTAAATAGTGGAGAAAAAAAAGGGGCAGGTATTGGAGTACTTAACTTTTTAAAAAATTTCTACTTACTGGGACCTTACATAGCTTAATATTAAATATTAAAATTAAAGAATGGGAAGGAGAGTACTCATTATTTTGATTTGTGATCTGTTGTTAAAGAAATGTAAAAATTGAAAAAAACATCAACAGTGAAATGTAATTTGGATGGAGGCCAAGCAGTCACATTAATTCCTGAGAAACAAACTAACTCAATTTTCAAGTTCATTGGGTTTGTCCTCTAGAGGGTATCAGCTGAGCTGCATGATGGAGAGGACAAATCCTGTTTTTCTTCATCAGGTCACAGTATTATAATGCGTCTCGAGAAGTTCTCTGAGAGTTGAATTCTCTCTGATGCAAACAGCCTCATTGGAGTACCTCTGGTGGAAAACTGAGATGCTGGAATGTCTGGCTAGAGGAGGGCTGTGACAGAGCCTTCAGCCTCCTGTCCAGACTGTCAGGGCAGTCCTGGGCAGCCCCACAGTAATTTCTTTTTCAGGAAGTGTTTTAGCCGATAGTCAGTGTTGATCAGCTGCAGAGCACCTCTGCTGTTTATATTACCTTAGAGCTACACAAAATTAAAGCAGAGTTGTGAAGGGAGGATGCAATTAACTTTTACACTTCTTTGCACACCAGAAGGCTGTGCAGCCATTCAGAGAGACCTAGACAGGCTGGAGGGCTGAGCGGGGAGAAATCTTATGAAGTTTAATAAGGGCAAGTGTAGAGTTTTGCACTTGGGAAAAAATAACCCCATGTGCCAATATAGGTTGGGGACTGCCCTGCTGGAGAGCAGTGCAAGGGAAAGGGACCTGGGGGTTCTAGTGGACAGCAGGATGACCATGAGCCAGCAATGTGCCCTCGTGGCCAAGAAGGCCAATGGCATCCTGGGGTGTATTAGAAGGGGAGTAGCAAGTAGGTCAAGAGAGGTCCTCCTGCCCCTCTACTCTGCCCTGGTGAGGCCACATCTGGAATATTGCGTCCAGTTCTGGCCCCCTCAGTTCAAGAAGGACAGGGAGCTGCTTGAGAGAGTCCAGCGTAGAGCCACAAAGATGGTGAAGGGAGTGGAGCATCTCCCTTATGAGGAAAGGCTGAAGGAGCTGGATCTCTTTAGCTTGGAGAAGAGGAGGCTGAGGGGTGACCTCATCAATGTTTATAAATATGTCAAGGGGGAATGTCAGGAGGATGGAGCCAGGCTCTTTTCAGCGGCGTCCACTGACAGGACAAGGGGCAATGGGTGGAAGCTGGAACACAGGAGGTTCCAGAAAAATATGAGGAAAAACTTTTTTACTGTAAGGGTGACCGAGCACTGGAACAGGCTGCCCAGGGAGGTTGTGGAATCTCCTTCTCTTGAGACATTCAAAACCCGCCTGGACGCGTTCCTGTGCGCTCTAGTGTAGGTGGTCCTGCTCTGGCAGGGGGGTTGGACTAGATGATCTTTGAGGTCCCTTCCAACCTCTAACATTCTGTGATTCTGTGATTCTGTGATTCTGTTTCATTTAGCTTCTCTCATATTTTAATAGATTAAATTTCAAGTCAAATACCATATTGATATGAAAGATCCATTAGATTTGATTTTTCTGATGTTGAAGACAAATATTTTTAGCCATTCCAAAATTGAATTTCCCTATAAATGTGGTTTTTTTTCAAAATAATCTAGCAAGGCTGTTCCTATCCCACTCAGTCAAGAAGACAGCCACATAGGATAGATGTAGGGCAGTTTTTCACAAAAGCCAGCATGAGAGGCATGACCCAGTTGATGGAGAGGCCATTTTTAGAGTTCTTCATCAGGTTTTATGTCTCTCCTTTGTTCCATCTCCTCCCCTCTTAACTGGAAAATGGGAGAGCAAAATATAACTCATCTATTGACAATGCAAACATTTGGGCCCCACCTATAGTGAAAGGGCCACCCAGAAGGAATGAAAACCTCTGGCTTAAATATTTAGTCTTTCTCTTTGAGAGGCTGGAGTCCTGGGGTTCAACCCTCCTGCCATTGACTGTTCACAATCCTATAGCGAGACTTTTGCCACACAAAGGAGTTGAGTCTTTCTGCTTCTAGTGCCTTCTACTCACCGGAATGTCATTGACAATTGTCTGAGAAAGTCCTTCTAACCTGAGCATTAGAAACCCTCCTCAGAGAGTCAGTATATTCAGAAATTCTTGGGGGTATGTTGCCTGCTATATTCGGCACGTTCTGGAAATGCCTATCTGCAAGAAAGTCAGGCTGGAGATGATCTTACGTGAAAATGCTGATGGCAAGCAGATATGGAGTTGATGCCAGACCTCTTAGCATTATCAACACTGAACACACCCTAAAATAGATTTAAGTTTGTAGGGATTAAAAAAAAATAAGTGGTTACAGTTTTTAGACATCTCCAAAGGGGCTGACTGTGGGGGATCTGAGGATGATAGTTTTGGATACAGGCTGTTAAAGGGACAGATAGTTACCTACAACTACCTTGGTGAGCTTGTGCTTATTCTCATTAAATCACTTCTGCAAATAATATATAGTGATTTTTTAACTCTTACAGTACTTGTCCCACACAGACTCCTTTAAAAATAAGAACACTTAAGTTATTTCAGAAGTGGTGATGTTAATCAGTAACTTGAATAAGAAAAATGAAAAAAAGTTTCAATTTCGGGAAATACTTGCTTTCTTCCTGTTCCAAGCCTTCAACTACTCAGTCCAAATATCAGCACAGGAAAGAATGAGAATTCATTGGCTTCCCCCTCACAGCATGCTTTATCAAGAATACTTTTGGAAAACATGGGTTTAAGACTCTTCAGATAGAAGAGTAAATTGAGTTCGTGTCTCTCAAATGTGCCGGTTGACAGGATCTGGGACAGCACACCAGGGAAAGGACTGGCTTTCATCTGCCCTGATTTCAATTGTGTCCCCATCTTGTCATTGTCTTGAAACCACACATCTGAGCAATATATCTGTTTACCTACTCCTTGAACACTGAATTACTGGACACAGAGAAAGATAATTTGGGATTGGACTAGGTGATCTCCAGAGGTCTCTTTCAACCTCAACTATTGTGTGACTGTGATAACGCTACTGCCAGTGGTGTTTTGGGGGGTGAGGGCTGGTATCCATAGGTGCCAAAACTGTACAAGAGCCGAGTGGGATCAGAGGCTCCTCTCAGGAGAGGCTTACTATAGGCTATCCTGAGCTCAGCCAGCTCATCTTGGGGAAAATCTGTTCCTGAGAACCGAAATCTCCTTATATTTGTGCTGGAGGTAAGCTGTTAGGAACTCCTTACTCAACTGCAAGTTGCTCTGTAGGCAAGGGACACGATTTCTGAAGTTAGATAGGTTTTATAACTTGGTTAACTCAATTCAGGCTCAGTGCTTAAATAAATTTAAAATTGATTGTAAAATTTTTTGGACTTTAAGACTTCATGTCTCAACTTATTTTGTCTTTTTTTTTTTTTTGAGAATTGATTCAAGGTTGTCATTGTCACTCTTATTCTGGAGTTTTTGATTTATTTGGGTTTTCTTTTGAGATCTGAAAAGATCTCAGCTCACCTTACAAGGTTTAACTGATTGTGTTATAAAAGTAAACATACATCTGCAAACAGAGTACAAGCAGAACAGGTGACACTCATAAAAATTCCTTTCAGATAAGGCAAAGAACGCCAAACAGCAAATCTGCAGGAGTGACTCTGGAGATTGACTTCTATCTTCAGAGTTAAAGACTGAGGAAAAAAAAAAAAGAAGTTGCACAAACTAAAACCATTGGGAATGTTTCCTGCTAAAAATTTCATTCTTAAAATCTTGCAGAATAACATATCACTCTACACACTTCCTAAAGAATATTATGTGCTGTTGGTTAAGGAGAGTTCACATACACTAAAATACTGCATTACTAACTTTAGCTAATGAAAAAATAGGAAACAAGACTTTGCTTTAAGCAATTTCTGCTCCCTGACAAGAAATTATCTTTGAGAAATATCACAAGAATGGATAAAATAATTAATTGCAGTTGCTTCCCCAAGCATTCTGCTTATCCATATCTTTTAGATATACAATTGAAAGTAGTTAACAGTACATAAAACCATGATTGATACTAACTTTGATATTAAATTTCTTTGTAGTCGCCCAGCCTTTAAACCAGTGGGTGGTAAAACAACTATAATTAATTCAAGAAGAAATGAGTTATGTTAGCAGCTATCCAAAAGACAGTGAGAATTGACTAGAATCAATGAAAAGCAGAAAGAAAAGGGCAAGAGCTACATGATTTTTTCAGCTTTTCATTTTACATCTTTCCAGAATCGATTTTCAGGCATTTCATTTCCTGCAATTTTCAGGTACTCTCATTGTGACATATGTGGATGAAAGGGTTACTGTCACACTGCAAGAGAGAAATTGCATGACTTCATAGAAAAGTATGGAAGTTTTATTGGAAAAAAAAAAGATAAAAGGAAGCTAGGACTTCCCTAGAAGCATAATTAAATATTTGTATTTTCAAAATGCTGCCTTCTTTACTATTCTTTGCTGTTAGATGGACCCCCTTTAAAATTTGAAAGGATAAGCGTAAAATCTTATACTACAAGTTGCTCCAAAGATTTCCCTTCCTACAACAGCAAAAGGGTCTTATATCAGCTCTGTAATCCAGAGGGGCAGAGAGAAAAAAGCAATTCAGGAGTTTGAGGTCAGTGTGTGTAGTCAATATTTTGTTGAGTTTTTTAAATCAGTACAGTTTCCTTATTTTCACACATCAACTTGCTTCTGCAGATTTCTATCAGTCACTGGGGAAGTTCTGTTTTCATGTTATTCCTAGTGATAAGAAAAAACATATTTGTGAAGCATTTCAGGAAACCAAAACATTTTAAAATTCTTGATTTTAAGGAGACTACAGCTGTGATTTCATAAACCATGGCTGCCAAAGTTGTACTATGAACAAAGAGTAACTTCAATATCCACATTTGTTAAAATGCTTCCTCTACCTCAAATATACTGAAATACAGATGCTACTTTCTCTAGAACTATAGAATAAATGTTTTTGTTTACATGGATGCAGAATTCTTTAACATACATTTTTCTAAGTTGTTTGTGGGCAGTGGATTCTTAGGCTCACAGGATGGTTTGGATTGGAAAAGGCCTTTGAAGACCATCTAATTCCAACCGTCCTTGGGCGGGAACACTTCCCACAGCTTGCTCAAAGCCCCATCCAACCTGACCTTGAACGCTTCCAAGGAGGGGGCTTCCATAACTTCATTGGGAAACCTGTTCCAGTGCCTCCCCACTTTCCTCATAAAAAATTACTTCTTTATATACAATCTAAATCTACCTTCTTTCAATTTAAAATCCCTTTCCCTTGCCCTGTCACTACAGGCCTTGATAAAAAGTCTTTCTCTGTCTTGTAAACTCCCTCTATATACTGTATCTAAAATGTTGTAAAGTGTTCTCATTGTTCTTGAGGTAATGTCTTGTTTTTAAAATTCATAAATCATCAACCAGGCACAATAAAAACATGATGATTATGATAACGATGACGATGATGATGGTGGTAGGTAGGTAGCATTTCCAGCAGTTCCCATCAAAGTCTGTGAATATATCTACAGATTAATGAAAGGTGATTCATAATTACATAATTCCACTTGTGGCAGTAAGAAAGGTATCTGCACAGGTACCACATCTAGTCCTATGTCATTAGTGAGAAACTGGGAAACAGAAACCTAAACTATTTCCTGAATTACACCAGAGTAATTCACAGCTTAGTTCTGCAGAAGTGTTTTGGCTACACTAAACTGGTCTGTACCCTCCAGGACTGAACCATGATGGATCTCTAGATTAACTGTGAGACTGTCCTGTTTAGGAATGCAGCAACATACCTTCACATTCAAAACACAATACAATCTGTTAATTGCCAAGATCTTCGAAGACAGCATTTTTAATATATAGTAACGTAACATACATATTGCATTATTAAGATGTAATGGTAATGGAAGAACAAAATAAATGAAATAGAAATAGCTCATCTGGAAGAAATACTAGCTTTGTATATATGTCCAGGTAGCAAACAAAAGCAAGCAGCTAGAACAAGCTAGAACAATTGCAGAATTATTTTGTCGTGAGTATGACTGGTTATTACGTTATAGTATTTCTGACACGTTATTCAGTATATGTATGTCAAGCAGTTCCTTATCCCTCCCATCCTCTGTCCTTGCAACAAATGATGTGTTTTCATCACAGACTAATGTTCAGTGCTTGCCAGTGGACTGATATAAAACACAAAGAGCAGTGGCAAATGAGATGCCGAGCCCAAATGCCAGTGAAAGACTGTCTTGTTGCGTTTAAATATCCCAAGACTGTGCTGGCACCATTATTGTATCTCAAGAACAACAAAATCAAACCCTAAATGAGAAAAAAAAAAAAACGATAATTGCAAGTCAGTCTTCCTAGTAGTAATTGCTATACAGCCTTTATTTTGATACCTAAATGACTAGTCTACTGTTAAATGACAAGCAAAAAAAAATAAATTCTTTTCCCCACTAGTACAGATAAGAAATGCTTTAAGAATTAAATGGGCTTGTTAATGACAGAACTGTTAAACAGTGCAGTCTCTGAAGGGAGGCAGAATGGAGAGATGGATGAATGTGGAACTTGACCTGAACTTTTCCTAGTTTCTCAACATGGGACTAGGAATTACTGAGCCAATGATTGCTGTATCACCTACCCTACCACTTACCAACAACAGAAGAACTCCTTTGTAATAGGATAAGGAGCTCTCATTCTGGGCCTGATCACCTCTTGACAGTGATCTACACTAAGAAGAGTGAAATGCTTTACAGCAGTTTTGTACAGAAAATCCCAAACTCAGGCCCCTGGAGGTTGCTCGTAGTAAAGCTTCTCTAGCCTTAGAATCATCTGGCATTTTCTGGCACAGTAACCACAGACTAATCAGAAAACACAAACTGAAGAGATATCAAAAATTTAAATTAAGGGGATCTATTCAAACAAACAAATACTTTAAAAATAATTTAATACTGTCAACTAAGTAAAGAGGATAAAAGGAAACATCTCTGGTTCATATTCACTAATTGGGAAGATCATGTTTCAGAGGATTTAACAGAGATGCACTGTCATGACAATCTCTCTCCTAACCCTGTTTGCACGTAAGTATGTGCAAGCACTCCCTCTATGCTCACATTGAAGATACTATCCTTGTTTGAAGACTAACTTAGGCACAGAAATTTTAAATGTACTTTTTCAAGCTGCCTTTCCAGGTTTACGTTAATAGCCGATTTGAGGAAGTTGCTGCTATTTCAGTAGCCATTGATGTGCCTGTTGTGAGGCATATAAAGTATCAGAGAATGCATATGGGGGTGTTCAGCAAAAGTTTCATATGTGAATTTTATAGTCATATTTGTTTCATTCCATTGATCTAACACAAAATGTTTGTAAGAAACATCATCTCCAGAGTTCCTCATCATGAATTGCATTCCCACGAAAGCTTTCCTGTTCTCAACAGGTCCAAGCCTTATTCAGTCTGCTTTATTTATGTTCTTTCCCATTTGTAAACAGTGCATATCCAAGTGCCTTGATTTAATGAAGTGTAGCAGTAGTATTTGATTGGAATTTAGATAAACGAGCAGATAAATCCGTATCTGTTTTCTGCAAGTTTATATGCGTATGCATATGCATATGCAAAATTAAAAATACAGTTACATGAAGACCAAAGTCTGGTCTTTATTATCACATCTTACCATTTTTCACCCCAAAATAGAAAGTACTATGGGGTCAACAAAATTCTTTGTATGATTCCCCTTACTGCCACTACAAACGTATTATGAGAGAATCTTTTGTGGTGTTCTTATAAAGAGTAATAAGATGGTTGCAAAGAAGAGTCAGAAAAAAAGCTATATGCCTATAAAAAAAAATCAGAGCTTCTTTGTTCTGTGCAAGATAATAGTAATGGCACTTTTCACAAATATCAGCATACACTACTATTTGTAATACTTTCACAATTTGAGACTATAAGTATCTATAGCACACTAGGCACTACACATAATAAGAAACAGTTCTTCCACCAAAAGATTTACAAACTAAGTGAACCCAAGGAAACCTTTAACTCTGTTTCAAAGACAGAGCAGGTGACTTTTCCAAGGGTAAATCAGACATGCTAAAAGCATGCCATAAGACCTGTCTCTTATAGCACCCTTTAACGAGTACCATCATAATAGCCTGCCCATCACTGCAGTACACCATTATCTGAAGCACACATTAGTTCAGATTGCAGTGGGCTGTACTGCTAAATCCTGCACAAATATTCTGTTCGCTTAATCTGTTGATAAGAGACACAGCAAAGACCTTTCTGATGTTTTCAAAATATGTAGCAGGTCGAGCAGGTGGTGTTGAAGGTGTTCTGGGTGAAGGAGAGGACTAGCTGAGGCTGGCTGGGGCTGAGGAGATACTCAGCCTCCTTTGGCTTCATGCGGTAAGCAGAGTAGGAAATAAGCACACTTGCTTTTTTAACATCAGTGGTTCGGAAAGCACCAAGAACCTGACCATTGCTGAACATATCCAGTACCCCTTGACCAAGAAACCCATATGTACATAGATCCTATGCAGCATGTGAGGCTTCACGTGGTGCCCTCCCCAAGGCATGGTTGGGTTTCTGTCCGCTATCCCAGCTGTCCCAAGGATCTTGTCTTTGGATAGTATTTAGGCTCCAAAAACAGTGTGACGACTTTGTGGTTGAAGCTATAAGTGTTCAAAAAAACTGTGTAGATATGGCAGTTCAGGACGTGGTTTAGTGGTCATGGTAGTGTTGGGTTGACAAGTTGGACTTGATCCTAGAAGTCTTTTCCAACCTTAATGATTCTGCAATTCCATGATCTTTGACACTAAGCAACTTCACTTCTCTGACACAGGTGTCAGAGCTCGTTTTCCACCTGACCAGATTCCAGAATCCGTTACCAGCAAGAACTTGTGATTTTACTTGGAGGACAATACTTCTGTGACTGTGTACATGGGACAAACTGAACTTTTATCTGTTGCTTACTTAGCAAATAAGGACCTAATCAAGAGTCCATTGAAGGCAGTGGGGAGAATACTATTGCCTCTGGATCAGGTATTGAATTGTTCTGACATTTTCATTAAGTATAATATATAAAAAATGCTTAAAAATTACTGTCCAAATATATAATGCAGAAAACACCATAATTCTTTCTTCTGTCACGGAATTTATAAATAATTGACTACAATATATCCATTTCTTGCAAGCATGATTTTATCAGTGACAGTCAGGGAAAAGTGACTGCAAACACCTAGTTCCTAACCTTAAAAAACACTTTCTGGAATCAATATAGCTCAGAGACTAGAAAGTACATGAATCTCCATTCAGGAAACTGAGATTCAGAGTCTGACCCCTGCATCTCAATACAGAGCATATGCTAAAAACGGGAATATCCAAAAGGGCAAGCAGAGATCTTGTTTCCAGGTTAACTGAGGGCCTAAGAAATTTTCAGTGACAGCACTGTCCCTGAGGCTTTCTGTAGAGTGGGGCTAATCAATCTCAAGAAAAAAAAGATTTTCTAAATTAAAAACCAAAGTTATCCAAAGCAACAGAACAGCAGTCTCAGATAGGTCCAGCCATAGCACTTAGGGGATACCTAGTGCAGCACACTTCAACCTACCAGGAAAAACATTGGTAGCATTTCATAAAAGATGGAAAGTCAAACCTGGGATTAAAAAAAAGAAAAAAAAAAAGGAAGACGTCAATTATACATTACAGAACTGTGAAGTTGCACAGTAACTCTGTGAGATCAATTGTTTGAAGAAGGCTGTATAACTCTAAAGAGCACCTTTTGCCAGATGCACATCAGCCAGGACAACTATGAATAGGTCTGTGGTTCCACAGGCAGTTCAGCAGATGTTTTTGCTGCAGAAGTGAGGAAGTCTTGTTCCCCTCCACTCTTACATACTCTCTCCTTCCTCTATCCTACCCCATCCTCTTTCCCCTTCCCTCAGTCCGAGTTGTACCGTCCCACCCATGTTCTAGCTCTCATCATACTCCCTGGCGGATTTAACTCTGACTGAAATGTCAGAAAGCTCTTAATTGGTTTTTTTTTTAATTCCTGGTCTTGTTTTCTGTCATTTTGTTGAATCAGACTGACAGAGAAATGCCTCACAAGTGCTGAAGCTGGCACAAGTGGCAGAAGTGTGTAGCCAGGAATGGGGTGGATGGAGGAGACATAGAAGAGGAAAACAACTCGTTTTCAGCAGTGGTGAGCTGTCTGTGAATGCAGCACGTGAGGGAGCTTTACCCAACTGGTGGTAGAGCCTTTAGGACTCAGCTTTACATAAAGAGAATAGTCCTTTGACTTTAGTGGTTTGCTTCTCTTCACACCTATTTAGCAGTTATTTGCAGATAGGCCAAGTATACAAGAACAAATGCTGTTAACAGAGCTGCTTGGCGAATCTGCAGAAATTCTCAAAACTACTTCTTCAAAGGTGAACACAGTCTCTAACCTCATCTCTATTCTTGAATCATTTCCAGGCAAACCAGATATGTTTGTATAGCAGACCAGTGACAAACTTGGCTGGCGTCCCTACTTTTCTTTTCCTGGATGCTGCCCACCAAAACACAGTGCAAATACATGAATAGTGAAGTGGCTGTTCAGTTTGCAAGCTTGTAGGAGCACGTACTTGTATGAATGGAAACATTTTTTGGCAATTTGGCAAAGGAAAAAAAAACCCACATACTGAAAACCGGTGTTTTAAAATTGAGATAAGTAACCTGAGATAACTATCTAACATCGACTTGAGAGGTAAGCATGTGAAATTTTTACATCCATGTAGCTACACAGAGTCAAAAGTCCCCACCTGAAGTTTGCTTCGACCTCCTATAGATTGTGGAGTCTCCCTGTGTTTGCAGAGGATTGAGACACATGAACTGTGAAGAGATTAGTGTAATACAAATACATAATGTTAGCTTTTTTTTTTTAAAGTTTGCTCTTTCAGGAGAAAACCAGAAGTGTTCACTTCTATGCAAAACAGACTGGATTTTCATTTAAAGGTCATAAGAACAGGAAATAAATAAAATACCCAAATGTAAAGAGACAGATAGACATGTCTGGCTTTACCAGCTGGAGATGGAGTAGGAAATACATTATTAAACATCACCATCTACTGGATGCCAGCATTTGTTCCCTACAAAGGGAACCCTGAGCTTCTCTGCTTAATTAACGTGTCAGACAAGCCTCTGCTTTCACAGATCTGACAACGCTCAGCTCAACACTGAGCCAAGGTTTGTGGACCTTGTTAGCGTCAGACTAGGAAAAGATTTTCAGCATTATGAAAACAAACTCAAAATGTTTTGTGTGACATAACACAGACTGTGAAATTGTTAATAAGCCACTATGGGAACATAAAAGAGAATGTGGGGGTAGTCAGGCACAGGGTAAATAGTATTCTTTGGGTAAATCAGTTTCTTGTGGTAGGTTTCTGTAGACACGTGCACAACATGGAGCACAACATGGTTCTCCCCCTGGGTAGCTCGTACTGACTGCAGTTCCATAGTTTTGAACATTATGTGCTCACTCTCTTGGCTGCACAGACTAATATCTTTGTGATTTTACAGCGTCAGGACTAGCAGTGGGGCTCATGGAGCTCGCTGAGGACAAAAAGCACCAGAGCAGGTTGCACTCCCCAGCTATATCTGCTGAGCTGGCCTAGCTGGGCAGTGAAGGACACTCCTGCCCTTCTCCATTGAGAGCAGAAGTCCCTGGCCCCACAGTTAAGGATGGCCCTTTACTTGCCTGATGCTGCCCCCTCACCTGCTTTGCATCTCTATACACCTCCTTTTTCTTCAAGCTTCAGAGAAACCACAGCACTGCACAAAAGCAACAGATGACATGAGTGTCCTCCTCTCTGGTAGAAAAGAGATCTAATGGAGAAGTGTTAAAACTTTGTGGGCCCTCCTCATTCCTTTCCTTTGCTTTCTTTAAGGTTTCTTTCAGTTGGATTCACACAGCTGGTGACTCAAGCCACCAGAACTAAGCAAATTCTTTGGAGAAAGAGATATAATGCTGAGGTATAAGCACCTTGGGAAGCACTCAGAAAACATCTGCAATAAACATGCAAAGGTAAAGAATTATTCTTCATAGCAAGTGATGATCTAAAGTCATAATCACAGAATCACAGAATTAAAATTTGTTTTTCAGAAGGAATGATTGGATAACTATCAGAAACAAAAAACCTAAGATTACAGAGGATGCTTCACTGACTTGACCCTTTAATTCATAGATAGATATTTCTCTAAGGAAATTGCTGTGATTAAAAAACTTATTCCTGGTTATATCCTCTCAAAAGTTGTTGGCAGGGCAAAATGCACATGGCTATTAGCTTATACATTGATTTTTAATTATTTATTTTTTGCAAGAGCAAAATACTCTCAAAAACACCGATGTGGTAAGGACCAAAAAGTAATGGGAAACGTGTTTTGTTTGAACTGTTGGCAGTTAGAATGGCTCCTTGTAAGGAATCACAGGAAACCAGAAGGAGAGTTTCAGAAAGAGCTAGGTTCATGCTATATCAAGGCAAAGAGAAAAACAAATGTGGACAATTATGAGAAATTACTATTTCTTTGTGGAATACTGATATGTACCATACTGTACTGTTATTGTACTGTCAGCGCATTTGGAAAGAAATAGGTATCAGAGTCTATCAAATAGTCCTGACATCAACATCATATTAGAGCTTTTGTGTAGTTCATTTCTCTGGGGAAGATATGAGGTGAAACAACTTCCAACACTTATGTAAACACCACGAAGTTACACAGGAATAGACCCATAACAAATTGTATTCCTATTGCTGAATTTATCTTCCAAATCTTTTTCAATTCAACACACAGAATGCCTCAAGTAGGTTGTTGTCACTGGCAAATCACACCAATATAAAGTCAAAAACATTTTGTTGCAATGTGCTGTGTTGGCAAAACCAAAAAGCAACAATGGTATAATACCTGAGTGATGATATAAAAGATATTTCACACGTAAATTATTGAATAATAATTATGCTGTGCTGCAGAGCACATGTATCTGAGCATTTATGCCAGGTTGTATAACAGAGTCTGTTGAGTTTTGGTGGGATCACACCACTACAAAATTCACCTAAAACTAAGTGAGACTTCCTAGGCTTTCATTATGGACAAGGAGAGAAAGAGATTTGGGAGGGGATGATTTGTTTCAATAGGCAACATGCCTGGTATGAATTACCCCTGAGAGACATCTTTTCTTCTCCACTGACTACAAAGGTAGACTGAGGTGACTAGATTAGACTCAGAAAAGTGAATCTGAGACAAAGTTAGATAAGAGGTATCACATGCTTCAGGGATTAATCATAGAATCATGGAATCATAGAATAGTTTGGGTTGGAAGGGATCTTTAAAGGTCATCTAGTCCAACCCCCTTGCAATGACCAGGGACATCTTCAACTAGATCAAGTTGGGCAACTTGTCCAACCTGACCTTGAACGTTTCCAGGGGAAAACACACACACACATATATATATACACGCGTGCAATTTTTGAATAGGAAAACAATAAAAGAACAAACTGATGTGGATATACGTTTTAACAGTTCTACTTCATAACTGAGGTTTCACTCAGTAATGAGAAATATTGTTAAGATTGCAATTCTCAGTGGACATGCCACAAAATGATAATAAAAACTCCTAGGCACTAGCAATGCTGTAATGCTCATGGTAAATACAGCCTCAGTTTCCCAGCTCTGCATCTGCCCCTCTCCCTTCTGTCTTCCAAAGGCTGATGTGATGGTTTGCTTATGTTGGAATAGGTACTTCAGAATGTGTTAGTGAGGCAAAGGCTCAAGGGAAATCAGGCAAATAAAAATAATAGCAAAGGTGTCACTGAAGGTAGAGCCGAAGTCTAGCTCAACAGACTGGTAGGTAGACTTGAAAAAGGAAGCAACATGGTACAAAGAGAATGGTGGGAACTGGGTGGAAGCGGGAATGGTCTGAAAAAAGGTAATGAAGGATGAAATAAGTAAGATGGAAGACGAAGACCAATGCTCAGGCAGTTGTTTTAGTTCGAAGAGTGTGAAAGTATCACGATTTTTAAGGAAGTTAAAAAGAAAACTCCAAAGTGGCAAAGAAAATTACTCAGGACTGTAAACCCACTCCCTGGGGTTTTTTGTTGGACTTGGAAGTCCATGCTGGGAATTCCAAGGTGCCAGTAGACTATCACAGATGCACCATGCAGGTACCAGAAATATGACAATTAAAATTACTCTGAGAACTCCCTGACAGCAAAGCATGACATAGTGACTGCTGAGCAGGCATACCATGAAGAACAGAAATCTCCCAGGATGGTACAAAAATGAGCAATACTGGAAGACACAAGGGATGCAAGAACCTGGTACGGTCAATTTAATTGTAGTGATTTGGTTTTAGTAATGAAATGACAGAGAGTCAGAGAAAAGACAGGACAGCAGTCCTCAAATACTGAAAAAGTGATGAACATAGAACAAGAGTAATCATGCTCTTAGACAGAAAAAAGAAGAAACGAACACAAGCTGAAGGTAGATTGTTGGACACTAATAAACATTTTTCATTGAGAAAAGACCTGGCTGTGATGTGACCTTCCATCGACAGAGATTTTTTAAAACAAGTGAGACAAAGAGTCTGGGGAATCATACAGGTGCAGTGATACCTGTCTGTAATCTGGCCTTGTTTCCACTTGCAGGGATGAACAAGATGATCTCTGTCAGCCCATTAAGTCTTCCAGCACTATAGTCATGACTGTGAAAATGAGACTGAATCAGAGAATAAGCAAAAATGTCAAGGAATAAGTGGCAGAGGATAAGATAGTGAACTTGAAGTCTTTACGTCCGCACTGCAAAGCACACCTACAGCACCAGTATCAACAGAAGGGAGAGGCCCCTAATGACACGAGTCACAGGCTGGCTCAGCTGAGCAGCAGTCATATTTTCTACAAAGCAGAAAGATTTGGTGGTTTTATTGCTGAACGAGTGAACAGTTCAAACATCACATTTTCCCTTTGCTTGCAAGGATTAATCTTTCTGTCCTATAAATTACTTCGCTCACCAATGATTTCATATAGAGTCTTTTTTAAAACAGTCTGAGTTTATCAGAAAGCACCGTCTGCCCCGTCAGAAGAAAATATTTTGTATTTAATTTATTGTGTGTTACTTACTGAAAAAAAATATCCCTTATTTCTATTAATTATAGAGTAGATATGTTTGCTCACATATTGGCACTGGATTATGTACCTGTTCTCGTGCATGCTGTAAATATTATGTGTTTACTTAGGAGCACCGGCCTATCCACTTTTGTTTCTTTACTACTGCAAATATAAGCTTAGTTTCATACAAAGCTGGTAACACCACACAATAATCTTTCACTGGCTTTTTAAAGAACGAATAGGGAACACCCTGTACGAGCCAGAAAAAGATTGCTACACCCAGGAAAGACTTCTGTTTACTGAAAAAAGCTCTCAAAATCATAATCAGTTTTAGGTAAAGATAATTAAATCCGTGCCTGGCCCTCAGAAGGGCCAGGAGGGACAGGAAGGGAAGACAAATGGTCACCCCAAGGTGGAAACTAGTTGGTCCTTGGACCGGACACTTCACTCGGTTAATCCCTGTGTTGACGATGGCTAGAATTCATTAGTGTCACTGAGGATACTCTGACATCACAGCAAAGGAGAATCCTGTTTTTACGCAACAAATAACTCCATATAGCTCTGTATTGCCAAAAAGTCAAAGGCACATTGGATGTCGCTCACAAAAGATTCAAAATGACAATAGCAGCTGGCAGGTTTTATTACACCACAGAAATACTGATCCTCAAGGGCCAAAGTCTGAGTTTCTTGGGTCAGCCAAACATCACAAAGAAGCCAGAGGGCCAAATGCAATTTTACTGTAAATTCAAAACAAAGTTACTGAAAACAGAAGCTGAACTATCTCAGTGAGTTATGCTAAGAACTAAGGCATGGATGAAGTCATGTATGAACATAGGCATACGGACAAGGCCACTTATAGTATCACATATGACGTAAGAAGGGGACATGGGAACAGTGCAGAGATGTTTGAATAGAGTAACCAGTAAGGAATGAAACATATCTTACATAGTTAAGGGAAGAGGTATAACACAGAACATAGAATATTGGAAGTTCCACCTCAACATGAGAAGAAACTTTTTTTTACTCTGAGGGTGATGGAGCACTGGCACAGGCTGCCCAGGGAGGTTTTGGAGTCTCCTTCTCTGGAGACTTTCAAAACTCACCTGGATGCATTCCTGTGTGGCTGCCCTAGGCCATCCTGCTCTGGCAGGGGGGCTGGACTAGGTGATCTCTAGAGGTCCCTTCCAACCCCTGACATTCTGTGATTCTATGATTCTATGTTTCTATGACAAAGTTCAGGCTAAATGCCATTTTTGACTTTGACACTCTCTCACAGGTCTTCCTCATTTCTGAAGTCTGTCATTCATACTTTCAGTGCAGTTTGGGGCCTTTTGGCAGATATAGGCACATCTGGGGTTTTGTTAAATACCCCAGTAGCTGATTGCTGGTCTGATAATGCATCTGTGCAGGAGTGGAAGTGGTAATACTCTGCTGCTTTGTACTGCTGATGGGATCTATGACTTGAGGTGCAACAGAAGATTGGAAGAGAGTACAAAGAAGAACGGCTTTTCACAAGCTTTGTGTCTGTGACAGCCCAACACTACCTGATGGTTGGGAGAGTGCCTCTAATATTCATTTGATACAGCACTTCAGGGCTCCTTGCCACCACAAACCATAACAAAATTTCCCAGCCCTTATCTGGGAGGAGCACAATGCTCAAGATTTTACTTTAATGAGGACGTATTAAAATGGCAGATGTTGCAGTGATTAGGATAATTTTCAATCCTACTGAAAACCTTGCTTTCTGGAAAAAGTGAGGACCATGTTTCTGTGATAGCCTCTGCCATCTCTCTCAGTCAGCACGCTGAAACGGAGCAAGGCAGAGACACGTCTGCCAGACTGGCGTGATTTATTTGCTCCATAGAATCATAAAACAGTTTTGGTTGGAAGAGACTTTCAAGATCATTGAGTCCAACCTTTGTCCTAACTCTATCAGTACCACTAAACCATGTCCCAAAATCAAGACGTTTTGTTGCAACACCCTCAAAATTGCACTAGGAAATAACGAAATACTGACAGCCATGATCAGTGTTCAGTAGGATCACTCTCTTGGCCTTGTGGCTGAAAAGTAGCTGCTGCGAGGACCAGAGCGCCCAGTGGCCGCTCCTTGCCCTCACCCAGGGCGGATGAAGAGAGACCCCGCTGTCCCCTTGCCTTCGCCACCGCGGGCCGAGAGCTGCTCCCTCACACACGGGGAGTTAATCATTAGGTCCCCAGCAGACCCTTCCCGTGCCGGCTCCCCCGAACTTCCCGAGCGTTCAGTCCTGCCCCGTCCCCTCCCGGTCCAGCCTGACCGACCAGCGCGGCGGGCGGGGAGGCGGGAGGCAGGGTCCGGGAGATCTCTCCGGGACCCCGTCCAAGGGGGAGCCCGCCGCCTCTGCCCGCAGGGGTGCCATGCCGCCTCCCGGCAAGGCGCCGTAGGGCACACCTGTCCCCCGCTGCCCCCGCGTCACTTCTCCTCCTCCCTTCACGCTGCTGGCGTCGGCGCTCGGCTCACGCCGTCTGCCGCCGAGGTGCCAGAGCCCCGGACGGACGGACGGCGCTGCCCATGCCCCAGCCGGCGTCTCCCGCGCCCTGATCTCGCCGCGCCCTCCCCCGCCCCGTCCGCTCCCGTCGCCCATGGGCGCCGCCCGCGCCGCGACGGGGCAGAGCAGGCGCCTGTGAGGAGCATGGCCAAGGGACCCGAGCAAGAGGACGCCTTCCTGCACCTCCCGGCCGAGCAGGCAGTGTCCTCCGCCGCCCAGGAGGATCGCTACGCGGGCTTGGTGGGGCGAGGCTTGCTGCCCTACGCCGAGGAGGGGCTTTGCGCAGTGGCGGGCGTCGGGAGGGGGCTCCCGGAGCCGGAGCTGCCCGCTGGCATCAAGTCAGGTAAGGTGCGGGCAGCTCTCCCTTTCCAGACCCCGGGGCGATCGCGGCGAGGCGTGGCGGGCGCCCGAACTGTCGCTGCCGCTGGGGAACCGTCGAGGACGCGAGGTGAGGCGGGCACGGCCCCTGCCTGCCCGCGGGGCGGCCGGACCCCGACCCCCGAGGCATGGGCGGCCGGTGAAGAGGGCGCCAGCGGGGCCGCAGCGGCGGTGGGAGGAGGCGGCGTGCTGCCCGATAGTAACGATGCCCTCGGGTTTCTCTTCTTGTTTCCCCCCTCCGCTCTCACCGGCGGAGCTCAGAAACGCGCTTTAACAGCGAAGCCCTCTCCTCGGAAGGAGAGGAGGATGCGGATCGCAGCGACGGCTCCGTAAAAGCCGCGGAGCGGAGCCCGTCGGCGAAGAAGAGCATCGCGCAAATCATGAAGGACAAGAAGAAGCAGACGCAGCTCACCCTGCAATGGTAGGGGCTGCGGAGCCGGCGACGAACCCCCTCTGCCCCGGGGGGGCTGCGGGGCTGGTGGTGGCGGAACCCCCGAGTCCGGGGCCGGCTCCGGCCGGCGGGGCTGACCGCTCGCTCGGCCGGGGCACCCCCGCGCCTTCCCTCCGCTGCCGCCGGCAGGGACCGATCTCGGGTGTCCCTCAGCCCCCGAAAGCCGAACCGCCAAGGAGGGTTACATGTACAACCGCTCTTTTAGGAACCTTTGTCTTTTCTGGGGTTGTGAGATGTTTGGTTAATTGGATCTGTCTATCTTGTCTATCTGTAATCTATCTATCTGTCTGTCTGTCTGTCTGTCTGTCTGTCTGTGTATCTATCTGTCTATCTATCTATCTATCTATCTATCTATCTATCTATCTATCTATCTATCTGTCTATTTTTGGATCAGCCTTGTCTACAAATAAGGACATCCACCCCCAAAACTTTTGATCTTTCTCAGTTAGTAGGGGTTTATCCTTAAACAGAAATCTCTGTCAGTTTCTCAGTGTGTGGCTGTCAATGAAATGTATCAAAAAAGTGTAGGAGTGAAACATTACTTAAGAATTACATTTGTGAATGGATGTTTTAATTATCCTTTAAGGCCGTGACTGTTAGATTTTCACCATCTTATACTGTATTTTATTACATTATGTTTTACCATCCATGGAAGACCTAACTTTACTCCATTTTATTTGGGCAAAAATTAGCTAAATAAGAGGTCAAATTCTGCAGACATTAATTGATAAATGTTTCTATTAAAGCACACTTGAAAATAGAGAGGCATTGCTGTTGAATTAAATGGGAACTTAGTACCAAACGCAGACTGTAAACCTATTTTTTTTTTCCTTCTAAGTGAAGAATAAGTGCAATCCAAATTACCTGGTTTCTTAGTTTAGTTTACATCGACTTGTGAGTGCAAGTTGTAAGTAAATGAGTTTGGTGAGTCAGTGCAAAATTATTCAATATGCAGCATTTACTGCACAGTATTTTTTTACAGATTTGTGTAACTTGAGAAATAAATTTGTTGCACATAATCCCAGGAGTAGCAAATAATGTAAACTGATAAAGAAAAGAAAAAGGACAACAGTGAGATACTCAGCTGTTACCAAGAGTTAGATGAAGTGAAGACAGCTAGTTTTTTACTTTAGTTTTTTTAAATTTTACTTAATGACCATCACTAGGCTCTTGTGTTCTGTAAACTAAATGGGAAGCTACATAAAAATGCAACCCCTTCAGAAAAAGACAGTTCTTTGCTTTTCAGTGTCATTTGGTCAAGAAACAGTTTCAGGTTCAGCATGGAAATTAAAAAGCAAAGATAGGAAGAGATGTCTGCACAGATGTTAAAGGCATTTTAGACATTTCAGAAACAGACTCATTAAGAAAAGGAACCTGGCCCCAGGTTTTCCATGTTCCACAGCTAACCTAAGCACCAAGTGTAAAATCAATTCTTAGTGTCTGTTTTGTTTAGGAGAAGCTCATCTGTGTGCTCTTGAGGAATTCTTAAATAAAACTGAAAAAAAAGAAAAAGAAAAAAGAGCAGTACCAAAAAATAGAAGGCAAAGAAAATTGGGAGACATGGCATGTTGCTTCCTACTCTGGCAGTTTCTTTCTCTATACAGGCTGGAAGAAAACTACATTGTCTGTGAAGGAGTTTGTTTACCAAGATGCATCCTTTATGCACATTATTTAGACTTCTGCAGAAAAGAGAAGCTGGAACCTGCCTGTGCTGCAACTTTTGGCAAGGTAAAAAGTAAATGTCTTCATAATTTGTTCGATTAATTCTTTGACAGAATCACAATTTAGTACCCCTTTGTTAAAATTCCCCTCAAATTCACATTTTCTACTGCTGATGTACATGGAATATGAAGGGATTTCATGACATCAACTTTAGGAGAATGGAACTGAAATTCAGTTTGATTTATTGTTATTTAATACCAAAATAAGACAGGCTCTCTGAGAGCTTTTATTTTTCTTTCCGATGATGACGTTAATAGGGTTTCCACACAAACAGATCTGACATGGAAGACACTTTTAATTATACTAAAGGCAGTGTAAAGTGAGATGTGACACAAGAAGCAATACAAGAAGGGGAAATAAAAATTAATAAGACAAAGAGCTCCTGAATGAAAAATTGTTGATTCATCTTCTTTTCAGCCCTTCCCTACAATTAATCCTGAAATCATTTAATGAAAGGGAGATGTGAACTCTCCAAATTAAATCCTGAGTAGTCAGTGAAACAGGAAACCAAAAATGCTTCAAGGATCATCCTTTTTTAAACACTGCTCATCTAGTCATTGTTCATACATAGCAAAATGCATTAATTTAATTGAATAACAATAATGGATTTAAAATCCAGCTCATAAAATGTTCACTTTTTTTTTTTTTCCCCCTCTTGAATTGAATATACTGAGAAAGTGTATGTCTAATTTTCATTACATGGTTTAGTATAAATGAGGAAGACAATAGCTTTCCATTTAAACATTGTTTTGACAGTCACCTATTTATTAGATGTATCTATTAGATCTGCCTCTATTTCTCAATTACTTTTTTACTTAATAAACCTTTGGCCTTAAGCATCATTCTCTACAGGAAGAATAGGATGTTTTTTGGGCACTAATCTCAATCTCAGCAGCCCCGTGACAGAATATTTTGCTTGATTTGGATTAAATCACGTAACATAAATTCTTTATGTGCAGTGTAGAGCTAACAGAAACTTTCCTAGGCATTCAGTGAACATAAATTTCAGACTGTCCAGCATTTTGATAGTAGATGACACAGAAGTACCTGTGAGGCAAATATTTGCTTGCTTTAACCTTCAAATCACACTTTTCAAATTAAAAATCATTTTATTTTTAGTTGTTGGACTTTTAAAACAGAGTAAGTAGCTAGAGGACAGATCTTTCTCTCGTTCTGTTTAGATCTCTGGAGCAAAAGATACAGTTGTACTTTAGGGACCCAAATGAAACAGAATCCTCCTGAAGAAAACTAAATTTTAAACTGTAGAAGTGAAAATGGAAAGGAAGAACAGGTGAGAAGGGTGGGAAGGAGTTTATAGGTGGGAAGACTGGAGATACACAACAAGATGGACAAAGACGGAAAGACCTCTGCAGGGTGAAATATGCTTAATTGTTTATGTTGCAACATAAATGTCACAAATATTTATTCATGGACTACCTTAGACCATATATTTGTGCTACAATACGACAAACAGATTGCTAAGAAAGTACACCGGTGTCAGAAATTAATACAGTTACTTTCTCTTTAGACCATTCGTCAGAAATTCCCTCTCCTTACCACAAGGCGGCTTGGAACAAGGGGGCACTCAAAGTAAGGCACAATTATCTGTATATCTGCTTACAGAATACATTCTGGGAATGACCTGTATTTCCATGTTTCCATGATAGACACTGATTGACAGGAGGATTTGCTTAGAAGACTTTCATGTACATGATGAAACTGTGTAATTTAACTGTGATTTTATTTGCCTTTTGCAAACCTAACAATGCTCATTGTATCTTTCTACGTAATTTAATTTAATTCTACGTAATACTTCTACATAATAATTAATTTAAAGACACTAGAAAAAAGCATTGTCGTAAATTGAGAAGGTGTATGTCTACGCTTTGTTGTGGGTAATTTCTCAAAACTCTGAAAATTACACAACTTATAGTGCAGTAATTAGAAACATATAGTGCAGTAATTTGAAAAATAATGCTTCCAATTAAGTTGTATATTTGATATGTGGAAGATGAGGCTGTAGGAATAGATCACAGACAATTGTGTATCACCTGTGATGAAATTTTATTAGTTCTGTTTTTTGCCCATGATAGAGTTAGTGTAAAACTGTGGTGAACAATGGTAGCAACATATTTCTGTACATCCACGCTCCCCACTGTGTGCTGATATCGAGACTGATGAGGAAGGACTGATGAATTGTCCCCGACCTGAATTTCTTTTTTAATAGGGAATGCTGCTTCTTAAGGAAATGAAAAACTGTGTGGTGTATTGATGTGAGGAATGTAGAGAGTAGGGTATTGCTAGTGTCAAGCTATGAGTTAATTCTAGGGAACTTCTGTCCCTGTCTGGGGAGTCACAACAGTTCTCTGTATTGCCTGAAACCAAGACTGACTTTGAGCTTTTCTGAGTGTTGTGCTTTAGGGTGTTGTTTCAGTGTTTATCAATATCTGGCTTAAAAAAAATGTTTAAACCTAAATAACGTGTCCATACCACTCAACATAAAATAGTACTAGTTAAATAATTTTATTCTTTTAAAGCAACTCTCAAAAAACTTAATGTTCAATCTCAAGTCAAATTTGGAACAGATCCTTATTTGTATGTTTCTATTCATTTCAAAATAGATTTTTCTGAAAATAAGACATTGCTACAAGGAGCGAATTAGGATAGATACTGTATCCAGCTTTCTGTGTGTACACAGAAATTAAGCATTTATTATTTTAGGACATGCATGTCTTTGAATATGTGAGTAACCCTGGGATTTTTCTTGTTTAAATTTACAAATGTGTTTATGTACTTACTTAATAAGATTCATGAAACTATCCTTGACTCCTTGACAAAGAGTTAATGATTCACTGAAAAAAACCCTCTAAACCCCAGAAAATTAGCAAAGAAACATTTTGGTAATGAATAAGGTATAAAATTGGAATACTAGTAGTAATAGAAGAAATTCAAACATTCTGTTTGTTTGGGAAAACTCTTGACAGGCAAAGTTACTCTTGTATTTCAGTAATTTCTAAGGAAAGCTAAAAACAAAGGGAGACTGAAACTTAAGTTCATTTCTTTCTTTTGTAGATGACTTGTAGATGCTGTATAGAGAGGTTTTTAGGGGAGTTAATGTTACAAAGGTTATTTATAAAGGAAAAGAGGGATTTCATGTATTGCCTCCTGCGGTGAAGTTCAGCTATGGTTACAGATATAAACTAATATAGACTTAGTCGGCTTTACAGATGGACATTTGCTGCTGCTGTTGTGTTTAAGATTTTAGGAGACCTGACATTCAAAATCTATGCAGGAAGATATGACAGCCTACTAATTAATCAATCCTTTTGTTAAGTCCTAGTCAGATGCATAACCCAACATACTTGAAGAACAACTTTCAAGTTATAATGAATAAAAATTATAATGAAAAATCTCCCTAATGCTCATTCCATTTTTTGTTCTGATGTGTCTAATGAATTGATAAACAAGGTCCAAGCAAGAGCCAAACTTCTAAAAGGTATAATTTCTCTGCATTGTCTGTTAAGTAAAGGAGTATGTTTCAAATTTAGTTTTTGACATGGGAATCTAGCTACAAAATTAATTATGAAGGGATGTGTGTCACTATATTTTTCTCTAAGGCATTTAATCGTATTAGTACAGAGGCACTTCATGCTCAACATTTCTTCAGCAGATCCCACATCCCTACTGACCTTGGTGGCATTATGTGCCTTATTTTCATGTGGATTAACTGTTCTTGAACAATTTCCTCACAGGGATGAGCCATCAGCAGGTTTTGTTTGAACATCTGGCATTTGTTTCTATTTTTTTTTCTCATCGGAGTTTTCCACAGAGACTTTTTCCTCTGCAATTCTCATTTCCACTAAGATACATTTACCTTGTTCTTGCTGTGCAAAAAAGGACCTCATAAAGGCATAAGTGACAACATCTCCAGTTAAGAGATGGAATACAGCAGCAAGCGGTCATAGAGAAACGACAGTATAAATAATGATTTCTGATTATCTGTTTATCTATCTGTGATGTTGTGGACCATATTCCCCTCAGCACCACAGATTCACTGAGGAGCACATTCATTTCTGCATTCGCCACATAGCAGTCAGTCACACAAATATCATTTACAGAAGTATTTCCATTAAATTAGTAAGCAAATTAAGGGGCTGCTCATCTGTTTCAGTACATGGCTACTTACCCTCTGTTTGTGTGTCAGCATGAACTCTAAATGTTGTATACTGCTTCTGTGTGTGACAAAGCTGGGTCACTGGGACTGCTAAGAGACACATCTTACCAGCAATTAAAACCTATTTTTGTAAGCATGGTAGTGTAGTGACATTGTTTTATTTCTGTTGTTGCTGTCATTATTTCAATATAACGTTAGTAGGAGCAGTAATAGTACTTGCTATTCCTGGCAGTGATGTTTCATAGGGCAATATTGCCTAGGAGCTCTCATCATTGTCCAGAGCTCTACCCAGTTAGATGATGCAAAAGAATGAAAAGTATAAGGCAATTCCTCTCCAATGGAATCATTATTCTTATATTGCAAAGAAAAGCTAACTCCTAAGGAATAAAGTGCCTTACTGGACACTGCATGCATACACAGATAAAGACTGGCTGTAGCCAGGAGAAAGCAAAGAAAATTAATTCCTTTTTCCATCATCTTCAAGGTGACAGAGAAGTTATTTTTCTCCTGCACTGAAACGAGCCCTTTTTAGCGTTCTCATGACCATGAACTGCATTTGAGAAAGAACTCCTGCTCTAAGGTGTGAGATACCTGTTCTGAGGTGTGAGAAACACAAATGTTAGTTCCTCCTCTGATTCCAAGCAGCATTTGTCATCTCCAGTTCTGGACAAAACACTAATGGGTCTAATAAATCCTAGAACTTCAAGTCATAGTCTTTCTCATCCAACAACCCATTTCTACAAAAGTGTCAGTACTAAAACACTCAGTTAAGCATTTGACTAAGAAAGTAAAACACATCAGACACAATTGTATTAATGAAGTTCATTCATTTCTCATGCCCATGGTAATCACTCCAGGTTACTGGATGCAGGGCAAGTTTTCTGTCTTCCTGTGGCATGATAAATACTGCAAACTGCTCTCCTGCATTTCGTAAGAAACAGTTGTCTGTGCAGCTGGCTCTGGATCCACCTTCTTGCATAGGTAGTGTTGAACATACTGTGGTCACTGCTAGAATTCAGTTAAAGGCTTCACATGAATTACCTGGAGCAGCTATTTGGGAAAACATACATGCTGCTCAGTGCATACACACAGAAGAACGTTTGAGCTCAGGTTACAATTTAATTTCTTTGTAGACTTTGATCAATGATGAATCTTAGCTTTTATCCATCATGTCTGAAAACTATTATCTTATTTATTAGGAGTGATTTAGTGGGTTAATAAAACTGATATGGCAGCTGGCCCTGTGATAACAAGTTATTGCAAGTCCCTGAACAGCTTAAGCCTATCATTTCCTTATCAGCTATCATTTGTGTCAGTGTATGCTAAAATCAGGGCTACTAGTTGCGTAGGAACATATGTTACAACAGACCACTGAAACTGAAAGAGAAAAGCAGTTCAGCTTGGCTTTTAAAAGGTTTGTTACAAAAATTGAGAATAAATTCCTTATGGTGGCTGCTTCCATTTTGCTAGTTATACAATAGAAATACAAATAGTAAAACATACATATACTGTACAGACACATAAAAATGTGTGCATAAGGAAACACAAACAAGGTACTCGAAGTTGTAGGTTAAAGATGTTATCAGTGTGTCTGGGATGGGTATACTATTCTCAACAAAGAGCCCAAAATAAGCTATTCAGCTAATGACTTTGACTTATAAGAGAGTAAAAATCTTCATACCTTATTTCTTTGTGAAGTATGCCAGAGAGAGCTCGAAAAATACAGATTATAATATTTTTTTAGTTTGTGTCTGTGTCGTGACTGGAAAGCTGCATTTTTTAGTACTAAAAATTCAACTGCACAAATTGCTGAAGGAAATCATAATAATAACTGCTATGCCTTTGATACACACAGAATAGGTACTGAAAATATCTATTCTCTATGTAACAAAATGTCACGATGGCAAATTCTAATATCTTGGAGCACTCTGCAGCAGGAACAAGTATATATACACTGGAAACCTGAGAATCAAATCATAGAACAATTCCTGTTTCTAGTCCAAATATGTTAATATTGAGTTAGATGTTGAATAATCTAGTTAGAGAATTCTAACTATGTAAAGAAATAATGTTTTTCCTTGCCTCTGGCCCACTCCAAGTTTAGCAGGAGGGAATTCCAAATTTGTGGTGGAAGTATGAAGTCCTATGTCTGAGCTTCTGAGTATTAGCAAGTATTTAAAAATGGTTGGTTCATCACATCCCTCAGAAAATACACTTGGAGGGCAAGAAAACTAACAGTAATGAAATAAGGAAGAAACTTCTGGCCTTCCAGTGGGTTGCCAGGTTTCAGTGCTGTATAGAGGTATTATGCAGAGTCATCAGTTTCAGACAAACAGTAGACAAATAGATCTGATGTATAACAGCAGTCACTTTCTGTCATGTTTCTTGGCTCTGAAATCCTAAAGGCACACAACAGACTGTCCAGAAATGGAATGACTATTTCAGCTTAGATTTTCAAAGCTACATAGGCTAAGCAAATATATCGCCCTAACGAACATTTTCTTAAATATCATTTGTACCTAATGCCTTTAGTCAGCTTTGTAAATATGAAGCATTTGAGGGATTTGATCTGTGACTGTCCCATACAAGAACCAACAGTAAGATGGAGACTTCTTTTTAACGGTCATCACCAGGAAAAGCAGAGATGAGCTGAAAACTTTCTTTTTGTGCATTCTATGAGCTATTTGCTGGGAGTTTTATGTCTTAAGCTTGCATTTCTTCAAGCTTTTCAGAAAGTGAAATTAGTCCAATGCATTGCAGAGCACTACCTCTGTGTTAGTCTTGGCTTACATGTAATGTACTTGAACTACAAGGGTTTTATATTGAAGCAGTTTCGTTAAACCAGCTGCCAGGGTGCTTTCAAGCTAATTTCAGTAACTAACAAATGAACCTGAGTATGCTGTCCGTAACATTCTTAGACAAATTTGGTTTAACACGACCAGTTTTTAAACGTTGAGTGGAATTTATAGGACAGGGCCTATCACCTTTGATAGATGAACTCAAGCAAACTTTGCTACAACCGATAAAGAGCGAGCTGCCCTCAGCTTGCTCTCATGCCCTTCTCCTGAAGGTCACTTCTTTTGTAGAAAAATCAGTGGAAAGCAGGTCACCAGTTTTCTTAGCACCAACCCAGCCTCTTCAGTGTCTTTGGTTAAGGTGTTGGGCTCAGCACTGCAATGCCTGGGAAACAGGCATGGGTTTCCTTCTCCCAGCTCTGTTTGGGAGCAGTACTATCCAGGAGAGCAGCAAGGGAGACAAGTGTGGCTGAGAACTGCTTAAGTGGGTAGAAAATTCAGAGTCAGTCAGTCTACAACCTGAGAGAAGAATGAATAACGCATTAGCATTTCTAGTCATAGGAAGCTGAGCACTCATTTTATAGGGTACACTGAAAAGTTATTTTCAGCTGAGAAGTGCTCTGTGGACCTGTTAAATATAACGGCAGCAAGCCCAAAAAAATAAACCTGCTCGATCAAGCCCAGCACTCTTTCAACAAATGAAGTAAAATGAAAGAGAATGCACATTGGGGAAAAGAGGTGTAACATGTCTCTAGAAGATTCGCCACATTCTTGACAATCCTTTCCTTAATTTTTCGATCAAGTAATGACAATATTGGTTTTTATGAGATCGGATTTTGTTCTATGTCAGTGTAAGGAACCGGTAGACACTGTTAAGAGTTTTCAGAAAGATTGAAAATCAGTTTGACAGTTTACTTTATTTGACACCTCACTCATAAACACTTCTCTTTTTTTTTTTTTTTTTTTTTTTTTTTCCCCAACAGGTATCACTATTATGGAATTGGCATTAAAGAAAGCAGTGCATACTACCACTCTGTGTATTCTGGAAAAGGCTTGACCAGGTACAATAACATAACTTCTGAGGCATAGTCAGTGTAGGTCTAACTTTAACCTTCCCTTAGGAAGGTGTTTGTAGGACACTAATTTTTGTTGATATCAGAACTAGTATTGCTGCATATCTCAATGTCTGACAATCCTAGATTTAAGTAGCAGCTTGCCCCCTTGATTTTTTTTTTAAGAGGTTGATCTAGATCTTTAGCTAGCATCTTCCAGTATGGCCCCACCACAGTCAGTGTAGAGTTGCATCAACTTCTAACAGCAGAGGATTTGTTCAAGGTTGTGTGAGGCAGCAAAACACCATTTCCAGAACAGTTGTGTCATTTTGTTTGCTTGTATGTCACCCTCCGAGCTCTTTCCCCAGGCCAGCTTCCCATTATGAAACGTCTGGAGAATGGTGTGAAGCTGGCACCTGTGGGCAGGAGGGAGGGGTCAGTGTAGATTAATATTTACAGGTCCTTTGACTGGCTAATATCAGTTTAAACCTAACCCAGGAAGCTCTAATTATATTTATTTAAGGGACAGCTAGCAGGATCAATACGTTACGATAGCTGCCTGTTGGTTTGCCAAAGATTAATAGTTCGTAAAACAAATGTCTCTGTTCACATATGGCTTGAATGACGGCTTTCATTGTCTACGGCAGTATACCTGTATAAGTGGGTACTCTGAGAATGGAAAGGAATAAATGAGTTTATAATCACACATAGAAAATTCATCTGCAGGCAGATTTAGGTTATATGCAAAGAGATTTTTTCCAAACAATAAGACAAGTGTAAAAATTGAGGGTGATAGTGCCAATGATGCTTAAAAGGAGGGATCTTTCCACTGCAGGACTTAGGGTATAATAGTCTGGAATATGCCATTTCCTTGTCTGGTGTTTATCCAGAACTGTGGAAATATTTCTGGTACACAGCGAGGTGGGATTCTTTTATACTACAGAATAGTCTTGAACAAAATGCTCATTTAATTGGCTAAAAGATGGTTCTTCTCATTTAAGAAAATATAAGCACTGTTAGTCCTTAATTTTGTGTCAGCCAGTGCCTGTTTCACATAAAGCTCAATCTAGCAGCAATGAATGCAAAGAAAGTGGAAGTTCTCCAAAACTGGAGATTTCCAACAGTATACACTCACATGAAGATGGCAAGATTTTCAGGGGTACTCAATGGATTCACTAGTTAGAAACCTTCTCTTTGTGTGGACTTGTGATATCATGTATGGGATGTTGAATTTTAAGAGTCCAGCAGTGAAATTGCCTCCCTAGCTGATCTGGAACAAAGAGTTAATTGTTTGTTTGACACAGTCTGGGCCATCATGCCAGTGTCTGTGTGAGGAGAACGACTAGCAGCCTGAGGTTGAGAACAGGTAATGAAAGAGTCAGGCTGTGTCGGGATTCAAAACTGAGACTGAATCTCCCAGTTGCTGGCGGCTGCGCATAATGGTCCGTCGTGAAATCTGTCCTTTGTCTGATGTCTGTTCTGGTAGGTGAGCTTTAAAAATGGTTCCCGGACCAAGCAGAAATAGGCAGGAAAAATATATGGGTTAATAACAGTATCAGATCACAGCATTCCCATGCACAGATACAGGCCTATGGAGGCCTTTAAAACAAGATTCACATGTTAAATGGCAGCTTGTCAAAAGATTAGAAGGGGCAACGGGCCTCCGTTTCATTACCTAAATATAGGCCTCTACTGCCATTTCAAACTTAATTGGCATTCATTTATTAATATTTAGGTAATGAGCTGAGTACAATAGTCCTTAAATGCAGAATTGCAGATACCTGAATTCTTAAATTCCACTGTGAATTTGACCTCCCAGTTCTTTTAAATATCAAGCCTTGCCCTGTGAAAGGAGCACACCAATTGTTAGTATCCACAGCCCTGTGTGGGGGGCAGCTTTAGGTAGCAATTCAGGCACTGGAGGAGCAGATGCTGCCTTGTGCTTTTGCCGTACATTCTGTGTACATTTTGCTGCACGTGTGGAAATCCACAGTCCCTAACAAATTAAGTCTAGCTATGAAGCTAATGAGCTCCACGTTGTAATCAACTGAGTGATGCCTTCTTTCATGCTCATCTATCAGCAGCCAAGGGAACTCTGTAGGTGACATACACTGGATCATCACGTGGTGGGAACTGTCAGGCACCTCTGCCTGGCCTGCTCAGCCTCTGGTTTTCTGTCCAGCCAGCAGAGCATCTTGACAGCCTGAAACCATGATATTGCTGCTCATAATAATAAGATTTCGTGTTACCCACAGTATCTTATCAGTTGGCTGCTAGCAGAACAGGAAATAACAATGATCAAACAACATTTATCATTATACTGATCCATTAGAATCTGTATATTGCACATTCTTTAGTTTAGTAGTTTTAATTTAAAACAACTGTTTTCTAATTTCTGCATTGAAGAGTTGTCTGATAGTCCAACATCTTCGTTGGAGAACTCAGTTTGATTCTTAATAGGACATTCACTATACTGCAAAACGTTTTTGCCAGTTAATTAATCTTTGATCTCAGAAATGCACTCACCTCCATCAAAATAATACTGTGGTGAAAAAGAATGGAAGATGACCATGATTTCTTAATTTTCCTGTGAAGTGTAAATTCTAGATATATTTCTTCTACTTTGAATTTACTCAGCTGCATGAAAAACTTTATGTTCCTGGTAAAGGCCTTAGGAATTTGCACTTGTGCTGCCCTTTTGCTATTTGTAAAGTTGCAAAGATCCAAAGGAAGAACTGAAACTGGTATTTTCACTTTACTGTTTGAACAATGCTCCGAATCTTCATGGTTTAGAAGATGTCAGTAGATTTTGTGATATCCAGGCACCTGTAAATCAATGGAAGAAGTTAAGAAAAAAGCGTGTTTTTTATTATAATTACATTTGGAGAAATGTGACCATTTTTCTAATTAATCTGATTTTATTTGTCTATTTTATATGTATGTATGTATATATACAAACTCTAAAAAATGTTCTGTTTATGAAAAAAATGATCAAATGTATTTATTTTTAAAGGTTCTCTGGAAGCAAGTTGAAGAATGAGGTAAGTGCTGTAGTCTCTTTCCTTTCGCTTCTGTTATAATCCAAATATGTTACCTGTGGTTTTCTTCACATTCATTTATCTGAAATTGCAACAATATTTTTCATTCAAGGTTAGACTGCATAACCTTTTTTTTTTCCCTGAAGCTGTGTATTTACTCCTCTAAATATTCAAAGAAAAATAAGATTAGAAGGCACCTTATGGAGTTTCTCTTCCAATCCACATCTCCACAACCACAGAGATTCATAATAGACTGTCTTAAGCAAAGGATCAAGATCTAGCTTAATTTTTTGCATGCATTACTTTTTGCAGAAGGGCTTTTTCAGAATCTTGTTTGACTGGAAGCCAAAAGATTTATTATTTTTTTTTTAATAAACTGAATTTTATACCTCCTGGTCAGGATTGTCTATTTATACTAGAAAATTTTGGATTATTGTACGTTAAGGGTTAAAGATTGCTCCAAGGTTTGTTCTGTGACGCTGAGTTCAACTGGCATGGAATAGCCTGCATCCATATTATTAAACTTCTGAACCTACAAACTAACATAGACACATCTCACCCACATCAACGCAGAGAAAAGTGCCTTGCATGCTGTAAGTGTTGAAATATGAATTATTTGTGAGAGTGCTAATTGGCATGGGCCAAAAGAATAGCAGGGAGCATCCTGAGTAATACTGTTCCAGTATTGTCTGGGAATGTTTCCTGACACCATTTAATTTATTAGACTAAATATACCCTCTGTGATCAACTGATACACAGCAATTCTTTCTCCTTTTTCATTTCCAGATAAGCAACTCCTAGCCGATAGCAGAAATTCTTATTCGTCCCTGAGAGTGTAACTTCGCTCTATTGATTTTCATGCTCTTTATTGCTGTTATCTCAAAGCCATCCAGATCTTTCTACATGACCTCTTGGTCTTCCTCTTTACTGATTTCATTAGCTCATGTCAGCCAATTTAATCTTTGAAATGTTCAATGAGATCTGATCTTTGAGAATCTTCACTTCAATTCCTTTTCAACCCAGTAGTTTCCCTGTCAGCACAATTTGTTAGCATTTCAGCTGGAGTCAGTTTCTTAAACATTTTACATTCTTGCACTAATCCCCATTCTCACCAGCATAACTTATCATTTCCTGAGGTGACACCGTGTCAAGTATTTTAGTGAGGTTCAGATAGATTAGATCTGCTTTGTTTTCCCTGTTCGGATAATCAGCTGTCTTATCAGAAAAGCATAGTGCTATGCCATGGGGTATCCCCAACATATTCAAGGATACTACATATTCATTCATAAGCATTCATTCATTCAGAGTTTTGAGATGGAAAATGTTTGGTTCCCTTGGCATAAACAAATGCACTTTTACTTCTATCTCTGATGTGGCATTCCCAGACAATTTGGAAATTGACAGTCACATAAACTTGTCTTATTTCTGCCCCAAACTTCAATATTTTTGTCCTGACAGAAAAATAATCACAAAGAAGTCAGTGGAAGTAAATGAGAAAGGGCGTATCAGCATGAGTTTTTGATTGTCCAGCTCTGTGTTGTCTGAAATTACTCAGGCAGGTCTTGAAAAAACCATCTCTCATGGTCAAAAGCAACTTTCAGTAATCTCTGTGTACTGAAAATTTGTGGCATCATCCTTTCCATTAAAATGAACAGGTGTATATCATTATTCATTTGCTTGAAAGCACATGCAGTTAGGTATTCCTGAAAGATTGACAATGATTGCATAGGGTGTAATTCTCAATAGGAACATAAAGACATTGAAAAGATGTTAAAGCACTGATTGTCTAAATATACTGAGTAGATGTCATTTGAATGAACACTTATTGTGTACCAGGGACACTGTTTACTTCTGGTATGTTTTATCACATTTTCTAGTATTCTCTCTATAGGGGGAGATATCAGCAAATTCTTTTATCTAAACCAGTTAGTGCACCATTAGAGTCTGCATGGTTAATTAGGCAGATAATATTACTGTCATTATCTTAATGTTAAATGGCCATTAGAAACAGATGGCATTAAATTGAAAGGGCAAGTGGCTATGGGTTAAAATATTAAGTCTAGAACTGAGGCAGAGTCATATAAGTCCATTAGCAAGGTAAAAAACATTGCAGATTATCTTCTTTTAAACCTCACCCACCATCACTGCCTTCTTTTAGATGAACTAATCTCTTTTAATCAGAGCTTTTAATATATTTCATGGGTAATTGCATAATAAAATAATTAAGATTAGTCCCGTTATTAAAAAAAAACAAACCTCCTGATACTGATAGGCAATTATAACACTGCAAAAGTATTGACACGAAGAAGTAGTTTCCAAATTTCTACAATTTCTTTGACTTAGAGCTTTATATGTATTTGAATAGTAGATAGCACAGCTAAAGTGTGTTTACACAGTGTATGCTTTTGTTCCTTGCTGTCTATTTTGACAGACGTATCACCCTGTAAAAACAGAGACAGATATGCATGGTGAATAAGTTAGTTACAGCTATAGTTTTCTGAATTCAGCATTTGAGAGAATTTCACTTGAAACAGGCCTCCAGTTCCTGAGTTGACATTTGTAGGAAAATATTGTCTTTGCACGCTTTTACGCTAGATGTTACCTCATACACCTACTAGTCCTACTTCAGTGAAATCTGATTGTGTGCAAAGGAGTGGAAAAAGGCCACACCAAGTACCACTCAAGTGTCTTCCACATGGTCATAAATTCCATCCATCGGTAAAAAAGGAATCTGCAAAGAGGTATTGGATTTACTGAGGGAGTATGCAGAAGGCCTGCTCAAGGATCTATACACTGCTTTGACATAAAGACCAGATGGGCTAAAATGGAATGAAGGATTTCAGCCGAATAGTCTTCTCTAGGTTTGAATACAATCCTATGAGAGTAAATACAATTTAGGCAGTAAGAACAGAATCATAATACAGATTTTGTTGCTTCTCTTGAGGATGAAGGTTTCATCTTAATTACAATTTGAGAGCTTAGGAAGTGTAATGTGGTGTGCATTGTAAATATAAGCACAGTAACACTATATCACTACAGAAGGTTACCGCACAGTTTTACCAAGAAGTAGAGTAAATCAGATTTTGTGAGAGTATTAGGTTAGGAATCTAAACAAGGATTGACTTACCACATAGTGCTTCATGGTCAGTATCCGCGCACACAAGACTGCTTGTTGTTCCATCCTTCAGTCCCATCCAATAACTATTCAAGATCTTTTCTCAATCTATACCAGATGTGTCTACAATATTTCAGATGTCACAAAGTAAAAAGGGTTAAGAGGTGAACTGTAGGAACTGAAAGAAACTCCCAGATCAGCAGAATTTGGCATAATTCAGGAGGAATTTGTGTCTGGGTCAGCATTGACCGTATCTCAGCAAAGTAACTGGAGAACGCTAAATGGCTGCGAATATCATTCTTACTGAGATGTGAGATGGGAGCTTCATGTCAGGTCTGACAAAGTCACAGAGCGCTATATAATAAATATTTAGCTCAGAAGTGTCCATAGACCCTACATACCATCGTGACATAAAATATTATCAACCTTTATGATAAACTAAAATAACGATTGCCATAGTAAAACATACATAGGAAAGAGAGCAGAGGAGAACAATGATATTTCCAGCACCTTAGGTCCTTGCACTAGAAAGATACATGTTAAGTAAAACTTACTGTCTCCCTTAGGGTATCACAGTCCATACTGTCAAGGAGAGTAGTATTCTACTTTAATTTTAAACATAGATTAAATCCAAAGCTTGTAGAATTCTGTGAAGCAATGTGGCTCAAAGACTGCATCACTCTGGATACTGTTTTTTGGCAGAGTTTAGATCTAGGCATATATTTAATTACTTCCCTAAGCTGGAATCCAGATCTGGATAAACGTCAATATTTTGGAAGTGTTTCCAGAATATAAATATTCTGGAATGCTGAGACACTCATGAGATAATATACAAGTTTAACATGAATTGTTTGTTTCAGTTGCATCTGTATTAGTTTTCTCAATGTTCCTGTTTTCTCCCTTCCATTTCAGGGTGGTTTCACTCGTAAATATTCTCTGAGTTCCAAAACTGGAACTCTCCTCCCAGAGTTTCCAAGTGCTCAACACCTTTTGCTTCAAGGGTGCATTTCTAAAGACAAGGTAAAATGTGAGCTATTTCTCTTCTGACTTACAGATCAAAAATTGCCACAGAATGTTTCTTCATATCTTAGCCTTTGAGGTATTGACATGAAAGAGCGAGAAATGTCCATAATCAAACAGAGGTGACTGATTTATAGAGGGGGCAAACCTTTACTAACACCGATTAACTGGCTTTCCACTGGAAAGGTGGTTGAATTATTTACCTATTAACTGACCTAGTATTTTACAAACTGATGGTATGTAAGAAGGGGAGAGCAAAACAAACAACTGAGAGTTGTTATTCATTCCAAATGTCTTTGGATTTAAGGTAAATTTTATTCTGATTAGATCAGAACAAATAATTCACAACAATTAATTAGATGAACTTCACTTTCATTAATTGTTTGGAAAGAGACTGAAAATCTGAGTTGTTTTGGTTTTTTGGGGAGTTTTTTTGAATGAGTAAAGTCATATTAATTGAGTCAGTACTTAGTATTGCTTATCCTTGGGGTAACTGTTCAGTTAGAAGTATTTGTGGCATGTGTTTTATGTCTTTGACTCCTCGTCTGTGTGTTACGTCTGTGTTTCTGGTTGCATTACAGGTTGCTCCATCCCTGAACTGTGCTAGAAATCTTTTGATACACATTGTGAACTCTCCAGTTTAGCCTCCAGTACAGGTCATGGTGGTGGCTGTCTTGATATACATTTCTTTAAAGATTTTTGGTTTATGAGCCCTTCTTCTTAAGTTTGGTCTGTGAGAGTAGCAAAACCTAGGATTCCTCTTGTGAGGAGGTAACAAAAGGAGCCATCTGTAGTGCAGAGATCTCAGCTGGAAATCTTGAAGTTCCTAAAGAAAACCCAGGAACTGGGGTAGTCAGCAGTGTGCATCACCTGCTGCTATAGTCTCCATCAGTGAATTGACATCTCTCATATATACAGCATTCTCGTAATATTTAAATTTGAAAAGCATTTGAGGTTCCTTGCAGACCCACACATCAGTATAAGTAAAACTGAATTTTACCCCTCCAACAATGAAGAAAAAGGTGTAGCTCATTTGCTCTTCATGTTTGGGTCGTCAGCATGTAATTGCTCTAATGTTGGAACCAGGAATGGGAGGGCCCAGCAGGCTTTGCAGGTGACTCTGGGGACAGACTCATGGGGTTTTAAGGAGAGTGTGGGAAGAGAGATGAACTTCTGAGTTTCTTCTGCTCTCTCTTTCCTTGCTGTTCTTTCCTCATTCCTTGTTCTCTTATTTCCTGTTTTCTTGCCTTATTGCCTTTCCCCTCCTTCAGCTTATCTGATCAGTCATTATTGAACCTAATATGCTGTGTTGAAGGAGGCCCATACAAGAAGTTTGACTCCTGCATTAAACTCCTAAGAAACCATATACAACTGAAATATCTGGAGAGTCCATAAATGTATCAGCCTGCACTAAATTAAATTGTTAATTTCTGCATTTTGTTCTGAAAAAAATTCACCTGAACTTTAAACTTCCATTTATCCCTTTCAAAAAAAAAGTTTTAAGTGTTCTTGAATCTTTCTTGATTATTACGCTTTGCCATTGTTTCTCAAAGATATGTAGTTGGAGAAGCAGCTCTGAAAGTCAACAAAATCTGTTCTCAAAGAAACCTGTGTGTTAAACCTATTGAAATAAGGTGGTCGTAGGTTCATTCAAAACTTGATATTGGTTTGCTGGAGAAGTTCACAAAATGTGACAAACTTTCTGTCATTCTGGTCCATGAGAATGGTTTTGCTAGCATTTTTCTTTCCTTAAAATACTTTACTGATTTCTTGATTTATAATTTGCTACAAATTTTAAAATGTGCTACCATTTTTTACCAAATCTTGTAATACCTCTGCACAGTCATTTAAATAAGGGAACACTCCACTCAGATAAATTAATCTGAAGAGATGAAAGGGAGTTCTGCTTTTTAAAGTTCAGTTCATGTAAGGCAGTGATTAAACTTTGACCAAATGACTGGCAGCTATTTTCTCATTTGTCCAACTAGATGATGTTTCAGAACACCCATAGACGCCTATAGTAGCCTAATGATTAACTTGAACTACTCTTTGGGATTAATCTTAGCCTCAGAAAGGTGAATTTACTTTACCATCTGACTGGGTAATCTAGCTATTGCCTTACTTTGATATCCACATTTTCGCAGTGTATACAAATTTAGATAGTAAGTTTCCAACAAGAACATTCAGACTTAAAGGTGTCAATAAAAACTAGAGATGAGTGACCTCCTCATCACTACCTATTTGTAAATATACAGTGTAATACAGTTTATATTCTAAATACTACACAATTCTAAATACTAAATTCTATTTAAATACTAGCTACAGAAAGGAGAAACCTAGATCGTTACAGCAGCAAAGGCAAGAGCTAAGAAACTCTGTTTAATCTTTCTTTCTTCCAAAATAGGTAGATACTCTTATCATGATGTACAAAACACACTGTCAGTGTGTCCTTGACAATGCAATTAATGGGAACTTTGAAGAGGTAAGGTTGTTTGAACACACATTCTTGGTATATATGCACAGGGAGCCAAGAAAGTGTTATTTATGTCCATGAATCTGGTTCCTGCTCCTTTAGATTCAGCATTTCTTATTACATTTTTGGCAAGGAATGCCTGACCATCTCCTTCCCCTGCTTGAAAATCCCATCATCGTTGACATCTTCTGTGTTTGCGACTCAATACTATATAAGGTAAGTTAAACATTTAGCTACATGGATAATCTGCACCATGTTACAGCTTTCGATTTTGTAAAAACGGCCATGGCTACTTTCTGCCTATTACCTGTGTAAATTGGCAAGGATTCCCTTGAAATCAAGAGTGCAAAGCTGAACTCCGGTCTCAGCTCTGCTGCACACTTGGTGTGTGATTAGGGTCCACACACTAATGGTGAAATTCTGACCTGCTTGCTTGAATGTGGCTAAAAGAGATGCTTGTGTGCTTCACTGCCAAGGCTGACTAAGTTAAACCTGGATGAAAACTGAAGCCTTGTTTTTACTTAAAAGATTATTGCAATTTCTACCAGCAAAGAGAGTCTGTGGCAGATCAATGAGGTGATTCCACGTGCAAATCTGCTGCTCACAGGTTATGTCAGGCCATAGTTTCATGTTACAAAGCTGGAACAATACGAGGTTAATATATCCCTGCCTCTTTTGCCCACTGCATTTAATTTCTGTTCTTATGCTGCTTGATGTATCAGTAAAACTGCTGCACTCTGAACTGGTTTGAGTTTAAGAAAAAAAAATCTAAGGAACATTTGTTTTGCAGAGTTTTTGTGCCATATGAGTTCTTTGGTCTAGTCCACAGCATGATCATACAAATAATTGAAACTAAGTGAAACTAAGGAGTATTGCAAGGTCAGGATTAAGCAATAGAAAGTAATGTCACCAAAGTTTTCTGAGTTTTTCATTTAGAAGATGAGATCATTAATTAATACCTACAAAATACTTTAAGTTCCTCTGATAGGGCATGCCATAAATAGAAAAGAATTGTTGTCCTCTCTCTAACACATTTCGCAATCTCATATTGATGGGAATAAATAATAATTGGCATAATGGAAAACACCATGCAATCAAAGCAGGAGACTTCGGGCTGTTTAGCACTGAGTGCCTTATCATTGAATCATAGAATCATAGAATGATTTGGGTTGGAAGGGACTTCAAAGATCATCTAGTTCCAACACCCCTGGCATGGCAGGGACATCTCCCACTAGATCAGACTGCTCAATGCTCCATCTAGCCTGGCGCTGAACACCTCCAGGGATGGAGCATCCACAACCTCCCTGGACAACCTGTTCCAGTGCCTCATGACCCTCAGGGTAAAGATCTTCTTCCTTACATCTAGTCTAAACCTACACTCTTCCAGCTTCCACCCATTACCGCTCATCCTATCACTACAGGTCCTTGTAAAAAGTCCCTCCCTTCTTGTAGGCCCCCTTCAGGTACTGGAAGGTCACTATAAGGTCTCCCCAGAACCTTCTCTTTTCCAGGCTGAACAAGCCTAACTCTCTCAGCCTGTCCTTGTAGGAGAGGTGTTCCAGCTCTCTGACCATCTTGGTAGCCCTCCTCTGGACTCGCCTCAACAGCTCCATGTCTTTGATGTGTTGAGAGTTCCAGAGCTGGATGCAGTATTCCAGGTGATGTCACACAAAGGCAGAGTAGAGGGGCAGAATCCCCTCCCTTGACCTGCTGGTCACACATCTCGATGCATCCCAGGATAAGGTTGGCTTTCTGGGCTGCTTGCGCACACTGTTGGCTCATATTGGTCTTATTATTCACCAACATGCCCAAATCTTTCTCCCCAGGACTGCTCTCAATCCACTCATTGCCCAGCCTGTATCTGTGCTTAGGATTGCCTCAGCCCAAGTGCAAGACCTTACACTTGGCCTTGTTAAACTTCATGAGGTTGACCTGGGCCCACCTCTCAAGCCTGTCAAGGTCCCTCTGGATGGTATCGCTTCCCTCCAGCTTGTCGACCACCCCACACAGCTTGGTGTCGTCAGCAAACTTGCTGAGGGTGCACTCAAGGCCACTGTCCATGTCACTGACAAAGATGTTAAATAGAACGAGTCCCAGTACTGATCGCTGAGGGACACCTCTAGTCACTGGTCTCCACTTGGACATTGACCCATTGGCCACAACTCCTTGAGCGCGATCTTCCAGCCAGTTCCTTATCCACCAAGTGGTCCATCCACCAAATCCACGTCTTTCCAATTTGGAGATCAGGATGTCATGTGGAACAGTGTTGAAGGCCTTGCATAAGTCCAGGTAGATGACATCACTTGCTCTTCCCTTGTCAATTGATTCTATTACTCCATCATAAAAAGCCACCAGATTTGTCAGGCAGGATTTTTCTCTTGGTGAAGCCACGTTGGTTGCCATCTATTTGTCATTCTTCACTGTACAAAAATATGGGAAAAATCCAGAAAAAGGTAAAAAAATGTGGTTTTTTAGAAGCTATCAATCTGTAAAGTAAGAAGAGGTGTTTTAATTAGCAGATTAAAGTAAAGGTGATTAGCATCAAAGATCATAGTTACTACCTTGGAGATAAGCCATTAGCCTCATTTACTTGTAGAGGCTATATTGTATCTTGAGTTTATGGGGTTTTTCCTGCTCTAAACGTGTTTTCCCAGTAGATCCAGTATTAACTTCATTTGTAATAAATATTTAATGTGACGGAAGAAGAAATACTAGAGCACTTAATTATAAATTGAATAGGACAGAATTTTGCAAAAATGCATACATTTACTATTCCTAGAACCATCGAATGGTTTGGGTAGGAAGGTACCTTAAAGATCATCTATTTCCAATCCCTCTACCATCGGCAGGGACACCTCCCACTAGGCCAGGTTGCTCAAAGCCTCATCCAACCTGGCCTCTTTGTCTCTCATTATTTCTCACTTAGAATCATGTTCGATATTCTTGACAGCACAGCTGCCAGAAAGAGGGAGGAGTTTTATTGCATTGTTATCAGACCATTTACATTCAGTAGTGGAAACAGATTTTGGGGATGTAGGCTAACAGCTTTGCCCTCCACAATAACATTGTCCAGAAGGCATGTCAGTTAGCACAGTCTTTTGCCAGAGCAGTTCCACACTACACATAGCTACAGGGAATTTGTCTTAAACTCTGAATAAATCCAGTGCCACATCTTGTGTGGCAGAAAGGAGTCAAGTGGTTAATAGCACTCAAGGACTTGGGAGATGCTTGAGCATCCGCTTTACTGAGACTCACAGTGACACTAGAAAAGACAATGTACTTATGCATCTCACTTCTATGTAAGACACGAATAATAGCACTTTCTTGTTTTACTGGCATGCTGGCATACAACAAAAATAGGAGCTATCTAGATGTATGAATATCTCATATGTTCCTGTCTAATAGTGATGGGAGGAATCTGGGTATGTAAATGTCCAGACAATAGGTTGAATGGCTTTATTCTATATAATTTTCCTGTCTTTATCACTCTTCCATCCAAGTAGACAAGACAGACATGAATGAATAAATGGCCAGTAGAAGCCTAATATAATTTTTTGTTACCTTTTTGAAGGTCCTTACAGACGTACTCATCCCTGCAACAATGCAAGAAATGCCAGAAAGGTAGGTATGTGACAATAATAATGCTATGTTCTGTTTGTTAAGCACATTCCAGGTAAATAGCAGAAATTCTATATTCTAGAGGAACTTTCTCACAATATTTATGCTCATTTCTAGAACAGTAGACTATGCATTGCAAAATACTGCCAGCTCTGAGAACATCTATAGAACAGTCTTAAAATATTGCACAGTATTTAATATTTAATTGTCTCATTTTACTGGCTTGTTGGATATTTTGAAGCAGGTTTCTTCTATGCTAAAGACCCGGAAGATCAAAAAAGAAACAAATGTACTCATGTTGTTTAAGGAAAAATAATTGTTACCTTTTTTTCAGAATTCTTTTCAGGTTTGTGTCTTATGCATCAACATATTATCTGAGCATTTTCTCAACAAGGCATTAAAAAGAGGATTATTACTAAGTTACCTCTGAATCTTTTCCTCTTTCATTTCCCTTGAAGGAAATTTGGGGTTTTATGTTTGACTAAGGCCTTTAGCTTCAATTTCTAATAATTCTTGGGTTTCTTATGATTTGTTCTTAAAGAGTGTTTTGCAATGTGTTTTAAATTGGCAGATAGCTTACGATTTTTCTCAAAGGGGTTGCAGGTATATATATATGTATATAAAAATAATTTTAGCCTTTTGATGATTGGTCATTTCCTGCTTGCTTTTGGTGATATCCGAGGAGTAATCCACAGATAGGTCCTGTAATCTGTTAATCATTGATTGAAACACAATTTTTTAAACTAATGCCAGACAATTTTTAATTGATGTTTCTCTAAAACACATATTTTTTTCTATAGTCTACTTTCAGATATAAGAAATTTTGCAAAAAACTGGGAACAGTGGGTTGTTTCATCTTTGGAAAATCTACCGGAAAACCTGACAAATAAGAAACTGCCTATTGCACGAAGATTTGTTTCCTCCCTGAAACGACAGACATCATTCCTACACCTAGCACAGGTAAACAGAATAAGACTATACATTTAGAAAATTGTGAGTCGCATTCAGTGCAGCTTGCTGGCTGTGAGATGTAATGCATTAATTTTTCAAGGTTCAACTTCAGCCATGGAAGATTTGAATCCTGTAGTTTTAATCATGCAAGAAGAAAATGGCCACAAATAGATCTGACCAAAACTTCAAACTTCTTTAGTAGGAAAGAAGGAAAAGACCATGGTTATAATGAACTACTATCACAGGAACTTTTGCCAATCAAATGATGAATTTGAATACATGGGTATTTGTTTTAGTTCCAAACTGTAAAATATCAGATGCCCTTTAGGGAACTTAATTGCTAACAGCTTGGGCTTTGCAGTGGGAGTCTTCGTGAATAACTGTAGATGCACCATATATTTATCTTGACTTAGTTTTCTCTTTCATAAATGTTAAGACAGAAGTAGCATGTGGGAGGCATCATGAAGATAGTCTGATAGGAAAGTACAGTAGAAGAGCATTAGAAGTCTAATGAAAGGGAAAACCCCAGCCATGATAAGAAAATTAAATAGAGTATGATTCTTCTCTGAGGAGTTATTCAGGTGATCCCCAGGTGTGGGTCTGTTCTGAGTTTGGCTGGGATAGAGTCAATTTTCTCTGTTATATTTCCCTTCATTATTACTATTATTATTTCTTTTAAAAATATGAAACTGTTCTTAGCTCATTAATTTTCGTACTTTTACACTTCCAATTCTCTCCTCCATCCCATGGTGGAGTGGGGAGTGAGTGGCTGTGTGGTGCTTAATTGCCAGCTGGGGTTAAACCACGACAGGGTCTCAGCATTTTACCTTGCCTTCTCTTACAGATTGCTCGGCCAGCCCTTTTTGATCAACACGTGGTGAATTCCATGGTGTCGGATATTGAAAAAGTTGATTTGAATAGTATTGGCTCTCAGGCACTCCTTGCAGTCTCAGGGAGCACAGACTCTGATGGAGAAGTCTACAGTGAATGTAAGTCCGTGAAGTATCATTAAAAGTAATTCACTCTTTCATTGCCTGCCACACTAGTCTACTTGGAGATGGACTGAGAAGAGGCAAATGTGGACACTGCATTCTCTAATCTAGCTCAGCGTTAACTTCAGTTGCTTAAGAAAACCAAGTGGTTGCTCTAGCTTGTCTTCCAAGAACAGAAGCTTGTGCTGGGAAGTCATCACAGCCAGATGTGAAGTTTTGTCCTAATCATGTGAGGATATTAACACACATGAATTTTTGAAAGATGTCTCAAAAATTCCATACCTTTATGGATTAGTTTAATGGATATTGGAGCTAGTTTACTTTTTTTTTTTGGTATAAGTAGTTTTGTTGGTTTTTTTTTCTAAAAATTAATCCTTAAAAAATATGTAATTTTCTATAAAGTGTAATAGCTATTTTCATACACAGAATAGGGTGGAGTAAAGTGCAAATTTTGAGGGTGTTAATTTTTATATATACACCTGTTCTTGAAAAACAGATACAGCCATTTCCTCTATTAAAAAATGCAACTTTTGTCATAAGAATCTTGTTGATCAGAGTTTGGAGGAAAGGAATAGCAAAGTGTTGTCCTCTAACTGTTGTTACTTTGACCATGAAAGTTTGTCCTCTTTAATGGTTCACATTAATGGTTTAATGGTTTTCTATTTCATTCTTTTCTTCTTTCACACTGGCTAAAAAAAAAAAGAAAAGAAAAAGAGAAATAACTGATCATTCAGGCACTTTCTTGAAAATGGGAATTGAAGAAGTTAGTTTTGCTTTATATTGTGGGAAAATTAAGACAGTATGCAAATCTGCCCCATTACAGACAAAGGTTTACTACTAAACTTTTCCAAAGTTTTCAAGGCTGTATCTTAAAAGGAACGGAAAGTATCACATTTTCCTTTTTGCTTTTATTTTCATGTAAAACTTCATTGTCTTACAGCCTATATCATTGTAATACCTAAGTAACTGTAGATGTATGATGCATGTCTGCTTTCTTTGCTGGGGAATCACATATTTCTTCACTGCTCTAATTCTTTTATTTTCTGTGCTACAATATTGTCATGTGGCTGGTGGGTGGCTTTTTCTCACGTTCAGAATAGTACGGAATGATATGTTCTCCTTTTTATGCGGTAGATGACTCTATTACAGTGTTCCAAGAACTGAAGGACCTTCTAAAGAAGAATGCCACTGTGGAATCTTTTATTGAATGGTTGGATACTGTGGTTGAGCAAAGGGTGATCAAGGTACATTTCAAAAGTTCTGCTTGACTCAAGACCAAATCCTACTCCCCTTACTCCTTACACAGTCCCTTATTTATGCAGTCCCATTGGTTTCCCACATGAGATTCTTGCCTCTCGTCCCATCTTCTTACAGGGGAGCTCTTCATTTGGTGGAAAGGTGCCAGTGCCATTAGTTCTAATTAATCATGTTGAGTGCTGTTGAATAGTCTTCTGATAAGTAGCTTAACTAAAACATTAATATCATCACTGTCGTAAAATGTACATGAAAGAAACCTGTCCACCTTAGCTGTGCAAGCAGCATTGCTCAGTAACTGAGGTGAGCAAAAGCTGTTCCTTACAGAAATATTTCTTTCTTTCATGGTATTGGGTGGGACTGTGTGTGGTATAAGTTGATGTAGTAGATGGATTGAAAAGTAGGTAACAAGTAGAAAGATTTCTACAGACCAAGGTGGAAGATGCAGTTCTGTAATTTTATGAGGTACTTAATACAGTAATTGATGGGTTTGGTGGGATTTTCCCCCCTCCCTGATTTACAAGATGCTTTAATAATCAATCGCAAGTATTTTATATGCATGTATTTATACAGGAATTATTACACTGTAGCTCAGAACAAAATAAAAAAACTCTGAGTTGTAGCTCAAGTAAGAGATATTTACCCAATTTGTGACTCCAATGAGTGTAGAGTACCAGAATAAAATATTACATGTTGCTTGCTAGTAGCTCTACACTGGTCTTCTCATCAGGTTTTGTTCGATCTGGAAATGCAGTATCTTAGCCATCATTTTTGGGAGCATCTTGTTGTGAATGGATGTAAGAGGAGGACACAATGCAGTTAGCTTTGACTGGCTTGCAGAAGAGTGGCTCTGCCCCGGCACATCTTTTTTCTTTTCTTCACCTCTTTTCCCAAATTTCAATGGAGACAGTGACAATAGCTTTCTTTTTAAAGCATTTTGAGTTTCCTAACATTTTCTGGCATATATGAGCAGCACAGTGAGCCACTTTGCATGATTCTGCAGGGTAGCAGAGCCAAAGCAAGTCCTCATACGGGTTTACCTAGACACAAAACTCCCACTGAAGCTGAGCAATCACAACATATTTTAGAACCGAATGATTATGGTCTAGAATTCCACAATTTTTAAAGACAATTCCTGATAAACAAGCCAGGCAGAAAAGGTGAAGCACTTTCACATCTAGCATCTGTGTGACAGTGGATTATTAAATTTAACAGGTATGGTTCCTAGCGTTGTTTGGCTGTAGTTAAGGGTAAGAAATGCCAACAAGTCCTGATATGAGGATAAGTCAACTAAGCAGAAGCTAATAATTTACAGAACATGTAATCCTTTCATTGCTGTCTGCCTTCTGTTCATGCTAAAATGTGGTTACTGTCAAACTTACACAACAGCTTCTCTCTACTTGCTGTTTGAGAAAGCAACAGGGCATGCACTACCACACAAACAAATCACTGCCAGAGTGAAGCAACAGTATAAAATTAGCAGCATTAAAAAAGCATCAATGTTACAATAGCAAACACATCATTTTGTAAGAGAAAGTCTGGCCAGTATTATACAGTTTATGGTAAAGTCCAAAGACTCATTTCTGTTCCGTTTTATGTAGAATAACAGTGTCAGAGGGTGTCTTTTTTTTCTCTCTCTTTCTCTCTTTTCCTTCCTTCCTTCCTTGCTTGCTTTCTCATTTTCTCTCTTTCTCTTTCTCTCTTTCTCTCTTTCTCTCTTTCACTCTTTCTCTCTTCCTTCCTTTCTTCCTCTCTGTCTTTCTTCCTCTCTGTCTTTTTCTTTCTCTCCTTTCCTCCCTCCCTCTCCCCCTCTCTCCCCCTCTCTCCCTCTCTCTCCCCCGTCTTCCCTGTACACAGAACAGTTTGGCACTTTAATACTAGCATATGAGGTAATTTATATGCCTTCAGAGCACATCAGAGCCCAAGCAGTAAGCCGTTTGCTTCATCTGACAATGTCAAAACCCTACTCTGGTTGCTGCACTGAAAAGAGTGAGCACTGCTCTTCTTTATCACTTTAGGACACAGATGATCACGCAGCTTGATCCACCCTGCCACATCAGCCTGAGCCAAGGACTCCTCGACTTCTCAAACACATTCTCTCCTTTTCTGTGTGTAAAAAGCAAGCTAGCATACTTAACTGTATTTTCCTATTCTCTTCCAGACAAGCAAGCAAAATGGGAGGTCATTAAAGAAGAGAGCTCAAGACTTCCTTCTCAAATGGAGTTTTTTTGGTGCTCGAGTGATGCATAACCTAACCCTAAACAACGCCTCAAGTTTTGGTACCTGGGCTTTGTAAAAAGACTCGTGATTTGTACATATGTGTTAGCACTTACCAACTTTCCGCTATTTTATGAGCAGAGGAACCTGTCCTAGTCTAAAGATTCTTTGATCAGAGCCACAAATGCTGTGTAACATATTTTTCAAACTAACATTTCACAGTACATGCTAGCAATATTTTGTCAGTGATCTGTGTCACATGTTCATTTTTTTAAAGATTTTTTTTAATTGCTGTTTGATACTGTTTTGCCATTTAAGAGCTAGAAGCTCTGTTTGTTTTGATATGGCAGTGGAAGTGTAACTGCGTATCTCAGTATAGGAGACAGAAGATTTAAATTATTAGCTTTGCATGTGGATCACTTTGGTAAAAAAATGCTGTTGCATAGAATTTCTTGTGCATGGTATGTTTTCATAAAAGAAAAAGAAATTTGGCATCACTCATTTTCCAATTCAATGGTGTTTGTGGCTTTTAAAAACTGACGTTCACATGTGCATCTTTAGAAATGTTTACACATATGGGGAGTCTCAGAAAGAACCTTTTGTAAAATAGAGGATGATAGAGCAAACAAAACTCAAATCTAGTACCTAATTTCCGAAGTATAATCATAGGTGCATTGTTATCTAGAATTCAGAGGGTATTTGGAATGGCTTTAAGGAGAGACATGTTTTTAATGTGATATATCCTTGAATAAGGTCAAAGACTTCACCAGTTATTGTCTGGTTATTTAGCACAAGGCAAACAGAAATAGAGCAGAGGCATTCTAGCAGACTTCGGCCTTATCTAGCTCCACTGTGTGCCCTCTTCAAGTGTAAAGCATGTCTCACTTTCATCAGTATTTTTCTTTGATGTAATTAGTGGTCAAATAGCCTACAGGACAGTAAACAATTGAGCTAGGTGGGCCAGTGCAAAGAGAGATTAGGGCTAGAAGTTAGGCACTATTCCTTGTTGGTCTTGCCAGGTCATTTAAAGTCCACAATTATTTGTTTGTTTCACTTGCTTCTTGTAGAGTGGTGAGAGATGGTCACAAAGATAACTCAGCTGCTCTCTCTCTTTCTCCTCCAAAAGGTTCTTTTCATTTGATCCGCATGCTACTAGATGAGTACATCCTGCTCGCCATGGAGACACAGTTCAACAATGACAAAGAACAAGAACTCCAGAATCTACTGGACAAATACATGAAGAATTTGGGTAACTAGAGCTTGGTTCTTTTCCTCCTATTTTTTTTTTTCTCCTTGTTTTTTTTACTCCTTATTTTTTGAAACTGACATTTGTCTAATTTGAAACAGAAGCAGGCTTCCTGTCTTCTCCTGAAGATGTAGTTAAATACAACATTGTCAAATTCACCTGAAAAGCTTGTGACTCAGCAATTCATTCCCACTTTCCTACCATAGTTCACTTAATAACATTTTGTGGGAATGTAAATACACTAGATCACTGAAATGATCTTGAATGCAACAAACACTTGTAGATACATCTGAAAGGCCACAAGCTGAAGTGCGAGAAGAAGTATAAGTAGCAGAAAGGGCAGAAATTCTTAATCTAGTTTTTTTGCCAAAACTTAAATATGTAATTACACTTTGAACTAGAAAGGTATTACATGTTACTAAAATGCAAATATCCTTGCAAGTTTGGAACACAAATTTGGAGCACATTTAGCATCTGGCTGAAGTATTACTATGTGGAGCTATTTCAGTGAAGTACTTGAAACCATAAGGTAAAGTCATGTTTTCCACTGAAGAATAACATAACCTCCACTGACTTTATCAATAGTCTGCATGAAACTAAAGAACTACTGAGCAAACCAAATGTTTTTCTCTAGATATCAGTATAAAAACAGAGTTCAAGCATTTTAAAATTCCCATTGTTAATTCTTTAGGATGAAGCGTCATGAGCCAGATTCACTCTTAGTGCAATTTACATGACTTCATTGCTGACATTTGCTTCAAGGGAATAAATCTGATTCATGCCTTCGTTATGATGGCTTCATTAAAGCAGCTAATACTCTGTGATGTAGAAATGTGGTCAGGGAGTATGATACAAACACTTCCACTGGGAAGATCAAGACTAGAGCAATTTTGTATTCATACAAACAGATGAGGCAGCTCACATGCTGTCTGTATACTAGTGGTGAATTTATGTGCAGTGAGCGTACATAACAGCCACCAAGAGTTTTCACTTACTCTTCCAGATGCAAGCAAAGCCACCTTTACCGCATCACCAAGCTCTTGCTTCCTAGCAAATCGTAACAAAGCTACTCCTCTGCCCAGTGACAGTTCAGTCAAAAATGAATGTCTAGCAGAGCAAACCTACGTGTCTTTATCAGCTAGCCAGCCCAGCAGCGTACCTTCTGGTCTGAACCCCTTCATCACAGGAGAGAGTGAGAATATGCAGCTGACCGGTATGTATCAGTTCTAGTTTCTCCTTCTCTTATTTGTTTGTTATTCTTTCAGTCCGTGGTAACATGTTGCTGTTAGGAGGAATAATGACCATACACATTTATAAAGACCTCTACTAAATAACATTTCATGATCTTACCCTCTGTGCTGATTTACAGAAGATGACAATTGTAGAGCCCTCCCAATAACAGATCCTCTTGAAACAATGGTAAATCTATCCTGTACCTCTTGGCTGGGTGAGGTTCTTGTGAGGAGAGAATGAACCTGGAGCACACAAAGCTTTTAACTGCTGGGATTTTCCACTGAACATGGCAGCCTCCAAGCTGGAGGATGAAAATGGGAGCTTTATAACCTGAAATCATGGACTAAAGAGTGTGTGTGGTATAGGTGGGAGCAAATGCATATGTTTTGTAAAGGTTTCAGTCGAAAATCCTTCACCAGAGGGTTAGTGTTTCAACAGATGTGCTCTACTCAGCAGTACTGCAGTATGAATGCTAATCACAGCTAATGTCTATTTATTCCAGGTCAGATGGAGCTGTCTCAAAGCACTGGTCATCTGATGACTCCACCCATTTCACCAGCCATGGTCAGCCGAGGAAGTGTTATCAACCAGGGGCCAATGGCTGTGAGACCTCCGAGTGTGGGTCCAGTGTTATCCACACATTCACAGTGCTCTTCCTACTCCGAACCACTGTATCAGACTTTGTCACAAACTAATCAGAATTACTATGGAAACAATTCCAATTACCAAGCTATGTTCAGAACTCAGGCCCATTCCACTTCAGGAGTTTACCACCACAGAGCAGAGCACAGCCGGTTCAATGCCTTGAGTGAACAGCAGCTCTCCAGAGACTACTTCGGCAGCAGTTGTGCTGTGTCTCCATACAATGCCAGATCCCCTTCCGGCTATGGTCCCTCATCCATGTCTCAGGACACACACAGTATGCAGTTTCTGAATAGCGGAAGTTTCAATTTCTTGAGCAACTCGGTGTCTACGTGCCCAGGAGCAGCATATCCCGCTAATGCTTCCAACGGTATTAATACATATTTTCTTTTTCCCTTCTGTTTCTCTTTCCTTGATGGAGTAAAACACTTTTTCTCTGCTTTTTTTTCTATGGAAGATGTTTTTCAGCTCTTACTTATACCTCCTTATTTTCCACTTCTTTGACAACACATAGAGATTTTAAAGCAGCTTAACAAGCTACTTAAAAAATTAATTTCCTCTGGTGAATCCTCAGTTGACTTCAAATGCATCTGCTGCACTTATGCTAATCTTCCTTTGGCACCATCACAATGTCTTGCACAAAGAAGGCAAAATCAGGATTACCAATTGCTTGAAAAACCCCCCAAAACATTTACTATGAAATGAAAGAGAACAGGCGTAAGGTAGCTTACCTCTGGGATCAGCATAGTGGACCATTCTAGTCACAGGGTCAGGACGGTGAAATGCAGTACAAAAATGTGCATTAGCCTGAGTTGGAGAGTCTGGCCCTAATATTTCTCATACTGCTTCAGAGATATAAGCAAAACCACCTCCCTCTTCTGCAGAAAAGACATGATGGAAATGTTGCATTTATATGGATTTGTGTATGCGGTAAGTATGTATTACCACACAGAATTTCTTTCCACATATACTTCCCTTGATTATGAGCTTCAGAAGGGAGCACTGAACTGTGGATAAGAGCCCCCATGGTGTCTCTTACGGTCAATGAATGTAGGCAACTGTTTGATTTTGAACTTACAATGGAAGGGAAATTCTATACCGAAGGCATGACTGAACTCCAGGTTTTTGCTCCCTTGTTACCACCCCTCTTTTGGGTCAGTCACTGCATATGTTACTAATGTTACTAGGCTCTATGTGTACATAAATAATCTTATTCTCAAGGGACTCAGCTGGTAACAATTACCTTTTGTCTCAGGTTATCACAGGCTTCTACCTCACTCTTTCTCTTCAACAGTAGTTTCACTCTCCTTTTTTCCAATCTCCTGTCCATAGGATATTACGGAAACAATATAAATTATCCAGATTCTCACAGACTTGGAACAATGGTGGATCAACATGTTTCTGTAATCAGCAGCGTAAGCAGCATTCGATCATTGCCATCATATAGTGATATACATGATCCACTGAACATCTTGGATGACGGCGGAAGAAAACAAGCAGTCTCGTACTACACGGAGTCCTCACCTTCAGTTGTCTGTCGGACTCCGATGCGTAAGTATAGAGCCAATGACTGGGGAAGAGCTATGAACTTTTTGGCGTCCTAACAAAAGCTGAGTATAAAACTGTAGCTCACACATATACATATTACATGAGATGCAATATGGAGATAAAATAGCTCAGTACCTAGGATGTATCATAAGATGTGTTTTTCTTAAAATTGCAGGACAGTGGGCTTAGTAATGCTTCATTCCCATAAGGAGGACTATGATCCTTTGTTCATGAGGAGTGGAATGAATGCCCTGAATTGCCCTAAAATCCATATTAGGAAATGTTTTCTAACTATTAAGTGACCTAATAACAGACTAGACTCTTTTAAGGGCTCTTAAGGTTCCTCACTGTCAAACAGATCAAATGAACTCTGGGTTAGGGATGTCTAGATATATACTTACTGTGGTACAGTGCCTTCTTGTCCTATCTTTCAACAACTATGTGAATTAGGTAAAGCTCCTACTGACAATGAATGTTAGGTGAAATTACCTAATCCCAAAGGGTTTGTTTTGGTATACACACTCAATAAATGGCAATGCAAAAAGGGGTTAATGGAAGGTATAAACTAGGGTACAGTTTGTTTCTCCACGAGATTACCTCTTCCTATGACTTATCTGTTAACCTTGCACAGCATATCAGACATTATTTGCCTCGTTAAGGCTCCACAAGAATTCAGTGCTCAGTTCTTTAAAGGATACTAAAGAGGGGAAAAAACCCCAGCACCACCACACAGGCACTGTGCACATTGAACATCTCTGTATTTTATGTTGCTACATGCCAGGTGATGGCACTGGTGCCAGCAGTGAATGTGAACCTGAAAGGTGCAAGATATGGGAAGAGGAGCATAGTACATGTTAATAACTTTGCATGATTTTCAGAAAAGATGGTTCATGTGCAAGCCATAAACTTCAGGCCCATTGCTGATTTTTTAGAAGGCTTCACTTACACAGGGGTTTTGACTTATTCCCTGATAGCATGAGGACATATTGAAAAAAAATTACAGAAGTATGGGTAAACTGAACGAAGTATAGAAGTGTTGATGTGTCTGTCTTTCAGATAGTGTGCCTAGTAGATAAGAGTTTCCATCAGATGAAATTGGATTGTGTTTTTTGTTAAATTCAATAGATAGAAAACTTGCAATGATGGTAACCTTTCTTTTCCCACAGCTTCAAACATGCAAACCGCATCTTCTTCCCAGTGTATGTATGGAACATCCAGTCAGTTCCCTTCTCAGGAAAATCTGGAGTCCCATGGTCCACCAAGCAGAGATATGGTGTCATCTTTACCACCAATCAACACTGTCTTCATGGGAGCAGCTGCTGGAGGAACATAACTGGGAGAGACATGTCAGTGCCTTAAGCTTACTTTCCAAATCCAGACATTCAGGCCATGATGATGATCTGCTTCAAGTTGGTGGAATAGAAAAGTATTAAATACAGGTTTTAAAGAGATATTAACAGACCCTCCATGCACAAAAAAAAAAAAGCTATATTTGTATCAGGTCCTGCTTGTGGATTACTCAGGATTGTTCTCACCATTACAGCTTTTCAGTCAGAAATTCAGGGTGAGCAGAAAGAACCAATGATTCTTGCAAGCAAGACTAAGTTGTAAAGAAATTATTACATCTATCCCTAATTTATTAAAAATTAGTCTTTCACATATCTTTTTGTATAAAAATGTTTATTTAATGCCTGTGTTGCTCATTATTTATTAGGACCACAGAGTAACTGTTTACTTTCTCTTATTTGACAGATTGTCAAATGTATGTATCCTACCTCCTATGGAAATGTTTACAAGGTCAATTTCTACTGCTTTAAATGAGACAAACCCAAATTCTTAAGTTTTTTACTGTTGTGCTCTAGAAAGTCAGTTTCAAATTCTTAGTGCCTACTTATGTAAGTGAAAGTCCTCAGGAAATAAATAAAACATGTTGTGGGGATTTTTTTTTCCTTTCAAACTAAACCACCTTCTCTTAAAATAAAACCAACAAAACATGGAAATATCATACACTAACTAATTGTGTATAGCTAGATAACTGAAACAATGGAACTATGCCTCAATATGTTATGGGATTTCAAAGTGGTATCAGCACAAAATTTCTACTGGTGGAAATCCTCAAGAAGACATTCATCAGCTTTCATGAGTTTAAGGTAATTGTGTACACTGAGACCAAAAGTAGTTAAGATTGTTAAAAAATATTGCAACCCACCAGATCAGCTAATTTAATAAAAAAATATTTTACATGTGCCATGATATTCTGTATGCAAACATACAATATTCTCTAATGGTATTAAAGATGACAGAGAAGAGAACACACTTAGAAAATATGCCTCTTGCTACACATTCATGAAATGACACGTTATTTTATAATCAGATTGTCCCAAAATCAGATTCAAATTTTTCAGCTTGATGTCCATATTACTATTCAGTCCATATAATATATGCTGGGTATTATGAAATTTGATAGTAGGGTATTTTTGGTGAGAGAAAATGGATGATATACCATGATTAAATTTTTATTTCTGATCCTGAATACCTTCCTTTAGTGTTTTCTGTCATGAGAAATCTGACTGCAGCAGAAGAGGAATAAGGAGCATTGACTGGGCTAACTCATGAATAATTCATGAGACACGAGAACACCAGAGTTCAGTAACTGGACATGTTTGAAAAACAGCTGGATGTGGTACTTCAGGAGATGGTTTAGTGTTAGGGTGGTGTAGGGCTGTAGGTTGAACTTTATGATCTTCAGGTTTTTTCCAACCTTGATGTTTCTATGATTCTATGAGATGTGAAAGTCTTCAACTCAATTGCTTCCTAATTCAGGGTAAAGTCTTACGCTGTGACCAAACATGCCAGAGTGATGCAAGGAAGTTTGGGTTTCAATAAAAATTTCCAGTGAGATGTTGTGGTAACACAGGCTGTTCAAACAAGGGTTTATTGGGCAAGGCTTTACAGCAACTGAAGTAAGTACTGCAAGAGTTCTTTCTTCATGATTATTTAGAACGGGATATATTTTCTCTTAAAATTAGTCCTATAAAAGTCAGGTTTTCTATCTAAGTGTGTCCCCTCTATAGTCAGGGAAGAGATTCCAAGCCAGAATATGAGGAAGGGAAGTAGTAAGGGAAGGGATATGTCACTATGGGAAGGGATGTGCCACTATCCTAAAATGCTGGGCTCCCTCTGCTGACAAATGGCACGGTATAAATAACTACTTTAAGCAGGAAGCTTCCAGGCTGGTGAACTTCTGTGAGAGCAATATACAGAATTTAGAGGAAGTAGGCAGCTGCTAGCTGACAAGGTCTTAGTCCCTCAGGTTTTACATAAAGAGAATAGTTTGTGGTACATAGTTACTTACATGTGATTTATATGCATCATTTCCAACCATTTTCTTTTTTGTTTTTTTTTTCATGTGAACAATTTTGTGATGTGGGTTGTTTTTTTTCGGCCTGAATTACTTTATCTGCACTTTATCTGAGATAAGAATATTGTATCATTAAATGTGCAAGTTCTAGTGATGGCTGCAAAACACAGAATAGGATGAAGTATCACACTGTTGTAAATTGCAGTTCATTATCCACAGCAAAGAGCAGTAAAAAAGTATTCTAATATTCAGAGAGCCAGTTAAAAGTAATCTTTTGTAGTGTTGCAGAACAAAACAAACACATAACAATTGTAACTAGCAAAACCAAATGAGAAATTTCTATTTTAAGACCCATTAGTTCAGTCAAATATGTGGTTTGGTAAATTCAGTAGGCTTTGTCTGTGGTAAATGAAACAATTTATAGCATTTGTGGATAACCCATGGAAAGATTTCTACCTTTGGTAGTACAACAGCATTACAGTAAATAATAGGAAGAATCAACGGAGTCATTACTTGGTGGTCTTGTATTAATTCGGTTCCATTTTTGTGGATGCATTAATATGGTGGTTTTAATATATACATGCTGGAAACTTCGTGATAAGAAATTGCACATATTGAGTACAAACGGTGTCAAATGAATATTGCCTAAATGAAAAGAAAAACCACCTTTTTTTCAGTGAAAGAAAGACAAAAAATTAAATCTTTGTATCTATTTAGTGGTGAAGTCGCCATCCCTGGAGGTTTTTAAAAGACGTGCAAATGTGGTGCTTAGGGACATGATTTAGTGGAGGATCTGCCATTGCTAGGTTAACAGCTGGACTCACTGATCTTAAAGACCTTTTCCAACTTATATAATTCCATGATTCTATTATTCTATTTGCCAATATTGGTGGATTTGAGCTGGTGCTAGAAAAGGCAAAAGAGGTGAATGAACAGGTCAAATCTGCTTCCGCTTCTAAAGTAAAACTGATTCTAATGCAAATTATGTCAACCACCACGAAGCAATATTGGAGAACCTTGTGTGCCGTGAAGCCATGGCTAGTAGTTTGGGGATTTGTGCTGGAAGAGAAGTGCAGTTGTTTGACTATGAAGGCAATCAGGACCATGAGAGTTTTGTTCCAGATTCAAAATTAGCAAAAAATGAAAGTTTGCCTTTACCATTAAATGTGTGGTGAAAACACAGTGAAAACCCATGTAGTGTACTGCCATCCCACGTGCCAAATGCTTCTTACTGGTTGGGTCAGCATCTTGTCAACTACCTCAGTCTAGTACATTGAGTGATCAGCAGTCACAGAGAGAAAGGGAGCCTGCAGTACAACCAGTAGAGATGAGTTATTTATCAGAATCTTATGTTTAAGTTAGACTACTAGAAGATAACAGATATGCTGGAATAGGAACAGATCATTTATATGATGCAGCACAGTGCAGCTTCCTTCAGGCCATTGAGTGGACTTTAGGCTTATGGAGCAAGTGATCTGGAGAAGAAACAATGACAAAAAGTCTCACTCTTAGGGCACTTAGGAGAAAACTGTTGAGGTGTTAACACTGTTGGAAAAGCAGGTATTTGACACTAAAGAAACTCAGTCTGTTAGGAACAGAACCAAAGATCAAGCAGGAAAATGCAAGACTCTGTAGAAGCAGGAGCGTAATGCCCTATCTCTAGACAAAGATGTACTGCTACAGGCTGGGAGTCCCACAGCAGCCAACAGTATTGTGCTAAAATAAAAGGAACCATCAAATACACTTAAAATTGTTGAGACTGCCTGACAGTGATTAGATGTAGGTAATGCAGAAAGTGTTACCTCATTTTGATGACCGGCAAGAGAAAGACTAGAGTTAGTTTTAAGGCTGATATGGGCCAGGTCGTGAGTAACAGCCTTTTGCATGAAAAGTTCTGGGCTACAGTTTAACTGGAATCACTAATCTAGCTTTAGAGATTGGATTAAATTTGATATTAGCCTTGCAGATGGAGTCTGAGCAAGAGTGGTCTGATTAATCTGGGCTTTAAGACTGTTGCAAATAAGGGCTTGTAAAGCTGTACTAAATTGCTTCTCTGAAACAGGTCTAGTTTTTATGATGAACTCTGTAGATTTGAGAATAGTTAACTGGGTTTATGGTCTTGGATTCAGGCTACTGTGTTGGATGAGCCTGCATAATACTAGAGCTTGGCTTATAACTGTTGCCAGTAGGGCCTGCATGGTATGTTTAGCTTAACACAGCTAATTCAGAAAGTTCTTAGTGACGTACTCAGGATGGAGCTTAATTCTGAGTTAGCTTTGGCATTAGCGTTAACTTCAGGGTTTGGGTCAACATGAAGCTGGGACCACAAGTTAATATTTAATTTCGAACTAACCATCAAACTTGGCTTAATGCTACTGCTTAGAGGGACCCACAAACTTAGTTCTAGATAAAACAGAATGTAGGGACACCAGCATAAATATTACAATCAGAGTTAAAACTAAAGATTTTGGGGGCAAGAATCAGTGAAAGTGGGTTGTTTCTGCATTTAGCAGGAGTAGTGGAACTTATATGAAACCTACTGCCAGACCAGGTGATCTAGGTCAAGATCTAGTCTTAAGTGTATGCTTGAAGTTGATTTGAAATTTACATTTGGAAATAAAAGAAGATGAGCCTTTTAGGTTAAAGCCAGGTCTGGAAGAAACGTGAGACTAGTTTGAGGTTTTAGGTGATGGAGTCCACATTGTCAATCATACTTCTGCAGCTGGCATTGGGAAATTTAAAACTATGGTTGAGGTTCAGGCCAACATGAAACAAAGAATATGAACTAATTATGAGTTTAAGACCTGCAAGGATCTATGCTCATTCCTGAAATTAGTAACGGTTGCTAACATAGTCATTAGCTTCAGCTAAGAGTTGGAACGAAAGGCAAGGACTAAGTTGAAATGGAAGGCTAGGACTAGATTAGTAATTGTGTAAGCCAGGATCAGTGCACTAATATAATGTCTGAGTAGTCATTAGCTGAAACCTCTCTGATGGAAAATAGATGCGTCTTTCACAGCCTAAGACAAGAATGATGTCCTTGAAGAGAAGAGTGCAAGATCTGGAGCCTCTAGAGTGATGTTGCAGCATTGCTAATTATTAGACCTCAGGTAATCAACATTACTGGGATGGCAAAAGATCAGGAAAGCAGGAGATCCTACCGCAAACCATGCTGCTTCCATGGTCGCCAGACACTTAGAGCAATTGCAAGGCTCAGCAGAATTACTTCTCACCAAGACCTGAGCCTGCTAATGGAGGCATGAGCAGGCAAAAGAGCACAAAAGTAGGGCTGGGATCTGAAATAGAGGGAGGCAAGATATTGTGCCTGTTGCATAATTAGTGACATGAAATATCATTTCTCTACATTCTGAATTCTTTGTTACTTGCACAGTTTTCCCCATTTAACAATGGTTGCATGTTACAATGCTGCGTGGAGTAATGGTTATGCAATTGGAAACACGTAAAAGAATATATTAGCAGCTGAACTAGGAAAATCTACTTCCCTTCCTTTTGGCCTAGTTGATTATTATCCTTGATCAAATAAAGAGCCACATGTTCATATTGCCCTTGTGCCCTGGTTGCTACAGTGAAAAGAGACACACAGTGAAATCGTACTTCTAGAGTTTGGTATTACATGGCTTTTTAACTCTTGTCATATTTAATTTTCTCATATTATCCAGTTTTGTTCAGAAACTCACTTTATTGATCAGTCAACTGTTTCATATCAGGATACACAGAGATCATTCAAAATTTAATTAAAATTAAGTGTTTTAGAAAATCTATGCTACTACTACTAAAAATACTACTACTACTAAACATACCAACTGTATGTAATACAGAGGTGGGTAACAGCCCTTCTCTTCTTTCTGATACGGTCTTTACCAAGCTTCATCTTCCAAGTAGGATCAACCTTCCAAAACTAGGCCAGTCACACATCATCCTCTAACAGCACCTTTGACTTTACATGTCTCTCCCACGTAGGTGTGCCATCCACTGACAGATGTACCAGATCTGTGTTCCACCACATCCAGTCCGCAGCAGTTGTGAGTCTCTGACAGCCCCCAGCCTTTGGTTCTTGGTAAGTACTTTAGTTTTACAGATTACATAGACAATCTCCATGAATGCTTAAGACGGCAGTTATCCAGCTTCTGGCTCCTGAAAAAGAGCTGATGATCTACCTTCAGTGCTCTAGACGTCCTCTTTCAGTTCAATTTCTGAAACTACCAAAACACTTGTCATTGTATAGTTGATAGTATGGGTAATTGTTGAAGAATTTCAGAAGATAATATAAGAAGTTATCTACACTATTAAGTTCCTTCTGATACTGAAAGGTGAATTTCATTCTAAATGAAGGGTATGTGGAAAATTCTATGGAAATTAATTCTTAAAAGAGTAAAATATTGAGGATGAGACTGAAACGGACTCAGTCCATTGTACCAGGCATGTAACACTTTGCTTAAATAAATAGATATGAACTGAACTACAGATTAAGTTTGATATTGACCTATTCCAGCTGATCATGGTGTTTGCTCATTTGGAAGAAAATCAGATCTCTGATCCTGTTCCAAAGTTTACCTGAAGTGAAACACTGCCATCAGAATAAACTAAAGACATATCTATATAGTCAGCTTGGTTTGCTCCTCTGCATTACAGAGTGGTCTATCTCTTGATTATACACTCCATCCCATGTAACTGCTGGAGCACATCCTGGCTTCCCTCTAGCCAAGCAGTTCCTTCTGCAGGAAAATAGTAAAGATCAAAAGTTCAGGGTCAATGTCTACTCTACATCATCGATGTCGGTCAGATTTTCCTGCCCAGGCCTTCACAGGCTTCCAAGAGTAGCCTTGCAGGTCTCCTGCTGTCTTCAAGCTGCTGGGAATGAGGTTCACACTACTTGTTAAGAGGTTCACCCTACAGTCCAGGAATACTCTGTCACTGACAGGTGATATGCCCCTGAGTCCTGGACAATTCAGACACAAGCAAAGCTAACTATTTAGGCCTGCAGCTGTGTCCCTCTTTCTTCTACCTCCAGGCAAAACAAGAGTTTGACAGGTGACTGTCCCTGAGGGATGTTTTTCCTCAGCAAATCCCTTTGCTTAGCACTTGTTGCTCACACAGATTCTTAGTTGTGGCTCATATGATTTCCATGTGGAACATGAGCCTCTCCACACACCCTATGGGGAGCCTAGACACCTCAGCTGAAGTTCAGAACTCTGTCTGGCAACACGACATGTGGCAGTAGAGTACATGACAAACTTTAAGTCCCTGTTGGACCTGGAAAGTCACAGTATGGTCTGCAAGCTCATGGCGATATGTTTGCCCACCTGCTTGGGCTTACTCTGAGAGCCTCAATCCCAGGCTGGCTGAAGCCCTTCAACAACGTAATCCATGAGAGTTAACAGCAACCTCCAAGAAACACTAGTCACTGAGCAGAGCAGATTGAACTGGGCATTGCATGTCAGCTGAAATCAGATGATGCGCAGACAGTGTGCAGAGAAGGTGTGTTTAATCAACATCTGGCTATGTGTTGTATGTCCTGGGGGCTAAACTGAGAGGTGATGAGGGAGATAAGCTAAAAAGTGACCGAGCATTTTTGAAAATGGAATTTGGAGTTTACCTTAATTAATGCAATAGATACAGAGAGCTTTTGATATATATAAGGATCTAATCCTTAATCCTGTAAATAATAGAAGATACCTTCCAAAATTACCCAGGAACCTAATCTATAGAAAACTTACTTCCGTAGCAACACTTACTCATCTATCTTTAAAAGGTAAGGTAAGGCTTCCACATCTGCATTTAGTTTCTCAAGTAAGCAAACAGTTCTTCTGAGGTGTTGCATACTCAGCAGTTCCTGCTGACTGGCGTTAATTAAATGGCTTTGCTAGGGAAGTGCATGCTGGAGAGCCACAGAGATACAAACAAAATTCACAGAGTAGGGGGGAGCATGGGGAGTGAGAGGTGGTCTTGCTTCATGTCACTGGCTGATGGTAGCAGCAGGTGATGTGCTACGCTTTTTCACAACTACAGCATGGTAAAAGGGTCCTTCTTTAGAAAAGGAAATAAATAGAAACATGCAGTTCCGTTGACAAGGGGAATAGAAATCAGTGACAGTGGTTATTGCTGTCAGGTGGGACTGAATTAAATGGAATTTCTCACCACCTACAATCATGCTGCGTTGATCAGTTTTCTTGAAGCCTCCAGAAATTTTGAAGAAATCGTCATTAGCCTGAGGCAGGTTCATGAAGAAAGTCAGTGCGACAGTCCACGTAAGACACACCAACGGGTGGCCAGCCCTCTATCTACATGCACAAATGCAGCCTCAGGAGTCCTGATGTGGTTGCACTGTGTAACAGCAAAAAATCTGCCTCTCTCAAGGACTGCATTATCTGCTGTGCCCAAAAAGAGCTTCAGGAGCTATAATGCCAAACAAACTCAGACTGAGATCAAAGCATATGTCTACACTATGTGTATGATGGGCATGGTATGTGGGAGAAGAATTGGATCTGATATTTAGGTTTACAGAACATTTGCTGTCTGATTTAGCACTTTCATCTGTCCTAAAAGAAATTTCTTCTCTGGCAAACTAGAACAAGAGAGAAAAGTGAATTCTGCTCAACACAACTAGGAAGATTCGCTGTCACTTGTGTCTCTTGATTTTTCAGTAGCTGAGGTTTATGTGACAGGATATGAGGCTGCATTTCTCTCATGCGCTGGTCAAAAGAGCTCTGCTGAGCTGACTGCAAGTAAGAAAATGTAGGTGAAGAAAAAAACTAAGGCAAGATGAAGCAAAATCAAAAGACTTTAACTAGGGGGTTCACTGAGATGTCTGACCTAGCGGTTTGAATTCAGAACAGCAAATCAGGAATCAAGAATCCAAACTTCTGATTAGGTTCATATGTGTAAAATAGGAAGCCCCCTACCTTATCTCAGCACACATTCAGCATACATTTGGATCCAATGAAGCTACAGACCAAACCTATGTGGTGAAACAGAACAAAACAAAAGAATCCCACACAACTGGGAGAAAGGAAAAGATTCTGTTAATTTGTTTTACTGAGGCAGAGAAAGACAGCCCAGGTTCTAATACTGTAACAGTTTTGACTAAGATAATTTATTTTTTTTTTTGCGTTGACTTGGACTGGTGAAAGTTAGAATTTGGCATTGCCAAGCGCAAATGCTCACTTCACTGGGAATGATAAATTTTTATACTCCTGGAATAGTTTGCTATGGCTTTCTCCAAAGTGACTTAGTGCAACTTGCAGGAGTAAGCAAATCCTGAGGGATTTGTCCCAGATTACACAGGCAGTGGTGCTACTGTTTGAGCAGCATTGAGAACTTCAGATAGAAGGTGTTGGATGTCCTGGTCAGCAAGGGAGATACACAGGTAGGTCAACAGACACAAATACTTTCACAAAATCTGTTGCTCTGTCTTCTGCCTTAACCCTTTCTTCTGTTTTCTTTCCCTAAGCAGAAAGACCTCAGTGGTTCCCTGTACGAGCATCCCTGCTTGCCAGGCTCTACCCTGGCAGAGCGCAGGCTCCATCCCCTTCCCTTACTTCTCCCAGGGGAAGTTCCTGGCGAGGGCCGAGTAGTCAGTCAGAAAGGGATGTGCCCCACTAGGAAGTCCTCTGCTTTGCTCCTGCAGGAGCCAGGAGTGGAAGTCCAACATGCACCTCCACTCCCAAGGAGTGAAAGCTCCATGAGCTTTTGCATGTTGTCTTAGAAAAAGGAAATTATCTTCACTTTCCCCTTTTGCCCCTGTCATAAGAGGGGCTTCACAATTAAATACATGATGGCGTTTTGTTCCCGGAGAAGAGGGGTGGAGCGGGGAGGGAGGAAATCACCCATGTACCATAACAGATGGTTTAAGTATGGTGATTACAAAATCCTGAAGTTAAAATAGTTTAATTACAAAGTCAATACTGCCTCCAACCTCTGCTAAGCCTTTAGTGTAAAAACAACAGACGGTATAGTGCAAACGGCAGGACAATATTTAACCAGAACTTTGCATTAGCTACTGCAGTCCAGCTCTCCATCAGGCCTTCAGCAAACGGAAGATCAACTGATTTTCCCAGCTTGTATTTGTTAACCATCTCTGCTTCAGTATCAGTGGGCGGCTGTGAGAGAGCCACAAACAACCCTAAGGAAACAAACTGCAATACTATACTGCAAGCTGAGGCTCAGCGAGGTTGTATGTAAAGTGCAGTATTGCAAGTGTGCAACTGAGACAATTATTGGAGCCTTACCAGGAACGAATACAGAGGTAAAAAAGATGAACAGGTGAACTTATTTGTATATAAAAGGAAAATAAATTTCAGTGAAATAAGCAGTGTTTTATTTTAGACTATGGATTTTACGGAAAAAAAATAGCGAGACATGGGAAAGAAAAATTCAGGGATTGTTTCAAATGGTATAAATTGGATCTTTTGCACATGGGGAAGGCAGCAACTCTATGCTGCGTGTTTTAGGGAGGTCTCACTAAGCTGCACTCTCGTGGCTAGGAGCCTCGGTCTAGGTATTTACTGAGTGTGTACAGGTTCTACATATTCTTTAATAGTGACAAACCCTCCCTCTCTTGTCCCTTATAAACGTGAACACCAACATGGAGCCAAAAGAGTCAGACGAGGTCTGGCTCTGCTTCCTTAACAATATACTAAAATGTGGTCCCATCTGCTTCCACCACAGCACAGCATGAGATACCCACCATCCACGCTGCGTACGAAACGCTGTGAGGCTCTACTCTGCTGCCAAGCTGGATGGGTAAAAGCAGGGTCTGGCAAACTGGTGACAAGAGATATGGACTCAAGAAAATAAAAGCAAAAATGGACAAATGGGAGATCATCTTCAACACCTCTTCTCACCACTGACCCTCATTCACCTCTAAGAAAAATCAGAACCGAAAGCAAGAGGGAAAACGGGCTCCAACAGTGACACGACAACACGGGGGAGATCTCACAATTTTGTTACCCCTTTATAATTTTTTTTTCACAGAGTTTGAGAGGTGAAAAGTAACTTTGGGTGTCTGAGATCACATTTGCTAAGTCAAGTAAGAGTTTCTAGTAGCTGATCTGTTTCCCTGCCTTTCTTAATAAATAACGGCATTTAGGACAGATTGTTGCACTGGCAAAAATGGTGGGGGGACACACCCTAGGGAATCTAAAGGAAAATCCTCTTTAATCATTAAGAAGAAAGACAAAACATTCCTAAGGCCTGATCCTGCAGATTGCTGCAGATTCCTGTCCTGCTTTTATTAAATTAACTTTACATATATGAGTAGGTTCATTGACTTTCAATTAAGACTAAGTGCAGGCTGAAGTGCTCCATTTCATTAGTGTGGAACTGATTCTCCTTAATAACAGACAAAAACCCCATAAACTAATGTTCTGTTGGAAATCAGAGCATGACTCTGGCATAGCAGCGACAACACAAAAGCAACGTGAATTATTTCTTTATATGAATGGAAGATATTTGTCTGTTTTTTCCTAGAATATAACAATAAATGGTTTTGTTGCTATCTATAATAACAGTCAGTCCTTTAGAGCATGTTGTAGAGGCCTTCTGAGAGTCTAGTAACTTCTTTTATTCTCATGCTTCCCTCTCTTTTTTACCCAAAGCATGCACTTCTAACTAGGAAATCAATCCGAAGAAATCAGGTGCAGACACAGCATTTTAAAAAATGTTAGCCCAGTACAGAACACACAAGTTTGTATCAGATCTCAGCCCACTGCTGCAGTGCACGTGGAAGACAACTGCCACATCTGCTCTGGAAATAATTCTGTATTTAAGCCAGTAACTCTTTAATGACTACTCTCACCCAGGACCACTGGGCCTGAAGCTCAGCACCCAGATCTGGGAGGGAGATTCTTCTCCTTGCCCAGGAAGATACTTTGAGGTAGAAGCTGTGAAGTGAAAACACCACCTCTTTGTCCTGAATCTCAACGGGTGCTAAGGCTGCCTTCTGTGAGGAGCTGATTCCTACAGGTATACATCAGGTGGATCACATACATAGTGATACATGGGTGTCCGGGTACCTGAAGTCCAGCTGGGTTAGGTTCCCAAGCTCTCCTCATCTCTTTCGCACTGGCACCACACAACCGGCTGTTTCTTTGCCCCATTATCACACCAAATGTCCAGTTTTTGGAAAGGGTCTTTCATCTTGAGCACGGTATGAGGAAGTAGGTCAATTTGAGTGATTTCGGCTTAGAATAGATACTGTTATTCAGAGGCATGCTATGAATACTACAGTTCAGCTGGAAAGTTTTGCTGTCCTAGTTGCTAGACAAGCACATCACAAGGAAAAGCATGCTAACACAGGACTTACAATGTTTTTCAAGAAACATAAGTCTTCAGAAAAAGTACTCCTGATGATCAAGTATAATAGTGCTACTAAGTCAGGCTGCATGACAGTAGCTGTTTCACATGATGCACACTCAGGATAACCCCTGTGGGCTAGCTAGAAAAAATAACATACAAATCCTGCCTTTCTCTGCCACACTGAACATTGATTTCAGTAGGAATTTCATGAGTAAATCAGGCAGAATTTGGTCCTAATGACTGGGGCCTTGACTTCACATGCTCACAGGAGATTATTCCCACAGCAATAATTCTTCACGGGAGTCTGCACTCTGAAGACAGCTGATTTCACTCCAAATCCGTTGGCAAGACTTTGGATGTGTACTGCTGGCACAAAGACTATCAGTGCCGTCATCGCTGTTATCAGTGCTCTCAAAACACTTTGTGACGCTGCCGGGGATTACGGTCCTGCTGTGCTGGCGCAGGCACAGGGAGGAGGAAGGCAAATTGTCACTCCCAAAGCTCACCCTCTGAATGTTTGGAAGTGAAATGTCTTGTTCAAGATCTCACCAAAAAGCAGGGATTTGAATTCAGCCTGAAATACAGTCGTGTGTTAGAAAACACAGCATGTGTTTAATAGAAGAAGATGTATTTTTAAAAGCTAAGCAGCGGAAAACCTGTTGCTATAGACCTGACCTTTTTCTCTCCCAACAAACATTTATCCAGGGTTGTCTCATGACCAGTTCACTTTTGTCGACATTAGAAAGTGATGCTGTTGCATGAGATGATCAAACACCAAGTGCAGCAGAAAAGCCATAACTATATCTAAAAAGCCTTTGCTCTGTCAAAACCTTTCACTGATGCGGGCAACAAAATTATTGAGGTCTTTAATGAGTTGTTCTCTTGTCAAATAAACGTTCTTATGAGCAGTGTTAAACTTTATATCTGCTTTTAAATTAAACACTTTGGGTTTATTAATGTTTCCTTTCCTCTCCAGATTTCTTTGTTGAGAAGAGGTGCCAGAGGAAATGTGCTAGCAACAGTAGGATGTGAAGTATAGTTTAGAATACATTAAACATATGTTGATGGGGCCATTAGCAGAGTTTATAGATACCACCACCTGTCTACTATTCCACTTGCCATTACTTTAGTGACAGAAAACATACTGTAAGAGAGGTGGTATGCCACCATTAAATCTTTGCTCCTGTATTAGAAGGAACATAGTAGCAAATCCACGCCTTATTGCTAAAAAGATTTTCCAGTAATGGCTCATGTATTGAGATAAATAAACCTGAATAAATAAGGGAGATATGGGCTAAAGAATAAATATCATTCTGGTTTGGGATTGCAAGAGAGTTGCTGAATACCTGGGAGGGAATCATATAATTGCCGGGGTTGGAAGGGACATTGAAGATCATCTAGTTCCAACCCCCCTGACATGGGAAGGAACATCCCCCACTAGATCAGGCTGCTCAGAGTCCCATCCAGCCTGGCCTTAAAAACTTCCAGGAATGGGGCTTCCACCACCTCTCTGGGGAACCTGTTCCAGTGTCTCTCCACCCTCATGGTGAGGAACTTCTTCCTAATGTCCAATCTGAACTGATCTATCTCTAGCTTCAGTCCATTCCCCCTAGTCCTGTCACCATCTGACATCCTAAAAACCCCCTCACCAGCTTTCTTGTAGCCCCCTTAAGATACTGGAAGGCCACAATAAGGTCTCCTCGGATCCTTCTTGTCTGCAGACTGAACAGACCCAACTCTCTCAGTCTGTCTTCATAGGAGAGGTGCTCCAGCCCTCTGATCATCCTTGTCGCCATTCTCTGGACACGCTCCAGCACGTCCAGATCTTTCTTGTGCTGTGGGCTCCTTGTTCCTTTCAAACTAGCAAGTATATTCCCTAAATCATTACTGCAAAATATGCTCTTAGACCTAGCAAATGTAGGAAGAGTGGGTGTTTTTGCCTTTGGGCAAAAAAAATATTAAAACAAAACAAAATAAAATAAAATAAAATAAAATAAAATAAAATAAAATAAAATAAAATAAAATAAAATAAAATAAAATAAAATAAAATAAAATGCAAACCAATAAAGGCAGTCGTGCGCTGCCGCCGGTGCGAGCGGTGCTGCCTCAACGCTGGGGCGGCCCCTGGCGGGCGCGGCGCTGCAGGCGCCGGAGGTGCGGGGCGGATGCGGGGCGCCGTGTCCCCGCAGCGGGAAGATGCACCGGGGGGGCCGAGGGCGGGCTCACGGCCGGCAGCAGCCTTTCTAAACCCGAGGTGAGAGCCATGCCCCGCTTGCGGAGCTGAATTTCTCGCCCGCAGGTGCCGGTACGTGCCGTCGGGGCCTCCCAGTGTTATCGCTGCGGGGAGAAACCCGAGAAAAGGCTTTTCCTTTGCTCCGTGCAGAGGAAAGGGGGTAAACGCGTAGTAGGGAGGGAGCTGGTGCGGCGTCCTGCAGCCGTAGGGCAAAGAGAAGGGTAAAAGTTGCAGAACTGAGGTGGGGAGAGGGGAAGAGGTCAGGCAAAGCCCCACGGGCCTCAGAGTTGTACCTCGGAGGTAGGCAAATAGTGAGTGCATGAAAAAAAGGTGGGTAGCAATAGGATGAGGGACAATGGTTTTAAGCTAGAGCAGAGTAAGTTTAGATTAGATGTTAGAAAGAAGTTCTTTACTATGAGGGTGGTGAAACACTGGAACGGGTTGCCCAAAGAGGTGGCGGAGGCCCCATACCTGGATACGTTCAAGGTCAGGCTGGATGGGGCTCTGAGCAACCTGATCTATTTCAAGATGTCCCTGCTCACTGCAGGGGTTGGACTAGATGACCTATAAAGAACCCTTCCAACCCAACATGTTCTATTATTCTATGACATGTCAAAAACCAGCCATCCTAAAAATCTAGGTTGAATTTCCCAAAAACTTAAATTCAGAAAATGTTCCTCATCTTCGCAGAATGGCCAAAGCCTGTGCCCAGCCTCTCCTGCACCTGCAAAGTGGGGAGAGGCCCGAGCGGGAACATCACCCAGCAGCTCCGGTCCTCCTCCAGACCCAGCCTCAGTGCCCACTGCTCACGGGTGTCCTCTGCACCCACATTCGTGCCAAACAGAGCAAGCGAGAGGGAAGGGACACGGTTCCTTGCAAAGCAAGTACCCGCATAGCTGGAGTCAAAGGCCGTTTACTGCCCTTTCTGGAAAGAGAAGAAGGTTGCTAGCCTTCATCCCGGTCAGCTTTCATTAGGGAAACCCTCAGGTTTGATCAGGAGATGGCAGCACAATCCCGGAAAGCTCGAAAAACTGCCACATCGGCACTCCCTGTTAGCAAAATCCCTGGAGGCTCAGGGAAGAAAAGCACCCTTGTGCCCACTGGATGAAGAATTTAAAAGGGAAAACCAGGCATGTTCCCAGGAAGTATTTGAACTGAATTGCAAAGAACTCAGAAATTAAAACTGAAAATGCTACTGTGTACAACAGGAGTCCTTAAGCAGGATGCTGTCAGCATACCCTCCAAAAATGTTGCAACCTGACACAAAATAAAATTTAAAAAAAAACCTCTAGAGGAGGGCCAGAGATACCACTGGAGACTTCATTGCTGCTACCAGTTTATATGGAAGTATGCACATATCACCAACAGAACCATAAAACTTCATAATAGGAAGATAACACTGCAATTTCTCTTCCTCATTTTCCAGTATTTGCTTTAAATGGTTGAAAAAGATTATTTAAAAATTTACCAACACGATAAAGAGGGCTTTATGTCAGACTCACAAAAAATCTGCTACTTAATGCACACAGAGCTGGTCAAGTTTTCATATAATCTTTACTCATTTCACTCCACAAGGAAAAACAAAACAAAACCTGTAGAAAACAGAAAACACTGTAGTAAGCCTGTTGCTAAGTCAAACAAATCTTAGCATAACTAAAGTCACTACAAGTGGAATGTTTCTGAGTCCTTGATGAGCTTTCAGTCAGAAGCTGCAGGCAGAGGTATTATTTTCAAGTGATGCATTTTGCTTTGCTCTTGCTCCAGATTATAAACTTGCTCAATCTATGCTTGAGGAATTCCCACAGACTTGCAGGTGTTGCCAGGAAAAATTCTTGGAATTCATCACGTGATGCTGAAAGACTTTGCTGGAAGTGTAGTGTTGCTGACTCTGTGAGTGTTTTCTAGAGCTGGTGCACCTGAGACCTTAAGAGGGGAGATGCTGTTGAAAAAGCTGTTTGGAGTTAGTTTGGCACTTGCTCTAGAACCCTAGCCAGGTTCAAGATCTTTTGGTATTTACTGAATATAGTGCATGTAACCCTTTTTTTTTGCTCTCTAATATATTCACAAATCCATCTCATTTTTTGACACTTTATTTAGTATTGGAAACATTCAAAGAGCGTAACAAATGGAAATGTAGGGTTTATCCAGATTGTATCAATTGTTGATATTGGAACATCAATGGAGCTCAAAAAAGTTTCACTTGGCGGGACAGTTGCACAAAAGCATTTGATGTTGAATCACAAGCTGTTTTCAAGGTTCATACACACAAAAGGGTTCAAATGTAAGCAAATTAAAGCCCTGGTATTAATGAAATATGTTCTCGTTTCCTTTCCGTTCGCCAACTATTTAACCTGGTCAGGAGAGAAATTCACATGGGATTAATTCTATGTAGCCAACCTCAGATTCCTCCTGGGTTTCCTTGAAATGAGGTATCCTTTGCTTCCTATCCTGCATGGTTTTGTAATGCAGCTGCACATTGTTGAAAAATTGCCACAATTCATGGCGGGGTGGCTGCACTTCAGCAATGAGGGAAGTTATTTGGAATACATACATCTATATTTGCATGCTTGTGAAGCTTACGTGTCTGGCTTGTTAAGCTCTAGGAAGCTCCTTGATGGACAATGCCATGACACACAGTGTATGGCAATTAAGCCATCAGCCTCAGTAAAGAGAAGCTGATCCTCAGCACTATGAACTCCAAGGGAACTTCAGAGGATTTTTGTTATGCAAAAAGACTAAATAGCACAAAACACATGTAGGAGATGACGAAGAGGTGAAAAAATCGTCTCCACAGCCAGTGACACTACATGCTGTGTGGCGCGGGGATTCACCCCTTAGAGCCAGGAGGCCTTGGAGGTCTCCTTTCTGTGCACAGTGCACCAGCGAGAGATACAACTGCGAGGAGACACCTGGTAGCAGCTTCTGCCACTTCTCCTGCTCAGTGCTTGTGGGTCTGAGCCAGCCAGACACTGGTGGGCACAGGCCATCGTATTGAACTGGCACTACAGTCTTTCTCCCAAGGTTTTAGGCTTGCTTGCCTCCTTTCTTCTGCCACGTGATAGAGAGCATTTGGCCTGGCAGTATAAACACTTTCTGGTTTGGAGCAGGATGAGAAAAGGGAAGGAGAAGCAGAGATTTTTGCTGTAATTTCAGTGCTTCGGTCTCTCCTGGCAACTGAGACACATGGCCACACAAATATGACAAGGGGGAAGGTACATGGTGACTGCAAAGGGATCAACAGAGCCTGAATGGCATTTACTCCTGCTCATAAAGGTGTGATGACTGCAAGAGGGAAGAGATGGGGCTCATTCAGATCCACAGTGGATTAACTAAACATCTGCAAACCAAACAACTTCTGTAGGCTACAACCCAAGGACACAAGCAACAGGATTTACTCAGCAGCTAATCAGGAACTGAAAAAAAAAAATATCTCATTGCAACGTGTAGTGGCTGGCACAGTAACATGTGCTCATCTGTTCTTGTTTTGTCCTTAAAGAAATGTCTCCTTGCCTCCCAGATGTATCCGTTCTGTAAGCACTTTTAGTGCTCTTATGCCTACACAGGTCCTGGGAAAACTGTGGAGCAGAAGCCCACGCTTTTTCCATCTTTATATTTAAACCCAAACAGTGTGTCCAGGAGCATTTTTAAGCCAATGCGATGAAAGCCTCCTCCAAAAGACAGAGGGAGGTGAGCATAAAAGTTCTGACAACACTCTTGACTGTACTCTCTCCTCAAGGCACTGGATTGGTGCTTGGGCCAGCAGAGTGGCTGTGTAGCCCCACTTGCCATCGCCACGGAAGCTGGGAATGGAAAACAATTTTGACATTGGCAGCCTGGAGGTCTGCCCTTTGCAAACACATTTGATGTTCATACATGGTCTCTTGGCTGCTGCTGCTGGGGACCATCTGTTGGGATGGCTTCGTGCCTGATCAAATGGTGGTATGCCATTTTCACTGGGACATGAAATAGATGCCAAACAAAACGCGTCTGGTTTTACTTCTATTACTCTGAATTCAAAGCACATGCTAATAGTAATCCCCCTTTTAACACTGTTGTGGTGCCAGTTAAACCTTCATTTTTTCCCACTATCTGCCAAATTTCTACCACGTACTCAGGCGCTTAACGAAATCCAGCAGAAATCAGCACTGTTGATTTCTCACAAACGGAGCACTGTTTGCAGGAGTTTAGTGAGAGGTGTTAGTGCTAACGACAGAAGTGGAGAAGTGAGAGTTTCCTATGCACGTAACACAGGATCCTTGAAGGAGTTGAGTTAGGACATTTCTTTAAAAATTGCTCCTGAAACCACATCCAGCAATCATAAAATTTTCTGCTCACTGGAAATGCTATGGTAAACTAGGCATAATTTTTTTTTTTTTTAAAAAGCCTCTACCAAATGTGCAAAGGCTTTGAATACAAATCTGAGATGCTCTAAAGACGTCTTTATTTTAATGTGCTATGAGTTCACCATAGCTCCAACCCTGATCTGTAGTAAAATCTTCCATGCTGTGGCTGGCTTTGCCGTCTGGGTTTATATGACTAACTACCCGTGAATGTTCCACATTCAGAGAAGTGTGATCCTGACCTCAGCCAAGAAGAATATTATTGTCAAAACTGCCATCATTACAGCTACTGTGGGTTTTCAGATTCCTCTAGCATTTGTGGGGAAAATCCATCTGCTATGATGTTCCCTTGGGTGATGGATTTTTCTCCTCTGGTCCCACAGCACGTCAGGAAAGCTTAAGGGAGAATTCTCTGTTGGACTTCCCTTTGCTCTTCCTCCGTCTTCTGCTGTGCAACACTAAGACATTGGACATCTTGGACACCTCCTGCCACCTCCTCCTACCTCTGTCCCCAGCAGGGGAGATGACAAAACCTCAGCGCTGATCTCCTGTGTCCAGATCCCTGCTGTGTGCAGGATCCAGATATGCCAACTCAGGCTCCTAGTTTTAGGAAGAACCAAGACTTACTTGATTACTCGGTCAAGTGTTTAATTCCTCAGCACCTGGATTCATAATGATTGAAAGCACTTCGTTTTTTTTGTGATGCAACAGATTCCTGTGTTATTATAATTTGATAACCTGCATTCTGGTATATTCCTAAAATAAAACTACTAGGGAAATCTGAAAAAAAATACCATGTACAGTTAAGGAAAGTTGGGGAATGTGGAAGTTAGTTTGTGTTTGGTTTAGCATTGTACTACAGAAAAAAAATAAAATATTTGAATCTCCCAAGTTCATATGGCAGAGCCAGGAGCATAGGCCAACCAGGGGCATGTGGACCAGCCATAAAATTAAAAATAAACTTAAGTATGAATGTGCAGCTAAATGAAGACTGTGGGGATAGGATGTGAACTTCAGCTATTTCCTGGAGCCAGTGTGGTTCCAAAGTTTAACAGCTTTAGCCTTTTGAGACCCGGAGGCGTGCATACTTGTTTTCAGTTTCTCCTCCTTTCATCTCCCCCCACTCGAAGCCCTACCACCTCCCAGCTGCCCTGCTCACACTCTCCCTGCAGAAGGACACTCCTCTCACCCTCTAATGACCCAGCATCACTCTGAAGCAGTGATGCCTCCCTTACCATCCTTCTGTCCTGCAGAAGCAGTGCCTGCCTTACTGTCCTTCTGCCCTCCAGCCTGCTGGGCCAGGATGGGGACCCCAATTCCCATTTTACCCTCAAGGCTCAGGGTCTGTAAAGGCTTCACTGCTACCTGCTGAGCACCATCCAGGGAGATGAGCAACTGCCAGCTGCTCCCTGGGCGTGCTGGCTCATGCCTAAGAAATAAACTTTTTATGACACCATTTGGTCTTTTTTTCTGCAAGTTTTTTGGGGTGTTTTGTTTTGGTTTTTTTTCTGTTAAAACAGTTGTAGGAGTAATGGGGAAGGGTTAATGGAATAGCTAACACATCCTTATTGCACAGGGGCTGTATGGTAGCAAAGAGATATTTTCAGGCATAAACCTGTTATTAGGGAATGTACTACAAAGCTCAAAATTATCTCGCTAAGCCAAGCTTGAGCTTTGTGTTCTTTTTCCTTCTGACCCTCGTGCCTGCATAGACTCAAAGCCAAATTCAATTTGGGAATGTGTTTCCAAAGCATGTCTTATTGTCTCTCTCATGGTAAAACTTTAATTTCATGCTCATTTCTCCTAATACTCTGTGATAGTGTTCTTTGTTAAAATAGAAAGGTGTAAAAGCAAATTCAAGTGTAACTCCTTTAATGCCTTGAAAAAGGATCACAAATTATTTTTCATCATTCAAGTTACATTGTTCCCATAGTGCCAATCTCCTCACCTAAATCTTCAAGACATAACTTTGCCCACTTCTCCCTCGTTGTCAGTGGCAGTCAGCAGGTCCTTTTTCACCTGCTAAAATCCTCAGATATTACAGTAACAGACAAAGTAACAAACAGAAGAAAACTGGGGCACATTTTCATGAACTTTCAATAAGTTTGTTTACACTTTTGAGATTTGTAGGAGGAGGGTGAGCAAAGGTGTGTACACATGAAACTTATTCATTCTAGTTCTTGATTTTGCCAAGAGGAAAGTGTGTTGAATAGAGTTGAAGAATGGAAGAACAATGTAAACTGCAAACATGACATTCATTCCTTAATCCAGCGTGAACAGTCTCAACTCTGTGAGTCTGTCCTCAGAGAAAAAAAGTGTTCATTTTACTTAAATACAGGGTATTCTGCTTCCCCCCAAATAGTTCCCTCTTTGTGCTGTACATTAGAGAAGACAGGGAAGTCAGAGGCTCACACAGGGAAATTGGGTGAGGAAATCACCATATTTTCATAGAATGGATTGAGTTGGAAGGGTCCTTTAGAGGTCATCTAGTCCAAGCCCCCTGCAGTGAGCAAGGACATCTTGAACTAGATCAGGTTGCTCAGGGCTCCATCAAGCCTGACCTTGAATACCTCCGGGGATGGACCCTCTACCAATTCTCTGGGCAACCTGTTCCAGTGGTTCACCTCCTTCACAGTAAAGAACTTCTTCCTAATTTGGGGTTCTCCTTTTCTTTTTATCTGGCAGTGAAGACTTAATTACAGACAGATTTTTCCATATGGTGTTTGCATACCTTTAGCACACAGCTATTCTACCACTGACCCCTTCACATCCATCCCTGCTTTAATCTTACAAAACTATTGATCCTGCAAATGATCTACCAACTTGATGTCTGTGAAGGGAAAATCCCTCAGTGTGTTTAGGTTCATGTGGTAGTAAGTGAAGCAGTTCTCAAAACAAAGGGGCTAGAAATAATCCGATATTTGGACTACTGATTGGAGTTTCGTCACATGAAGTAACCCTTCATCAGTACAGCTAGTCTTTGAAACGTTTCAACAGCTGGGGCTTGTTTTCACTTCCAGAAGAACATTATCCCCACTTAAGGAAATAGGACATTTAGAGACATGCTTCCCTAGCAATTTAAGGAGATCTTTCTTCCCAGAACTGAAGAGGAGAGGGAATAGAATAATATTTTTTGAGCTGTATCATCCAACATGCAAAACCTAGAAGAAAAAGTATTTTGTAAGTAAGTGAATTGATTGAGGAAGCATTTCGCTGAAGCAGCCATTTCTGTTACAGTGCTTTCCTGAGCAGTCTACGAAGAAAACAGCTCTGCCAAGAACATTAATAACACTGGTTTGTACACTGCAAACTGATTCATGGGTCATCAGCAAAGAGGGAGTTCGTTAAAAGATCATTTAATTTCTACAGTCCGGGTTACACTGCGGAAAATCCGAAGTAAGTCAATGACTTCATATATCAATTAGAACAGAAAATTCCCTGAAAAATCTTAACTCTGCTTCATTGTACATACACACATTGTGCATACACACATTGTACATCACCACGTGCTGCTTCAATACCACCTCAACATGTGCTTCAGCTGACTCTGATGGGAAGATGAAGGGACATTTAAAATACTCAATTCTGTACGTAGCCTTCAATGCATGGCCTTTTTCATAGTATAATCCAAACTACAGTTTCCCAGCACAGGGTTCATCTCATTAACTTTAAAATTCAGAAACCCCAATTATTTAGCCTCAGTAGGCATCCTGCACTCCTTCCTCTGGAGAGCAATTCATCTGATCTAATTTAGACAACCACTCAGGGTGAGGTGTGTCTCTTCATTTAAAAAGCTGCATTTCATGGGAAGTGATTTGAGTCAGTACCCTCAGCTTCAGATCAAACACTCATATGGTCTAGGATTATCAAATAATATTATTTTAATTTTTTGCAAGTTCTTTCAAATGCCTTGTCTCCTGAACATTATTCATGAGAGTTTAGGGCTATTTAACAAGTTATTAGGTTCAGTGAACGAGGTTAGTGGGTGTAAAGAAGATACCAGACTTTAACAAGAGAGGTGATGAAACAATCCAGTAAGGTCTTCTGAGCACTAGTACTTGCTGTCATTTATGTAACCTGAATGACTTGCCATAGCATACATGCTCAGTAAAAATGGTCCTCAGTTCTTTGGGCCAACATTAAAATTCCCAATTAAAATATCTGCAACGATGGAACCAGCACTCACCCCCAGATCTAAGTCCAAGGGCACCATGTAGACTCTTGCACACTAAAAATGAAATGAATCAATTGTCCCTCCAAAAAACCTGCAAATTTCTAAATTCCTTCAGCTGAAGTCACTCTAGAGTTTGTTCACTTTTTTGTTGAAGTTTAAGGCTGGGATAGCCACTAAACATTAACAGATACTTTCTGTGATTGCCCTCACCAACCTCCCAGGGGAGCATAACAGAAGAACCAAGGAGAGGCCTTAAGATTGAAAAGATATTGAAGCAGTTCAATGAAAAAAAAAACAAAACCAAAAAACCAAAACAAACAAGAAAAACCCTAACAATAACAGTGAAGATACCAAGCTATATACATACAAGGGTGCAAGTATGTTCAAAGATGTAAGAAAGTATATATAAAATACAGGACATCTTCCAGATGACAACAAGGTCTCAAGTAGGAAAAAAAAAAAAAAAAAGAAGTCCTAGACTATACTCAGCAGCAGAGCTCAAGGTCAGAGTCCCAGTGACAGTCCAAGAGAAACAGAAAAGGAGTTGTACCTCTGCTACCCAGGGTGGGGGGCAGGGGAAGACAGCCTGTTCTATTGAGTGGTGCTCCTCCACAGCTTGAAAGCAGGAGGCGGGAACTTCAGCAGCGTGACAATGACAAAGAACCACTGACAATTCTCCCATCACAACAAACCCTGAAGACCCCAGGGCTCTTCTTAGGGGCCCTTACACACTGAGCACCACGGGAAGGAATACCGTGACTGGTTCATTTGTGTCACCTGACCCATCCTCTCCTCCCCATGGGCACAGCTTCCTCTGTTCCCCCGCTGTGGTTGTCACCTGTGCCCCACAGCTTCAGAGAACTTTTATCCTGGTGCTCTCAAATCAGAACATTCTTTAACTGAGTTAAACCAAAATTGAACCATTGAAATGTGGCAATGCAACAACTCTATGACAGGTTTTGTTTAACCACACACGCTTTTCAGGCACTGTTCAAGGAAAGAAGACAAATGCCTTCTGTTATGGTACATGAATTTTGGGTAGGTAACATGTACTCCTTGCTCTGCTAGAGGCTTCCCAGGAAGACTGTCTGAAGTCCCGTGGAGTCATCTGTACCAAACTAGGGTCCCCAGTTGGGATTTTGTCTCCTCCATGATTCCTTGGTCCCAGGAATGGGACAGGCACATTGCTAATGGCAAGCCCAGCCTGCAGCAGACTGACTCTCACTTGGAGGATGCCCCTCTCTCCATCTCTGAGTGACTCATCTTCCCATGTGTAAATGCAAATAGGGATCCTCCTCTTCCAGTTAGCCTGGAAATTCACAGTTGTAAAGACTGTCTTTTACTGTCAGTCTTACTCTTTGCTTTTATAACAGATCACTCTTCTTGCTATGTCTGTGTTATAGTACTATTTTTTTGTATTATACAGAGTCATCAATATTGCCTATTAGCACTTGCGTTAAAATGTTTGTGCAATGTTTCCCCTTTTCACTCATGTATTTTTTACACTCAGAGTTAGATAGCATCACTTTAATTCAAATGTTTGTCCTTCACCTAATCAATTTATTGAGCGATACGAGCTAGAAAATGTGGATTCAACAGTGAAAGTATATTCTGATCTCTACAGCGGCTGATGAACCATAAACCAACTTGCCTCCAGCACGTGCCTCCCAATCTGAGCGGAGCTGTGGGCACAGGAGCAGTGCACCCCACCTCCTCCATCAGGTGCTACAGACATTTCTCTCATTGGTGGTGGTAAATATCTGGGAAATCAATGTGCATTTTTGACACTGTACATCTGATGCTCAGTTATAACTTAGAAATAAAATATGGTACATTTAGCTACCATTAGTTTCAAATTAGCAGTGTTAGTTAGGTTTCTTTTCACATAAATATTATTAAAGCTATAGATTTCAGAAGTTAGAACATATATTAACCAAATGTGCTTACTAATCCTGGGAAGATCATGTTTCCTGTTCCATGGGATCTGTCTCCGATTCAGACAGATTTGTGGTGTGAAATGTTAAATGGTGCTGCTGGTGACTAGTTACTCACAAAGGCCAATGCTGATACTTCATTTTTCTTGTCTTCATGCACTCTTGATTGCACTGGAAACTGTTCCTTTGAAAACAAAGCAACAAGTGAAAAAAGCCATGGTGTTTTCTTCCATGGTTAGTTGCCAGAGGTTGGCAAAATAAAAGCCTGGACTGAGGCACTAAGGCTTTTTCTGTTCCTATCCCTTGCTGTACCCAAGGGAACTCATGTTTGCAAGTATGCGCAGGTGGAATCAGACATAATCCAGATCTTTGTGACTCTCACCCTGAGCTGCTTGTTGCAGCTTATGAGGTAGGACTAGAGCAGAGCCAAGTGACAGGATGCTGATGCCACTTTCTGGTGGCCACTGTCAAAAAACATTTAATTTATATGCTTTCCCACACACATACAGCAAGTTCCTTTGGCCCCTGTCAAAACTCTGGGAGAGCCAAGTCATGTTCCTTGGCTTGGCTCATCCTTGGCAGACATTCAAGCTTTCAGCTTGCCTTGGAGTAGGTGACGTTCACTTACAGCTATCCGTCATGAATGTTTGGCCTTCAGAAGATAGTGGTCTCTGCTACTTTATAGTGGTCCTGTTTAAAGCTGCTGGGTTTGAGGCCTGTGCACTGTCCATTCTTACAGAATACTACGTGGTAGCCGAGGACATCTATGGGCCTGTGGCACATCAGACTGAATGAAAACATTTTTGTCATAACAAGAGCTTTCTAAATTACTTTTTTATTTTCTTAAAAATGAGAGCGTCAACCTAATGCTTTCAAAAAGAATTAGTAATGATGATTTGCGCTGGATGAAATCCTCCTCCAACATGTAAATGATCAGACATCGACAGTCATTCATCTCAGGTACCAAGCCAGATATAAGTCAGCAGGTGTATCCCTGTTAGCACTGAACTGAGACGGAAGCAACAGATGCTACCTCTCAGCGGGGCTTATTAGATCACGCTCAACAGCATGTTGGCATAGTTACACACTATCCCAACTTCTTCTGGCCTACAACTGCTTACCTCATCGCAAAGGCAAAGGAGCACACAACTGCACAAAACCTGACAGACTCTAAGACACTACGTGCATGGAAGACTTAAAATCATCAGGTGGAGCTGAAAGCTCTGTTGACCTTTACACTTTTGAGAAGTCTTCCTCTTGATGAGAACACCTATCCCTAGGCTGTGGGTCTCAAGCCACCCATGTGGCAGACCATTTATCTGTACTGCAGACAGTTGTGGTTGCACAAGTGCGCTGACTGTGGACTGAGTGTGTGCAGTGCACATCAGGAGATCTTTTAAGTAGGCAGGTAGTCATTCCATTCAATTAGCTAGGGATAGCTATCACCAGTAAATTGAATGAGTTGTATTTTTATTCACCTTCTCCCTTCCTGCTCCCTCCACCAGTGCCCCATTCTCGCTGTGTGCTGCTTTGTGTTGGTACTTTCCAAATGCAGGCAGCATACAGTGTCTTGTGGGTATCTGCTATGGCTTTCAATGCACAAATGATAAATTATTGTTTCGATTTTTAATTCAAAATGAATTTTTGAACTTTGATTTTAGACAAGTCTCACCTTGCAGCAGTGACTGCCCTAAGAGCTGTCCTGCTTCAGACTGTTCGATGATACTATGACACACATAATCTGAAACTAAAATAGAGCCATTGTGTATGTTTTAGTTGGTAATGATTTATAATTTTAACTAATATCATCAGCATTTTGTGAAAGGGAGGTTTCAGTATTTCAAAATACAAAGAAGGCAGTCCTAATACTCTTGCGGAGACTTGGTCATACTCAACAATATGTACATCTCATTTTTTTAAAAAGCCTAGGTTTTACAGTTTAGAACAAATCTGCTAAACACATATCTGCTGCTTTGTTTAAAATTACAACTGGTAAGCCAAAAATACATGTCCTGACTGACGGGTCTTATGGGAAACTAACTCTGAGATACAAGTGCTAGCAATGCAATGGTGACTCATTGCAACTGCCTGAGGTGGCACTAGCCTGTAAACAGGGATAGACAAGATGAAAAAAAATCTCCAAGTTGTCTATCTTCTTCCAACCATTTCTGGACTGTTCTTGACAAGTGACTGGTTTTGTTTGAAATACACCATTTGCAGAGTCTGCCTGTGAAGGCTATTCCAGAGAATAACAGATGAACTTTTCCGCAAAGTTTATTTTTTCCAGTCTAGTCTTTCCCCATATTAATTTTTCAGTTACTCCAAGGCTCTAGTAAGCTGCCAGAGAAAATAACAGCAGAAGTTCTGCAAGACAGAAAATGGAGAACTAAAGAAAAGGACACAGGGAGAGCTACTGCTTGTAGAAGGACTAAGTAAAGGAAAGATTTTTTTGAAGGCAGCAGCTAAGTGTGCCATACTTACCTTTCTGTCACCTTTTCTCTGCGAGTCATGAGTTGTTTTCTTTCTAGAGCTTCATTTTGTTTACCTCAAGAGTGTGAACAAGCAGAAGGTCTGGGATAATCTGACTTACAGTGCAGTGTGTCAGTGGGCATCAAGGCAATCAACGCCCAGCTGCAGTTAGCTACCAAGTGAAGCTTTTGGACAGAAATAACCACTTGGCTCCACCAGTAGTTGTGTCTACAGGGGCAACAAGTAGCCAAGACTTGGACCTCCTCATCATGACTTGTTTGTCCAAACACCAGTCCTAGAAACCAGCTCATTCTTATCTCCAACTCACTCTTTCAAAGTTTATTTCTTTCCTGGGTGCATTTATTTTCAAAGTACTTTGTTTATTTTTAAGTCTTTGAACTTTTACAAGACTAATAAAATAGTTGTAGGAAAGGCAGAGAAAGTGTTTTTACTTATATACCACAATGTCACAAACCGCCTGAGGGAACTCGATGCACAACAAGGTGTTAGATTGGCTGTGCTTACTCCTGCAGGTCAGGTGCAATCATTTAAAGGCACATCCTTAGAGACCCCATCTTTGTTTTCAGCTAATCCACCAAATTCCATCTGTTTGATGTACTTTTATGACACATATGGTGACTTACATAGTGAGTGTAGTGTTCCTCAAAGTTATAAAAATGTAGCGTCTAAAGGCAGACGAAGTGACAGCGACCTAAAATAACAAAATGCTGGTCTTAGTTATGATTCTGGCAGCGAGCGAGGGTAATGGAAGCTTATGAGTTGTATCCAAACCCATGAAATATATCCCTGCCCCTAAATGAACTAGGAGGTGTATTTCAGCCTACAGCAAGTCAAAGTTAAAGCACCACTGGCCTTCAAGGACCTCTGTTGAGTCCTTGTTCAGATCCCAGTACAGAAGCTTTGGAGTCATCTTTTGACTCTGCTGCTGAATTTCACTGGCACCAAAGTCTTCCCTTCTATTCAGCTGTGGGCTTTCCCCGATTCACCAATATTCATATTTCCCTTTTGAAAAATGGGAATGAGAGAGAAAAGTGGACTCTCACATTAACTCAAACCCTCTCCTGGGAGTCTGGAAGAGAGCGCTGGAGAACTTTTGCAACCCTTTTTTTGTTTGCCTTGTAATATGTAGTGTTTTGGGAAATCTCTTCTGCAAAATGGTTAGCAAGAGATGAAAGGAAATCTCTAGGGAAAAAAAAAAAAAAGGTGCAAAGTTAAAACAGAGCCAGATGAGAAAAAAATGGCTTGAATCTAGGAATCTGAATTATTACATCAGAGAAGAAAAAAGCAAATCAATGCTCTGCGTGAAAAAAATTGCATGTCTTGATGCTTTATGAGGCACAAGCATTTCAGAGATTCACAGGGTGTACCTGCAGATCTCTGTATCCAGTTCAGATCCAGTGACAGCAGTAATGAGGCTTAGTCTGCCTCTGCCCAGCATCTGCTCCCAGTGTCCTTAGTGGGGAATGTTGGCTTTCCAGAAGGATCATGCAGGCAGAAAGTATGCAATAAAGTTCTGCTCTTCTTCATAAGCAATGTAATTTCCATATTAAAAACTGTGCCTAAGGAAGCTTGATGGGAAAATTGCTAATAGTCTGACAGCAGCATTGAGTCAAAAATTCTCTGCTCAAAATTAACCACAATTCTTCTAATTGAACACTTATGTAAACCTCTGGCTGGTCCTCTCAGCATTCAGACACATCACACACACCACAAACATATGGATTTATAATGTAATGAGGCTAGTCTAGAAGCTGGCTCTCCCCCAGGATGGTGTTTGTTGTCCCTGATGCCCTCTGTAACCTGCTCCATCCTGTTTATCAGTTCAGCTAGCCACACTGCTTCATCCATTGCCTGCTTTGCTCTTCTTCAGCTTCCAGCCAGAGCAGTCAGCAGCAGTGGCTCAGCCCGGCCATGCAGCAGCTGGGTACTGGTAGCCAGGGAGAGGACACGTAACCTGGAGCAGAGAGGAGGAGAGAGGGCCTCTTTCTCTCTCAGTGGTTCATAGCTTAAGTTGACAGTAAAACCGCGCTCCAGAGCTACCCATTATAACGTGATACGGGGAGCTGATCACTTTATGCTTGTAAACAGAGGACTCTTAATGGGACTGTGCTGTTGCTGCTCACAGCAGTGGTGTTCATGCTAGGGTCTCCAGTCTCCCTGCTAGTGAACATTGCTTTTTGGTGTGATTTAGAGGACTGCTGTTGCTAACCAGCTTTCTTAAAACCTTCTTTGATGGGCCAGCACTGGATCACCAGTCTTCTGAGGAGGGTCCAAATATATTTTAGTGCTCATGCTCAAAAACTTTCGTCATGTCTTGACTGCTCATTGTGGAGGTACAGCAGCACTGGCAAAAGGAAAAGGTATCACAGCCCTTCCCACCTCACTGCTTAAGTCCTTCGGGTTTTTGTGATGTTATACACCATTTGGTGTTATGGAACATCACAGAACAAAGAACCGGAAAGTGCTTATGCATTTCTAGTCTTGCCTCCTATAGCTCTGCTTAGAGCAGGTGACAGGGTTTTTTTTCAGTGGCAGTTATGAAGATTTCTGCCATTGCCATTGATAGGAAGTCAACACAATGTCACAAGATCACTGGTGCCAAACCTGGTAGGTTTGTTGACTCAGAAGCAGCTGTGTACTTTTGGCTATTACCTGCTGGTGTCACAGCTAGAGAGGGGTACTGCATGAAGACCCAAGAGATTGGGGTGAGACACCAAGATGGCTGTGACTGTGCCTTCTGGAAAGCATTCTCAGCAGGACTGCTGTATTTCCATGTTTGTATTTCAAAGATCTTATGCACTTTCACATTTTAAGCATAGAGTCAGTGCATTAAGCTGTAAGAGACTTACAGGCCACATTCAAAATTTTAGCCTGTCCATTTCTTAAAAACAGTGGGAAGTGGTGATTGCATAAGCACTGTAACCATATATTACAAAAAAAAAATCTTTGTAATGTCTGAGATACCCCAAGTATAGTTCAGCTGGGTATTGTGCTTTACGAAACCACAGAAGGTCTTTCAAGTCTTCTGTTATTTAAAGATAATTCCAATTTATGCAAGTGGGTCTGTATTGTTGTTACATATATTTTGGTGTGTGCAGATACGGAATTACACGCAATTTCTGTCTGACTGTGTTTAGATATACAACACTGAGGTTGAACTTCCAGCCTTCAACTTGCAATTGTTCCTAATAGTCATCTGAAAACCATAAAAGCATTGAACCTGGCCACCTTTAACCACTGATGTTATTGTGGTGATTCAGGTTTTCCTTTGAAAATGCTGAAAGAAGATCATACTCCAGCAGGAGAAAGATCCGACTCAGTATTTTTCCTGTCAGTCTTCACAGCACTCACATATTTGTTTCTGTATTGGTAGTGATTCACATCACAAATGCCTTTGTTCATTTCTCTCTTTCTGCTACAAAAGCCCAAGTAATTAACTAAGTGAAGAGGCTGTCAATTAAACACTGATACTAATCTTGGCATAAAAGCTCCCTTAAGAAACTCTGAGTTGGAACATATTTTACAGCGTCACCACTGCCTTCATTCAGCTCACTTCTTGGACAATTAAGTGCTCCAAATGTTTGCGTGTCAGCCAAGCAACATTAGTAGCATGAACGACCCCTGCTATAGATACAGTCCCTGTGAAGAATGCCTGAGGAGTACAATGCCTATTGTGCCAGCAAGGCTGATTCTATCAAGCAAGGGGCATTATACACAGTTAATTAATGGCAAGATCTTTAATGATAAGATTGTCAAGGACAATTAAGAAGATGATTATAAGTGTCCTTGGTAACAAGAATGCAACACTGATTTTAGCTTACTTTCACTAAGTGTGGCTTAAAGGTCAGTTTCTCTGAAGTGTGAATACTTAAGCATTCTTTTGATAAATGTCATTATACATTAATCTCAGAAAGACACCACATTTTTCTAATCTATCTGTGCAGCAAATGAAAATTAATATGATTCTTTTGCCAAGAAGTTAAGGTATAATATTTCAACAAGAAACATATAGCCAGTGTTGCATCCTCAGGAACAGCTCCAGGTCCAGAGTCTGAGATGGAAAGATTTGCTCCAGCTTCAGCCCATCTGGCTGAGGACTGGCACCATGCAGGTGGCTGATGAACAGGCCCTCCTCGATCAGCCCGTGCATGTTCAGTAAGTTTCTGTTTGTCACCTGCCCAATATTGGATCCAGCTTTACTGTGTCTCGCTAATGCACCAAAACCAATCTCGAATGGTATGTGACATGAAATCCCTCTGTGAACTAGATAAAATAACAGAAGAAAAGTGATGGATGCTGTTAACACGGATTGAACCTTGAATGTTGAAATTAAGAGAGGAAATTATTTGTCCATCAGAACTGCAGAAGGGTGTGCTGTAAGAGGATGTCTCAGTCTTCTACAAAAGACACTGCCAATGCAGGGCACTTTATGATTTAAAGTTTTAAGATGGATCTAGTGCTGAATGTATATTTAGGAATGAAGAAATCCTACTGTATCTCTTCATAATACTCCTGGCTTCTAATGGACATTTTACAATGCTAGTAACAAGACTCATAGAGCTTTTGTAAAAGGAATAAGCAAGAGAATTTTCTTACCGCACTATCCCTTACGGGTTAGTTCAGTATTTGGCTTCTTTCCGATGTTCAAAGTATTAATCACTTACTTAAAATATAAAGGAAATGCATTTCTGAAGGTGAAAGTATTGTGGTCTAATATTCTTTTATATGGTGGGAGCAGACTACAGCGAAGATTGGCATACCTGAAACCTGAACTTTCCAAACATTTTTAGCAGTTGCTAGTGCACTTAGAAATTGGTTTTAAGTAGGAATTTTTTGAGGAATGAATATAGTAGATACAATTCTCCAGATATGAAAAAAAATGCTTAGAAAAATCTGTCCTAGTTAAAAATAGAACTGAACATATGATATAATTTTGTAAATGACAAGAGTTATGAAGGATGAAAAAGAAAGTTTTCAGCTATAAAATAAAATAAAATATAATAAAATAAAATAAAATAAAATAAAACAAAATAAAATAAACAATTACCATTCAGACAAATGAAAGGAATACCTAAAATATCACTGGCCATTTCATTAAAACTAAAGATGAAGCATTAAAAACCCATATAGAATAGCTAAATCCATACCAGGCATTGGGTTAATATAGGAACAGATGAAATAATTATAAATGGGGTACAGAAAAAATGAAGAGATTTAAGATAGACCATTGTGTCACCTTTAGAACAAATAACTTTTTGTGGAGCTATAAATGGAAGAGAAAGCTTACTTTTGAGGGAAAAAGAAGAACATGACAAATATATTTGTTAAAATTACTTATTTTTAAACTCAACATGTTCAAACTTGCATGCAAATTCCTGAAGGACAAGCTAAGAAGTTCTTTAGATCGGAATTTGGTTTTAAGTATAATTTGTTTTAAGCTAACAAAGGGTAGAAATCTGACATTTTTTTTTCAAGAAAGTGGAAATTACTAAAGAAGTTGGCACAGGGAAACCTGTGCCAGTTACCTAGTGACATTCCTGTAGAAAATAGTGAAAGTCTGTTAAAGACTACCAAGAAAGAATTAAGTTAAAGTCTACTAAGACTAAGAAACTACAAGCTACGAAATACAGTTAAAGGTAATCACATTTTGTGGAACATCAGTCTTAAATGGTAAAAACACTAAGATTACATATTTGGTCAATAAATGCAACTATTTTTTGATAGTATAACTTGGATTTACTCCAGATAGCTGATATAGTAGCAAATGCCATATTGATTTTAAAATCCCAGTTCACTCTGAAACAGGCACATATTCTGTGTGCCAGTGTCTGGTTTAATGGTTTGCCTCACCGACATTCTAACACAAAATAGGATATAAGGATAGCCTTTGGCCTTGAAAACTGCTTACACACAACTTTGCTCAGTCATCCCAGACAAGTCACTTTTTTTTTTACTTTTTTTTAAAGGGTTTTTCAGAGGAATCAAGATCTGGTTCTTCCTTTTAGCATTAAAATGCATTTCAAGCAATGTAGAAGACTGCAGTTCTGTAATGTCATTAGATCACAGAAAATGAGAAATGGGCCAGTGCAAACTGCATGAGCTTCAACAAGTCAAAATGCAAAATCCTTCACCTGGGTCGGACCAATCCTAGGCACAGATACAAAGTGGGCACAGAGTGGATTGAGAGTAGCCCTGAAGAGAAGGATTTGGGGGTGTTGGTAGACGAGAAGCTCAACATGAGGCAGCAGTGCGCTCATGCAGCTCAGAAGGCCAACTGCATCCTGGGATGTATCAGGAGAAGCGTAGCCAGCAGGTCAAGAGAGGTGATTCTCCCCCTTCACTCTGCTCTTGTGAGACCCCACCTTGAATACGGCGTCCAGTTCTGGTGTCCCCACCATAAGAGGGACATAGAACTGTTGGAGTATGTTCAGAGGAGGGCCACAAAGGTGATCCAGGGACTGGAGCACCTCTGCTATGAGGACAGGCTGTGGGAGGTGGGATTGTTCAGTCTTGAAAAGAGAAGACTTTGGGGGGACCTAATAGCTGCCTTCCAGTACCTGAAGGGAACCTACAGGAAGGTTGGAAAGGGACTTTTTACAAGATAGGACTATGATAGGACACTGATAGGACACGGGAAAATGGGTTTAAGTTGAAGGAAAGTAGATTTAGATTAGATCTTAGGAAGAAATTCTTCAGTACGAGGGTGGCAAGACTTTGGAATAAATTGCCCAGAGACGCTGTGGCTGCCCCCTCCCTGGAGGTGTTCAAGGGCAGGCTGAACAGAGCCTTGAGTAGCCTGATCTAGTTGAGAGGTGTCCCTGCCCATGAAAGGGAGGTTGGATTAGATGACCTCTAAGGTCCCTTCCAGCCTAGGCCATTCTATGATCCTATGAAAGTACCACAGAATCATAGAATCGTAGAATCTTAGAAAGTATTTGGGCTGATTTAAGGGCCATCTAATCAAACCCCCCTGCAGTGAGCAGGGATATCTTTAAGTACATCAGATTACTCAGAGCCCCGTCAAGCCGAACCCTGATTGCCTCCAGGAAAGGGGCCTCCAGCACCTTTCTGGGTAGCCTGTTCCAGCATTTCATCATCCTCATGTAAGGAACTTCTAACGTCTAATCTAAATCTACCCTGCTCTAGTTTAAAACCACTGCCCTTTGTCCTGTCACTACACACCCTTGTGAACAGTCCCTATCCAGCTTTCCTGTAGGCCTCCTTCAGGTACTGGAAGGCTGCTTGCTATAAGGTCTCCTACAACCCTTCTCTTCTTCAGGCTGAACAATACCAACTCTGTCAGTCTGTCCATATAGGAGAGGTGATGCAGCCCTTTGATCATTTTTGTGGCCCTCCTCTGGACCTGTTCCAACAAGTCCATGTCCTTCTCGTGTTGAGGGCTTCAATGTCGGACGTGGTACGCTTGAACCTGAGAAGCCTTACCACATACTGCAACATGAGAGAGTGCACTGACATGACAGCTGCTTCTCTCAGCGTCTGGGTTACAGTCATTGTGGATCTGGGACAGGCATTCCCGTCGTAACTGACAGGCTCAGCCTTGGCCAGCGGTGGGTCCATCTTTGGAGTCGACTGGCATTGGCTCTATCAGACCCAGGGGAAGTTTCTAGCAGCTTCTTACAGAAGCTGCCCCTAGAGCCCCCCGCTACCAAAATCTGCCCAGCAAAACCCAGCCAGCAAGGAGAGAAAGACCCCTTTGGCCCGGGAGAGAGGGTCCGGCTGTGGAGGGGTGGGGGGTGAGGGCGTGCTGAGGATCCGCAAGGGTCGGAGAGGTCCTGGGAAACAGGCTGGGATGGAGAGAGAGCCTGAGGGAGTTGAGGTCTGGACTGGATGCACTGCCCACAGCCTTTGGTACAGAGCAGCTCTTCACGGGGGAGGGCCTCCCAGAAGTCAAAGATTTTCTGCACAACATGTCCCCCGTGCCCTTCTGTGTCCCCCAGAGGGGCTTGCACTGCCCCTCCAGGTGCCTGTCCCAGGCCACCTGCAGCGGCAACTCACTGCCTTCTCTCTGCAGATGGGCAGAGGGGTTCAACAAAAGCCTCCAGGAGAGGATCTGTGGCCAGGTCAGTCTCTGGATCCTGATGCTGGGGAATTTTTAAGGTGCCCCTGCAGACGAATGCAGGGGAACTCCCCTCCATTGCAGGGAGCCCTTCTGCCTCTGGCATCCCTGCTTCCAGCCAGACCCTCTGAGGGGGATCCCGTTAGAGAGAGGGTCGCTCACACCACTCCGCGGTGGCCTGACCTGAAGGCAGGCAAGCACAACCACATGACACTTACCAGGAAACACTTTTATAACCAGCACAAGGGTCTCAAGTCCGTGTTGTCTTCCTAGTTGGCCAGGACACCCGCTTGGCTTCAGACACCCAGAGCAGTTGAGCTGGAAAGGGGCCTGTGGGGACGAGCTCTTAAAGCTGGCTCTGCAAGAGTGGGAGGCCCACAGGCCTGTCCAAAGGGGCCTCCAGGCGGGCCCCTGCCGCAGGCAGGTGGGCAGCAGCAGGGCGGTGGCACGGCAACTCCCTGACGTCACAATGCGGCAACACCGTGACGTCACAGTGCTGCAACGCGATGATGCACCGAGGCACCTGCTGTATATAGAGGCGTGGGCCAGCAAAGCAGCGGGACCTGGCCGTAGCTGGGTGCATCTGGTCGGAGAGCAGTCGGCGCGGAGTCGCAGCTCCAGGAGAGCTCTGCAAGGAGCCGTGGAGCACCGTCTCACCGCCGGCATCCGAGAAGCAGACGCACTGCTGAGTGCGCTGGGCGAGGGCAGAGAGGTGAGCAGCGAGGTGATGGGGAGGGCTTGGCTGGGGAGCCTGGGCCCTGACGGGGCTGCTCTGGGGCCTTGGACCATGCCCTTCTGTGCTCTGCTGCCTGTGCGGGAGGCTTCCTGAGCCTGTGCCTGACTGTCTCTCTCTTCCTAGCTCGGGCACAGAAGACAGCACCTGGGAGAAGGAGCTGCTGGGATGATGGACCCTGAGCTGCTGGACCTCCCACTTGGGGTCAAGATCCCTGTGCTACCCGGCTCCAAGCCGGTCTTCAGCAGGGCAAAGCTGGGGGATGTAGAGGAATTTCTTGTGGAGCAGAGGTGCGGTATAACTTTAAAAGTGTGGACAACCCAGCTTAGGCCTAAACAGAGGCTCTGTCCTTGAAGCTGCCTTGGAACACCGGGAGGAGGAGGTTTTATCTGTTTTGTGAGAGCTTTGCTAGATGCTTGGCTGGAGGTGCTGGCCCCGGGGGGGGAAGGGGGGGCGAGAGCCGCCTGCCTAGCTGAATGGCACTATCCAATAAAACGCTGGCGTGTGTAAACCTGTGACTGACCAACTCTGTTAAGGGGCAGGCGCGGGGACACTGCTGAACTGTATATATTGAGCTGTCCGGAGCAATAAAGGGAGGACGATCTGTAGCCATATTGGTGTGATGGTCGTTGACTTGGCCGGCTCTCAGAAGGGACCCCTCTTCATCTGGCGTCTGAACAAGGGACCCTCTATGGACGCTTAAATGCGGATTGCTTAAATGCGGGAAGACTCCGAAGCATCGGACGTGAGCCGATTTGGGAGCCGGAGAGCTGGAGGCAGGAGAGTTCCGAGTGTGACCAAAAGGGCACCGGAGACCAGAGCTTGAGCGGCCGATCAAGCCCCTGCCAAGGTAAGACCGCGATGGAAACGGACGCGGCAACTCGCCTCCTTAGTATACTCTCTAAGAGAGGAGAAAAAGTAAAGGAGCGAGATGTATTAGCCCCATGGGCTCGGAAACGGGAGAAAATGAACGACCCACCATTAATCTTTAGTTCCACGGAATGGTGTGAAGTAGGAGACTTTTTGTGGGACTGTACTCTAGAGGGAGGAAAAGAAGGAAAGGAAGCAAAAGAACTAGGAACAGTTTGGAAAACCGTAATACGCACTCTAGAAATCATGCAAGCAGAAAAGAAAGTTGCTGCGGCAGCGATCGAAACGTTGGGGGGAGGGCAGGAAAGGAAAAAGGCAAAGGAAGAAACTCCCTGCTCGTCCCGACTGGGTGGAAGGAAAAAAAAAAAAAAAAAAAAAAGAAAAAGGAGAAACTGCACTGCGTTGCAGAATTAAGACTTTCGTCCTTGAGCTGAGCTCTTTTCTAAACAAGTGCATAACTCTTGCTTGCTAATTATGAAAAGAGACCCTGACCAGCCAGGTACAGCTCATGTTGAGAGCTTGACCGTGAGAATGAAGATAAGACGCTTCTTGTACACCAGATGTGCATGGGAGTGAACGGGAGAGTATGATCAAAACAGACCTGGGAAATTCTGCTCTCCCTGTGTGATAACACCGTGATTGAAGTAATAATTGAGCTAATAAGAAAAAAAAATAAAAAAAAAATAAATAAAAAGGGGGAAGGGAAGAAGGAAGATCAGGATGAACCCCTGAAAGAGATGCTGAACAAACTCGCTGAATTATCAACTAGACAGCAAGAAATAGAAGAAACCCTTAAACCAGTTCAGCTCCCCCATTACCATCAGCTCCCTCACTCAAGCCTGATTTTCAAGCTTGAACCATAAAGGATCCTTTGCAACAGCGATGGAGCGGTGTCACCAGAGACGCTATAACAGAGGGAGATTGGGAAGCAGCCAGTTCGATTGCGTGTCCTGTTATTATTAATAACGGACAAGGGACCTGGGAACCGCATGATCCCGCATGATGTGGCTGTGCAGCATCCTGTCACTTCAACAGTGCAGCAGCAACACGACCGTGCACTGGGCCTGCCTGTTGAACCCCTCTGTTTCGCCCAGTGACGTGATGGGACCCTGAAGTACCGATTGCCAACGACGACATGGGTTGGACTGGCAGAAGATGCTTACGGCTGATGGCAGAGCAATTACAGGAAAATGTGACTGTTCTCAATGTTACCTGTTGTATTAATATGTATCCTCTTTGCGTGACTAACAATGAAGCTTATATTGGTTGTGTAATCAAAGCCATATAATAGGTGTTAAGGTTTATGGTACTAACCAGCAGAGTGATCTTTCTTTAGCTAGAAGCAAGGCAGGGAAACCAGCTGCCTTTTGCTTTGTTAGAAGTGTGTGATTAAGGATCAAAGTATGATTTAGGGTGATGGGTGCGAGAACTTTGACAGGATGAATTAAGAGTTTAGTTAAGGCATTTTTGGTTATTGCAGTTTTAATTGTTATAGGCTTAGTTATGTTTAGTTGTTTGATAAGTATAATCAAGAAAATTACAAGCAAGCTAGCGGACGAAGCCTGGGTTGTCCAAAAAGAAAAAGGGGGATATGTAGAGGAATTTCTTGTGGAGCAGAGGTGCGGTATAACTTTAAAAGTGTGGACAACCCAGCTTAGGCCTAAACAGAGGCTCTGTCCTTGAAGCTGCCTTGGAACACCGGGAGGAGGAGGTTTTATCTGTTTTGTGAGAGCTTTGCGAGATGCTTGGCTGGAGGTGCTGGCCCCGGGGGGGGAAGGGGGGGCGAGAGCCGCCTGCCTAGCTGAATGGCACTATCCAATAAAACGCTGGTGTGTGTAAACCTGTGACTGACCAACTCTGTTAAGGGGCAGGCGCGGGGACACTGCTGAACTGTATATATTGAGCTGTCCGGAGCAATAAAGGGAGGACGATCTGTAGCCATATTGGTGTGATGGTCGTTGACTTGGCCGGCTCTCAGAAGGGACCCCTCTTCAGGGGGAAAAGGTAAGGGATTTAGAAAGGGCTAGAAAAGGGGTTCCTGTTGTTCAGAGAAGGCCTTGTGGCCACCTGCTCAACAGCAGCAGGTGAGACAGCCCTTCAGTCGAACCGGGCTAGGGAGTCAAGAGATGCTCCTGGCTCCCTGGTGGCGAGAGAAAGACAGCAGGACTTGCCTGGAGTGGTGCGCCAGGCCGGCCAGAGCTGGAGGGAGGAGGGTAGAAATGCCAGCCCTTGTGGGCATGAGGAGCTGGGACGGGCATTTGTCCCTGCAGCCCTCCTCTCCTGCCTGGTTCTTAGCCTGGCCCATGTCTCTTGCAGCTTCACCGGTCCTCAGGCTATTTTAACTTGGGAGATCCCAACTGTCGCCTCCTGCGCACCGAATACAACAGCCTGCATGACCCGTATCTGCAGGCGTACCAGCAGCGCAAAGGCAACATCAAGAGGCTGAAGAGAGAGGGTTACCTCACCAGTGATGGCAAAGTAGGTTTGCAAGTCCCTGAGCGAGCACCGAGGGAGTGTGTTCGGAGGAGCAGCTCCCCTCCCGCTCGGTTCGGGCTGTTTCAGGGCAGGCAGTCTGCACGGCTGCCTCGGCAGCAGCAAGCGGCTGATTTCTCCCTTCATCTCTGTACAGGTGGTTTGCACTCTGAAAGAGTTCAATGAGTACTGGCAGTACCTGAAGACTCTTCAGCTGGAGGCAGAGCAAAGGTGCAAGCGAGAAGAGGTGGGCAAAGCATTGTGTTCAGGCGGAGCCCTGTCAAGCGGCACGCTGCCCAGGGCTGAGGCTTTCCTTACTCCCTCTCAGGGAGGTGGTCAGCGCAGGGTGCTGGGGTGGGCACAGGCACAAAGGGGATGCACAAGCGTGCAGAGCCCTGAGGGAAGAAGCCCTTCTCTCCTGCCCTTGCGAGCGGCAGAAACCGAGCGCTGGCCTGGGCCTGGCCTGTGAAGCCTCAGCGTGCAGGGGTGTCAGCTCCACTGGTCCAGGCAACAACCAGCCACAACCTCGTTTTACCTTTCAGGAAAGGCTTCAGCAATGCCTGGCCGTGGCCAAGAATGGCTCCAAACCACGGGCACCCATCGGTGTTATTAGGCTGGCAGAAGGGCTGCTGCAGCCACAAAAACCCTCCTGCCCACCTCCACCCAAGAACAACAAGATCTCCATGAATGCACGGCGATGTAGAAGAGTGAGAGGAGCTTTGGACAAAGGCCAAAGCCTCCCTCTCACGGAGTTGGGACAGGAAGGTGCCAAGCTGCCCAAGAGGCCTCAGGGTGATGCTGGCTGTGAGAAGAAGCCAGACATCTCCGCTCTGGAGGCAGAGGAAAAGCCCAGGCGACAGAAGGTGGGCAAAGCACAGAGGAGTGGCTGTGCTGGTGAGGCAGGGGAAAAGACCCCCAGGGGCTGGGAGCTGAGCCAGTGCAGGGTGCTAGGGTGGACACAAGCACCAAGGGGCTATGAAAGCCCATGGAGTCCTTGGGGAAGCCCTTCTCTCCTGCCCTCAGCTGCCATGGGGCTGTTAGCTGACTCATGGGCTGGCACCACGTGATGTCTCAGGATGCAGAGGCCTGAGCGCTGGTCCAGGCAACAGCCAACCACAACCTGGTGGTTGCTTTTTTCAGCAAAGGCTTCATCAACTCCTGGCCAAGGTCAAGGATGCCCTCAAAGTGCCAGAATCCGCTGGGTCTTCTAACCTCGCAGAGGGGTTGCTGCAGCCGCAAAAACCCTCCTGCCCACATCCACCCAAGAGGAACATGATCTCCATGAATGCGCGGCAATGTACAAGAGTGAAAGCAGCAGCTCTGGACAAACGCCAAAGCCTCCCTCCTGCAGAGTTAGGACAGGAAGGTGCCAAGCTGCCTAAGAGGACCCCGGGTGATGCTGGTTGCAGGAGGAAGCCCGACGTCTCTGCTCTGGGGGCAGAGAAAAAGCCCAAGCGAGAGAAGGTGGGCAAAGCACAGGTGAGCAGGGGTGGCTGTGCTGGGGGACTGGGCATTGTGGTGGGGAAAGGACCCCCCGGAGGCTTGGAGCTCAGCTAGCACAGGGTGTTGGGGTGGACACCCTGGGGATATGCAAGGCCACAGAGTTCTCAGGGAAGCCCTTCTCTCCCGCTCACACTGTGGGGCTGTTAGCTGACCATTGGGCTGGGCCACGTGATGCCTCAGGCTGCAGAGGCCTGATGCTGGTCCTGGCAACAGCCAGCCACAACCTGATGTCTCCTTTTTTTCAGGAAAGGCTTTATCAAGACCTGGCCAAGGTCAAGGATGCCCTGGAACCGCCGGCATCCATCAGCGCTTCCTGCCTGGCGCAGCGGCTGCGGCAACCTCAGAAACCCTCTTGCCCACCTCCAGCCAAGGGCCCGAACAGCTCCCTGAAGTTGGGGCGATGCAGAAGAGTGAAAGCAGCTCTGCACCAAGGCCCCTCCCATCCTGACTTGGCACAGGAAGATGCCAAGCTGCCTGGCAGGAGGGCCACTGATGACACTGGCTGTGAGGGGAAGGCAGACGGCTCTGCAGACAGGATGTTCACAGCTGCCACTGAAGAACTGAGTGCAAGAGAAGCCCAGAAGCTTGAGGAGATGGCTGAGGCTGTGGTGCAGAACGTGCTGCAGATGGTGAAGGCTCCTGGGGCTCAGTCTGCGTACATTTTAAGGAGGGCTGCCCTGGGCATCAGAGAAAGCTTGTGTGCCAGCAGCAGAACAGCAGAGCCTTTGCCTTTGGAGAGTTCTCCTCCAGGTCGGCAGCAGGAACTTGGCCTGGTGGCCAAAGAGCTTGTGGCCACCGTGTTGGAGAGGTTGGGGAAGCGCTTGGCCAAAGCCTCTGAGCCAGGGCCAGCAGCCAGGCAGAAGGAGCAGCCTGTAGCCAGAGGAACCGATGAGGGGAAATCGGGGCAAGCTTCCACACAAGCAGCATCACTGGCCACCCTTGACAAACACATCAAGGCAGTCATCAAGAGTGTTTGCAGCAGCTTAGAATCCTTTGTGGCTTCGCAGTTTGAGCCAGATGCCAGCTGTGAGTATTCAGAAATCCTAGAGCTTCCCCAGGGAAAGCTCTCTAACAGATCGCTGCGGCCATCCCAGACGTCCTTCTCAAGGTAGGACCTGGAAGAAGGATGAGGACGATCCCACAGAGCACCTCAGCAGCACAGCCTGGAAGCCAGCATAGAGTTGCCAGCCTTACAGCCACTACCAAACGCAAGCGCTGCGGACACCGTGCGACTGAGTCACACGATTGCTGGGGAGAGCATCCAAAATGCCGTCTCCCAAGTCGAGCAGCGCCATGCAGAACGGGCTGGGTGTGGCCAAAGCGTTGTCCCTCCTGAGCTTCTTGCAACTGCGAAGCAGCAGCCGGAGAGAAAAATGAAGCCGAAGCCAGCAGCCTTAGCCAGTGCTTTGGCTATAAGGACCATGGCAAAGTGGATCGTGGCCTCTCTATTGGAGAGGATTTCTCGGCCAGGACCTGCACTGACCCCCAGCCTTGGCAGACGTGTGGCAGAGCCATCCACAGCACGAGCTGGAAAGCTGAGCTGTCCCGCCATTGAGGATGCCCTTCCCTCCATGGGCCCACAGCTTTCCAGGCAACCCGTCCCTCCGGCAGGTCCAAAGGCCCCTGGCCAGACAGGAGCGCGGCACAGAGCCTTGCGCATAACGCTTGCCCCACGCAAGCCCCAGTAGCCCACGCAGGAAACATGGGCATCATCATTTGGGAGGCTCGTGTACGCTGTGCTAAAGAGCAACCATGTGGCAAAAGAGATGTAGAGACAAGCGAGCAGCTCCACCAGGCATCCAGGCTGGACTTGAGACCTTGTGCCAGCAATAAAGAGTTTCCTGGCAAGTGTTGTGTGGTTGTGTCTACCTGCCTTCAGGCCACCGCGGAGTGGTGTGAGTGACCCTCTCTCTAACGGGATCCCCCTCAGAGGGTCTGGCTGGAAGCAGGGATGCCAGAGGCAGAAGGGCTCCCTGTAATGGAGGGGAGTTTCCCTGCATTTGTCTGCAGGCTCACCCTAAAAATTCCCCAACATCAGGACCCAGATGCTGACCTGGCCACAGATCCTCTCCTGGAGGCTTTTGTTGAACCCCTCTGCCCATCTGCAGGGACAAGGCAGTGAGTTGCCGCTGCAGGTGGCCTGGGGCAGGTACCCGGAGGGGCAGTGCGAGCCCCTCTGGGGGACACAGAAGGGCACGGGGGACATGTTGTGCAGAAAATCTTTGACTTCTGGGAGGCTGCTCTGTACCAGAGGCTGTGGGCAGTGCATCCAGTCCAGACCTCAACTCCCTCAGGCTCTCTCTCCATCCCAGCCTGTTTCCCAGGACCTCTCCGACCCTTGCGGATCCTCAGCACGCCCTCACCCCCCACCCCTCCACAGCCGGACCCTCTCTCCCGGGCCAAAGGATTCCTTCTCTCCTTGCTACCTGTACTGGGTTTCGCTGGGCAGATTTTGGTAGCGGGGGGCTCTAGGGGCAGCTTCTGTAAGAAGCTGCTAGAAGCTTCCCCTGGGTCTGATAGAGCCAATGCCAGTCGACTCCAAAGATGGACCCACCGCTGGCCAAGGCTGAGCCTGTCAGTTACGACGGGAATGCCTGTCCCAGATCCACAATGACTGTAACCCAGACGCCGAGAGAAGCAGCTGTCATGTCAGTGCACTCTCTCATGTTGCAGTATGTGGTAAGGCTTCTCAGGTTCAAGCGTACCGCGTCCGACATTGAAGCCCTCAACACGAGAAGGACATGGACTTGTTGGAACAGGTCCAGAGGAGGGCCACAAAAAAGAGTCCTTCTCTCCTGGCTGGCCAAAGCAGAGTTCCCTCCTGGCAAGTGCCCTGGCAAGGCGGGCAGCAGGCAGAGGGGGAAATGCTCGCGGCAAGCAGCTCGAGATGCTGCTCAGCAGCTTGGCTGCCACAGTGAGCAGCCAGCCCCTCACACTCTCTGCTCAGGCGTGACAGCATCAAAACACCAGCAGTCAAAACATCTTCCCTTCTCCAGGCCCGGCCCTGAAAGAAGGTTGGCCTTTTGTAGCGCTTCATGAGACAAAATCAGCTTCACACCGTCCCAGGAGAGTTTCCCCCTGAAGGTGCCCACTCCCGTGCCAGGGTGAGGCAGCATGTCTGCTCAGCTGCTGCCTTTGCAGAGCTTTCCTCGGACGTGCTCCTATCCATCTGCTGCAGCACGAGTCTGGTCCGGAAGAAATAAGGGCAGCTTCAGTGTTCGGTCCATCACGGGACAACTCTTCCGCTCTCAGTCCACTGGCATGAAGGTGCTGGTTGTGCTGGTAAAACTCATCTCTTATTAGCATGGGCCTCAGGAACCGGCAGCAAATTAAGGACAGACTCAAGAGTGAGTTTGCAGGGCCTGAAGCAGAGGAGGGATGAGGTTTTGGCTGCTGGTATTTTCAGGCTTGTCTGAAATCAGCTGGGAGTAAACCTTCAAACTGAGTCTGGCTCTGGATCATAATCCCCTGGTTCCTTCTGCTTGGGACCTGGGAATTCAAACCAAGCATCATCTTTTGGGAGACTGGAGAGGTGAAGGCAAGATTGTCCTAGAAAAGGGAAGGCCACAGCTGGACACAGTACTCCCGATGAGATCTCACCAGAGAGGATTAGAGGGGCAGTATCACCTCTCTCAGTCTACTGGCCACGTTTTTTCTGATGCAGGTCAGGATGTAATTGGTGTTCTGGGCTGCAAGCGCACACTGGGGGCTCATTGTCCAGCTTTTTGTACACCAATACTCCCAATACCTTTTCCATGGGGCTGCTCTCTAGCACATCATCCCCCAGCCTTTACTGATAACAAGAATTGGAGAACCTTGCACTTGGCCTTGTTGAACCTCACAAAGTTCACATAGGCCCACTTCTCCAGCTTGTCCAGGTCACTCTAGATGACATCCCATCCCTCTTTTCATTTATTTCATGGTTAATTATCTCTGCTTCAGCTGAGACAATTGCTTTCAGATTATTAGCCCCCCAACATAAGCACATTCACTGGGGAATGCCTGTCAGTCTCAAAGCTGCTACGCACTGTGATGTTGTTACTGCACCTTTTTTTTTATTTTGGGAGGTGATGCCCGATCATGCACTCAGAGAATCGTGGAAGGCCAGAGCTCATCCTGTTCTCCCCAGTCATTTACACAACACATGGCCGCACACAACCCCACAGGTGCATCCCACCGTCAGAAGACAGTTGCTTTAAATAAGAACGTAAAAAGCTGGAAGCCACCAAAATGCTCTGTAAACAAACATGCCACATACCCCATTTTACAACCTTTTCCCATTTTTTCCTTTCATTCTCTCATACAGCAGATTCAATTCATCTCTTTATGTTGAGTCCTAAGCTGGTGGGCAGGAAGACCGTGTATAAAAATGTGGTTTAGGTGAACCGAGGCTCCACACTTGGGGACAGGAACAGACTTAGGAGATGTGGTAAGTCAAAACTGGGAGTATGTATTGATAAATATCCATTACAGTTGCCTCTATTTTTTCTTTCCTTCCCTCCTATCTGGCCCCCTTCCTTCTACTCCAATCTTTATTTCCATTTAATTATGATCTTTCTCATGCTCACGTTCACTCCAAATGCTCTGAAGACTACTTAGGGCTTTCTGTGAAAAAGTTGGTTCATAATCTAATTTTCAAGGGAGCGAATGTTTGTGTCACTACATGTACAAGCACAGCTGTCAGAGAACAGCTTTGCAGCCATAGCACAACATGCACTATCAAGAAAAGGCTCAAATAGAAAAAAAATATTGCAGCTCACTGGACAGTGACACTCACCACCACAGGGACCAAATTCTCTGCTGATTTACTTCCATGCTAAAGTGTGTTCCTGAGTAGAGATAGGGCTTGTTGAGCAAAAGGCAGAGCCTGGAAGTATATCCACTTATCCCCCTCCCACCAGAAGCTGTATGTATACTAGCAGCCTCAGAGGCCACCCTTCAATTTACTCTGGACACTTAGAAAATTAAGAGGTTTTTTTGCATGTGAGAAATACACAGAAATTTCAAAGCCAGCAGTTGAAAAAAAAATACACTAATGCTTTTTTGCTACTGAAAAATAAATCTTTTTTACAGCAAGGGAAGAACAATATCAAAAGTGCTGTTTTTACACAACACTTCATGTTTGGCATCAAAATGATTTTATCATTGAGTATATACTGATTTAAGCAGTACCTGCCATTCAGCAAGTCTGTTTTTCTTAACTAACTTACAATTCCTTTATCATTAATCAATCACATTGCAGCTAAATTGCAAAGAAATTGCAGTTCTGATTGTCCATTGGCACATGACAGTTTTATTCAGCAGGCTGCCTTCCTGGCAAACTGGTGGATTGCTTTTGCTGGCTTGGAAACTCAAACACGCAGCCTTTCTGATGCTGACAGATTCCATCTGCTCCCTTTTAATTAACATCTAATATGTAAACCATCTAATACATGTAACACTGCATAACAAGGGATTAAGAAATAGAAGGTAACCCTTCATCATAAATCTTTGTGATCTCATAGGATCTCGTTACAAATGGTAAACAGTACCAAAACGAAATGGGAACTACACACTAGTAGAAAGAGTGACATGTAGGTACTCTCATCAGGACAAATACAAACATATATGAACACAAAACCAAATGAAAGTGGAAGGTATAGCTGCTGTCATAAATGGATTCACGTAGGTACTGCTCCAGCTCAGACATCAGCCAATTTAATGCAATTATAAGGAAGAATGGGATCTACTAATTTGTGTTCCCAATTATTGCTATCTAGATAAGAAGCATTGTTTCTGTAAGACTCTGGTGCAATCCATTAAACCCATTAAAAGTGCTAATTAGCTCATGTTCTACAAATGAAAGTGTCCAGGCTGCACTTTGCTGTCTAGTACCTGCCAGCAGCCAAAAGCTGGGGATGAAAACATACAAAAACACCTTCTAGGAAAGCCCTGTAACCAAATTAAGATGTCAAAAGTAAGGGAGGTAAAATACTCTTCTGCATCAGAGCAGCTGATGAACAGGCATGAAATTTATGTGGCTGGGGGACAGAGCTTGCCACCATTCATGGCTAGCTAAGTTATGTGAAAGGTCAAGGCTACGATGTTTTCACGATAACATCTAAGCAGAACACAAGCATTTGGAGAGTCTCATCCACACATCTATCTAGTGAGTTAGATTAAACTCGTGCAGAACAGCTGCAACAAGGCTTGCAATGCTCAACAAAGGGCAGGAAGATTAGACACCTCGATAATAAGACATGAAAGACCCTAATGGCAAGAGGAGATGGGGAACTGTGCTCACTAACCTGCAGCAATGACAAAATCATTATTTGAAGCCTCTTAGAAGTGACTGAAAGAGAGGGGGAGGGGGAGGAACAGGGGGCAGCGTAAGATCAACATCTCCTGGTAGGATTGGCCTTTGGTTTTCTGCAGAATGTAAGGTATAGTCTCGTGGTACGAGCTTTTGAGCTAATAACACTGTTTTAAGTTGTACCAGTTCTTCTGCATTTGCACAAAATGGATCTGGGAGGCCAGTCCCCAAAAGCACACTCATGTGAAACTGTTCTGCGCTGTGGGCTGAGCAGGGCTCTGAAAGGAGAGAGGGAAAAACTGCTCACGAGTCATCAAGATACATAGATATTTATTTGCATTTCCATCTTCCCTACTTCCGGTTTCAGGTGGTGTGTAAACAAATGTCTCACTCCAACCCTACACTAGACAGCACAGGACCCCATCATTCACAGTGTCTTCAGTGGGTGCTGGTCAAAAGCTCAAGGTAAGGATCAAAGTTCACAGTGGATCTGTCCCATCCGGGTCTGATTTTTCAGTCACTGACTGTTGTCATCAAAGTAAAAAAAAAAAGGGAATTGTACTAGAGTCAGGGTAAATCTGCATGACTGTATTTTAGCATGTGTCCCACATCTTTGTTTCTTAGAGCTTGGGTTCCTAATACTATGCATAGCCAAGAAGGGTTGTGAATAAATGAAGTTCATGAAGGCCACAGAGAGATGGCAATGAAGTACCTCACAAGAAATGTGCCAGGCTACCAACTGCCCCAGAGTGCAGGGATCCAAACTTAGTGCTAACAAACAACGTACTGGGGTTTTAACACGTCAGAGGCGCTTGATGAATAGTTCCCAAAAGTCACTATTGGTTTTTTTTCTGTCCACCTTTCTCAACTTTTCTGTTTACACCACCAGCATTTTTTAATGCTGAAAAGGTGTATATTTGTCAGATGATGCCAGATGAACTGTCTGTTCATGGCATACTTGTCCTCTCCTCGTCACTGCATTTGATGGTCATGTTTACACTGTTGCAAAGCAGTGTCTGAGCACTCCTTGATAAAACACTGATATAAATACTGTGACAAGGAACAAGTTTTGCTTGCCTGAACTACATACTATTTAGACATGACATACTCAATGCTGTCTGTAATTTAGTAGTGTCCTGAGAAAAGACCTAAAGGGTAAGAAAAAAAATAACCAAAACCAAACTAAAAAAGTCCTCGTCTTTATTCAGTTCTTCCTAAACTAGGTGGGGTTTCCAGTTATGTTAATTTGCTAAACATACAGATAAATTGTTTTCCAACCTTACTGTTTTCTCTGAATGTTTTTTGGAGAGAACAAAACTTCTACTCAGCTGTTTATGTGCTGAGATTTGCTTCATAGTAGTTTTAAGATAAGTCCTAACTTTCTTAACTCTGTTTCCTGCCACAGGCTAAATGCATTAGATGGATACACGATCATTCAGAAGCCATTAAATCTTCCTTTTGAGAAGAGAGGCTCTTGCTAGAGTTTCACTTTTATCTCTGTTTCCGATCGGAGGAGGAAGTCCTGCTAGAGTGATCCTGCCTTGAAGCCTTCCACCAGCATCCAGTCCCACTCCGCAGAACTCCCACCCCGTCCTCCTCTCCGAACCCCTCTGGCATCCAAAGAACCCGCTAAAGCATCAAGTAGCTGCCTGATCTCTGTGTTTTCCCTCTTGGGAGCGGTCACCCTGCAGCAGCCAAGCTGAAATGCAGATTTGCTGTGATAGAGCCTCACTCCAGACAACATCCTGGACAGTAAAGGGCATTTTTGGAGTTTGAAACCATGCCCTTTAGGAGAGGAACATTACACTTACACTGGCTACTGGAGGATACACTTCAATAAGTTTGGGGAGTAGAAGTTAAATGAGGGCTTTCATACTGATAAAACAAATTAATCAGAATGATACTATAGACTACATGGTTACAGCAGACTTGTTTACAAGCATTGATCTGTAGATTATTGAGCCCTTATTTGCTCTTGGATCAACTGCTACATTCATAACTGCTCCAGCCAGAGCAGCTCCTCTGTGCAGGTCCCAGGTGCTAAGGGGGAGAGAAAGGAAAAGGATTTGTTAGAAAGTAACACATGCAGTGGGAATAGAGGCTGATGGAGACGGCCAGTGCAACTCTACCAGCAGGAGCAGATGAGAAACAGGAATGCCATGTGCAGTAGAAGTCACGCAGAGAGGCTTTCTGTGGCTGCTTTACATGGATTTTCTGCTCTCTAGTAATCTGGTTGTGCTCAAATTACAACATTTCCTTTTGGGGAAAGCACTAATCTTGGCGTGTTTCCTACACTTACCTGATAGCTTTCTCAAAACTTAGGAGTTCAGTGTCATGGAGCTTTCTCAAGACAGGAGTTCAATATCATGGAGATCTGTTCTTCATTCAGATATTTTTGAAATGAACAACAGCATGTAAACAACCACACATACAGACTAGGCAGAGTTTACTTACAGAAATCCTATGTTTGAGCAAAACAGGCTAAAAGTGCTTTGACGGTATGCACTCAAAATCTAGCAAGTTTCCTGAAAGGCTGGAATATAATTCTGCAGAAAGATCTCACTCAACCCTACTTATTTTCATATTGATTTAACCACTCCTTTTTTTTATCCCTGTAGAAATTGGCAATGTTGACATGATAGTTAATAGCTAAATATACAAATAGACAAATAGAGAGTGACAACACCATAGGGACACAAAGTCAGGTTTATTATCTCCAAGCAACTGAACTCAGTCAAAGCATATGCTTTGTACACCTTGGTAATACCATGCCAACAAAAGGGGAAAAGTGTGGTCATACATCAGTGATGTTTTCAAAATTGTTAAACAAAACTGAAGAGCTATTTTCCAGGCTAATAACTGTTGTTTTTTTTTTCTTGAAAAAACCCAACTTTTGCATTTCAGGAAGGAGTGCATGCAAGTTTAACTCACACAGAACAAGCAGCAAAGAAGTTGTTAGCTTCTGTGTTTCAGGTGGAATTGCTAGTGGATTTCAGGCATTTCTGTCTTATTTAATCACCATTAACTGCAGCCTGGAATGCTGACACAATGTGTAGTGAAAGCAAAGAGTGTAAATTGGGCATGATAGAGGTTTCTTGGTGCAGGAAGGAAGTAACATAACACTGAAGACAGCTCAAGTTGCACTGTGAGAACAGAATGAATGAGCAAACTAGGTCTCTGTCACAAGACAACAGAGAGGAAACAAATATATAATTTTAAAGAGATTTAGAAGGAAAAGAGTAATGAAATGTTTCTATTTTGTTTTCTAAACTGATCTTTTGAAATACAGGAAGAATGGGTATAGCTTAAAAACATGTTATGCTTTCATGAAAATAGTAATTTAAACAGTTTTTGTGAGAAAAAAATCTTATGCTTAAGCGCCAAAGACATTTTGTCCAAAAGCTTTCAGGAACCCTACTCTTGTCAGATCTCAGGGACACTCACATTCAGAACTTCAGAGAGGGATCTTCCAATGTACCTACCATTTCGTGAAGAGCCCAACACACCCACGTCGGTAAGAGTTTGGATGTAGACCCTGCTGAGAAATCAGATGCCTAAATCCTGCTGGCTTAAAGTTCCTACATTGTAGTTTAATATGGGGAAAGCTTTTTGAAGCTCTCTCCTCAGGTTTATGACATTATTGGTTGCTGGTTCTTGAGCAAAATTCTTGGAAGCATACTTCTCAAAAAAACCCCACATATCGTTATCTGCCTTGCACGTCCGCTGTATCCTCCACACAGAGAGGTAATAAGTGACTTTGCATCAACCATGGTAATGATCGGCTGCTGTTCTTCTGTGTCCCAGCACACTGGACCTTCTCACAGTCCAGTTTGCCTTAGAAAGTTTTTCTTCACTCTTATGCCCTTGTTCTCAGATATTGTCTTCCACTCTGGTGCCCTTGGTAGCCCAGTGGGTCTGACACACTTTCTGGGAGTCCATGGTCCTGGACTTGTCCAATCTAGTGGCTGTGAATGGTCACTGCTCATCAGCTGCATGGCCCTCACCCTCCAGATCTCGCTGGTGTATTTCACCGTTGTGCCAGCTGTAGGCAGTGGATGCTGGTACCTACAGGAAAGATCAACAATTGTGCAGTTAAACAATTGAAGGGACCTCAGGTACACTGGCAAGTGTTCACTGAGATGTAGAACCTGAACCCAGTAGTTTCATGCCTGGGAGCATGGGAGCATCCAGCACCCCTGGGGCAACTGACTGCCATGGATTTGCAGAGGAATTGCTATGGATCAGTGGGAACAGTCTCCCGTTCTGCCTTTTGTTAGACCAGCACATGTGAGTATTGCTCCATGAGGTGAAGACAACTATTATAGATCAAGAATGTTGTATATGTTGAATACACAATATCAAACTTTACAGGTTACAGGTTGCCCAGAGACATTTTGGAGCTTCTGTCCCTGGTGATAGTCAAAACCTGACTGGGCACAGTCCTAGACAACCTACTCTGGGTCACCTAGAGCAAGGAGAGTGTGTTGCGGGATCTCTAAAGGGACCTTACTACCTCAGCTGTTCTGTGGTTCTGTGGAACCAAATTAAGTTACTGCAGAATAGAGCTTGCAACCCTGCTCCCTGACGGCATGCATGCTGTCTTCACCAGCAGCAAGAGCAGTGTGTGGACAACTTGCCCAGGCATCAATGTGTGGCTTTGAAAGGCCCGGTGATAGATCTGTCCCACCACAGAGGGGCTGTGTGAGAAATGAATGGTCCCATTGGGTGTCGGTCTTTAGTACAGTGAGCCTTGGGGTCCAGAGCACCCTGAAATCTCTGTGGTGCTCAGAATAAGCCCCACACTGACACTTCCATTAGAAGAATGGACAAAGGGAGATTCAGACACCAGGGGAGAGGGGATGACAACAGGCAGCCTGGCATTTCCCCCAGTTCCCTGCAATAGCGCTTCAGCCCCTAAATCCAAAACACTAAACCTTCTCCTTGGAAAAGTCCTTGAAATCTTGTCTACAGGGATTTTATAATTAATCTTGTTGTAACAATTAGACTCACCCTCACTGGAACCAAGGGAGTTATAGAAAAATGTTATTTTCATTGTACATAGCTAAACTCTTGCAGCCCTAGCAAATAATTTTTCTCTGAAGCCAGTGAAAAACTCCCCAGGCTAAGCAAGATCATCTCCTTTGCAAACAGGTAACTCAGAATTACCCTGACTTAAAATCATGAAGAGGTACTGGCCAAATTTACAAATCATTCTTTAGCCTTATCCACTCTTTTTATAGCAAAGAAAATCTGAGATTGACAGCCTTGCTCAGATATTCAGCAGCATGTAAAAAATACTCCAGATAAAAGTGCCATGGAAGTCCATAGAAATTTTTTTAGAGCTATTATATTATAGACTCCACATTGTTTGCTGTATCTAGTTACACTATGCTATGAAAAAAAGCCTTTCCTTTTTGTTACATGCCACCTCATTTTACCTTTATAAAGAAATGTTTAGGTTTCTGTCCTTTTGGATGTGGACTGAATAATGTCACTTTTTGTTTATGAACATATATATTTTGAATTTCAATGACAGAACACAAGGACAGGCTCAATGAACAGCTCTATTATACTTAAGAAATTGAGTTTCTATTCATAAAGAGCTGAGTAGCTCCTGTTAAAATTGTTTCCCATACAACAAACACTGAATACCTCCAAATGAGGCTGACTATATCAAAACACTAAAATATGAATAGGATTTCTTCTCAAGGGAATGACTGAATTGAAGTACAACTATACTGATTTATCTTCTAATACAGCTATTTACAATCTGAGAAGTACCATTACCTTGGCTTAGAATCACTCTGGTTTCTGCTGCAATGTTTTTGTCATAAATGTGCACCTTATTATAGAAAAAGGGCTTCTGAGGACAGGGTAAAAGACACATTTACACACTAATTCTCCTAAAGAGCATATGATGTTCACCATGAAATGAAATAAAATACTTGCTGTGTTTCAGCTTTAGAACATTTAACTTTGTTTTCATTTTTTTTTTCTGCTACTACTTTTAAAAATGTGTGCATGAACAAAAGTATCTAATAATCTTTGATTATACTTTTTCAAGTGTTATTCAGGAAAAGAGGACTTAATTCACTGTTTCAGTGACAAAAACTATCTCTTAAGTGGCAAGTCTTAACCAAAACAATGGAAAATAAAAAGGAGAAAAATTTCCACTTTGTACAGAAGCCACATGAACTTTATCAAATTGTGCATCAGTTAACAAAATACAAATTTAGTAGAAATTTTCAGGGATACGAATTTTTCAAGGATGCAATCTGGACAATGCATGTAGTTGTCTGTTTTCCCAAGGAGAATTTTATCATTTGCAAGGGATGTGCAAAATATTACGATTGATCTGCTAGTGCTTAATAACCTTCCTGTTTAGTTTGAAGGGTAAGTCTGTGCAGGTTAAGGAAAAGACTGGCTCAGCAGTTGTAGCAAACCTTTGCTGAGGATTAAGAAGGTGAATCACAGGCATCTCTAATTCAGCTCTGTGCTGCCCATGTGTCTCCCTATGCCCAGAAAGCAACATCCAGGGCTGGCAGGAACATAAAGGGTGGCTATTCTGATGGATTTTCCAAAAATGAGGCTGCAATAACCACTCACTAATAACCAATAGACCTTGTATAAGTGAACAGGTTCCCTACTTCAGTTTCAAGTATAAATGAAGAATGGATACTTTAATGGATTAAAGCTAGAGATGGATCAGTTCAGATTGGATGTTAGGAAGAAGTTCTTCACCATGAGGGTGGTGAGACACTGGCACAGGTTGCCCAGAGAGGTGGTGGAAGCCCCATCCCTGGAAGATTTTAAGGCCAGGCTGGATGGGGCTCTGGGCAGCCTGATCTAGGGGGAGATTTCCCTGCCCATGGCAGGGGGGTTGGAACTAGATGATCTTTAAGGTCCCTTCCAACCCTGACAATTCTAAGATTCTGTGATTCATTACAAAGTGAATACAAAACCAGAGGAAGGAACAAAAGTGTTTTTCATGCCCTGCCTAAAGTTTAAAAGGCAAAGCTCAGTCATTTGCTGATGCTACAAACTTTGTGAAAGTTTCTGCCTCAGATGTTTAAGTTCAAGAAAATTTTTGGCTTAAAGGGGGATATTGTTGTTGTTGTTGTTGTTTAAAAGGTATAAACCTCTTAAACACAGTAGCCATGTGCTTGAACAGCAAAGCCACTAAGAAACAGCAGTATTTCTGCTAATGGAAGCACGGTTCAAAGGAAAAACACTGCTCCTTAGTTTTCCTCCATAGCCAATATTTGCTAGAAAGGAAGAGACATTGACCTCTGGCTTATGGAGAGTAAATGTTAGATCACATTTAACAAGCGAAAGTCAAAAGTGCTTTCTATGTTGCTTTTTAGTTAATGGCATCTGCTCTGTTATGGCAAAGGTTGTTTGTTGTTTCTTCTACTTTAAAATACATTCGTCACAAAACCAATTCTTCTAAGTTGCTCATAGTGGGAGCATCCCACAGTGAGTATCCATGTCACCTTATTTCTGGACATCACTGAAAGTTACCCTTATTTATGAAAGTTACATAGAATAATTTATTTGTGATATTACCTTGAAGTGCATTTTTTTTGCTGTTTCGCCCCCTTGTATGCAAGGGCAAAACAGGATTGGAGAATTAATTTTTGACTATGAGAGACTTCATCTTAGGCCCTTTATGTGCCACAACTTTCCTGAGCATTCTCACAGAGCTTGCATGAGGTCAGCCCTGCAACAATGTCCCAGCCCTTGGTGTCTGGAAGCAGATTTTATGTGCTCCATGAGATCCAGGGAGTTTGATGCCAGAGAACACAAACAAGCCACACTAGTGAGAAATTCTGGTTCTGAATTTCTGCTGCCTTAAGCAGCTTAAGTCCCTTTCACAGCCCAGGGTTTCATAGCCCGCGATTCCGGTTTAGCTCAGTGGGTTGAGCGTGGTGCTTGAAACACCAAAGGTCGCGGGTTCGATTCCTGCTCGGTTCTCACGTGGTGCCTGACCTAGTCGAGAGGTGGCGTCCCTGCCCACAACAGGGAAGTTGGATTAAAATGATCTCTGAGGTCCCTTCCAGCCCAGGCCATTCTGTGATTCTATGATGATTCATAGCCAGAAGGTGCATCTTCTTGAGTGGGAGCTGGCAATTTCCTCTTCTAAGTAACAGTGCAGAGCACTGAGTCAGGGAGTGGGAGGCCCTGAAGAAGGTTCAAACCCTCAATGTCTAACCTTCAGGCTCTGCAGAAGTGCATTTAGTCTTCACTGTCTCTCAGGGGCTCAGTCTGCAACTCAAAGGGTCCATAAGACCACGATCATGCAAGCAGGAGAATGACTCCATAACCAGGTAAGTGCATTCACTCAAGATCAAAGTAGGAGAGAGATCTGCTCTGACCTCCGGTTCATGCCAACAGCACTCTTGGTGGAAAGCAGATATGCACTTCAAGGCCAAAGGCCAGAGCACAGGACCCTCTCTCTCTGTGGAGGGACTGCGTCACCAGGCTGCAGAGTAAGAGCTTATTTTCTCTCTCACTGACCCCATTAACCTGATAGTCCTTGCTGAACAGTGGCAGAACCTCAGTCCAGATATGGAGAGTACTTCTGATCCCTCGGTCTCAACAAGGTGAGGTTTAATGACTTACTCTTTGTTCTTTCTAGGTGCTTTTGTGCACCTGGGCTCCAATGTTCTTGTGGCTGAGCTATGCCTCTCACGTTGCAAAAATAAGGGTGTTAATGTTACAAGTTGCACCATGGGAATCACAAAAATAGCAGGTTAGTTACAACATGTCCCCTCAGCACAGAAAGCAGCTGTCAGTGCACTTCCTCTGGGTGCATAAGCATCAGGTCAAAATACTTTTCAAAAGGAAGCTGGCTCCAAGAAGAACTTTGCAAAATTATTGCACATGTACCAAAATTTTCATAGAAAGGCAGATTTACAACATTAAAATCTCTAACAAACTCCAGTTTCAGAAAGTACAATAAAACGGAACCATCAGAATGCATGGTTTTAGTACTTTGTAATTTTTCAGTTCATAGTGATATTGTCAGCGTTGATTTTATTTGAAGAGTGTTTGATACAAAACAAAACAAAAACCACTTTGAATAAAACATTTTACTTTGTTTCTTTGGTAATTTAATTTAATATCATAGAATCATAGAATCATAGAATGTGCTGAGCTGGAAGGAACATTTAAAGGCCATCTACTCCAACCCCCTGCAGTGAGCAGGGACATCTTGAACTAGATCGGGTTGCTCTGAGTCCCATCAAGCCTGAATGCCTCCAGAGGTGGGACCTCCACCACCTCTCTGGGCGGTCTGTTCCAATATTTCACCCTCCTCATTGTAAAGAACTTCTTCCTGATATCTAGTCTGAATCTACCCTGCTGTATTTTAAAATCATTGCCCCTCATCCTGTCACTACACGCCCCTGTTAACAGTCTCTCCCCAGCTTTCCTGTAGCCGCCTTTCATGGAAGGCCTCTGTAAGGTCTCCAACGACCCTTCTCTTCTCCAGGCTGCCCACGCAGGAGGGGTATTCCAGCCCTTTGATCATTTTTGTGGCCCTCCTTTGGACCTGCTCCAAGAAGTCTATGTCCTTCTTGTGTTGAGGGCTCCACAGCTAGACTCAGTACTCCAGGTGAAGCCTCACCAGAGTAGGGCAGGGGGGCAGAATTACGTCTCTTGACCTGCTGGCCATGCTTCCTTTGACGCAGTCCAGGATGCAATTTGCCTTCTGGGCTGCAAGTGCGCATTGGTGTCTCATGAGCAGCTTTTCATCTACCAACGCCCCCAAGTCCTTTTCCACAGGGCTATTGCATCACCCCCCAGCCGATATTGATAATGAGGATTGCTTCAACCCAGGTGCAGAATCTTGCACTTGGCCTTGTTGAACTCCGTGAGGTGCACACTTCTCCATCTTGTCTCAGTCACTCAACCCTAGATGAGTGTAATGAAGGCTTTTATTTGTCTGAACCATAACATTAAACTCTGGGTTTATGGGTTGATTGTCCATTATGTGAGGTAGACAATTCCACCTAGTCTTAATGTGTTGTCCTAATATTACACTATCCTGAAACATCCAGAAAAGTGCAGGCTTAAGACGCATTTTGTCTGGAAGTGAGCTTGTCTTATTACACAATGTCCAATGTGAAGTAACATTTTCATACATGGATTTTACAGCCCCAGGTGCAGCCATCGCCGTGATTGGTGGATTTGGCCTCTTCTCATGATTCCCTATATCAGGATCAGCAAGCAGTTCCAAAAGTGGTTTCATTCATAATTAGACTGATGCTTCAGACTGATGCATGATTGCTTCAAAGAAAAGGCTAGCAAATCTGTAATTCACTCACCTAAAAATGAAGGTGTATTGCAAGAGTTTAATAAAATAGTAGTAATCTACATTTTATTCTCTTTTCAATAAACCCATGGATTATTTACTAAACTATGAAGAAATTACTTGCCAACAGAAGTTCCTTGACAGGAAATGTAACATAGGTTAGGTAAAAAAATCCACTGCATCCCTGCTTCTGTACTTCTGTGGCCAAGGTGAGACCCAAACTAGTGCTGCACCTGCTCTCTTGTTCCTCAGCTGGTTCCAATATCACATAAACTCCTGAGCCATAAACAGCATTTGTAACATATCGCTATTTGCAACTGCTTTGGAACAGACATGCTCTCGTTACCTGTCCCATAGACGTGGTCTATTTCAGAGGGGATCAAAAATCTGCTAACACATTGCAGACCAGAAGTGGTGAAATTCAGGAGTTTTCTACAAAACTGCATCCCTCCTAGTACTACAAAGCTCCAGTCTCCTTAGGCTTCCTCTATGTCAGAGCTGCTATTTAGTTCAGCCTGCTGAAATTCATTAACAGGCTGATTATAAGTGAATTGAGAACATTTATTTGAACAATTTACGAAGTTAAACCAGCATGGACAGCCTAGTGAGACAGGACTATCCAACTAAATTAACTTTAAAGGAAAACTGGAGGAGCTGTTAGGGATATGTTTCTGAATGGATATTGAATTCAACTCTACTTCATACTAATTTTACTTGAAATGTTTCAGAAATTTGGCATATAAACTGTGACATAAATTTAACAATCAATCGATAAGTAAATAAATAAATTCAACAATTAATTAACATAAATTAACAAGATCTTGATTATTCTTGTGTTCAGATATGTGGTCAATTCACAGAAGTCTTAAATACAAGCTCTCTGCCACTCAAGTAGATGTGCATACTTATTCCTGGTGTATTTTGTATGTTAAATACACTTGAGAGGAGGTAGAGTCATGATTTTTTTAATTTTCTCTACCTCCATTTCACCATCTGGAAAAGAACTTGGTACCTTGAGTTCTGCATTCATACCCCCTTTACCCTCTGGGAAGGGGTTTCCCTCTTCCCATCCACTCCTTGCCATGGGGAGCCAAGTCTTTTTCTTACCACTGAGTAATCTTATAAATGGGGATTTTGGCATTAGTTTGTTCACTTCTTACTCAACACCATGCTGGAAGGATTAGTGTGAATCTAAACTGCAAGTGCAAAGTGGCAAAATGGGTCTTTGGCTTGCAGGTTTGTAGCTCAGGCTCAGCATACACAATGCAGTCTCTTGGGTTTGTTTTTGTTTTCTTTTTGCTTTTATTTTCCCCTCATTTACAGACTGCACAAGAATTTTAAGACTATGTAGAATGTCAAAATTGGCACCTCTAATCCTTCCCATACAAGGGATATGGTGTTTCTGCAGCTCCTCTTCCTCCTCTGCCTGGATTAGCCAAGGATCAACAAAAGCAGTAGATTTTCATTAAGGCTGCGTGTCTAAAACAGGGTTGGGTGACATATGAGACATGTCAGGTGAGATTAATGTTTTGTCTATTGATGCCTTGCCAGTGATACCACCACATCTTCAAAGGCACCATGTCACTCAGCCGTCCCTCAGAGGGCTCAGTGCTCTGAAGCTGTATAAGTACTTTGAAGTTAAAATAAGTTAAAATAAGTTCATGTTATCAAAGACACTGCATGTCTCACAACAGCCTCAGGCACCCCTCTCATCAGATAGGAAGATGTGTAAGAATTTTGTACCCACATTGCCCTTTTCAAGGAAGTGCCCAGCTCAAGCAGGACCTTTGGGAGCCTTGTGGTGCCCAAACTCTCATGACCTTTCACTACAGAAGCCCATAATTACAGTTAGAAGCTATTCTTCCCTACTGTATTTTGTGCTTAGCTGGGAATTGGACATCAGCTGATCCAGTAGCAAACACCACTTACAGCTCCTGTGACCGACAGGAGCCAGGCATGAATTTCCATTTCTCCTCTGTGTTATACGGAGCTGACAGCTTCTTGAATTCTCATACAAATAACACGAGACATTTTGGTATTACCTAGTGTTTTTATTAGTAGACATCCTTGTGCAATTGCCCCCCACCTCGTGAGTATTCTACAGCTTCTTCATGGAGAGTACAGAGCACAAGGCTCTGATCCAACGAGGGGAATGTATGTGCCATTATTTCGAGAGGCTCAGAGTAGCTGCACTGCCTGGGAGTGATAACCATTAAAGCTGTTCTGATGTCAGAGAAATTAAACTAACTGCCTCATAAATAGAGACACGCGACTCATTGCTGATAAATTGTTGTTTTGAGGGACTCAGAAGTGACAGTGGAAGTACCAGACTAGCAGAGTGCTTACTGTACACCCTGTACTGGGACAACTGTATGCAGCCTCCTGGTGACACCAAACAGAAAAATTCCCAGCTTGTTTTATTATAAATCAACATCCCTGAAGTACTGCTGCATGAAGACATCAATGAAATTATTTTTAACTAATATGACATTTAAATTTTATTTTTTTTTTACTAAGTCAATAACAAGTTTCGGTGATTCCATTCCTTTTACATGCTACAACTAGTTTTGGGAAAATTTCACCAATGTTTAACTTTGCCAGCGACATCTCATTTGGATATATGGTTCCTTTACCTCGGCTATCATGACCCAAAAATAATTAGGCTTTTAAAAGATTTTTAATAAGAACATCATTTTTCCAGTGGAAAACGATTTGCCCAGTAAAATATTTTTTTTCATTAGAATATAGAGGCAGGAAAAGAGAAAGTAAGCTTTTACGTATGGGATTAGATACACAGAAAAGCTACATGCATATATATATTTGTGTGTGTATTTGCAGAAATTAAACACTTTTAAAATGGCAATTACTTAAAAAGGAAAAACAAAACACAAAAAAGTGGACCAAAAGTGTGCTTTCTCCATTTTCTAGCTAAAACTCGTAACTATATCCATATTAAAACCAGTAATTAATAAGCACATTATCAAGTAATTCATAAGGTCCATTGCCTATGATCTGAATTAAAAACTGGTAGTTTTTTCTGTGTTCCTCAAAGATTTTGTATGAAGGTGCTGAAACAGTGTCTGATGTTAAGCTTTTGTCATTTTGCTAACTGTATGTGTGTGAAGCATTACGATAAGAAGTAGAACTGAACTGCAGTTGTCCAGCTGCATCAACGTAGGACATTTTGGGATGTGCTACTCTTGCTTCGTAATCGTCTCATAATTGACCAGAAGCCAGAGTTTTGCAGGTTTTTAGGCATTAGTCCACTGGAAGTCATGGAGTTAAAGAACCTACGTCAGTAAAATATGGCAATGAGAGAGAGGGCACACAAACATACCTTTTGAAATCTGGAACAAATTGATTTCTAAGTTTTCTCCACACAGTGTATTCCACATGCAGAGAACATCTGCTCTGTCAGCACAGCAGGGTCTATGCTCAGCAACCTGCCCGTGCAATGGGTCAGTCCTTTTGTAACAACATCTAAGAAAGTGCTGGGAAGATTTAAGTCTTGCCCCTGTCATAGCAGCCTCAGAACAAGCCTCACAAGCTGTCTTCTGGGATGTGAGGGCATAAAAAGGATTTCTTATAACTGCGGACTAAGCTTGTCTTTGCATTCGGACACATAAGGATGTCTTTCCTCAAGCCATAGTCACTTAGGTCACTTATTTGCACAAATACAGGGTCAGTGCATACAGATAAGTACGGCATTGAAAATGTTATTGAAAATGCTGGAGGGCATAGGAACTTTTGCTTAAACCTCTGAGCTGTCACATATGATATTTGGTTTCACTTCTTGCTGTAGATTGAGCTATTTGATGCTGGATGAGTGACTTTATTTTGCTATACTTTTAACTACAAAGCAAAAGGAACATTCACAGTCCTTAATCTCTTCAACTTCAGGCATAGTTTTTACAGAGGCAGGAACAACCTCGTGCTGAGTATTTGAATACTTGATTTTTCAAAATGGAAAGGGTAGATTTAATAGGCAAGGGAGTGCAATAAATGATCCAAGACACACCTCACGCATCAGGGAAACTATTTGTCTTCACTTAACCTTGACTTTCATACCTACGTCTACTCTTAGTTTTTAGGCTCTATTATATATAACCAGTAAATCAGTGATAATACGAACCAGCAAGATTTATATCTTAACTGGCAGAAGTCAATGAAGTTTGTGGAACAGCTTTCCAACCAGCTACCTCTTGCATTTTGTCCTCTAGAGTGTGTGTTTGAGGCATATTTGTTTGGAGGGATTTTAAGCCGTAAAGATTTATGAACACTAGCCATCCGCTTAATCTCAGCTGTCAGAGGGAGGTTACCAGTCAAGATGGATCTCGATCCCTGACCTGCCAGGGCTGGCCATACTTGCAGCTATAGCAAAAAGAACTGAGATGTGAAGCAGCTTCTGTAAGCCACACAGGACTGTGCATTTTAGTCAAAACAGAAAAAAAACCCCACAAGGTTATGTTTAAGGGAGCAGGGAGCAAAGGAAAGAGCCACAGCACAGGAAAGGGGCAAGTGAAAAGCCATTGCTTCCTTCGGGATGCACAACAGCGTTCTCTGTGGGGGCAGGAACCAAATTCTTCTTTTTGTAATCAGCGTAATCCACCAGAAATAATATATAATTCCTTGTAACTGAACGGCTGTCTCACAGATGGATGGTGTAATGTGTCCCCTGGTTCCCTCCTTCTCCCCCTTCCTTGCTTTCCCTCACTGGAAGTTCCTGTAATTGTTACTTTGTAATGTATATTCCAGCACATGGACATGCAGAATGAACACTGCGTGCCCATTTCGCACTATAAATGATGTGTACTGCCTTGTGTCACAAACAGTAAATCCTTTATACCAAAAGCCTGCTCATTTTCACACCATTCACTTGTCCAGTAACAGTTGTCCAGATTTTTTAATTCAGCTCCTTACACTAATCCAGCAACTGCTGGTCTTAGACAGGTGCAGGGATCAAACAGGCTCAATAAACTGAAACATCTGGCCTGGAAATGATAATAGGCCCTTTTACTCTCCAAAGCATAGGAGGAATGCAAAGTTTTCAAATGTTAAATCATGCAATTAGCCCCTGTAATATTCAGTTTGGTGGGTTTTTTTTAAAAAACAAGAATTGAAACAATAGTGTTTTCTATTAAGAGTTTCATTCACTGCTTAGGTGCCTGCTCTCCTCTGTGGTGCAGAAGATGACAGGCCAAAGAGATCACAACATAATTTGCTTTAAAAACAAAAAAATAGAATACCTACACCCTCTCCTGAGTAGTGTTCAGTCATATCAAGAGGCCCAGCTATGCATTAAGGCAAAAACTCATTCTGGGTAAAAGTTCTGGAGGGCCTATGCCCCAGAGAATGGGAAAAATCCCTGTACAAAGTCAGTTTTTTGAAGCTGAGTCACTTCCAGCCAGGTGAAGGCTGGCAGTAAGACAGAGCAAGTTGCAGACCATGATCCCATTATCTCAATGACACCAGGATACAAGTTATCCTCACACTCCCTCCAGCAGAGACTGCTGTCAGAGCTAGACAAAACATTTCAAACTCCAAAAGCGTTTTCGGAAGTACTTCTGGTCAAGGCTCTCGGGGTTTGGAGCAGCTGTCACCACACTCATGCCTGGGTTTGGTTAGGCTGAGCCTAGGGTTGGGAGGCTCATCATGCTGTCCTCCAGACATTGTTTCCAGCTACCACCCCTCACCTTGGCTTGTATGTGGCTGTCACAGTGCCCCTCAGACCAAAATCAAGACCTCCTGCAGAAAAATAGAGCTGTGAGAAGGTTTTATGCCTATGACAAAGGGGATGTTGTCTTCTGGCAGTCTGAATATGTGGCACTCCAAGTAGGAGGGGCAGGCATGTTCCTATGCCTGTATTAGAAAATAACTTTCCTTCACGTGTTCAAAGCGTTCTCCATTTTCTTGATGAAAAGGCTTTGGCTTGACTAAATAAAATTCCTTTAAATAAATTTTTAAACAGACCTCACCTTGGCTACTGGCAATCGTTAAATCTCATGTGAAGAGCCTGTATTTTTATCCAGCATCATTGCCAAACTACGGTCTTGGTAATTCTGCACTGACCAAGTTTTCCTTTACACTTGGAGCAGAACATGGCATGCTCCTCTTGAGTAAACAGGAATGTTCATCCTGGGTCAGAGAAACCTGGAAACAAGTTCTGGGTCCCACTCCAACCTTTGCCTGAAGTTTCCTGTGAGGTCTCAATGCTGGACTTTCAGAAGTGCTGTGAGCCTGGTTACACTTTGCTTAGCACATCTGGAGCCAGGCTTCCAAATGTATGTTCAGTTCATCTTAGAGACAATCCAGCCCTAGAATCCTCTTCTGAGAGCCCAACTTCAACTGTGAATAGGCTTCTCTGGAAAATCCTCTCTTTAGGCTCTCACAGTTTTTACTTTCAGCAAAACTGAAACTGTAGGAATGACAAAGCATGTAGGCTTTAGATCACCTACAATGATGGCACCTTATATAAGGCACCAATATATAAAATGCTGATGAGCATATGGGTTTCCCTCAGTCACTGTTTGTTGGCAGTCTCTGCCAGCTGTAGCAAATCTGGGTTGATAAAAGGGACTCAGGAACAAAAAAGGACTCAGGAAAAATGGGCAACAAGGGACACAGGGAAAATACTTAGTTTTCCTGAATTCTTACAGAGGGATTTCTTTAAGGGCACATAACTGTGACAACAGGGATTTCTAAAAATATACTAAGGCACATCGTTCATGTGTTAATAGCAGGTGTGCTGTAAACGGGAGAAACTAACAAATTTAGGTTAAGTCAGCACCAGCCTTAAGAAGCAACGTTGCTAGGTCAGGTTCAGACTTAACGCAGACACAGCAAGAGAGTTTAGCTCAGACCAGGGCTCTTAAGTGCTCAATTCTCCTTGCATGATGGACCTTGAGCTAGACCATGGAGATTCACTGAGGAGAGAACAGTGCCTTGCAAATCACAGAGGCTCTGTGTGCTCCCGTGGACATTGTCCTCACCTTGCTATGATGGCTGCATCAGATGCAGAACCAGCTACTGCATTCAGCAGCTGAAGGAGCTTGGGTTGAACCCTAAAGTGCAGGACGGCCGCAGGCATGTCTCCATGAAGAGAGAGAAAAGATACTGGAAAGAGATTTCTTTGCACAGGGCAGATGGTACGTCCCTGTGCAAACTTTGCTACTCATGGAAGATAAGAAAGTTGATATAATCTTTGAAGGCATGATGCAGTTAAAGCAAAATTCTGTATTGGTGCATACACATAGCTGTGTATTTGCTGATTAGAATTTTAAGTTTCTCAATCTGTGTTCACATTTAGAGGTGTAATGAGTTGTTTCAGAAACACATAAAGATGAATCAGTCAGAGTTGTTTGTAGATCATCTTCTGATCCTGTGGTGTTTCAGCTTCCAAGATAAGAAAAAAGAAATAATTTCAGTTGTGATAAACCAACCAAGTAATTTTCTTTTACTGCTGTGGAGAAACGAAATTTCTCAACATGTTTTATTGATCTCTGAAATCGATCTCTGAGATCAGTCTCTGAGTCATCTGCTTAATTCAAATGGGTTCAGTGTTCAAAACCAACAGCCTATGGACAAACTTAAATTCTTTGTGAAGGAAGTTTATACTTCAGAGATTTTAGCACTCTAGATAATGTCAAAGAAAAGCGCACTACAACAGTATATAAGAAATCTGTGCAAAAACACAGGCAAAAAATAATTTCTCTTCAGTCATGGTGAGAAAGTGATATTGAGCCTGTTTACATGGAAGTTGCAGGGTTATGAAAATTTATCAAAACTGTAACAAAGTGTGTTCAAACATTCTGAAGGAAGGGAGAGAGAAGTAGTCTCTGGAAAAACATAGTTGCCTAGCAGAAAAAGAGACCAGGCCTTGATTCATTAACAGACAGCTCCTCATGGCACTTAGCAGCACTAACCCATCATTCTGTAGTCTGTCACATGAACACAGTCTACACACTAAAGCATTACTTGATTTCATTTGACTTGTTTCCGTGTGCAAAAGAACCGCTCACCACAAATTGCAATATCAAAGTCATATTCATTATTGACTAGTTCAGGTGTAAGATGAAGTCAAGACAGAGGCACTTTTCATTAGTACAGAAAAAAAGCAGCTAATTTGGTGTACGTTTCATGAACTCAGTATTCCTTTTGACATGGTAGATACGCTGTTTTGTTTAGCCCCATCACCATGTCCTTACAAGTCTTCAGTTCAAATGTTCACTTCTAGTACACTAAATCCATCCTATACGTCTGTTATAAATAGGGTACTGCACATACAGCAAGTGTAGCCCCAGCTACACACCCTTGTATGATCACTTCAGATAGCACACATATTCTCAAGCTATATTTAGTGCTACATCCACAGTGACATATCATCACATCATTGTATAAAAAATGGCTTCATAAAACCACACACTGGAGCAGAGAAATAGGTTTCTTCAGGCTGCACTGAAGTCCGCCAAGTCACACGGTCCTCCTAAGAATTTTATTTAGCTTAATTCCATTTACATTCATTTTTAAAGTCCTAGTTTGTAAAACTCCCAAGTAAATTCAAAGAACAAAAATTCTTTAACAGGTACGACCACATATTTTTAAACACTCAGCTTACCAATTTGTACCCAGATATTCAAAACATTCCAGATTTCTTCGGGAACACATGCATAAGTGGACAAATATTCAGAAGCATTTGGAAAACCAGCCATGAGAAAACCATGGAAAAGACCTGGCTTCAGTGACAGATACAGGTAATCTGGAGACATGCTCTTGAGTTCCTGTTGAAAATCTGTCTCTTTGGGCAACTTCATCTGTGGAACAATGAAGCTCCTGGTCTCTTTATGCATTTTTATTCTTTCTTTTTTTTTTCTTCTCCTTTTTTTTTCTTTCTTTCCATTTTTTTCCACTCTTTCTATCATAGCTTACACTATTTAGTTTGTGATAAATTACTTTGTAAAAAAAAAATATTAATGACATTTCTCCAGATACTATTTCTATGTTTCAATCTAGTGACCTGAATGAGTGGTTCTGATAATTTTTATCAATGCGTATTACCTCTGTTTTGGACTTTAGACTCTATCAAACTGCATACTGGCAACTTGCATACTGTATAAAGACGGAGTAGTCAGAAAAAAGAGTAATTACTTAGTTTTCTCTTTTAGTTTCAGTCTTTCAATAAGAAATTAAGCTGACAAGTTGGTAAAGTTTGTTTTGGTAAAGCTTTGCTTCTTACGGCTGGACTTTCTGATGTCTGCACCAGAATGATACTAGAGCCTGTATGTCCACATGGCACTGACAGTTAGTTCTCCCTTCCCATCCAGCCTATCTTCAGGTTAAAAAAAAAACAAGGCAAGTTAAAAAAACTGTCTGAATTTGAGTTTTCAACTGGAGAAAATATTTTTGCCAGGAGTTACTTATGATGGGTTTCTGGGTCAGAATCCTGCATGCTCAGGGGCCTGAGCAAGAGCATCAAGAGTCATTTAGGCACTGAAGTGTCCCCAGCCTTCATCCTGAGTTTAATTTGCTAGCCCCTGTAGCAGTCTTGGATACCCCTAGGACGTGTCTGATTCACGTACACCTCCATCTTAGACAACCGAAACCTGTCCTTCCCCTCCCAGCACTCTTAGTTAAGGCAGTTAATAGTCAGGCTGCAAAGGCTTTTTACTATCTGGGAATAAGGTCCACACACACACACACACACGAGAGAACCTGTAATGAATTGCAATAGCTAAACGTGAGTCTTTCTGAAGCACCTCTCTGCACATCCTCTTACATATGATTTCTGGAGCTGCTTAGACAGATCTTCTATCTCTGGGTCCTTGCTTGCCAGGCACAACTGGTTCATTATCCAGTCCACTGGGATCCTGAAGTGGAAAGAAGTCACATTATGCCCTAGTAATACATGAGAATTATTGGCTAGATAGTATTTAAAATGTGAGATTTGAGAACAAGCTTACATCTTTGATGCTCATACTACATTTTGTCCAGACAAATTGATTACAGATATTAAAGTGAAGGGACCAACTTCTCAACATGCTTTCAGTTACTGAAGTCTCCTTGCTTTTACTTTCAATTTCCAGTCATATAGGTAAGAAGACTTTCTGGAAGGCACAAGAAGGAATTTCAGTGTTCATCCCATAGTATGCTATGGGTTCATAGTAGTGCATTTCCTCATTTCTGAAAATAGACTGAGAAAGGTTCTGAAGAATGGTTTCTGAAAAGTGTATCTATTCCTGTGTACTGAAAACATGAGACTGTCTTTTAGGATCCATGGTAGCTGATGAACCAGTATGCTGAAGTCTGACAACATACACTTATGGAAAAAACGGATATAGTTCAGCAGATAACTGTCTATAAAACACACTCAAATAGATCTGAAAAATGATGTGAAAATCTTAGTATTCTTACATCACTTCTATTAGACATGTGTTTTTTAGTTTTTATTTAAATCACAGCACTTTCCAAGTTGTCTGCAAGCTGCATGCATCCTAAGCTTCTGCCTGTGAAGAAGGACGCCAATGAGAGCCAATTGCATTCTAAGTGAAATTGCTGAATTCAGTCCGAATCAGAGGAGAGGTTCTTCACAAAACCTGCTGAACAGTGGATGTGGTTACAAATTATCAAGGGTGCAATAATATCTTAGAGTGGTGCAGCTTTGTCTACAGTAAGCTTTGAAGTAAAACCTTAGCCAGTATGATCTGTTCTACAAGCAGATGGCCAGCAGCTGAACTTCCCCCTGTTGTCTTCTGATGCTCTAGACCAGCTTTGTGGTCCAGACCCACTGGGCTGAGCTCACCTCCTGGGCTGAAGTCAGTGACACAGCTGCCAGCTCTAGGTCAGAAGATTGATGTGAGAAGGGATTTCTACCTCTAGAGTAGGTTGATATTGATTTTATCTGGATTGCTCTGCTGTCCCCTGCAGAAGTCTGGTGCCCATCTCTAAGCATGTGAGCTCTGTTCTGGATAAGTGGCTGAGAAGTGGTTTGACAAGGCGCTGTCAGCTCTTTGTGGTGGGTGTCTCTTCTAAGACAGCATGTTAAAAGAATTCCGGTATTTTACTCACAAAGCTCTTGTTTTTTTCACTTGCTTTTAATCTGGGATGGCAAAAACTTCTTCACTCATGCTGGGCAAATGAACATCTTTAGGCCTATGCAACTGCGTTTATCTTAATTTAAAATAACTTACAGAAGTTATTTATCATTATTTAATTGTGCACTATATGAGACAGCATTCCTCATATTTGTTCACTACGTTCTTCCTGTCTTTTTTTATCTAGTTTCTTCTTTACCTGCTTTTAGGTTGGAGGAGGTTACTTTGAGGGTTAATTGAGATTTTTTTCAAAGAAATGATCTGCGCAGCAGTCAGCATCTGGGCATCTTAGTGGAACCACAGTATGTACATGCTCCACAGAACTACTTGCTCCCCTGTTTCTGAGGCCAATTTGAAGCTCTCATCTCAGTTTCCCTGAAAAATCTTTTGAGTATTTTAGAAAGGGTCTCAGCTGGAGTAGAGTTTCTTTTGAGCCAATAAAGCTAATAGTGCCTAATAAAACTCCTTGTAGCCAAGGAAAAAGCATGACTGGATGAAACCTCTGAGTGGAATTAACTACCAGAAGGAATGAGTTTAAGCCCAGTCTAAGTTGTTTTTGGAGCAGCTGAAAACATTTTAAAAACAATCTTCTTGCAATAACCAAAGACAAGAAGTTACAGCAATAATAACAGGACATTTGGGACTTTGGACTGGTTCTTTGCAATGGGCTTTTAAAAAAAATTGTAATAGGACAAGAGGTAATGTAGTGTCATGGTTATAAAGACAAATGGCTGCAGGTAAGAGCAAGGAGATCCATCTTTCAGGGCAGTGATACCTCAGACAGAGGCATTTGGAGGTGAGTTATTTTAAACAGGATTTAAGATATTGGTAACTTACAGATCTACCTCTCCTGCCCACATTTAAAACTTGTCTTTTCTCTCCTATAATATTTAATGTGTGTTTAGTCACCATTTCAGGAATATGACTCTTCATTTTTACTTTCTACACCTTTTCCCAACACTGTACCAACATATCATCCTGTGGTCATGACTGTTCTCAGCCTTACACTTTTCCCAGCTTTTGGCAGAGGAATGAACATGAGACATCTTACTCCAAGCCTCCTGGGGGCTACCATGCTCACCCTGACTCTGGTCCCATGTTCTTCCTCACTCTCTTCCACTGTTTGTGCATTGGTGCCAGCAAGTCAGGCAGTTCAGTGAGTCACGCTCCTTCAAGACAAACCTGATGTTTTTGGAAGATTTAGTTTTCAGCCAGATTGGTTCCCTGAAGAACCTCATTATGTGCTTTCATGGACTGTAGTGTCAATACCTGGAGAGAAAACTGTCTGGACTTCAGCTGAGTTAAGGTTCTAAGAAGGGGTACCTTAACTGATGACATTTTTCTGTGCTGTTTATCCAAAACGTAGCCTTTTTTATTCACAATACAGGTTTCGTTACTACAAAATTATCTTCCTCAGTCCTGATGAAACACTATCCTGTCTCATCAGTGTTGCTGCAAAGGCCATTTTCTCATTCTGTCATGATCCCTGGACAATTCTTCCCTATAAAACCTCCAACAATCCCCCATCTTTCTGCCCCACTAAGTACTTCAAACTCAGAGCCTTTTCTAGGCTTTTTTATCTTGAATCAACAGTTCTTAACTGCTCTCAAAATACTGTCTTCTCCAGTTGTGCCCCACTGCCATCATAAGCTCAGTTTCAGGATGCTCTTTCCCATGCAGTGATCCATGTTAGGGAAGCTTCTACATATCCATGTTATTCTCCTCCCTGAGACTCCTTCTTAAGACTCCTTTAGTCTATGATATCTACAACATGCGGGGAAAAAAAAAAGGTAGTAAACAGTTGGGGTGCTCAGTCTGCAGACTGTTCTGTCAGCCAATGATGTATTACTGTACCTCTTCTCATGCCATACTTTTTTCCATATCTTTTTCCATACTTATTTTATGCTGATGTGATATCTAATGTATCACTACCCTGGTCCAGCTTTCTCGCTTGAGGAGTGGAAGTAGGTAATTACTCTGTTTTTACTAACTACTCCATCTTTACCCAGTGTGCAAGTTGCCAGTATGCAATTTGATAGAGTCCAAAGTCCAAAACAGAAGGTAATATGCATTGATAAAAATTATCAGAGCAGTTCATTCAGGTTACTATATTGAAACATAGAAACACTGTCTGCAGAAATATCATTAATGTCTTTTTTTTTTTTTTTTATGAAGTAATTTATCACAAACTAGTGTAAGCTATGATAGAAAGAGTGGAAAAAAAATGGAAAGAAAGAAAAAAAAAAAAAAGCAGAAGAAAAGAGAGAAAGAATAAAAATGCATAAAGAGACCAGGAGCTTCATTGTTCCACAGATGAAGTTGCCCAAAGAGACAGATTTTCAGCAGGAACTCAAGAACATGTCTCCAGATTACCCATATTTGCCACTGAAGCCAGGTCTTTTCCGTGGTTTTCTCATGGCTGATTTTCCAAATGCTTCTGAATATTTGTCCACTTATGCATGTGTTCCTAAAGAAATCTGGAATGTTTTGAATATCTGGGTACAAATTGGTAAGCTGAGTGCTTAAAAATGCGTAGTAGTACCTGTTAAAGAATTTTTGTTGTTTGAATTTACTTGGGAGTTTTACAAACTAGGACTTTAAAAATGAATGCAAACTAGATAAAACTTTCAGGAGAACTGTGTGACTTGACAGACTTCAGTGCAGCCTGAAGAAACCTATTTCTCTGCTCCAGTGTGTGGTTTTATGAAGTCATTTTTAATCCAATCTCTGCATTAGGATGTCTGTGGATAACTGCAGCTACTGTGGTAATGTCACTCCACCTCTCTATGCCTTGGTTTCCTGGTCCATATAACTCACACCAAATCTACTTCAAGCTGCAAATGTGAAAGATGATTAATTAAAGACAAAAAGTGCTGTAGATCTTCAGACAGAAGGAGCTGAGGAAGTCCAACAGAACTGTTATTATTACCACAGAGCAGACATCTCATATTCAGTGATGAAAGCCTCTCGGAGGAGTAATGCAAACCTATTGCTGGAATTAACACTCCCGCTCAAATTTGATAGTGCCCTTTATAAAAGATTTTCATTTGTATTCACAGAAAAACATAAATAAGTGCTTAGGCTGGCCAATCTGCTTCCTCTGTAACTGGCAGCATTCACAGTCACTTTATTGTATGAAATAATGTCTTGTTTTTTCCTCCCTTTATCTTGCTTGTGCCTGACCTTCCATTAAAAGTTGCTTGGAAACTGCTTAGAGAATAGTCAGTGGTCCTTCTTATTGATATCTTTCTTTTGTGATTTCTTTGCTATTCTATCTTTTTTTTATTCCTTTCCAGAAGCCTTTTAGACCAGAAGAAGATGAAAAGAAACCAGAGAATCAAAGCCTAATATTTTACTTTTAAAAGGAACAGGAAAACCATCCTCCCTATATACATGGACACGTCAAAGAAGAAAGAAAGGCTCTTCTGATAAATGCTCCGGTAGGTCTTTAACGTGCATGTATTTTTATCAAGCACTTTACACGCTCTATTTAGCACCTTGGTAATTAAAACCAGGATATATAAAGTAAGTTGTCCCCCTAAATACACTTTGCTGTTGCCATTGTATAGAAATGGAGGTTTTCCACCACTATGACACCCATTTTAATAGAGAGGCTTTGTAAGGGTGATTTGAGCTGTCTGCTAAAAGAAGGCTGTCTGTTAGCCTCTGCTTCACAGTCTCCAGGAAGATGCTGATCCTGTGCTCCAGCAGCCCAGCTTCCAAGAGCAGGGAAACTCTCAGGTCCCTGGCATCTGCGTCCAGTTTTGCACCTGTCTGCCAGTATAGAAACAGTATGGCTGGTTTGGAGTAAGTCCAGCAAAGGACTAGCAGAATGGTTAAGAGTGTGGAGTATCCAATATAAAAGGAAAAACTGAGGGAGATCGTTTTTTTTCTGGCCTTCAGAAGACAAAGCAAGAAGGTGAATCTAATAGTAGTCTTCTACTGGTATATCTACAGGGGATTACAGAAATGATAACGCCACAGGTATAAATGAAGAGACACGGCAAAATGGTACAAAGCTGCAGCAACAGAAGTGCTGACTGGACATGAGGAAAATATTTTTATAGCAAGTACTGAAACACATGTGCAGAAAAGCTGGTGAATCTCCATCCTTGAAAATTTGTCTTGATAAAGCCCTGAGCAACCTGTTCTGACTTACTTCTGGGCTAACTTCTGAAGTCAGCCCAGCCTCAAGCAGGGGACTAGACTAGACTTTGCCCATCATCACTTTTGCACTGGGACACTAAAATGTGTCCATAGAGACATGAAGGTCTAAATAGCTTTTCTCCCACAAATGTAATGTTTTTTATTCACACTGAACTAAATCATTGCTCTAATGCAATGGTACTGGAAAAAAATCATAGTAAAACCTGTGTCTGGCTTTATAAAAGTCTATGGCAAAACTCTATTCTTTGGCTTAATAAGTTTTCTTTCCCTGTTCCCAAAGTTCCATGTATATATAATACAGGCTGGCTACAAAGGAAAAGCCCAATGAAAATATCTAAGCTTCATCAATAAAGAGTAAGCACATATTCTTGAAGCTCTGTTCTGTCTGTGAAAAGTAACAGTAATGTAACTGTGGTGAGTATAATCTCAAGGTGTATTCTTCAAAAATTTTGCATCTTAAAATGTTATTTAGCATGCCCATATTTCCTTATTTCTCATTTTAATCCATAAATTAAGTCATTTGTAAGGAGAAGATGTAAAATATGGCATAATTATAGGCAGGAGTAGATTTTTCACATACTTGTACTTCTTGGAACTGCTTTCTCGGAGGTTCATGATCAGTATATACTTTTAAGTGTGACATAGCATGTAGAAATAAGGCAGTAAATTTGACCAGGAAGCCACTCTTCCGTGAGAGAGTCTGCAAATACCACTGTGCAGAACTGAAGTCCTTAGATAACTTTTTTTTCTTCTTTTTTCCCAAATTTAACACACTGAGTCTTTTATTAAGTGCTTCTGAGCATGGTTCTTTGCTGATCACAGTCTGATCAGCTTGCAAGCAAAAGGTCACATCAATTCACAGATGTCAGCATGCAGCTCTTATCTGTTTCGATCCAGAAATTCCAGGAAATTATCACATGGAGTTCTCTGCATGCCCATCCAGAGCACTATCTTTCTGGCTAATCTTTAAGATAGTGGTTGGGGTCAGATCTATACATATTAAAAGGTTTATTTCCCAGGAGAGAAACACCCTAGCCGCTTGATCCTGAGGAAATCGTATTTTATTTTCCAAGTTGCTCTAGTTTTCTCTGTTCTGTTTTCCTCAGGTTTTCCTATAGCTGGCTGTGTTACCTCATAATTATTTTAATAAATGGACATATTGCTGGCAAAATTTCTTCTTCTTAAAAACATGATCCAGTTTTGACTTGAGCCTGATGACAGGCTCATAAAGGATTGCAGTGATGTTGTTCTGAAAAAAACAGGCTGTAGCTATTTACTATTTTTTTGTGTCTACAGAATATTCTTTCACCTTTGTAACACCTTTGAGTATTATATATTGTATATCCATCCTTTGAATGGGGAATATATGGATCCTAGTCCTACTGCTCTGTACACAATTAGCAGCATATTTTGTCATCACATTTTTTTTTGGTGAAAGCAAAGCAAAGGTCTGTTGCACGTTAAGGGTCCTGACTGTTACAAAACTGTCAGATTTTTCTTATTTCAGAAATTTATTTTGTTTTATTTTTACTGCCTTTTAAATATTTCCTAAGTACATCCCACCTGTTTCACCACAATGGCTATGCTCAGATCACCATAGAGACACAGAGATGCCCTGTCAGAGACTCTGGTGGGACAGACACCTGACATGGAGAAACAGGACCTGTGTCAGTAGAAGCCATTGATCATCTCCCTTCTGGGGTAAAGTCTAACAAGAAAACACTGGAAATATTTATGCAACCAAGCAGTCTTTGCTTCACAGGCCATGAGGCTTGTGTGCTGCCACCTCTTCCCAGTTCTCTCTCCTCCAGACCACAGCTATACCCTCTCTCTTCCCTACTTCTTTTCACCCCAGTGCCTTTGCCGTGCCTCAACTCTGGGACATCCAACAGGGCAACCTCTGGCTGGGCGCTGTGAACCACTTGACAGATTTTGGGCAGCAATTTTTTTGGGCACCAAATTTGACCCCACCCCTGGGTGTCAACTCCTACATCATTTCCCTTGCCCGCTGTCCTCATCATAAGCACATCTTCAGATCCTCTCCATGGGCATGGCCCCAGATGTGTGCACCACAGTGGCCACAGCTGAGCCTTCCTGTCATGTAGGTGTTTCTTCTTCTTGCTCATACACTAATGCACATGCTCCAAGGAGACCAAGGGGAAATGTTAGACTTGAGTTGTCACCTGGCATTTTGATGGCTTTTTTGATTTCAGAGCACAAGACAGTAAAGAGCCAGTAGCGGTCTCAATCCATCCTCATTTAAGGACTCTCTGCTATACCTTGAAGCTCTCTCTAAATTAATCTGTTGCTCTTTGGGACCCATATTCTATAATGCACTGCATCTCATTTGCAGGTGCATTTACCTGTAGGAACTGGAGATGTGTTTCAGGCCAGGTCCAGTTCAGATACATGCTGGATCCTGCTGGCTAAGTCCACAAAGGCCTCATCAACTCAAGGGAACAAGCTCTGTCCTCCAGGCTTTTTTTTCTTGGCTTGTACAAGGTTCTTTGAACTCCAGATTTAGGTATCTCTCCTAATTAATGATCATTTCTCACTGTCTTCAAAAGCCATTGGATTTTGATTAGCCAGCAAATAAAGATGGCTTCATTTTCTCCTCTGGACACATATTTCCTCTGTCTCCTTAGCAGTTAATTGAGTAGGTGAATAATAGTCTGTACACTTTAACAGGCTGCGTAGGAAAGGCAATACCAGCCTGGTCACCAAGAGAACTTCACTGACATTAAGCACTTAGCAAATTTGATCCCCCAAGGGGGAGAGAGAGGCTGCATCAGCGCAGCCTGTTTCACAGATCCCTGTCTGCTCCTGTGCAGCTGGTGCCATGAGAGCAGGGCACGCAGCCTTTCTTTGCCCTGGGTACTCAGCTCTCTCCTCCACCCTGATCTCATTGTGAAACCTGTTGTAAGAGAGAAATAAATAGATGTTGAGAAGCACGCATGAACTCCGAGATGGTGGAAAACGGAATTCACTTTATTGCAAGCAGGCACACATATTTATACCTACTAGCACGAAGCACTATTTTTGGGCTACAAACAAGAGATCAGACTATACAGCCAGGGTTGTTATTAGCTCATGTGCTCCTTCAATCACTCTGTTATCACACAGGGAAAACAGACTTTGCCAGGTCTGTTTTGATCATACTCTCCCATTCACTCCCATGCACATCTTGTGTACAAGAAGCACCTTATCTGTTCATTCTCACGGGCAAGCTCTCAACACGAGCTGTGCTTGGCTGGTCAGGGTCTTTTTTCGTAATTAGCAAGCAAGAGTTTTGTACTTGTTTAGGAAAGAGCTCAAGGACGAAAGTCTCAACTCTGCAACGCAGTGCTGCCAGCACAGCTAACTAAAATGTAGGGTATCCACAAATAGACAACATGTTCTTGCTTCTGCTCAGCCAAGTGTGGAAATATTCTCCTTTGGAGATGTCTAGTTCAACTCTGCCAAAGTTGACGGGGAGGCTCTAGCATATCTTACAGACAAAAATCTGCAAATCTGTGAGATGTCCTTCCTTTTATTTGATATTACCCTTAAGAAGTTGTGCATTTCAACAATACTCAACAGCCAAACAAGGACAGGAGAAATCCCTCAAATGTTCTGCTATTCTCAGCACAGTGGTTAGACAACATGTATGTGGAAACAGTGAATGAACATATCAACATCTCCACTGCACAAACCAGGTGAACACAGCATTTGAAATCAAATAGGCATTAAATTTGTTCTGCAATGAAGACACTAAGAACAGGAAGCACTAGACATTCTCCAAATCATCCTGATACATAGTACTGGCCCTTATTAAAGTATTGGTAAGGCAGTAAACCTACTGTCATGCTTTCCACTGAGGTGCTAAGTTCAGAGGAACAAACTGAAGGAAGGAAAGCTTTCAGAAAGTGCCACTGCTGAATCCTCATAGCTCTAGAGTATATTAAAACATTATAGGTATTGTGTGAAGAGATCCACCTACATATAACCAAATTGGCATAAAGAGCTACTGAACTTGCTTCTGTAGCACTTAAAGCAGCCCTTTAGCTTTTATAGGGATGAAAGGTGTTTTAATCATAAAATCATAGAATCATAGAATCATAGAATCGTAGAATCATAGAATGGCTTAGTTTGGAAGGGACTTCAGAGTTCATCTAATCCAACCTCCGTGTAATGGGCAGGGACGCCTCCCAACTACACCAAGTTACTCAAGACCTCATCCAACTTGGCCTTGAACACCTCCAAGGAGGGGACATCCACAACTTCTCTGGGCAATTTATTCCAAAGTCTTGCCACCCACGTACTGAAGAATTTTTTCCTAAGATCCAATCTAAATCTGTTTTCCTTTAACTTAAATCCATTTTCCCTTGTCCTATCGGTGGACACTCTTGTAAAAAGTCCCTCCTCAGCCCTCCTGTAGGATCCCTTCAAGTATTGGAAGGCAGCTATTAGGTCCCCCCGAAGCCTTCTCTTTTCAAGACTGAACAATCCCACCTCCCACAGCCTGTCCTCATAGCAGAGGTGCTCCAGCCCCTGGATCATCTTTGTGGCCCTCCTCTGAACACGCTCCAAAAGATCTATGTCCCTCTTATGGTGGGGGCACCAGAACTGGATGCAGTGTTCAAGGTGAGGTTTCACAAGAGCAGAGTAAAGTGGAAGAACCACCTCTCTTGATCTGCTGGCCACACTCCTCTTGATACATCCCAGGATGCGGCTGGCCTTCTAGGCTGCATGAGCGCACTGCCGGCTCATGTTGAGCTTCTTATCTGTCCACACTCCCAAATCCTTCTCTTCAGGGCTACTGTCAACCCACTCTGTGCCCAGTTTGTATCTGTGCCTATGATTGGCCTGACCCAGGTGCAGGACCTTGCATTTTGACTTGTTGAAGCTCGTGCAGTTTGCATTGCCCCATTTCTCAAGCCTATCAAGGTCCCTTTGGATGGCATCTCTCCCCTCAGGTGAGTCCACCATACCACAGTGTTTGGTGTTTTCGGTGTCACTTCTGTTTGTTGGATTGTAATAGAAAGTCCCTAGAATTTTCACGGGAGGTCAACGATTGGGAGATGCTTTTATTGCCAGTGACAGCTGTGCATCTGTTCATATGTACTAAAATACCTGAAACTAAATGCTGTGACGCGTCTCTTTTTGGGAAGCTAAATGATCTTACATTATTTCCATGAACAGGTCCCACGTTACTGTCAGCCTGCTTTCTTGATCAAGACATGAGTGAATAGCTGACACTGCTTTTCTATTGCCAGTGGGAGAACTATCGATAGGCTCCTGAAGCCACAAATCTGCCTCTTCTTAGCACAAAATGTTGTGCTGCATCTGATAACTTTGACTCTGAGGAGGAAATTTCAGAGGAAGTTACCAAAACCGATTATTCAAGTTAAAGTATTTGAATGCAAAAACATTCACAAAATAAAGTTTTTATATGTGTATCATAGAATCATAGAAACATAGAAAGGACCTTAAGATCATCAAGTCCAACCTACAGCCCTACACCACCCTAACACTAAACCATCTCCTGAAGTGCCACATCCAGCTGTTTTTTAGGCACGTCCAGGGATGGTGACTCCACCACCTCTCTCGGCAACCGATTTCAGTGCTTCACCATCCTTTCAGTGAAGAAATTTTTCTTAATATCCAATCTAAACCTCCCCTGGTGCAACCTGAACTCATTCCCTCTTGTCCTATCGCTATTCACTAGGGAGAAGAGGCTGACACCCGTCCCACTACAGCTACTTTCAGGTAGTTGTAGAGTGCAATAAGGTCTCCCCTCAGCCTCCTTTTCTCCAGGCTGAACAGCCCCAGCTCCCTAAGCCTCTCTTCATAAGACTTGCTTATCCTGATGGACCAAGGTGCTAGGGTCTAATTTGTGACTGCTAGGGCAATCTGAATAGTGCTAGAAGAGATCTGGAAAGGCGATGTAGCTCCAGGGTAGGGAACAAAGTCATTGGCTTTCACACAAACACAAGAATTGACAATTTTAGTGTAGAACACACACTTAGCTTTTCCCACACACAAATATTTAAATAGACAGACTGTATTTACAGACTTTTTAGTCCATTCCTTCACTTTTTGCCTTGTGCAGACATCCTCACTTTTCCCATGGAGAAACACATTGGTACAGAATCATGGACAAAGCAACGGTGAGGCAACATTTCATAATAGGTGTAAAAGCCTCACAAATGGGATTAAGAAGCTCAAGATACAGAGATTTTATTCTGCCTCATGGCATCCACAACACCTCCTCCTCTCCTCACAAGATGTGTTCATCAGCACTAACTACTAGAAGACACTCACCATGTCATTATGGGCACAATCAGGAACATCTCCTGTTTTCCCAGGCTCTGTCTGTGCTCACAGAAACCAACTCTGCTGATTTTTTTCTCTTCTGAGCAGGATTTCCTACAACATAAATGATTTATCGACTCTGGAGCAGTGTAAATCAAGTTAGCAACTGTGGTCTTTCAATATTGATATTTGAAGTATAAAACTGATCTGCCATCATCAGTGTGCTTTCTACTCTGTTTTTCCTCATAAAAACCTGGTTGTATAATGAAATTAGAAAGTGAGTTTTAGCCTGCTTTTTAAAATCTTGATTCAAAAATTTTCCCATGATGCACAAAGCCAAGAAAACCTGTACATCCTAATTAAGAAAATGTTTACCTCCTAGTATTGCTGTCCAACTTGAATTCTTAAATGTTTTTTGGGCTAAGCATGGAAGTACTGAATGCAATTCACAGGCTGAATTGAGGACAAAGGGGTTTTTTGGTTCTTATGCTACCTCAGGCACACAACTCATCCCACAAAAATCACGTCAAGTAACCCTGAAACTGCTGGTGAGAGGAATGGGTAAAAAGTAAAAATGATCTTGAATGACAGAAACTTTTGTCAAGACCTGTCTTGACACATTACATAGAGTTGAAAAGTAATTTTATGCACAGGTAGGCATCTTCCATTCTTCTCCATGAAATTAAACATAAGTGTATCCACTTTCAGCAGATAAATCATTTTTTTCTGCAGTAAACTCACCACAATTCCCACAGTTGCCAATTTTCTGGTGTATAATTGATTCAGCACCACAAATTGCACAGGACAAAATGGTCCTGTGTTTTCACATGGCCTTGATTTTATTTATGTCCGCGTAACACTAGAGGGTTGAGAATGTAACATTGAGACAGGGACCTCATACTCAGCCACTTACAGCCAAAGTTGATGAGAAGAAGAAGATCAGGGAAGGGAAATGGAGGCTCTGGAAGTTTAAATGACTTCTTGAAGGACAGGCAGGTCTTTAGAGGCACAGGTGCATCACAGAGCAAGAATAAAATTAGCAGCCACCTGACGTCTTGTCATGTTCTAAATCCACAAAGCAATACTGCCTTTCCGAGATGAGCATAATCCTAGAGCATCAAGATTTTCGTAGTTTTGAATAACTCAAAGGTCCAATTTTCCACTGATTTTGGAACATACTGGCTCAGGCTGAATGTTCTGTTTAAAGACAAAACCCCAAACTGCTAGCTCTTTGAGTCCCATATTTTGTCTGAATTGTTTGTTTTCACCTGCAGAAATACCATAGTCTCTGCTTTCTTTAGTAACTAGCATAAATTTTTCCCTGAAAGTATTGCTCCAGTGGATCATTCCTTATTTCTGTATTACTGCTGACCTAATGAAGATAACTGTCCTTAGACAAGGACCATTTTGTTTTTCCCAAGCCAATCTTGGCCAGACCTTTAGCTGACATACCCAACACGTTAGCCCACCAACGGCCAGGAAAGTTCTTGTTGCATTGCTATAACTGCAGTGATGTCTTGCTTTAATTTAAAATATTTGTTACTGTCGCTCATGGATGGCAAACAGATGATCACTTTGCAATGATTTCATGGCCTCAGGATTTGGAAAGGTGTGAGGCAATATTTTTCCAAAGTTTATTAACAATATTGGTTTTGTGAGTGCTTTCCATTAGAGGAAGAAAAGAAGAAAGCAAAACCATGACATGGCAAGAAACACCTTCCGTGCTGAAGAATTATCTTTACTTCTTCTTATCTTATGGTCATACAGCTCTTTCCCACTTTTTATCCCTAGTCTTAACATGCCTTAGCCCCCATTGGGCTCTTCTGTATCCCCACTACTTCCCCTCCTCACTGTGGGGCCGTGCTCCAGTGCCTGATGGGCTGCTCCGTCCCCATTCCCCCATTCACACCAGGAGCCGAGAGCAGCTGTTAGGCTAGCGGATGCTTCTCAGACCTCTGAATGCCTCCTCTTGGGCCACAGCCACCCTGGCCAGGGGCCAGGAGCTGCTGTCACCACCGGACCCAGAGGTCAGGAGGCATGCTTCCCGCTCGGCATGACACCCAGCGCTGGGCCAGGTGGGACGAGCAGGGGGGAAATATGGCAGAGGCAGAAGCTGGCCCCCCATTCTGCCAACAAGGGAGTAGCCTTCCCCAGAGATGTTCATTCTGCTTCATTTCTGTTCTCAAACCCCTTGCTAACATGTGTTTCTTCAAGGACTGAGCTATGACCACTTCCTTTTCGGGGATTTGTTTTACTGCAAATAATAACAATTTGTTCTTTGAAGACATAGCCAGACATGGGTTCTTGCATCACTGAAGGCTAGGTAAGAATCACAGAATCACAGAATGTTAAGGGTTGAAAAGGACCTCAAAAGATCATCTAGTCCAAACCCCTTGCCGGAGCAGGATCTCCTAGAGCAGGTCACATAGGAACATCTCCAGAGAATGTCTTCAGAGAAGAAGACTCCACAACATCCCTGGGCAGCCTGTTCCAGTGCTCTGTCACCCTCACAGTGGAAAAGTTTTTCCTGATATTTTGAGGAACTTCCTATGCTCCAGCTTGCACCCATTGCCCCTTGTCCTGTCATTGGACATCACTGAGAAGAGCCTGTCTCCATCCTCCCAACACTCCCCCTTTACACATTTATAAACATTAACAAGGTCACCCCTCAGCCGCCTCTTCTCACAACTAAAGAGACCCAGCTCCCTTCACCATCTTTGTGGCTCTGCGCTGGACTCTCTCCAGCAGTTCCCTGTCCTTCTTGAACTGAGGGGCCCAGAACTGGACGCAATATTCCAGATGTGGCCTCACCAGGGCAGAGTAGAGGGGGAGGAGGACCTCTCTCGACCTACTAGCTACTCCCTTTCTAACACACCCCAGGATGCCACTGGCCTCCTTGCCCATGAGGGCACCTTGCTGGCTCATGGTCGTCCTGCTGTGCAGCCCCAGGTCCCTTTCCCCTATGCTGCTCTCCAGCAGGTCAGTCCCCAGCCTATACTGGTACCAGGGATTGTTCTTTCCCAGATGCAAGACTCTACACTTGACCTTGTTGCATTTCACAAAATTTCTCCCCACCCAACTCTCCAGCCTGTCTAGGTCTCTCTGAATGGCAGCACAGCCTTCTGGAGTGTCAGCCACTCCTCCCAGTTTTGTATCATCACCAAACTTGCTGACAGTGCACTCTGTTTCCTCATCCAGGTCATTGATGAGTATAGTGAATAGTACTGGCCTCAGTACTGACCCCTGAGGAACTCCACTAGATACAAGCCTCCAGCTAGACTCTGTCCCATTGACCACAACTCTCTGACTTCTTCAACCAGTTCACAATCCACCTCACTACCCAACCATCCAGACCACAGTTCCTCAGTTTAGCTACGAGGATGCTGTGGGAGGCAGTGTCAATTGCTTACTGAAATCAAGATAAATCATATCCACTGCACTGCTATCATCTATCCACCTGGCTATGTCCTCATAAAAGGCTATCAGGTTAGCCAAACATGACTTCCCCTTGGTAAAACCATGCTGAGTGCTGCTAATGGCCCTCTTATCCTTGATGCGCCTACAGAGCAGCACCAGGGATAAGTTGTTCCATCACCTTTCCGGGGATGGAGGTGAGGCTGACTGGTCTTTAATTACCCGGGTCCTCCTTCTTGCCCTCTTTGAAGACTGGAGTGACATTTGCTTTCCTCCAGTCCTCATACACCTCTCCTGTTGCCCACAACTTATCAAAGATGATGGAAAGTGGCCAGCTCCCTCAGCACCTGTGGGTTCATCCCAGCAGGGCCCATGAATTTATGGATGTTCAGATTGCCCTAACCCAGTTCTCATCAACCAAGGCAAACTCCTCTTTTGTCCTGATTTCCTCTGGGGCCTCAGGACTCTGAGTCTCCTGAGGACAGTCTCCAGCAGTATAGACAGAGGCAAAGAAGGAATTCAGTAACTCTGCCTTCTGCCTTTGCATCCTCTGTCACAAGGGCACCCACCTGGTTCAGCAGTGGGCCTACATTGCCTCTAGTGTTAGTTTTATCTGCAATGTATTTGAAGAAGTTCCTTCTGTTTTCCTTGACCTCTCATGCAAGGTTTAATTCCAAGGAGACCTTAGCTTTCCTAGTTGCCTCCCTACATCCTCTGACCACAGTCTTATATTCCACCCAAGTGACCAGTCCCTCTTTCCATATCTATAGACTCTCCTTCCACAGCATGTCCCTGTTTAACCATGTGGGTCCCCTGGCTCTCTTTCTTGGTTTTCTACTCATTGGGATGCACTGATCTTGAGCTTGGAAGAAGTGGTCCTTGAATATTAACCAACTACCTCGGGCCCCTTCACCTTCTAGTACCCTGTCCCATGGGGTTTCCCCTAGCAATTGCTTGAAAAGGCCAAAATCGGCCCTGCCGAACTCCAGGGTTGCAATCCTGCCTTGGTATTCTGTTCCTACCACACAAGATCCTGAACTCCACCATCTCATGGTCTCTGCAGCCAAGGCTGCCCTCAACCTTCATTGCTTCAACCAGACCCTCCTTGTAAGTGGGTATAAGATCCAGCAGCACTCCTCTCCTGGTTGGCTCATCCACCATTTACGTTTAGAAGTTATCATCAATACACTGGAGGAACATCCTGGGCTTTCAAATCTACATACAGCTAACTTGTGTGCATGTATATAGCCCTCTGATTCTCATAATCTACTAAGAAACTCCTCCCTTGCCAACCTTAGAGGTAGTTTCTGGAATTCCCTCACATCCAAAGAAAATTCAGACCAGAGAGGTGGCAAAACCCACCTAACCTTTCACTGAAATAGTAAGAAAGAGAAGTAGAAGAGTTGAAACTGGACAGAACAAATTTGAAGTTCAGCCTTTAGAGTAAACTTCAATTTCTCATATTTTTTCCTTTTTTTTTCCCCTACCAAAATAGGAGCATGCATCCTTTTCCATCATAGCATTCGAATTGCAAATCCTCACTGCAGGAACAAATTTTCTCCTGTTTTCAACAGGAAATCCCTTGGATGTATTTTCTTCCGGATTCACGTATCTTCCTGTGTCTGTTAATACTACCACCTAAAAAAAACTTTTAAGGGTTTTTGTGTGTATCCTTCATCATGGAAAGTGAGCATTATGAAGCTGCAGTCTTGTCTGAATTGTTCCATCTACCTATAAAATGTCACCAGATGCAGGGATGGGGCAATAGATGTTTTTAAGATACCAAGGGGGAGTGAGCATGTGGCTGTACGGTGCTTAATTGCCAGCTGGGGTTAAACCACAACAGACCTCAAACTATATATGCTTGTTCTTCTGTTGCTGTTCTTGCTGCTGCCAGCAGTAAAAAGGGACTTTGGATCCTCAACGCTGGCAGTTGCTAACAGGACTGAGAGGAAGAGGAAAAGAACCTGAAGAATAGCTGAAAGGAGCTCAGGTAATGTTCATACCAAGAGACTTGCCAAAGTACGCAATGAAGCCCTGTCCATAGCTCTCCAGCTCCAGTAGATGCTTATGCATTTATTTTGAGATATGGTATGGGAAGTACAGAATGGGACTGGGAAGTTGTCTCTAAAGGGTTCAGTCTGTACTGCAGAAACACTGGGTGATGACTGCTCCAAGGCACTACCCATTGTCATTCTGATTAATAGCTTGTTCACTATGGCATGTTTTTGTGTGAGACACTTTTTCACTAATGTGGTGTGCTCAGGAACTGCAGAAAACAAAATTCTGTTGGGAAATCCCTGCAAGTTTACCCCAAGATGCTTTTCTTTCTGTAGAGAAAATACCTGCTTCTAGAAGAAAAAATGTCATCCATACCAGATGCAGAATGAAAACCCCATACTGTACAGTGTGCTTGGGAAGATAAATCACAAACACGAGTTGTAGCAGTTGATGTTACAAAACTTAGAGAAAATTATCTTTGGAACCTCATTCATCCATCTCCAGTCAGTTAATTTGAGACCTAAATTGTGCCCCTGCCCCCTCAAAAAAAGGAGATATAACCTCATTATCTCACAAAGTGAATAAATTTATTTTGCAGACTCTTAATGAGTCCCAGCTCAGTATTTCCTTTAGAAATCAGTATTCACAATAATTAGAAGCACAGCTGTAAGAAAGTACAATATATTTTCACATGAATCTAAAATCAGAAGAAAGCAAGATGGTGCATGTTTACAGGCAGCTCTGATCAGCTTCCCCCTGCAGCCTTCTGCTGAATGGGCAAGAGCCATACATCCTACCCAGTCATCACGAAAGATGCCCACCAGCTACAAGAAAAAGAGAAAGCAGTCTGTGTTAAAATACAATTTATAGAATCATAGAATTGCCAGGGTTGGAAGGGACCTTAAAAATCATCTAGTTCCAACCCCCCTGCCATGGGCAGGGACATCCCCCACTAGATCAGGCTGCTAAGAGCCCCATCCAGCCTGGTCTTAAAAAATTCCAGGGATGGGGCTTCCACCACCTCTCTGGGCAACCTGTTCCAGTGTCTCATCACCCTCATGGTGAAGAACTTCTTCCTAATGCCCAATCTAAACTGATTCATCTCTAGCTTTAATCCATTCCCTCTAGTCCTACCACTACCGAACATCCTAAAAATCCCCTCACCAGCTTTCTTGTAGGTCACCTTGAGATACTGGAAGGCCACAATAAGGTCTCCTCGGATCCTTCTTTTCTCCAGACTGAACAACCCAAACTCTCTCAGTCTGTCTTCACAGGAGAGGTGCTCCAGCCCTCTCATCATCCTCGTGGCCCTTCTCTGGACATGCTCCAGCACGTCCAGATCTTTCTTGTACTGTGGGCTCCAGAACTGGATGCAGTACTCCAGGTACTCACAAGAGTGGAGTAGAGGGGGAGAATCACCTCCCTCTATCTGCTGGCCACACACCTCTTGATCCAACCCAGGACACAACTGGCTTTCTGGGCTGCAAGAGCACACTGATGGCTCATTCATGGATCATTTAAGACATTTCAGGGTTCCACTTTGCTGCAGTTTAGTCAGACAGCTAAGAATCCCAAGCCAACAAGGTGACAGATTTCGATTTTGCCTTTAGAGGCAGAAAACAGGTGGGTCAAAAAGGATGCATGATAAACCTCTGCTCTGTTCAGTGCTTGTAGAACTTTTCCATGCTGGGAGCTCACACACTGGGAGCTCACAGCACACCAATTCACTGGGGTTTACGTTAGTAATTGTGTCTGGCACCTGCAGTTATGAAGCCGAGAGAGGACCATGGTGCAGTGATACAACAGGTGCTGTTCTCCAGACCTTGGGCACTACTGGTCATGAATCCTGAGACAGAGCAGGGCAACACACATCTGAGGAAGGAGCAGACAGATTAGGGCAGTGGGGTGTTGCAGTTTGTCTGACTTGTTGAGCAGTTTCCCTGCAGGTGGATGTAACCTGCATGGTGGGGCTGGTGTGAGGAGGGTACACTGAGCAGCTAGGTTTGAGGTGAAGGGGAACATCTAAAGGTTTTGCTGAATTCAGGCTTCAGGACTCTGTATGCACGTGTATGCTGGCTGAGCACAAGTGGCGCACACTGCAAGGAGGAAAGCCCACCAGTTAGTGCTGTGGTCAATTATACACCAGAGTTGTAACTGAGGAGCTGGGAGGTGGCAAAGGATGGTGACAACTGTGCACAACATCTCCCATTCAGTGCAGATAGCCCCACTCCCCATCCCGTCCCTGCCCGCTCAGTCCAGCCCGAGCATGCGAAAGCAGAGGTGCTACACAAAACCCACGGCACCCGCTTTGTTAGCCTCTTGGTTCCTCCACCCTTCCCTGTGGGGAAAGACCCCCTACATGGGGGCCAGCCCTCACTGGGTGCAACCACATGCCTGCAGGCAGAATTTCCACCACGGCAGCCCGGGCGCTGGCCGGGGTCTGGGGCGCAGCCGGCCCCCCGCTGCTGTGGCTGCCTGCCTGCTGTTCAGCTGTCCCACGCAGCAGCCCCAGGGCTTGGGTTACAGGGCAGTTTCTAACTTTGTGCCTGTCCCAAGGCATCAAGGCAGAGGCACATGATTTGTAATTTATGAGGACACCCATAGAGCTGTCACTTTCCAGGCAGGTGTTGAGAAACTGGCAAGCGGCCCGAGCAAAGAAAAAGACTGACCTCACCCTGAAATAATGGTGGCCAACATGGTCACAGGACAGAGAGCATTGACATAAGCCGGCTTTAAAAATAACTAGGTCATCCTGCTAGACTAGCTCACTCTCTTACACAAAGAAGCCACGAGATACCAATTTATAGTAAAAGTAGTAGTGTGAACAGCTATTCAAGGGGTTGACAAACACATAGCATTTTGAGTCATCATTTTATTTAGCTTTAGTTTTTCTTCCCCAACCAAATTTTAAGTCACATCACTAGACATAGCATCAGAATAAGAAACAAGCTTTTAATGCCCATGCACAGCGGTGGCACTGGACACTGGGTGGCCATGTCTGCAGAGTGGTGGCTGCTCTACTTTCTGGTTGCAGGCACCTCACTTAGAACCGGAGTCACGGCAAAAACCTGAAATGACTGTTGGACTTGATGCTTGTTGTAAGTCTCTTCCAGCTGAACTATTCTAGTCTGAAAATGAATCAAAGGCCACAAATATACAAACATTTTCTTGCAGAGGAAAGCTGCTGAATATGTGTTAATAGAACCTGGCCTTAGGAAAAAAGGAGAGGAAATCCAGAGAGGAAATGACTATTTCTCTACCTAATCCAGACTTTGGAAAAATCTTAAAGCAGACTGCTCTCCATCCAGATTTGAGACGGGGCTGAGTGCTTTCAAACAAATGCTGTTTTGCAAAACACACTTCACACCTCTTAAGATCAGGACATTTTGCTGCAATTCGTAAGAGGGGAGAAACAGGATTTGGCTTAGCCAGAAACCTCAAATAGTTTCCATAGTTAGGAGAGTTACTAGAAGCCAATAGTGACTTAGATTTTGACATCCACATCCATAACACACTTATTCCTGAATTTATGGCACCCCTTTAATCCCCCACACAGTTGAATAACACTTACTGATACTCCTGCTCGGTCCAACTCGGTCTATCACTGGAGAGAGAGAAAGGGTGATTTCCCTGTAGAATCTCTTTTAAAATAACTCTTCCATATCACCTGAATGCTGTAAAGAGCAGGGACTAGATACTGGCTATTGTAACTCTGTGAGAATACAGACACTGCGTGCCCAGGAACACGAGAATTAAATTCATGTACTGGTTAGCACTGGTTGGCTTTGCCTGCAGTGTAAGTTTGCAGAAAAATTTTCTCAGTTTTTGCTTCCTAAAGGAAAACTGCCCCTCAGCAAGAGCATACAGCACCCTTGCATTTAGCTGAACTGTTTTTCTCAGCCAGGAAAACAGAAACAAACAATACCAACATGGAAAACACTTGCTTTTGCTTTGACCAAGTGTGCCTTTGAGTCAGCTGTTAATGTTTTGTCACATGGTGACCGTTCCTCATCTGAGTAACTAGCGAACCACCATAAAAAGTCCAGTATCGCTGGCATTAAGTTGTTTGACAAGCTTGTAAAGCAGTTGCCTAAATCAAGACATCAAGTTACCAGAGGTCAATAGATTGCTATTTCACGCTTAATTATTTTCATGCTTCCTCTAAAAAGTACTTGCTAATTTTCAGTTTCTCAGCTAACCCTTAATGATGCCAAAAATGTCTTGTTCTTGTAAGTCATCTATTCTACTACTTCTCTCATTCAGTTTTAGCATTCTCAGCTTATCACCCCAGGAAAGAGCAACACTGTGTTCCATGTACCATGTTCAATTTAAATATTTTTTCCACTGCAATTTTTGCATTGTGGGTATAACTCCTACCTTTGCAGTTGTGGAAGACTTCAGTAGCTCAGTCCTAAAGGCATCAAACTAATGACAAGAACAGTTAAAATAAACAGGGAGAGTAACAACCATTGCTAGTTTTAATGCTCTTTTTTTTTTGTGTCAAAAAAAAAAGCAAACCCTGTTTCCAAGACCCATTTTGTAAGACAGACTGAAAATAAGCTGTAAGCAGTTTGCAGCATTTCATGACAAATTGTAATTGACAGGCCAATTAAAGAAGAAATACCCTCAACAAAGCAGATTCTGTGAGCCCAAACATCTTATCAAAGTGACAAGCCACCTAATTATCTTCAAATGGAATTAGGAGCTTCGTCCGTGTTTCTTTTCCAGTAATATGGCCATCCTAATTATCTATATCCTATTTCACTCATTTTGACTGTAAACACCTTCCCAATACAATAGAACCCTTCTTAATCAGTGCACTACAGACAAGGTTTGTGAAAGCCATGGTGCCCGTGCAGTTGTTCTAAGTTGGTGGAACCCTCTTTGCTGTTTTCATTGTTACAACATAACTGAGAATTATAGTGACCAGATGAATGACTGTAATTTCTGGATAGGTAACTAGGAAAAAATTCACCCTGGAAAAATGGCATTCCCAGGCGTGCCTAAGAGCTATTACAGACTGCCCCAGAGCAACATCGAGTCTACAAGGTGGTGACCGTGTAAACTCTGATACCTGTAGTTTGCCAGTTTAGCCTCATCAGTAGATACTTTGCATAACATCTGTCCCAGTAAAAGCTTTCTCTTTCTTTTTTTTAATGATCTTTACCTTTGTTTTAATTGCCTGCTTTCTGTGTGTTACATTCAAAAAAAGTAAATTCAGTTGAGCTTTGATAGCTCACCTGAATGAACTCCTGGTAAGTGTTTTTGACCCTGCAGCAAGAAGCGGAGTTAAACAAAACATACAGAGAATGTTAAAGATAAAGTCTCAGCCCTCTTTCCAAGTTACTGACACATTTTGTGGTGATGACAGTCTTGGCACAGGAGGATCATATCTCATACATAATACCTACGGGTCCGAAGCTCCATGACAATCTTTTACCAAGCATAAATGATTTTGCCATATAATATCTATCTGCCTGTTAATTATATGGCCTGGTCTGGTATTACCCATCCAAATATTGGATACAAGCAATAAGAATGTTTATTAAAATACAATATTTGTCTTATAGGGGTGTGTGTAGTTTTCCCCTGTATGTGCACCCAATAGAGCCCATATCCTTAAGTAAAGCGAAAGGACAAATGTTCTTGACTTTCTCTGGACTTATTCTGCTAAATGACTTAGCAAAAGGTGAATCTAACTAATTAGAATTTTGTAAATAGGGAAAATCTGCCAAGATTATATTAGTGAAAACATTCAAGGAAGGAGTCAGTTAACTAGTTCTCACAACAATGACCCATAGTCAGGAAAAGCACCCACAGATATCTCTTGGGGTTGTGGGCATGCAGAGTCTCTCTGGGCACAGGTGTGTGATTTACCTGTTGAGCTGTTAAGTAGAGCAGGACTGAACTCGGCACTTCCAGCACTCAGTGAGCCCTTCTTTCTCTCTCGTCCAAGGAGAGGGGTGGCAGGGATGTGAAATTTGGTTTGGACTTCTTTCTTAAGCAGTCAAAAATAAGTTCTGGGCCAATTCACTAAAACAGTACACAAATAATAACTCATTTTTGCTGAAGCTGATCACAGTTATGAGTCAACAGTAAACCATCCAGGCAGATGAGAGCATTGTGTGTTGAAGTTTTCAGCAGACTAGCTAAACATAAATAATCTCCAAACAATAGTGAGAGCTGCTGGGAAGATACTTGAAGCTTTACAGTTATCTTCATTATGTTACAGGTTAAGTAGGTTACATGTTTGAAGGTAACCTACCAGAAGACATCTTGATTAGGTATTTCAAACCTGACATTACCCACACATTTCACTTCTCGGTAATTAATTCTATGCAGCACATGTATTGTTGTAGTGACATTAAAGCTTCCATTATGATCCTGATACCCTCATTAAGATTGCACTAAATTTTGCACAAAAGGAGGGATTCCACCTCTTTGTATTTTTAGCAATAATACACATTCACTACTGAAAGAGCAAGAGCTTTAATTTTGTAAGGGCACAATGTTTTCAAGCAAAGGTGCTCACAGAAATAAGATCTTGTTTAGTAGAAATACTAATGTAATTTAAAAACTATTTCAGGCGGAAGTGTGCCTGAATTATTTCACATCTGTATGCCATTTTCTAAATATGTGCTGGTATAATGTTTATATACTGTGTGTATGTTGACTAAAACTTGCCGCACAAAAGTGAAAACATACAGTAGTCCATGCGTGTTCCTCTCTTCCGTGTCTAACTGGCTGACTATGACAGCGGAGAGACAAGAACAGTATCACTTCTGATTTAAAGGAGATTTCCCTTCTTGTTCTTAAACATCTTTCCTTCCTATGAACAGAGTCAATGAAACAGTAACACTGTTTTTGACCCCAGTGTAGTTTGAAAATAACCTTCTTGGCACCACAGCCGTAAATGCCTCCAGCTTCCCCAGCACAGCTTGCAGTGCCCTCAGTTTGGGTTTAGGATTTCCCAGTATACCCACTTCCCCTCTTGCTCTTGTAGTCACTGAAGCAGCCTAGCCACTAAAGAATAATTTTATGGAAGTGCTTTTCATCATGAAAATTCCTCTGTCAGCCTACTGTATTTTTTTCCCTCTTTATTTTTTCCCTAATCTTTGCAATCAGGGATATTTCCAGCCCAGATATTATTAGAAGGATACAACATAGATATCAGAGGTGCCATACACCAAACTAGGTCCAGAAGATTTTCTCACTATCATGCCAGCCGTCTTCCAGCCAGCTGGGTGGCCAAGAAAATAATAAATCTGATCCATGCAAATCAGTTGGCCTGGAATGTCACATTACCCAGAGGCAAGCACGGGATCCAATTGACTAAATCCTTCTGGCATCCCGGAAGACTGCACTTCTTAGTCTTCACTCAGCAGTGTCTGTGGTTCTTCATGGCTGCATCAATGGACCATGTTTTTTTACCCACTCCTTCTCCTGTCTCTCCACCACTCTGAAGTCAAAAGATTCTGGTTTTGCCAGCCAGCAGAATTACTTTGTCTTGCCTACTTTCTAAAACTACATGTTCCCTTTCAGTGTATTCAGAATTCACTGTGTCTGGAGTCACAGATTACTCAGTAACCTGAACTAGGTTGGCGCTGTTCAACTGAGCTTGACATAAAGTTACCCTGGTACTAAAGTTGCTCTGGTACCAGCAAAGTAATAGAGCATATTTCCAATTATTTAAAGTGGTAGATTACCCAGAACTCAGAATTTGAATTCTGACTAGAAAGAGCATACAGAAACATCTCCACTTAATTTGCCCAGTACATAAATTGTTCAGATGTTCATCGTTCAGATCCTCACAGACATTCAGACGTTCAAAGTGTTCATAGGGTGCAGCGTTCAGTGCATAAACAGGTCAGAATTAGACTCAGAAACCTGTAGTATCATAGAATCATAGAATCATAGAATCATAGAATCATAGAATGTTGGGGATTGGAAGGGACCTCGAAAGATCATCAAGTCCAATCCGCCTGCCAGAGCAGGAATGCCTAGACTATGCCACACAGCAACGTGTCCAGGCAGGTCTTGAATGTCTCCAGAGAAGGAGACTCCATAACCTCTCTGGGCAGCCTGTGCCAGTGTTCCGTCACCCTCACTGAGAAGAAGTTTCTTCTCGAGTTTAAGCGGAAAATATGCTCATCTGCAGGTATTTTCCTTAGTTAAAATATCCTCTCTTTCATCAACTACAATAATCTGTACTGTCTTTCCACAGAAAGTTCTGCCCAAGATGCTGTTACTTGGTTAACACCTGTTATATCCCTAAGGATTATGTAAAGGTAAACTGTTATCAGTTCTAATGTAACAAAATTCTATTATTAAAGCTCATTTCATTAAGGAACCCTAAAAAAAAAGAATTGTTTTATTTTGTTTTCTATGGCATTCAAATCAGAGACCCATTCACTGCATTGGGTAGTAAAAAGAATCAACATGCTACCTCAGGAAGCCAACAACCTAGAGCGCTGCTAGAAACACTATTTGAAAGGAACGTATCTTGGATTTCAAGGAACAGCCTTAGAAAGAAATCACTGTGGTACTTCTCTGATTTGTAAATATCTGAATTGATTTAAAGAAGAGAACCCAACATTTCTGGGAAGCAAGGTCTGGGAGGATAAAGCGGAATGGATATCTCTCAGTGGAGATCTTGTAGGCTCACATTTCACAGCCCTGTCTGTCCCCATTAGTTCCAGTTGCTAGAGGGTTTGAATGGACTTCCCATTAAACGTTACATTTAGCTCCCTCCCCCCCACCTTTTATGTCCTCAGAGGACAACTTGGTCTGATGCAAACATGACTTGCACAGAAGATTGTATTTTGATATAGCCATATAAATGACTTTTTGCACCCTAAAATGAGAAGAGAAATAGTAAAGATCTCACAAATTAAGACCATCCATAAGCTAAACACATAAAGATGTCAGCAGAACTTCATTTGGGAAATTAATAAGATAGCTTTTGAAAATGGGAACACGTTATAGATGTGAGATAACATACATGGAATTACTCATTATTTCTTTAAATTAAAGTAGAAGTAGTCTTTTAATATTGTGAAATACATTTTAAACATTCAGGGCACAAAGTTGCAAATTCCCTGGTTCTGTGTACTAAACTCTTCATTACTAAGTGTTTAGGTCCTTATCTGTTAAGGAAAGCCATTCCTTAAGTGCAGATGAATACAGGGATACTTAAGCATGTGGTTAAGTCTTTTTCTTCCTTACAATTCAGCTTTCAAATCTTTTTTTTTTTTAAATCTAAAAAAGCCAATCTCTAAAGTTCATTTTGCACAGAAGCAATTAGCTGTCATCACTTCTTATGACCTAATGAGTAGAAAAGGTAGAGTTTAGTTCAGTTGACATGAGAGTGGGCCAAAGCTATGGACAACAGCCCAGTTGGCATGGTCTGGCAGGGAATGAACCGTTTTGGTCTCAGCATCCCACTGCAAGCCTCTCACCCTTAGCTGCTGCTAGGCCAGCAGTCAGCAGTGGCTGCCTCTCACGGCTGCAGCCCAGCAGGGAAAACAAACTGGTGGTCTCGAACCGGGTGGTTGTGCATGGCAGAAATCCCCAGCACTAATCGATACCCTTGATGACAGAAGTCACGGTGGAAAGAACCAGGAGCAAAGTAAGCAGCGAAATACACCACCGAGAGCAGGACCCCGCTCTCTTCTAAATGGGAGAAGGAGGCATGAAGGGAAATGTTTCTGGAGCAAGTCATACAAATGAGTCATCGTGGTAGGAGTTGATGACAGTGTCCAGGTTGTATCTTTTAGAGACCCAGTGCTCAAAGACAAAGTAAGATTTCTGCACAGAGAAAGAAACAGAACACAGCAGACCATACAGGCAGTCTGGGGATATCAAACAATCCCTAACTAATTCTGAGATACAGCTGCAAAAATCCTGCTCCTGTGTTCCTGTGGGATGAAAGGGAACCAGCAACTTGGTAACTTACCCCTACATCACCTAGAAAGTCTGCATCACAAATTAAAGCAAAAGTTCAGGACTGCTAAATCTCACCTCCTTGAAGTTGCTGAAACCACAACTACAACCAAACTGTAAGTCAAGGTCAATTTTTCTCTAATTCACCAGATGGGAAAGGAAGAAGCAGCAACAAATTTCCCTTCTCCACCATTAGGAAAAAACAGCCAAAGGAAAAAAATATTTATGGCTGATTGTGCAGGGAAAGTCAAAAGTTGAAAAATATCACCTATGAGACAACTCTCCAGCTTCTCTCATCTAACTGAAGCCCCTTGTTACTGCATCATCTCATGCACATTCCCAGCCACTGCTAATTCATTGATTGCAGACCTGCTCCCTTTCCTTAAAACCAACAGATGCCGGTGCTCTAACATAGGTCTGCCCAGATGCATCCCCGCGTGGCTGTGGCCTCAGTCTCTGCCTGGCCAGCCCTGCGGGAGGCTGGCTGCTGTAGTGAGTTAAGCCTAAGATTCTCAGGATTCCCCACAACATAACAGCAATGCTTCGGAGAGTTTCTGCAGCTTGTTATGGGGGATGCCATGCATGGTTACTAGAGGGTATATTTTCATTTAGTCTGAATGCTTGGCACCCTCGGACCGTAAACAGAAGCCTAGGTAGAAATAGATGGAATTATTTACTTACACTCCCAGTGATGAAAATGATTAGTCAATTAACTTTACTAATATACAGTATCTTGTGAGAAGATAAGATGTCAACAAGTGAAGCTAGCCTCCAGATCGTGTCAGAAAGAACAAGCCCTCTGGCATTTAGGCAGATTTATGGTAAACTATGACAAGTATGCAAATTATGAGAGTTCCCTTTTATGTTTACATTTGTGCATTTTTCTTTGGCTATTTCTAATGATAGGCAGATTAGTGCAGCTACTTATAATTTGATCTCACTGACAAGAGAGTATTCAGCCTGAAGAGACATCCTGCAGCCCCGAATTCATGTACTGCAACAGGCTGAGGGCACTGTGTTGGTAAATATCTTCAAGGGGAAAATGGCAGCTAAAATTAGCCACTATGACATTACAGCGATCACAGAAAAAAAGACCAGATGAAAAATGTTTATAACATGAGACAGATTCAATTAGTTATTCAGTTCATTTAAGTAGTCCGGCTGGACAATTATAGACAGCTACCAATTCCATTACATAACTGTGAAGCAATGTCCTCATGAACTTCTATTTGTGCAGCGCTGTATCCGTCCAGTATCTCTAAATCTCTTTTCAGTTCACTTGTCAAATCCACCCTTCCGCTTGTAGAGGATAGTGCCTGGGCTATACTCCTGGTTGTGTTATCCATGCTACTTAATATAATTTCTTTGTGTTTCAAGCCATGTAGGTGCTTCAAGCTTTCTCCATCTGAATGGTCAGCTGAGGTACCAAACGTGGTGTGATAGTGGAAGGCCTGGAACAGAGTTTGCCCTTCGTTTTTTTGCAAATGTAACTTCACCCTTTAACTGTGCACTTCCACTCTCCTGGGTGGTTTTACTCTTTCTCTGCTAATCGACTCTGATTCTCCCAAAGGAAGTGGAGCTCTACAGATTGTGGTCAAGCAACAAGGTTCCCTCAAACACACTGAGCTGAGTGAAACTGGTTAAGGAATGAAATTTACAAACACTATTTGAGTGAAAACTTGCCCAAACTCTAGCTTTGATGAGTCACATGAGAAGTCCTGTCACCTTTGTGAACTCTCCATGTCTTTGATTTCCAGGGGCAGTATTATGCTCTCCAGCACAGTTTAGAGATTTCCTGTAAATATTAATTTTTCATCCTTGACAACAACTCCTTAGGATATTGAGAATCCTTTCAGATAACCAAGATGTCTCACTCCAAGTGATGTCCATCACATAACCCAGAACATGAGAAGAAGCACTTGTCCACTTGAACATGTAAACCCCAAACTGCCTGCATCCTCCTGGCCATTTCTTTGTGTCTGGACTTCTCATTTGCCTTATAACTGCTGGATGTGCTGTAGCATTAGCAACAAGCAGAAATTTTTGATAATGCACCTGATTTTGGTGCATTTGCTTCTAAGGACCATTCATTGCACATATGCCAGGACAGTTTGAGTCAACATTCGGGCAACATTCAGCTGCCATAAAAACCCCCCAGAATATTAAGGGCTATCTAATATTGAAATGAGGTTTAGTATCTATGTAATCAGTTGCTTTGTGTTGGCCCACCTCACGGTGGACAGAAATTTATTAAAGTAGCTCTTCAGTTTCATCTGTAGGGACACATATATTAAATTCATCATGTCCTGCAATTCAAGCCCAAGATGTAGATCAAAATGACCCTGATGCAATATGATAAGTAGTGGTAACAAAGCAGATCCACTTTTAGATCTTGTTAGGTTGTACTTAACTGAATGCTTCATGTAACTACCAATTTTCTAATTTCTGGTCTTTGTTTCAAATGTGCTGTTCTCTAAGATATTCTAGAGTTTTCAATCCCATCAGCTATTAATTCATATTTTGTCATGTACTTTGGTAATCCTATCCCCACCCTGAAAATAAAAAAAAAAATACAGTTTGTGTGTATATTACTTTAATGGTGCTATGTGCATAATAGTTGTTGATTTGACAAGTCATTTCATCAGCAGGAAAAATGAAATTTTACATTGCAAGGCTGTATGAGTTATCCAAAAGACCCTCTCTCTCCTGAAATCAAAAGCTGAATCTCACAGCACTAACCGCTGCTGCTATGTTCCCAAAAAGCTGAAAGGCAGTTGAAAAGTCAACCTACCTTAGCACAGGCAAAGGAGTAAACTCCTGTTTAATTTTTTTACAGCAAACATACGGTTCCAAGGTGACCTATAAAGCTTCACGATCACCAGCATTCCGAGTCACTAGTGAGAATTCATGGGATGAGCAGACCCAGACCCCATGCAGTCACAAGTGAGCTCCTCAGCGCAGCTCCTCCATTCCCCATTCCTGTCCCCACTCCGGGTGAGATGACACAGGCTTCTCCTTTGGCCTTCGCCAACAGTTGGACACAGAACCCGCCGGCAGACCCAGGGTGTCGTACCCTGTAACACAGTTTCCATTCAGGGTGAGTTTCCAGCCCCTGCAGCCCCACACCACTGAAAGGGAGCTGGGCTCTGGGATTTTTCCAGGCAGTAAGACAGGGGAAGGAAGAATGGGATATCCCCTCCCGGATTTGACTTACTGGAGGTGGATTTCAACCCAAGGATGAGGCCAAGAGTCCCCAAGGACACCGATGACTGTCACATGTTCTCTTCTCTGATGGACAGACTGCTTGAAAGCAAAGGGGACAACTCAAGCCTTTGTGGCCACAGTGGTCACTAGTCAGTAGTCACAGGTCATCCCACGACAAAAATGCCCTTGATGGTGGCCCCAGACCCTTCATCTTGGTCATTTATTTAAGGGCATGGTGTTTGTCTATATTCACCCCGGCCATGGGTTCTTTCCCCCTAACAGAAAGATGTTAACACTAACACTGACACACTAACACTTAGTACCTGTTAACGCTAATGCTAGTGAGATATAATGTAAAAAGATAAAACTATCTCACTCGTCAGTAGCCGAGCAATGATTTCAATGTCATTCTCAACAACTCTTGGCCAGGGTGTGTCCTGAGTAACCCAGATTACTTAGACCCGACTCCTGCCTGAACCTCTTTCACATGCCTTGGAAGGGGGTTCAAAGGACAGCCTACCTTAGCATAGGCAGAACAGTCAACTCAGTATAATTGTCTCCATTGGACACTGCCTACAAAACAACCTAGTCACTGTTGTCCCCAGCCATCATCTGTGAACAAAACTGCACATCTCAATACTCCCAAGGCTTGAATTCAGGTTTAAACTTTGAGCAGGTCCACAAGCATAAGAATGATACAAAACTATCTACATTTGAGTGGATCCTGAGTGATAGCTGAGCACAGACACAATTTCTTCAGGGTACAGGAATAATTCTACAGCAGCTTCCAGGTGAATGAAGGGGAAGAGGCAAGGTAACACCATCTGTCTTTCACCACATGCTCCAACCAGTGACATCCTCTCTGCTGATATCTGCGTGGGAGGTACAGCACTTTTGCTGGGCTCCTGCAGGCTGCTTAAAAGTCTAGGGGTCTGGGAAAAAAACTGGAAACTTCACAATATGAAGCACTTCTCTTCACCATTTATTTTTTTCTGTGGATGACTGTGCAAAAAAAAAAAAAAAAAAAAAGAAGGAAAACTTTGGAAAAAATAAAAGGAAACATTTTCCACACAGAATAGATACTTTCTCTTGGAAGGAACAGTGAGAGAACATCCAGAGTATTTTCTTAAAGGATGTAACTGCTGAACATCAAGCAATCTATTTTCCCTCTATAAAAATTAAGCCTTTCACAAGATGTTACTCCACTGGAAAAATTGCAGCTTTGTGTTATTAAAATTTCTCCATTCCCTAGGTCAAATGACCTAATATTGTGCAGTGTTAGCAATACAAAAATATCTCTACATGCATGCTCATGAAGTAAAGCTGAGTATTTGCTGTTAGCTTTATTTTCATTATTCAAACATGAAGAAGACATAAATAAACACATAGGATGAGGTGATGTAGCTAAAAGTCATTACTTTTCTTGCAAAGCTTCCTTTTCTTGTATTCTTAAACCACCCAGGATTGAACATTATTTCCACTAGAAACATACACCTGTTTTTTCTAACTAAACAGTAAAATTCGCATTCTTAAAGTTAACAAAATTTTGTTTTGATTGCAAGTAAGTAGCCCACATTGACCTTTCATATTTCAATTATTAGGAAATAAAGAACTATTAAGAAAAACGAAAAACTTTGTGCAGGAATGTTGCTTCCTGGGTCTCCAAAACTTCCAGAAAGTTTGCACCTCTAGGTCTAACTAGAAGCCAAGCGAAATTACCCAGGGCATCAAAAAATACATGAAATGCACTGCTGAGGAAATGTGCTGTTCTGAGCACTTGGTTTAACCGTGTCATGGTTCAGTTGATCACATATTGTTAGAACATACTTGATACAAGAGAGAGATACCTCCAACTTTATTAAGCAGAGGCTATCTCAGAAGTTGAAATGAAAGAGGAATCAAATATTGTTCTTATCCTGGAAGAAAAACAGGCACTTTTGGGATAATATAATTTATATATCTCCCCCATTTTCTTAATAGGAAAGAAGTAAGAGTAAAGTCATCAGATCTTAAAAGTACTAGACCTTATCTGCTGTCATGAATATCTACACAGCTCACTTGGAGATACATCTCTACAGGTTCCTGTATTCCTGTCAAATCACTCGTACATCTCTAGTGTAACAGAAACAACGTGAAATAAAAGTGTGAGCCCATCATATGAGCTCATTTATCCTGTCGGGTCCTGAGAACAGCGGTATGGAATGAAGTAAAGGCTGGAGAGGTACCCATCGTTGGGTATAGTCACAGTCTCATTAAACACCCAGTTCTTGCCCTCGTCATGGGTAAGTCACACGCAATGCAGGCAAAATCTGCAGGAGTTAGTAAGGCTGTCTTAAAATCAGTTTGAAAGAAACCCATTGGCAGAGACTATAGGACTCAGTCTTTGGATATAGTAAGAGTTTCAGCAATAACAGAAGTGAGATCTTTCACAGGAGTCAGCGTGTGCAACCTTCCTTGTTAACCACTAGGCATCACTAAATTAAACAATCTCTGCTCCAAGTACACAGTTCTTTTCATGTACACTTGGTGGTGCAGCAGTGTGTGCAGGTGGTGCTGTGCACCCATATTACTTTTAAGATATCAAACCCAAACCCCTTTGTTGCACATATCCTTCCTGGAGGAAAAGATAAGAGGAATAAATGTGGGATAAGTGTTAATTGCATTGCATGAAGAAATACTATAAGATACTTGAACAGTTTAATGATGAACGTGGTGACTGAATATATGGGGAGTAAAACTGGATTTTAGCATAATATCTCTGAACCAGAATCTGTGTAATCAAACTCTGTAAAACATGTCTAGGCTTGCCTGCTGCTAAGAATAGCACCAATCTGAACATAAAGCAAACTGTATTGATTTCTCTGTATACCATGGCTGAGATCATGTTGATGGTTGTTCGTTTTAAAAGGCGCGTTCGCTGTGGCATGAAGTCTTGCTTGTTACAGATCCAGCTTTAAACGTGGGCTTCGGCCTCAAGGAATGGTTTGCTGAATGAAGGTCTGGCTCGGTTAGTGTGAGAAACGAGAGAGTTTCAGAAGCGTAAAATACACACTCCTATAAAACCCTAACTTTGCAGGACAGCAACAGGCACCTCTCCTCTTACAGGGGCAGCTGCTCCAGAAATACTCACTTGTTTACTGCCGGCAGCGCGTGCAGAGGGAGAGCACGCCTCCGCTCCTGCGCCGCGATTCAAAGGCGCATGTAACGAGGGGATGCGTGCCTGCTGAATCCTCCTGTCAGCAGATCTTCTCGGTTTTCACTTCTTCTTCGCTGCTTTGCAAACTCTCAGCTATTTTTTCCCAAGCCGTAACACGGAGGCTCTTAGAGATTGTTGCCATTCTCCCCCTGCCTGTCATACACCTTGTTTCCAAGTATGGTCACTATGAGGCGACTGTCACTTGGAGCCTTTGTGGAAAATTAATGGCAGACAGGAAAGGGCAAAAAAGACAGGACAGATGGCTCTGTCACCACCACCAGCCTGATGCCATGAGAGAGCTTCAGTGCCTTCGCAAATGCCACTCCGTTCCACAGACTTGCTCTGAAGTTGATCCGATCGCACCCTTGGCAGCTGTCTTTCTTCTTTTTTATAAGATTTTTCCTTGTCCTTTGACTTACCAGGCTCATCCACGTGGCGAATGCAAAAGGTCAGTTTTTAAATTAGTGTCTGGGTGCTGATGGTCTGAAATACTGTTTAACTATAAGCGTATTGGCATCTTGCTAGAAGTGGTGTTGAATAGTGTTGTTAATAGGGCTTGTTTACTTGCTGGTTAAAATCCAAATTGGGTCAGCTGAGACCTGAAGAGGCAATGAGTAAACTTCTAATTTAGCAGGCGAACAGCATGATGTCACCTCGTTTTATTCTTTAAATGGCATTGTGTCTAGTTTCACTTTCACAGTGAAACACACACCAGGAGTATATTGGGTGTGCATTGGAAGCATGAAGAAATGTGTCTCCTTATGTGAGCAGTGCCAGACACACTGTGGTTCAGTTTATGCTCATACTCGTGTAAAGATATGATTAGGATTTTATGCGTTTAAAACACGATGAACTTCAATAGGGTGAATAAATTGTGATGTGACACTGGGTCGTGCAGTCAGGGTCTGCAAAGAGTAAGCTAATACCCTGTCCTCTGGAGAAGTGAGGCTATAATCTCTAGTTATGTAGCTTCAGCAATTATAGGAAAAGTTCTACATTGCACACATCCCAAGACAGTTTGCCGTTAGGGAAGAGCAATTCATACAGGCGTATTTGCTTGCAAAGATGAGTATGCTTGTAGTATTTTGTTAACTAGATGCAAGACTAAATGTTTTTCATTTCCATCACTTTCAATATTGTAGAAGAACACTTCCAGGGTTGGGCAAAATTAAAAAAAAAGAATGGAGAATTAGACTGACATTCAGAAGAGCTAGTTCTCCGGTGTGATTTGGAGTGGAACCGTTTGACTGCATGTGAAAGTGTGTCACTGTCCCAAATCTACAGACAGTATTCAACTGTGGCCACTTGATACGAAGAAATATCTGAGATCTTGCACATTTGTAGGGACATTAATGGAAATTCTGAGACAGAAGTAAACAGACTGTTGATCATGGGGGATTCTCGCCATTCCTGTATCTCATTCCAAAAGAGGGGTACAGGTTGTTTCCCTACTACTGTGTCTAGCCCCTGCTAGATATCAACTTTTCCCATGACGGTTTTGCATTGCGCACTGACACTGCTGAGTATTGGAAAGTACTCTGCTGGAAACACAGCTACAGATTGCTTGCAGGAAGACAGCTGACATCACACCTTCCGGAGCAGAAAGATCTTTTTCTATTACTGTGAGACAGGGGGACTTTTTTGACATCATAGTGCTGTATCAGCAAGTCAGTGATGCCATTCCTTAGGGAGAATCCTGCTCTTCCACATGCTCAAACAGGTTAAATTTGTTTTCCTAATCAAACTAATCTTCAGGTCTGATTCAATGAAAAGTTACAGTGTCAAAGTGTTAAGATGCAATGAATCTCCAATCTGAGCAAAAAATATACTCGTTCTGTACTGATGGGTCACAACTGTGTCTGAATATAAATTATTAAAAGGATTTACATGATCTGCCTGGAAAATTAACTGAGCTTGTTATGCCATAGTACTGAGGTTGCCAGCACCCAGCTTTGTGATGTTAATCCACATATCAGAGGATCAGAGAAGATCACTCTGTGGTAATCTGCAACAGGGTTAAACTCTGGTTTTACGAAAACAGAATCTGAGCAACATATGTAGCAGCAAGAATATCCAGGATGAGACCTTATTCCTGTCATAAATTTTCCAGACTTACCCGAATTATTCTGTATTCCTCCTGTTTCTTTGAACAAGAAGTTGTAGCTCGGTTACACCATTTCCAGCAGACCTCACTTCTGCTTTGTGTTCAGACGGATTAAAATGGGAGAAAATTTTATCTTTGGGATTTACAAAACAAGACATAGGTATGCAGTGACAATGTCACCTACAAGGCTAAACTGGAAAAAGGTGCAAGTCATTGTATACAAATGTATCTGCTTTAAAAAATGGTAGCTTTACCTTGTCTAGGCTTTACTGATGTGTCAGTGCTCAATGCTATGAACAATAAACACACTACTCAGTTGCAAAGCCTACTGTAAACACCACTATTGAATTTGTTGCAATCAAAACAAGCTCCCAGAGCTGTTCACTTCCAGGAGGCCTGGAAATGTCTGTTTGTGTGTTCTACACCCTGTCCTCACTTTAATCAGAGGCTGAAAGTAAAAAGATTGCTGAGAAGGATATAAAAACGTAACTCCAGTCTAATATTCACTCTTGGTAATGGACATGGGAGGTGTCATGCTGCCATTGCTTGTGTAGGAACTTCGAATTAACTCATGGGAGTGATTTCATGTCTTGTATTAATTATGCAGGAAGCTTCCATACTCCTAAAGTTCACTAAGGTTCATCATCTCTGTCTTTTCCAGGATTAATCTGGTTAGAAATATCTACCTTCCTTTCCTGATATATATGCCTCATGATCTCTCCTCCTCTTCCTTCTCATTTGTCTTGAAATTTTCCCTAACACATTACCCCTACTCCCGCTCTTTAACTCATCAAGTATTCTGTCCTTTGCACAGCAGGGTGACTTGACTTTCTCAGCCCTGGCCTAGATGTGACATTTCTACTTGTTGTCCTTGCAGAATATAAATAATGAAGTGTTGTCAATAGAAGATGAGCACAGGACTTGTGGTTTTTTCAGATGGAAGCTTTTGTTCATGTTTCCACCTGCTCGATATCACTTAGACATATCAAAATGCATCAGATAATTTCCTACTATTACATTTCCTTGTCAACAAATGCTATAATTCCCACAGGAGAGTTATGTCATGATGAATGGGAGAGCAGAGTCCCCTGTAATCTCCATGGGATGACAAATATTGTGCTGTTCCTTGGCTTTTCTTTCACATGGCAGAAGCACAGCCACCTTGACCATGTTCAACTCTTGCTCTGTGTCCCCTCTTTACATGGCAATAAGCATATGTCACCACCCTGAGATGTCATTAGGAAGGTTGCAGAGGGAGTCTAGGAATATCAGGTTCTTAGGCAATCCACAAAGCCTAACATGAGGTTACTTTTTCCAGGCTGCAAGCCTGAGTCAGGTGCTTGATGGAGGGTGACTAAAAAACATCTGCCAGCTTAGAGTGTATGTTTGAAAAACAAAGGTGTTGTTAGAGAAAGCCTGGAGTTACATGCACAGACTTGGACTGCAGTTCCTCTCCTTGGCAGTAAGCTTTGATGCTGTGAAGAGCCTACACGAGGCCTAGTGAAAGAGCAGCGTAAATAAAAAATATTTCTAATTTTAATTGATTCATTTTCCAGATAGATGAGGAAAGAGCATTCTTCCAGAAAAAGCCTCAGATCTGAAGACAAGGCTATGTCCCAGGATCGAACAGTGGTGGTAACTCTGCGGTGGCAATGTGTCTAAGATAAACACCAAACCAAGACTGTCTATTTTAGGAACAGACGAGCTCATTGTGGATGGGGAGATGGAGACCTGCTACTTCACAGGTTCTGGTGGGAAGAAAGGAAGTGCTCCTTGGACTGTAGGACAGAAAGGAGAGTGCCTCCTGGAGGTTTAGCCACGGTGGATCATGCAGAGCACAAGAAACATCTGTGAGAACACAGTGGATCATGAAGAGTTCAAGAAACATCTGTGAGATATTTCCCCTTCAGCCATCTCCTGTTTTCTCCTATTCCATGCCCCATTCAGCCTTCTGGAAGAGAAACCCAAGTGCTGCCAGTGTTGCAGCAAGTGAAAAGGAGGCAGAGATTAACAAGTGGGTAAAGTCTCTCCACCTTTACTACTCAAAAATTTACAAGCAATACTGATGAGCTACTGCTAGCTGCAACTTATTAAAGGAGAGGAGGGGATCACACCTTCTCTTTTTTTCTGCTAACAAAAAGTCTGCATTGATAAGCAGAGACCAAACCTCTGCCTTTCACTGAATGCAGTCCTGTGGATCAGAAGTGATGAGGTGGCAAGGACCTACATGACACACAACTGCCTCGTACTCATTGTAGCCCGGGGCATGAAGAAAGACCAGGGCTATTCAAAATACTGTCTCCCAAACATCTCATCAGTTACATTGTGTTACAGTAAAAGGCTGAAAATATGTGAGTCATGTGCAGTAACTCTGAAGTCATGTTCAGGATAAGCAAGTAGTAGAGAGGAGAGAGAAAGAAAGGGAATGCTGCATGGGGCTGGCAAAGAAAATGTTAGAAGTCAGGGCTATATGAACGTGACACGCACATGGTCTTAGTAATATGGGATGCTAAGAATAGACAGGATGCCTAGGAGGACACAAGCAAGGTGTTAGATAACAAGTTATTAAATGTCAAGTGAATGAAAGTGTGTTCTACACTGGGTCAGGTGAGTGCTAATTAATTATGTCTGTGTCAGCAAAATGGGTAAGCACTTACAGTTGCTGTTGAAAAGCAGTTATATGATGTTGAACAAGATACCTGTATCACCTGGACATTTAGGGCAAGAGACATGGTTTGCATGATGCAATAGTTACAATGCCTTTATAAGGCACATTTAGTCCAGCAAACAAGGAAAACTGTGGAGACTGCTAATGAAAATGTAGAGTAAGAAGTTAATGTGGTCAGGATAATGACCTGGATGGATTCTATAACAGAAGAAAATGAATCAAAAAGCAAAGTTTGTGGAAAATGTAGTTAATGTAGGTATATCGGGATGTGTGTGTAGCTTAAGGGAAAAGAGGTGAAGAAACAAAGTCTCCCCTAAGACAAAACACAGCCAAAGATTACCTCCTGATTACCTCCAGACTAACCTCACTGATCACCAGAATTTGGAACATATTTTTTCTTCATTCATCCTTACCTGCTTCAAAACCCCTGTTTTATCCTGGTAAACTCATGAATAACCCATGCTTCTCACCCTACAGGCTGGTTCTTGTTTTCCAAAAGAAATATTTTGAATGGGGAGGTTGCTGAGACCATTTTTTCATCAGTTTGGAAATACTTTTGAACTGTCTGTGAAGCTGATTTTGGAAGAGTTCAAGAACCAGAAAAGTGCCATTAATTTTGGGGGGCAGCAGAGTGGAAAAAGAATCTGAAAAGTTCAGCAACAATACTGACCATGGAGAGGAAGGTCCTATGGTCGATCTGAACTGGCCACCTCTTGGGAACAGTTCCTCACCAAATGTACAAGCTTTAAGACAGACTAAGGAGCTCCAGCCTGCACAAGGTTTCAACAGGAATTGAACTGTGATAATAATTCACTGCAGCCTGCAGGGTGCTGGATCAAACCTCTTGCTTTTCTTTCCTCCATTCCACCAGCTCCTTTGGTTAGGAAGAGTGCAGGGAAGGGTGGTTTTCAGGGAAGGTGCTGTTAATTACATGTTTGCAGGAACAAATGCAGAGAACAAGAACATTTTGGGAATATTGTCCTAGTGATAAATTTAATACACTGTTCCATCAAACCAATGGAAATAATTCTTCCATATTTCCAAAGGCCCCAGGAGTTCAGAGTGTCACTCAGTCACTATCAGCCTTTTTATTTGATCTGACTCTTAGAACATGGACGGTTGCAATTAGTCAATATATGTATCCAGAAAAACAAGCATCAATAATGTCAGCCAAAAGAGATACGTGAGTAGCTTCTGTATATAGATGACATTTGTTACTACTGTGCAGACCAAGATGAATAGCTGTGCATGACCAGGCTCAGACCACAGGCTCTTCATGTCAGCTTAAGAACTCCTTAATAATGATTTGGCCTTCTACACTGATACACATTTTTAAACTCTTTCAGAAAGCCACAATCAGCATGCTGTTAATTCACTGGTGGAAAAGTCTCCATTAAACTCTTGCTGTAGGAAGTGCACTGTCAAAAGGAAGCAGTAAGCAGCTCAGAGGTGGCAGGAACAACAGCTGGGCCAGCACTGCTCAAGTCAACTGGCGATAGCAAGTGGAGAGGGTGAGGCCCAAGAGCAGCAAGAACGGATGAAAAGAACCAGAACAGAAACCTCGGCCATCCAATTAAAGCTTATGTACTGGACATTATTTAGCAGTTCAAGTCAAATAAGTAGCATAAGTCCTTGAGTATACGAGGAGGAATTAATCATCTAGCCTCTGCTAGATATTCATGATATCTCTGTGTCCTTGCTCTTCCTTAGTCTTAAGACAAACATTATCTCTCCTTCACCATTTTCACAGAATACCACACAGAAACCAGCTCTCAAATACTCTTTTCTCTTTGAGTAGAATGACAGCAGTGACAATATTAAGTAGGAAGTTTACTTTTGTTTAAAACACAGAACTAGGGCATTCTATTTCGAGAAGGCTGTTGAAGGGATGATTTAATGAACAGTTCAAAACCCTAAGCTACTTTTCCAGGAGAGAGGAGTCTGTAGCACTTCTTGTAATGGTTTATCATTACAATAATCAGAAACCATTGAGAGATGCCTGGAAGATCAACATTTAAATTTATGTCAATGAACAAACACATCACTTTTCTTGCAGAGGGAGTCAAGTGTTCAGAGTGAGTCAAGAAAATGGAAGTAATAATGTGGGGTTTAATGGGCTCAAAGAAGATGTTGCGGGTTAGGGTACATTAAAAGATGCACACTGTGGATAAAGGTGTTGCCGTTAAAGATGGACTTTTACACACTCTAGATTTTGCTATTAAAACATTTCATACAACTTGACTGAAAGATAGCAAGAAAAACCTTAAATCTTAAGAGTTAACATCTCACCAATGAGGATGTACGTCTAATCATGAATGAGGTCTAACTCTGGTAACTCCTCTAACACTGCTCCCCTTGGTGACAGCCCCCTTGCCAGTTGGACAGGTTGGCTCTGCCTTGCCTGGAATTTTCTTGATCTTCTCTCTTGAGTGGCAGTTGCTGGCACCCTGTGAGCTCAGGAAATTCTCTGGCATATTGTGGATCAGGCACTGTAGATGCCTGAGCACAGCAGAAAAACCAACTGAGACCCTGCTAACTGAGGGTGAAGACCAGTGAAAAGAGAGAGAAAGAAAGGGGAGGAGATTGTTGCACCAGACCTGAAGGTTGAATGGTTTTTCAATTAGTTTCTGTCCAAACAGAATATACCGTTTTATGCTTGGACCATACTGATCACCCTAAATGAAGTGGCAGTTTGTTAGAACAGTTAGACACGCACACATGCCAAGTGATGTCTAAATTCAGGTGCCAGAAGGCACAGTCCGCTCTCCATGGTGCCAGGTAGCACGAGGCAGGAATATTTCAGATAATCAAAATGTCTGAACTACCACTCTGGACTTTGGACTAGTGCTTCAGTCCCCAGGTCCCCATATCTGGCTCTGTTTGGCCTTAGCACCACGTTGTATGCAGACCTGGAGCCAGGTGCACTTCACTGCATCCTGAGCCCAAGGTAGGGCTGGGAACGCTGTGCTGAGGTGTCTGATGTGGATATGCCTTGACATCCTCCCATCCAAATGGCAGCACACAATCTCACACCTCAGCTGGCACCTGGAACTTCGCTGCCTCTTCAGTGTCACTTACACGCACAAAGAGTAATCAGCCCACAAGTAGCAGAAGTATTTCCTTCGGCTTCAAAGCTTTCATTAGACTGGAAGCATTTAAAATACCAGACTGTTAACAGTGGCAGACATTTGCAAAAGTACACCAGGCACATTTCTTACTGAGCTGGTGTTTCATAAGGGTGTTTCTTATTAATTTCAAGTATCTTGCTTTGTGCTATAGCTGAAGACCTCTTGAAAATTTCTGTTAGAACAACGTGTCTCAGACTGTTTCCTTAGCAGAGTTCTCTAGAGCGGATATGTTCCTCCAGGGTGCATTATCCACCATATTTTTCTTGGTGTAAAACTAGTCTTGTTTTTAACATACATATTTTTTAGAAGCTTCAGGGTTAGTTCCCTTAGAAGCCAGTTATTTCTCTCTGCAGTCAGCAGAGATCCCATAGGGCAAAACCTGGCCCCATGTCCCCAGTATCGCAGAGAGCTTTCTGAGCCTCTTTGCTGTGTAACAGGGTGCCTGTCACTGGGGAGGGGTATTTCGTGCCAGCCTAGGCTGCTGTGCCCTGTGTCCATGTCCAGGAAGGCAGTTCCAGCCAGGTGTGCTCCTCCTCACCAGCACAACTGTCAGATACCTCCATGGAGCTCTCAGGACATCAAGAGGATGATAAGACCTAAAATTTTACACACTTGCAGTTTTTTGCTTAGGGAGAGTGTTGCAGCAGAACAACAGAGATGATCCTGCAAATACTGGCACTTTTTTCGTGTTGAGAATTTCACTTATACATTCCATTGAGTCTTTCCGATGTTGCACAGGAGGTCAAGGCTTTTCAGAAGCCTGGAAGAAGGCAACAGTAAGTAGGACTGCATTGGGAAGTGTAGGGCATGTAATTTAATGCATCCCCTTTGCAGTCAGTATTGTGCAAACATTAATTAGGAGAAAGAAAATTAGAAGAAAGTAACAAGAGAAAGGAGAAAGAAAAGAGAAACAAGAAAGGAGGAGAGGAGAGGAGAGGAGAGGAGAGGAGAGGAGAGGAGAGGAGAGGAGAGGAGAGGAGAGGAGAGGAGAGGAGAGGAGAGGAGAGGAGAGGAGAGGAGAGGAGAGGAGAGGAGAGGAGAGGAGAGGAGAGGAGAGGAGAGGAGAGGAGAGGAGAGGAGAGGAGAGGAGAGGAGAGGAGAGGAGAGGAGAGGAGAGGAGAGGAGAGAGGGTTGTACTAAATTCACCTGTTAAAAAGTTGCACAATGCAAGGACTCTTTACACAAGAGAAAGGATCAGCTTGCAAGTGATCACCATCGGACTCCTCACAGCTCAGAGCTGTGAGTGTGTTAGTGAGCAACACAGATGGCAGTGCTGTTGAGGAAGGTGTACCTGGAAATGGATGTTCACTTCTTAAGCTGTGTGTAATGTACTAAAATATCAACAACTATAACAGCCTCCTCACCCAGTCTGATATTCCCTAGGTGATTTCTTGGATATATCTCAACATGAACTAAAGGCTTAGGAAGGGATTCTAAGGACGGATAATGATCTTTCATTAATTGATCCAAGGAGAGTGTCTCAGGCTATGGGGAAGTACAGTAAAAACCAGAGAGGTCTGTAGGACCTTGCCAAACAGGCTGCCATGGCCAGTGTCACTGGCCAAGTAGACAGAGGTAGGTGTGACAGAAGCAGAAGCAGGTGTAAGGGCTATCAGAGTGCTGCATTCAATAAAGTATTCATACATGCACAAACATTTTGACTGACTTGTTTTGGCAAATGGCAACTTCTGATTACTGAGGAACCCAGAAGGCCTGCTTGCTAACCAGCTAGTCTGCTGCTATTTCAATTGGAAATAAACTTTCCCAATAAAAGTACAGCCCTGTGGAAACCAGATGTCCTGGTTTGTCATTCTCAAGTAAGGAGAACTTGTCCATATTCAACTAGATCACGACAGAGTAAAAGCCAGGGCTGTGGATTTCTACTATGAAAAAAAACTAATGGCATAATCTTATCATTAGCAATCATTATAGGAAGTCTTTGGTCAGAAGGAAGCCTGAAAATCCCACTGAGTCCTGTCCATGAAGTAAATCAGCTGCTACATGAATTATAGGAGCCCAGTCTGAAGAATTATACATGGCACTGACATTAAATCTTGGTGCGTCTAGCTCTTTTTTGGTTTTTAAATATGTCTACCCTCTGTTGGAGAGTCAGCATGTGCTGTTACAGCTCAACTGCCTAATTTTAACCACTAATGGGGCTCGCTTATCCCCAGGATCCAGATTCGGACTAGAAATAGGAAGCCGAGTGATGGTCATGTGTTTGACAAGGAGCCGGGCAGCGGGCCAAAACACATTTGAGCTGGATGGAATTTCTTGCCCCTGTGAAAATGCAGCGCTAAATCTTCCTCCCCCACTCGCCTTTTTACACACAAGTGGATCCCTCTAGTACAGTGAACTGTCACCCGAAACTAACAAGGAGGATGTGTCTCCCGGCAATCCGAGCTTCGGTCAAAAGTTCACCACTTGCCAGCCCCCCTATGCCAACTTGGACCAAGATTTCTGGAATGGTTAGAAAAATATTTTAATGTAATTCACCTTGCTATGCTATTTCATTAATAACCCCTAAAAATGCAAAGAGTGCGGCCTTAAAATTCCTTGACATCCTCAGCATATGACTAATAATAATGAAACTTTCTCGCTGTTGGGGGAACCACTCTGTGAATGCTCTGTTTTCCCTGGAGTTTCATGGAGCTTTTAGCAAATGCAGTACATTTGCCATGTCCATTTTTTACAGCCTAGTAACTGCTGTTTGGCCAGGCTCGCTGAGCTGGCTCTTTGTCCACCCCACCAAACTACCCTGTTCTTTCTCCCTATACTGCACTATTTTTCTCACAAGAATGTTTCTCCGGGCATAATTTGAACATGCATGAAATACTGTTTTACACATTACGTCTTTCTTATTTTCTCTATATTTGTTTTGAATCCAGTCTCTCCATGTCTTCTCAAATATGTTGTCCATGTGAAGCACGGGGTTGTTACCAGCCCAGGACTGTGTGTGCTCCATACCCTACTGAGTGTAAAGGGCTCAGCCCTCAGATGAGGGCAGAGCGTGTCTGACATGCCATTATATAACATGAAACCAATGTATACAAGACTGTCTTTTAAAGTACATTTTTGCAGAGATCCCTATTTCTGTATCTTGTCTCAAGCATTTCTTTCTAAAATAGCCTTTGGGGAGTCAGCGGACGAGACTCTGCTTACTGGGGGCAAATCCAGGGCTACAGGATTGCTTTCCACTCTGTGTCTGCACTCAGGCTGCTAGGACCAGGAGTTTGTAAACCACTGGATGGTATGTAGAATTAAATTAATTCTAAATTAATCTTTTGTTCTTTGATCTAGATTTTGCTCCAGTGGCAAAAGCCGAGCAAAGAGTCAAGGTGTTTCATTCACAACACCTCCCAAATTGGAAGCAGAACAGAAAATCTCTCATCCTCATTTTATTTTAAAGTATGTAACAGGGCGTGACAGTGGCCCATACAGTGTACTCCCTACTCATCTTCGATAGGTCTGTCTCCACTGCGCACTCAAATCTAATGGGATCATGTTCCACAGCTCCCAGTTGACATGTGGGTATTTGGAGACCCCATGCTAGATGATTGGAACAGATAATTTACTCAGCTGAATCCTCCTTTGGACCTGGGAGGTTTGCAAAAGCAGTTATTCTTTGGAGCTGCTGAAATTCCCACCACGAGAAGCACTTGAGATCAAGAGTGCTCCCAAAAACCGTGAGAGGTGGTAGTCCAAACACATTCTCTCCAGAAAGCTTTGTCAGAGGAAAAGTCCTCTGAATGTCACCCCACGCCACGTCCAGCTGCCCTGTTGTGCCTCAGAGGGTCTGTTCATACCACTCTCAGCCAGAGTCAAACAGACAGATCCAGAAAACTGCAGAAAGGGAAAGTAACATTAAAACTATTTTTATAGCCTGATGACCTTTCGCTGCATTCATTCTAAATTATCCTTTTCCTAATGAACCCCACTTTTTCCTAACCCTGCCCTGTGCCTGCCTCAATTAACAGTTCATTTTTTGATTAAGGTTGTGCCATATACACTGAGAATTTATTTCCAACAACTTAACTAACTAACAGATGTAATCTTCTAGCACAGGTGAGGCTGGTCAGTGAAAGAGTTTTCCAGAGGTGAAATGGAGATGAAATATTTTTCTTCCACAATATTTCCATATTTGCTCAATATTTTCCTATTTGTTCAAAAATTGAGCCCAGGGAAAAAAAATAGAGCATTCCAACCTGCTTCAGAGGTAAGCAAAAACTGAGGAAAAAGAAACAAAAATTTATCAAGACAGTTTAATGCCATTTTAAAGTCCAGAATATTCATGGATGACTGTAAGTATTCCCAGCCTCATTTACGTTTGATTTTGAAACAACACAGAGAACTAACAGTTGGTTTAGCAGTGCGCTTTTTGTGACATGCACATTTGATTTGTAGAAAACAGAGATTAGCTTTCCTCCAAAGTACGGGCTGTTGTTACACTTCCACCAAACACTGTCACATGAACACAAATGGTGCTTTGAGTTTTTTCCTATAGGTTTGGCCAATGTCTCTTATTTTACCACCACGCAGTGGTGCGTGGTACAGGAGCAGCCGCAGTCTGAGAAGGAGGAAAAGTTCCCTTTCAGGGGCATTCTGGGAACAGCCACTTTCCATGACCTCCAGGAGAGAAAGAAGAATCTGCTTCTGCATCTTCTGGTTTCAGAGAAACATCCTACTGGCCTGGCCACGTTTTATGTTGAGGCAGCTCTTCAACCAAATACTAGGTTTCACCGTTTTTTAAGAAAAGCATATTTTACCCAGTTTTCAGTGAACTATTTTGTTGGTTGCTAACAATTTTCATCTCCGGGCTTTCATTATGGTTGCCAAAGAATGGAAAAGAATATGTATATGTACACGCAGCCATATATAATGTGTATACACATACATGTGTGCATGTATATTTATATACACATATGCATGTGTATATAGAGATCATCTAGTCCAACCCCCCTGCCAGAGCAGGATCCCCTAGGGCAGCCACACAGGAACGCCTCCAGGTGGGTTTTGAAAATCTCCAGAGAAGGAGACTCCACAACCTCTCTGGGCAGCCTGTGCCAGTGCTTTGTCACCCTCACAGGAAAGAAGTTTCTCCTCATATTGAGGTGGAACTTCCTATGTTCTAACTTAAACCCATTATTTCTTCTTCTATTGCTGGCCACCACTGAGAAGAGATTGTCCCCTTTGCCTTGATACCCACCCCTCAGATATTTATATACATTAATAAGGTGCCCTCTCAGCCATCTCCTATCGAGGCTAAACAGCCCCAGTTCTCTCAGCCTCTTTTCATAAGAGAGATGTTCAAGTCCCTTAATCATCTTTTTAGCTCTCTGTTGGATTCTCTTCAGTAGGTTCCTGTCTCGTGTGAATTGGGGAGCCTAAAACTGGACACAGTATTCCAGGTGTGGTCTCACCAGGGCAGAGTAGAGAGGGAGGAGAACCTCCCTAGACCTGCTGGACACACTTTTTATAATGCACCCCAGGATCCCATTGGCCCTCTTGGCCACAGGGGCACATTGCTGTCCCATGAACAACTTACTGTCCACTAGGACTCCAAGGTCTTTCCTCATGGGGCTGCTTTGCAGCAGGACATCCCCTAATCTGTAATGATGCCTGGTGTTATTCCTCCCCAGAGGCAGGACTCTACACTTGTCCTTACTGAACTTCATGAGGTCCACCTTTGCCCAGCTCTCCAGTCTGTCCAGATCTTGTTGGATGGCAGCACAGCCTTCCTGTGTGTCAGCCACCCCTCCCAGTTTTGTATCATGAGTGAACTTGCTGAGGGTGCAATCTATCCCCTCATCCAGGTCGTTGATGAAGATATCAAACAAAACCAGACCCAGCACTGATCCCTGGGGAACACCACTGGCCACAGGCCTCCACCTTGCCACTGTGCCGCTGATCACAACCCTCTGAACTCTGTTGTTGAGTCAATTCGCAATCCACCTCACGAATGCACATATATTGTGGGTAAGTTGATTAGTGAAAAGCAGTCAATATATAAAAATTAATCAAATGTGGGTTTTTTTTCCTTTTGTGGGATTCTTTTATTTTGGAGAGGAGGGGAATGTGAGAGGAACAACCACACAGTCACCAAGGTCAGTGAGGAAGGAGAGGGAGAGTAGCACGGGAACAAAGATTCCACTGCAGCCCGTGGCGAGACGGCAGGTTGAGCCCTTGCAGATCATGGAGATTAATGGTGGAGTGGAATCCCATCTGTAGCCCATGGAAAACCTCACACCAGAGCAGGGGACTACTCAAAGTTCTGACTGATGGAAGGTGGCGCTGGAAGAGTCCATCTCTGGAAGAAATGCAGCTCGTGGGAGGGACCTGCGCTGGGGCAGTTCATAAGGAGCTGCAGGCTCATGGAAAGGTCTCACATCGAAGAAGTTCGTGGAGGACTGTCTCACCTGGGAGGGACACCACATTAGAGCAGGAGGAGAGTGTGAGGAGTCCTCCCACAAAGAAGAAGGAGCAGCAGAGACAATGTGTGTCGGAGCGACAACAACTTCTGTCCCCTGTGTCCATGTGCTGCCAAAGGGGCAGGGGGAGGAGGAGGTAGAGAAATCAGGAGCAAGGCTGAGTCTGGGAACAAGGGAGGGGTGGGAGGAAGGTGTTTTTAAGATCCATTTCTATTTCTCAGTATCCTGCTCAGATCTGACTGGTAAACTGGTGGTGGTTTTATTGTTTAAATTAAATTAATGTTTTTTCCCCAAGTCTACTCTGCTTTTTGCCCACAACTATAACTGGTGAGTGATCCCTTCCTGTCCTTAGTCTCAACCTTGAGTCTTCTGTTACACTTTCTCTTCCCCATCCCACTGAGAATAGGAGGCAGTAGGAGTTAGCGAGCATCTGCGTGGGGTTTGGTTGCTGGCTGGGTGGGCCTAGAGCATGGCAGTAACAAGTGTTCCTGCAGGTTCATTCTTACTGCGCTTGCAGTTGACCCACACTGCCAGTCCTTATTCAGCATGCTTCTGAAAATTTCTGTTGTTCTGAAAAACAAACCTATTCCTCCACCCCTTTTCTTCTCCCTTCCCGGCCTATAGCAAACCCTTTTCTTGTTTTCCCAACTGCTGCTCACTGTGGGTCAGCGAGTCTGTGAAGCTGGAAACCTCAGTGCAGGTGGGAGAAGGCTGTCAGAAACATTTTTCACACATCAACAAGACCTGGCCTGAGTAGGTTTACATAGCATGGTGTCAAAGAAGGTTGTAACAGCCAGCTGGCCGGCCACGCCGGGAATGCTGCTTATACTGGCAGGGCTGAGATAAGGGTGCAAGTTCCTAGGAAAACAACCCAATTCAAACCAGGCCTGCAGAAGTCGGGGGCACCTGCTGAAGGGACACACGCAGCAAGACTCACAACAAAAGCTGAATGAAACACACTGGGGTCTCCAGGGGCTGAGACTTTGACTGACTCTAACAAAAAAAGTGGAAAGGATGACTCTGATGGAGGAGATGTAAGATGGAAGTTCCCTTCCATGGCAGAGGGATCAACACCAGAACACAACAGCAACAGGGAAAGCCCTGACGAAAATATCAACTACCATAGAACCAAATGGTGATCAGCTTTAGTGCTTATTTTATAGCTGAATGCTAATTAACCTGTGCTAGGGTTTCTAAAGATGTTAATATTTCCAGTATAGGTTCAGTCCTCCTTGAAAAAAAAAATAAAAAGGAAGAGAAAAATATTAACTTAGTAGAGCTGTGGGAAACAAATGGCTTAAGTTTGGGCCAAGTGTTTCTGCAAAAGACAACAGCAAACCAGAAAGATTATGAGTCCCTAAAGGAGGTTGCAGGAGAATCTTGTCCATGAATCTGCTGCATATTAGCTTTCAGCATGCCCAACTCCAATAAGCCAAAGTGCTCTTTCCAGTCCTCAACTTAGAAGTTCCCCCATCACATCTTTTAGATTTGAAGGCTTGGCTTCTAGGTATTAGGTGTTCAGTCTTCTCCTTCCACGAAATCTTTTTCAAATTGCCTCTGCTTAGGTGTCTTCTTATTGTGAGAAATTTGTATAATAGACTAGTAGATATATAGGTAAGTAAGCAGGTAGACAAACAGACAGACAGACAGACAGACGGATAGATAGATAGATAGATAGATAGATAGATAGATAGATAGATAGATAGATAGATAGATAGATAGTAAATGGGTAAATAATCTCAGTAGGAACAGTGTAGCAGATGTAAACTAACTTCCAAAGCATTTAGAGCTTTTCAGTAGGAAAGACACAGTATGTATTTTGTGCGTTTTCATACATATTTTAAATATTTTTTATTTCTTTGAAAAGCAAAAAGATTGGCTCTTCGTGTTGACAAATTTGTAACTGACTTACATTTTAGGATAAATGGTGACTACAGAGGAATTTAGTTGAAGAAAAATATGTGTCGACTTAGAGATAATTACCTTTTTACTAAGTCAATGAGGATGATAGAGTATTGTTTTCTACTTAGTGCTTCTTGTATATGTGGAATCACTACTTTAGCATGTGCTCTCCCAGATGCAGAAGAAAGCACAGTTCTGACTAAAGTACATAAAACTGCTTGGATGAAAACATGCAGTCTCAGGATGCCCCAAATACCCTTTGGAAAGTTCATTTTACCCTTGTGCCAGCTTTCTCTCATCTACGTAAAAGCTGTGAGGCAGCATCACTGATTTAGAAGATTAACACTGATACAATTCATGGAGCGGGAGTCATCTTTCTTTTCTCAAATAACAGAAGGGTGCCACGGGGTAGTCACTTTTAGGATGCTGCTCGATCTGAAGGAAGGATATGGATTTTCCAGTGAGCTGCAGCAGGGATCCCTGAGCTGGGCAAACTGGAGAACACTGAACTGACAGACACTGCCCTGTTTCTATGGGGTGACTGACTTTTGACACTGTGTCGGGCTAATGTGTGAAAGTAACATGAAAAGAACTGGCGGACAACTTTCAAAGTTCCACTGCTAAGCAGAACACACATCCCAAATTGGCTGTAAGCAGAAAAGAAGCAGCATACCCATAATTCTGCATATGCCAACTACAGGGCAAGAGAAAGCATAAGGGCAAATTGGCTGCATGACATATTCTCTGATACTGGTTTCAAACGGTGTAACAACACTTGCAGGTCAGTGGAGCCTGGCACCTGGACATGTTTTGCTGAATAATGAAAGATCTTCTCCCCATTGAGAAGATGCTCGCCTGGAAAAGAGCACAACACCCATAAATCTGCATGTGGTTTCCCCCGGAATACGGTTGTAAGCTGTGCTCCATAGGGTAGGGGCAGGAGCGGGGCGTCCCGTGCTGGGGGAATGCGAGGACTGTGGAGTCTGCATGGTGCTGGAAGGCGAGAGACTGAAATATGGCTTGGCACGCCAGGCTGGAAAGACACAGCATACTGAAAGACATGCTTCAGTCCTTGGGTGTGCAGGAGGCTGGGATACAGCACTGGGTGTATGGGAGAGGAAGGAGCTGTAAGGGATTCCTGAGGCTCCTGCTCTTCCTCCGGAGTGGGGAGTTGAAGGCAGGCTTTCCCCAACAGGTTTTTCTTGCCTATTTCTTCTTTCCCTGGAAATCACCCTCAGCCCCTGCCCCAGCTGCCTTGCAAGCAACTCCCAGGCTGCTCAGAGAAGGTGCATGAAGGCTCCTGGAGGCAGCAACATCCCTGCACAGCAAAACCAGTAAAGCCAGGTCCCAGTCTATTCCCAGATCAGGAGTACCGGAGCAGATCAGGACAAGACTCATACAGGCTGGTAAAATTGTCCCTGTGACCAGTAACAGGCAGTATAACAAAAATTAATGCCTAGGTGGCAGACAAGCCAGTTTATTTGTTGCAGCAGTTGTATTATTTCAATAGCCAGGGACACAGAAATAGCTTTGAGCTGCCTTCCCATTCCACTCTTTGTTTAGCCAGCTCTTAGGTTTTTATATACTCTTCTGCAATACACCATTCTCCCAACTGGTGAACTGTCTGTGAGTTAAAACTCAATTTTTGAAAACTGTTACTCAAAAAGTTATGCCATTTTGAGCCTAAATGAAGCCCTGCCTATTCATTTCTTGTGAAGCAGCAACTCCAAGTATTTGTCACTCCATATGCTTAGCTCTTACCAGCTAATACAGAACTTCAGCAGAAACTTAATTTGTGAAGTTTTACTCAACTGGGATATCTTTCTGAATTGAAAATCATATTCTCTTACCTTAATATATAAACTGGACCTGCATTTAAAAAACTTTTTTTTTTTTTTGGATAGTAGCTCCATCAGCTTAACTCAGTAGAACATCGATTCTTTAATGCATGCAAGTCTTCTTCAGAGAAGAAAGTATGAACACAGGAGAGGTATGAAATGGCTTACTTTCTCTAAATTTATGGCTCTTACCTCCTCTGCCAGCTCACTGACTGATATATATGTACATGTAAAACACTTTGCAATTCAGGAAAGTACCTACCTCAGCATGAGAAAAGATCCTTCTTTAAAATGTACAACCATCTTGTGTGAAGATCACAGCGCATGATCCCCATGAACCCTGGTAGGCACATTGTGATTTCCTTTAAGAGTGTGTTCATTACACGAGATTTCATAATTCCATCCTTATTCTATTATTTTTGTTTACAAGCACAGGCATGGGACACAGTTTATATGTGTCCTCAATAGAATCGAGAGCACTGTTATTTGTTACAAATAATTTATCTGCATTCTATTTTCTTATCCTTACATATTAAATGAGATAAATCTGCACAGATATTAACATGAAGTTAAGGCAAAGTTTCCAGCTAGGCTGCAATATGTCTATGTATACCCTGGTTTCCAGTGGACTGATTTACCATAAATAGGTATTATGATGAAAATCAAATTACATTTTCTTTTGCCCCTTCTCCCTCCCACAGTGCATACCTGCAGAGGCAGCTCCTTCCTTTATCCCTTTCTTACTCTCTTCCTCTCTCTTTCTTGTTTGCTTTTCAAGCTTCATTTCTAAAGATGGGGTTGGCTTTTGCAGCCATCAGGACTAGGTTCACCATTAAGTATGGCCATAAAAAAATTTAGATGTGGGCTCTGTTCAGTTTCAGAAAGTCAGGATGTTTTCCAGCCCCTGAAATCACACCTTATTTACACTCAACCGAGGAGATACATTATTTGGGGCAATTCCAGGCAATGGGGACACAATTCCCTGTAGCATGGCTCCACCTCCAGTATTTTGCTATGAATTTTGTTTTTCCTATATTTTACACTTATTTTGCTTAAAATATACTCTTACCATTATCTGGTGGCACTTTCTCAAGACTTAGCGAAATATAGACCGAATAAAACAGAAGTGAACCAGTGAGCCCCTCCAGTGTAATACAATATCACCCATTCCGAGCAATAAAAGTTTCCACACAAGGAAGAGTTAATCATGGAAGCAAATGAGTCTTTTTTTTCCTCATCGCAGCTTCACATTGTTGATACTATTTGAAAGTCTGTACAGCCAAAAAAGCATATACCTTACCAGTTCGTGGAAAATGTGATCATCTTGTTGTTTCCTTGTATCAAGCCACTTACTCTCTCAAGCTGCAGTCTTTCTCTGCCACCTACCTCCCTCTGCCTGAAATATTGTCTACAGAAGTGGAAAGAAAGACATTTCTAAAATCAAGACATCTACAGGTATTAAGGCTTTCACATACAATCACTTTCTTTTTCAAGACAAAGCGTGCAAATTTATGATTCTGTGCCATCAAAATCTCTGAGACAAAGTGTGTCAGAGGACCTGCATATCACAATTACATCAAGATTTCAGTGCTTGTATTAGTAGGATTGGTGCTTAAGAAACTTCGGCAGACCTTACCTACAGCTTGTTTTTACTTTTACAATGTAGCAATGAAAAAAAGTACAATAAGAGAGAAAAAAAAAATCTGTTTTGTGCTTGGGATTATTCTCATGGAACGTTTTGCCTCGAGTTGCCTGTCTGTCCTGAGCACAGAGGAAATGTGTATTATATATCTTCTATACTAGTACAAAAATATCTGTAGAGTGTTATGGTGAATGAATCTTAGAACAAACCAGATTCACCCACCAGTGCTTCAGTGCTTCCGTGCTGGGGGCGTAGAGGGGCACACAGTGATTCAGCTCAGATCCGAACGTGCCACAACACGTGCACCACAAAAAGCTGCCAGCTCTACCTCTGAGGCCAAAATAGAGCCTATGCTGATTCATGAACAAAAAATTCCATGATCTTTCATACTGCAAAATCAAGCCCTAAATTCAATATGTTCAGTGTGTTCTCACACATGTTACTATATTCCCTCATGACAGCTCTAGATTTCCCTCGCAGCCCCGCATAATGATCTCTTCATCTGCCGCGATCAGTAGAGGAGAGACAGGTGATGCCCCCGTCCCATAAGGTTTGGGTAGGACGGGTGAGTGACACACGCCAGATGCTATGCCCTGAGCTAGGCTGCAGCTTCCCTGTAAATACATCATGGAGTAAAAATCACTGCGTACGTTCCAGCTGCTGCAGAGCGTGTCACTGGAGTAGATGTGTTGTCACATATACAAACGCGCAGCAAATAGTATCTGTGCCTGTGATTAATTAGCAGCTAACAGCTAATTCTTGGAGCCACAGGGAAAAAAAAATAAAAGGAAAAATAAAAAATAAAAAAGAGCACACCCTCAAAGGAAAATTAAAACTAACTATAAAAGGTCTCTGAGGTTTAAAATAAAAAAAAAATAAAAAAATAAATAAAATAAAATAAAATAAAATTAGGTTCCTCAGGACAGTGAAGGAGGTAAGGAAGTGAGTGATATTTCACCATACTAATTTTTGTCTTTAATTTCATCTAATTCACTGCCTGTGAAAACTACTGAGACAGAAGCTCTTGAGGTTAAAGTCTTCTGCATCAATTCAGACCATGAAGTTGCACCTCAAAAACATCCCTGGGAACACCATGGTAACTGTTGCCAAGCCCTAAAAAAAATAGAAGAAAGGTTTTAGGGATACCAAGAACAAAGACTGACGGGATAAGAAAGAACAGCAATATTGATCCTAATTCATTTCAGTCAAATTTGACCCATGTAAACCCACAAGCAGGGCATTCAACTTGAAGTTAAGTATGTGCTGAATTTTTCAGACAGATTGAGTCATGAGAGAAGAGTAGTAGGAAGCAGATAGTAGGAAGCCTAGTGAAATCCACTTTATCATTTCATAGAGGAGGCACTGCACAATACAGACAATGCACACAACAAATGGTCAGAAATTGCAAGAAACTGGAACCAACACAAAATCTTTAGGAGTATGAATACTGATCTGTAGAAGTATAGCATATGAATACTCTATAGGAGTGTCCTTATTACCTACTTTGTGAACTGTTGAAGGTGTTCATCGGTAACTTGAGAGTTGATAAAAAATCACATCGATAAATGTTGCAAGTAACAATATCGACAGGAAAACTGGTGAGTATGGTGGGGAGCAGGATGCATGGAAAGACCTGAGACTATTTCTAGGTCCCTTGGCACTTTCAAGAGCAAACAGCACATGAATGGAGCCATTTGCAATGTTGCACATCTAGGACCAAGGAAGGTAGGTGATGGAAAGGGTTCTGGAAAGCATAACTCCACAAGGGGTGATGAGCAGGCATCATCGGTTTGCGTGGGATCACCAAAGCTTTCAATCTGTGTACCTGCAATCTCAGTTAACTATATAAGAGCTCTGAAGAAATGTCAGAAACATCCCTGTACCACTAGCTCCACTCCACTGAATGGTCTGAGGTTTTTACAAACTCATAATAGCAATCCTGAAAATATTGTGGTGTTCACAGTGAGAAAACACATCAACATGACATGTCTTTAAAATTGTGTTCTGGCAAAGGAAAAAAACCCAATCATAATCCTCAGTTGCTAAGAAGGTATTTTACTTCGTATAAACCCTCAACAAGAGACATGTCAGAATAATAAAAAGAATAAATAAAAGAGAAAACATTACATATGAAAGAACTGTTTAGCTCATTGAAGTAAGGCATTACATGAACCAACAGCTGGAAGCTGAAGCCAGCCCAACTCAGGCTGTAAGTGAGAAGCACTGAAGGCAGCTAAGCACAGCAGCAAACCGCTGCAGCAAGGGCTGGATTCTCCATCCACCTCGTGGTTTCTTCCAGTCAGGAAAGCGTGCCTTTCCTGAAACAACAAAAGTTTCCCTGAGTTTCTAAGAAAGTATACTATCAACAGCCTGGTGTACATATGTGGTCAGGTTGAAAAAAAAAAAAAAAAAAAAAAAAAAGGTCCCTGATGGCTGATAAATGCTTAATCCTTGAATCAAAAGTGATATTCACCGAGCCAGCTTTTGCCCGCTGGCTGGGTGCTGCCGTGCTGGCACTGGATGTATCGATGGGAAGGTGAGCAACAAATGCAGTTGGTGCTATCATGTTTCCATGACTTTTAACTCTCTTTCCAATGTTGATGTTTTGTTTGATGATCTGTTGTCTGTCCAGCAAGCGATTCGCAGGAACACCCATTTCTTTTTTTTTTGTGAAAGGTTACAGCTTATTTAGGAGATAACTTCTACTTGCTTTATAGGAATGTTTTCTGAGGTGAGTTGTAACTTTCTGGATCTCGCTGTTGATCAGAACACATCATTCTTTTCACATTACTGCTGTGACGTGTTACTGGTGTATAACCATAGGAGTAGGCCCATGCCCATACTAGGTTTTTAATGGGACACAGCCAATTCTTAACCCATGTCCTTCCTAAAATTGTTCTTTCCTCCATTGCTGCCATAATTTTCTCCCTGAGATATCTCAGATACTTTTTTCCAAGCATTTGTAGTTCCTTGTGTGACTCAATCCACCTAAAATTCTTTATTTAGGACCAAGAAAAACCATTTCTATGTAATTGGAAATATGCAGTGAGGTCATTAATGAATACAGTTTCTGAGCCTTGGTTTACAGGATAATTTCCTATACCAGGACTCATTTTACGGAATGCACCCAGAAGGCAAAACAATGACAGCACTTTTGCATTAATGTTTGTATTGCTCTGCATTAAAGCACCAAAGTTTGATCGTGATTGAACAGTTTTACAATCAAATAGCTGTTTATAAAAGAACCTGGATTCATACCAATCTGCATCAAACCTGATTCCCCGAACATACACTTGACTGTGAGGTAAAATCCCTAAATTCAGCCCTTAAGTAGTGGTTCTCCAGGGCACACAGGTGAGACCATATGCCGCATCGCAGCACCCTGTTGAACATACTGCTATTACACTTTGGGTTTTTCTTCACAGGAAGCAAATTCTCAGCCTTGGCAAGCATCAGGTCCTACTTTTGCTACTTGCGGTCCTAGGTGAAGAGCTCGTCCGAAGAGTAGGAAGGTATTGCTGTGTCTTTGCAGTACGTGTTCAAACAGTCTCACCTTCTGAGAAAAGGGCTTTTTTTGTGTATGCCACCCTCAAAACAGGGAGCAGGGACACACAGGAGAAGTGAGATCACATAGTCCCAAGTGAGCTTCTTCAGTCTCTTGCTGCAAGGATCAGAGGGATGTTCCTTAGCTTAAAGCCTTCTTTTGGATGGTAGCCACAGAATTAGTCCTTCCCCTGTACTGTGGTTATTCATTGAATACCCAGGAGAAATAAAATTACAGAGTGCAAAGTACTTTTTTTTTAAAGACCTAATACCAACAGTTCTCCCCCTCATTTTCTTCTTGAGCCCCAACACAAAATTTGCTTTGATGAGTGCAAGAGCAATGGTGGGGCTGAACCCCACAGCCATGGCAGTCCAGGCTGCTTTACAATATGAAGAATAAATTTACCAGACTAGGAGAGAGAGGGAAAAAAATGCTTAAATATGAATTTTAAGTCTTGCACCTGGTGCAGAAAAAATTGCAACTTATGCTCATTAGGCACTGAGATATGATTTTGGCAAAGGACAGGCGTTCAGAACAATTCCTAGCACTTGGAATATAAAAATTTCATTTTGGGGGAATAAAATAGAGTCAAATACTAACTTTTAACTATGAGGATTTTCTGCTAAAACTAATTTAAAGATTTCCAGGCCATGGAAATTCAAATTGTTCATACTTTTCAGATTTTTCCCCATAGTCTCGTAAACAATCAGCATTTGAAAACGGAGTAATATTCTTCATCTCATATTTTCTGTGAGTTTTGCTTCATTGCAAATGCTTCAAAACATAACCTAAAATGAATCTCTTTTCACAGTAGTTGTGACCCACACCATGAAGATGAATATTTCAAAGGGTTGATATTGAAATGATAACTTGCATCTCTCTTCTAGAACCTAATCTACCTCCTGTGCATCTCCGTCAAAATCAGCAGTTAAGACACACTCGCCTATTTACGTCTCTGCGTGTCATACACAGCAGGAAGCTACGGAATAAATTCAGTTTACCTTCACGATAATTTGTTCTTTTCGCATGCCTTTGCCCTCGGCGTTGTTTTAATTATTAGACGCAAAAGCGTCGCCATTCCGGCATTTGTAATAATTCAGAGTTCCTGGGGAGATTCCTCCTAGAGAACAACTGGGGTTTTTCCTACTTCTCTTCACCAGACTTTTCAGTTCCCGTAACTTTAGTAGCGGCATTTTCAGGAGGACGCCGGAGAGGGTGGGATTTGGGAGGGGTATCCAGATCTCTGCCTTTCCCGGGGCCCCAGTTCGCCCCCGTCGGGCAGCGAGACCCGACGAGGCGGGGGGCGGCGGGGTCGTCCTGACCAGAGGGGTGCGGAGGGTCCCAGCATCGGCGGCGGGGCAGCACTCGGCACGTGAGGGTATGAAATGAAGTGAAATGAAACAAACGAAATGAGAGAGGGGTTGCCCCGCTGGGCAAGCCCCCCCCGCTCCCCGGCGTCGCTGCTCGTCTCCCCCGCACCAAACGGGCACCGGTGGGTCCCTGCGCGGCCGGAGCGGGGGCCGAGGGCCGGAGCTCCCCCTCGCTGCTCCTGGGCAGCCACGGCTGCGGAAGAGGGGCTATCCCCGGCTCCTTTCAAACCCCCGCTGCCGGCCCGGGGGCAAAACTCTTTCGGCGGCAGCGAATCCCCTCCGGTCCCGGCGCGTTTGCTGGAGGGACCCGCGCTATAGGGAGGGAGGGAGGCAGGGAAGGAGGGCAGGGACGGGGGTGTCATCTCAGCCCGGCGCGATCTCATCCCCCCTCACTCCTCCCACCAATGAGTGGTGCCTCTTAACCCCGGGGAACCTCCCTCCCGCGAAGCACTGCTCCACTTTGCAGAACACGAGTTGATGAGAAAAAAATTAATTCTCGGCCGCGGCCAGCCATGAGCTGTCTGGATGTTATGTACCAAGTCTACGGTCCTCCCCAGCCCTACTTCGCAGCAGCCTACAGCCCCTATCACCAGGTATGTGCGGGGGGCAGCGGTGAAGAGGCAGAGGGTGGGAGGGGTGTCGTCTGGAGGATGGCCGTCTGGAGCCTTACCAAAAGGAAAAAAGGAAAAGGAGAAGGGGAGGGGAAAAGGGGGGGAGAAGATCTGCGAGCCTGCGATGGTGAGAGGAGCGGAACTGCATCCCACCTTGGCGCGGGGCTCGGCAGGGTACGTACCCCGGCGGCGACCGACCGGCTGCGGGCTGCCTTGGGAGCGAGAGCGCGATTTTAACTGTCGTGGCTTTTTAGGTTGGGTCCTTTTGGTTTGGGGTTTTTTTTTTTTGGTTTTTTTGTTGTTGTTGTTGTGGTTTTGTTTGTTTTGCCTTTTTTGTTGTTGTTCTTTTGCTCTGATGGGCTCCGTCCAAGCTCGGCGGTTCGGGGCAGCGATGCCCGGTTTGCGGGGGGTCGCCGGGAGCGGCTGCCCGGGGCATCGCTCACCCCCTGCTCGCCGGCATCTCGGCCGCAGCCGCGGAACCCTCAGATATTTTACCAGCCGCCTTGGCGAGAGCGCTCCAGAGTTACTCTCGGGAAGTGGGGGGAGGCGAGAGTGCCGAGATACTGAAGATCTTCCCGGGTTTGGTGGTGGGAGAGGAAGCCCCAGCTCCTGAGGGGTGAAAGGCTACGGTGCGGCGGCTCTGAGGGGGTGCTCACCGCTCCCGGGACCCACTTGCACCGGAACCCCAGCCCGATCCTCAGCCCCCCCGGGGATCCTGGCGGTCGTGGCCGGTTGCGAGATCCGCGAGTACTTCGTGTCCGGGAGACAGGTCTCGCTGCCCCGATGCCTGCAGCTCCGCCCGGCCATCGCGGGGATCTGTGACGCCCGGATTTCCACGGAAGGATCCCGCGTGGGTCAGGGATCGTTTCCCCGAGCTGCACCTGCTGCACACTGCTCTCTCTTTCGCCCTCTGCGTTTCTCTCTCTCTCTTTTTTTTTTTTTTCCTCTTCGTTAGTCCTTCCAGAAATTAAGTCCTCCCTCCTCCAGCAAAACTAAAAAGAGGATGAATAGAGACAGCAGCACCCCGGGGCCCGGGACCAGTAGCAGCCGCTGCGCAGAGCCAGTGCCGGGACGAGCGGCCGGCTCCCAGTAGCCCCCGGCGTGGTGGCTCGTGTGCCACCTCCAGCGCCTGGCAGCGGTGCCAGAATACCTGTTACAAATAGTAAATGATGTCTTCCCATACCTTGCCTTCCCCCCCCTCAACTAACCCTTCCTTCCCTCAGACCCCCCCCCCCGCACACGACTTGGTGACATTATTTAGGGGGATGATCATTACCTCAATGTCTGAGCCGAGAGCCAAGTGGAAAGGCGGCCGTCACGAAGGAGTGACATTATTAAATATCTCGTGTGTCTTGGTCCAGGGCTCTGACCTGTCCCCTCGGTACTTCCCCCGCCGTCCGCCCCACGGCTCTGCCCGCGTCGGGCTTCGCGTCCCACCGCTTATGTCTAAGAAGCTCCCAGCAGCTGCGGACACGCTAACGCGCATAAAGATGGGAAACATCCAGCAAACTTCTCAACACCCGCTGTTTTCCCACCCAGCAGAATCCAATAAAAACAGAATAATCTTGCAGCAAATACCTGGAGCTTCTTGCTGCCCAGGGCAATGCTCCTTTTTTTTTTTTTTTTTTTTTTTTTCATTCCCTGAAATGTGTTTGAGGCTGCCAGGTGTTTTTGGTCGTTTGTATCGGGGTTTTTCCCGCCTCCTCGCCGCTGCGCGTTACAAGACACTCTTTGGGGCAGATTTTGCGAGCCGGGAACCGAGCGGCTTTCGCCTTCCCTCCCGCTGCCGGCGGGGCGCGCCACCGCCTGCCCTCATCCCCCGCATTTCAGCCCCTTGGCGGCCGCCACCTCCCACCAGGAGCTGGCTTGCAAAGTGCCTTCTTGTACGGGAGGTCGTGCTGATGACGGGCTCGTGTAAACCCCCACCCGGCCACACAGAGACTGCTTCGGTCCCACTCTGGTCGGCATCTCTGGGGTTCGGCCCTATTTGCGGTCGCTGCCTCCCTGGGGTGAGGCAGAAACACAACTATGGAGCTGGGGACGCGCGGGCAAACGAGGACCAGGTTCTCGCATCTTTTCAGACAGATCACAGGACCGCCGCTGCATCCCGGTTGGCATGGGGAGGTCCAGTGCACCGCACTGCTCTAACTTTCTCTTTCTTTCCTTCCCTCTCCGTTTCCTCCAGAAACTCGCCTTTTACTCCAAAATGCAAGAAGCTCCGGAGAGCGGCAGCAGCGCCAGCGCCAGTAGCTCCTTCTCCAGCCACCCCGCGGCCAGCATCAAGGAGGAGGACTGCAGCCCCGAGAAGGAGCGACCCCCCGAGGCCGAGTACATCAACTCCCGCTGCGTCCTCTTCACCTACTTCCAGGGGGACATCAGCGCCGTGGTGGACGAGCACTTCAGTCGGGCTCTCAGCCAGCCCAGCAGCTTCTCCCTCGGCAGCGCCAAGGCGGCGAGGAACGCCGGCTCCTGGCGGGGTGAGAGCGCAGGGAGACACGGTCCGTCCCCTAAACCCACCCCCTCCTCGGGGCGCCACCTCGCCCCTGTCCCGGCCGCGCATCCTCTCTCCCTCCTCCCCTCCGCCGGCCGTCGGGGGAGCCGGCTGTGCCAGGCCGGGAGCCGCGGGCGGCTTGACCATTTGGGGGAAAAAAAAACAGAAGAAAAAACCCCTTCAGCGCACGCCGGGCTGCGGTGGCCCAGGGGGAAGCGGCCTGGGCGGGGACGGCCTGGGATATCGTATCGCGTTTACAGCACAGAAGGAACTTTACCTGGCGGGGGCTGCAACCAAACAAGGCGCGGAGGGACCTCGCGGTGGGTCCCGGGAGCGGGGAGCATCCCCTCAGCTCTGCCGCACCGTGGCCGTGGCAAGCGTATGCCTTGCTGACCCTGCCCAGCGTAATCGAAGGTGGGAACAAAGCAAAAAGAGAATGTGAGAACCATCTCACCAGCTTTCCACCACTAAAAGACAGGTTGTGCATGTCCCTGTGTCTCACCCTACATGTATCACCACCTTGGTTGCTGCTGGAGCAGAGATGAGGACCCTACATTTTTGAAAACGGGGCTTTTCAGACCTGCCCACAGCAGCGGCCCTATGCCAACAAGACCGATGCCACAGGTGATGCACATCTCTCCATAGCCATGCACGCTTCACCCTGGATGGGCCCGTGGGGGTATCCATTGCAGAGGGGAATAGCCTTCCCCAGCCTCCGCCCACCAGCAAGTTAGGACAGAAACTACTTTTTGGTCAGTTTTGGGGATTCTCCTGCTCAGGGCTGCTTGCCCAGCTGCAAGCCAATTTCCCAGCCCCATCATGAATTGCTGTCAGTAGTTTCTAAGAATGAAATAGTAGTTTAAATATTTTTGCGGGTGAAAGTTATTCAGCACTGGAATTGATGGCAGGAGAGGAGAGTTCTTTGCTCATCATGAACTGCTTCCCTTTCTCCTGAGTAATGCCAGGGCGCAGAGCTGACATACATCCCCGGCAAACACGTATCAGGAACATGTTTTTATTTGTCTTGGGAACACTGTGCATTCCAAATTCATAATGCTTAATGTCTGTCTGTGGTACTAATAATCACTGGTCCATCTTGTGTGGTGCTTACCGGACAAAGAAAAGGTAGAGTCCTTGTCCTTAGCTCTGCCAATCTATGAAGATCTGCAGAGCGCTTCCCAAATATACCCAAGGAACAGGCATAAGTCAAGTGTAGTAGATGGAGAATTGCCCTCAGATGTTTAGAGAACTCAAGCTGGCCCGTAGTTGCATCCCGTACTGTTACTGCCCACTTCGTAACTGCACTGAGACAGCAGCTGCTGTCCTGGCAGGGTCGTGTATCCTCTGAGCTGTGGGGCATAAAGGCATAGACAGGGAGATTACTACAAAAACAAACAAGAAAAATCCAAGCCTGGAGATTGCTACTGTGCATAGTAGCTCTGACTCAACTTCCACTACTGAGAAAAAGAGATCATTCCCTCACCTTGGGTAACAGCCTTTTCTGTAAATATATACTAAGAGAAACCTGGAGCAAAGAGACATCAGCAAAGCCCTGAGCTAGGCGTGTTGGATGTTGAGCTGGGAAGGAATCTGTACTCGATGGGAGAAATTTCTTGTGTTTGGCAGTTGTTTGGGGGTAAGAGGAATGAGAGGGCTGGCTGGGGAGAATCTGGGAAGGTACAAAGCCCTGGGGAAAGATGGTCAGTGCTTACTGAGTGTGCTCATTGCTGCCTTTCTCTCCCTCTTCCTTCACCCAGATGGTTCCTTTCCTATGAGCCAGCGCAGCTTCCCACCATCCTTCTGGAACAGCACATACCAGCCCTCCTCAGTCCCAGCCACCCTGAGCAGCCCCTTGGCAGCTGCTGCCCACAGCGAACTGCCCTTCGCCGCTGCCGCCGCTGCTGACCCCTACGCACCCACTTCTCTGCACGGTCACCTGCACCAGGGTGGCCCCGAGCCCTGGCACCATGCCCACCACCATCACCACCACCACCACCACCCCTACATCGGGACACAGAGCACTGCCTATCCCCGCCCCGCCACCATGCACGAGGTCTACGGGCCCCACTTCGACCCCCGCTATGGCTCGCTCCTGGTGCCCACTGCCTCCGTCCGACCCCACCGCCTCACCCCCGCCTCTGTGCCAACACCGGTCAGCCCCCCCTGCGAACTGGGCAAGAATGAGGCAGGTGCTGCTACAGCCTGGACGACACCAGGACCCTTCCCCAACGCGGCAGGGGACGTGGCACAGAGCCTCAGCCTCAATGTGGATGCAGGTAAAGGGCTGCCCTCGGTCTCTCAAGTTTCCTTGGCTCAGCTGCATCCCTGCTCCCTGCTTCCATACCATTTATAGTAGCAGGGGAGGACAGACTCAATGGCGGTGCAGCTGGGGTGCTGCTGTGGGGCTATAAACTGGGGATGGAAGTCTCCTGGGAGACACACGAGTTCTGTTCTGGGTGCCCTTCTTGAGGCTTTTGGGCCAGGCGAATGAGGAGGGGGAGATGGAGGACGGGAACAGGGCAACACATCTTTCCCCCTATTGACACCATTGGATTTCTGGCACTAGTAAACATGCTCTGAGGGTACAGGTTACTTTGGGGTACTCTTGTCCTGGCCCTGGCCCTGGCCCTGCTCTTACCTTGAGCAGTGAGAGCTGGGAACAGGACAGAGCTGCCTCAAAGGTCACTGCTTGGCTCTCTCCACAGGCTGCCCTGGGGGCAGGAGTGCAGGCAGCCACAGCAGAACAGGTCATTTCTAAACCCTAGGCAGGTTCATGAGCTACATCCTCTCCTCATTTGTTCTTTTTTCCTCTGTTTTTGAGAGGAAAGCACAATTGCATTTATTAAGCAAAAAGGGCAACAGTTTTCCCCTGTGGTACCCTGTGCCTGGTGGGGTGCCTGAAAGTAAGGCTGCATGCCCATAGAGGTGACAAAAGGGTGACACAGGGCATAGCCAGCAGTGGCAGCTCCCGAGTCAGTGGTTGTGGAGGCAAGGAGAGACCACTGTGGTGACAGTTCTCCATGTCAAAATTGGGTTATCGCAGCTGCAAATGTCTCCTTACAGTGGCCTCAGTTCAGGCAGGGGGCACATGTGCACGTCTCCAGTCTAGCTTGGGCTCTTCTCCTTGCTTCACAGCCTCCTGCGGCTCTGGGGAGCCCATGCTTTAGGCTGATTCTCTGATCCCAGCAGGCAGAAATGCAATTTGTCTTTCTCTGTCCTTTAAATGCCTATACCTATTTTTCTTCTTCCCTTTTTTTCTTCTCTCCATTCTCAGGTTTGCAGCCTCAGGATAAAAGCAAGGATCTATACTGGTTTTAGAGCTGTCCTTCACTCTTCTTCCCCTGGCTGTCCCCTGTAGATCTCTGCCCGTTAGACATGGTGGCATTCAGAGCTGAAATCGGGTCAGTTTGTAACAGCTTCTGATCTTGGTTTGCAGCTCGCCGTTACTCCTTCTGTGGTGGATCCCTTCTGAGCTGATGTGCTGACTCAAAGACTCTCAGATCCCCCCTTGCCCTTTTCCAAGCCAGTCACGGCCCTGCAGCTCGGGGAAAGACAACGGGACTTAAAAGGACCTGGCATTGCAAGGATGGTACTCTAGGCTTCTTTCAAAGAGGAAAACCCTTCTGTTGCAAGAGGAGAGCCAAAGACATTGAACTTCTATTTAAGCAGAACCCACACCCAGAACTGCAGCCAGACTACTTTAAAAGAGTCAAATGACGTCATGGATAGTGACACAAAACCACCGGCCTTCACACAAGGGGCAGAGGAAATCATGGGCTGGGTTGTTGTTTTTTTTTAGTGGTGTGAATATTTTTTTATGGCAGTGAAAATTATTTCTTGAATGCAAATACAGGAAAGATACTTACCAGTTTTGAACTGGATTTTTACTTTACATTATCGAAAAGTAAAAGGAGAAGAAACTGGAACTCACAAACATTGTCGGACTATCAAGGAACGGGTCAAATTTTTCAGCTTTGCGGTTGTAAGTGGCAAATGTTTGGCCAGGGACACCTGTCCTGGGCTTACAGAGATGCAGCTGTTCTGTGCACAACTGCTCAAACCCCAGAAAGACAAAAACCAAGGTGGCACTTCTCAGATTTTTGGCACAACACTTGCATTGGATATATAACGGTTGTTTGGTTGTGTTTTTTCGTTTGTTGGGGTTTTTTACTTTTTTTTTACGAAAAACATTTTCTGGTGAAAGTAGAACCCTCTTAAAGCAGGGAGAGGAAGGAAACCCGTGAAGAATGTCTCTCCCTCAACCCAACAGCATTTAAAGGGAACACCAGAAGGAAAGGCACCTCATGGACAATAGGTCTGAGTTGCCTCTAATATTTCTCTTTGTCTACTTGTTGCTGTCATTTTGTCACTTTAATAATTGTTTTTTTGAAAGGAGGAATAAGATATCTATTTAATGATAGGAAAGCTGCATTAAAGGTATCTCCTTCTTTCACCCTGTGTGCTTTTATGAAGAATTAAAGCTAAATAAGAGAAATGCAGCAAACTGAAAACTTCAGGATGAAATAGGCAAAATACCTGTCATGTGGATGAAGTGAGTTATTTTATTACTTTGCATTAAAGATAAATAGAAATACTAGCAGTTGAAAATATTTTTTTAGTGAGTAAAAAATATGATGATAAATACAAGAAAATGAAAGATTGTTGCAGTGCTGCTTTTTGGTGTGCGGTGTATCTGTAAAATTGCTTAAATTAAGCGGGCTGCTCCACAATAATTGATGTTTCTTCATGAAGCTTATAGGAAAGGGGACTGTAGCATTTCAGTTGCTGTTGCACTGGTAAATTACAGTGGTATTACAAGATGATGAATAATTAATGAAACAGTGCAGAAATGCTAACTTCTCCCTATACTTAACTTTTTACAGGGAAAGCATCTGATCCCAACACACAAAGCAATACCGCATTTGATTTGGGGTTGTTTTTTCAGTTTTTCCTCAATGTCTTTGAATGCTGACAACATTCAATACATGTAAGAGGAGGATCCTAACATTACCCCTCTGACATGAGGAGAAGCAGTAGAAAATGGACTTCTGTGCTATGGTGAGACATTTTTACCTTCTGACACTCTCAGTTAACATTCACCAAGTGTCAGAAATGGAGTTATGAATAACACAAACTTGCTTCTCCTAGGGTTAAGCTTGGCAATAACTCCATTCCTGGAAAAGAATAGGAATCCTAATAGTAAGAGTTTATGATAAAGGAGTGTGAGTAAATACTGTGAGAAGCTGACATGGAGCAACGAGTGCAGAGCATCCCAGGCCAGAGCTTGGCAAATGGCAGGAGGTGACTTGCCTTGATTCTTTCATCCAGACGTACCCCTGAGCTTTTCATCCTCAGTCTCCAATTAGCCTGAGTCCGGACAAGCTGTAAATGGCAAGGGAAGGACTCCAGAATTTGTATGACTGATTAAACCAAAAATGCTCTGAGATGTCTGTCAAGAAAGAAGGCAGCAGCACTTTGCAGGAGAAAATGACCAAAAATGGCATTTAACTATTGCTGCAGAGGCTTGGAGATGACAGGATCATGGGTTTTTTTTTTTCAGAAAAGATTAATCTGGCTCTATCATTGGTTGTGCTCTACGACTATTGTTTCTTTTTTCTTCCCTCTGCCCCCCTGCAATTCCTGCTGAAAAGGGCTGGGCAATATCAAATGAATTTGGAAAAATTCATACAAGCACAAACCAGTCATTTACTTCATTGGCATTTACAATTCATTTTGACTGAACATTTTTGAGCATGAGAATTTATGCAATGAATACATGAATACTGGTTTCAATGTTTGTTCTCCAGGTGCTCTTTTTTTATTGCTGTATTGTGAAGGCACCCAAACACCAAAGTCAAAAATGTTAGATGCGCAAACAACTTTTTTTAAATGCCTCTGCTCTGGATGGAGTGCAGTATGAAAGCACATGTGCCCTATTTTGGTTAATTCTTGCAGTTTTGCTCACTTTGTGTTCTTCTGACTCCAGTGGGTGGGACTGCTCACAGCACCTGCCTTTAAGGCTTGACCGTGAGTCGTTGCAGAACACAGCACCTGACGCAGTAGCAGTGCAAACAACCTCTGTGCCATTTCACACAGCTGATTCCTCTTTGCATCATAGTTCGTTACTTGCTTAATCATGAATGCTTGCAGGAAATCTGGAAATACAGAAGAAACCACTTCTGTATGTTACATATGTCTTACTTTTCACACGCTTGTCACGCACCTGAAGACCACCCCTGCCCTGTAGCCTGAAGAGCAGATCCTCGTGCTGCCCCTTTCCGAGGGCCATGCAGAGATTAGCACTGCCTTGTGCTCCCCAGCTACCCACCTGACAGACAGACTAGCCCAGCTGGGACAGAAGAACAAACACAGCTCCCAACCGATTCATGTGGAATTCGGGGAAGGAGGTGGAGGGACGGGATTTGCTGCAGAGCACTGCAGGACTGAGAGACCAAGAATACTCACTGCTGCAGAGTGAGAGAGGTTTGTAGGAGTTTGCAAAGTGAGCTGTGGGTATATTCGCTGCAGATACATATTTCCCATTCTGAAAATCACTGAAAATGAGCAAAGCATGGAGGACTAGTATTTTAATGAACTCCGGGATTAACAGTGATCTGTCAAGGTAAGGATATAATTGGGAATCGGGGCATTGTGGTTGCAGTCTCCACTTTATTTTAGTGGGAGGTTTGCTTCAGTATATCTGCAGTTGCAAGAATGCAGCACAGAGCTCATATATGTAACACATATATGTGTGTCCCTGCACTTAGAATCTAACATTGGAGAGATTTAAGGCGACATTGTTCACTTCCCACCTCCTTTTCCAATGGGTTTTCTGTAGGACTCCCCAGCAGAAGAGGAGGAGGGGAGCAGTCGGAGGGTGAAAGGGAGACTGAGTAATCCCCCGTGCCTCCCCTGGACTGTGTTCTGCGTCTCTGGGGAAATGTATCTGCCCTGTCTCCTCCCTGGGTCAGGAGGGACTGCTGTCCTTTCTCGCCTTCCCTTTGAAGTCCTATTTAGGTTCATGACAAGTTTAGTGGGGGCTTAAAAGTTGGTCCCTTTCTAGAAGGGAGGAAAATGTTGCTCGTGGCTTTGGATGCACCAGGGTTCTCTGACTGGCAGTTCTCATGCATCTTTTTCTGGGCAAGGGTTGTAATTAATGTGCCCTCTTGATTATAGAAGGGCGAGCCAACTCCTCTGGGGAATTGTGATGTCCTGGCTGGCTTCCCTGGCCTGCCAGCCAGAGGAGCAGTTGCAGCAGGCGAAGGACAGACGCTTATATTGTGGTTGTTTGGAGGAGTGAGGTATTGATTTTGTAGGCTAGGCAGTTTTGCCTAGGGAAATAGGAAGAGAGGATTGTTAAAAGAAAAAAAAAAAAAAGGAGAAAAGAAAGGAAAAAAAAGGTAAAGAAAGGAAAAGAAGAAAAAGACAAAAAGACTGGAAAAAAAAAAGAAAAAGAAAAAAGAGAAGGAAAAGAAGAAAGAAAAGAAAAACTTTATTTTAGTCAATTCCCAAGCTTTGGGGCTAGAGACTTAGGAATATTATTGTTAATTTAGTTCCCAGCATAGTAAGACTATTCTCTAAACTGACTGTGCAGACAAGCAGTTCAGGCTAACAAGGTCCCCCTGTTCGTATTCATCCCTAATCATACAGGAGGAGTTACCTTTGCGATGCATCTTATGCTGCCTCCTTAGCCCTGCATAACCTGGAAATAATTTGCATTAAACCCATGAGAACAAATTGTACTGGAGAGGCAGCGGGGTGCAGTGTTCCCTTTTCCTCCTGCCCCTGCTTTCACCACATCAAGTCCTGTGGGAGAAGGGGAAGGCACTGGACAGTGCAGAGTGCAGGGGTGCAGGGATGCACACCCCTGGCCCCCACCCTCATGCATGAGCACCTCCTTTTGCTGCAGCCCACAAAAACACAGGCTGACTGAGAGCTAAAGCATTTCACAGAATCACAGAACGGTCAGGGTTGGAAGGGACTTCTGAAGATCATCTAGTCCAGCCTCCCTGCCAGAGCAGGATCACCTAGAATAGGTCACGTAGGGATGTGATTTCTTTAGGGATGTGTCAGTTGCTTATTTACATTCATGGTGAAAGTAGGATAACTACTAAACAGAAGAGCTGTCCCGTTAGGAATGTAATACCACCCTGGTCATTACTGTGAGTGCCCCATTTCCTCCTGCCCCACCTGGCCCAGGTACAGCTGCAAGGTGCCCCGCCCCTACTTCTTCACTTCTCCTCTCCTCAACTACTGGCCCCAGTCCTGACTCTCCAGCTCATCCCATCTCTGTCCTCCTGCCTCACCAGGTCTCTGCCCTGCTGCCCTTACTACTTTGGCCCCACTCTGCAGTAATTCAGAACAAAGGAATGGCATTAGGAGGGACACAGACTTTCTGATCAATGCTGCTTGTATGGAGTTGAAGCATCAATATTTCTATGATATATAGAACTGGACAAACATAGACCTTCTCCAGAGTAGAAAGAACATCGGCCTCAGTCTTGTGCCATATCCCTGGGGTAGGAACCAAGCCCTAATCCCCGATCCAGTGGAACTATCCCTTTTTTTCCACAAACCAAGTCCTAAAGAGCTGCGAGAGCCCCAGTTGCAGAGAGACACAAATGATTATTCTCTCTTGACAGATCTGCACAGCTCTCTCCTTGTATTTAACTGCAGTCCCAGTGAGCTGGATCAGAAAAGAGACACTTGATAGCTGCTGTTTCCGTGGTTGAAATATTTGTGAAGTTAACGCATAATCTGAAAGCAGAAGCTAATAAATTATAGGGTGCTAATTGGGGCCGGAGTGGAGCTGTCAATCATATTATCCTAAACACACAGAGACCCTCATAACCTAAAAAGGCAAGAAAGCCTCCAGGAACAGCTCCCAGTTGTCACTAGACATGACCTCCACTTCAGTGAGAGCGCAGAGAGTCAAGGCAGAGAGTTTATTCTGCTAAGAAAATAAAAATCCTGTGTGTAAGAGGGTCCTTGTGTTTGGTTTTGTTTACCCTCTTTGCGATTGTATTTCCCAGGGCACTTTATTATTTTGCTTTGCCACTTAACTTTCCACTCCTGCAATTTTAAAAAAACTCTCCTATCAGATAATAATTTGCAATTCTTGTATTTGCATAGTCCTTAGAGTAACAGTCACAAGTTTTTAGTCATAGTCCAACCTCTCTGCATATAGGCCTGACTTCTGAAAGCTATCTTATTGCTCAAATTTCCTTTTTACCTTCTTGTGCTCCGGAAGCATACATGCTACTTTCAAGTTACGGGAGTCTATGATCTGAGCCAAAACACAACTGTGCAAACACAGTAGCAATAGGGCACTTGCATCTCAAGTCACTTTGTCACCACCTTTTCTTATATTTCTTCCATCAAGATCGAGAATTTTACTCGTCGTATAATATGAAATATTATACTGAAGAGCTTTTTAGTAACAACTTTTCCCCAGAAATTCATTTTCATATGGAGACAGGTAAGCAATTCAGAAAGCATTCCGTGGAAGAAAAAAAGGAGCAACCCAAAAGTGAGGAGTGGGAAAGCTTGATTTTGATGGCAGTATGACCACTGCACGCAGGCCTGACAACTGAGTTACAGTAAGGTCAAACTCTTTTCCTGGTGGCACCTCACTCAGCCCTTAGTCACCACCTGATCTTACTGCTGCAAGACCACATGATTAAGTGTTCAAAGACTTTTAAAGATATTTCTAAATGTGATATTTTTCCCTGGATTTTGATACCTATACTAATTATTTAATGCCAACCTTAAATGCTGGCAAGAAGTAGGACCACTGGTCCTTTCTTAGCTTGCTTCTGCAAAGAGAAATGACAACATCTCACCTGGAGATGCTGTCATTAAAGCCAAGAGCTGTGTCTGAGTAGTGCAGGAAAGAGGGTGTTTTTGACAACCGACTACGGTTTATCATGGCCACTAGTTTTTTTTTTAGTAGATTCATGTAAAGGACAATTCTTTGTGCTTTAAGAAACTGAGTCAAAAATTATGGAGTGATGCCTCTCTCAAGATAACAAAGACTATGTCAGCAGACAAGTCAATGAAAGCATAAAGCTGGCAAAGTCCTACCCGAAGAATGTAAGGCTGCGTTGTGTGAGTAGGTTTCCATCCTTGGGGATGTGGTGACATCAGACTGAAGGAATAGGAAGATGTGAGAGAAGATATTCTCATAAAAGGTTAAATCTGTGACTCCCAAAGTTCTGCCTCTGCTATTTCTCTGTAAGAAAGAGCTAAATATATTTGTGACTGAAATTTATTGAGAACTTGCTTACATATAGTCAGACCTCCCAGAAAGGTGCTAAAATTTGACACATAAAGAGAAATACACCAGGAGATTAACCAGAGTCATGACATTTTGGTGCTACAAAATGATGTTGGAACTCCACTGAGTTTCCTGTAGCATGAATGAAGAGACAACTGTAGTTGCTTACTGTACTCCATGGGACAAAAGAGGTGTTTCTGTGCCCTCAACTCTAACGAGCGCTGAGTGACTTGTACTGTCAGGAAAGATAAGAGGAAAAAAAAAAAAAAGATCCAGCTAAGTCAACAGCATTTCAAAAAATATTGTTATCCACAGGCTGGTTATTTTACAGCTCCATTCTTACCGTAAAAGATAGAAGGTAGTGATGAACGTTTTCCGAATGGAAGATGTCGTCTGAGGAAGTTAACACATTATAAAAAAGATTATTTTATATGGCAGTATCAGTCATGTAACTGACAATAATGACAATATTTTGGCATCATCACTTGGCTTTGATGAACTGGGTTTCTGGTTATTTATTGAAGTTAAAATATAATGTCAGTTAGAGATGCCAACTCTCATTATAAATAGAGCCATGATCATTTGAAAAATCCACATGGTATGCAGTTCCTGCAACTCACTCCAGTATGTGTAAGTAAGAAAAACTTTCAATAATCAATTAAAAGAAATGAAGGTGAACTAGAACTTTTTAATCATTAACCGACCTCTCAGGGCTATTTTACAAACATTCTTTTATTTAGTGACTGTTTTCAGGTCTGTTACTGCTGAAGATCAGCTTTGTGTAGAAAGAGGTAAATCTGAATGTAGAAGAAAGCTTGCCTTCACAGTTGTTATTAAAATCCATAGTCCTATACCTGAATAACAGAGAATTTCACACAGTTATTCTCAGTAAAGCCAAGCTTGAGGACTCATCTTAGGCAGCATGTCGCAGATGTCAAAGATAAAGAAAACAAAAGAAAAAAAATGGAGACATTAGTTAATTAAAGCAGCTGACAAAACATTCTCTGCTGAAAACAGCTGGGTGCAGAGGCCCTGTTGTAAGGATCTTTGTGCCCTTCCATAGAAGTCGTGAGGGAAACAAAGTTTGAAGGACCTTGTGATCTGGAGGATGTTACTAATCTCTGTGTTCTAGGGCATCAGGAAAGCTGAGGAACAGCAACTTTAGGCCCAGCCCCAATTCCTGGCTTGAGCTTCTCAGATAAGCAATGCTGTGGTGAACTCAGCTCTTGTCTTTCTTGTCCCCAGCACGCACTTGTTTTCATAGGTAATGAAGACTAATAGTAATTGTTTGCATTAGCAGTGTAGCTGCACAACCTTTTGCCTTTCTAGTGGTCATTTTTAGTTTCCTGAATCTTGGGATGGTGCCATTGAATGTCTGACACTAAAGTCTTCCAGAGAAGATGAGACCTGAATGTTCAATATAAAAAAGGTAAAGAAATTGCCTTGACACTCCATGTTTTCCAGTCCTGCATTGTACAAGCAAACATGTCTTTTGCCCTTCATATCTCAAAAATATCCTCTTTTCAAGATGTATACATTTTCCCTTCAGAGCTCTTGTCAAAATGCTGAGCACTCCCTCTGCAGCACGTGAGGATAAGCAAATGATCCCACAGAAGCCTGGCATTTCTCTCAGCAGCAGCAGCTATATGCAGCTTTCCATATCTTTATCTTTGACTCAATAAGGACTGAATATTTTTGTCATAAAGCACTGTTTTTTCCTTTGTAGGCTCTTGATCATGATCCCAAATGGAAAGTGTGAAGGTCTGGTCATCAGTTACCTGCGGACTCAAAAGCCTTTGCAAATAACCCTGAAAACAGAAATGCACTGATAGGTAAATGCTGTAGAATTGATGCCACGGAAAAGGTTGCCTTAGTAAATAAGTAACATCTGCCCTGGTCCTTCACAATTACAAAATAATTTACAATCGTTAATTAATCACCAGAGCATTTGTGCTATGTTGTAGTAAATACTATTCATAGGTAGCAGTGAATATTTTTCACATGGATGTCGAGTCTGCAGCAGAGGGATTAAATAAGCCAGCTGAAGTCACATAGTATGCCCATGTCTGTCGAAGCACAGCTCAGCATTCAGTCATTGCCAGTTGAGAGCCCAGCACTAACAGGTTGTGTGTGGTATCACATCCCGAAGCACGCTCACCGTCATTGCTCAGTGATCTCGTCAAGTGTCTGTGCTAGCATCAAGGATCAAGGAAGAGGTTAAGACAGGAACCAGCTGCAACTCAGAGACTCACCTTGGGCATCCCCTGGTCAGTGCCTGGGGACACGCTTCTGTGTGGGAGCACTGGTGTGCAGAAGGTTAGGTATTGTGTCTTCTACTGAATTCAGCAAGTTATAGAATAGGATCCTTAGATCTGGATCGAGGTATTTGTGTTTTATCCAGTCCAATACATTTATTCATACTATTAGATGTAAAGGACATAGATCACTGGTTGATATCCTGAGCTTTCATTTATTGGCAGTGCATTAAACTTGACACTTTATTCCTCTTCATGGTGTCATAAAACTTCCATTAAAACTAGTCTTGTCTTGCAGCACTTACAAAATGTGGACAAACCAAGATTCACCTTCACCCCTGTTCTTTCTGTGCCTCTTTGGGCATTTGTGACTATTTCAAGACCTCAAGGGTGTTGCTTCTGACTGCTGTCTGTCACTGATGTTCACCTTGCCCCCTAACCCAGTTTACCCATGTTGGATAGGCTTTTGCATGATTATTTTCCAACTCAGACTTACACAAAACTGAATCGACTTGGGTTATCGCATCACAGACACGGTCACAAGGCCTGTAAAAGTTGTCTAAACAAAATTTTGGTAGGTTCTCTTGCTAAAGAAAAAGATACCATATGAAGTCCCATTGGTTTTCAAAATCTTTGTGGCTTACTGACTGAGCAGTCCTCTTGATTTAAGTAGAATTACGCATGCATGTGAAGTCATCCAGGTCTGGTGACTATGGAACTGGGACCTTCCTGGTTCCTGGCTGACACAACCACCATTACTGGTTAGTAAATGTTACTCATGTTTAAGTTATTGAAGTGGAAGGAATGGCTGTACAATCAACGAGGCAGTATTTGCGGAGGAAGGAAACAGTATACAATATTTATTTATTTATCTGTCACCCATTGTCTGGTGAGCATAGCAAAGCGTTGCAATTTTTTTATTAGCAAATCTGGCTTTTACAGTAATTTGTAGATGAAGAAAAAATATCTGTCTAATTATAGACTCCTTGAATCAGCTTTGGCAGGGACTTCGAAAAATCAAGGGCTCTCAATTTCTATTTAATTTGAGTAAAAAGGTCAAACCCCAAATTTCTTGTTCATCTGTGTTGGACCTCCATTTAAGAAACTTTTGAGGCTTGATCTCAGTGAAGTTGCATCTTAAAAATGTATCATTATCAAATATTTGCATAAAATCAAAGCATGTTTCTAGCTTCCTGACAGATGTCAGTGAACACCTCTGCACAATTTACAAACTACTGTTCATGACAAAATGTTCCAGAAAGCTTATTTCCATCTTTTATTCAGTAATGATTTACAGATCGTTTTATTATGTACTTTGACGTGATCTCCCTTTGCTGAGGCTGATAAAAAGTAAGTGAGGGTGATGGACATTGAAAAATGAAAGGAAAAGAAATGTAAGAAAACAGGATTGTCTAGATTCACAGATCAATTGCTGTGCAACTTAACATTCAAGATGATTGCAAGCACTTGTTTAAATTAAATAATGAAATAGACCATTCCCGGTAATGGACAACCCAGCCACCCTTCCCCAGTTGCTTTCTGATCTGGAGCTCATAAAAATACAACAAGAATTTATGTTAGTGTTTCAGTTTGTAAGATCTTTTTTGTGCATGATGAAGCTAGTTTTCAAATATTATTCAATTTCCTTTTCGTGAGTCGGTCCCTTCTTTGAAAGAGCATATCAGTACTCCCTCTTTTGGAAGGACTACCTGTGCCTGAGCCATATGTGTTTGCAAAAATTTAATCAACATCGCTGTAAAATCACTTGCTGTGTGATTGCATGGTTTATTCCATTAAACTATCTCCTATGAAACATCCAAACTATAACATGTAAGAAATCAAAAGATACATAATTTTTATTCTGCTACATGTTAATCGGTACCTTGTGATATTTTATGATAGTTTTAGAGAGTTGCTGGGGTTTTTAAGACATCTCTGCAGGTATGACGATGTGCAAAATATTTTCCTTGGTTTATGTCTTCTTTGGTAGAGCCTTTTCCTTCTTTCTTTCAGAGTGAACCAGACTTAACTAAGCTCAACAGTATTGATGCTTCTTTGATCTCGGTTGCCTTCTTTGACTAATACCAAATAATTTAAGCCCTCTTGATTCCTTGTTTCCATTAGTGTGGCTGAAAGAGTACTGTCCGAATCTTCACACGGAACGTCACTATCTGCATCAAAAAGAAAAGAAAGACAACAGTCCAGAGATATACATGTAGTGTTAGAAAGCAAACAAAATCAGAGACCTGTTGGAGAAAGTTGGTCTGGTGACCGCATAAAGAGTGACTGATGATTCAAATTTGTTTTCTGCTGTTGCCTGTGTGGATTATAGCTTTAAACAAATCACTTAGTGAAGGCTGGTCGTCATCATTCGTTCCTGCACAAGCAGCAATGTAGTTACGAATACAAGACTTGCTTCTTTTGGTAATAAAGATAGCCTGCATAAATCCAAAGTGATTTTATTCTGTACCTTTATGTCACCCTGCTAATAATACTGCTAAAGAGTCCTGTAGCATAGGCAGTTTTCCACCTACTAAATCATTATATACTATCTTTCTAGAGAACTTGTAATATTCTGTCTCTCTAGAAGCTTAAACTTGGCAATTCAGTGTGGTTTTCCCATTTCTAAAAACTTTATTTTTTCCCCTAATTTGACGCTGTTCACATACACAGTTTCCTGAAATCTATTGCAGAGGATAGATCTTTTTTTTTAAATGTTAAAATGATTAACTAAAGCCTCAAGTTATAATTGCTGCTATCTTTTTGCATTTATTTGTATACATTTACCTTCTTTTGTTATGCTCCTTCCTTGTTTTACCTCACAACTGGAAAATTAAACACATGACATTCGGGGTTATCAGTTCAAAAGAATTGCAAGCCTTGCGCTTTGCACCAGACGACATAAAACTTATTATGTCACTGTAATCACACACATCACCACGTTATAAAGTCAGATGTCTGTTCTGCATGCAAGAGTCCATAAGGAAAGATTGTCAGGAAAAATCTGAAGGAGGATTTTGATTTTAGAAACCTGTTAGTAAGATGGGGATTGGGACATAGAGCACACTGTGGTCACATACCACAGTGACTGACAGCTACGAGAAATCATTTGATACTCACTTTGTCAGTTCAGGACTATTATGGCAATATTTAGTAATTCAATCCCGACTAAGCCTCTACGAAGCAGTACAGCTCTTCTTTGTATTTGGTTTTTGTTTAATAAAGCTTTTAATGGGAACCCCCAGGGGCAAATTGCTTTGGAAAAGGCACGCTGGCAAATGCTGAGGGCATGTTTGCAGCAAACACTTAAGAGAGAAACCTTAAAATAAGGACCCAAGTAAAACTGGGTATTTACAGACCAGACATATGCCGGCTGACCTGCCTAAGTATAGAACACTAGAGGAGCATTCAGATTTGTTTCCTGTATAAGTATCTGGAACTGATGAGGTGATGTTTACACAAATGTGAGTATGAGGTCACTGAGATATTTTTACCAGATATATAGATACATTACTAATTCTTTCCCCAACAGGTCTGAAGAACTACAGAATATATAAAGTATTATAATCCTTTTTCAGCACCGCTGTGTTTCTCATTATAGAGAAAACGAGCTAAAAAATCAAACACCTTGCCTTGACCAGACTTTTTGAGCTTTGGGAACGAAATAGGCAAGAATATTCCTATATAAAGATGAAAGAAAAATATAGTGATGTTCTCCTGTGACATGACATGTATAAGCTACTTTGCCACTTTCACAATGAGATTTTTGACTACAAGTGCCCTTTCCTTTACTGTTGCGTCATCTCCTAGCATGGTGTTCAGCACCTTTGAAAGCTTAGCACCATTCTACTGTACAAGCCAAAAAATCTATGCAAAGATGTCAACTCACATAGTACAATGCTGGCATCTCATGTAAGTCAGTAAGGAAAGCAAATATTTTTTTTGCTTACTTAATTATATGATGGATGGAGGCAGAGGATACTAAAAATGAGCACTTGAGGGAAATAATCATTCCATGTTGTAAGGGCTAGAAGCACCACCTGCACCCTAGGAAGTCAATGCAGAGAACTCTGAATAACGTTTGGAAGCCCCTTCCAAAAAAAGTATTAGGAACTTGAAGGAAAATAGAGGGAAGCTAGAGTGGGGAGGCAGGTCAGTGTATTCATGAGATACCGTTTTTTTTTTCTTTTCAATTTTAACATTGCTAAAATTAGTTGATTGATGTATAGTCATGCTGGGTTATACGTGATTAAATGCAGGATAAACCATGTGATGTGATCCCCTCAGATTTCACAAGCAAAGCCTGGCTCAGCCAAGAAAACACCCTGAGAGGAGGCGTCCAAGGAACACCTTCATGGAATCTGAAGTCATGCCGGGGAGTCAACTTCAAACGCTTAAATCCTGTGGGGTTGTCTACACTGTGACTGCTGCATAGTGTAGAGTACTCACGTTCACTTTAAACAACATACCTCAGGGCATGAAGCAGGATAGATCTGGCACTTCAGAATTTTTTACAGGCTTAGGAGTACTCTGCTGAGAAGCAGGTTCCTACAGAGCTCTGTACTCTTCCAGGTAGGCTGCTTCCAATAACAAAACTGTCATGTTCAAAGTTCAACACTGTACTTGCATAGCTACCTGTCTCAGGCCCTAAACGCATGCAGCTTTGACCTTGCTGGACACTTTTCCTAGTAGTGGTGTGCTTAAAGCACAACATCTGAGCCAAACTGCAGGTAAATTAATTACAACGCATCTCTCCACGGGTGAGCAGAATTTTTCTCTAGAGAGATCCACATTAATTGACACAAGAAACTGTGATCCCCTGACTCATACTAATGAGGGATGGAGTTTGCTTGCTTAGCCTCCTCCGAGGACATTGGTCCTAACCTGATAAAATCTGTGCTTACCCCTTCCCAATCCCAGCATCTCAGTCGGCTGCTTCCTGCTGCAAGGCAGCCGTGGTCTCAGGCTGGGACATGCTTCCTCCCTTGCGATTGCAAAGTATCTTTCCTTGCCTGCTTGGTAGGCTATGTGGGCTCACAACGTGTTTTGAAGTCCTGCCTGGAAGGGTGCAAATTTTTGTGGTGTCTTGATAAGCAGATGGGGTTTTTTTGGTGTTTAAGTTCAGAAGGTGACAACATATAATAAGAAAAAAAATGTCAGTAGAAAAGCTGACTGGTAGAGACTGAACAAACTGATCTAGGGATGCTGATCTTCTATTACAGCTATTTCAGGGCCAGGCCCTCAGCTAATGCAAACTAACAAAGCTCCATAGAAACCAGTGGGATGCCACTGATTTACACCAGCTAAGTAGCCAGTCTGAGATGTTGCTAATTCTGGGTGACATAATCCCATACGATGCTTAACACCTTCAATATGATAAGGTATTTGGAAGTGCAGCCACGTTTGCTTTTTCCCATTAATGTCCTCTTGTTTCTCTCATCCATACTTTCCCTTTTGTCCCTGCCACACAGCATACATGGCAGTAAACAAGAGACTGGCTGACTTACTGGCACAGCTGAAAGATGTGCCCCACAGTGAACACATCAAAAGAAGTGCTTGGTGATGTATCTTTGTTAAGAGTGAAAAAGGTGGCTGTTGAACCCTAACTTCTCCACCTCAGCTCTGTTGGATAGCTCAGGGAGACAGTTCCTGTGTAGGGAACATACAACCCAGCATGACTATCCATCAATCAACTGATACCTGCTGGCCACCTGGAGCTGGAGGTGCTGTGTTTCAGTTTCTGCACATTGCCAGTAAGAATATAAATAGAGCAAACATATATCCGTTTTAATGCTCCACTCTGTATTATATATCAGTGGAGATATATCTGTGTTTCCTGTCTAATGAAGCATATGATCTTGCATGGTTTGAGGGTGAGTCACCAAGCTTTGCTATTCTGTCAGACATAAAGGTGCTAGAAGTGAGAATTTTGTTCATCCTACATTTCCAATGCACTAAACTTCTTGAAGCATTGACTGATCGTCTTTATTTTAAGAGATTTTTCAGATATCTGTGGACAGAAACCTCTATGTGCAAGGAGTTGTCTTGGGGAAAAAACAGATATAAACCCGTTTATTGTCATTTATTAGAGCACCAAAAAAAGCCACTTCCACATTGCTGTAATACAATCATTCTATGTAATCAGGAAAGCACCCCCCTTCTCCAGGTCACAAATCAGGATTCATGTTACTAAGTTTTAATCACCCAGATCTTAGGTGTCCAGTTTAAGATCTTTGCCTAGGTTGCCTTTAAGTCAATGGAGAGAGAAAGGAGGAATGAGTTGCTTTGTGGAGATGCTTGTTTCACATCCTCACCTGTCGCGGGTTAGGGCTGGGCCGGCCACTAAAACACGGACAGACACTCTCTAACACCCTCTCCGCCCCCCCCCAAACAGGAAGGAAAAGGGAATGAGGCAGAGAGACTTATGGGTTAGAAAAAAAACAAAACACTAAAACAGCTTTAATGAAACACTAATGGAAATAATAGTAAAATTATAAAAATAAAGAACTATATGCAAGTGTGTATAAGTCTGATATTGAACCCGACTGCCCCCCGATATCAATCCCCACTGGTGCTGCAGAGCAGGAGGCACTGGGGAAGCCTCAGGCTCAGCAGCAGTGGGAGCTGGATACAGGGAGCTGGATTTGGGAACTCAGGATCAGGATCAAAAGCAGGAGGTCGGATGGAGTCCTCCCTGGATGCCAGCCATGGCAGAAAAGGGAAAGAAACTCTCGTGATCACTCAATTTATATTAAATATGACGTATATGGGATGGAATACTCTCCTTGGTCACCTGTCCTGTCTATTACCCCCCAGAGGTGCAACCTTTTACTTCCTTGTGACCCCTCTTACTACCCAGCACCCCCAGCGTGGCACACAGGAGCCAGCAGTGGCCTTGGTCACTATAGGCATAAGCATAAGCAAGAGCCTTTCTGCATCCCAGTCCCAGGCAGTGACTGTAAACATCAGGTGTTATCACTGCCAGTAGCACACACTGTCTGCAGAAACATGCTGCTGACTTCAGAACGTGCAGCCTCTTAGAAGAGACTAAACTGGAAAGTAAAAATCACTGAACAGAATTGGTTGCATTTAGCTCAAACCAGGACACCATCTTTACACAATAACATCCCCTGAACGTGTCTACAGCTCTCTGCTGTCAACCTAGGCAGCCAGCATAAACACAATGCCTAACTTTCAGTTGTTTCTATCTATACACTCATACTACACAAATGTCAGCTCTTATAACATCATATCATCTGATTTTTTTTTCCTCTGTTCAAAGCAAAGTATTAGCATGACTTTCCTTGCAGTATCATATGGCTCATCTGCAGTCTCTGGAATCAAACAGCATTTGTCTAGTCCCCCTTTTCCTGCAGTGTTGTAACTACTCACTGTTTTGGAAGAAGCCTTTTCTCTGACCTCCACTGGCTTTGGGTCAGCCACTCACTAAGCTAAGTGGGCAAAAGGATTGCTGGATTTCAGAAAAACACAAAGGAGACTAGATACAAGGTTTTAGAACTGTCTCTTATCAACACATCTGCTTTAGAGAAGCTTCCGCTTGTCCATGGGATTAGTTTAAGTTCAGAGAGGTGTGCAGAATAGTTTTTAAAAGGCAGCTGGTTTTGGGAAAATAGACTGATGACTCTTACACAGGGAGAAGCAAACCAGTACTATTCAGCCATCAGATATATAATTAATGGTGAAATTAGTGATTCCAGATTTTAATAACAAATCCTCTCAATGCAGAGTTTTGCACAGAGATTTAAAAAAAAAAAAAGAATTAAAAATTACATTTTTAGCAACTACCTTAACTGGTGAATAAAGTAAATAGACTGAGTGACTGGCTTTGGAAAGTAAAGCAAAAAATAGAAACATTCCAAAATTCTGTTTTATCTTCTCACATTTTTCAAGAAACATCTCCAAATCAAGGTTTTTAAAATTACAGTTTTGAGGCCAAATGTGTTTCCTTTTGGTCTTTTACACTGGATTTCCTCATGCTCCCTCCAACTGCCTTGCATCTCCTCACACCACAGGAGCCACCTCTAGGAATAGGAGCATTGTCCTCCAACACAGCTTCTGAGCAATTAGACATTTTTGCCTTATAGATCCAGAAGGGATTGTGGGGAGCAGCCTTGATAAGAATAGTCCTCCTGGATCTTAAAAGCAAGGAGTCACTCCAGCTGCTTGATGCCCAGTTGCCTGATGTTGGCAAAGACATTTGCCAAAAACAAACAGGTGCTTCCATCCATAAAGTGGCACGCTGGGGACCTGAAAAAATACAGTGCTGTCTTGTATGTGCAAATGTAAAAAGTTATGCCTGAAAATAGACTGACTGGTTATTTTTACAACAATGCAGGGCCATTCCATTAGCACGCTGATTCATGACATTTCGTTTGCCCTTCTTGAAGCTGGGGGAAGAACAGCCCATCTTTCAGCAATGAATGGGAATTCTGGTGACAGGACTTCTGCTCAGTCAATTCCCATTGGATTGAAAATCCACTGGTGTCTCAGCCCTCCAGCTGGATAGTACTTCCCTCACTCAAACAAAAGGCACTAATGCTACTTAATGCTCGTGATCAGTATCGTAGGAAAATATGTAAGAGCAAGAAGACAAATCTCTAAACTGGTAGATCTGGTCCTGGTCCTGGTCCTGAGTTTGCTTCCCTCCCTTCTGATGCAGCAGTGCCAGGAGTTGCTGGTATTGATCAGGCGTATATATTGCCACTTGCCAGTTTCTTTTAGATCTTAGCTTTTACCATAACAAAGCTGGTGTTCCTTTTGTCATCCCCACACCATCCCGTTAGCGTGCTGTTCAGACCACAAGCATACTGTCTGTGTTAATTCACCCACACTTGCAATCAGTGTGTTATACTGCACTGGTATTAATGTTGTTGAGAAAATCTAACATTTTCCAGCTCTCCTACCTATGAAATATCTTCAAGAGCATGTACAGACCTGCTAAAGCTGTGGATACCTAATGGGTAGGTAAGGCTCAACAGAATCTGAAAGATGTATGACTCCATGTGGGGCTAACCAGCACAGTTATTTTGAGGTCTGTCATTTCACTTTGCTTGACATTTGGCTCTTTCTCTTGGAACCAAGTCTCCTGGTGAGAGCAACATTTCTTGGCGGGAGGCTCATGACAGGAGTTTCATTACACACAAAGGCCAATGACCGCAGAACATCTTTGGAAAATGTTGTCCAGGGCAATCCGTCATGGAACAGTCTTCTGGATTATTTGCTTTGGCTGTCATCTTTCTACTACTACTACAAGCACAAGAAGTACTTCCCTTAGTATCAGCTGAAAATGAATGCAAATTTGGAAAATTGCTTACTTATATACAAGTTACTATCTGAAACGTATTCCATGCCCCAAACTGTTTATGACAGTGTCATAATGGAGCATGCATTTTAGTCTGGAAGCTCAGCTAGAACCCAGATTGCCAGTTCTTGCTTAAATGTATCACACTTTCAGAGCCCGTGTTTCACTGAACTCACTCTGCTGCACAAGATTTCCCACAGGCAGAAAAACTGTTGTATTAATTTAAGGTTAGAGAGCTACAGAAAACTGACATACGTGTGTCCCTGATCAGATAATCCAGCAGCATGAAGACATCACTGGTAGGGAATGAAAGTGTAAATGCATCATGCCTTCAGTCAAGTACGCAGTATAACATTTTAATGGGCCTGTAAAGACTGTGCTTGGGAAACAGGGAGAAAACCTACAGGCAAACCATGAATATACAGGGAAATAAGTATGTGCACTATAGAGGCATGTAAAGAACTTATCAAGTGTTTAGTCTTTGAAAATACATTTAAATGAAAGGGTGATATGCAGATGAATAAAATTCAAGCTATATCATTCCCTGATGGGCGTTCCCTATATGAAAACCACCAAATGAACCTGAGGAGAAGTTAAGGAGGAGTTTCAAGAACTGAAGCATAAAAGCACTGAATGGAAGAATGGAAACAGTTGTTTTATCTCCCTGTCCCAATGCAGATCCAGTCATGGGTCTGTGGCAACAGCTGGGCAGAGCCTATGGAGAGGGAAAAATGGGAGGAAGCCACAAGAGGGAAGAGGGCAGCTGGTGGGGTAAGGCTCAGGGAAACAGTGTGTCAGCAAAACAGGCTGGCTCTGAGAGCTACTGCCAAAGCTCCGCCTGTATTGAATTGCCCTGCTTACCGCAGTGGGCCAGATTTTACCAACTAGATTATTAATAACAGGCTGAATGAAGTTTGATTTAAAAAGTGACCACTGCCAACAGATTCCTAAATGTAGCATACATTATGGAGTACCACTATTGCTAAGCCTACACTAAAAGTCGTCAATAAAACCACATATTTTGTATTATTTTGTGTTATTTTGTATTATTTTTTTCAGTTTTTACCCATACAGACTGAAACTTTTTATGGAAGTCTCAATCCATATTTTCCTTTTCAATAACCTGTCTGTTTCTAAGGGTGCTGCTTTTGTCTCTGGCAATTAAACTAAGCAAAGTCCTTTTCTCTGTGACGTCTGTTGCAGGGCAGAACTTGAATTTTGGCAAAACAGTTGATTTTTATGTAAGAATATGTATTTAATATGTATTTGTCTTACCACTGAGAGAAATCAGTAAAACAGTGAGCAAGTTAACAGCAGGGCAGAAATCGTGTCTAGCTGACACATGCCAAGCAGACAATTGCACTGAAACTAAACCCCTTGCATGTTACATCTGTGCCAGGCCTGCTCCACTAGAAGGGCAATAACCTATAGGTTATCCAACTTCTTTCCCCAAGTCCAAGCATAAGAATGGCAGCCTTGTATTTAAGAGTTTCAACCCTGCTAAAGATGTTCATAAAGAGTGATGTAAGGCCACAAAAATTTCTTAACTCCTTTAGTTTTCACATCTCTATTGCCCGTGGAGCTAGGGACTGCAGAGCGAAAATGTTTAAGCTAGGAAACCACACTAGCTCAGGAGTAGATGCAAGCACCCAAATCACTACAGCCCTGTGTCCTGTGGATGTTGTGTTCCTGTAGCCATCTGAAAATTAAACATCTAGTCTGAGATGCTGCATCCAAGTTGAATATGGAAAGTCACCTAGATTCCAGCTGTCATCACTGGAGAGAAAGGCAAAAGGTGACCCCTTGGTCTCTTCTCCCTAGTGGTGAGTGATAGGACAAGGGGAAATGGCCTTAAGTTGTATGAGGGGAGGTTAAGTTGGATATTAGAAAAAATTTCTTTATTGAGAGGGTTGTCAGCCATTGGAACAGGCTGCCCAGGGAGGTGGTTGAGTCGCCATCCCTGGAGGTGTTTAAGAGATGGGTGGATGTTGTGTTGGGGGGCATGGTTTATTGGTGTTGATAGGGCTAGGAACAGGTTTGACTTGATGATCTTGAAGGTCTCTTCCAGCCAAAACTGTTCTATGATTCTACAATTCTACGATTCTACGATTCTATGACTCTATGATTCTATGATACATGTCTAAAGCATCGAGTTGTCACTCTCTGGAGATGTCTGTTTCTGCTAGAAAAGTATCTGCTAGAAGAGTATTCTGCTAGAAGAGTATCTTAGATGAGATCCTAGCTTCTAGATAGCTGCATTTAGGTGAGATAAACTCCATCCAAAATGTAAGGCCTGTTAGCTTGGGCATGGTGCCTAATTAATTTGCTGTACTCCTTTCCTGAGCTAATGCCAGCCAGACTCAGATTTGTGACAGATTAAGTATCTCTTTCTTGAACTCCACTATTCAGAGAGAAGATGCCCTTAAAGAAACTAGGAAGTTACACTACATGCAAATACGCAAAGGTTTTCCTTACAGCACAAGAGTGAAAAAACAGCTGTAAAAAAACCCCCATGAAATGATAGGTTGTCAGTGCCGGCTTACTTTGGTCCCATCAGGTCTTGTGAAAGTCTTTAGTCTTGTAATGACATATAATCATGTCGTGCACAGACTGGATCTGACATTGAGAGAAGTCACGATGGGGATAAACTGACATTTGAAAAGCTACACCAAATGAAAAAGATCAGTGAAATATCAAACAGACTGTCATTAACTGAGCAGTGGACAATGACAGTGAACTGAATAGAGGTGGAATCCTGTAGAAAAATGACTACATAGTTGTGTAATTGAGTACTTTATCATTCCTAAGATGGATGAGGAAGATTTTAGGAAATCACAAAATATTGATGTACCTCTTTATGAAGCAGGGTGAGCTTCTAGTTCAAAAACATTTTGTGAATGAAAAAAAACACCAAAAACCTAACCAAAACAAAGCCTTTAAATATTTCAGTAACAACTAGGTTTTGCTTTTTTAGAGTGGAAAGTAATTCTTTTAACAGGAACTATTTTTCATTAGAAAAATATAGAATGCAAACAGGGTAAATTAAAAAAAAAAAATCATATGGAATAAAAGTGAAATATTTCAACTGATAAAGGATTTCCGTTCGGTCCCCATGTGTTGCCTGATCTAGTTGAGAGGCATCCCTGCCCATGACAGGGAGGTTGGATTAAAATGATCTCTAAGGTCCTTTCCAGCCTAGGCCATTCTATGATTCTATGATTTATTTATGCATATTTTCAGATCACATTGTTTACTAAGATTTCACTTTTTCTCAAGATGTAGCCAGTCAGTAATTATTTCAGTTCATGAAAAGCTTCCTGTTCTAGACCAGTCAGGATGTCATTTTCATGTTTAGATGACTTGAATCACAGTTGCTCAAATTTTGCATCATCTATTTTCTTTTAATTCCTCTCTTCACAGTATTAATAATGTTCTTATATTATTGGGCTTTGTCATGTCCCATGTCTTAAGTGTGTCTTCGCTAACATCACCTAACTTTATTCATGCACAGTGTGCAGAGAACAGGTATGATGTGACTCTTGGCTGGAGCTGTCACAGTTCAGACTAGGGTGAAGGCTGCCTTAGTCAAGTACCAAATTTTTGCCTCACTTTCAGGTAACTACTGAATCAGTACTCCTAAAGTAAATGGCCCACTGCCATGGTTAGCTGTTGGGAAGGCAGATATAAGCTAGATGTCTCTGTGAGGCAGGCTCAGTTGCAGCCTCATAGTGGTCTTTTAGTTTGGTAAGCTTGTATGTGCATTGTACCTAATGGTATCTAATGAGTCTTTACAAATTCATTATTGAGAGAGGTAAATCTTTGCTGTTTCTATTTTGTAGGCAGAGGAGGCAAGGCAGTGAAAAATGCAATTAAAAAAACTGCTGAAGCCCACTTCATTTACAGGGAAGAGGCTATGGGATGGCAGATGCTGGCCCACTCACCTTCAAAAGCTTGGTTGACGACTCCAGTTCCTGCCTCTTTGTCTTCAAGGTAGTGGATGAAGGACGGTGGAGAGTGTCTTATCTCTTGCAGTTTGTCCTGAATATAAGAGAAAGTAGGTCTGTCGTGAGGTTCTTGGGCCCAGCATCTTGTCATTAAATCACATCTGAAAAAAAAAAGTTAAAATGCAAACATTAAAGATAATAGAATCATTCATCTCAACACTTAGCATTAAATCATCTGAGAAGTAATTTTGGACTAGATTTCCAACTTTCAAAAACTTTCTATGTGGAACAAAGATTATCATTAGCTGCTGAGGAAAGAAAAAGCAGTTTAAAAATCATTTGTCAGGAATGCTCACTATTAATATTTTTAATTTTTCAAAGGTGGATATTTCTGAGATTGAGAGCAGCTATAACATTATAAAAAGATACATCTGCTCTCACTGAAGAAGTCACCAATATTTTCTAAGAAAGCAGATGAGGAAGTAATGCATAAAACTAGAAATGAACCTGAAGCTATCAACTTATTTAACCCTCGTTCAACTCACACTACCTCAAATTTAGGGCATATTCAAGGCAAACCCTCCAGCTAAGAGAGGGTTAATTTCCAATTCTGTCTCCAGACCAAAACAAATAGGAGTAAGTTTCCCCATCAAAGGCAAAAATGGCATGAGTTTCCCTCCAGGCACTGGCATCCTAGCCCACCTTGAACAACATTATTCCACCCTCCAGTGGAAAACTTCCTGTCCTGTTTGTCTACAGGATAAGGCTGACTTGTAGCGCTTACTCAAGGTGAGCCCAGGCTACGCAAAACCAAATCCTACAAAAGCCAGGGCGAGCCAGGCTGAAAACCAAAACACAGCCAGCACCTGGACATGTCAAATGTTGGGAATGGAGAGAGGTCTTAGAGTCTCAAAACTAGAGAGCAGCGTTTGAACAGCCAGTGAAAGGTCAGTTCAGGAAGCTGTAACTGGAATGCAGAGCATTCACCTCTAAGCCCTAAGTTCAAATCCTCCTCTGACAAACAGACCCTCGACCTGCTGCTATGTGATACCAGGCGTTACTGAGTTATGTGAAATGAATTGGCTTCTTTAAGTCCTCCCTTATCCATCTTAGAAAGGAAACCGCCATCCTTCACCATAATTGGGTATTTTGCAAACCCCTTGGTGACAGCTGAGGGAAATCCCTTGGCTTCTGATTTTTCATTAAAATATTGGCATTGGGTGAAAATTGTGAGTAGAAAAATTGTTTCAGAACCACTTTTCATTGACATGTGTTTTGTGGTTTTGGAGCTGGACAGAGTGATTCTGTTTTTCCAAAAGAATCCAATGAAATCTTGAAAACCCATTTTAAGCATCTGAAAAGTGGTAGTGACTTCCCGGCCCTCTGAATCACTTCATCTGCTCACTTTCAAGTGACACTGGAAATGTAGATGGAAAAGTATTGAATAGAACATGAAGGGAAATAGCTCTGGTTTCCTTCTGCTGCCAGCAAAGTGTCTGGCACATTGAATTTGGAAGCCAATCTTGGATGCTGAAATCCAGAGAATCTACTTTCTGGTCATGCTGGTTGGTAAGATACCCAAGAAGAAGCATGTTCAGGTGCTCAACCAGGTTAGCACTTGGGATTTCAAGAGCTGAATGAGTACACTGCTCCTCTAACAGAAAGGAAGAAACAGACAGCCACAGGCCAACTGAGGGAGAAAGAAACAGAAGACAGCATGTAAGTCATAGACTCATAGAATGGTTTGGATTGGAAAGGACCTTCAGAGATCATCTAGTTCCAACCCCCTTGCCACAAGCAGGGGCATCTCCCACTAGTCCAGGTTGCTCAAAGCCCCATCCAACCTGGCATTGGACATTTCCGGGGGAGAGGCATCGAGAACTTCTCCGGACAACCTGTTCCAGTGCCTCACCACCCTCATCGCAAAAAATTTCTTCCTCATATAGAATCTAAATATTTTCCATCTTTTCGGCTATGAAACAAGATAAATGCGGATTATGAATACTTTTGTGTTCCTAAAACCAATTTCTGTATTTCTAAATTATTAATTTTTATTGAACAATCTTTTTTTATGAAGCTATGCAGAACTGGAATATTCTCATTTAAAATATATTCCATATTCTTATTTCCTAAATCAAATAACTTGCTGGTTGGCTTATAATATTAATGCTAGATAGAACTGATTTTATTCACAAAGTATTTAATTCAGATAAGCTTTTGGTTTCTAATGACAAAAAGAGGTTCATGCTGTCTCAGAATATATCTGCAAATTCTTCAGACAGCTATTCATGGTATGATATTTAGCTTTCAAGATATGTTGTGACATCCAGCATTTTGTCAAATGGCATAAACTTTCACTAGCCCAGAAATATATCAGTATGAGACCAGTCAAGAGGGTGAAAGCCAGATTAGTAAGCCAAGATGTACATGAATGAGACACTAGACACATTCTTACATCTTTTGGGGAGCCAAACAGGGGCTAAGAAATAGGGCGTCACTTCAGTATAAGGAGGAGACTCAGAGGACTCCCCTACTTCACGGAGAAGGCCTTGCAGGAAGAAATTGAAATAACCGATCCAAATACAACATAAGCTAAAGGTTTATGTTAGGTTTAAGAGACAGCCAGTGCAACTACACACCTGCACTTTGCAACTGTGTTTTATCTGATTGGGACAATTCTTCCCATCATATGTCCAATAGAGCTGCATACGTGAGTCAAATCAGAATTTGAGAGCCTGGAAAACCAAAGAACTAATGTTTCATACCTAACCTTGGAGGCTGAAAGTGAACAATTCTTGAAATATGCTTTAATGCATAGAAGCTACAGGACATAACCAATTTTCTCTCTCACGAGATGGAAAATATAATTGATGTGAGGATTTTCTTAGAAAATGAGAAAATTGTTGGGATGAAGAAGGACCTGTCTTTTCACCTGATGCATTGTGAACAAGCCCTTCTTATCTATCACCCTCCAAATCCCTCTAGAGGGGCATTCCCAGAAACGAATATCAGAAGTTCTTACTTAAACTCAAGTTTCTTCATCAGACTCAATTGTGTAACTTTGCACAGGAGTGAGCACTTGGTGAAATTGCATCGAGTCAGCAAGTGGCACTGTGCTTACACAAATTCTCCTGACTGTCATCCACAGCCTTTGAGGATCTATGTTATACTAACTCAGTTCAGTCCAAACCTTGGCATGCTCTCATGCAGAAACCTCACACTGAGGCAGCTGTGCCAGATGTGGATAACTGACTGCAAAAGTACTGCTATTCATACATCTGATTCATATTTTAATAGATGTGTCTTATTTATACATCCCCAAGCCCCTTTTCCAGTTCATTACCAAACTTGACCTATCCACACTTCTTCAACAGAAGTTTCTGAAGGAACATCTTATGGAGGTAAGAGGGAGAATTTCCACCCCGTCTAAAAAAAGAAAAGAAACAACCCAATCCCACTTCCTTATTGCTTTTACACCCCAAGGTATCTGTGTCAGCCCTACTTGCCCTTGCAGTGTAAACCTACCACAGATTCCTATACACTTCTCAGCTGAAGTAGCTTGGCCTTTGAACTCTCTTCCTATCAGTGGTGGTTTGTTTTGTCAAATGACAATGAGCAAGCCAAAGTGCCGCGGAGACAATTACTGACTGTTGATGTCCTGATGCAGGTTCAAAACCACAAGGAGGGAAGCAGGAATGTCAAGAATCCCAGAATGCCATTAATGACCTAAGAAAGTAGCAAAAAGCTATTTACGCTACTGACAGAAGCTGCATGCAGGTGCTGAGTGTTACCCAAATGAGATAAAAGATGGTACAAGTGTCTAAGAGCCCATTCAGCCCCTTGGCTTTCAAAAACTACGTTACTGCTTTAGGCCCTGGTCATACAAGTTACAACAGGCAGACCAGGATTTAAGCCCTACCTGCTATGATAAATTTAAGATCGTGGGACCTTAAAAATTACTTCAAGCAAAGTTTTCTTGATTCTTCTGAAAATGTAATCACCTGTTTTAAAGCCAGTTTATGAGCCTTTGTGTGAGCTTGAATATTAAACTAGTACCTCTTCTGCTTTTTTTTATTCACAGGACAGCTGTCAGGAATTTTTCGAGGAACAGATTTTTCAGGAGAAAATACTGTCACTTAAATTGCTTTGGGTTCTGTAACTTCCAGTTTTCTGTGACTTCAGTTCTTCAGTTTCTCCAAGTGCTGAAGCGTACTTTTTTATTGCTAGTATTCAACTCTAACCTACATAATGATAACTAATAACTCTGTCTAGAACTCTGAGCATGGTAGTTAATGTGATACCTATCACAGAGATCTGGGTTTGCCAGCCACAGAATTATTCTCAAGCCATTTCCTCAGCCCTAGGAGTAAGAATTGTGTGCTTAAGTAGCCTCTCCTTCCATTTGTAGGACTGGCTCTCAAGTGCACTGCTGTGACTACTTATGCAGACCAGGTGATACAGGAACTGAGACATGAAATTAGACAATACTGAGCGATTGCTGGGCTCAGGTTCAACTTTCTCCTTTATACACCTCTGGCCAGTATGGGTTTGATCCAATATATGTATTCATTTTATTCTTTTAGCTGCACAAAATTTGCAATTAAACCTGAATTTTGTACTCAAGAGACAAATGGAAATTGCAAGTTTTGTTTACCCAGTTCAGCTAAAGACTGACCAGAAGTGCAGACTTCCCTCTTATTGTACTGCTTCAGCTTTTGTTAATTGTTTTTTTTGTAAGAGTTATATCTGCAAAGACAGCACAGTTTATTTTCCATATGTATTCTAATATTAGCCTAATTCCTGTAGCTACCATTGAGAAAGCCAGTTACATCTGCTATCACAGGCACATGGTATACAGAGACCAGTAAATTCTTTCTTAAAGGCATGTTAACTTTTAACCATCAGGCACTCTCAACCTGTTACCACATTACTACTGGATTCATGCCAAGACTGGCTTTATATTGTTTCTGAAATTCTGTTTAAAAGACCAATATTCACCACTCAAATTCAACACAAGTTCTTGCTCACAGGCTGCACTACTGGTTGAATTAGTAGTGGGTTGGCAGCTACAAGTCCTAGCCAAAAAAAAACTGGAGGATGTTGAGCTTTGCATGGGTTTAAGTAACATTCAAAATGACTGCCACCTGGCAATAAGCCTCTTGTTTCTTATAAGTGTTGTCAACAATGTTTAAACAAAAATAACTTACAGGTCACCAGGACAGTTGTTTGGAGATTCCAGCCTTCCTCCTGATTGTACATGGTGTAAAACTTCTGCGTTGGAGAAACCTGGGTATGGTTTTTGACCCAAAGTTAATGTTTCCCACACTAAAACTCCAAAAGCCCTAAGAAATACAAACAAAGAAATTTGATTACCGTAGCCATCATGAACAATCTCCCTATCAACACTAAAAGTGTCTCTAACCTAAGAATAAAACTCAGTTAGAAAAATCAGGAGTAAGGAGTTCTTTTTTTTTTTTTGTGAAACAATTCATATATCCTTAAGCCAGCCTCTGGACAAGCTAAAATAAATGTGTAGAACTGACACAGAGTCTCATACTTGCTGACATGCAGCTTAGAAGACACTGAGTGCACACAGCTTCCCTGGGGAACACTCTCTGGTTGAGCATGTCCTCACTTAAACAAGTGTTTAGAAATCTTTAGAGGTGTCCTTGGAAATGGAGAGAGACAAATTTCTCCTAAGCACCACTCACAAAGCAATCAGCACTTCATTTGGTTTGGCACAGAGCACTACACCACTTGCTTAGATAAATGTAAGATGCGCTGCAGGGGCTGAAAACTTGGAGAAGATTGGTAGGCTATGGCCCAACGTGAGTACCTAAGGCTACCAAAATCTAAACTTGTGTGAAACTCAGGTTTAATGTATCTGGTTTGATCTGTTTTCCATGCCTCCTGACAGCAGGTCTCTGCTTCTTCACCATAAATACAAAGCCACTCAAGTACATACTTTAGGTAAACTTTCAGAGCAAAATATGATGACCTTCCCCTGATGATGCCAGCAAATCTGCGCTTCAAAATGAAGAAGTCACCAGAAGAGAGTGAAATCATAAGGGGAGAGTATTTGGCTGTAGGAGGGAAAGGCCAATTAACCTAATGGAAAACATAGTGGAACAGCATGGAAGCAGTCACTTCACCACCCAATCAAGCAAAAAACACATTGTGGAACTTGTACAAAACTGTTTGATTGGGTGACGTTAGTTCTTTCCAGACAGAATCCAAAGCTAGAGCTCAAAGCATTAAGAAATATATCCATACAGGTACTGTTGTGGTGCCAAATTTTTCATTAGCTTATTAAAATATCACTTAGGAGGAAATCTGTCTTAGCCTAAAAGAATATTAGAGATGGCAATATGCACCCTCATCATTTCTCCTCTGTACCAGTGTTTTCTTTCAATGGGATTTAGCATGATTATTCCCACGGCTGTGTGGCTGCTACAACTCACCAAACATCAGAGTGATTTGTAAAGACACCGTCAATGAGGCTTTCAGGAGCCATCCATCTGACAGGGAGTAGGCCTTCTCCTATCTTCCTGTAATAATCATTTTTATAGATATCTCTGGCAAGTCCAAAATCACCAATCTTTACTATCCGGGAGGAGCGGTTGTATTCCTTCTCAGACACAAGGCAGTTGCGAGCAGCCAGGTCCCTGATTTGTAAGGCAGAAACAAGAGGATGGAGTTAGCATTGCAGAATAACTCAGTTCAGAAGGGACCTCTGGAGATCATCTGATTCAAGCCTCTCTTCAGAAGTGTGCCAACCTCGAGATCAGATCAAGTGGCTTATGGACCTCATCCAGTTAAATTTTGCATATGCTCAAGACTGGAGATGACACAGCCCCCTTCTGGACAGCCTGTTCCAGTGATTGACCCTGCATGCTGGGAACAATGCTATCTAATTTCCCTTGGTGTACCTTGTGCCTGTTCCGTGTCATCATTTTCCTGTCCAACTCTGGGAAAAGTCTAGCTCTGTGTCTTCTGTAGTTACACATTAGACCAATGAAGAAAGTAAATTAATCTCCCCACTTGCCCTTCTCTTTTTTTTTGCCTGGGATATGATCCTTGCCTAGGGTGCAGTGAGTCCTGGGTCCAGATGTTAGAGCAGCTCACCATTTTGTGAAAGATTTTTAGCGGAAAAGCATAACATTAAATTTTACTCCAGTGCTCTCACCTTCCCTGATACATCTGTCTAGGCATTTTTTTCCCACATAAGGTAATTAGTCCTGATAATGCAGGTAAACCTTGGAAGACTGTGAAAATAAGCTCTGTACCTGTGTATAAAATGCATTTTCTCTAAATAGACACAGCCTTTGCAAATATCCAAACATATATCCAAGAGGTCAGTCACCGTCAGTAAGGGACTCTGGAGCTACAAGAAACAAAAACAGAGGTTAGCCACAACTTCCAGCTTGACAAACTCAGAATGACAACCTCCCTAATGCAAAGATGGTATCATTTCCTCGTTTGAAATGTGTAGGATTTTTCCAAAACATGCGAAGCAGAGGTGCAAAATCTCTGTATCTCAATGAGAGTGAGTGTTAACCACCAGCAGGATAAACTGCCTAATCACTGCACTGCAAGGCAAATGAACACATCCTGTTCCTTGATTTGAGGCTAAAAATATCCTGGGACAATGGAAGAAATAGGACCCTGAAAATTTACTCCCACTACCAGATCAGGTTTGCTTGCTGCTGCATTAAGCAGTGTAATATATTATTCTAGTAGAATGTATGTATATGCATTTTAGTAGAATTCAATACTGATTGTGGATTTGATCTGATCATGTAAATGAACTAGACAATTGCTATAATGCTATAAAATTTCATTGTCAGGTCTTTTTGATCTACAATCCTACCATCCATATTCTTAATCTGCATGCTAACTATGGGGAATATTACGTACTTAATTACTAATTGACTATCTAATAATCAATTACTTAATTATTCTTTATTCTTTTCTGCTCTTTCCTTCTAAAGAATTTGAGGATAGAGGCACAGGGATAGTATCTTTGTATATGCCTGGACTGTGCCTAGCCTACTAAGGATACTGCTGATATTCAAAGACAAAAAAAAACACTTGAGGCCTAATAGACCAGATATATGACCACCATTAGTTATGATCCCTTTTCAAAGGACTGTTCATGGTATTCATAGTAAGAAATTCAGCAGACATCTCACGACTGAAAACACAGCTTTGGTCAGTGGTCTAATGACACTCAATCTTCTGCACAGCAATTCTGAATGTGAGGTCAGCACTCAACATTGAAGTCCCAGGGTTTTAGGAAAAAGCCACATCAGATCTTGCCAGTACAGAAAGAGCTGAACATCCACATAGTCTTAGAGAAACTGGGGGAAGTTACAGGTTAAAAATACAAGTCTCATGGTCTTTACCCTACCTTTTGCTTTCTGGCTCCTCGTAAATAGCTAAGTAGGTCCCCTCCTTCCATCAGCTCCAATATGAGGTACTGAGGTTCATTTGACAAACATACACCAAGTAACTTCAGAATGTGGGGGTGATCAAATTTACTAAAGAGAAGGAAACAGTTGTAAGATTACCTATGAGAAATCCATTGGGTTGATAGCTAATGAAGTGCATAGAGCTACAAGCAGCAAATGGGCAGCATGGCCTCTGCAATCCTGCTTCTACCAACAACATGATTCAGTAATTCAGAGTGCCTGGATTTGCTCAGTGTTGTAGAGAGTTCAGGGACATCCTCTCATAATTACAGGCTTTGACACAGTTCCTTGATGGCCACTCTAATGCATGCATATTTATTAAAAGCACATTATATTTCCAGGAAGCAAAGAAAGGTAGCCAAATGGAAAACTCACGTAGGAATAACATGAATTGCCACCTGTACATTAAAGGTATCTGTATTATTTTAATACTTTTACTACTATATTCACAGTAGAACTGCTGATTCAGAGAAACGCACAGAGAAATGTAAAAGCACAAGGCGCAACCTACTATTTTTATCGTTCAGAGAAGCACTGTTTCTCACAGTGCACTTTCAAGAGAAACAAAATGTGCACGAGGAATACTTGCAGATATGCTAGTAATTGCCTGTATGTGTCCAAAAAGACAGGGATTACCACAGAGCCATCAGCACTCTCAGATCTAGCACTTTTCAAAGAATGACAAATATTTATTGCCTCTGTCAGTGCCGGTGTCTTCACAATCATATTTCTTGTGTTAGAAAATAGCTTCCCCTTCATGCTGTTGTGTGAAAGGGCTTGCACCAGCATTCAGAGAAACTTGACTCTATTGGGGGAACTGGTGATGTCCAAAATGCTGTCAAATGCACCAGTGTAAACAAACAAAAGAGAGAGACATTTTCCTTCTAACTTCTTTGAATTCACACAAGCTTAGGTGTGGGTAAAGACGAGCAAAAAGTGTTATTTTGAATTTGACAGTCCCCCCCGGCCCCTAGCACATACCTCTCAATCAAACTTTGGCACTCTCAAGAACAAAAAGAGGGAAGGAGCACCTGGCACTTTCCTTACAACTCACACAGACCTTTCTCCACTGAGCTGTCATTCCTTACTTCCCAAGTAAAGGGATGCACCCAAGAATTTGTTATATGTATTTGTAAACAATGACTCGCCAACAGCCAGTAGGAAATTACTTTCAAAATAAAAGCAACTAAATTTCCCTATTGCCATATAGCAATAATAGAAGAAAGAAATAGTTGCCTTGTTGGGTCAATATGCATAACAGTATTTCAATGAACATCCAAAAAGGCAAGCAAACTAACAGTTGCATTTAAATACCAAACATCAAGGTTTGTAAACAATCAGGTCCACTTATTATTCTTTTCTGCTCTTGGTTTCATTTATGAGATCTTATAGATGAGCATCAAGAAAAGTCATTAAGCCCTTCAAGAGGGAATTAATAATTCCTTTCTTTTTTTCATGTAAAAAATAAAAATGAAAGATTTAAAGCATATAAAGTATACCTTTTTTATTATTGTTTAATGACTGTTGGGAATATATAACGTTTGAACTTTTCTGTTCTCTTTGTTTCTATATCTCATTGTGTTTGTGTACATATGGGGCCACACCAGTATTTACATTTAAATGTAATAATTTTCCCTTATAGCTTTTTCCACAATTTCTGGTTTGTGATTATTAGCTGCAACAAGAAAGCAGAATTAGAGAACCTTCAGAGACTTTAACTACACGTACATATCACTTCCAGAATACACAGAAAAAGACCTCAAAATGTTTATGACTGCTAGGTAGACTGCAGATAGATTGTAGGGAGTTTACACACACAACTTACTCTTTGTCATTAATTTACACTTTAATGACATGGTTTCGTTTCACTTTTCAGAAGCCTCTTACCTTATTCAATGCACAAAATGTAGAAAAAGGCAAAAAATGCAAGGTATTTTTTTCAAATATGTAAAACAAAATAATCCTGTGAAACCCAATTTCAAATTTAGTAACACTGTGTTTTCTGCAGAGGATATGAAATCCTTCATTTTTCAAAAGATACTCGTGAAATAAACGCCAGAGAAGCGCAGAAGTGCATCTGAAAACTAAACCACACTATTAATCTTGTACTACCATCTGAAAACTTCAGCAGAACTTTTACTTGCTTCTATGGATTGACTCTGGAAAAGCAGATTTCTAGCTGACACACAGACCTTTCTGTGTGGAATTCTCACACTGGTGACAGATGCATCATTTTTTCAAGTCTCCCTCAATAGAAGAGGTATGTGGCAGCCTCTAGTGGTAAGTGTGCACTTTTTTTAAAAAAAAAAATAATAATTTCCACAGTAACTTGAAACCTCAAAGTATCAGCTTGTTTTGATATGCTCATTTTGGTAAAATAGGATTAGCTAAATGTTGCCCAATTGCCTTTAACAACTAACTTAGTTTTAAGGGAGCAAAGATACTGAAATGTGTCAGTCCACACCCCAATTAATCCCTGATATGAGGATACTGAAATTACAGTCTGCATCTTAAATTTTACTAATCTGTTTCATAGCTTTTTTGTCAAAGGATTCATCAGTGGCAATTTAAATTTTTAGCAGAAATAGGAGAACACCTCAAAAATACCACAGTACTTGGTTCAGAGGAAAATATTGCTTTCATTTCTCTTGAAGGCCGTCACCCTCACACAATATTGCCTTTGAAGGGTGCCTAGTGGCAAAGCTGTCCCTACCTCATTAAATGTGCCTCCTTCAAGAATTCACTCTTCTCGTGGTCTGTTGCACCCTTCTTCAAAGTCTGCTCAACAGAAAGCAAAAGTGTAGTAGCACTTAGGTCACCGCCACTTTATCATCTAGTGCTTAAGCAAAGCAATACACATTATTTTCCAGTGATCATTACAAGGAGATAGGCTCAGCTTTAAGTGACTTGCAAGAAATACTGTGAGGAAAAATACCCACATCTGTCAACACCAGTTTCTGTGGTATAACCTCTGAGCCAAATCTCTCTGCCGACCCCATTTTGTTGCCAGATAAACACACATTTGTGATTACCTTGACTGCTACTTTGCATTCTCCACTTCCATCTGCCAGGATATCTACCGCAGTCCCTTCATACACCTCTCCGAATGCTCCACTTCCTAATAATTTGTGTAAGGTCAGTTTGTCCCGAGGGAAAGCTGGCAATAATTCAATTTCTGCTTGAGAAGGAAGAGTGCTACAAAACAGCAATACTAGTCACTTGTTCACGCCTGAGAACATTTGAAATGTTATTAAAACACTTTCTCAGATGAATCTGGTGCTATTTGTCTCATCAGGTACATTTAAAGAGAGCTCATGTGAAGGCTGGGTGTTTTGGAAGCTATTGGAAAGCACCAGGACTTCTTTCTTCCCCGTATGCTTGTGTTTCTTGCCAACGTGAGCATTCAAGGTGGGCTGGGGGCAGCCCAGGCCAGGGCCCAGGCCAGAGAGCCCACATGGCAGGGTGCATTTCTGAGCAGATCTGCCCTTTAGTGCAGATGCACCACCTTGAGGTGTCAGAGATGAGTGCACCGATGAAGCACTCTTACACGTTTTCATCCTGAAAATATATGTGCTCCAAGGACATACCTTACAGCGTAACAGGCATTGGCTAGTCCTACTGTCTCAGCCACTCCCCTGAGTTGAGCTAATTCTTTATCTTCCTTGATAAACACTATCTGTCCAGGGAAGGCTTGTTTTCTGGATTTCCATCTTTGGTGCCACGCTGGAACAGAAAAGCAGAATGCCAGATATTTCACTCAGAGAGCATCCCAGCATGTGGATGAAGGCTGAAAGGCTACAGGCTTTTTGTTATTTTGTTCAACATGGCCCTCCACTAGCTCATGTAAGCAAGGCATTTCCATCTAGCCACCATCTTTCTCCCACAAAAGAGATTTAGCTTCCTGAGCTAAGAAATAAGTCAAGTATCGACTTCTGTATGTGACAAGATGCAAACCCTAAGGGCTGCAGCTGTATCCCAGGAAGAAGATGAGGAGAGGGAAGGACCATCACATGTGGACATCTACATCTCAGGGTAATATATACATCTTTTCTTCAGGAACAAAGCTTAAGAGAAAAAAAAAAAGGGACCTCTTAGTGAATAAGCGCCGTACCCAACTTGGGAATTACAAGATACAAGTTTTTGTAAGGATACACAGGAACACAGAGTTCCTTCAGCATTCCTGTGCTCTCCTAGCAGGGAATCAACAGCAAGAAATGTCTGAAGGATGGAGTGAAATGATATACTGTCCTTGATGTTGAAAACATAAGCAGTCATCCCTAGGGCCTCAAAGGGTGAAAAGATAGAAATTCCTGCCAGCTCCCACCCTGGGGACTGTTCAGTATTTCCCAAAACCTGGAGGCAAATCATCTCTCACCATATCAACTGCCTTTTACTGAGACCTGGCAAACCAAGGATATCCAAAAAACTTAGCCACGTACCAAAACCTAATAGCAAGACCACAGTCAAGCCCAGCACAACAACTCCAGTCACACCAGCAAGGGCAATGTCGGTGTCTGAGAGGATCATAGTATCTGTTAAACAGAAGGGGACAATTGATTAATGACCATATATACAAACTATATCAATCCTGTGGAGTTGAGCAAACCTGAGAGAACGCTTGAGCTGCCTGCTGTGTAAATGTCTTCCTCTGCACAAAGCTCTCGTTCAGGATGTACGTAGATACCTACTTTTGGAAGGCCTAATGGTCCTCCCTCAGCTCTGGCCCATTCCTCTGGTGATGACTCACCATGTGTATGGAAAGAAAAAATGTTGAACTGTTTGACTACTCAAGATGAGACTTTCAAAAACACCCACAGAGTGTAGGTCTAACATTCTGGTTGAAGAATGTCCTTATCCACTGTAGGAGCTTGCCTTTATTTCAAGAGTCATACCATAATGCAGAGTGCAGGGCCACAGAGACAAACCAGTATAAATCAGCAGGAGCAAATTTCAAGCCCCACTGTTCCATGCAAAAGAGCTTGGATGAGCACTAGAAGATGGGGTCACCACATAAATGTCACCATTTATTACCTCTTAGCCATATTACTTCACTTGTGCAGCAATTTCATTATTAAAACCGAAGGTCCCTCTTCATGAACTGTTACGATTATTCCGCATAAAAAACTCGATTGCCAGAGTAAGGAAGCACAGGACATACCTTCACTCAAAATTATATCCTTGCTTGGGTCACTGTATGCACCAAGTCCCAGCACATTTGCAGCTGCTGCTCTGAATTGGAAAGCTCCTTCTAAGTTCTTGGCATTCCATGTGCAGATAGTCTCACAGGAGCCATTATAAACCACCTCCCACAAGGACTGCGTTTTGCTGGTGTTGTCAGGCTTCTTCCTGCAACAGGCACAGCAAAATAACAGGTATGCCAGTAACACCATGAGGGAAGTTTCCTGCTGCCCCCTCTCCATTCTTCACTTCAATTCCATGGCCTTCACAACATCTCTCTGCCTGCATGAAAGCTCAATCTGGTTGTTGGGTTTTGGCTACAGAGCTGCCATTTCAGCAATGCTAGGAATTACACATCTTTAGCTTGGCGTTGGAAATGAAATGCTAGAACATTTTAGACATTAAAAACTCCGGCACGCTTTCATCTGTTTCAGTATATACCTCACAGCCAAGATTTCAAACCCTTCTTACTTAGCTTTCAGGAAAAGAAAAAAAAAATGTGTCTTGTTAAAGGTTTTGCTTTCCACAGCCCAGAGTAATTCAGTGGCTCTTGTGCATCAGGTTTCACAAGCTAAACAGGAAACAAGTCATTGGCAGTGAAGACACAATTCTTTAGCTAGCCAGTTTCCCATAGTATCTGCTGACTGCTGGGTATTATTTCTTGCTTTCCCCATTGGACTGAGATTGATGGCTCACAATAAATTCAGAGCTGATTATTCACCAACCAAAAGAAGATCATGTATATAAACTTGAAAGGCCATATCTGAAATATCATTTCATGTCACACAAGACCATAATATTTCATGTGAAATGACCTTCATGAGTATGTCAATCATTCTTCCAACACACTTTAAAGCAGAAAAAAGTTCAAACACTTCCAAACCAGAAAGAAATGAGAAAATTATATGTTCATATCTTTGGTATATACATATTCCTACCAGAGCTGTGTGAAAAACAGGGATTGTTTCAAAGAGCTGTTCTAGTATTTTCTAGAATGCTATGCAACTGACCCAAATTTTTTCTCCCTGGTATAAGAGGACCACGAGGCTCAAAGCAAAATTTAGTGAAAACCATCAGCATGTGCATATTCAAGCTACAAGATAAAAGCTTATTTCATTTTAAAAACCAAACCAACTCAGTGGTTCATTATGATTCCAGAGACAGAAAAGAAGCAGGAGCCTGAAGAATCCAGTGGCTAACGTACAGCCCTGACACAGGCCAAGGGACTGTCCTTTCTTTACCCATCCACAGTAAGCCAGGTATAAACTGGTTGTTGGCATATCAAAATTATTGTGGTCTCATAACATGCAGGTCAGGGCTGTTATACAGTCATGGAACTCTGTGGAGGAAGCTTACAGCACCAGGAAAATATGTCTGGGTGAAAACTTATATAGATAAACTATGCCCAGCTTCACAACGCTGTCAATCTTTTGCTTTCATAAGCACAGAGTTAACTAAGGAAAAAGAAATAATAGCTGAGTTTAAAAAAATGCTCCATCCACCAATCCTGATTTCAAACATCATAGGAACAGCTTGGAAGATCATCTGTCCTCTTTTTTAAATAATGCATTAATTAAGTCTTGCACAGACTGCCTTAAACGGATCCCTCCGAGGTCATGGTCAAAAAAAGAGAAGTTCCAAAGTTACTGCCCACAATCAACATACTGTAACCTGTCCATTCAGCCCTTCCAGTGCCAGTGCAGGAATTAGTGAGAACTGGCATTCTATAGACACTTAATGAGAGTGACATGTATAGTCCAGGAAATCTGTATTTGATGACAGAACACTTGAAAAATTATCCAGTCATCCCATGTCAGTGGGAATACCTTACTATTTTTCTGGTAATTTTATAACACCTTTTCACGAATCTGCTGAACACCAAAACATTTCTACATATATTTTAGCCAAAAATACATACTACATGTTTGAAATTTGTGATTTAAAAATATATCCAAATCTTCTTCTAATTCACCAACATTCAGATATATCCCTGTATTTCAGGGTTGGTCTGGAAATGTCATTAGTGTATATTTTCTTCCAAGTTTTTCAAAAATTTCTAGAAATGATGGCTGCTTAGTTTACCCAAGACTCTTCCTATCAGAGCAAAACTGAAAGCCCTTGCACATCCAGATTTATCCCGGGCTGCTCCCTAGGTAAAGAGTGCCTGCACATGTGGCTTACCTGCTTTCTAAGATGTAGTAGGTCACGTTACTTCCATTGTCATCAGCCTTTTCCCACTGCACAGAGTTTTTAATGTCTTCTGCTTTTTTTGGAACTCCTGGCTTACTGGGAACACCAGCTTAGGCCAAACAGGGGAAGAAACAGAAAACTTAAAATTTGTGTATTAGCAAGACAAAAGGATAATGAGCACAAAAAAACCATTTAGATTATGTTTAGACATACAAAATGATAGAGGATCTACATCAATAGTCTACTTGGAGAATGAATCTTTGGCCTTCTCTTTGCAATGGACAAATTTCAATGTCTTCATTCACATGCAGCCTTTCACAGTAGTTATGAGTTCACATTTGTGTAGGCATTTAATTTGCTTCCTTCGCTCTTTCTGAGGAAAGTGAACCTTACTTCTTTCCTCTTATTAATTTAGCACATATGGTATTGTGTTATTTATCTTTCAGACACACTAAACTATTGGCTCTTAATATAAGAAAATTGCCTGCTAAACTGCACAAAATATTGTGTTTGAATATTCACGTCCTGAAAATAGTCTTAAAATCATCACAGAATCACAGAATGTCAGGGGTCGGAAAGGACCTCGAAAGATCACCTAGTCCAATCCCCCTGCCAGAGCAGGATCACCTACAGTAGGTCACACAGGAATGTGTCCAGACGGGTTTTGAATGTCTCCAAAGAAGGAGACTCCACAACCTCCCTGGGCAGCCTGTTCCAGTGTTCTGTCACCCTCACAGTCAAAAAGTTTTTTCTAATGTTTTTGTGGAACCGCCTGTGCTCCAGCTTGCATTCATTGCCCCTTGTCCTGTCATTGGACATCGCTGAAAAGAGCCTGGCACTGTCCTCCTGACACTCCCCCTTGACATATTTATAGACATGAATGAGGTCAGCCCTCAGCCTCCTCTTCTCCAAGCTGAAGAGACCCAGCTCCTTCAGCCTTTCCTCATAAGGGAGATGCTCCACTCCCTTCATCATCTTTGTGGCTCTGCACTGGACTCTCTCAAGCAGTTCCCCATCTCTCTTGAGCTGAGTGGCCCAAAACCTTGTATTAAGTGCTTACCTGTAGTTTTAAAGCTCGTTGAAGAGGAAGTGCTTTTTGCTCCTGTTACATAAACTACTGTTACTCTTACGAAGTAGTTGGTTGAAGGAAGAGTTCCGGTGAGATTGCATGTGTAAACAAGATTTGCTGTGCACATAGTGCTTGTAGGAGAAAACCAATAACTTCTTGCTTGCCACTAGAAAAATAAAGTATAATCATGATCAATTTCTTTGCTCTACTTGAAGTATGTCACAGTTCTATTCCTGCATGGATTAACTACTCTGCCACCTTTTAATATCATAGGGGAAAGTTTACACATGTGCTATTTCAATCATGGAATTTTGTCCTCTTAGAGACTAAGGATACAAAATCTAGATTTTTTCTTTGTTTCTGAGAGTCCCACAAGTCTTGGCAGCCACAAAGGACAACACATTAAGTGACTCCTTTGCACGGTGAGAAAGAGCCCTTGCTTATCCTCTGTGCAGCTTGTATTTTTGGATCTCCATGACGTGCCCATGAGTTCAGCTTGCCATGATGCAATTGAACTGAAGCCGTTTAGTGGAATTGTGCTATGATATATTAGAGGAGGGAAATGTTTGTTCTAGGTCTAATGAATCTGATTATCTATGTTAAGGAAGGAATCTAAGTGATCTAGTTTAGCACATGACATTTTTTTGTGTCCAGTGGTCCAGAAGTTAAAATCTGAAGCTTCCATCCATTCTGCTGTCACTGCAGAGCTTACTTCTACAGTTTGCATTACCGGACCTGGTTTTCTCTCTGGCATTCTCTCCTAATCTCTGTCACAGGAAAGTTCATTCCAGGTACTAGTTTGTAGCTTATATTTAAAGTTGAAAACCCTTTTCTTCTCTTTCCTGTGCAAAGCAGACCTAGGATTTGTAGCTACAAGCCAGGATGGGGGAGGGCAGTGGCGAAAGAGGGAGGGGACTCTACTGAAACAGGAGCCCCAGAAGGAATCCTGATGGGGTCATCCAGGATGTTCTTTGAGACTATGAGTATTAAATGCTACAGCTGCACTCTCCCCTGTTCCTGGCAAACTCTGCCTCCATCCTGCCCCTTCTGAGCCACTAAGACTGACGTCGCCATGCCCAAATTATCCACTGAGACTCTTCATATACATACTGCCACCCTGTTCTGAACACCGTGAGTTAAATTTGCCCCGATCTAGATAAAAAAAGGATATTTTTACCTTACGTAGTTCAAACCAGAAGCTGGTTTCATTGACATGCAGAGGAGCTCTCCACTCTAGCTGCAAACTGGTGTTTCTGGGAACTATGTTGACAGGTGCCGGTGGGGTCTCAAAAGTTTTTGCAGTAACAGGGACACTTTCAGAAAACCAGTTCTCATCAGGATGAAAAGCAAGAACCTAGTAAGGAAATAGATGAACTGTACAGTGCCAGATCATTTTGAAAAGTGGCTTTAGCTACTCCAAGTGTTTGAAAGACTAGCTGGTTTTAAACAAGGCAATATTCAGGCCATATAGTTATAGATGTAGAAAGACTTTGAATCTCACAGTTGCAGTATTATACATCTTCAGGCTGGAACTTCATGGCCTTGAGTCCCCTTCCTCAGACACTCTTCTTAGTTTCTCATCTTATCTTTCTACCAAGAGTTTTCTCTTTCTGAACCTTTCTTAAATGCCACACACTCTTACACAGCCATACAGAAGTCAGATCACACACTAGGCAGTATTTTATAATCACAGAAACACAAGGTGAGGACGTGCCTTAGCACACTGCCTTAGAATCATAGAATCAGTGTATTTTGGGTTGGAAGGGACCTTTAAAGGTCATCTAGTTCAGCCCCCTGCAGTGAGCAGGGACGTTTTTCACTAGATCAGGTTGCTCAGAGCCCCATCAAGCCTGACCTTGAATGTTTCCAGGGATGGGACTTCTGCCACCTCTCTGCACAACCTGTTCCAGTGCCTCATCATCCTCACCGCAAAAATTTGCTTCCTTATATCTAACCTAAATCTAGCTGTTTTACTTTAAAAAGCATTAACACTTGTCCTATCACAACACACCTTGCTAAAAAGATTGTCCTCATGTTTCCTATGGGCCCCCTTTGAGTATTAGAAGGCCACTATACTGTCTCTCCAAAGCCTTCTCTGCTCACTGAACAAGCCCAACTCTCTCAGTGTGTGCTCTTATGGGAGGTGCTCTGCCTCCCTGGTCTTTTTCATGACCTTCCTCTGGACCTGTTCAAGCATTTCTTTTGCTGAGTTTCCCAGAGCTGAACACAGTACTCCAGGTGAGGTCTCACAAGAGCAGAGCAGAGGGGAAGAATCACCTCTCTTAACCTGCTGGGCACACTTCTTTTCATAGAGCCCAGGATGTGATCGGCTTTTTGGGCTGTCAGCACACATTGCTGGCTCATGTCCAGCTTTTCATTCATTAGTACCTCCAAGTCCTTCTCCACAGGGCTGCTTTCAATCCGTTCATCCCGTAGCCTACATTGATATGGAGGGTTTCGCCAGCCTAGGCACAGGACCTTGCACCTGGCTTTGTTGAACCTCATGTTTGAATATGCATACTTACATACATACATATAGGTATATGCGTATATGTGTATTCCCCATTATACCACCCAAATCATTCAAAACCTGCCTGGATGCCTTCCTGTGTAACATCATCTAGGTGTTCCTGCTCTGGCAGGGGGATTGGACTAGATGATCTTTTGAGGTCACTTCCAATCCCTAGCATACTGTGATACTGTGAAATCCACACTGGATATTTTTATTCCTCTGTTATCCTCTATACCAAATATTTAACATTTTGTCCTAATAATACCAATATGTGTCCTAATATAGTTCTAGTAAAATGGAATAAGTTCTTAAAATAACTTCAGGTACTGAAGGTACACAAATGGTCTATAATTTCCTTTCTAAAGGTAAGTGTGACCTTTTGCTTCTTTAGCTCTATGGGACTTACACTCTTCCAGAAGTTACAGGAGGTAATCATGAACATTCACAGGCTGTTTTAAAACATCTCCTTATGTAATTTAAGCCTATCAGATGCTGCTGATCAAAATATATATGACCCACATAAATAGTCTTTAACCTGACTTTTCCTCCTCCTGAACTGTTGTGCTACTGTTGGCTTCATGCAGTTGTGTTAAGTACCTAGTCACAGGTCTCCCATTTCGAAAAAACAACCAAAAGAAAGCACTAGGTACTGCAACACATTCTTCCTTTTGTCATCTTCCTCACACACTAAGAGAACCATCCCAAGTGCCATTTTATTCCTTGCTACTTTGAACTCCTTTGGTTCCTCCTTTTTCTTGATTTTGTCTCCAGGTTAGCTACCCTTTTCTGCTCATTCTTACAGCCATGACACGTGTTTAGGCAAGTAATACTGACATTACTTCAGGACGGTGTTCCCCCTGCCCTGACTGTCCAAAAAGCATTGCCACCTCAAACTGACCACACAGGTGACAGGGGGGCCGATGTGTCTGCTCCTCAGTTCCTACCATTCATAGCCCAGTGTAACTACACAAGCCACCAGAGATGTTGCATGATGCTGATGCAGGAGTCCACATGAGTTGCAGCAGCTCACGTATGGATATCTCACTCTACTGCTTCTGCTAGCTGTCCTGGAGTTGGCCTAGTATGATATTTTCTACAAAATATTTCTAAAAATTCCCATTTTAATACAGTATTTGAAAAATCTAGATGTTCTTCTGTCTATGACGTGCCTGGACAGTGGAAGAAACTACATCTATTGCACTGACAGCATCATATTTCAATGAAATACAAAATGAGGAGATTTGCAATCACTCTGCAATATTCTTGTCTACAGAGGTTTTTTTCAAAGACCACTAAATATCCAAGCCCCTACTTGCATTTTTAAGTCATCTTTTGTCCTCTGCATTTGTTAAAGCGTTATCATTGATATTGTTGTGAACTTTTTATGGGTATTTCACAATACACTTTTATGTAAAATGTGGCTGCTGCAAGACAGAATCAGCCAACTACTAAATTAGTCATCACTTATATCTCTATGGATATTGGATACTTCTGGCTTATTGGACTAAGAAAAAAATATTTTTTTTGTTAAACAAAAAATTATTTATTAAAGAAAAGCAGCAATTGGCAAAATGGCTAAGTATGCTCTTCATAGAATATGTAGAGGTTTTCCCTTTATGAATGTTTCAGATATGCTGCTTTCCTGAGAAAAACCTTTATCTTTTGGCCTCCTTCACAAGCAAGTCACAGTTCCAGGCATGCCCCTATCAGAACAGAGGATACTCATCATTTAACCCTCTCTTAGCATGTTGCACCAAGTATCAGGGCAGTAACAGTAGGATTGCAGCAGAAGCTTCTATTTACTTTTGATATCTGTGATGTGCTCCCCAAACAGAAAAGCTCTTAGTTCTAAGGATTTAATCTGAACAACTCATGTAGGAATAAACTGTGATGATTAATTTTCCTGAAGACCAAAGGACTGAGAGAAGTCTGCCGGGTTTTGAACTGGTATTTTCAAAACACACATATAGCTTCACAGAAGAATAGTCTAAAGATTTGCAGGTTAGTGAACAACCAGGTAAAACTCCTTGTAATTATACCTTGAATAAATTATTTGTTCCAGATTGGAGCCCACTGACAGACCAGATAAGGGTCCCATTTGGAAATTCACTTTTTCTCAAGGGTATTGCTGGGACAGAAAGCAATAAGTTGACAGAGATTTGATAGCGGATGGATTCTAGAGGTCCATTTGGCTTCAGAGGTTCACTCCAAGATATGTTGATGGTGGTGTCTGACAAAACCACTGTCTTAATGGAATCAACTGCCTCTGGTACTGAAACAGAAAAAAAATAAACTTCTATTAGGTACAGATCTCATTGGAAGTTTGTTTGTTTGTTTGTTTTATTTTTAGAGAGGTCAAGGAAGGTTGCTGGGGAAAGAAAAAAAGGTTCTAAGCATATGAATATGATCCATTTACAGGACTGATATTCTACACATGTAAAACTCATATTTTTTTATAGTCATTCAGCTGCAGACAAGTTTGTAATATTTTGAGGAACTGTTTTAATATCTCCATGGCTATTCTACCATGCAAGCAGACAAAAAAAAACCCACCCAAACAAACAGCTGATGTCCTGTAACTCTACATTTGTAATCATATCACTGAATTTCTGCTCCCTCTTACTTTCGTAATCAGAGTCTCAAATTTGAGTCTAATATGATGCTTACTTGGGTATACACTAAAAAAAAAGTACCTATGCACTATTCTAACTTATTCTTTTCTTGAACAGAAAAGTCTGAACAAAGAAACCCTCAAACTAAGCATCATTTGCCATAATTTACAATTTTGCTCAGAAATACAGGGTCTGGCTTAGCTGCGTAAGCAAGAAACTGTTTTGCCTGTCTGATGTCCAAGCCAGTTAGTTTGTCACTAGTTGTTCTGGAAAAAATCAACCTTCGTTTGAAGCTTTGAGATCACAGATTTACATGGTATATGGCATGCCCCAACTCTGCATTAAAAATTCTTTTTTCTTATCGAGCTGTCCAGATAGCTAAAAAATTGAAGTCATTACACTATCTATGTTCCCAACATGTCAGAATGATGGGTACATATGCTATAACGTATGCAGGTTATTCAAATGAAATGTGCAGAAGGTAGACTAGGAAAGACAAATTCCTCATTTCCCTAGCTAAAACTTATGTGGAGTAAGAGTGACACTCTGTGGCAAGAACAATGCATTAGTTTTTCCAAGTTGTCTTTTTTTTCATTCCCTCCATCTTGCTATTTGTTGGAAAGTGCAGATCAGTCCCAGCTTCTTCCCTTTTGTTACGGAACTGAGGGAAAGACAGAGGGAATTCACACAGCTTCAGAGGTGTGAAATAGCACACACACTTCAAGAGGCTCTAGCAGCATCCGATTACAATTTAAACTAGCAGTTACATTCATGAAATTGAGAACATAAGTGCCAGGACACATATACAGCCTGATTACAGCTGGTTGGAAATTTTTCAACAAATTGTGAAAAGCTCCAAATGTTGACATAAATACATACTAAAAATGCTCAAAGTTCGGGGGCTGGGGTATTTTTTTTTGTTTTGATTGGTTTTTTGTTGCTTTTTTGTTTTAAATTTAGGACTTTGATCCTGACGTTTTGTTTCGCCTCAACTAGAGAAGACCATTCTGAGTTTCATGTTTCATTTTAACTTGAGACTGAAAAATTCCATTTCAGTGGAGTAACCCAGTCTCCCATTTCATATGCTACCTTTATATTTTGCCACTGAAAGGGTGTGCATTGCTGCAGAATGGCTCAATTTACCACACAAAGAAGCAACGGTGTGAATTCTTGCCATATCCCAACAGTATTCAATCTTATTCAGTCAGTGTGTCATACAAATTTTACAAGACAGATGTTGATTACAATAGAAATAATTAAAATCTACTGATCATAGGCCAGCTTTTCTTATTTTTTGCCATAGACTCCTTAGGACTATGCTTAGAATATTCAGAGATCCATATAGGATGAAACCTTATTTGCTTGACGCTACAGATACTAAGAGATCTGACTGTTAAGAGAAAAAAAAACATAGCGTGGTTAGAAGAGAACTTCCAAAATACAGCACATCTGGATCCTAAGTGTGGCAGTGTGCTTACACCTCTTGTTCCACTTTCATCTGAAAAATGAAAAAAAGGTTTATCTTAAACAGGTTTTCCTAAGCAGAAAAATGTGACTTCTCCCAGGACAAAATCCAATTAATGATCTGTGCATAGCAGGAGCCACTGGCAGCTCACAGGTGATGTTCTTCTGTGGACAATGGTAACAAAAAGAGAAGGTAGATGTTCTATCAACAAACCTTTAAGGAAACCACAGAGTGCATTCCCAAAAGAAGAATAAAGGGTCTGAGTATCCCAAGCATGTCCTTGGTGACAGCTATTCTGGATAGAATGTTTCCTAGGGCACAGTTGACCAGTAAGGGAAAGAAACGTTGAGACAAGAAAAACGGAGTGGTGGCTATGCTTATTTCAATTTCAGTTGCTTCAGCAACTTCTGAATGAGCCAAAAGCCAGGCAGAGGTAAAGAGAGAGAAGGGGAAGCCTTAGGCCTCCTGCTGTGGCACCCTAGCTGCATGTCACAGTGCCATCTGCAGGGCTGAGCAGTCTGCAGCGCACTCTGCCAGCTACAGCCAGCCCTGCTGTATTTGAGTCAAGTGATCTAATGCCCAAGGACCAGGTGCCTCTGTGCCTCTCAATTTCACTCCCTCACCCTCTCTCAGAGGAAACTGCTCCAACTCTGCAGCACAAGAGGCAGACAGGAAAACTAGTGAAAGTGGGGGCTGTAGCATTCCCACTGCAGTGTGGGTTCAACAGCAAGCATCCCTAGGTGACATCTCTCCAGTCTTTCCTGCAAAATACACACAGGGTGCCATGTAGGCTTGGCCATAATTCTGCCTTTCTGATTTGGGTATTAGCAGAAGTACCCAATCACTTTGCAAATGATAAGTTTATGTGGATCAAGCTGACCCTGGTTGGTGACATCAGGCACAATAAATGGAGCATAGCTGCCTAGCAAATCCGAGACAACAGAAGAGTAAGCAACTGCTATGTGTACTAGAGGAAATAGCTATCTCTTATCATAGTTTTCCATTTTTCATTGAGTCCAGCAGTATCACTCCAACAATGAGAAAATTATCTGAAGAGAGCACAAAGGCAACTCCTCATGAAGACAGATACACATGCAAAACAACAGAAAGTACCAAGCAATATACTTCTATTGGGTTGGGTTGCAAGGCAAGACAAGACATGCAAAGTCATAGCATGCATCTCTGGACAATTCTTTTCTTTCTGGGAGACAAGAAGAGCTTCAGGGAAACTGCGTCAGTAGCTGCCCCACAGCTGCAAACAGGTAGGGGTAAGCAGGGAGTAAGCAGAAGCATCTTAATAGACTAATTAAGGTGTTTCCGACCACAGGAGATGTCTAGCTCAGACTAGTAATATTCTCAAAGAATAAGGACACCTTGAACTTGGACTGCCTATAAAATCTCAGTTGAGTTGCCATCGCTGCAGATGTTTAACAGACAGATAGATGTTGTGCTGAGGGACATAGTTTAGTGGTGTTGATAGGGCTAGGATGAGGGTTGAACTCGGTCTTGAAGGTCTGTTCCAACTGAAACCGTTCTATGATTCTATCTATGATTAGAGGAAAGCTTCTAGGTCACTTTGGCTTCAAGGACAGATGGGGCACTGTGAGTGCCAGCACCTCTGGCAGCAAAAAGTTGGATTTCCTTGCTATGGCATGCCCCAAGTTTCATCAGGTATGATAAGATGAGCAGTCAGTAGTTTTGGCCTTAGAAGTCTGAACCCACAAAGAAAAACAGCATTGCTGGTTTCTATTTAGTTAGGGTACTAAGGCAGCACCAGAGCTATGTTCTGCAATGGAAACTCCAGAACTGAGCAGAGAGGATAACTATGATGCTGAAAGGTGGAGGGTGAATGTAAGACCAAAAGACAGAGCAAGAAATATACTGGTGATGAGGTAAACTCTGGCTTGCTATAGCTAGCCAGACAATCAGTGTGTGCTGAGTGGAGTTATAGATCCCTCGTAATGTAACACAGGCATCAACAGCAGAACTGTTACAGAAGTTTCCCATTTCTTGTCCTGGAAATTGTGTCCTAAATAAGTGTTTAACATGACTCGGTTCTCAAAGAGAGCACCAAAGAGACGGACAGTCCTTTGAATCATAACAACTGAATGGGAAATCTGCAAAATCACACACAAAGCAGGAAGTGGAGGAGGTGTTAACCTAGATGTATTTCTTGAGCTACACCAGCGGGTAATGCAGCACACTCGTGTGCTATGTAAGGTGAAAACTAGCTTTATAAACTAGACACACTACAGAAGTACAGGCCCAGCTCTCAAATAATAAAGAAGCAGCTTGAATAATAAGCTATGTAGAATTTAGGTGCTCTTGATCATACTTTCTTTTTTATTCGATTGCTCACTCTTTTTTCTTTCAAAAGCAACTTTGTACTCAAGGTAGAACCTTTAATATAAAATACAACTTCCACTTGCACTGCATCTTGTCTCTTATGGACAGGTTTTCCCCAAATAAAGCCTTGGTTTGTCACTTAGTGAATTCTTCCTTTTCCAGAAAGCGGGCTCTGCTCTGCTGTCCTTTTCAAGGCTGCAGCTTAGACCCTACAACAAGCTCTTGTCCCTGGCCTCTTCTGTTACATCAGCAGGTCATACCTCATCACATACTACAGAGGTAGCTCTGCTTAATCATAGAATCAATCACAGAATCATAGAACGCATTGAGTTGGAAGGGATTTTTAAGGTCATCTAGTTCAATCCCCCTGCAGTAAGCAGGGACATCTTTGACTAAATCAGGTACATGCCTTATGAAACTTAGAGATTCATCAAGTCTAGTTGCCACAACCTTGTGAAGATCTGCACAGGTAGCATTTTAAGCAGAAAATTTCTCCACTTTCTGATTTGCAACCCAAACTTGCACACACTTTTCTTTAACTGAGGTGAAAATTCTGTTCAAAGCAGAGTAAAATGTGAAACAAACCTCCATACAGAGTTGTGGCAATTGTCTCTTTTCCCAGAGGCACCACTTTCTCATCTGAGTAGTAGTTTTTCACTGCAACTTTTATGACGTAACTTGAAAATGGTTGTAGGTTGTCTACGACAGCTATAGGATCCTGAAATTCCTGTAATTTGAAATCAGATAATAAACATGCATTCTTAGAAAAGAGGGCCATTGATCACACCAATCACCTGTCAATGAAATGAGTGTTAAAATGTAATACAGTAGTGCTTTTGTATTCTAATACATTTCAGTGGTTAAAAATGAATGTTAAAATGATAGTTTAGGTAATATGTCACTACAGAAAACAGATACTGAAAACAAAGATTTGGTGTAATTAACATGTCTACCGTACCACATTGTTTGGTGGCTGATACTTAAATAGGAAATGGCAAAGTAAAAAAAAAAAAAATTAGTAGAAGCAAAATTTGCAAAGGCAAGTACAACCACTACAAACCATATAAAGGCAAGCCATATGGTTGCTGGACAGTCTCCAGAGTTATTTAAACAGAGTAATATCAACCACAACTGCTCTTACTACAAGTAGAAACTGAAGAGCCATTTCAGGTTTTTAACCTGAATTTTAACAAAGTTAAAAACTAGTTAAAAACTAGAGTACTTACACAAAGGAAAGCTAAGGAAGCTACCACCTGACAAGTTCCAAATAGAAAGGGAAATTACTGTTGGGGATGTAGAAGTGGAAAAACTCCCTGATAAAAAGTTACAGAATGGTTTATAAAATTACCAGAAGTTATATCACATTCCATCTTTATATGTGATATCGTGTGCATTTTTGTTTCGGAATAGCCATACCAATGTTTTTTGCTGTAGAGCAGACAAACAGTAGCTTGAGTTCCTGCAGTTCTTAGTCATTTGTCCGAGAAATACCAGATATGTTGGCGTAGGCTGCGATATGCCAGGGCATAGCTGCTCTGGTGGGACAGACGGCAAGCTTAATGTAAAACTGGTGTTCGTCAAATCAAGGATAGCAGGTTTCTCAGTGTCTGGCAACAGAACCAGGCACTTTTTATCTAGGAAAGACATCAAAAAACAAATTAAAAAATTAATGACTGCTGGACCGATCCAAACTTGCATGGTATTCTACCACCATTCCTATGAGAAAGCACAACCACAAAGTATTCCCTTTGCTTTCACAAACACAAACAAAAAAAAAAATCCGATCTGAATGTACTTGGTTACTTTCAAGGACACAAAAATAACAGTCATCAGAGTAAAGCCTCGTTTATCTTTGATAAGATATAGATTTACTAAAGGTTCAGCTTTAGTACTTAGGTTCTTCTTTAAGTACCTAAATAACTTGGAAAACCAGGTCATAGTTACTGTGTAGTCAAGGGCAGTACAAACTGGTGAGTCCAAATTTGCTTGTCACAGGAAAGACAGATATGCAGGATAGAAAGCACCTTTCTCTAGCAATTAAATGTTTTTTTTCCTCTTTTCTTCCAAACAGCTTTTCATGTGTAAAGTTCATAGCAACAACGGGAAAGGGTAGACAAATTTTGGAAGGAGAAAATGAGTTTATAAGAAGAGCACAATAGAAAGCCACTTTCTGATAGTAAACAAAAAGTAACAAAAGAAAACCGCTCATCACTTGATGTACTTTTAAAAACAAAACTGTATTAAACAGACTTGCTGTCAGGATGGAAATGATTAAGGCACATGCATTGGGAAGATGGTAAAAGGACAAATGTTTGCTGTTAGGTCAGAACAACCGATCTCATCATTGAGATCTTGACTCCCTAACTAAGCAACCCCACCATTCCTACTAAAATCAGGTTAATGCATACCACAGAAGGATAAGAAAATATCTGTTCAACATAAATAAATGTAAGGTTGGATCTTTGTCAATTTTATAGTTACTTAGAGTAGTAAAACTCCTATGGGAAAAGTCTCAGGTGGAATAAAGAATTGAGTCATTTGCAGAGTTAAATTTTCTGTCAGGCAGTTCCATAGAAATGTGTTTACCCTGACAAGAAAATCCTGCACTGCATATTCAGTCCCCTTCCTCCTAACCCTGAAGAGAAATCATTCTCTCACAGAATCTGTGACAGGACAATAATTTTCACTGAGTACTTCTGATGGGTTAAACGATCAACTGACATCACATCTCTGAACGGCAATTAAATAGGTTAGAATGAAAAGAAACTCTAGCAGTACTCCTTGCTCACATCACGAAAGCAATAAAAGGCCTGTCAGTCAACCCAAATGGTCTTTGCAGACACCACTTTTCCACATGTACACCATTTGCTTTCAATACTGAGAGGAAGGAATTTGGGTTTTTTTCTTGTTTTATTATGTTTATTTACTTTTACCTTAAACATGAGTACATAATTCTGTGTATTGCCCTGCCCCACCAAATGCCAGGGCTATGTACTCTTTCAAATATATTTGTGGCAGTCAATATAAATAAGAAAAGCTCTGTGGGGATCTCGGGGTAGAAGTAATATCCTTGGACTGAAATTTGTTTCTTCCCTTTCTGTACCAGCTAAGTCTGGGGTTTTTGCAGGAAACTCTACCCCTGGGGATAGGGATTGGTACATTCTGTACCAGGGCCAAACCAGGCTCCTGCACCAACGCCAAGCCCACACAGACCTCATGGGAACAAACTTGTCCAAAGTGCTGGTAAGAATAGACTGGGCACTGGTCAGAGCAGCTGCAGGCAGGAGTAACACTATTAGCTGCCCAAAACGTTGTGAAATCATTTTATTCCAAAAAAAGTCCACGCTGGTAAAATATTCTCTTGTATATTTGTCAGATTTTTACACAAAACTGAAGTTAAAGATTATTTCAAATATGTTCATCATGCTAATAGCTGTTCTAAACCCCTGCATTTGCAAAGATAATCCCTACAGGTATCATGAAGGTTAGCTTTCTATTAAAACTAATTTTTATTTCTTTCATTATCAATCTATAATTATTTGTCCAAAATATTAGGAGTTGTAAGTGAAGCTGGGGTCTACTGCAACGTAAGCTGCAATTGTCTTTAAGGTACTTCTTTACAAATAATTTTAATAAGCAGAATTCTTCTATCTCTGTCATTGGCAGGGCAGGCATTTTTTTTTTCTGCTTTGCATACAGGTGAACAAAACCAATAAACTGTATCATAGGAGGTCTTATTATCAAACTCTTGCTACAACACCTCATGGACACATTCAGCCTTCTTCTGGGCTTTAACGTTCACCACCTTTTCTAAATATCCAGGTTTCAGACAACTTTGAAAACAGTCATGGTTTGGCGTTAACATCCTGAGCCTTTGAAACACAAGCAATATTTATCATCATGACCTGATCCAACACAAGGTCAGTCTTTGCCTTCATCATTTTAAAGCTGTGCATAGTGAATTGTTTCTCTCTAGAAGGTACTTGAACCCACAAAGGACACTTTCAGTAAATGCATATAGCATGATCTGCAACTCAAATACATGTTCTGAAATAATTTTTTATGTTTACAAAACAACCCAAATCCCCTCTACCTGGATATAATTGCTCTGCTGAGCTGTAGGCTAAAATTTTCAGCTCATGATTTGCTCTCTTCTGAAAGAAGTGTCTTGTGCTTTCTTTATTTGCTAGCCAAATTTCGGTGTGCTCCTTTGTTTCAGCGCTCCAGTATATAAATTTCTTGTCTACAGTCAAGCTGCCAATTTTTTTACCTGTAGGAAAACATTGTATAGTTAAGCTTCAGAATAAACCCTGAGCAAAAAATTTTACAAGAGCAGATGGGTGCTTGTATTCACAGTGAGTCAGTATGAGTGAGTATATTGGTCATGCAGCATCTTCAAATACCTCCCCTGGAAAAGAGATTTCTGATATTTTCCAACAGGTCTCACTGAGCTGAGACACTTTGTTATTTCAGATTACAAGTGTAGATTTGAAGGTTTTTTATTATCCACAATTATGAGAACTGCAGTTTGACTAACAAACAGCAGTAAAAAAACCACAAGAGCCAGAGCTGTGTATAGAAAGTTTGATCATTTTTCCAAGGTGTTCTGCCATCGCCTGGGAAAAATTAAGACATCTCCTCTGGTAATAGAGCAGCTTTACCAGCATCCTCCAGGATTGAGCTGGAAACTGAGCAACTGAGATTAAGTGTTATCATTACAAGAAGTGCAACGTAAATAAACTGTCATACAAGACTCTACCTGCATGAAGTACTCTCCCCACAAAGTGAAGGCTGCAACGCCGCTTTCAGGCATAACTTAAGATGGTTTGATGTAAGAGATGGCAAGAATCACAAACTACCTTATTGTGGCCTTCCAGTATCTCAACGGGGCCTACAAGAGATGGGAGAGGTGCCTGAGGACTGGAGGGAAGCAAATGTCACTCCAGTCTTCAAAAAGGGCAAGAAGGAGGACCCAGGAAACTATAGACCAGTCAGCCTCACCTCCATCCCTGGGAAAGTGATGGAACGACTTATCCTTGGTGCCATCTCAAGACATATCAAGGATAAGAGGGTCATTAGAGACAGTCAGCATGGCTTCACCAAGGGGAAGTCGTGCTTGACTAACCTCATAGCCTTTTATGAGGATATAACAAGGTGGATAGATAATGGCCGAGCGGTGGATGTGGTCTACCTTGACTTCAGTAAAGCATTTGACACAGTCTCCCACAGCATCCTTGCTGCTAAACTGAGGAAGTGTGGTCTAGACTCTCGGGTAGTGAGGTGGACTGTGAACTGGCTAAGGGGAAGAAGCCAAAGAGTTGTGGTCAATGGGGCGGAGTCTGGTTGGAGGCCTGTATCCAGTGCGGTCCCTCAAGGGTCGGTACTGGGACCAGTATTATTCAATATATTCATCGATGACTTGGATGAGGGACTAGAGAGTACTATCAGCAAGTTTGCTGATGACACCAAGCTGGGAGGAGTGGCTGACACACCAGAAGGCTGTGCTGCCATCCAGCGAGACCTGGACAGGCTGGAGGGTTGGGCGGGGAAAAATTTAATGAAATATAACAAGGGTAAGTGTAGAGTCTTGCATCTGGGTAGGAGCAACCCCAGGTTCCAGTATAAGTTGGGGAATGACTTATTAGAGAGTAGTGTAGGGGAAAGGGACCTGGGAGTCTTGGTGGACAGCAGGATGACCATGAGCCAGCACTGTGCCCTTGTGGCCAGGAAGGCCAATGGCATCCTGGGGTGTATTAGAAGGGGGGTGGTTAGTAGGTCGAGAGAGGTTCTCCTTCCCCTCTACTCTGCCCTGGTGAGACCCCATCTGGAATACTGTGTCCAGTTCTGGGCCCCTCAGTTCAAGAAAGACAGGGAACTGCTGGAGAGAGTCCAGCACAGGGCAACTAGGATGATTAAGGGAGTGGAGCATCTCCCTTATGAGAAAAGACTGAAGGAGCTGGGGCTCTTTAGTTTGGAGAAGAGGAGACTGAGGGGTGACCTCATTAATGTTTACAAATATATCAAGGGTGAGTGTCACGAGGATGGAGCCAGGCTCTTCTCGGTGACAACCACTGATAGGACAAGGGGTAATGGGCTGAAACTGGAACATAAGAGGTTCCACTTAAACTCGAGAAGAAACTTCTTCTCAGTGAGGGTGACGGAACACTGGAACAGGCTGCCCAGAGAGGCTGTGGAGTCTCCTTCTCTGGAGACATTCAAGACCTGCCTGGACACGTTCCTGTGTGGCATAGTCTAGGCATTCCTGCTCTGGCAGGGGGATTGGACTTGATGATCTTTCGAGGTCCCTTCCAATCCCTAACATTCTATGATTCTATGATTCTATGAAAGCTGGTGAGGGGCTTTTTAGGATGTCAGATAGTGACAGGACTAGGGGGAGTGGATTGAAGCTGGAGATGGATCAGTTCAGATTGGATGTTAGGAAGAAGTTCTTCACCATGAGGGTGATGAGACACTGGAACAGGTTGCCCAGAGAGGTGGTGGAAGCCCCATCCCTGGAAGTTTTTAAGGCCAGGCTGGATGGGGCTCTGAGCAGCCTGATTTAGTGGGGGATGTTCCTGCCCATGGTGGGGGGGTTGGAACTAGATGATCCTTAAGGTCCCTTCCCACCCTGACAATTCTATGATTCTATGAAACATAACAGAACAGTCAGACCTTGAAAACTCGGTATCTTGGCAATTCTCCAGCAGTGGCAACCATCCACGTCTGAGGCCCATATTTCATCTTCTCCTCTGATAAAGAGCAGCTGGTGATTCTTGGGGTCAGACACATCTATACTTATAGGTCTTCCTAGCTCTGCTTCTGCCACGCTACAGGTACAGTAGTTCCTCATCTGTTCTTCTGCTAATATGTATCCCAAAATGTGGTGCACAGTGTTATTCAGAATATCATAGTAAAACATGCGGCTGCCGTAATCAAACTCTTCCATCCAGTACAAGCGGCTGTCAAACAAAAAGCAGTGCTTACAGTAGGAAAACTGTAATCCGAGCAAATTGCCCTAAATGCAGTCCTGTAAGTGACTACAGTCACAAACCTCCCAGACATTTGAAACAAGGTAACTTAAAGGATGTTCTTGAATGGAAGATCACAATTAGTGACTATTCTGGATAAAATGGTTACTGTAAGAAATTGCTGTCTGGTGCTGTCTTTCATTCGCATTGCTTAAATAGAAGAACCTATCAATACTTAAGTATCATTTTAAGTCTTTACTCAAACGCAGACATCTTCCTGAAATTAGAGATGTCCAAGCTCAGCTAGCAGTATAAAAGTAGAACTACATCCAGAAGTTTCTGAGATTTACACAGTGCAAAAGACACATGTATTATAAAAGTTCTCATCAGTCCTTAACAGTTGATGATTTCATGAAAATCATGTTTCAAATATGCTTCAAAAAGTTGATAGTAAAATATGGCTTACCTTAAGAAAGGGTATGACAACAGAGATGATATTGAATTACTTTTACCCAACTGTATGTTCAAGGCTTTTAGAGATTTTATCTTGAACTCAAGATCAATAACAAATATTTGAGTTTCATTCCATGGTGTTTTCAGGGCAACAAAGAGATGTCGTGCAATCCAGTCAACTGCAATGGCTGTGGCATTGCGAATATATGCATCTTTGAAAAACTTATTAAAAAATAAATAAAAAACATTACTAAAACTGCTTAAGAGCAGAATTTTCCCAAGTGATGCTAGGATGTTATGAAAACTATATATAGGACAACTTTAAAAATGGCATTCTCTGGCCTGTTCTAATAGATATTGATAACCAAGAAAAATTTAAGTCCAAATTTTATTATATTTATTATTATTATTTATATTATTATTTATTATATTACGTATTTTTATTGTAATGCTAGGAATGAAAATTATCAAGCTTATCTCTTTCACATTACATCTCACACAAAATGACAGTAAATAAGAAAATTGTCTTTCCAATTCTGTTATTCTGACTGTATTTTGCCATTAAATGTGTTTTGTTCGTCATGCTACTTTTTTTCTGTTTGACATAATGTAGTTTTCAATTCTTAAAAAACATAATTAGCCTGAGGATAATGACAACAATGGCCACATATTTCCCTAGATTCTCTCAAGCAATAAAAGAATGAAGGAATACCTGAAACATTGAAGTAGTCTGTATATTCAGAAGAAAAAGAGAATCTTCTACAATATAGTACGCTTTGTCATCATTAGCAGTATAACAGATGTCCTTTACGTTTGTCTTTGCTGAAATTTCCCATATGGTATGATTATTGTCTATGTCAGTAAGAAACAACTTGTTGGCAGAAACAGTTATAAGAGTTGGGACAGGGAAAAGATCTGGAAGGAAAGGGCACAACAGAATTTGCAAAAAATGTTCTAGACAATAGCAGTTATTCATAAGGAAAGCAAGTACAAGATAAAAATAAATGATGGCTCTGCACAGATTATATTTGGTCACATGTCACAGCAAATAAATAAAATAACGAGATGCCTTCTTGTCATCACATGCAAATGGCATGTGGACGCTTACCAACAAATTTAAGCCTAGTAAAAACAGATTTGCTCACTTAATTACCTTTAACAGCCCAGCTAGAAATAGCCTGTAATTCCTAGGAGACGTCTAACTCTCCCGGTTACCTTTCACAGCCCAGTTAGAAATACTCTATGATCTCTAGCAGTATGCAGATTACAGATCAAAAGCAGCTGTTGCGTATTACCCTGGGGTTGCCTAGAAAAGTTAACACAGTTTTGAGGAAAGGCTTGAAATTCCTGAAATCTAGTCTAATGATAAGAAATGTGTTAATCATTTAATGTCAGAAGCTGTAACTATTTTCTCTGTGGTGTCTGCTGTACGGTGGAACAAATGTCACAAAAAGTGTTGGAGGATATTTATGGGATTACCAAATTCCCTACTGTCTATTTTACCATCTATAACACACAAACCATGAGATGGCATCTAAGTGATCCATACCTGATGAATTCCTCTCAGCTATAGCAGACAAAGGTCCTGGACCCACAGAGGTGAAGGCTTGCACCTGTGGGACACCAGATTGTTACATGTGTTAAGTAGCAGCAAAAATGATTGCACTCAAGAGCCTGTAGAGTCACAGTTAATGATAAAAACACGACCACATCCCCTGGCTGTTCAGCTGGGAAGATGCGCATCTGCTCTGTTTGACCAAAGGTTGTGCTGGTCAGTTCAAAGACCACAATCAGGATTGGACCGTGGCTATGAATATAATTTTAATCAGTGGCCCAGAGAATGACAATTCATGCCGTATCTACCAGTTGGAGCTCAAAGGACACCAGACAGTCTTGTCTCCTTCCCCAGTCTGGAGCAATTCCTACTGTTGGTTGATGCTCCAAATAACATGGTGCTCTCCCCCATCACTACCTGGTCTATTACATGCTCTCATGCATTTTACTTCTCTTCCAAGCACATGTTCTGTGCATCTCACAACTTTTATTGCAATGAAGACATGACCTCTTGACACCTTTTAATATGGAAGTCTCTTTTTACAGAATCCATGTGATTCCTTGCATTTCTCCAGCAGTGGAACTTCTCTTGATCCGTGGCTCTGTTTTAATGGCCTATTACCCTCCACCAGCTGAGTTGAATTGGTGTTGAGCTTGCAGCTTTTAGCAGTGGCTTTTGGAGACCTCTAGAAAAGTTTCTTCTGGGCTTCACCAAACCTCTGTAATATTGCAGCATTGCTTTCACCTTATTTAGTGAGCAATATAATGCGTAGAAAGGTTAAGCCAGGTATTCAAGGGTGAGCCAGTGAATCAGCAGTTCCATAAGCAGAAACCACAAGTTCTTGCCCCAAGCCCAGTACCATCTCCTAGGCAAACAAACCAGGCTGGACTGATAACATCTACCATGTAGCATGGGATGAGCTCAGTAATTTTTCATACCTGAAACCTTACTGTGAGACTGGGAAGCACATCCCTGAGAGGAAAGAGCATCAGATTGGGTTTAACGTCGCTCACATTCCACTCCTTGAAAGTGTCAGCAGTGCCACTCTCATTCAATAGTTGATAGTAAACCTTGAATTGAGTTAATATGCCGTTGTCCCTTTCAGGTCTGTCCCAACGGAACTCCACAAGAATTTTCTCATCACTTTCATGTGGGTTATTTCGTAACACATATATTCTAGGGTTTGTAGGGGCTGAAGGAACTGTATAAAAAAAGAAGAGAAAAAAACACAGACCAAATCACTCCTGTTAAAACACAAAATTTACCTCATAATTAACTCTTTTAGTTTTGAGTCTGAACTTTGCAGCCCCACTGCTGACAAATAGGAAATGGTAAGGCAGAAATTACAGAAGGATATCTAAAACTACATGGTAATTCCTTTCTGGTTTTGATTGTTGTATAGGTGTCTGGTTTTAATTTGCTTAGTGAAAAAGAGCTGTATTAACAGAGACACGTTCACTCCTGCACTCAGATTGGGACACATCTGTTTAGCCGAGTCCTGTAGGTAACAATGGAGCTGCAAGATTTTTCACAACATAAAGTATCACAGAATCACAGAATGTTAGAGGTTGGAAGGGACCTCAAAGATCATCTAGTCCAAACCCCCCTGCCAGAGCAGGATCACCTACAGCAGAGCGCACAGGAACGCATCCAGGTGGGTTTTGAATGTCTCCAAAGAAGGAGACTCCACAACCTCCCTGGGCAGCCTGTGCCAGTGCTCGGTCACCCTCACAGGGAAAAAGTTCTTCCTCATATTTTTATGGAACCTCCTATGTTCCAGCTTGTATCCATTGCCCCTTGTCCTGTCAGTGGACACCGCTGAAAAGAGCCTGGCTCCGTCCTCCTGACACTCCCCCTTGACATATTTATAAACATTAATGAGGTCACCCCTCAGCCTCCTCTTCTCCAAGCTAAAGAGACCCAGCTCCTTCAGCCTTTCCTCATAAGGGAGATGCTCCACTCCCTTCATCATCTTTGTGGCTCTGCGCTGGACTCTCTCAAGCAGCTCCCTGTACAATATCCCTTCTTCTAACCACTTCAAATCTACAGCAGCTTGTGAGCTTTCTCAGTGCTCCAATCACTCAACACTGTATTTGAGCTGTCTTAACTTTGACCTGCATGAGAGCAAAAATAAAACCTTATTTTTTAAAGTAAGAAGTGCAAAACTTAATGAGTGGTCAAGATATTACATGCCGCCTTTGATGGTCACTGTATAATGGATCTCAATGTCTCTTTCTTACTCGTAGTCATAGGCACGTGATGGATCATCATGCACTTTCTGTTCCAAATTCTATTACTGCAATTGTGTGCATTTATGTGTGCAGTAGATAATTCCAAAGATACTCAGGAACATGTCCTTGCAACTCTGCCTACAGCTGGCTAGCCCTGAAAGCTGCTCATTCCTCTTCAGAGTTTTACTTTCTGGCATAGAGTAGTAGTCCCAGTACTTGTTAAAGGTGAGGAATGGAATTTAAAATTCTAGTACCTCCTTCCGGTGCTCGAAGGGATACAGATGTGGTTGGTGCCTTGCCCCAGTAGGTGTATGGAGTGACAGCAAAATCAAAAAGTGCAAATGGTTCCAGCCAATCAACGTGGTAAGATGGCACTGTCAGGTTATGGGGATGGAGGCACCGCTCACTCTCCAAAGACTGCTGAATAAAGTAAAACAGAATAAAATAAACCTTTTTTTTTTTTTTTCCTCTCTCGGAAAGGCCTTCAGTTTTCCAAAATGCCCCTTGTCAAGCTGGTCAACTAAATCTTCTCTTCTCATGAGTGATCATTGTTTCACCAAAGCCTGTGGCACTGTAGTGATGCGTAGCAATCTGTTAGCAATCTGCCCTTTGAATTTAAAGAAAAGCTTGCCAAATATGTTAAAATTAAGTGTGGATGAAGGCAAGATTTCACATTCAGGCAAAGGCTGTCCCACTTGCAGTTCAGAGGACACTTCTGTCTCTGAGTTACTGTGAAAGACTTTCTCACACATCTTTGAAAATTGGGAGCTCCTCGCTTGGCACTTCACACCCCAGCAGCTCTCCCAGAGATACTGCTAAGCCCGTGTTCCTCCTGTGCTGGCCTCAGTGATGGAGAAACAGGACAGCTTGTTTTATATTTACAGTTTAGTTTGGTTACTTGACCAATTTGTAAATGCTAGAGAAGAAACAAACTGTATTTCCATTTAAAAATAGATACATCATCAAGTAGATGCAGTAACACATGTAGATAATGAGGGATTGCATGAGCATCCTCACGTGTAGAGCTTTTGATCCCACGCAGTAAAAGACAATTCCCCATTCCACATTTGTGGAGGGACTCCAAGTGATGTGAAAACTTGAAGAATTTCCTTTAATCCTGAAGGAAGTCTCCGGCACTGGATCTGGAATCACTTTTGGTGTAAAAGAAAAATTTCCTGTCCATAAAGAAAGCAAGTAAAAAATAATTGAAAGAATATGAGCAAAAGGTAGACTTTTCAAACCTGACTTAAAACATTAAAATACCATGGAAAATTCTGTAAGCTGTCATTAAATAGAAATGATGAATAACAACACCATGTATTCTTTTTAGCCATACCAATCAGTTTTTATAATTGCACATTATCCAGTATAGCCTGATACAGTTATTAATAAATTGCAGTTGTTCTTATCTTTTGTCAAATGACTCAAGAATTTCAGGAATGAAGAATTACAAGCCAATGGTGAATACGTTTATTGAGGAGTTTAGATTAAGAAAATAATGTACCTGGCAAAGGTTTAAGTGACGTGTGAACAAGGGTAAAGGCTAAAAACTCTGCTGGTTGTGAGAAGGGAATGTTAAGGCTCTGATTGACTTCTTGAGTTGTAATGAACTGAAGACTATTAATCCAGAACAGACGACCACTGTAATATTCCAGTGCACCCTGAAATATTTCTGAAGTGCTCCATGCTGAAAATTCTGTGACGACGGCATTAACACAACTGTGAAAACAGTTATGAAATTAGCAGATCGAAAACACAGGTGCAGAGAGAACAAGAGTTACGCAATGTTTGACATGTTGATGAATTTCTCATCATTCAAATTCTTAATACACATGTAGAAGGCATGATAACAATTTGGAAAGTTTTCTTTAAGTAGAACACTTTTCAGAACGGTGCATTGCAGGAGCATTTGTAAAAAAAAAAAAAAAACAAACCTTCATTCCCTTGATTTCATTAGAAAACAATTCCAAAAAGGCTTAATATTCTAATGCATGGATGTGGAAAACTGAATATTTTGAAAAATAACGGTGGAGTCTACTTCCCAGTTTTAGTTTCATTCTACCTCGTTAGAGCAGGTCTCCAGATGAATTTGATACAGTTAGTTTCCACAATAACCTTCCATTATTTATTAAACTGTATTAACCTTTTCCTCCGCTGGGATAACTCATGCTTTCATCTGTCTTGTTACTTCTATATCAAAATTTAGAGGCCCTTTTTGGTACAAATTTATCTTCTGGGTAAGAGATCAAGCATGTTGTAAGAGGCATCATTTTGCCATCTCAGAGATGTCTTTCAGCTTAGACACATGTTATCTGAAACAAATTTGGGAAAGCTTTCATATGGCATCAGGTCCATTAGGATGGGTTATTTCTGATCTCTCTATTCTGGCATGCCAGGCACAATGACTTATGGCTGACAATTGGTTCACAAGGGAGCTGCATGTTCTAGCTAAAACTGATCAACACACTTTGATTCTTTAGAAGTTTACCATTAACTATAGCAAGACTAAAATCAGTCATAAAATTCATCTATTTCCACACAAAGCCAGACTGCAACATTATATACTTACTTGGCAAGGAAGACACTATGAAAGGTGTCCCTCCTGAGATACCTGAATTAACTAGGTTAGCAGTTGGACTCAATGACCTTAAAGGTCTTTTTGAAGCTAAACAGTTCCATGATTCTATGATTACAAGTACACGTAAATACAGATACTGTTCAATTAAGTTTAAGGAGTTCAACCTGGTGCTTGAAAAAAAAAATATGGCACTCTTCATATGAAAAGGAGCAAAAACATCATTTCATGAGCTACCACTCATGCATTTGTCACAAAACAAGTTACCAATTTTTTTGGAGGTCTTAATAAATATTCAAGCTGACCCATAAACATGATGTAGTTTGAGGGGTTTTTTTAAAACTTTGCCTTTCAGCAAAGCAGCCATCTCAGGCTCAGGATGATCAAGAGGAAAGCCTGCTGAGCACTGATTGCTCAGGTGAGAAAGTGGTGTCAGTTCAAGTCCTCAGCTCCATGCAAGATGATCAAATTGCAGCTCTAGGCACTTGCAAACTGTCAAGTGTTGTAAGTGCCAAGATAAAATAGACAAAAAATGGTGATTGTTTCCTAAAGCTAAAAATTCCCAAGTCTAAAAATTGAGCATGACCTCAGTTCAGCTGAGTTGACATGCTGTGTTTCTCTCACTGTAAAACCGTGTTAACGACCATCCTAGCATGTAGTTTGCCATCAGGTAGCTGTGATCATTAGCTCTTCTTTTTGTTTATTGTTATATTAGCAACTAGTATGCCCCATATTGGACAAAATTTGGTTTTAAGGAGTATCACAAAAACTAGAAAATATAGGTTTTCTTACCTCTGCTACACATTTACTTACCTCTCTTTGCAAAGAGAAGCTCTGTATAGGTTTAGGCATAGACTGTCTTGCACAAGCCAGTAAAGAAAACCATACGTGAGATCCAAAGTTAAACCAACCACCTAAGAAAAAGAAAAGTCCAAATGGCAGTTTAAACGGACTTTCACCTCTGAGGTAAAAGCCCTTAGGCATAACTGTTGTCTGGACAGCATCACGAGCAGCTCTTTATTGGCAAAAATAACATTAATACCACAAATGTTTATTCCAGCACAAAAAGACGTAACACTAGAAAATAATCAGGTCCTTGGTGAAGACCTATTTATAGCAGCTGATGGTTTTCTAGACCAAATTTTATGAGCACCTGTCACAGCATTCACCCCTGGAGTATCTGGGTAGTTTGGATATGATGGCAGTAGTGTATCAGTGATTAGTGGAACTACCTGTGAAAATTTCCAGGACACCTCTGCTATTTTAACATTCTCTGTCTAAAACAGGTGATTGATATCCACTCTGAAAGTCAGACTTGCCTTTTGAAATAAGTATTTAAGATATTTTGTCTTCGATTTCTAGGTTTGATTTTATGCATACAGTATTTAATGTGTTGCATTATTTATGAATAATACATGCAAAATATTTATTGATGTATTTGATTAAACAGGAAATGCAAATATCTGTATTTTGGTAAATCATTTATTATTAAATAAAGAGTTGGAGTAGGGAGGAATGAAACAGTTTTCCTCTGCGTTATTTCAATAGTTCATCTTCATTAAAGCTAGGTGCAAGATTTTATTTTTGATAGAACCTAATACTCAAAAAGTGCTTTCTTGCTTTTGCAGTAAACAACAGATTCAGTACCATATGCAACAATAATAAAAATCAGACATCTAATAATCTGTTCTGTGAATAACAAAGAATTTCCTTCCACAAATTAGTCTGCTAAATGTTATCAAGTTCAGTCTATGTCATTAGCACAGCTTACAAATTGTTAGGGGCCTCTCTGAACATGTTTTCCAGCAGCTCTCAAACTTCTCATCGAAACACTAGTTGTAGCTATTCTTTTATAAGCTTAAATTTCTATTATGGATGTGAGACGGCTCATGAGAAGCTCAACATGAGCCGGCAGTGCGCTCATGCAGCCCAGAAGGCCAACCGCATCCTGGGATGTATCAGAAGAGTAGCCAGCAGGTCAAGAGAGGTGATTCTCCCCCTTCACTCTGCTCTTGTGAGAGCCCACCTCGAATACTGCATCCAGTTCTGGTGTCCCCACCATTAGAGGGACATAGAACTGTTGGAGCATGTTCAGAGGAGGGCCACAAAGATGATACAGAGACTAGAGCACCTCTGCTACAAGGACAGGCTGGGATTGTTCAGTCTTGAAAAGAGAAGACTTTGGGGGGACCTAATAGCTGCCTTCCAATACCAGAGGCTGGGGAAGGACTTTTTACAAGAGTGTCCACTAATAGGACAAGGGGAAATGGTCTTAAGTTGAAGGAGAATAGATTTAGATTAGATCTTAGGAAGAAATTCTTCAGTACGAGGGTGGCAAGACTTTGGAACAAATTGTCCAGAGATGCTGTGGCTGCCCCCTCCCTGGAGGTGTTCAAGGCCAGGTTGGACAGGGCCTTGAGTAGCCTGATCTAGTTGAGAGGCGTCCCTGCCTGTGACAGGGAGGTTGGATTAGATGATCTCTAAGGTCCGTTCCAGCCTAGGCCATTCTATGATTCTATGATTCTATGTAAGTGGAGCAGCCTCTTTTTTAACTCTTCATTAACAAACTGCAGAAGATGATGACAGGAAAACAAATGCTGTATCACTTAGTTGTCTGTTGGTCCTTATATAATCACATTCTTGATGTATTTTTGTTGACATTGTATATCAGAAAATCAAGGTCTGGATGATTGTTCCTGTAGATTTTCCTGTTAAAAATATCTCACAATATGTAGGTGCCTGAGTCCATATTTAATCAACCATGTTGTATTTTGTCCCATTTACCTATTCTCGCTCCATGCTCAACACCAAATTATATCTTACTCAATCTACCTTGCCTTTTTACATGTTTGGGTCTTCTTTCCTTGACCTCTTCCTCTTTTCTGCAGCTATTACATTTTCCTATCATGCCCATTAGACATGCCCATCTTCTTTCTCCTGAACCCTGTACACCCATTAATAAAAGGCAAACAATTATTAGTACTATTCATCTTCAGGAGTTAGGCAGTAATTTAACACATCCCTTCTGTCATGCTTCAAAATTAGACAAACTTTTTCCATTTTGTGAGAGGTGTTAAGACTCTGGACACAATATGTAGTTATAATCATGCAATGTAGCTCAGCAACATAAGACTCAAAATAAATGCCACTACTTGAAATACTGCTTGAATAGAAATATTAAGAGACCTCCTGCATAACGCACTTCATTATTTCCCTATAAATTACTTTTGTCCCAGGCATATTGTCCAATGTAAATGACTTAATAAGTGCTTTGGAGATTCTGTGCCAGATTCTAAGATGGAATACATGGCAAAGTAGGTTGGCCAAGATCAATCAAGCTGTGCCAATTCACGCCAGCTCAGCTGAACAATTGATTGGACAATAACTGGAAAATAAAATAATCATCATAAAAAGATCTAGTTCTTTCCACAGAAATTAGATTTTCAAAGCTCTGCCTTCATATTTGTTTAGAACTGTTGTCTCCACTGTAGTTGCTTCTATTCCTATCAGTCACTTTTCAAGCTAAAAGGCAATACAGCTATATACAGCTGAAGGTCCTGTACTGACCAATTGAAGAGCAATTCTTTAGTAGAAAAACAGCTAACAAATACCAGCAAGAACCAATTAGGTAGAGAACATGCTCTAACTGTTGGATAACAGCAATTAAGTATTACATTTGTGTTATAATACTGAGGTAAGAGGTCCTCTTTTCAGGATAAAGTACTCTATTGTGCAAGAAAGATATGTATTAGTACTTATGCAAACATATATTTGTATCTTTATATCGGACAGTAATGACTGTCTCAAGAATTCCACCATTAAAGAATGTTGTAGTAGTCTTTTTTTTTTTTCAGGTGGGTTATTTTGGGTTTTATTTTAATAAACAAACACCTGTCAGCTATAACTGGTCACTTCTCAATGTAGACATTTTTATTTGGCTATTTTCCCATATACATCATGGCAGGAGGCTGAGTTCAGGAAGTCAGTGCATAGATTAGGGGCAGCAAAGAAGCAGGAGAGGAGATGTTTTTTTGTAGGAGGTGTGAATAAGTGGATGGTTGAAGGCTGGTATCACTGACACAGAGAAAGGTGCAGAAAAAAAAATGACAGGAGCAGACAAGCAGTCTTATTGCTGCCAAGGTTCTTGAAAACAAGAACAAGAAATTTCATTATAGCACGAGGCGATTCAGAGGAACAGGTAGTGAATCGAAAGAAAAGGGCAAGGAAGGTGATGTTTCCTGCTCAGAATAAAGTGCAAATTGTCAGTCCTTTGCAACAAATCACCCAGAAGATATGTGGTAAGTCTAAGTGTGCAGCCGAGCTTGGACTTCATATATCTTCCCATGAAGACAGTCCACACCAGACAGCTTCCACAAAGAGGTGTGAGGCTAGTACTGGAAGATACAGTGATGCTTTGCAGCACAGACAGTCCCCTCTACATGTGACAAAAGTTTTTCAGTTCTTCTGTATTTAGCTTTACAAGTAGAGAAGGCTCCACACCAGAACCAGCTTTCCCTCTCCTTCCCAAACCCTCATCAGTGTAACAAAGATCTGGGAGATCAGTCAGCATTTCCTAATGTTAATTGCTTTTCAGAGACTAAACTAGGCCTGGCTTTTTTTTGTAATCAGAGAAACTTTTTTTTCCATTGGCAACAGAGATTGAAATGCGCTGAGGAATGATACAAAGCTAACCAAGAGACATAGATCTCAAAAGTTTAGAAAGAATCTGTAATAAGGAACCTGGCTTCGGGCAAAATGGAAGCAAAAATTGCATAACAGGTGGAATAAAAACAAAAGACCTCTTTAGCAAGAGCTAAGTTTTGAAGAAAGCTGTTGCAGCAAATACTGTATCTGAATTGATCTCCTCTGTGGCAGTCAACCTATGCCTCACTCTAGCTCTCAGGACAGAGGATATAACTGCACACAGGCTGTCGTTTGAGCTGAGAAACATTCAACTTTTCTTTGAAAGACACTCCACAGAGTAAAAGCAGTGGGATAGATGGGACAGTTCCTCACCCTAACTTGCTCAGGACACAGCTTGGAGAAAGTTCAAAGGTTCACTGGGTCTGCAGTCCCAATCACACTGACTCCCAGTATCCTTCAGTTGCTGTTATGGTAGTGAGGGCTTCTCTTGCCAGGAAATTGTGTCGTCCTTCACTTTTGTCCCAGCTACACAAGGAAAGGAGGGTGGGAGGGCAGGTAGGTAGAAAGAAGGAAGGAAGAGAAGGGAAGGAAGGAAATGAAGGGAAGGAAGGAAGGACACAAATGCACCTGCTGAGACCCTGGCAAATCTTTTCACAAGGTGAATATTTGGTCTCAGAGTTCCTTTGCTGCGTAAACAATGAATCCCAATGTCCTGGGTTTAGCTAAAAACCCAGTCCTGTTTAGTGATTTTTACTTTCCAGTTTAGTGTCTTCTAAAAGGCTGCAGTTTCTGAAGTCAGCAGCATGTTTCTGCAGACAGTGTGTGCTACTGGCAGTGATAACACCTGATGTTTACAGTTGCTGCCTGGGACTGGGATGCAGAAAGGCTCTTGCTTATACTTATCCCTATAGTGACCAAGGCCACTGCTGGCTCTGTGTGCCATGCTGGAGGTGCCAGGTAGTAAGAGGGGTCACAAGGAAGTAAAAGATTGCACCTCCAGGGGGTAATAGACAGGACAGGTGACCAACGAGAGCATTCCATCCCATATACATCATATTTAGTATAAACTGAGTGATCACGAGAGTTTCGCTCCTTTTCTTTTCGCTGCCCTTTTTGGCCTTTTCATCCTCCTTTTCTGCAATGGCTGGTGTCCAGAGAGGATTCCATCTGACCTCCTGATTTTGATCCAGATCCTGAGTTCCCAAATCCAGCTCCCTGTATCCAGCTCCCACCGCCGCTGAGCCTGGGGTTTCCCCAGTGCCTCCTGCTCTGCAGCACCAGTGGGGATTTCTATCTGGGGAGGGAGTTGGGTTTGATATCGGGCTACTATCTATAGTTGTATATAATTCTTTACTTTTATCTTTTTACCATTATTTCTGTTATTTTTATTAAAGCTGTTCTAGTTTTTCTTCCCTAATCCGTAAGTCTCTCTGCCTCATTCTCTTTTCTCTTCCTGTTTGCAGAGGGGAAGAGGGGGTTAGAGAGCATCTGCCCGTGTTAGTGGCTGGCCCAGCCCTAACCCGCGACACCCACCTAGCAAAATGAGGACAAATCCCTAGCGTGGTAAATCCCACACAGTGGCAGAGGCAGGATGGGTTTGGGAAAGGCAGCAATAATCTATGAGTAGCCAGCAGTGAAGGCCTTAAGGAACTTGGTAGAATATTAGAGAGGGGTGAATGGAGAAGAAAGGCATGAGAGACGTCAGCAGAGACACAGAGGTAGTTTGTGAGGACCTCAGAACACATCAAAAAATCTCCAGGTAGGAAAGGGAGCTGATGAGCATATTGCAGAAATTTTGGTGAGCTATAGGTAGAAATGGCGTCTCTATTTCCCCTCTACCAGCCCACCCCTGCATGGTACCCATTATCAGCCCTAATACAGCTAAAACAACAAGAAACAACAACCTCCCCCATCCCTATACCTTCCAATATCTTTACTCACTCCAGCAAGAAGCCCCTTTCCTTTCTCCCTGAGGAATTGCTCTGCTCTGCAATAGCCTCTTCCCAGTCTTCTGGAGCTCCCCAGCAGCTTGAAGCAAAGAAAGAGGGGCCAAGATCTGAGCAGGCCTGTGTTTGACTTGGGAGATGGAGAAAGAGAAGATGAGGAAGGAAAAGGGTGAACTGAGGATGGAGAGCTTCCAAGATCCCCAAAGCACAGGATTTGCTGTTCCTGCCACCATACGAGGGACAGGATCAGACAGGGTAGGGACTGTCTGTGGCAAAACTGGCACTCCCACCAGCATGATGGTGGCAGCAGCAGTAGCAGCAGCAACAATCCGTGTTGGGCCACAGGCAGGGGCCACCTGCACTGAGCACAGGCGCGGCACCAGCTGCCAGCCCCCCTCTCTTATCAGCAGAGACAAAACCTGTCTCTGTCGCAGCGGCACCTCTGCAGCCTGAAGTGCCACTCTGGTGTGTCTGGCCCCAAAACTAGCCCTGCCAGGACCTGTGAGCTGGGGAACATCACAAAAGAGACAGGATGCTATGGAGCTCTGGCTCCATATTTTGATGGGAAAGCCAGAACTGACTGTTAGGCTTAAGACGATTTGGAGAAGCAAATACATTTCACATACAGGAAGAAGCAGCATTACAACCATAAGGACATCTTTAATGTTGCATTTTGTTGCAAACGTCTTACTTCAGAATTATGGGCCGAGGTTTTAGTACAGCTATTATATGCTTTAATTCTTATCCTCTTGTCAAAATGATATAATGCTATTGCAAGAAAGGCGTGTTATTCTTCTGGTAATAACAAATTGATTTTGACAACCATGGACACTGACTATATTCAAGAAATCTAGCCAGTAAAACATCCTCCCCTGCAAAAGTAAAAGGAAAAAAAATCACTCACATGTTTACCAGAAAACTGTAGCTGCTCTTGTAGTATAAAATACTCCTCTCCATTCAGTCTTGCACTCTCCACTGAATACATTGTGGCCCAGTACAAATAACCATTTACTGAATCCACTACTAGATCCTTCACTAGGAGCATAACGTGAACCACAACATCCACATGGCCTCCCTGCAGTGATTTTCTGTAGATCTAGGGACAAAAGAATGTTTTTAGCATCACACCTAAGTAATCAGACATGATCAATTTAGTATACATAAGTGATTTTTCCACAGCCGTTTATCAGAAGTTTATGCGAGCCTTAGGTTTTCGAAGCCTAAATGTTTTGCATTCAAAGCATAAGGATGAAGAATAAGGCAAAATTATTAGTTAAAAAGTAGTCGAATAAAAAGCTAAAGTGTCTCTTCCCCTTGGCTTTCCCAGTTTTGGCAGCCTTCTGTCTGACAGAGTTTCTCACCCACTTCGTATTCACTATTCACAAGTGTAAATGAGGGTGCAAGGCAGTGTGAAATCTGGCCTTCTAGCTCCAGTTTTTAAAACAGCTTCTGATTTTGCACTTACAAGAAACGAAAGGCGTAATTTGACAGCACTGAATAAATTAGCACTGCAATTTTGAAGTCAGATACCTTTTAAATAATTCACATGTCAATGTTCTTGATATGAGAATGTACAAAGTGCACTTGTAATTATTTTTTTATCTGAGGTGATCTGCAAAATATCATAGTACAGAGGACAATCTTGAAAATCTCTGTGTAAACAAATCATGCCAAATTTGATTAAAATAAAGTCCATCTACTTCTTAGCTGAGATCAACTTGGCAGCCTCTGTTTTCACCATCTTCACTTATTTCTACAATGTTGAATCCAACAAAACTGTTAATAACATGTTTGATTTTCTTGTTTTGTACCTGGAATTCATTATTCTGCATTAGTGAATATTAGTGAACATTTTACCCAAAACTTTTGTCTAACTCTGAAAAACTCTGCAAAGGAAGAAAGGCCTCCTTCTTATACACTATAATAGCAAAGGTCCAAATGCATCTCAGATTGCAACAAGTAAAGATCCCAAATATTGTTTTAGAGTCTCTTTCTTGTTGATTTAAGGGGTTTTTTTCCCCTTTTAAGAAATGTAAGTGTACCTACCGTATTTGCTTTGCCAACCCAGTATAAGCATTGACCCAACCAATCAAAGGCCAACATCCTTGCATTTCTGACGTCAGATACATAAGCACTCCCAGTGGTACCCTCTCTTTTGTTCAATGACCAGGTCTGAACTTCCCCCACGGAATTAATCCAAAAAAGTGTGTCATTATACCAGTCAAGATCTTGAAGAATAAAAGGAAGATATTAAATATTTCACAAAGCTGCAAAGAAAAACCCATATTTTTTTAGAGAATAAAAGGTAGCCAGACATTTCAGTTTTTTAAAGAAAAATTCAGTACAAAAGAACAGTCAGGCTCAGTTAACATGAAGATAGATACTTCCTTGTAGGAATACAATGTACATATAGAGTATTTATATTTATATTTGTAATCCCTGAGGATTATAAATGTATGACATATATTTGGATGCTGGAAGCAGAACTGTTTAGTTCAGAGAGTTGATTTTAGTTTTTCTGTAACTGTGGTGATGTCAGTAGGGTTTCACTAAGGATTAGTTTGATCCATAAAGCAGAAGAAAGCAGATGGACATGAAGGCTCGGCATTCAAGTCTAGATTGCTGCAGTGAAAGTTCTTGTCTTTCAGTTCTGTTGATGAAACAAGCCCATAACAGCAGTTTGTTTAAAATTTACCTGAAATATTTCTTATATGAGGATAGAGGAGTTCTCCTGGCCCATAGCTATCCAACCGCTGCTTCCAGAGCCCTTCAGCCCCCACTGCCAGTATATATGGTTCTTCTTGAGCTGATAAAGAAAGAAAACTGCAGTTGTGCACACCAACAAGCAACTCATGTATAGTATTTGTGCTCAGTAGCAGGAGTTCCTGTTTCTGGAAAGTTACAGAAGCACAGTTAAAACTGCCCCTGCCCCAAGGAGTAGTGGACAAAGCCAAAAGGTATGAAAATACTATAACCAGAGAAACTCAGAGATTTGGGGCAGGTTTAGACCCAGAACAATAAGGCAATCTGGAACCCTATTAGATGCTTAAAAAACACTGTGGGTTTGGATCTGGCCTTACTGAAGCCAGGCAAAAGTCACTCCTAATCTCAAGTGCCAGTCCAGTGCCTTAAGTTCAAAACTATTTTCCCCTGAGACATAGGTTATTATGGGTGAACTAGGTTTCAAAAATCTTTCCGAAGATCAACAGATCTCAGACATTGTGCACACATCCATTTCCCCAGTTATCTATGTCCAAACCAAGGTTTCTCAGCACCTAGTGAGCCTGTACTTTCCCATAAGCAACCGTTAACATCCAAGCTATTGTTCAAACCACTTCATCATAGGAAGTGCTTTACAGAGCAGGAAAAGAGTAACATCTCTTATGCCTGTTCATTTGTTAAGGTATCAAATAATGTTGACAGTGCATTTGCATTAGAAAAATGTATATAAGTAGCTGTAATAAATACATAATAATGTTATTGCAGTTTGAGAATCTTATTAATCTAACTAAAAGCAAATTTACCTATCCTGTATTCTTTAATGTTTCTAAGACAATTCTTTTTGTGCCCCTCATTTTGCAGTCTTTGCCCAAAGCCCAGGCCTCACCAGGTGGAAAGCTGTATGCACAGTTTTGCATTTCTCCTGGGTGACAGAGCAATTCTCACCTTCTTCTAAAGTTGTGCCTCTGAACGACTCTGACCATGGCCCTTCGCCAGCAGGAGACACAGCTCTGACTGACACTTCATACGCTGTGAAGCTGACCAGCTCCTTCAATGTAAACCTGGTGTCACTAATGTTTGAGACAACCCGTTCCTCCTGAGATGGATGCTGAGATGACACTTTCACATCATAGGTCCAGTTTTGCCAAGCAGATAGACCTGTGAGATGCAAAACAGTGATGTTATTACAGAGTAGGTATCTGTAATGGATGATGTGCACTCCTTGAGAAAACTGTACATTGGAGACTCATTTAAAAAACAGCAGTATGGGGGCATAAGGAAAGGGATAAATTAAAAATTTACACTCTCCAGCAGCCCAACCAACCAAGAGTAGTAGTTTAATCCCCCAGGAAGAATAAAGTTGGAAGAAGTAGATTTTTCTCCAACCAGGTAATTTTCTGCTGTTCAAAGACACATGCACAGAGGACAGACACCATAGCAGAGTCACTCATCTGATCAGAAGTCATTCATCTCTGGCATGCATTTTCTGTGTAATACTAGCAACCAATATTACTGCTACTCCATACCGTACTTAAGATGGATCCTTGCTTAAAATCCCTTGCAGATGACAAATGAGTTACCAATATCAACTTGTATTAATTTCACCAGACAATTCAGCTGTTTTACTGCCAAAGCTTGAGTTAGATTTTTCAAACTGAGGTAAATCCACATCTTCCAGCAGTATCAGCTCTTGAAGTCACCAAAGCCCTGCACCAGGACTAGGGAAACGAGGAATTGTTTCCTCTAGAAAGAAAAGGAGTGGACTTTCAGGAAGAAATAGCTGAACTTACTGGCTCCAATAGTGTGTTCAGGTGGTCTCCAGCTGATCACAGCTTGGTCCAATCCAAATAGCACGGTGACAAGCCGAGGAGGAGTTGGTAAAGGAAAAGGTTGAGTTGATGCCCCATAGAAAAGCAAGTTGCCAAAGCCAAAGTACTCGGGATATGCCAAATTGCAATCCACAACATACTCATTGAAGCTAGAACTCCCCACTGGAGAGACCTCCTCTTGGAAAACTGCCCAGCCGTCTGTGACAGTAAACGTGTTATCCTCATAAACAAAGCTCTCCATGTCATTAAGCGGCACGTGTGATCGCAGCGTGTGGAATTCTGAACCATCAAGAAAACCTGACACAAAGGCCTGCTCTGTTTTGTTGAAGAAAATTAGTCTCTTAGATTGAAAGTTGATCATGAAGTCTCTCAGAGCACTTGATTTCACTACCAGTGAAGCTGAGGAGTCAGTGCCAGGGAAGAGTGGAAGGTTTGCTCTGTATATGCCATCCTCCAGGAGACAGAAAATGTAGCTGGCCATGGAGCAAAATAGACCCAAATAACTGCAGTGCAAGAACTCTGTAAATGAGTCACAAATACTTTAACAGCTCAGAGATGTGCCTGTCTTCATACAGACAATAGGAAAATGCTTTTGATGCTATTAATATACATCCTGGGAGAATTAAGCACATCACGTTTTACCTTCTGGGGATTTGGCTGCCAGATTATTCTAGAATATTCTTCCATAATACCTCAAGTGTTAAGCATGGACATTTAAAATGCATAGAGCTTCATATTCATAAAAACACTGAATGTCTGAAACCCAAATTTCTGCGCTGGAAATACTTTATCTCCTCTGCTAACACCCCAGGGAAGAAAATGCAGAAAACAACACTGCATGGTGTGACTCTTGTTCCAATTGTTCTGTAGTTTGCTATTTGTTGCCAATTGCACTTCTGTTTGGTAAGGCAAGAGTTGGAAACGGGAACCTAGATGACTAATGAAGCGAAGAAAATTGGAGGAGCTTTATAGCACCTTTGAAACCAAGTGCACAAAGGAGGGCACTTACCCATTATAGGGATCAGCTACAACCTTCCTAGGGGATGTCACATGAAGAGGAGTGATGTCTTCAGCTGCCGTGCAGTTGTCTAAATGGCAGACATGTATCTGGGGAATGAGAAGGAAAAGGGGTGATGCATTCATAAGGTGTTTGCTAATGAGCAAACAAGCTGACACAAGATTCCTGCAGGGGAACCAGACAACGAAACACCTCTCTCAGAATCCTAGGTCCTCCTGGGTTCCTGACTTGGCAGTCACCCGAGTATAATGCTTGTACATAAGAAAATCTGTGACAGCTTACACTGAAAGGGCTGCCTCTCAGCCATCTTCCTATAAGCTAGAGGGAAATCCCAATTTTGGGGGGTGTAGGCAAACTGTACTTTGAAATTGATCTGGCACAGGATGGAAAAGAGAGAAGGAAATGCTTTTCTCATCCTGGGAGCCATACCTTGGGACTTTTCTAACTGGCAACAGATTCAGAAATCCCTTCCATTGGTCTGCTAATCTACCGCTCATCTGTATCTTCTTATCACTATTGCTTTTCCTGCTCCCTGTTCCCTGAGCAATAAGCGAAAAATTAGACATGACAGGACGACTGAAAAAAAAGAATAAATAAAAATCTCCCACTAACCATTTAGGGCAACTTTCTAGGCCTTTGTGCATTAGAGCCCTACAAAGACATATGCAAAGCTTGACCATTAGTGTAATCGATGTTTTACGAGTAAGGAATGAATTGCAGTGTTGCCATCTACATTTTTACTTCAAGTTGAAACTATTGTAATCTGAGCTGTCATCACTGGTACAAAACACTTCCCTTCTTGAAAATCTTTTGCCGATCATGAAGGGCACTGTAATCATGAACTAATTATCTGAACACCTTCCTGAGGCAGAATAGGAACTGAACATGCTAGATGGAGGACCAAATAAGAGAAACAGCTTTGCTTGTATTGGGTACGTGTTGAGTGTGAAGTCAATATAAAAACCAAAGCAGTTAAAACCAAAGCTGTCCTGAGAAGAAAAATAAGACAAGGAGCCAGAGTTCCATAGAGCCTGTTTGCTTTAAATATGACCTGATATTTCAGCTTTTCTTCTTTTTAAAGCTCTAAAGTATGTGAATATTATTAAAGTTAAAAATCTGTTTCTATAATTATATTTTGTACATTCAGATCTATATATAAATCAGATTTTTTCATGTAAAATAAATCACAGTAATGGTTTAGAAATAAGAAATTAATTAAGCCCTAGAGCACTACCTTTTCGTTCATGACAAAGTATATCCTCCGGTAAAGCCAGTCTACTGAGATGGACGTAATATTCCCCCGGCCAGCATAAAAGAGCATTAGGTCAGATACATCAGACATATCTGCAGCTCCTTTCACCCAGATGGAATTCCCCTCAGAAAAATAGACAACTTGCTGATAAACATTCACAGAAATTCCTAGAAACAGAAAGATATGTGCACACAGATAATGTAAGTTTCAGTTTTTCAGTTACGTTTTCTACTTGCCTTAAAAAGAAGGTTTTTAATCTGCAACCCAACATCATTGGGGAAAAGTTAACTGTTTTTTTTCCTCCATTTCTAGTCTTCTTTCTGATAATAAAGGAGCTTTCCCACTTGCTATGAAAGTGGTATTATTATAGACAACTGCTTTTCAGAAAAGTAATCAGACAGAAAGAGGATATGTGGCATGCAAACCTGCTGACACTGTCCCTCTCCAGGGCAAACAAATGCAGTTGGCATCTCCTCACAAAGTACCATTCACTCTAGAATTCAAGCTAGACCTTATCTTTGCCACCCCTGTGCTGTCAAAGGGTATTTAGTCAGGGGCAACTTTCTTTCTCCGTCATCTTTGTGGCTCTGTGACCTTCGGTAGTAGTAGATAAACTCAGATTTCTACATTGTCTCCAAGAACCAAATACAGCACCAGGATAGATAAGAAACATTAGACTGGTGAGTAATTTGAGATAATATGGTTGTCGGGTGACTTAGGCTACTAAATGCTTCATTATATAGCTCAGTGCCTCAGACTAGACAACACACTAACATACTCTTCAGCCAGTATCTTTTGACAGTATCTTCATATTATTTAATTCTTAAGTTTGAACCGCTTTCACATGCTCATGTTGAGAAAACACAGCCATTAATCACAGGCAAAGATCTGGTTTGGCTTTATCTTACCTCAATTTAGATACCCACTATGTAGTAGTCCAGCTCTGAGGTAGCTGCCTAGATTCAGTGAAGAAAAGGCTGCACTGGGAAGAACAACTCATCCCTTCCCAGCACTTGTTGTTTCAAAGAGGTCAAATCATGTACTGAAAGTTTCTATTTCTCTCTGTTGACTGTAAAGGGAAGCTAAATACTGTCGCAGGCTAGGTGAGGTGCATTGTGTCCTTGGTGAACACCGAGGTCTAAGTCATACTTGAGAGAAAAGGAGAGACCCTGATCTGATTTTTACCTGTAATATTGTGGTGTATAATACCACTTTGAAGGCATTGGGCGGCTTCGAGGAATTTTTCTGTGTATCTCTTCCTTAAAGACTGGTTTCTGGATAGGAAGAGCCATGTTGCTTTTTCCTGAACTAACAGAGAAATTCAGAATTAAGACAGATGACTGCAGCACAGAGATGAATGTAATTAACTCAGATGCCTCCTTACTAGACATGCACATACGCATGCACACACATATGTTTGTATGTATTCTTACACTAGCAATGACAGACTAAAACTTTAACTCTTGGGGTGTTGAAAGTGGTAGGAGTTGTTCACCATTATGGTGACTTCTGGCTGCTCACCCAGGGTGAGAATTCACCATGCAAAGTTCATCATTTCCTATAACGATGGTGGGTCCCTAGTGAGGGAAGGTAAGATGGAGCAAATGAGGCCCTACAGACTCCTGATGAAACAAAGGCACTGAGACATCCATGTGACTCTGAGATCCAGCAGAAGTGGGCTAGTTAACCCCCCTGGGCCTCTTTGGAAAACCCAAGCAAATTAGAATATTATCCCACAGAGCTGGGGAGGAGCAAGGCAATTATGATTACTTCATGTATTTCATTGTGCCGACCAGTGATTTTATCAAGGCACAAGTAGATTTCACAGATAAAGGTGACATGATATGCTTCAAAGTTGATAAATTCACTTGTGGTTTGGTTTTTTTTTTAATAAAGTTGCAGATTTTAAAGTCAAGGAGGAGAGTTGTGATCACATAAGCTGACTTCATGCTGATACAGACCCAAGTAACTTACACCAAAATTTTTGCAGCGAATCCGTACCTTATGTCTGGGCTAGGTATAGCTCTAGGAAAGATAGCTAATCTAGCTTCTGAATCTCAGATCCCTGAAAATCTAGCACATCCCCTGCTAAATTGATTCACAAGGTGGATGCCTTTCTTTTTAAGGAAGTGGTGCAACATTTTGAGTCTGTACTTAGCTAATTTCAATTTCCAAACAATCCTTCCACTTCATCTTTTTTTTTTCCCTTGGTTTAAACAGCTGTCTGCTGCCAGATACCATTTTTTCTCATATGGGTACCAAGAGATTGTGATCAAATGCTGTTTTAATTTATTCCGAGGTAATCTGCGCGGATTGAGCTCCATGTGTTTCTCACGATGCACACACCCCAAATCATTTCAGTAACGATGTCTCCAGAGCGGACTACAAGCAGCCGATATCACTGCCTTATCTCCTTTCCAGTGGCATTTCTCGCAGTCCAGTGCAGAGATCAGATGCTTTCCCTGACCTTTCTCAGAGCTCAGATCTACACAGCTCAGTACCTGATGCAGTAACACCATTTCTGTTCATGATACATGAGGAAGGGTTGCTCCTGTTCACATTACTACAGAGAGAAAGAGTGTGCCAGTCCAATTCAGAGTGAAGCAATCAAAGTCTCATGTGGTGACTGGTAAGGGGAGGTGGAATGATTCTCCACCCCCAGAAGGTTGTGGGGTTTTTTTGGAGTAGAGTTGGTTGGCTGTTTTCTACCTTAAATTAATTGGTTGGTGATTGGTTTCCCTTAGTGAACAATCAGTTGTACCAGTCTGAACATTTAACAAATGGCATTATTTATGGCTCAGGTTTGGTCAGTGAACCCTAGAGCAAACCTCTGTGGAGTCTCCAGATAAGAACATATCAGCGTGTCTGAGCTGTTACCCAAAAAAAAAAAAAAAAAGAAGCTGTATCCTGAAAGGCACTAGAGAAGTCATAAGTTCAAATTCTCTAACCAATAACAGAAGAGTTGTGATTCAGAGACAGGCTTAAAGTTTTTGCTGAAGAGTATCTAGGTGTTTGACAACTGGATTTCTTTAGGAGGAGGGGAGCATCTTTTGCTTTCTCTTCTAAAGACACATTTTGGTAACAATGATTTCATTCTCATTTGTGCTCTATCTCAACATGCACCTGTCTGTGGCAATTAATTAATTAATATTTCTACAATTCTTTGAGCGATACATATAGTGTCTCATTACTTTCATCATCAATTACAATTACAATACAGTAAAATAAATACAGGCATGAAAGAGCAACAAAAATGGATATGGTTTTACCTATTTGACATGAGATATCTGAAGATGTTTTGACAAAAGAGTATCATGTTGAGTATTTCATATTATTAGAAGAAATACATTTGTCTGTCAGCCGTTTAAATCCCATTTAGAAAACGGAAGCATGTCCTCTCAGTTGCTGCCAGGGCAAATTGTTTTGGACCTACCAGCACCTCAGGTTGTTACCATGTTGTGTAGCCTAATAACACCTACAGCTAAAGAACAGGACTTTCTCTGACATCCTGTTGACTCCTCAGTGTGCAATTCCTTGTCATGCGCTGTTTACAGTCTAAATATTATTCTCTTCTGCCAGGTACACATCAGGCCAACAAACGTGACTTTGTCCCCAGGAACAGACCAAAATAAGGACTCTGCTACTCTTGTACCTTTGGATTCTGGGGTTGTGATGTTTGCTTCAGCAGGGGGTCCAGCACCAACCTCATTAACTGCCACAATAACGAACCTACAATAAACCAGAGAGACAGGTTTTGGTTTGCAGGTTTCTTTTGAAACGTTGCCTGAGAAACATTTTATCAATTGAGGCAGTGTCTACAGAAGAGCCTGACTTTCAGAAAACACCTATTTAAATACAATGTTCTGGGAAATTTGTAATAAAAATAAAACCGATGAGAATCTGACGTCAACAAAGATGGGACAATAGAAGAATCTTCTAAATTAAAACTCAGAATGAGGTTTCAGACTCAGAAGGGCAACTCAATTTCATTTCAAAGGAAGCTCTATATTTACCAGCCCAAGAAGAGCGCAGGCCTTGGTGCTTAATAAAAATCAAGGAATTTTTCCAGGACTTAAAGGACTAGAGAGGACTGCTCTATCATTCCCTGAGTATACTGAAAACGTGCCACACAAGATGGAAAAAATGCAAAACAGCAAGTAAGAAAATGTAGCCTCTTGGCCCTATATCAAATTGCTTTTCCTTCTTCCCCACATAGGCAGCCAGCTCATCTGGAATAACTCTGTTATCTCAAGGAAGGTACACCTGCTTTTGCCAGGAACGTGAGTAAACAGTGCAATTGTACAGCAGTGGTATTTAGGCATACCCTGTGCTACCTGGGCAAGAAATGCCACAGCACACTTAGCCGTGTTGAGTACTTTTTCTTCTCATACCTGTAAGTGTTGTTTGGGAAGGTGGAGTAGAACTGAAAGCTATGCCCGCTTGAGGCTCTTAATAGTTCGTGGTTCTCACTGGTCAGGAGCAAGTTGTATCCAATAATCAGTCCATTTGGAAAGAGTGGTGGAGACCAGCTAACTTCAACAGTGTTTGGACTTGAACTCTGAATATCTTTAATGACAGGAGCTGTCGCAGGAGCTGCAAGAGACAGAAGTAACCAACTCTGGGATTGCATTTAAGACATTATTGGTTTTTCTCTTTTTTAGGTACATTTTTAGGTTTCATGCTTCTTAATTTGCTTACACTAATAAGTGTGAGTAAGGACTGCATAAAGTTTCAGCTAACTTTTTTGGGGTTAACTTTTTTGTTGTCCAGGACAATGCGTGTGTATTTCAGTCAAAAAGCTAACATGCATAATTAGGCACAAAAGTATCCAACGTGCCATCACAATTTTGACCATCTATTTTTCTGGGAACATTTTTAAAGCTAAAAGTAGGAAGCAACCCTAAATCTTCTAGTTCAAACAAGAAGAGCCTGCAGCATTTTAGATCTTCTGCAGCTACACAACAGATGACACACACATAATCCCGAAGACTGAGCGTCAAAATTTTCTGTGAAAGAAACAAGGAAACATAAATGTTTCTGATACTGTCCTGAAAGATGCAATTAATAGTGAAATTCATTACCTCCAAAAGCATGTGTCCGGTAACTGGGACTAGATGGAGAATGGAGCTGCAGCTGAGATGTAATGATCCAAACTACTCGAAACACATATTCTGTGAAGGCTTGAAGGTTTCTGACTGTATATGAAGTTTCAGACACTACCTAGAGTAATGCACAGACACAATCAGGTTTTTATTCCTCCGTTTGTAGCTACTATGTAGGGTGTTACCATGGCAAAAGAGGTCTCAAACAAGAACATACACATTTCAGGATGCAGAAATGCAGCATTCTAAGTTTAAAAAAGAGGAAATTCTGGGAGTTATTTTCAGTATAGACTTTTATTTTCCATCCTTTTAGAACTTTTTCTCTTCCCTTTTCTTCAAAACACACTATCAAATCTAAACAATGAGCAGACGGGTGGAAGGGTGGGTGCAATATAATAGTAAATATGAAGAACCAGGTAAAAAACCCTTAAATAGTAACATACAGGCAATGTATTTTAAACTGCTGATACATACACTGCAAGTTTAAGATTGAAAGGCTACTAGTTACCTTAAAATATTTATGGTCTGAAGTCGTTGTTCCCCATTATTTCAACAATGATTAATTGAGAACTTCCTGCTTAGCAAATTATCCTTACCTTTGATTTGTGGCACCAACTTGCAGTGCCCTGTATATCGGTCCAATAGAGACAATGGCAAGATAACAAGTGTACGGTTGACGCAAAAGAACATTATATGAGAATAATCATACTGAGTCAGAACAAAGGTCTATCTAGCCAAGTACTGCGTCTTTGACAAGAACCAAAGAAATTTCTCAAGGGAAAAGTATAACAAAAAAAAAAGAAAGCCTACAGTGATTTTTTTTGTGAATACTCTCAGTCTGGGTATTTTATAAGCATGGCTTAACATGAAACAATAGCAATGCTTTCATTTAGTAAGACTAAATTTTTTCTACCATTAATTTGTCCAATCACTTTTAAAATCCTATTTGGTAGTTTTAGTAATTTTAATATTTACGAATTTAAATTTAGCAATTTAACATCCACATGTGTCAGGGAACAGCTGAACATTTTAACTACACATTCTGTGAGAAAATACCTTAACTTGCTAGTTTTGAACCTGCTACCTGCTAGTTTTCATCAAGATCCCTAGTTCCTATGCTGGAGGAAACAGGAAATAATTGTCCACTTCTCAACCTCTCCATGCTACTCATGACTTTGCAAACCTCTTTTTGTGTGCCTAACATATTATTCAATATTTTTCTAAAATAAAATTCAGAGCAGAGAAAAACCTATTTGCTTGCAAAGTAAAAGAAAGTGTCCTCCCTTACCTCCGTGTACCTCCACTCTCCAGGGAGCTGACTGAACTTCCACTGGACAATATATTTCACCCCAGAGATGTTAGCTGGCCTCCACCCTAATGTGACACTGTGGCTTCCAATGGTAGATGCAAATGGTGCTCTAGGCTCATTCAAGTAGTCTGTTGGGAAAGTACAATATGAAAGTAAGAAAAAACTTTCATGGTAATCTCAGGGTCTTGACAGTAAAAGCCTGTTACCCCACACAATAAAAACACATGAAAGAATATATTTAAAATGTTGCTGAATAAATCACATGACATTTTAAAGACAATTTGGTAAGATTGAACTAGGCCAAGCTCAATGAGAGTAAATGTGACTACAACTCTGAGCTTTTGTAACTTAGTAGAGGTACTTAGTAAAATTTTGCTGAACAGAAATGTAGATAAGGTATGGGAGAATTCTGAAGAGATTTTCAAGGGACCTATTTCAATAGCACTTCATTGGCCCAATTGTTCCTATGTAAGTTGCAGGACCTTTTGACAATGTTTTCAAGATAGCAGACAGGTCAAGAATGGGTGCTTGACAAAGTATTGTGTTAGACAGATGAGATTACACTCAAATAATCTCATGTCCATGAAAGGGAGGGAGAAAAGTTTTGCTATAATACAGAGTTAACTTCATTGTATTTGTCAAAACCAAAAAAAAAGAAAAGAAGTGCGATAATTTTTTGATTAATCCAAACATTCTAGACATTCCTTTTTTTTTTTTTCCAAGAAATCCCGAGTATAGAACAAGACTATAATCTTAAAAATGTATTTATCAGACTGTGAATCCAACACAGGGCTCTATTCAGACTTACTCTGTGCTTCAATTCCATAGGCATCCTCTGCACGACTACAGCCAAACTTACAGGAAACTGTCTGTGTAGGGTACAGAACTCACTGGTTAGTTTTGTGTAAAGGCAAACTTCCCCCTTGAATTATGCAGACACATTTTGAATACATACAGATTCTGTGGACATTTTGAACACATACAAATCCTGTGGAAATCATTAAATTCATTCTAAAAAATAACAATACCACAAATACTCCAAAGAGCTTTCCGCGAATCTCTCCATCAATTCACTGGGTACTGAATTAGGTTTTTTCTCCTTACACACTGTCCCTTTATGGAAAACACAAATGTGGGGCTACATTAAAGTTGGAAACAGACTTGAGTGACAACGATGCAGTTAGAAAGTAGTGGGGTTTTACTTGTTAGTGATACGTCCTATGTGTTGGATTTCAGCCTTCCCTGCTTTGTGTATTTCCTATGAATGAGGCGCGTTCCTAAAAATGTACTTCCAGCGAATTTTCAAAACAGTTGATGTTAGTAATTTGTAAGAGCATCCATGCCTAATTCACACTTTCTCAATAGCAGTTATTCCTTCTGGTACAATTGTGCGTACAAGCTGCAAACATAACAAATATCACAGGGCAGTGAGTTCTCCACATTCATGTCCTAAGAACAGAAAATTCCTAAGAGTTTTCAGTTTAGGTAGAGAACATAGACCTAATGTTACCCTGCTTTATAGGTAGAGAACTTAGGAAGAGATAGAGAAATTTTCCAGGTGGATCTCAGTAGCTTAAAAATTACATGCCAGACTAAGTCTCCTGGAAAGCCCAAATTTTTGAGAAGTGATGGTTTGATCTTTTCTAGAAAGGCATTTTGTTTGGGCTCATCTTATTCTGCAAGCTCATTCGTCCTACAAAATCTTGATGTTTGATTTATACAGCAGCCACCTGTCAAGTGATAATTAACCTTTAGATCATTCAAAAGTAACTCATTATGTTAAGTGAGCAAAGTTGTTTAATTTCTCTTCTTGTGATTCCAGGATGCACACTTCCGGCACCGTGCGGAAACTGATAAGGTATGTTATTCCGGACACAGTTGCAGCCGAGACGGATTAAAAAAATTACTTAGCATTATGTTCCTATATACATTATCTCACATCTAGGCATTCAGTGCGAAGTGTAAGCACTTAAAATTTTTTTTACAATGTTTTCATACTCAGAGAAATAAAATACTTCCAAGTGAATTATCATGACCGTTATCAGGCAAAGATCCAAGTATTAGCAGATGTCAATTATCACCTGTACAACGGAACTTTCATTTACAACAAAGATTTGTTTAGTTTGTCAGAGAAAGTGTCCTCAGATTACATGTCAATTCGTAGTGCCTTCTGCTTTATTTCATACAGACATTTCTGACCATTTATTTTTTTGTCACGTGGTTTCTTTGCTACACTGTGATTTTTAGTGCAAACCTGTCCAAGAAAGGATTCAGGTACTTAACTCATTCTTCAACTTTAGGGAGCACAAAACAATTAGACCTGGATTGATAATTTTTTGTATCTACGTTGTATTTCTTAGCATTATGTGCACATAGTCACGACTGAAGTCATGATTTTTTTAGTATTTATCTGATAGCATTTAACTTACCTCACATGCTCTGGTGTATGTCTGGTTCTGTCAAGAAGCAAATTGATAAAATGCGGGATTAGCATAAATACAACCACAAAGTATTTCAAACAGATAATATCAACTAATTAGAAGTTTCTTGCAGTGAAAGTACAAAACAAAATCTTATCACTGACAAATAATGAAAGACGGAAAACCCAGACTTGAAAAACCAGAAAGTCAACACTAAAATGATGCCAAGGATGAATGAGCCTCAGGTGTTCAAGAGGTCCAGAAAAAAAAAAAGCAGTTTAAAAACTATTATGTCAGTTGTCCCAGGCCAATGCTAATTTCTCATCCATCTGGTTTAGTCAAAGCAAGAAATCGATCTAGTAAAGACCGTGTGCTTCATTTATATCTGCATACAACTCTGAGACGGGCTCCAGTAGAGTAAAATGCTGAAAAGCACTAGTTCCTTCTCAATGCCTGAAAATCTGGGTGAACAGTTGTGCTTAATGAACTGTAAAATGTCCCCACCTTTTGAACAACACAATGGAAACCTTTGATATTACAGGTAACTCACATAGCAAGAATTATTAGTTTCCCAAAGGAGAATTTATAAACACACTGAGAGAAAATACAGACACTACATCTTTTCCCAGCAACACTGCTCTGGTAAGGGTTTCCACATCTGCCATTGGATAAGGTGTTTGATAGACTAGAGACAGAGCCAAGGCTAAGGCAATACTCACACATTTCAGCAGACAATCGATTTGCACCGTTGCATTCCAATACTGACATCCCTGTGTGCACTGCAAAGACAGATGGTGGCTTTAAAACGGACTTTGAAAGCCAGTTTTAAAGAGTTTTAAAGGGATACTTCAGATCTAAGGGTGAGGACGACAGTTCAGTTTCCAGCTGCAGTAAAGCATTTTGCATGACCAAATCACTTAGCTCCTTCCTGCCCCGTTTATTCTGTCCTGTCCACTTCTTAGTGATCATGCATTTTTCTTTTTAAAGTGAAGCTGCAAGGGAACAACTCTAGAAGCAGGCGACACTGATATCGAGCATTGCAAAGCCTCATGAAAAAAAACAAGAAGACTTGATAACACTGAGTAAAGATACATAGTAACCCAAATAGGCGAGTCAACCTGGCTCTGTATTGCCATGACAACACAGCCTTTTATGGTCCCAGCATCATAAATGACCCAGCCCTGCTGTTTCCCCTGATTCTCTGTGGAAAATATTGATGACTGAATTCTCCACCACTTTTCAAAGAATACGTATAACCACCAGCTTGAATAGCATTTGAAATCTGAACTAGGAGAACGTCAGCTAATGTCCTTACAAGAATACTACTATGGAAAGCTTAAGTTAAGGTAAAGAGCCCTCCACGATCGATGCAACCATCCAAAGTCCACAGAGCTCTGAATTTTCAACAATTGTCATTTTGAGTTTTCTTCCACCAAACCACTGAGAAAACAAAATAAAGTACTTAACAACTGTACAAAGGTTGCTGAATAAAAGTCTTAATGATTTGCATTTTGAGGGGAACACTAGTTTTTACTAATTTTCTCAAAAATAAGTGATTATGAAATTTGTAGATCACAAATGTGAACATGACTCACAGCAGAGATCCACACCCTTTGCACATTTTCTTTAAACAAAAAAGACAGTTGTGTCTTTAATAATTTGAGCCAAATCTAAGCACACTTCTGACTCACTTATGCCAGACACGCAACTATGCACATTTACGTGAAGTCTTTGACAATATGGCCATTGTATCCATTTTCTTCAAAGAGCAGTAGCATAAAATGCCAGTAATTAACAAAGTAAACAATTACTCACTGCTCCAGTGATGTCACTAACATTGCAAAGGTTAGTGATTCCAAGTTCTCCTTCCTATAAGAGAAAGACACACGTTTTTAAAAGGAGTCCAAATGTTTCCCCAAAATTCTTGAATTAAAATATATTAAAACATTAATTTCTTGTAAATCAAATTTTCTTTGACTAATGCTTCCTTGAAGAAAGTTATTGTTGACACACCAGTACCTTTTCACTTGAAACTAATTTCAGAGCAACATCAAATAAAGATACTGGCATAATCAGATGCTGTCAATTGAATTATCTGAGGTAGGAGTTTGGCTCTCATCTCCTGCTTTTCGTTCACTGAGTCAACAACAAATCCTTCATAAATACGTTGGGCATAAATGACAAAGTCGAGTGGCTTTGACCTCTTGGGAGCAGAAAGACCTTCCTTCAAGTTAAATGCCTTTTGTCTGGCCTCTTTTTGAAGGGGTTTTATGCAGCCATATGGTGACTGCCCTTCCTCTCCCGACAAAAGTGGTCTCAAACTAAGGTGCTGTTTTTTTCACATAATTCAGAGTGTGCAAAAACCAGTTACTGCCTGTGAAGTGCAAATGATTTGAGGATGTATCTAACAACCCTGGAGAAGCTGAGTGTTAGGTCTCAAGTTTTGTCCTGCAAACAGGTAAGAGCACCCTTAATAAAACAGCTCTGAGGAAGAAGTTTTCAGCACACTGGGCACACCGTGACGATAGTGAGAATCAAATGTGTCACAATGCAAATGTGAACACAATAAGTAGGCTGGAGCCAAAAAATAAGATTTGCAGCTCTTAGACATCAATATTATATTTTTTCTCATCTGAATCCCTTACACAATACATTCACTGAACATGAATGTGATTTTCCTGTCTTTCAAATGAGAGAAAGAGCAACTTATTCTGAATTAATTTAAGCTTAAATCATAGGATTCCCATTAAAGTTATCATTGCGTGATAGGCTTCCATCGGGGAAGGCAATTAACTCTTTCACTGGTGCAAGAGTTAGAAATAGTTTTAAAGGAACTGTCAGGCAAATGTGTGAAATAAAATGGAGCAGGTGGTGGTCCTCTGCAGTTGATTTCCACGCTTAGCTAGCCCCAAGGCAAAAAAAATATGCTTTTTGCAGAGCAAAGGTACGTGGTGTTCTAAACAACATCAACATTTCAGGCAAATAGAAACAAGGAGGTAACTCCTGAAAGCCTCATGCAGAATTATTGTTTGTATTTGAAAGGTTTTGCTTATGTTTGTCACGCATTAGTGGAAGAAAAAATATATACACATTCCATTTGACTACCCAAAGGAACACCAAGAAAGCATAAGGATCCAAGCACTTTAATACTTAAAGAAATATCCCCAACTTAAAGCATAGGTGACCTAAACAAGAAGCTGAAACTAGTTCAAGGATAACTGTGCAAGCCGCAGTCTCCGACAATTTCTTGTGAATTTGCTCTTTTCCTGGAAAAAGTCACAGACTAGACTGAAACTGAGAAGTAAAGTGAATCGTCTGAAAGAATAAAGGTTTCTCTCCTCTGCCCTCCAGAGTCTTTAGCATTTAGAATAATTGCAAGAGCTGTTGGAGCATGAGTGTGTAAAGAAAGTACAAAATAAAAACCTGTGCGACTTGGTTAACAGGATTTCTTCTTTGCCACGTTCCACAAATTCAAATGTTAAACATTAGTCCTCAAACTCTGCTTTTACTCAAATACGTTCTTTAAAATGTTTTTGAAAAAGCTGACATGCAATAGAAAGTTCTTAAACTACTGACAACCATCTATATTTCGAAAGATTAATTACAGTTTTTCAACACTTACCAGGTTACTTGTGCACAAGTTTTGGCAGTTTTTTGAGAAAGTACAGTACACTGCAGAGATCCACACGCAGTGAAAGACGGCAAGTCTGTTTAGCGGGACATCCCACAGGCAAGTGTTCCTCATAACTTAAACAATTTCATCTGTCAGTCTGATTCTTTCCTTGACTTGGCCGTACGAACTCCTTTTAATCTAGATGATGGAGAACACGACTGTGAAATTTCTGCATTTCAGCTTGCTAAATATTTTTTAAATCCTTATTTACACTCCATTCTTTCAGCAACTTTTCAGCTTCCTGGAGCACTTGTCTCGAAATTGCACAACATCTATTTCAGAGTTTCTTATTAAACCACTGAAACAAAAGAGCTGACCAATGAAAGTCAGCGTATCTCCTTACATAAATATCATTAACATAAAAAGGAAACTAAGTGCAACGCTTTTAATCAGGTGCTTCAAGCAACGCGGAAACAGGGAAAGAGTGAGAGAATAGTAGCCCAGTCTTCATTTCTACCATGATTAAGCTATTTCTAAATACTTTCAAGTGGATAAAACTTAAAAAAAAAAAGTGTTCATGATGATGAATAACCTTGTTAGAAGACTACAATTCACATCAGTCAGTGAAAAAAAAAGTTAATCAATTCTCTATTTTAGCAACTTTTTCCAAATAATCCATTTCCACAGCAAAATACCATAAAAAAAATCTGTGTCTGCTTTCTGATACAATTAAGGCACAAACTAATTCCAGCCAGTCTGTTAGGGGTTCTGTAAATGAGTGGGCACAATTGCACCAGTAAGTTTGTACCCAGAGCATGGAAGAAAATTGAAGCTGATGCATAAATCATGCATCAGATTTAAAGAGAGGTGATCAGTCCTACAAAAAGTTGGACACTCACATTAAAGAAATAAGTGGGAATTCAAGCTGAAGACACATCCACTTCCCAGTCCGTGGCAAATCTCTGTTGTACTGGCAGAGCTATTCACAGAGTCATTCTGTGAACTACAGTAGGAAATTGATTCAGCTTACAAATATATACATACTTTATATATGTATATATATATATATATGAAAAATGCTATGTCATTTTTGTGGATGTGTATTGTGAATTATATATTAGGGGAAAAAAAAAAGGCTATTTTATAAATAACACAGCATTTTGATGATCAGTTTAAGCTGATGTTTCCTGGAATTGCTGTTTATAGAGTGGACCCGCTTTTCCACCTCACCTTCCCAAGCCACACTCACTTGACAGGCAAACATTCCTGCAGTCACAGAATCATAGAATTTTTTAGATTGGAAGAGACCTTTCAGGTCTTTGAGTCAAGCCATTAACCTGGCAAGATCAAGTCCACCACTGAACTATGTCCCTAAGCACCTCATCTACAGCTCTTTTAAATACTTCCAGGGATGGTGAGTCAATGATGTCCCTGGGCAGGCTGTTCCAGTGCTTAACAACCCTTTTGGTGAAGAATTTTTTCCTAACATCCAATCTTAACTTCCTCTGGTGCAACTTGAGACCATTTCCTCTTGTCCTATCGCTTGTTACATGGGAGAAAAGACCAACACTCACTTCACTGCAACCTCCTTTTAGATGGTTGCAGAGAGCAATGAGCTCTCCTTTGATCCTTCTTTTCTCCAGTTCCCTCAGCCATTTCTTATAAGACTTGTTCTTGAGTCTCTTCACCAATTTCACGGCTCTTCACTGATACTCTAGTACCTCAATGTCTTTCTTGCAGTGAGGGCCTCAAAACTGAGCACAGGATTTGAAGTGCAGCCTCACCAGTGCCGAGTACAGGGGGACAATCACTCCCCTGGTCCTGCTGGACACACAACTTCTGATACAGGCCAGGATGCTCTTGACCTTCTTGGCCACCTAGGCAACCATCATGCAATCAAACAGGTTGAGAATCTGGTTAATACTAACCCAGCAACAATAAAAGTGAATTGGTTTGCATTAATCTGACGCTGTTATCTCTGATTCAGGCTCCAGCACAGCCCCATGCGCTGCCGTGCCCACGTGTGGTAAACAAAAGGAGCTAAATGCACCAAGACAGGAGGAAAGGATAAGATGGGCTGGAGAGAGACAATGAATGGTGCCAAGCACATGGCTCAAATGTGGTCAGAGGAAGGACATGTTCTTTGGAGCAGGCTCCTTCCTTTTTTTCCACTTGTCCTGGAAAGCAGTTAGAGGTTTCTTCGTGCTTTATCTCAGCCTCCTCACCACTGCTCAAGGGAACTCCTAGGCGAAAGTAAGACTCGTCTAAGGTGAGCTTAGCTTTCTGCTACACAGGTGAGAGGGAGTTACTGCCTTATTTGGTTGTCATTTCTCCACTCCAGAAGGATACTGCCCCCCACTCCAGCCCATCAGCAAAGCTGCTCAAGAGGGAACTCCTTAGCTCCAGCCAAAATAAGCCAGTTTAGTCTGACTGCTTAAATAGTAGCTCTTTGCTAATCCAGCTCATCTTGGCTGAAGAAGCTTAGTCAGAGCTCTCCTGAGCAGCAAAACTGAAGATGAAGCTGGTGACAGGCAGATGTAGGCTACGATTTCTTCCTGAGGCAAAGCACTTTGTTTTGGATAGATCTTTAGGAGATTTGGGACCCTCAGGATTTGATCTCTGAGTCTAGCAGGTCTGTACTAGTAAATTACATGTACCCACAGCAAAACCCTAGCAGGTGGCATGGGATAACCCACATCCACACTTTCAAAATCACTCATACTCCAAGAGACGATATGTCCAACTGATATACCTATGGGGAATGACCCCTAGCTTTTACCATGTCCCAAATTGTTTCTGGATATTACTTGGGCTGGTGCTGATGTGGACCAAACTAGCCGGGGACAACTCTAACAGTTTAGCAGTGGATCTATGTAGTCACTCAGGATTAGGAATGCTCCCTAGCGTTACTAGCTTGGATGTAGCTCAGGTAAACAACTAAGCCCAAACTTCAAAAGAAAAAAAAATCTTTTAATTGCATTTAATTATTCAATACTCTTTTTTTTTCTTTTTTGGGGGGCTTTTTTTAGGAACTAGTTGGTTGTTAGGTTGTCTTGGGTCTTGTTTGGGCATGTATAGGGAGGAGCAGTGGAAGGGGAGAAGGAATCAAGTGAAGAACCTGGTGAGGAATATAATCAAGGTGCATCAGAAAGTCTGAAGAAGTCAGCAGCCACATGAAAATGTTGGCATTTGGCTCTTATGACAAATCCATATGGCTACTATCAAATAGTTATAACTAACCCTTTCTTTATGACTTGAAAGGTGAGCTTTTACTGATGCTGATAATTCATCTAAGTGAGCATTTGCACACATATATGTGCAGTACATGCTTACTTTACACAAATTAGGTCTAACCATTACTGCTATATAGATAGTTAATGAAATAATAAAGACATTACTCAAATTAACAACTTGGTTCATAATACAGAAAATTTTCTTAGTCTTCCAACACTGTTTTCCACCAGGTGTCACTGTAACATCCTATAAACCGGGACCTTCAAAGAAAAAAAAAGCGCTGAAATGTCTACTTTCCTGTTTATGTTCCTTCTAGCACATTGGCCGAACAAATACTAGCAGTGACCTGAGTCTTTGGATTTCTCACCCGAATTTCAGGAATTCTTCAAGAAAAGAGTATTTACAGGGTTTAGGAACCAAACTTTAAAAGGAGGGTTAGTAAAATCTGTAAATCACGGACCATTAACTGTTACTTTTAAGTGCATCTCTTCTATAAAACTGCATCCTGGCACGGAACTAGGGTTCCAAATTCTGTGGATCTATTGTTAATAAACTTTGACCTTTACATTATAGATACAGTTACAGAACATTATTTCTTTCATCCCAGAGCCCAGCAGAGGTAAAAATCTGCAAGGGAGAAGACTGTGAATGAGAAAAACAGCAGTGTAGTAAGTAACAGAGAAAAGCAAACTCTGTTAACAATTCCCTTTCTGAACAGCATTATGCATATATCAGAGCACCTCACAAAGTATGGATTCATCTTTCAAACTTCCTTGAGAGCAACGGAAATATATACAAATGAATGATCTGTTCCTGGTAATAATGCATATGGGCTATCATATCTCGAGGAGAAAAAAATGCACATTATTACTGCCAGTAAACCAAGTAATCAACATCTTCATTATACCTGAAATGATCATGATCCATAAAAGCAAGTATTTCCTGCATGTGAATATGCACATGATTGTGCATATGCATACACAAATGGTATCATGTAAACAGCTTTAGGGTTCCTCTGCACTTACATCAAAAGACTGAAATCATTGGCTCAAGACAGTTTGGCAGCCTCCTTTACCCCAGTGCACAGACATAAGATGTTACCCCTACAGCCAGAGCCATCAGTTGGGAAGCAATTTCTGGGCTGCCGAAGGTTACAGCCCTACACATTAACATAAACCAACTTCAGGTTATTTTAACACTCCAGAGAGAAAACCTTCGAATCTCAGGGCAGCTTCCGACTGACCCAGGCCAGGAGCCATGCCGTCATCCCTGCTCCACTGGCAGCAACCTCCATCAGAAAGGTCAGCCAAACTGCTCAAAGTAATACCCACTGCACCAATTTAATTTTAATCTGCTCCCACATACAAGGGAAGCACCTAAAATCTCATCAAATTCAACACTTGACCATGCACCACCATTTGAGCACATGTGCACGTAGTTTCACATAACCACAGCACACAGCAGCAATTGGAAGGACTGCAAAAACAGAAGAGGAGGGCTGAGGAAGTAAGGAAGGGGACACCCAAATCCCCCAGATGTCTATGTTTAATGTGAGCTGTTTGTGTCCAGTTCCATAGCACTAAAAATTCCCTGAAGTTAGACCACATTCATGAGTTCTACCTTGATGGATGGGCAAGTTGGGAGAGGTGAGAAAAGAGAGGACATCAGTCCTGCACCCAGCCTGCAGGACAGATCAATGAAAAGGAAAATCTCAGCTTTTACTTGTCAGTTTCTAACATTTTCTCTTGTGGAGGTAGCTTTGTGTTCTGATTCTGGCTGAGATAGAGCCAATTTTCTTTCCCTCTTAGTAGCTTGTTTCTTAGTAGCTAGAATAGTGATGTGCTTCAGATTCAGAATGGGATTTGGTATGAGAAGGATGCTGATAATATACTGATGTTTTTATTTGTTGCTAAGGAATCAAGGACTTCTCAATTTCCCATGTTTCACTAGTGTGCAGCAGCACAAGAAGCTGGGAGGGAGCATAGCCAGGACAGATGACCCAAATTAGCCAAAGGGGTATTCCATAGCATATGACGTCTGCTCATCAATAAAACCTAAAAGAATGAAGGAAGGGAGGGGCATTTGTTATTTATGTTTGTATTTATCTTTTACAGAGTTGTCCAGGAAGGGGCAGATTGCCGCTTGGTCATCAGTCAGCAGGTGGTGAGCAATTTCATTATGTATCACTTGTCTTCTAGCTTTCTTTCTATTCTTGTTATATTCCGTTTCATTAAAATTATTGTTATTATTATTATAAATAATATTATTATTGATATTATTATTGTTGTTGTTATTATTATTGTATTTTAGTTTAGTTATTGAACTGCTCCTATCTCAACCCACCAGTCTTCTTTTCTTTTTCAATTTTCCTCTCCATCCCACTGGGAGGGGGGAGGAGCGAACAAGTGGCTGCCTGGTGTTTAGCTGCTGGCTGGAATTAAATCACACCACCTTAAAGAGATATGCTGACGTGAAGCACTCACCAGTGGTAATGGTTTTTCACTCTTTTCCAAAGATCACAGATTATTCTCCTTTTCCCTCCAGCAATGGGCTCTCATTAGCTTTTGAATTTCTCGGTAAAGTAAGAGAACAAGGACCCCGAGGGCAAAAAGCTTCCCTCCACTGCCCCTGGCTCCCTCGCCTTTTATTTGTCAGTGCAACTGCTAAGGCAGCTGTTTGTCTGGCAATCGCAGTCAGTCGGTCAGGGAGCACTTTGTACAAACAGAGGGAAGACAGTAAAAGAGAAACCTCCTGGAGTCTGGCTCAAGATTTATATCTATCTCTGCAGATTAGAGAAGTGGGGTTGGGGAGGGGGGAGAAGCAGACTGTTAAACTGGATCAAATTGGAAAGACAGTCATGCATGAGATACTTAGCTAAACCAGTCAGGAGACAGGGATTTGTTTCTATTGATCTGCAGCAATCATGACTGGTGAAATGTCTCATTAAACGATGTACAATGATGGATTTCAGACTAGGCAAATTTGAGCTGTGGAGATTAACAATACCAAGAGATGTGAAAGCTAGGCCAGGATAGAAAATATAAGGAATGTTAGAGGGTAACATGGATCACTAAGTACGCTACTGAAAAATTCAAATCTACAAAAAAAGATAGCATATCAGGGCTTACTAAACTACGTTTTTGTAATCATCCTACATGACATCAGGGGAGAAAGACAGCTAGCACAAAGTAATAATAAAACCTTGCTGTTAAGCAGATAAAGCTTGCACTGCTTTTTGTATTGCTTTAAAGAGGATAGGTTGACAACATATTTTCAAAGATCTTTAGTGATCAGTTCAACTATATTACCTACCTATTAGGTATCTTCTGAATGTTAGTAATCAAATATGCAGTCTGAAATTAGAAGAAAACTAGATTTCAACATGTACAAGTAACAAACAGGGCAACAGTGTAAAATGGCCTAATGCAACATGTCTGAAGAGGACTGCGTGGAAAAGATGTGCAAAGGTTTTTAGAGAGCAACAGAAGGAAAGAAGATTGCACGCTGCAGAGGGAGTGACTTACTGCTCTGAGCATGTAGATCAGTGTATAAGAAGATATAAAGCCAAGATTAGGAGAAACAGACAAGAGGAGCAGAAGCAGTAGTGTAGATTACATGATCTTTGTAGAGATCTTCAGAGCAGTCAGATGCTCAGCCTGCATAAATATTTTCCATAAAAGGTTTTACCTCTAACACCTCCTGGTTTCCATGGTATTCCAAAACACCTGAACATCTTATTTCCAAGCAATTTTATACAAAGAAATTGCTCATCCAGCAATCCAGAAAAGAGTCCATCTGCATGGAATTTCTAACACCCAGAGAAGCAACAGTACCCACCAGGGAGATAAGAGTTAGCATGGGGACTGGATTCGACCATTTCAATTGCCTGTCTGTGAAATCATGTTACTAGAGTGCTGTTTGGATGCACCGTTCACTAAATTTTTGGTAAATACCTAGAGTTTCAGTCCCTTTCCCCAAAAAGTTCTTGTCCTCCTCTCTTTGGCTGAGCAGTGCCCTGGGGTACAGGTACTGCTGCTGGTCCACAGCAGCTGGTGCACAAGTAAATGCATTTTTCCACACAAGCAAGAACAAAGCCACTCATGGAATTAAAAAATAAAATTCAGATAGGTTCTCTAAAATGTTTTTGAGCCTCCAACAGACAAGCAGTGGCCTCTTATAAACAGCTAGATATATATCTGACCCCTTCTTGTTTGAGGGACAGGGAAGCATCCTCTGGGAAGACCATGATTAGCTGGGACTACCCACATGAGAAATCTTGAGGATGGTAACCCAGCATGTCATTTCCTCCTGCATTAATGGGTGAAAAGGTAAATGCTGTGGGAAATTCAACATTTTTTCTTGACTGATTCACGTGTGCCAGTGCCATGAGCAGTGCAGTTGACTCTTCTAATTTTATCCTCAGACCCCCCTGAAATTACAACAACTGCCATGATTTAAAACATGGCCTTTCCTCTCCCCACTGGGCCGAAGGACAGGCCTAAGCACGCCTCCGCCCCCCTGAAATGTGGATCAACCCTGCTGAGAGGTGGCTGGTACTGAGCTTTGCAACCATGCTAAGCCATTCCCTGGCTCTGGGGAAGATAGGTCTTGGTCCCAGTGCCTAAACACAGATCCCTGGTGACACCCGCGCTGTTTTAAGGTGCCCCAGAGATTGACAGAGGGCTGGTGATGTCTGGCCACGATGGCTGGGGTCTCCTGGGACACGGCCTGTGCCACCCCCAGTCAGGATCTGGGCAGTGAAGGGACAACTTTGGGCACCTCCCTGGGCTGTGAGAGCTGGGGATTGGTCCTTCATGTTGCTGGGACAGAGGCTGATGGCTCCAGGGCGCTGACACGGGGTCCTGGCCATAGGCAAGTTGGGGAACCCCAGGAGGCCAGGCAGGAACACCCAGGTCCAGGGCACGCCAGGGCACCCCAGAGCAATGGAGACCCCTGCACTTCTGGACCAGCAGTTGAGAGCCAGGAGGAACATCCAAGCATCTCAAAAGGTGGGAATTGCCTCTCTTTAGGCCACAGAACTGAGCCTGGCACCTCCATTGACTGCAAAAGCAATCACTTAAATCTAGATGTATTGATTTTAAATTAATTACAATGCTTTAAAACAGCCTAAGTACAATCTGTCTCCAGCCGTGTGCGTTGCTCTTCATGCTGACACGGACGTGCTATCAGACCCACAGGAAAGCATTTGTTTGGATGTTGAACCAGCTTTTCTTTTCTTTTGCTGAGGAAATTTCCTTCCAGCTGCAGGAAGCTTCCTTTCTGAGGAAGTTTTCTTCACCCAGAAGTCAGGCAGATGCCAGAGCAAGGAGGGGGTGGGCACACAGAGATACACCTAAACACTAAAAGACAGCAGTCCTTACATTTGCCCCACTCTTTCTTTCTCACTACCACCCTTCATGTTCCCAGATCTCAGTTTCCCCTGCTGTGCCCTAACGTGTGGTCGTTCCCCCTAGAAGCAGCCCTCGTGGAGTTTTTTCATCTTCTACTGAGCTAATTCATGTCCCCGACACAGCATAAAGCCATTCGCCTTGTTGTCAAGAAAATGTTCTGCTAGCTCAGCAAGTTGTATTGGCTCAACACAACATCAGGTGAACACCAGGAAGAGGGGAAGTAAGGCCAAGAAAGGGACCCTTTCACCGGGTTGATTTGAACTTTCATTCTAACAGCTGCTATTGTTAACTAAATTTAGGTCTGAGGATACATCATTGTCCCTTAATAGAGAGAAGCCTGGGGAGCAGGGTCTGCTGCTCATGATGTGTTTGAATGTGACCTTGCACAACAGAGCAGTGACCTCTCTCCGCATTACGGTAATACAAATATTACTACCTCAAGGTAAAGCAGGCTAAGACAGGAGAAGCATTAAACAAGGGATGTCATACTGGTTCATGTTTACGTTACCAAGATTGAAGATATAAATTGACTTATGAAAAGTATATTATTTTTCCCATATTATTTGTATGCACAAATACAAGCACACATGCTTCTTCTGACTCTGAAAGGCCTCAGTGAAGCTCAAAGAAGAAAGAAATGCACTAGAAAGAGAAAATCTCTAGATCAAAACAGATATAACAGAATTATTTATTTTAAAACAATAACTGCAGCAACTATTTCTGAGATCCTCCTGTACTGCTTTTCCAGCAGTGTCTGGGCTATGGACTAAATTATAAACCAGAGAAAGACTACTCTGTGAAAAAAGCTAATGTGCTCTTTCATGGTAATCCACAGCAAAGGTTGCAGAAGACACTATAACCTTCATCCTCCCGTCATTCATGTTCACAGTCCAGTGTATTGGTAGATACCCATCCTAACAGCAATTTAAATGAAGGTTGAAAAGCTGAGGTGCAGGCACATGCTTTCTTCCACTGCTTCACAAGCTGCAGAAGTTGAGCAGAGCAGAGACCTATGGGTACAGCAATATCTTGAAACATTACAGCATCAGAATCTAGAAAGTATGGGCCCAAAGGAGCACTTGGCACTGCTGTCCACATGGATTTCCCCATTAACTTCAAAGTGCTTCAGATTAGGCCCAGGAACTAAGAAGAAAGTAGAGACTCTGCACAAGCAGAACTACTAAGTAGTAATGCTTCTGTTGGTAGATTTTCCACATCCAGACAGAGTGCCCAGGCACATACACTTCAATGTCTGTATTCCAATCAAAATGGTTTACTGCTTTTTTGCATGTTTTTCAGATAAAGATAATACATATGAAAAATCCTCTATATGTGTATTTCTGTAAGACCGGTAAAGCAAAACAGCTATAAATATTTCTTTTTGTATAGCAACACGGTAGAAAAGCTGTCTGCAAATGTTATCATTATTTTCTGTCTGTGGTATCTCTGTCATGATGTTTTTGTTCTTTTGTTTCAGTGTTTGCTATTTTATTGCATTAATGTAATTTCACAGATCAAAACAACAACAAAAATCTCTGAAACACTGACGTAGAAAAAAGTACATCACGAAAAAATACAAGTTTTAAGATGTGAGGAAGTGAAGGTTCATGGTCCACCAAAGCTAGCCTCTGCAATCAGTGGAAACCAGTGTGGGATGACCTACATGTGCTCCAGCAGTGGTTTGTAACTGAGAGGAGACTGAAAAGCAGCTGGGCTTCCTGTTCCTGCTCGTTTCGAGGATAGGTTTTGCCTCTCTAGATCCCTAGTAACGAGGGCATATTGGAGAACGTGGGAGATGATGACATGAGAATGAATTAAAATCCCTTTCATCTCTCTCTTTTCAAGTAAAATCTACGAAGTCAGTCAGAAGTCAGTTCAACAGTGCCAACATGAATCCTGATGATTGATGAATATAGCACGCTCATCCTTTTTGAAAGAGTAGGTCAAATAACTAAAAATGCATATTTTGTGTAATATTCAAATGTGGACAGCAGAAATCAGAGCCTAAAAGTTTATGGTAATACCTGAAAAGGTTCTGACTCCTTGCAGTTCCCAGAAGAGCTGGGTGCTCCGTGAGAAAGTCGGAAGCTGCAGAGGCTCAGGTCCTTTCTAGAGGCAAGAGTTATATGTTTCCACTGCAAGACTATACCAGGTAATTATTACAAGGATAAGTTTTGCCCTGGTTTGAGCAGCCACCAGCACAGCCTTAGCTCTAGGTCATCCTGCTCTGGCAGGGGTGTTGGACTAAATGATCTTTTGAGGTTCCTTCCAACCCCTAACATCTTGTGATTCTGTGTGATTCTGTGATTCTGTGACTGCACCAGGACCATGCTCACCATTTGGGATTCTGGGTGTGCACGCTGCACCCTTTTGTGCTGCACTAAGATGAGTTGCCCCACGGCACCTCCTCTGTGAAGCTACCTCTTTCTACGGGCACGTGTGGAGCTGTGGTTGGGTAGTGGGGATTGTTGCAGGGACTTTGGCCACACACAGGTACTCCCTGCCAGAGCTGGTTATGCCAGCTGAAGACTTTCTTGTTCCTAGATGCTCAGCACTGAGCATTCCTCTAATGGGGGGAGGAATGTCTTCAGATGAAGCCATGAAGGGTTCACTCAAACTTTGAAGCTCCTCTGGACAAATGGGTATGAAACAGATAAAAAACCATGTCTACCACAGAGCCTGTAGAGTGGAAACTCAACATGTCCAGCCAACAAGAGCTAGGAGTGAAGATTCAGCAGCAGAGCTGCTCATCTGGTAAAAGCCTGGCCCTGGCCCTAACATCTGCCATCAGTACAGGGGAGCAGCCTGCAGGAGGTAAGTTCTTGGGCTGAATCCACACAGGCAGTCAGCCCAACCCCACCACCCTGCATCAGAAATGTCATCAGGCTCAAGTGAAGAAAGGCAAATCGCAACCAATTTTGGTAGACAAATGCCATACTGAATATAGCACAAACAATTAAAATACAGGCTGAATATAAGTCTAGGAGGCAGACCTAGCTAAATCTCAACTACATATAATACTTTTGGGAAAAGGCCATTTGTGAACCTGGATGCCAAGAACAATGACCAGTCTAGCAAAACTAAGAATACAGTATCTTTAATGGAAAGAAGTAGACAGAGGGATGTCAAAAGTTCTTTCTTTCTGAAGGAATATTTGAGAAATTACACTGACCACATGAACCTAACTCTAAGTTATAAAAATTCTCAATTATTAATCATTATGAGGTATAAACACTCAAAACTTGAGTGTTCGCCAACCTGCTACATTTACTTTCAGTTACCCACTTATCTTTGACAAGGAAAATAAGATAGGCTCTCTTTTTTTTTTAATTATTATTATTTCATGAACAGGCACAATAATATAATGATTACTGTAATTAAAATATGAGAAAATATTCAAACTCAAGCTAATTTTTTAAAAATTATTTTAAAAAGGTGTAAAGGTCTTTACAAGGACAGATGACATTTGATCAGTTTTTACATTTAATAAATAGCCTGGCCTTAGAAGAAATTGACAGTGAATCCTTAAACTATATATACAGTTGTAATCCACAGCTGTGACAGTTATGAATTACAAGAATTTGACCTTGTAATTCATTGGTGTAATGCCTCAATGCTATGTGGAAAAGTTGCACAAGAAGCTTTTTCTCCGCACATAATGATTATTGCAGATTTATGAGCCATGATTCCACTATGCATAACTGGGTTACTTCTGCGAAGCTCCCATAGAGTGAAGACTTCCAGAGGGCCAGGCAGGGGGGAGGCAGTACAGTCCCACACATCACTAATTACTAAATTAATAAGCATGATTCCCAACCCTCTCTATTTAAAGAAATCAACTGAAGGGAAAGAAGGCCATCTCTGGACTCACTGTTCAACCCCTGAGGCTTTCTGCCTGAGTTCATATTGTACCCTGCAAGAAAACTGCAATGTGGCATGAACACTCAGCATTAGGAAGAAGAGCTAGATCTGGTGTGAACTGGATGATTTCTGCTAAATCACGCAGTCAATCAGCTCACACTTGTATTCACTTTTAGCTCTCTAAGTTCTAACTCTTATCCCTGGCTATAAGCCAAGGGTATAGCGAGCAATATAACAGTATGTAAACTTCTCTCTCTGGTATACATAAGAATAAGCACCACACTCGCTGTTAGAAATGAGCAAACTCTGTTTACTTGCATTCACCTTCCGTTACACCACAGTTTTTTTGGAAGAACATAACTAGACCTATTGCTGTCTTTATCACAAAGGCATGTGATTCAAACATAATTGGTTATTCCTGGAAGTGACTGTGGTATTGCTTCATATTTTGAATAAGGAATTTCTTAGCTCCTACTTGGATGCAGCCTCATAAACATGAGTAAATGAGTAAGACTACTTGTTTCTCATGGAAAAAATGCAGACTATGCAAATTCAGCTGTGAACTCCCCCTCAAAAAAACAACCACCATGCTACAGTTAAAAACCACATACTACCTGTGTATTAAGGGGAAAAAGTTATTTTTTTAAATGTATGAGGGCTAATACCTTACAGAAACACGGAAACTCTTTAAAACACCTATTAAAAACAATGAGAGCTTTGTCACTGACAAATTGATCAAGGATGTTGCCAACTAGCAAGTTATAAAATAGTAGTCTCAGTTTTGACAAAGAGCTTCATGAGTCTCTAGATCACAGTATTTTTCAAGGCAACCCTAAACCGACATGTTTAAACAAAAAGGAACATCCTGCCTCATGATTCTTCACAGAATTTAAGATGGCAGCATGGCACTTCTGGTTGATATTGTTCAAAGTCCGGATGATTAGCAACTTCATTTCATTTTGCTCGAAAGTAAGAAAAATTATGACCTAAGACTACCAAGCAGCTGTGAGGAACCGCAAAATATGTGGCAGTGGGACAAATGATTAGTCTTCAGCTTGATCTCATAATTACATCATAATAGGTGACATGATTGGATAAGTTACAGTAATTAAAGTGATGAAAAGTGCACATTCATCCCCTATATGGCTCTCATTAGAGTTACACCCAACTGCTGCTGTTGTAGTGAATGAGACTGCCTATCCTCTTAGCATCCAATTATCCTGCAGGCGTCCCCTGCCAGTGCTGTAAGGGCCCTGCTCCACTCCCAACCAGGCAGGACCTATCATTCTCTGCTGCTGAGAATAAAAGATAAGTCCTGTAGCCTGCTGCAGTTCGGTTTCTCTCTCCCAGAGATTATTACCCCAATTTATTGCCCACAATTTCTTCTTCCATGTTCTTAAGGTCTAAGATTATTTATGGTCTCTCCCCGCTGGGGATTTTTGTTACCAGTGTAATTGCATAACGCTGGTACTATGGTTCAAACTCACCCGTATGGGTGTGGGCGGCAACTTCTGCAAGTTAAACTGTTTCTTCTACCCGAAGTTTTTTTCTGCCTAATTTTTGCCTGATGTTTCTCTTAAAGTAGTGAAGCAGTCAGTCATGATACCCTCTTAGTTACTTGCTCAAAACTACCTGAAAAGTGAAAACGCTATTTTGCTAACTCCTTCACCTCTGGGGAGGGATGCTTACAGCAAGAAAGGGTGGCTCTGGTGAGAAGAGCCCAGTCCTGCAGTTTGCTACAAAGGCAGAAGACCTTTTTTTGTCAGCAGTAGTTAGGTGAATACTGAGAAGCCCAGAGGAGTCCTGGACCTCAGTCCATCTCCAGCTGGTTTATGGTATGGAGACCTTAATGAAGAGTGTTGTTATTATACAACTGAAATTTCTTTTCTGCTCTGTGGACATGGCCTTAGCTTTCCAATGGTACAAACACAACCTGGTATACCACGTCTATTAAACACTCTGCATATACAGACTAATTCAAGTGTGTCTCAGGGAACTCACTAGACTTTCTAAGTCATGTCACAGCTTTGCAGCACCACTGACTTTGCTGCAGCCTAACCATACTTAAAAAGGAGGGCTCCTCACATATCATAGACAGATGTCAAATCTAGACACATCTCAGGCTTTCTCTTCATATGTTTTATTTTCTAATTTTTTATACAACCACCACATACACTTCTGGCAGAATGCAGTACCTGAATACACATAGATGAACAATTACAGCCTTTTGTTCTCAGTTTTATCCTGTAAAACCATTGTACTATTTGCTTTTCACCAATGAAAATGCAAAATCTGGCCCACTAAAATGTCTCTCAATCTGCAAGCTATCCTTCTGCTAAATGATGAGATTAACATATCTCTTAATGTCTAGAATTGTTCTGGCGCTTTGTAATTTTTGACCTCGGGCCCTCTCAACCTCATTGTGCCTTCTCTATCTACAGAGTCAGCAAAGAAAGTGCTTAAAACTTATGAAGAACAGGAACTTTTCTGTTAGCTGTACAAAAGCAAGGCTTCTCCAATAAGGTGAAATTTAAATCACTATGTATAAATTAGGTTTTGGTTGTGTTTTTTTCTTCTTTTTCTTTTTCCCTAGAACATGTATCAAACAGGATGCTTTTGAAAGTATGTATGTAGTGTCAAGCTTACAAGATAAGCTTAGTTAAACTCTTCAATGGGTTTTTCCTTCCTCCTCAGCCCCTTGCCCTAGACAAGCTACTAGCTTAACATCACACAAGGCTCACAAGGACACATTACATGCTTTAGGTCAGCTTAGAAGAAGCTCTTGCAGTGTGAGTTTTATACAAGTATGTAAGATTATATAACAAGTATAGGTATAAAGGTAAATCCATGAAGCTATAAACCGTACAAGTCTTTAAAGAAAATCTGGGTATGTCCCCACCATACTGACCAACTGCCTTCTAAAGTGTTTTGAGCTCCTTTTGTCCTGAAGTTCTGTCTTGCTGTTCATTCTGAGGACAGACATCTGTGGAGTAAAAACATAATTTCTCAGCTGCAGGTGACTGAAAAGTAAAGGTATCCATCTAATGAATACTAACTGAAATACATTATCTACTTATAGGTGACTCACTTAATAGCATTTGCACTAAACACATAAAATACTCCTAATGTTTATGCTTGGAAAACTAACCGTAAAGGAAGGATATACACCCATGGTGAAAAGTAGCCTGTGTATATCCTTGAACAAATCCTGTCTCTTCCAAATTAAATCAGTGTTAGTGACAAAAATTAACTGTATTAAGCTGTCAGAAGTGGCCTGACAGGGAGTTTTCATGTTGTGAAGCTCCCGTTGTGTAGCATCCCCATAAGTCACTATTCTGGCTCAACATATGCCTTCTTTCTGAATTAATCTTTTCCCTTGACTCAAAGCCTTTAAAACTGTATTTTTTTAAAAGCTAGTTTTAATTCTCCTCCTTACAAAGGGAAATTTGGAAAAGTACACATGAACCGATGTAGCAGTGTGACGGGGTTACACAAGTCCTTGAATAATGGCTTTGAGAGTTATAGACTATTTCATTCATCTTAATGATTATTTAATCTTGGAAGCTGACGGTAAATTCCTTGCCTACAGCATATTGAAAACTGACAGGGAGAGGGTATGATCAAGTAATGTGAATTTAATAGCAAAATAAATAATACAGAAGCTACTGCACTGATTGTGTTACTCATTATCCTACTGAAGTCAATAGGAAAGCTGTGCTTCCAACACCTTTTGGAAGAGGTGCAGAATTTCCACATGAGCATTATACAGGTTTGTAACAGGAAAGATGGCTTTGGAAAAGCAACAGCTCCTGCTGAGCCCAGGGTGATGAGAAGATTGAAAAGAGAGTCTGCCTGCCCTTCCTTCCACCAGTGTTCTCCTGCAGAGTAGACTCCTTCACCAATCATGAAAGGAAAACAAATGCCACTCCCAGGCATTTTACAGCCCCAGTCCCAAGGGCATGACTTATCATTTTACTACAAATCATTGGAATAAAAATAACCATGAAAGGAATTACTCTCTAGCTCTCTGTCCCAGAAGGCATTGTCAAGCCCCCAAGTTTCAGAAAAAAAAAGCTTTCTTTCCTGGTGTCTGCCAATTCACATCCTCCTCCTTGCAAGCCTCCTAAAGGTGTGTGACAGGCAAAAACTGTTTTGGCTTCCCAAGGCTGCTAACTTGCCTGTACCAATTACTAACCACCTAAGTTCTGCTGAGAGCTCAGGACTAGCAACATCATCTACAAGTGCCATGGCAGAGGTTTTTACACATTACACTGCCCAAGACTACCAGACACAGTTTATTGCAGCACTGACTACGTAAGGTCAACTTGCAGAACTTTTCTGCCAATGTTTATCATGACCTTTAGCAAACACAGCTAAAACCTGGCCATATTATTAAAGGGCATGTTCTAAGTCTCCATTGACAGAATGCAAATCAGTACAATTCCCAGTACCAATCTGTGTGTGACTGAGTGGTTTTGATTGCCCACTGATACAAAACAATGCATGCTCTTATGATGTTACATTGCCTTTCAGTAACTGCCACTCTTTCAAAGGTGATATAGGTTTCACACCATCTGTATTGTTATATTTATTTTTCTCTGACAGATTTTCATTTATATTTCATTTCATTTGTAGGTTTTGAACCAGCATCTGCTACTGGAGAAGTTATTTTCTATCACCACAATGTTTTCACTAATTCTGTGTTCTTTTTTAATGCAATCTTGAAGCTGTTGTAGAGTTTGACTTTCTCACCCCTTCCCCTCCACAATAACCCTCATTTGTATGCATTTGTTCCTGACAATCTGCAAGAAAAATATAGGAATGGGCTACTTTTATCCACATAGACATACTCCTCTTTAGAAGTGTCTCAACCTTCAGAGCCTCGGTGTGACCCACCACAACCTTTTTCAACCAGAAGGATGCTGGCATATACTGACTAGGTCTAACGAGGATTAGTCTGACTGGTAAACTGCTGCAGTAATCAATGCTCTCTCTACCTTACATCATGTCTAGTGTTTTAGTGTAGATTTCAGACTCTCCTTTGTAAAGAAGGGGTAATTTGCAAATATTAACAGTCTGTGTTAAATACATATACCAAGAATATAATGTACCGGAGACATGGTAAAAAATACGCCTGATCACATATGGTGTCTGAAAAGTTAAAAATCAGACATTAACACTTACAAAACAAGAGCTCACTTAGAATAAAGGTTTAATAAACTCGACTTTTTCTAAAATACTATAAAATCTCACAATTATCAGTTGTCACTAGGAGATGCAAGTTAATCATGTGCTTCAGTTTAACACAACACCGCAGTTTTTCTGACCTGCCAGCAGGGTGAACCCACCCACGTCATAGCAACCCATCCTCGAAAAGGCTGTATAGAGTCAGACCGGCTACTTGGAATTCTCCGGCATACTTTTAAAAGGCCAACCGCTGGGGCCTGTTTAATGTGTGAGTCCCCAACGGCTGCTGCCACCGCAGCTGTTTGCTTACCATGCACCTGCGTCCCCCCTGTGCCACAGGTCTTCTCCAGAGCCGGGCAGCTGAGGCAGTCCAACCTGGACAGAGAGATGCCCGCAGCACCCTTTAAAATATCCGTAATTTATCACCCCAGAACTTGAACATACAACAGCTCGCACACCTTAAACGTACATTTTGCACCCTTTACGTGGAGATACCGCCCCAGGGGCAGGTTCCAGGAGCGGGAAGCCCCATCACGACCCCAGCTCTGCTGCAGGGGCCAGACCCTCCCCTTTGCCCCCTCCGGCTGCGTGTCCTCCAACGCCCCACTCGTGTCCTCCGGCCCCACTCGTGTCCGCCCCCGCGCAGGCACCCCGCAACCCTCCTCGCTGTGGCGGCGGGAGCGCCGCCTGGGAATCAGCCTGCAAACGGCAAAATAATCCCGTTCGCTTAAAATAAAGATATATCTATGTGTACGTGTGTGCGTATGACTGTATACGTGCATATATGTGGCCCGCCAATTTCGGCGGCTCGCAGGCGATGCTCGGGGCTGCGCGGGTTTAGGGGAACCCTGCAACCGTGGGGAGCCCCCCAGCCCCGGTGTCGTACTCCCGGAGCAGCGGTGTGTGGGAGAAGCAGCACCCGGGAAGGGGAGGGGGCGGAGGGGAGGGGGGGCCGGGCCGGCCCCTCGGTCCACGGCAGGAGGAGGAGATACCCCGCGCTGCAGCCCAATGGGAATAGTGGCGCTTCCCTTTCTCCCGTTTCCTTTCTCCACCCCCAGCCCCGGGCCGGGGAGGCGGGAGGCGGCAGCGCTGCAGCCCGGACACCGGCGGGGCCAGAGGCAGCCTCACACGGCCCCTTCACCGCCTCCGCAGAAACACCTGCGGGGGGTAAGGATGCCGGGGGGCGACGGCGGCCCCCCTCCGCAGGAACGCGGGCTGGCCGCGGTGCCGCCCCGGCGAAGAGGAGGAGGAAGAAGAGAGGAAGAGAAAGGAGCAGGAGGGAAGTGGGGAAGTTGTGCCTTGCCCGCCCCGCCGAGAGCCATGGGCTCCGCCGGGGGGACGCGGGCCGCCCCCTCGCTGCTGCTTTCGCTGCTGCTCGGAGCCTCGGCTCCGCTCTGGCTGCGGGCAGAGAAGCTGGGTGAGTCCCGGCGGCGGGCGGGGAGGGGGTCCGGCGTGCACGGCCCCCCGAGGAGGGGGGGGCACCCTGCGCTGGGGGCCAGCCGTGGAGTGCTGGGGAGGCGGCGGTCCCCGTCGCCCTCGCCTTGTTGCTCTGCGGGAGCGTAGCCTGAGCTGCTCTCGGGGCTGTATATAGTTGACCTGGTTAATGCTCGCCGGGTTTATCCCTGTGTCTGAGTAGCTGCGAGATTAAAGTGGTAACCGGCCTTACGGTGAATGTATACTACGGCTTGCTTGATCTTTATTTAATTAGGATTATTTTTTTCCTTTTTTTTTTTTTTTTTAAAGTCAAACAAGTGGAGAAAAAGTCTCCGGCAAGTTGCAGGCAGAAGGCGGGGAGCGGCTCCGGCAGTTCCCGCTGCCACCTGGGCTCCCGGCTCCGGCCGCGCCTCATCAGCCCCGGCGGGAGCCCCGGGCGCGGCGGCCGGCGCTCGGTCATCGGCGGCACCAGCTCGGGGCCGGGGTCGGGGCCGGGTTCAGGGCCGGCAGCCCCTGTCCCACAGCTGGGTTCGGGCAGGTCTGCTCGCCCGCTGACTCGCCGAGAAAGAGAAATGCCCTTACACGTGCCGCGACAAGGTTTCGTAGGAATCTCAAGGGGATCTTGCAAACCCGTTGCAGCGATCCTGCAGTTTGCTAAAATTAGGGCCCGCTTACTAGTCTGTAAAACAGTGGGGTTTACTATTCCGTAAACGGTGTTTTCATGCCGCTCACGGTTAAGCTTCCTGTGTAAATTGCAAGTGCAGCTGACTCGTCCTACCGAGGAGTTGGAGCCTTTTGGCTGGGGTGTCGCATGGCCTCATGTATCCATCTTCAGAGAGTTCACTGATGGCTACTGCTAAAATAGTTACCGCTGGAAATTAAACATCATAATGAGTTTGACAATGCATTCAGATAAATTAATAGTCACCATTCTAACTTGGCTGCAATTTCCAGAACCTAGTGCTGTGCGTTAAGGTTGCATCCAAGTAGCTGCACAATGTACTTTGGCTGATTTATACCTGTTTTCTCCTGTAGTTTCCTACTAATGGAGATTTCTGGTACAAATCACCACAGAAGGGAGAACTTGGTATGAGATGTGTTCCCTTTCCACTTGTCAGCTTCATGCCAGCTTTACTATTCTGTCCTCAATATGTTTCCTTGTTTTGAGGCTGACTTGATATGCTTCAGGAAATGCATATGTAGCAAAGAAAAAATATTCTCTCAGTCCCCTTTCTTCATCAGCATTTTGTTTGAGGGGTTTTTTTTGTTGTTGTTGTTTCCAGTTTGTTTGTTTCCTCTTTCACCAATGTTTGTATTGTACGTGATGACATCAAGGAGAAAGTAATTTTGAGAGTCAGACAGGAATAGTAAGTTTGCTGTGATTTCTGGCTGTTTTAGTGCATAGAGTGACCCTAAGCAGTAAATGAACCCTGCTCCTTGTCTCTATTCCCAAATTAGGTAAAAAAAAAAATTATGTTGTATTCGTGTTAAAAATATTCCTGCTATCAAACCAACAGTATGGAAACACAAGTAATATTTTGCCTGGTTCTCTTTGGACCAATCTCAGTTTTACAACATAGTTTGTTCCATGTCTAGAAAGCAGAAGAGATTTTGACCATTGACTTTCCTTTCTCCTCAGGGGGTAGTTATTCTATTTGTTTGTTTATTGGTATTACCCTATAAATTAGGGGCTAAGTGTTCTAAAGTCACAGCAGTGGAGAAAGGAGATAAGGATAAGTGGATACTAACTTCCTGTTACACAAGCTTCTTGATTTGATTTAAAAGTTGTAATGGAGCACGAGAAGTGCCAGAGTGAATCAGGCTTGAGTTTCAGTTAATTCTGTAACTTGTCACCACTGGTGTCTTCCACCGGCTGGTTCAAAGAAAGATGCACTGGTTTAAATACATCGATTTAAAAATACCCATTTTTCAAAATATAGTGGTGCATTTCTCTGGCTTCTCATGAGCTGGCTGCACAACCTACGTTTTTCATGACCAGCTCACCTTCCTCTTCAGTTTTTCCTGAGGGGTGCTAAGAACAAAGATGAAACTGCTGCTATTGCTTCTGTTTCTTACTTAAGTCTTAATTTAAGAAAAAGCTTCTTTTTTCTCCATGGCTTGCTCATTTCATAGCATGGCTCATGTCTGAGTGTGACGGTACAGAACCCGGGTTTCAGCTTTCTTTCTGCTCTTGAAAATATATTCATGTGTGTGTTGTCTGAGGACGTCTATGAAACACAGAATTTTGGTTGTTCATAGAATGCTGACATGAAGGACTGAGTATTTGGGGAACTGATTTTAATGAAAACATTTGTAAGCTTAGTAGGTATCACCTGGGGACAAATATCACATCTATGACTGTCCATGAGTAGTAGATAACTTAGGGTTTTATAATAAAACGCGCTTCTTTCCCCTTTTTATTCTGCTTTATGTTGATCTCGACTCTCTTGTGGTTTCAGTTGCCAGATCTTTGCTGATAACTTCAAAATACACCTTGTTCCCCACCTGCCAACCTCACACAGCTATGCCTGGCCTGGTATCTCTTCTCAAAAATCTCCCTCCCAGTTCAAACCCAAGGCAGAAGGGAGGCAAACTTGAACCCATTATCTTTGTCTTTCACCGTTCTCTGTTTTTACTTCTGGTCTCATTGAGCAAGACCTTGAACCATGTAATTGTGAACAGCAGATACTGAAATCAGAGTTGGATGTGAGTCTGTTTTCTGTTACATTTCTCTCCAGTAGGGCTTAAAACTGACCTGGTTGATTGTAGGAAGGCATAAGAGGAAGGGGGATTTTATTCTTTTAAGAACAGGATTTAAGCCACTGCTCTTGCTGTAACTCATTTATTTTCACTTCAAATGAAGCTCGGCAGTGAAACTATTTCATGTGGGATTTACAGATCAGCATCCGAATGTGGACTTTGCTTGCAGTGTTCCTGGGTCTGTTGTTGACAGGCGTACCCAATGCCAAGCTGAAAGAATTGATGGGCAGTAGACTTTCGAATGTTTTGAGGCGAGGCTGTTATTTAATGTGACAACAGCATATGCAGTAATTATGAGAGATTATGTCTGTTCTCAGGGGCTCGCACAAAACCCGTGTTGAAGAATATTGGTGTGATCGCGCTAATCCACTTTGCATGCCCATTTCCAGCAGTTTGAAAGGCGGATAGAGATGAATCTTTCTTATATCCACCCTGCCCCCCTCCAAGTTTCTAAATACAAGTGATTGGTAAATTTTCAGTTTGTTTGCATTTTGTCCTTATGTCTGCTTCCTTCCTTGGCTCCCTCTATCTTGCCTTGTGAACGCTGACTGGAATCGCTAAAGAGGGAGGCAACAGTTTTCTGGTTGCAGTTCATAAGCGATGCGTGTACCCACCACATGAAAACTGCAATGTTTTCAGTCGCACAGGCTTTGCTATAAATAACTCTAAACCTTTTATATGTACTTCTCTTTAGGTTATCAGGGGACGTATTTCAAACAAAATCAGAAACAGGGAGACCACTGGGAGTCTGACTGACAAAGGAGAGAGAAAAAGATGTGTTGGGAAAGTTGCTACCTGCACATGCATGCAGCATGCATGGCTGTTGAATTGTATTTCATGCAAATTATCTGTTGGTTTACATGTGCAGAAATACATTGATTTCTGTTTGTCAAAACTGGGTTACCTGTAGTCCACTTGAGATATGTGTGTGGCATAGTAAAAATCAGTTTGAAAACCACTGACCTGGAGGATGTTTACACTACTGTGTAGAGATGCCTAGGTGTCGTGGGTTAGGGCTGGGCCGACCACTAACGCGGACAGATGCTCTCTAACCCCCTCTTCCCCCCCCAAACAGGAAGAGAAAAGGGAATGAGGCAGAGAGACTTACGGGTGAGAGAAGAAAAACCTAGAACAGCTTTAATGAAAATAATAGAAATAATGGTAAAAAGATAGAAGTAAAGAATTATATACAACTATAGATAGTAGCCCAATATCAAACCCAACTCCCTCCCCTGATAGCAATCACCACTGGTGCTGCAGAGCAGGAGGCACTGGGGAAACCCCAGGCTCAGCGGTGGCGGGAGCTGGATACAGGGAGCTGGATTTGGGAACTCAGGATCTGGATCAAAATCAGGAGGTCAGATGGAATCCTCTCTGGACACCGGCCATTGCAGAAAAAAGTGAAAAGGCCGAAAAAGGGATGAAACTCCCGTGATCACTCAATTTATACTAAATATGATGTATATGGGATGGAATGCTCTCGTTGGTCACCTGTCCTGTCTGTTACCCCCCAGAGGTGCAACCTTTTACTTCCTTGTGACCCCTCTTACTACCCAACACCCCCAGCATGGCACACAGGAGCCAGCAGTGGCCTTGCTCACTACAGGAATAAGTATAAGCAAGAGCCTTTCTGCATCCCAGTCCCAGGCAGTGACTGTAAACATCAGGTGTTATCACTGTCAGTAGCACATACTGTCTGCAAAAACATGCTGCTGACTTCAGAACGTGCAGCCTTTGAGAAGACACTAAACTGGAAAGTAAAAATCACTAAACAGGACTGGGTTTTTAGCTAAACCCAGGACACTAGGGCACCTTCTCAAAGCCATTTTGGATACCATAAGAAGTGTAGCTTTGGAAGCCCATCTGAGCTAACACACCATGATGAGGAGTGTGGTCCTGAGGGGTGGTGGGCACTGAAGTCCTCAACAGAGACACCGCTGTAGTTTGGGGCTGGTTGTATCGTATCAGATGCTCTCCTGTGGCATGTACTCATCAACACATGGGTTTACACCATCTGCTAAGAATAAAACAAGCCAGACAAAATCAAAATAAAATCCTTCTGACTGGATTCAGTGGAATGGTGTTGGATCCCAACGATCTGCAATAAAAAATGTTAATAGCAATGCATAAGAATGAGCATACAACTTCCTCAAAAGGTTTAATTAGCATTACAACTGGGAGTAGGAAACTTCAAACTGGGACAATCTAATAGTGATGTTTAAATAAAAAGGGGTAGTGGTTTGACTGGTTTTAAGAGCATACAAATATCTTCATTTTTGTTTTCAGAGTAAATTACAAACTATCTAATTAAACTGATTTTTGTCTGTGAAAATTGTTTGAGTGCTAAAGCCACATTTTTGAGGTTGACTGGATGCTTGCATGTAGAGAGTCTGCCAGTGGTTATGGTTAAAGATTGTTGATCCTGTATAATTAAGCCTGGGAGCTGAGAGTATTACGAGGAGGAAACATTTTGCTCTTTCATCCCTTCTCTCCCTGTCTCTACTTTTAACAGAGCCAGGACTTGCCTCTCAGGAGTTTCCTTCCAAGATGTGAAGGCTTAATTTGGTGTTTGTGGGACTTTCTCATCCTCCCTGAGCAGGATTTCCAGTCCCAGTGCGACCTTACTCATTATTTCCATTCCCCTGATGGGACAAGGTTGCTGTCTGGTGACAGCAGCTGCCTCTGTGGCAGCTCTGTGATGCTCCTTTGTACAGGCAGAGGGAAGGACGAGTCGCTCAGGCCATACTCTCTTTGCCCGTTTCCAGAGAGCTTCAGTGAAGGTGTTTTCATGTGCCATGAAGAGGGACAGGAGGTTAAATGGGGAAAGCAGAACAGGGCAAGGCTAGAAACCTGGACCCAAGGCCTCCCACAAGACTAAGATCTTCATTTTGATATTTAGTATCACACATTTAAGGCTCAAGCTGCTACTGTAGTTACAAAAATGTTCATCAGGCACTTAGTAAAGCATTAAAACGTTGCTTCTTCCCTCAGCTGCTGCAGAAACCTTGTTTCCATCACAATTTCAATCTGTGATACTCCAGTTTCTGGCACTCTCACCACAAATTGTTCAACAGCATTGGATTTCGGTCTAACGCTTTGACATTAAAGTTGAAGTCATATTGATGTCATCTTCCAGATGTTCATGTCTACTGAAGAAAAAATTGTGTTTATTTGTTTTATTTCAAATTACAAAAACACATGGGGAATTCTGGATGTGATCCCTCACGCTGTACAAAGACCTGTGTGTCCTTGTCAGAAATGAAACAAGCCTTTTCTTCATGGTGTAGTAGGAGAGACCTCAAAACACTGGAAACCTAGGTGGATTTCCTCACCCATCTGAACAGAATGGCTTTGTTAAGTGCCTGAGCCTTGTTGTTGCAGCTGCAGTAACTGTGCAGAAGGGAGATGTGTGGCTTCTGCCTGAAACTACTTGTATTTTGTTGTGGTGCCACAGTGATTCCCTGTTGGTGGGTTGCTTTGACTTGATAGTCCTTGAGCTCACAGCAAAAACCAACCAACCAACAAAAAAAACCCCAAACAAAAAGTCCATTTTGTTCTTCAGGTATGAAAAAAATATGTTTTAATGTTGAAAATAAATTCAAGCATCCTGCACGTCCGCTTCCACTGAGAGGCTGTGACAGCAAGGCCCATGGCTAACACTGGAGCTGTTACCTTCCCTGTTTGTCTCAGCTTGCTCCCAAAGCCAGGGGTTTGTATTATCCCATGTTTCTTGTGTCAGCATGATACAGGGGAATTGAAGTTGAAGTGCCTGGAAGCCACAGAACTGACAGCTTTAAAACAGAATTTCAAAAGATAAGCTGTAATATGAAGCATTGTGCCACATGTGATGAGTACTTGAGGGGTCATGTTAACATTTTTAACCCCAAAAAGGAGTCAGCACTTGCTGATCTATTAGTATTTTGTCAGACAGAAGAGGCATACTTAAACTTGTGGTGCTTAAAACAAGTACCTGAAAACATACTGATTTTCAACAAGTGCTAGTGCTTGTGTTTTCAAAATGAATCTGGTTTGTTTTTTTTTTTTTAAGATGAAATTCAGTCCCTGTGTTCCCTAGATGGAAAGTAAAATAATATTGTACCAAAATAAATTGAATAGTTACACTGAGGTATTCACTCTTGAGGTGAGTGAAAGACTCTTCAGACCTTTCCTACGGTACCCTGTTTGAGAACATGATTGTTTGATACTACTCCTAATCAAAAACTCTAGTCAAATACAATGAAATTATGGAGTTTCAGTATAAGTGGTACACACAGGGTAGCATAAAACACTTGCTTCTACGGTAGTCACATCCATTTGAAAATACTTTTATGCAGTCTTACATTAACATGTCACAGAAGACACAGAAATGACACTGTGGATCATATACAGTGCCACGTCCAGCACTATAATACTTAGGTGATGGTGTGGTTGCTTACCCTTCTGTTTTTTTAATTTCTAATATCTTTCACAGCAACTATATGTAACCACAGTGAAACAGAGAGATCACAAAATTTCCTGGTCTATGGAGGATCCAAATGTGCCATTCTGCTAATACTTTGATGATGAATATCAGGCAAACTAGTTGTGTGAAAATACTGAAAAAGGTCATTCTTGCCTTTGGTGCTCCAGGTCAGAAGCCCGATGTAGTTCTTTGGTCATGTTTTCATATTAGTTCAGTTAATGTTTTCTTCCATTTCTACTGGAGTTGTAGGGAACCGCTTGTTAGATCGCAGTAACCATGGTGAAAATAGGTAGTTTCCTAGAAGTTGAGTTGACTGACTCAAAAGACAAAACAGAAAATTGTGTCTTCCTAGTAAATGGCAATTACTGTTTCCGTCACAAACCAATTAATTTCCTCTTGAGATATTTGTTAATTGATATGTTGGAGATAACAAGGGATTTGCATAATTTGCTTTGAGAGAAGTGGTATGCATTCTGTTGTCCTTTCTTACTAACAAATCACGTTTTCTACCTAGGCGTACAGGCAAAGAAAGTGAATGTGTAATTTTTGAAGTAAGCCAGGACAGCTTTGATTTAAAGAAAAAAGACCACACCTCATCACTGATTAACTGTCAGTCTTGCTTGACTTGTGTCAAACTATCAAGGGAATTGCATATTAAAAAAGGGGGATTGGGTGGTTTCATTCTATCATGTCAGCTACTTCCTCTTACCCAAATTAGAGCTGTTTTGAAATCTTGCCTTCCCACCTGCTACTGTAACTGAAACAGCTCTGCTTCAGCCTCTCCTTACCCTGATGTCTCTGAATTTCCTGTCCCTGTGGGTTTGTCAGTCCTTAGCACTGCTGTGAATATTCCTATTCCTGTGCAACCCAATATTCGAGTCTGGCCCTGAGCTTGCAGCATATGTTTCCCACACAGTCCAAATTTGGTGCTATATACTGTAAGTTAATCTCCAGTAAAACACAGCAAAGAGAAAAAACTGGGAAAAAAACAGATGGAGAAAGTAGAGCAAACAATTTGCATATATAAGATACGTCTCTCAGTTAAGATTAGCATTTCCTACTTCGCCTGAAAAGCCCTTAATAGAAATCCAGCTACATGTTTACCCAAATCAGCAGAATTGGAGGAGATGCCCTAATGCCACAGTGTCCCCCCAACCCAGCGGGAGCCTGGCATGGGTTGGGGGCTCCCTCCCTTGCCATGGCCCCATGTCCCTGCCATGTTGCTGGGTTGCTGTGGGCAGAGGGACAAGGAAGACACCTCTCTTTGTTCCCTACAGCCTTTATAACAATGAAGCTTCGCCAGGGTCCTGAGTTTTTCTACAGGAGCGGCTGGTGGAGGAGCACGACCATCTTCCCATCTCTTTAGCCTTTTAAGGTTCTTTCTGACCATACATCTACAAATGCTGAGAATGAACTTCTCCGTGCCTTCTCTGCCCTCGAGGTGCATAACGTGGATGTGTATCTTAAAGTAGGCAGGTATTTGTTAGAAAACAACAACAAAAAACAATTCCCCTCTTGTGAAAAGGGGACTCCACACTTAGCATTCCTCTGAAATTTTCCATAAATCTGTAGCTCTAGTCTCATTTCTGTTTCCAAAACCTCACAAACTAATAAAACTTTGAGGTGGTTAATCACAGCAATATGCCACCTCCATAAAAGAAAAGCATTGACAAATACTAAACGCAGCTATGGGGGAAATAAATAAATAAAAACGTACAAATCTCTTTTTCTGCAGCAGTTAAAAAGGCATAGAAGTTTTCTCACACCCACAAACTTGAGAGTGCTGTATTTAGAGTGCTGAGAAGCAAATTCCAATACTGAAACTGGCTTCTCTGGAGGGCTACATTTGGGTACACTGCCTAAGTCCTGGAAGCAGTGACTGAAACATACTTATTTTTGATATGTACTCCGGTACTGTCTGTCGTTCACAGATTGCCATGGAACCGGGTAGTGATCCTGAAAAGCAAAGGCAAACCTAGTTTGCTACTATTTCTGGGTATTTAATAGAAGTAAAACAAGAAGTCTGTATGATGCTATTTACGTTCTTGTGTAAACTTCGTCCTTTATGTGTGGCAGGATCTTGTTCTTTACCGAATACAGCAATTTCTTAATCCTGCATCCTCATAAATAATTCATAGGAAAGGGACTATCAGGCTGTAACTGCCACCCTCTCCTTTGGGCCCTGTGATTTCTGTGGCAATCTGAATCTCTGAGGTCTCATGCGTAGTTGTAGCCAGGTGGTGCTAGGTCTCATCCTGACACAGGTCCTTAACACGTACATGCAGACAAGATGGTTGCTTTCCAGAAGGTTGTTTGATTAAGCAGCAAAATTAATTTAGTCTTTATGGATACAGTGAAACGGGAAGAGCTTCAGTGTGTGAGTTTCTCCTTCTTGTCTGTTAAAGACTTACTCTACCAGTTGTCAAGGTTGCAAAGCTGAATGCTGAGTGTAAAGTTCTCTCTGTAGGGGAACATGGCTTCCTGTTGATGGAAGAAGTTGCTCATAAGGAGATTTCTGCTTTCTTTTGACATTTTAGCAGCTAGATAAATAAAATTTTGGGTCTTGCTAGGTTTTTATCTCTGTGAACTTCTGCAAAGGTGAGAGGTTTCTGGCGTAGGAAAGGCTGCCCACGCTGTTTGTGGCAATCCAGCAAAGTCATTGCCATGTAGGTCAGCACAGCTGGAAAAATTTCCCTGGCCACTGGTGTATGGCTGTGCCTGCAATTGCTGAAAAACTCTTTAACTTAGAGAAGTGGCAGTATGGTTGTAAGCTACTTTGCTGGATAAGGCACTTAGAATGGTTGTCAGGGATTTTTTTTTCTTCACTTGATGATGGCAATCTAGCTTGTTACCAAAATAACTTCTTATATGTTTGAGGCTGAGCATCTCCTGAGTCTGGCTGCAGGGAGCACCCTGAGGAAAGCCAGCCCCCAGCCCCAGCCTGAATGGTTGGTGAAGGGGGGGGGCCATCACAGCTGGGCACGTGGTGAGAATTTGTGATTTATGGAACCACCGCGGAACCAATTGGAGATCATTTGCTGCTTTCTCATTCCTACTTTAAGAGGGACATTAAAGTAAATAATGTCTGTGAAGAGGAGGGAAAAACATTCTGTGGTTTGTTTGACCTCCTTCTCCTTTTGCATCCTTTTGAAGTTGGTGAGTAAATAATTTGGGGAACGAAGTCAGCACTCCACAATGTTCCTTTGTTTCTTCTGCTGCTTTACCTTCCCTTCCTGCTCTCGGCCCTCCTCCCAGCCACTGCTTGGTTAGCTTGGGCAGAAAAATGGGTGTCCTGAGGAACTGCTGCAGCACAGGGGTTAAAATGTTTCCTGGGAACCTGAGTCAAACAAATGAAAATGCACTTCAAATAAGTTGTTTACATATTATTTATTTTTCCTTTTGTGATAGGGCATACTATGAAATAGGGGACTTCTTCCCTTGAAAGGATGCTAATACTAATTTAAAGGCCATGGAAGATTGCAGTCACTGTTTTATTTCAGATGATTCTAGCCTTATCTTAATATTCAGTGGATTCTTCCATTATCTGAAAATAGTTTTTGCTGTATCCATAAAATATTGTAAATAATGTAAAGCTGGACTTCTGAAAAAAACTCACTAACCTTCTGTGGATTTATGTACTTCTTTAGAAGCGGGACTCAGCCAGCTGCTCAGCTGGTATAAATGGCATCTGCACTGGATTTGGTGGTTTGTAAAATCTCCGAATGCATGATCACCCCTGGTAGGAGGACTGAGAGTACTCGCCTGCCCAGCAATGCCTCAGGCCCTGATATTGACCTTCGTTTTTGTTACTTGCTTGAGCCCACTGCCAGGAAAAACACAGAAGTCTGAGATCTTTCATTCTTCTCTGGAGAAGAAATGGGTTTAGGTCCTGAACATGTGATGGTCTCTCTCTTCAATTATACCGGCACAGGAAAAAGCTGATGCTCTTGATCCAGGTTTCACAGCAGAGAGGTTAGAGATGAAGCACTTGACTCTGGGGTTTACCCCTATTATCAGAAAGCGGTGAAGGTACAAACCCATTAGTGTTTGCAGCACAATTCTGTTAGTGAGGGGCATCAGAGTAGCTGTAATGAAAACCTAAAGCATTCCATTGGATCTGGCTGAGATGGAGTTAATTTTCCCCACAGCAGCCCTCACAGTGCTGTGGTCTGTGGTGGTAGCTAGAAGGGTGTTGATCACACCCCAGTGCTTTGGCCCCAGCTGAGCCGTGCTCACACAGCAGCACCAAGGCTGTCTCTCCATCGTTTCCCCTGCCCTCATCAGTAGTCTGGAGGTAGGCCAGATCCTGGGAGGGAACATAGCCAGAACTGCCAACCCAAACAACCAAAGGGATGTTCTATACCGTGTGATGTCTGCTCAGCAACAAAACCTAAGAGAAAGGAGTGGTGGGGGCATTTGTTATTTACATTTGTCTTCCTGTGCAACCGCTATGCATACTGGAGCCCTGCTTCCAAGGAAGTGACTGGACGTTGCCTGTTGATAAGAAGTAGGGAATAAAATATTTTGTCTTCTTCTATTTTCATGCATAATCTTTGGTTCCGCTGTATTAAACTGTCCTTATCTTGACCCATAAGACTTTTGCTACATTTTCTCTTCACTGTCCAGTTGAAGACAGGGAGTGATAGAGCAGCTTTAGTGGGCACCTGGTGTGCAGTCAGAGCCAACCCACCACAGGTGTTGTCAGACCACACCAGTGGATTTGGATGGCACCTGGCTAAAAAAACAACTTGCTTTTTTCCTGGTCTTCTCTCCTATCCTACATGTGGAGGGAGGATACATGTTTGACTGGAAGGAGCTGATTTCTTTTATAGATACTTATCTGTTCTTATGCATTACTCGAATCTTCTTTCAAACACAGGAGAAGAACTCCTTGACTCAGTTATTACTGTATCTTTTAATAAGCTCGAGTTATTACTTCAGGGAAAGCAATGTGGAAGATGAGACTAATCTCATTTGTCCTTGTGAGGCTTCTAGTCAGTGCTCACAAAGCCATAACCTCGACAGTGGTGTTTCCTTTGCTTTGGCTGTGTCTATTTGCAGCTGTGTCTCTTCAGAAAATGCTGATTTTTGGCTGAATCTAAAATTTAGGTGTACAAACTCAGTTTTCTGCTCTCTGCTCTGAAGGGACAGAGGAGTGTGAAGGAAGAAGCTCAGGCCAGCAGCCCTCCTGCCCCACATCTGTGTCCTGGCCAAAACGCAGGAGGGGGAGCACACCTTGTGCCAAGCACCACGGTGAAGGTGGGTGTGCAAAAGGATGTGAAGCTCTGGGAGAGATGAGGCAGAGAGGGAAATAAGGCTGCTTTGGGGGTCTTTGTCCTGGTGGGAGGAGATTGGCAGCCAAGGGGCAGCAGGTAGTGGAATTCTCTAGCCAGAGAAGCCAAGAGAGAAAAGCTGTCGTCCGACGGGGTGGAAGACGGCAGGGAACCGCTGGCTGTGTGCATGAGCGCGCCGAGGTATAACACGTATTTAGCACTGGAGTGAGTCCAAGCCCGTTATTAATTGCTTAGTGAGGGTGAACCAGAAGGATGAGAAAGGCAGCTGGTTGCTGCCAGGATATTGTAGCAATGCATTTGAAAATGCACTTTGATATTACGCTGTGTAACCCTTTCGTAGCTGGCAATGTAAACATGCTCAGTGAAAGGTGCAGCACATGGCAAATTTTTGTAGCTACTTGAAAAACTCTTCCCTAACTCAGAGGGCAGTGTGCTGAGTGCTGAGATGAAGACACCGTGCACATCCACCTGTGTGTGTGAAGAAGGGGTGGAAAAGCCTGGGGAGCAGGGGAGTGAAAGGCCAGGGCTCAGCTTGTGCACTGATCTTGGAAAGAGACGGGAGGAGAGAGTCAGCCCAGCCAGGTGACTTTGGGTGCCAAGAGGATACCTGAAGGAACAAGCATCATTTTCAGAAATCTCTAACTCTACTGCTTCTGGGACCATCACTGTTTTGCTAAACCCACAGCATCTGATCGTTCGAGGTCCCTTCCAACCTCTGACATTCTGCTTCTGTGTGATGTGTCAGGGACTGTGTCTCATGGTGTGGGGCCAGAGCTTGTACACAGGCATCAGTTTCACTACCTACATGCTTCCTGGGCAGGTTAGATCCTGCCTGTGAGCCAGCAGCCATGGTCAGACCCAGTCCATATGCAACTGCTTGGGGATACTCCTTCACCTTGTCCCATGCACATCCATCATGCATGTGTCTGACGATGGGAAAGGTACCACCTGCTGGCCACCTGGTACCTCCTCTTGGCCTCTCATCAGGGACGTGCCCTGATGTCTTCTGGTGGAGTCCCAGGTTTGGTTTTACTCTCACATGGCGAGCACCATGTGAGAGAGGGCAAGGCACAAGCAGCACGCCCGCTGCTGCAGCAGAAGGTGCCGGACGTGGTTCTCACTTCTTGGGGAGTTATTTCCATCATCTGCCACAGGAGACTATTTTTATCTGTGGTAAACACCCTTAATTCCAGCACTGTGTGATCTTTGGTACAACAGGCGCGTAGGCCAGCAGGCGGGCGCCTGCGATCCAGAGACCACGATCTTGATCTTGATTCAAATGCCCGTGGGAACTCGGTTTACAAAGCGTGTTTGATGTGCTTTTAGTAACTACTAGTGCTGAGGAGAGCTTTTATTAAATCTAAGGGTGTTTAGGCTTTCTGGCTGCTGAATACCTCGTGCTCAAATATTTTGCTTTGCTCCTGTCCAGTGAGAAGTGATTAAACCTGGATGTCTGAGGCAAGCCTGCCAGCTTCTTGCCAAATGGGGTGATAGAAAGCAGCTCTCAGGAGCAACACTAGGGGAAAATCTAGTGTTAGTGAGAAATCCGGTGTCAGACTGACCAGTTGAATACATGTATTTCTAGCCAGAACATCTGTGCCTATAGAAGAGAGTGTGGCATCAGGTATTTAAACTATAGTTTTCATAAGGACAAGCAGTTGTGTGTTAAACTCGATGTGTTTGAGGTTTGGCCAATACATTTCTGCTGAAGATGAGTATTTCATGTGGAAAATAATGGCAAGAACAAAACTAATGGTAGTATTCTTCACGTTTTTCATTTGTAAGTGTGAACAGGCATAGCTCTTGAATTCCTTACAACTTGCCTCCATTTTTGAGCCCTTGGTATACAGTGGGTTTATATTTATTTATTTTTTTACTACAGTTAGCCATTAAATCTCTTTTTGAATGAATTATTGGATCCTGAGTTTTGTTCTACCTTCCCCTTTATACCTTCAGACTCCTTCCCTAGGGTGCATTTTCCAGCAAATTTCAGTGTAAAGTTTTTCTTCGCTCTGGTAATCTTGCTGAGAAACTCAAAACTTCGAGCTGAAGTCAGGCTTCTCTGTAAAATGCAATAATTACTAGGACTTGTTCTGCCTATTTGGATGTTGCTTTGGTTCTTGTGGTAAAGACGCTTTTGTCATGACCTTTTTCTTTGAGACAGGCAGGCAAAACAGAAGCAGCAAAGGATGTTACAGGCACAGGACGGTACGATGCTGCTCTTGCCTCTCATCAACCAGAGTGTTTGAATGACCATGCTCCACCAGTGAAAAGTCAGAAAATAGCATTTATGCTTTCTTAGCTCAAAAGATGTTCTGGTGTTAACATTTCAACACTGACTCAAAGGCAGATTTAAAAAAAAAAAAAAAAAAAAAAAAGAGTTTCCCTGGGAACAAGACCTCATATAACCTCAACAGAGGAGGATGGCAGGCTGAGGTCTCTAGTGCACGGTTCTGCATGTACGCTTTCTGCAGAAATATAATGTTCTGTGACCTAAACAGAGGTCAGGATCTTACCACGATAGTGATGTCTTCTCAGCTTTTTGAAGATCCTTTTGCACCACAAAGGATCCTTTGGACTATACTGAGGTGACACAGGCCAGAATGTATCATGGTGAGCTGAAGACTATGAACGCTAGACTTTTTGAGGAGTTCATCCCAATGACATTTTGTTGTGGTTGTGTAACTGTTCCACTTGTTTTCCCTTTTCTTTCCCAATTGGGATAAATTGCAAACCAAGCTCCAGATTGTAGTTACTTTATTTTCATCTGCTCAGGTGAAGTGAATGGTTACAGTTAAAACATGTAGCTTAAATGAAAGGCCGCAGGCAGTTCTTTTTTACTATGTAGCAGTTGGCTACGTGGACAGCAAAGTCATCCTGTGTCCTGCTGGAAGTGATCTTGTTTTACATTGCTTGAACCTCTCTGGACTCCACTCTGGGTTCAGAAAGTTGATAGCTCATGTACTGTATTGCTCCTTATATTTTTATTCCTATTGCAGAAAGTTTCCATTAAAAAAAATTTTACTCAAGAGGCCAGTTTGCCTTTCATCTTGAATATATTCCTGTGCATTCTGAAATCAATAGACCTTGGATAACAAACTTGAACAACAGATGTTTTTAAAGTGTGTGAACAAGGAGATCTGAAAAAAATGTATTTAATATGTTTTATGGTGATATGATTTTGGATCTATGTCTCCTATTCACCTCTATTCCAAGCATGAACCCGCGACAAAATTAAATAGCAGGCAACAAAGCTAGTAATAATGATAAAGCTTCAAAATAAATGCTGTTGCTTGTGAAAAAGCGGTTGAGTGAGTTGGATGAAATGGCAGTGTAATTACATAGTAGCGAGTCAAAAGTTGATAGCTTGGAGCTTATCTTTGCACAGCATGCCACTTTCCCCCCAGCCCCCTGTATGGCACGTTTCTTTATCAACACCTCATTTCCATTTGTTCACCTTTAAATAATCTCATCAAATCTTAAGTTTGTTCCTCCTAGTGATTGTGGGAGGAAATTCAGAAAGTAATTAAAATGAACAGACCAAAACAGTTTTGCTAAAATATCCCCAAAAGTAAAATTCTGGGTAGTTAATATGAACGTTGTGAATTCCCAACTCTGCAGGATTTTTTATTTTGTTAATACTTCTAGGACTTAGTTTCAGTTTGGCAGTGATAAAGGGTATCAGTATACGAGACTCCAATGTAAAGAGTGCCTATGCCCTAACTGACCTAAATCTGAGGACTGCCCATTGTATGCATGTACCTATGGCACTAGTTCCAATGTTGCAAATTTCCATTATATGGAGGATTAAGCAGAAAGAAATGGCTTAGGCTTTCATATATAAATTTGAATTTACTAGGACACTTTTAAATAGTTCACTAAAAATTGCTTCCTTCAGTAGTCAAGGCCTCTTATCTGATACCTGCTTCCTTCCTCTCCATATGGATGCTTCCTGTTTTCCATGTCAGTCCCCACTTCCCCCCCATGTATTTCCATGCACCTTTTCCTGTTGGCATACCTTCTGCTGCAGCTGCTCCTCAGATGCCTCCACCAAGGAAAAGGCTCCAAAGCTGAGCTGGCTCCTACACAGCACCATGAAAACACACTTTGTGGGAGCCTACACTCACCCTTTCAGCAAAGCAGCAGCAGCATTTACATCTCCGGGCATACTACTGCAGAGTAGCATGCATAGCATTAACGATGCACATCCCACTTTTGAAGCCCCTCTTGTGTCTTTGCCTTGTCCCCCCTGCTTTTTGTATTGTGCAAGTGGTGCAACTCGTCTTACAGGTAAGATGAGTCAGGTCTGTGACACCATGTAGTTAAACCATGTCTGTGCTTTCATGTATGATTCAGTTACCCTCTCTCTGATGGCTCTTTCTATGGAAATAAAATGTGGAATGATAATTGGGAGAGAACTATTTAAGGAAGTATTACACGTGGAATTGCATCTTCAGGGTTTCAGTAGGGTTCGGCTGGAAGACTCTGTTTGTGCAGGACTGTCAAATACATCTTAGTTCATGAGTGTTTCCAACCCTCCTTTCTACTGCTTTACAAGAGAACTATGAGTGGATTTATTTTAGTTACCTATGTTCCAATAACAGCATAACTGAGTTGGAGTATTACAAAATACTTTTAAGAAAAGTGGAAGTGCACATGAGATATGATTACATGGCCAGTATTTTCTTACACATTTTTACTGAGGAATACATTTTGTTTCTCTTCCTCGTTTCTTCTCCTACTGCAGGGGATGGATGTGGGCACATGGTGATGTATCAAGACAGTGGGACCCTGGCATCCAAGAACTATCCTGGGACATACCCAAACTACACTCTTTGTGAAAAGAAAATCCAAGTGCCTCCGGGAAAACGCCTGATCTTGAAAATTGGAGACCTGGATATCGAATCACAGAAATGTGAATCCAGCTACCTTACCATCCAGAGCTCTTCAACGTTGCATGGTATGTAAAACATATGGCAATGGTTGATGTGTGAACTGGTAAAAGTGTGAGTAAAAGCCAGCTTAGCAAAATGCAAGAGATGTCAACCTTTGTCCCTTCCTCCTCCTTTTCACATTAGAGTGTGTCGCAAGGCTGTTGTCCCTCACACCGCGCGTAGTTTTGCCAAGGCTGGGGGTGCTGCTGTGCTGGGCTGCAGAGGGGCCACAGGGGCTAGTGCCCGGCTGAGGCACCATCTCTACACCCACCCTGAGGGCTTGGCCTTCAGGCCTGCGGAGCTGTGCTGTCACAGCTTTGGTACAGCAAGTACAGGGACTGGTATCAGCTCTGTACACTTCTCGGGTAGGGGAAGAGATAGCTCACAAATGAGGTAGAGACAAGATGAGAAATTGGAGTCAACAACCCTGCCTGTCTCTATTTCCTAGGCAGTTCATGGCTTGGAGAGGAGATAACCTTTATTATTTCTAGCTATTAGTCACTGATAACCTTTGCTAATGTGCAAGCTTTAATACTTGCAGATATTAAATATGCGCAGCCAGCCTGCACTCCTGTAAGAGATTTACACAGGAAGATAAGTGAGAAATCTGCTTATAGCTGTGCACTTAAAGCAATCCTAACTACAATGGAATCCTTCGCAGGAAGAGCCTGAGGCTGTCCTCAAATTGGTTTTCCCAATCAGTTGTCACTGAAATTTTTGATCTGCTCTTTCTAGAAAGTCAAACTGAATTTTCAAGTCAGTGCACCGTTTTTCAGAAGTCCAATTTATATTCTGGGCTGCAAGGAGTTCCACGATGTGGGAATAAACTCATGAATTGACAGATCATAAAATTTTGCCTGCTGGGAGTGGGCTTAGCCCTTCAGTCAGCTGAGGCTGAGTGTGCTGTACTGGATTTAACAAACAAGATGTATTCAGTGGGAACAGACGATGAAGAGGTGAGCTACGCAGAGCCTCTGCAGGTTTTCCAGCTCACCCAGCTCATTGCTTAGCTCAGCAAAGTACGTGCTTCTCCTAAGATGCGGATTCATAAAGTATCTTAGTAGTAAGGAGGGACAATTGCCTTTCATTCATTAACATGATATGCCTATCACTCATCTGGTAAGATAAGATCAAGCAAGGCATTAAAGTCTTGCTTGAAAATGAAGGTAAAGGTAATTATTGTTCTCATGGGGGAGGTATTACAGTTTGAAACAACCTTCACTAAGAGTGGGCAGTGACATGCTGATAGCTGTAGAGAGCTTGATTTGAGGCATAAGGAACATCTCTACTCGTGTGCTGGGGTTTTTTTATGTTGTAGAAGTGCAAGTAATGAGTTGTGCACACCTGAAGCAGTCCGCCTGTACTTGGCAGTGAGAGAGAGGTGTTTAGTATTGAGTTATCATATCTTTGAATAATTTTTGTTGATGCTATCTTGACATTTCTAATCAAAGGCTTTTCTAGAAAACAAGGATAAATCAATATATTGTATTCTGAAGTGAAAAATGAAGCTTGGATGTTGATTGAAATTCTGGCTCCTTACACAAGAGCCTGAAGACATCTTCACATAGTTCAGTCTTGCAGTTTTCAGCCTGTAAACACAGAATACCTGTGTATTATGCAATCAAATCCATATAATGAATTTCTTTAAAGTATTCCCACACCCGTTTTCAAACCTGATTGGTAATGTCTGATGCATGTGGACTGTAATTTGCATTCTCAGTAACGAACTGCACGATTAGCAGATTTTACTCATATCTGATTACACAAGTTTTATAGCTTAGGCAGACATACCATCTGTAATGGTTTTTGTGGTCTGCAGCTTGCTGTAGACTTTCCCACTAGCATACCTACGGAGTGTCTGCTCTACCTTCAGGTAAATGCATGCAGAACAGCAGTGTGGAAATAGTGCTATCTGCATAAATTCACAATATCACTCGTGTTTTAAAAGACATGGGAATTCTTAGATGAATTTAGAGCTTCTCTAAGTCACTTGTTTTGATAGTTTTGCTATTGCTCTAAGTTTTAATATGCATTTATGTTACCAAAAGAAGCTCTGTGAGTTAAGCACTGCTAAGTCCATTCAGTCCATTAAGTGTCCTTTTAGGTAGCTCTTTTGAACCCAGATCTTCTCTTTGCAACCCTCCCCTCTTCATGAACATCTACAGGCAGGTCAGCAACTTCCCTTTGGCCGAGAAGAAACTGACCTTTGCCATCAAAATTCTTTCTTAGTGTGATGAACAGTTGAAAAGATTTTGCAGGCATTAAAAACATCTGAGCAATTAAAAACTCATCTTTGCATGTTTTCTGTATTTGACCTGGGTTTAAAAATGAAAACTTAAAAAGCTAACTATGAAAGCTAGCAGTGTGAATATTACTCATGTTTCAAATTAGCCAAACGGCCTTTGCTCTTTATTTAAGAGGTTTGCAATTATAAGACAATAAGGTCCAAAGGGCAATATGGTTTAAACACCATGCTGATCTTTTCACCCCTACAGAAGACAACAGAGTGAATGTCAGTATGCGTACAAACATCAGTTGGGGAGTATATCTGAAGCCTACGAAATTGGTCAAAGGCAAAACACTGAATTATGCACGTAAATATAAAATTAGCATAAACAAGTCTTCAGAGGACAAAGTATTGCTTTCCTTTCAGATTTCTCCCACATGTTGTCATTACATTTAACAGTGATTCATACATCATTATAACCTTCTGCTGGGATTTATGCAATACAGCAAGGAGTAACTCAATTCGTGTTTGGGGTATTTATGTTCCATGCAGTGAGGGGAAGCTGTTATAGACAAATGAATGGATTTATGTTAGCCATAACATTTATTCCTTCACTTTTGTGAGTCAGTGACTACCAATTAGACCACTTACGTGCAAGTTTTATTTAAGTTCAGGGTAATCCTCAAATTTCATAGACTGATAGAAGAGTACTATGAATCTAATTCCTTCCTAGAAAACCACAGAGCATTGCTGCGTGTAACGATCTACTGAAGCCTCAGCTGGGACACAGAAGTGACAGCACATTTCTTCTCACCTTTGATACCCCTCAGCTTTGATGGACCTGTGAAGGCATTTAGATTTCTCGAGTATTGCAATCAAAAGACACGGTTGTTAAATAATCTTAATGAAGCTCTAAAACTGGAGACAGAAAGTGGCTGAACAGTGTATCTCTGGACTATTACTCTACAGACTACATCTTCTTCAGTGTTCACTGGAGGAAGGAATCTGCAGGCAGCATCTTCTTTCAAACTGTTAGCTTTGTATGCAGACTTAGATGTGAAAATAGTAATAATCAGTCAGCAAAGGTAGGCTAATACCAGTTTTGGTGAAACTGAGTCACCTTTGCCTGACAAACATTTAAATGTTAGCACAGCTTTGTACGTGCTGTCTCTAGGAGAAGTAAATAGGTGATCATGTTCTATTTCAAAGGCATAGCTTTGTACTGGATGAAAATACGGGGGGGTAGTTGTCCCACAAAAGGAATCTAGAATAAGAGTAATGAGAAACATAATCTCACAGTGTAGACAAGGTGCAACCTTTACTGAAATGCTTTTGTTCTCAAGTTAATTGCATTATCTGAGCATATTAAAAATACTGAGCTCTGAATAAGAGCTTATGATTTTTTTAATTAGTTAAAGGGATATGTGAGAACAAGATTAACCATGTGGGCCCTGTAGTTCTCAGCAACAAAACTTGCACGACTCAATGAAGGTGTAACACAAATGTCGTAAAAGTTTGACAGGAACTGCTTCTAGTCTGCTTCTTTTCATGTCTTTATCGGATTTCTTTGATACCTCTTTTGACCCTTTTTTCTTTCTTCCCCCCCCCTCTCTTTCTCCAACTAATGGCTTAATATTTTTCCCCTTATTTTTGTGAGATGATCATCAGTCTTGACTGGAGAGATAGATTAAAGAAGAGATAAGTGCCTACTTACTTCTCCATTCACTTGCAGTCAGTAGGAGGTTGATGTGTTCCTCTGGGGTGGGTGTCACATCTGCTGAGTGACTAGTAATAATTTGGAGAGTTAGTGCAGTTAACTTGTTCTTGCATAATTTACAGCCAGTAACTAGCGTGAAATAGATAGAGAAATTACTGAAAATGCCTTCTGCTCCCTGCCGCCCAAAGCTGTTAGACAAATTGAACATTTACTGGTGTGAGTGCCTGAGGGCTGCTGAGAGTGTGTGTGCACACGGGTGTGTGTGCGGGCGTGCAGGAGAACTGAACATCTTCAGATGCCTCCTACCTGTCATTATGACTTGAGGGGATTCATTGAACCAGTCTTTCCTTATTATTCAAGCAAGGCATCTGTTACAATCCATAAAGGGTGTGTCCAGGTTTCTTTTTTGCCCCTCAAAGGAAACTTGTTATTACAGTATTGTTTCTGGTATTTCAGGAAATCCAGGGAAATGCCCAGACAAGTTCTCACTCAAGATCAAGTTGAGCAGTTTCTTAACTGTCAAAACTCTTCTAACAGTTGGTTTTCGCCTGAGTGGTTGCAGTATCTCAAAGTTTCAAATTTGGAAAGATTTCTGCAACTAAGAATGCCTGTGTTTGTTTTATCAAGTGAACCCTTTTTTTCCTCTTAGCTACATAGAGCGTATTGCGTATTTTTCTGTGTTGTTTTTGTGAAACAGCTGCAGTTCTTTACCAACGATTCCTAAGTGTTGCAGTGCTTCTGTCTGTGTTTGGCTAAAACCACAGCCATATTAGAAGTGGGGGATCTCACCTGAAGTCAAGCAGGCAGACCTACAGCCTGTGCAGGTGACCCAGACTCTACTTTAAGTTGTAGTTACTTCTCCAGCCTGACTCTACTCAGATGCCTTTTTTCTTTACTTTATGACAGTCTTTGGTGACTCTTTGGAAACATTAGCTGAGTGTTGTACTTGTTTTTCCTAAAAGCAGAAATGCTTACCACTCAGCTTGAGGTAGAGTGTGTTGCACAGAGCCAAGTGTTGAATAACCAGGCTGTCTCATCCTGACTGCTCTGCAAACTCACATCTACTGGGTATTAAACAACATCTTCCCCACATCCTACAAAGGACTTAGAGCAACACTTGCTGTCTCCTGGCTCTTCTCTTTTCTTCTCCTTTCTGCGGGGAGGGGAAGAGTTACTGCTTATGAAAGTGAAGCATTTGTGTGAATGTGGGATGGAGATGAATTTCGAGAATGCAGATGTTTTCTTACAATGAATCCTTGCTGGTTTTGTGGGCTGTTTGTGAAAGACTGACTGAATTTTTAGTTCTGAAGTGAGGCGACCATAATCCATGTTTGTTACATCGCCTGTCCTCCAGCTACTGAGGTACTTCCACATTGCTCTTTTTTGAGAAAAGGCTACTGAATGTAAGAATCACAATGTAAAACATTGTTTTCCCCAAACAAATGCATTAGGAAGTTATAATCCTGGAGAGGCAGATCCGTAGGATCATTGCTACAGATTGCTTGCCACCCATGGCTTACTCTGCAAATAAAGAGGGAAAAAAATGGAGGAGATTCCCTATTGAACAGAGGACATTATGAGTTGATATTTAAACCAAGTTTCTTAAAGACCTCTGTGAATGTCAAACTGTGGATTTCAAATTAAGTGGAGGAATCTGAAAGCAGAATGAACATAGTGAACCAGACATGCACCAGCTAAAGAGGAAAATAATTGCTTTTAAAAGGACGCAAAATCCTTATGGAAGCAGCAGAAAGTGTTAAGAAGTATAGAAACAAACGGTATGTAGGCATTGCCAGCTGGTGTGACAGAAGAGAGTCCTCTAGGCACAACGCTTCTTAAGGGAAATAGAAAAAATAAAGGAACTTAACTCAACAAAGCAATCTCGGGAAATATGCCAGAGCCTGGTTGACAGTAGAAGTAAACTAGACCTCATAAAACCAGACAATGCTGTAAAGATCATCAGATTTGCAAAACAACACTATTATGAAAAAGACAAAAGCAGTAGGCCACTGCTAACATTAAAACAATAAACAACACATAAAGTAGTCTCTTCAGTCTCCAGAGGAGTCAGCCAAAGGATATCCACAAGACAATTTACTGTGTGTCTCTTGCAGGATGTTAATACTGCTTGGAGACAATGATTCCAAAATAAAAGTATATCATTTAAGCCACCTAAACCATACCAACAGATCAGAAGTTTTGGACAAAAGGCATCGTTAGTTCAATTACAGAGAATACTAAATTAGGTACGTTTGAAATGCCTAGGCCACTAATAACTCTCCTGCAGAATTTTAAAAAGTTGTATATATTAAAGAATCTGGAGCGAACAGACGGAACCACAGTTGGGTCAAGTCGTTAATGAGACGCGGAAGGAAGAAAAGGCCCTGGCATCTAGATGTAGTAGTACTGAAATATGGAGAACACCTACTCAGTTTCATGACATGCAACACATCTGGTTATGAAATCAAACTTTTTTCTTTGTTCTTAGTAAACAAACCGAATAATCCTGCCTACAAACCCCAGCAGAGCTCCAGCTGAGTCACTTTAACAGGAAAGAGGGAGAGAGATCAGCATTCATGACTCGTTTTTCAAGCCAAAAATGCAAAACAACCCACCTCACAACTAACATTAGAAGATGAAAAACTGATAACGTGATCTGGCAGTTCTCAAAAGGGATCTTAAAAAACTTTTGGCTTAGTCCCAGGCTTAGGAATTAAATATTTATCCAGAGTCAAGTCCAAATGCTGCAGTAAAAGTTAACAGTGCCCTATCAACAAGATTCTCCTTTGCATAACAGACACAAACCAAGGCTTTCTCCATCATCCCTCTTCTCCACTGTAGTTGTGCAAGATTCATATAGACAGACTGGGGAAATCAGAAAATCTTGGGTGGAGTGGAAAGAGAAGACAGGGATCACATTCGAGTTTTAAAAGGAGATGACAAAGTAGTATTTTTGTCACCTCAACGGCAAGTGGGAAATAGTGACTAGTAAATACAGTTTTCAGATGAAGTCTAACATCTGATAACGCTGATTGGTTTTAGTCTTCTAATGTCTATAAAATTTCACAGTATAGGTTATTCAAGGTAGCAGTTAAGTCAACGGAGAGCAAATCTACTAAGCATTACTCTGTATATAGAAAGTGCATTGAATTTAGGCACACCACAAGCTGAGATGCGGCAGCCTGGTAGACTTTCCTTTCCTCAGCTTTACACCACTAAAGGAAATGAAGGACTGCTGAATCGAAGTGCGTAGGATAGAGTTAAAACCAAAGACATTATTTTTCTGAAGAAAATTAAAAAAGGGATGAAAACATAAAATTCTCTCATCAGTCAAAGCTGAACCCAAACATTTGTCTTGACCCTGCGTCACTTTCATTTTCCGAGCGTTGCAAGTTGTCTCTCTGGGGAATTTAATGGAAGACCATCAATGTAAAATAATTTGATTCGGAGGAAATGAGAATTTGAGGTTAAAAAGGCCACTCTGCAAAAACTTGGCAAAATGGAGGAGTTGCTGCTAAACCTAAAATGATGTTATTGGGTAAATCAAATCAGAAAGGTGCTTACACTGGTCTTCTTAAACCCAAAAAGCTCTGAAAAGAGTGGCATAACACCTTTTCCAAAAACAGAATGAACATGTCTTTAGTTCTGTCAGAGAATAAGAAACCTCTGAACCAAACTGGTATCTGAATGATTTCTTTAAGAACAGCAATAGAGGGATGAGATAATGCTTATACTCTTTTCTAAATCCTACCTCTCAGTGCTCATTTCTGTATTTGATAACATGGAAATAACTTCTGCTAGAATTCCAGCAAGTCTGAAGACCTAGCAGCATAGTGCTGATATGGTATTACCTAAATTATTGAGAAGAAATGCTTTGAAATATTCGGCAAGGTTTCCTCAGTTTGTACGAAAAGAACAAATGAATGTTTTGTAGTATTAATAAATCCCTCTTTTTTTTTTTTTTTACCAAAATCTACATGTAAAACTTGTAAATATTTGGAAAATATTCCTTTTTTTCAGTGTATACTCTTTCTTGCTTCTATATCCTTTAAGGAATTAATCATAGGCCTCCTTAGTTTTGAGCTATTCATGGAAGTCTCACGGTACACTCAGAACTGCTTTTGGCAGAAGATAACCATAGCCTGGATTTATTACTTAACAGCAGAAACTTATCTCTAGGCAGTGCATGATGATTTCTTAAGTTGATTGTTTCTGCATTTTTGGCTTTCATTTGGATTATACAACTCTGTGTCTAGACTTTATTTCATTGTATTTTATTTTATTATTTTATTCTATTTTATTTTATTTGCTTATGACGTGTGATTTGTTTGTATAATTATCTGGAACATATGTAGACTTGCTGCTGGAGGAGACACATAGCGTTAAATCAGCCAGCGTGTGGTTGAGTGAATCAACCATCTAAATTATACCTACAGAGTAGATAGGTCACTGCCAATCGCTGCGAGGGAGAAAGCCAAAGAGCACTTGTGAGAAAAATATGTGGAGACAGTCCTTGAGTGAAGAAAAGGACTAAAGCTTTCTCAGGTGTTTTATTTTGAAGTAATGCAGTGCCTCCCTGTTTTCTTCCCCTTTCGCTCTTGATCTAAGTTAGCACTTCACTTCTCCCACTGCAATCTGACACAAAAGACCTTCTCAAATAAATCACTCGTGCAGTTGTCTGGTATGACACAGTGTCAGATGCTGTCTTTTTGATAAGTTCATTTCCTAAGCAATTTGTTTAACCCTTTTTATAGACATTGTTTTCTCTGACTAAGTCGTGAGTCATTTTCAACACGAGTACTCCAGGGAAATGTCACGCTCGTCACTTGTTTCTCTGCCTGCCTGGCTTCGCCGTGTGATTTTTATAAGCCAAAAGACAGAGTTTCTCCTTTGGTTTGTCCCATTTTACTGACAGCTGGCTGTCTTTGGCTCTGATTTGGCTACTTGGTAGGCTGATCCTGTAGTTATTATAAGGCCAGTGAAGTATTTGGGAAAGGCTTCCCCCAAGAGTATCAAGAGAAATGAAGAAGCTCTTAGGAGCCCATTAGGAAGAGCACCACTCATCAAATTTGTGTTGTGCTGTGGCTGTGGTTTCCCATATCTCAGAAGTCAGTTCCAAGTTGCCCTAAAGTAGCCACCAACAATAAACTGAGCTGGTCTATGAAAAATTAAAGTGATAATTTTTCATCTCAAGGACTTACTGTAAGACACAAAAGCTGTCATTCACCTCAACAGAACAGATGGGCTGAGCTCTTGTAAAGGGTCTTGTCTGTTTTTTTCTCTGATTGCCATTTTGCAAAAACCTCTTCTTAAAATTTATATTGTAAGCGTCCTCATAAATTTAAAAAAAAAGTGTACCCAAACTGCTTTGGATTTTCAGTGCAATCTGTGCCTGAGGGCAGCCAGGGACAAACGTTTGTACCCAGATGTAGTGACAGAAGTCAAGAGCAAAGACTGTGGCGATCTCAGAAGAAAGCTCTCCTCGGGAACTGACTTCTGAAGAAGGAAACATAATTATTAAGAGCCTTGCTGTCACAAGAAAGGAGCGTCCCAAAGACTGTTCCAAGATCCTGCAGCTGGTAGCTATATAACCCTTATCTAACTCAACCTAAGTGCAAGGCTCTTGACTCCCTGTCCCACTCCCTTCATCTTCCCCTTTCCTTCTCTCTTTTTTGTTTAAAATTCTAGAGACTTAAACTGTATACTGCAACAATCTGATGATGTTTTTAAAAGGAGAATAGATTAAAACGTTTTCTGAGTAAGGTGATACTGCCTTGTAGTAAGTACAGGTTGGCTTGTGACATGCCAGGTCCCTGAAAACCAGTTGCCCTCTTTGTGATCTTAATCTTTCCTGAGTGGCTGCTGTGCGACAGCAGTGTGAGCTGTATGCACCTGGGGAATTTATCTAGGGAACCCTATGTAGATCCCTTGGATTGCCTTTGAATGTTCTGTTTTCTAATGAGTTACTGCTAGTTGTAAGCTTGCTGTACTTCAAAGGCCTAAGGGCATTAATCATTCTCTTAAGGCTTATGTGATGAGAGACGTGGATGCTGGAACTGCTGCCATGGAGAGACAATTGGATCCTGGCCACTCCTTGTCAGGGTAACTTTGGAGCTCATACTCATAAAGGACTGAAGCCAAAACCCTTTTGTCAACATTCGGATTGGTACTGAAGGAGAATGAGCGTGTTATGAAACTCTCTGCTAATGATGAGAATATTCCAGCCTAAATATGTCATCTAAACTTTTGAAATCTTCTTTGTTCTGTCTGTAGGGCCATACTGTGGTAATGTGATGCCTGTCCCCAAAGAAATCATTCTGGATAGCAACGAAGCAACTATTCACTTTGAGAGCGGATCCCATGTGTCAGGACGAGGCTTTCTGTTGTCCTATGCCAGTAGTGATCATCCAGGTAAAGGAAAATCCAAAAGTACTAAAGGATTAGTGGCATAGTTCCAGTTCCCCCTGTTTCATTATCTTCTCTGCATTCATAGACCTTAGCACAAATGTTTAGTCCTAGATATTTCCGGATTATCATGAACAATGTTGTTTTTAATAGCATGTGTGCAAGAAGCAGTTGTAGCATTAACCAGATATAATAGCTGTTGAAATCTTTCCTACACAATTTGCAATACAGGCCCAGTGAAAGAGAAAATTAATGTCTTGTCCTTGAAGCTCCACTGTATTCTGGGCTCTAGCATCTACCATGCAGTGATAGGATAGAGGGATAGGAAAGATTAAGATTTGATTCCTACATTTAATATTCTGGTGGTTTTTGCAAATTTGTTAAAGGTGTAAAAACATGGGAAGAGAAGAAGAGGGAGATTAAAAGAATGAGGGAAAACCATAGCTGTTGCTCTCTGTCTAATAGAATTATTAAAGTGTTTTAGAAAGAGGTCTTCGAATATAGTTTCATGCTTAGCCAAATATTTGTCTATATTTCTACATCCTGTAATGGGGACTGATCTTTGTAAACTGTTCACAGATCTGATCACGTGTTTGGAACGAGGAAACCACTACACAAAGGCTGAATACAGGTAAGCAGGGTTTGCAGCTCTCTGCACTTTGGCTTGCTTTGCTGTATCTGTCATCTGGTACAATTGTTAGAAAATGTCATATAAGGCAAGTACAGTCTTGCTTTTCTGGACAAGTGAATTTTTTTTTAGCTCCAATGCCGTAATAGTCCAAGGCCTGGTTGTGAGACGCAGTAGTGCAGAATAGAAGTCTGTGGCCCAGAAAAATGAGAGATTGGAGTTACAGAGATCTCAGCAATTCTCATTAGGGCATACATATACATGGTATATGTAAAAAGAACTTCCACTTTGAAATTCAAAGTAGTCTCAAATTCTCGTGCTTCTCCTGAGAGCAGATCACATCCTAGCTGATAAAAGATTATCTGAGGACAAGCTATAATTTCTTGGTTCCTTGAACTTTGTGATCGGATTTGAAATGGTAATAAATCGTGCTCCTCTGGCTGCTGTCTGGATGTGCATGTAGGCTTCTTATCTTGGCTGCGCTGAAAACTCGTATGGTGGCATTTCTAGAACAAGAGATTTAAAAGGAAATGTCCTCACAAAACCATGTTTCTGGTTCTTTGTGTGTTGCTGTGTGCAGGCCACTCATGAACTCAAGGGCCCATTTATTCACCTTCTGTACTCACAAACAGACTATCAGCCAGAACTTACTGCTAACTTATGTATTGGTTTGAGAGCATTTCTTTTGTAGGAGTTTCTGTGTATCGTCAGTACAGTTCATATTTTAAACAGGCCTCTCTTCTCTCACTACAGCAGATACTGTCCTGCTGGCTGCAGAGACGTAGCAGGTGACATTTCTGGGAATATCGGAGAAGGATACAGAGATGTAAGTACACAGGATAATGAGGGGAAATATATAAAGACAGAAGAGAAAAGCATAGTGCAACTTGGCTTCACCTTTTGCTCCTTGATTTTTGTCAGTATTTCTTCCCAGCTGTGTTAGATATACCTTTGACTATCAGTATATGAGTATGTTATCAGTATAGAAGTACACAAAGACATTTTTCAAACAGACCAATCAGTTGTGTGAGAATAAAGTCCACCGATTGTCAAATAAACCTACTGACTTGTGGTTTCTGGCTTTCTGGAAAAGCCCTGCATAGTGTTTGTCCCTCTTGAGGCAGAACTCATCGATATACTAATTATTCCTACAACTTCATTTTTTACTTGCTTGGAATCCATGTGCGTTTCCTTTCTGAAGTTATCTCTTGTAGGAAAAATACATTTCAGTAACGCGGGCTTTCTTTAAGATTATGGCAGCAGTACCCCAGCAATCTGCTCTGAGATGAAATAAATATTATACGCTGCCTAATCACATCCCACTGATAACTACCGACCTCTTGGGCTGTTTTAACTGCTCGTTCTTTAAAGCGAATCAGTTGCCCGAGTGGTTGCATTTACCCACAGTTCACATCACACAGTGCTCTGCCCTCTTTGTACCCCTCACCCTGGACTCTCCTCCTGTCATGCCTGTGAAATCTTTACGTCTCTCATAGTGGAGTAAGTCTAATCATACCACTAAAGTAAAATCCCACCCTATCACAAATATAGCAATTGCTGAGTTTCCAAAAAGTCAGCGTTCATGTTTAACCTGTTCATCCAGTTGTTCAAGCATGCTGCTTCAGCCTGGAAAGTGGCAGAGCTGAAAAAACAAAGCTCCATTAGCTGGAGTTATTCCTGCCCTTGGTTCGGGTGATTAGGAAAGAAAAGCAGCACATGGCATGACCTCATGCAGATTTTATCTGTGCTGAGGAATTTTTGAAAGACATTTTCCCTCTGCATTAAGGAGGATTCAGCTTCTCTGATGGGAAGAACCCTCGAGGCTCCCCTGGAGACCTGCTGCCTTTGTGTCCCCACCCCTCCCAGTCCTACCTAGAGGGGACAAGCCCAGCACCCCAGCTTGTAGCCCAAGTGTGAATCAGACATGTCTCTGCCAGCAGCCCCTGGGAACATCTCCTCTGCACCTTTTCACTGGCCCTTCTCTGCTCTACCCTAACCTGGTGGTATGTCATTGCCAACTAGTTGGGACACACAAGTTGTCCTGCTTATATTTTTCGGCATTATCCCACCTGAGGAACTGGCAAATGGACTACGCTTAAAACCCAGAAGCAGCTAGTCAACAAATAGTCAAATGTCCTGATGTTTGCCATGACTCAAATCCTAAGGCCCAGCAAGTTTATTACCCTTTTCTCCTTGCAAAGCGTTGCCTTGCCTTTGACTTTGTTTTCCTGAGGAGTGACACAATACTTATTAGGTTAAAATCTTGCATCTGAGAAGCAGATTATTTGCTTTTTGATTTAAAAAAGAAAAGGAAAGAAGTGACTCTTGGAAATGTATTTTTTGTCAAAGATTACTGTTCTTTCTCCCTCCCCTGCCTCTTATTCCTCTTGAGCCTTTGCTGGATTTTATGAGCTGTAAGACCTGCATAGTAGTGGCTTGGAAGTGAAAGCATTAGCACTTTGTCAGGCTGATCCTCTGAGCTTTGGCTTCCAACGGCTTCTGCCTTTCAGACCTCGCTGCTGTGCAAGTCGGCGATACATGCGGGCGTCATCGCGGACGAGCTGGGCGGTCAGATCAGCGTCACCCAGCACAAGGGCATCAGCCGCTACGAAGGCGTCATCGCCAACAGCGTCTCCTCGCACGAGTGAGTACCAGCAGTGAGTACTGCTGCAGTGAGGGTACCTGCAGTGAGTACTGCTGCAGTGACTGAGTACCAGCACCACTGGCTGGCGGGGCCAGCTCCAGGAGCAGCCCCTTGGGGCACACTGCACAGACCAGATCAGCAGGAGCAGTTGGGGATGACTTTTTGGGCGAAGAAAAGTTGCTAAGTGTGGATCTGGGAGCTTTTCTGCTTTGTTTATATGGCTTTATTAAAATGGTATTGGTATTGGATGTAGGAAAATACTCCAGGTTTTCAGTAGCTGTAGATTATGAGGGCAGCATTTTTTTCTTCCCTTCAATTCCTTCCAAAACATATTTGCAAATTACTTTGTTAGCAGATACAGGAAAGTACGATGTTCTGCAACAAACACCTTTAATCGATGTGCTAATAAATCATGCTAAATTCATGTTAAAGTTTAAAAAAAGCTAGGAAGAATAAATAAATAAAAAGTGCCATTGAGCCATAGGGGATTTAGTGAACAACTTCTTAAACATTTGTGCTTTTGACATGTTCAGAGTTTTTCTCTTTTGGAATATTTATAGCAAGGGTGTTATATTTACCACTTATCTTCTGACTTGTAATTGTACTGTTGTTGAAGTAGAAATAAATCCTCTAATCTCTATCCAGCACAGTAAGCCCTTCCAGCAACTGCCTCTGTCATTCCTCTTGGTTTATATTTTTTAATTTTCAAATGTTATCTGGATCTTACATGAAGCTTTTTTTTTTGGTAGGAAGGGAAATCTCCTCAGTCACATAGCCTACAAGAGCTACAGGAATATGTATTTTCTATACGTTTTTCCTGGTTTACCCACGATTTCTCCACACTTTCCTGAAAATTTTACAGTTGTAGTTTTATTCATGAAAAAACAGCAACAAAGCCCCACATTCATTTGGTCCATTGCTGTCAGCATGGATTGAAATGCTTTACATATAATGGCACCTGGAGTATACAAAACTGGGTAGCATGTAGACCACTTGTAGAACCTAAATATTTTCTTTTTTTTTTTTGAAAGATAATTGCTAAAGAAAATTAACATAAACTTGTCTCTGGCGAAGCGGGACTGGGAGCTCAGCTCAGGCATAATCCACTCCATAAAACAAATAATACAAACTCTTTCCATCACACAGGCCAGCTTGGTGAAACCCTGACTTAAAAACTTTGTGCATTATGTGAAGATGTTACAGAACCATTTACATATATTTGTATGTTCATGATCCTTGGAAATCCCAGAAGGAGTAACTCAGACAGTGATGCATAAAATATTATAATGAAAGGCAGCTGGGATTCCCATTTGTATTTTTTTGTTGCACAGTACAAGAGCTAGTGGGCAATGAATGAGCTGTGTAAGACAGCAAATGTACACATGCTGGGGGAAAACAGTTTGCGTAATTCACCCATCACCTTAACTGCAAAGCATCCTTTTAATGTTGCTATTCACGAAATATCCTATACATTTCACGTGAATAATAAAAGTACCTGCAGAGATGCAAACTTGTGTCTGTTGCCTCAAGTGGGAAAACTGCGATTTACTTGAAATGTGCGCTTCCAGGCTTCCAGTGCTTGGTACTTGGGCAGCAGCGCTTTAAGAGCTTTTTAGACACTTATAGAGAAGCTTATTCAAGTTTTTAAAATCTCATTTACAGTGGATTTCAGTATTAAAGATTTAAATTATTTAGTGACTTGAGCCGAAATTGACCTCATCCAAAGCTGCTGCCTGGAGTGCATCGAGCTGTTAAATACTGGTGCTGTAATGGGACGGTGGAGTTACGGTTCGCTCCCCCACCAGCCCACAGGAGCCAACCTTGGCCGCCCTGACGCCGCTTCCCCGTGCACTTGTTACGCTCCAGCATCTGTGAGGTTTTCAGTTCCTGTGATCCATGCGTGGACCTGTACCCGCAAATGCTATAATGAAGATCAAGCGGCTGGATTTATTGGGCGGTTCTGACGCCCCATTACAAATAGATGGGTGTTTAACCTTGTAACGTGATCTGGCCTGTGACTGTACGTCTGCGCGCGTGAAATCATTTGTCTTTGAAAATGCAAGAGACCGGGTGCTCGTGTGCTGTGAAAGATGAGATTTGAGGTTAGCCTGCACCAGTTATAAAAAGCTTGCTTGAGACTAACTCGGGGCGGGAGGGGGGAGGAAAGAAAAAGGAAAGTATTCAATGCTAATGGAAATTTATAACAGGAAGCAGCAGCTCTTTTTGGCAGAGCTACCGCCACGGGTACCACCATCAGTACTTTTGGCCAGGCAGGATCCTGAAGGTTGTCAGGAACAATGAGGAGCATGGGGCGATACCAGCCCTTAAAGGACAAAGTGAAATTTATGTGACAAATGCCACCTGTCATATTAGGAAACTGATGAATTACCACTTACTGAATTGGTTTGTCCTCTTCAGTGACTTGTAGAGTTATAGCAGAAATATTTCAGCTTGATTTCATAGCTTTATAGACCTTAGAAATGCTAACCTCCTCCCTTTCTTTGCTAAAATTGCAGCTGTCTGTTTGAAAGGGATGGGGTGACTTTTTTGTTACAAAGCTCTATCTCATAAATACGTATTCAAGGAGTGCTGTGATTTCAGTTTTGGGTAGGTTTTACTGATCACCATAGGTGTTTATTTTCTTCATTTCTCTTGAAATGGACTGCTTTGCGTTTGCTCAGAAAGCAAAAATTGGTTTTGGCTGTAATGTCAAACTGGTTTGAAGCGAGCAGAGCACATCTGATCACCCCTGAGGATTGCCTGGGGGGAAGATGTGGGAGGGAGGGCGGGCAGGCTTGAATTTCTCCTTCTAGCTACTCTATCGCCTACATGCCCAAATAAATCAGCTCCCTCCCAGTGCTCACCGTCATCTCTGAAGGGCTTCATTTGCCTGTAGTCATTAGTTTTCCCCCAGTGACAAAAAGAAGCGATGTTTTTATTGACCTTGACATGGGACCTATTTCCTATTCCCCATGTGCAGTGCTCTCAAAACACGCAGCCGTGCGCACCCCTGTGAGCCCACAGACGCTACCGCGGGGGAAATTTTTCAGGCCAGCAACAAAGGGCAGCCTGAAAGGGACCTGTCTTCATGCTTAAACGCAGAAGTTGTTTCACTGCTCAGTCAAGCTGGCCAAGGCTTTTCAAAAGGGGCAAGTGATGCATGCCGCTAATCGAAGTGACGTTGAAGGGGTCAGATTTTTCAAGAAATCCAAAGCGATTTCACGTTAAAACCTGGGCTTTTATTTCTATCAGGCAGCCACTCAGAGTCATCACCTCTGGAATGAAACCTCAGGGGCATCTCGTTGGGAATCAGAAAGCTGCTCCCTGGGAGGCCAAGGAAAGCTCAGCTTTCCCTTATGGTGGTGATTTTATCTTGTCCTGCATTGTGTTGTAGGGTTGTACGGAATGGTAATGGCTTTTCTCATGAAACAAAGCAGCCCATGTCAGAAGGAGGAAGAAAAGGGGAGCCCATCGGTATGGTCCTGTTAATGGAGCAAAAAGAACCATTCTTGACAGGAGCTGTTGGTCACGGTTATAACAAACTGGGTCCCACACAGATTAAAACAAAAAGTAGTTTTTATTGAGTCTAGTTATGATACACCTTTGGTGTAACTCTTTTCATGGTCCTTAAGGCTGGAATTTTTTTCTCCAACTAGGTGTAGATTTGGACTAATAGAGAGCTATTGGTTTCAGTGAAGTTGCTTTAACTTAAGCTACTACAGATGAGAAGAGACCTGGTCGCAGTGCTGGGGTGGTGCAGCGCCGGCAGCATCAGGCCCCATCAGCTTTCCCCATCCCAGCTCTTTGGAGTGCTCTTATGTTGCTGGTCTGAGGAGCAGAGGGGGAAAGATTTCCCACAGAGTAGCAGGCTGATGGGACAGGAAGTCACTTCAAAGCATGACAGATGCTCAAAACCATTGAAAAATGGATCTGCATTCAGTCACGGTGAGAGATACACAAGGGTGCTCTTAGCAGGGTCAGTAACCAGCCAGCAAAGCAAGTGGCTATCTGGCCAGAGATATTTTGTGAGATAAATTGTGATTCTGAAACTGTGCCTTCCTCCCGAAAGGCTGAATTACCTTTTTCTTTTCTTACAGTGGTTCCCTGTCAGATAAGCGGTTTATGTTTACTTCAAATGGTAAGAATAATGGCTTTATTTTTAGCTATTCAAATGTTACCTTTTTATTTAAGTGTTTTCTGTAAAAGTTTTGAAAAGTAATCAGAAGAATGTCAGGCTGTGTCTAGGAAGGATATTTTAGGACAGCAATTTTTTAAAATTGGCAAGTGAATAAAAAAATTGAAGGGAAGTGAAATGAGCTAGAAAAAAACACGGAATAGGAATAGGTCATAATCGCATAGACAAGAAACAGAAATAGTATTCTGCTGTTACATTTCTGGTGCCAGCATATGAAAAATGGCAATCAGATAATCCCATTTTTATGTACTTTAGGCAGAAGAAAATGAAAGCAGTTTTTCTTCAGACATTTATAAATCCCATCTTTGTTACACAAGAAGAGAACGAAAACATTGGAGGAATGAAAATATATTTACATTGCACTGATACAGAACAAGTTTTTGTTTATGAGTTTCCAAGATGCAAGAGCGTCTTTAATCTGTCAAGCTGTTCATTTGCACAAAACATAGCAAAGAGGGGGGAAAAGTTCGCACTCGTTCATTTGAATTATATTTCAGTCATCTGAGATAATATCATTTATTATTCCACTGAAAACTGTAGAGCATGTATAGGCCTTTGAAAATGCCACGAAATTATTTTTAACTCCATTGAAACCTAATTCTGCTGGCCCGTCTTCTCCGAGGAGCCTTGATGTGCAGAAATTTTGTGGGTTCTTTGATGGAGTTTGTAATACCTACCTGCAGCTATTATCTTCATGATATCACCTCTTGGCAGCAGTATCAAGGAGTTTTTGTAATGGGTAACTTTCCTAGCCCTAATTGCAGGTGAGAATCATGAAATATTTACAGTAAAGTGTGCCTTTCAGTACAGTGCCTTCATCTGAGAAATGTTTTGTGCAGCAAAATCAGTTAATGCCAATCTCAAAACATAAATATTATGTTTCAGAAGGAAAATTTAAAAATATAAGTCTTCACAGGAACGAGACAAAACTGCGGAGATTGAAAACCAAAATGGCAAAAATAGCAGATGTAGTCAGAAGGTGTCATATATGTAGGAGTTAAATTGGTAAAGGAGAGGGACCGCAACACTCTGGTACTGGATCACCCCGTACAAATTGACTGGCAAACACTACAGCTAATGGATAGCACCAGGCTAGCACTAGATTAGGCAACATCTGACTTTGCTGTTGTGGGTGGTCTTCATATGTTGCTAGCCTAATGTAAAAATATGCTGTGAAAATGCAAAATAACTCCTTCTGCCTGTCTGTGTGGGGACTCCTAGGCTGCAACAAATCTCTCAGTCTGGAAGAGGGATTCCTCTCCAAGAGCCAGGTCACTGCATCTTCCTACTGGGAGGAGACCAATGAATTTGGGCAACTATTCCAGTGGTCTCCTGACAAGGCTTGGCTTCAAGTCTCAGGACTGGCTTGGGCCTCGAACCACAGCAGCAATCGTGAATGGTTGGAGATAGACCTGGGAGAGAAGAAGAGAATTACAGGTATGTCATTGTCGGGTTGTTAGAAGCTGGGTTTTCACCCGGAGAAGAAACTGAATGTAGTTGAAGAGCTAATAATGCACAAATGCAATGTTTCTTGCATTCAGTGTAATGAAATGTATTGCATCAAGGAATACGATTTTCGTATTTAAGAAATCGTGGCTATTTACAAGGTCTTCCTATAGGTGTATAAGATTGGACTCAACTATCATGCATGCCTGATCTGTAAACACCCTGTAGGCTCAGAACAAAATATTTTCACAGGGACCAGTAGAGTCTGAGTGAATGATAATCGATTAGGACCTATTAATGATGCAGTTCTGGAATCAAAAAGAAACACTAAAGTCATAGCCTTTGCAATAATGGCCCAGGTGAAAGAGACTCCTCTTTCCAACTCCTGGTTTAGTTGAGAAACGTAAATTACAGTTGTTGCTAAAGATGTAAAGACTGCTGACATGGGCCAAAACATCAAAAAGCAATTACCAATTTTGGAGTCATTAATTTGAGCTCTGTTAAAAATACCATTGTTCTAAATTCACAATTTAAAATTGATTTCCATTCTTCACCCAACTTTTAAACTCAGTAACCACCCCTGGTTTCCAATGTAGTTTGAAAAATGAGTTAGGATTTTGAAGGCAAAGTTCTCCAAATCGTTTTGGCTTCTGTGTTTGCATTTGAAAATGTTCCTTTAGAAAAGACAACTAACAAATGAAAATATATTTTGCTTTTTGTTATAAAGGGATTAAGACCACTGGTTCTGGTTCCACTATGCTGAATTTCGACTTTTACGTAAAGACATTTACAATGAACTACAGAAATAACAACTCAAAATGGAGAACTTACAAAGGGATTCTGAGCAATGAAGAAAAGGTAAGCGAAAGCGGGAGAGGTAGGGAAACCCACAGCAATAACTCATACATGGCATTGACATTGAAGGGCAGGCTTTCACTGTCAAGAAAGATTAGGAGTTTCAGACTTGTCTAGACTTGGGTTGTCTTCACCAGTGTAATTTATGGCCATGGAGTAGATAGCGAGCTTGTCGAAACAAGGAGGTTATCCAGGGCTTGCTGAGGTGGTGAGACCCACACAAGGAGGCATGTGTATGTGTGTATCCTTTTATAAACCTCTGTAATTAAAGCTGTAGAACAGGCTGGCTGGGAAAATCTTTAGCTCGGTCCCAGTGCTTCTCCTCACTAGGAACACTGTTCCAGTGCAGTAGCATTGGTTGCTGTGGCACCGGCAAAGCTGAGTCAGCTTCACATGCACCGGGATGGTGAATCCATGTGTCCTCCACAGCAAAACAGCCAACTGGGGTTGGTTCAGCCCAGCAGGGCTGCTGGTATTGCTGGGCCTGCAGACTAGGCTCCTGCTCGGACGGTGTTATGGTCACTGGGGACTCTTCTGGCACAAGTCTCTGGGCCCAGCCTACATCCGTTAGGAATCAACGTAACTGACCTTAAACGCTCTTACATCAAAATACTTGTACGCACAACAGCTTTCACAGACTCTGAGACTTTAACAATGAACAGGTAAAAGCATTGTAACTAGTTACTGAAGACAAAGAATGTGCTCCACAGGTTCATCTAATAACACTTTCCCCTGAAAACCTCACATGTCCTTTTAAACAAAAAAAAGCCACCACCCCCAAATTCTCCCCTCCTTGCCCCTACAATGTTCCAAGTCAGACCTTCACTCATCAGTTCTGAGGGAGCTGGCCTTGCCTCAGAATAAGACTCTGCCTGGTCCTCAGTCCTGACATCAGTGCTTAAAACTTGGTAGGGCTGTAGAAGGATTTTTTAGCAGCTCTGATTTTCTTAGCTTGTGTGGCAAGAAATTTCACTGCGCAGCGTTAACTGGTTTGATGGTTTTTAAGTGTTAAACTGAGCGTGTGCTGGCCGAAAAAGCGTCAGATCAGCCTAGTAGTGGCTGAACTATGAAGGCCAGCAATTTAAAATCTGCAAGTTTGCCACTTTCTACAATGACTTATTATATACGATTGTAGTTTCAGCTAAGGTGCATGACAAAACCTGTCCCATCAGAACCCCATGTGGCCTGGCATTTTATCTAAGACATGCTGAGCTCACTTCCCTATCCCATCAGGCTTTTAAGTTCTAGGTCATGTTGAAGCATCTCCAAGAACTATTTTTGCATGGAATACTGTTCTGCACATGGGCTGAGCTGATTTTGGGAAATACTGTGTAAGCGCATGGAAAAGGAGACACAACTGCATAGCTAATAGTTGCTCTTCAAGCTTGATTTGGAAAACTGACCGTTATACTAAAATACCTAGAAATATTTCACTTCAGTTTTTTCTTTTTTTGCCCAAGGAAGTGTGCTGCAGTGCTATTAAATAACAAAGTGACAGTATTATACAGCATACATTAACTAGAAATTACACGGAATTGAAAGAGAGATGATTTTTCCTTTCTCCGCTAACAATAAAATGTGATCAACTGTCAGAACTAAAAAGATTATTTCTTTCCAGAACTCTCAATTCCAAAAATCTTGTGGCTGCATCCCAGATTATCAATGTATTAGTTTCAGGATAGTGAAAATATTTGAAAGTTGGTTGTCAGGACCACTTTGAAGAAAGGGGCTTTTAAAACAGAGCAAACAATGCACTTACATTTCATTGCAGGTATTCCAAGGCAACTCCAACTCTGGTGACATAGTACGCAATAACTTCATCCCTCCGATAGTGGCCCGTTACGTGCGAATTATCCCTCAGGCTTGGAACCAAAGAATCGCGTTGAAGCTCGAGCTGATGGGTTGTCGAATAATGCAAGGTATGGGGTAAGCTGTGCTCCCCAGGCATGGTGCCGCCAAAGCCCCCCCACCTACCACAGTGCCACTGATGCCCCCTTCTCTTTTGCAGCTAATAGTTCATTTACACATTCAATGTGGCAGAAACCAAGTCAGAGCACAGAAACCTCCCTTGGAAAAGAAGACAGGACTGTTACGGAGCCCATCCCGTCGGAAGAAACTAACTTGGGTAATGCTACCATAGTGCTGAGTTTTCTCTAGGATACCTCATGCCTTGAGCCCAGCCTGAGTGAACTTTAAACTTGCTCACAAACTAAACCTTTTATTTTTCCCTTCAGAATTTGTTAAAGGTTAACAACAGAGAGAAGAAGGAGGAGCATAGGTTCTTTTTGTCTTAAGGCACAGAAAGAGATTGAAAGCCTTAATTTTCCTTGATGTGTGAAACATCAGGCTTTGATTTCCTTGTCATATTGGTTTATTTGCCATACTTGGTAGGTGGCTCAAGGGACTATACTAAGCACTCATCAGCATTTTTGGGAGGAGATTTTTCCTTACCCTCTTCCTATATTTTGTAAATTTTGTAATATGTGAGGCAGTCACAAAAATTTATCCTTCTCTCTATGCAACCATGTCTTCTCCCAGTGCAGATCCCCGGGTCTAAGCAGCATACAGCAGTGCACGGTTGTGTGATTAAACACTTGGCCATAATGCCTGTGTATAGGGGGTCTCAGAAAACCTTTATTCACATATTTCTCCCTGAATTTGAAGTCTTAATCCTTTAATGTTGTGGATCTAACTTCTTAGATCTTAAAAAGCAAACAAGCAAAATCTGTTGCCTGTACTGACTGTTTGGTGGACCCATTGCCAGGCAGGAACTACCAGACCCACCACACCAAACACTGCTACCCATTATGTAGCTGATAGTTATAGGAATGTCTCTGTCAAAAAAAAATAGTTCTAAGAAGCAATCGCTGTAGGAAAAAAAGCTCTTCTGAAACTCCATTGCTATTGCCAAGAGCAAGCTCAGTTCATCTGTGCAGCAGTATGGGTAAATTGTATCCTGTTCACTGAAAATGGAATCTACTGAGATTTCATCTGCTAAATTGTAAATACCCTGTGGACACGTGTACTACCTTATTCTCACAGCCTGGTAATTGTCTGTAGGAATAGCGAATGGCATCCTCTGGACATGAGCCACCCCACTGCTAATTTTCAAATCCCATCTCTAAAGCATTTTATATTAGAATTTAACAGGGACTAAACAGGTTTCTCCCTGGAAATATTTGAACTATTTGGAATGAAATGTTTCAACCAGTTCAGCACGAGCCAGATACTTGTCATGTAAAATTGCACCCTCATTTGGCAGCTTTATAAGCAACTGAAAACAGAGTGTAAGTGGTTTTTAAAAGTTACCTAATGTGTACTAAGAAAGAACTGGTCTTTGGAGGATGCCTATAGATGTTCAGTGAAGTGTCAGCCTTGAGAAAGTATATTTAACTCTTTCATCTCAACACTATTCCACATAGCTACATGGCAACCAAGTATGGCTGAGGAGTGGTCTTGCAGTCTTCTAGTTTTAAATTTTCATGCCCTCTTGTGAAGAGTGTTTCTGCTGTACTCTCTGTACCAGCTTCAGAGTAATTTGCCTTTTAAACTTTTATCCTTCCTTTTTTTTTCCTTTTTTTTTATCTCCATGCAGGCTTAAAGCTTACAGCTATAATTGTCCCCATCCTCATCGTGCTGTGTCTGTTCCTGTTCTCTGGAATTTGTATCTGTGCAGCCCTACGCAGGTAAGATACTGGCTTTTGTCATAGGAGGCGTTTGTGGCTACCTAGCTAGTACATCCAACTACGTGTCCTCTCTCCAGAGCCTCTTTACCAGGGAGCTGGAAATTCATCCTTTTTGGCAGTCTTCCTTTTAAGCCGAACCCATGTCATGTGTCTATAAATTGTATTTCTTATTGCACGTCTCCCTAGTCAGACAAAAAAGAAGGCAAAGCAGGTCAGAACTGCACACCCCGATTTAGAGCCCAATGTAAGTGGCTGTTCTCTTCAGTCTACACGTAGCCACAAATACTAAGGTGTGAAGCAATCAAGATGGAATAGTTTCCACACCAAAGCCAAGTCAAAATTCAGTGAAGGGAGGATTTGAGTTCTCTGGATCATTTTCTTTTCTTTCCCTCCTGTTGTGTTTCTGCTCCCCAGTCCCTTAGGTTGGAGCACTTAATCTAGCAGGCTGAAAGCAGAGCCCAGCTGTAAGGAGTACATACCCTGCACACATACCCTGATAAGCAGCTAAAACTAAGCTAAACTATACATTTCACAAGTGAGAGGACTGGAAGAAGCACCACTAACTGTGGTTCCTGCTAAACGTCCATTCATATGAACCTGGGACATGCTGGGAAATGCTTCTGCCAGCATGTATTTGGGGATTTGGAAGTATAAGCAATGCTCTGGTGATGTTGCTTCATCATTAGTGGTACCCAGAGCTCTGCCCTGGATTCCCAGTAAATCTACAACCCAGCCAAAGAATTCAGAAGAGCAGACCCAAAACATAATCCAGAGTGACACATGTAGACACGGACAGACACATCAAATCAACGAGTGCCAGACACAAGGAATTTGAACGCTGGCACTCACAACTTGCACAGAGATGGGGAAAAAGGAAATGTCAAAATGCTGGGTTGCATGCCTCACGTTCTAGTAAACACCAGCCTTCAGGAACTCGAAGTGAAATGTTGTCCTCAGCCACTAAACACAAAGACTGCCTCTGCCGGAGCTGAGGCATGAAGCTGAAATGCTGTGAGTGCAGATGTTTGTAAATGCTTTCCTCTCCTCCCAGGCGAGAAGCCAAAGGACTTTCTTACGGATTATCCAGTGCTCAAAAATCAGGTTAGTGGAGAATCGTGAACTTTGTCCTGTCCTGTCCACCGGACCAAGGGGAAGGGGCTTATGCAACTAAGCATGAAATGCTTATGAAATAGCATCCATGTTTCTTTATTCAAATTCACCTCTTCCTACAAGGGAAATGGCAAACGATAGTCCCACTTGTGTCATCCTAGCACAGTGCCCTGAGAAACAATATAATTTGGTTTCTATGACAGAAAGGCAATTAGCAAAAGATCTATTATACAGAGTGCATAAATTAGCATGTAAGAGTGCTCCCAGGTGCCCTCCCTTTCCTTCCCTACTCCAAAATACCTATTTTGCAGAAAATTGCTGCTTTCCTTTTCCCTACAGCAAAGGAGATTGCCTTTCTTCAAGAGAACAAGGTCTAATAATTTTTTATGGCTTTAATATTTCCATTTCATTGCCCTCGCTGGTTGGGGCTGCATTTATAAAGCCTAACAATACTGAATTGTACTTCATGTGTAAAATCTGAATAGGAGATTGGCTTGAGAACTCTGCTTTAGGAGATGCTTGCAAAACCCTGGCAAAGCAGCTAAATATACTAGGGGGAAAAGACCACTGTTTTGGAAATTTTTTCTTGGAGTTGTTGGAGATATTTCCTGACTCTGAAATAGTTACAGCTGAAGGTAACCATGGAAGGCACTTGGGCATGGATGCAGTGCAAGTACACCTTTGCCTGGCCCAATAATGTTCCTAGAGTGGGGTCTCCTGCCAGCTTGGAAGCTGGGGTTTAGCTGTTTTTCCTGGACACCCAGCTCTGTAGAGGAGTATCCTTCTGAATCTCGGCTTTCCATAAAAAAAAAGAAACCACTAAGCAATTCACATGTCTCTTGACAAGTGCCTTGCAGTAGCTCAGCTCCAAAATTTCATCCCTCAGCAGGTGCTGATGTCAGTGAAAGGAATGCTGTTACCCACTGCAGCTCACCCTCATTAGAAAATTAATTTGTACTTAACATCATATTTGCTAATATGATTTTTCGAGGTCACATCATAATCCTTTCTCACTTGCTAATGAGGACAAATCCCAAGAAATTGAAGATAGCCTCTTATCCAGTCAGTTCATTTGTTGCCCGTGTGCTTCATAAATCAAGCTCCTAAGCCCTTGTGAACTAGGCTTGTGACTTAGAAAGCTGGGAGCCAAACCCACCTCTCCTCAGACCTCGTGTCGCAGGCTCCAGGCAAGTGCCTGACACTGGGTTTTATCTTTTCTGTCTCACAAGGATGCTGTGAGATCAAATTAATTGATGAGTGCAGGTGCTCAGATATCGAGGAAATGGAAGTCATACTAGTCTGCTGAAAAGAAGGAATCTTTAAGGTTTGGTTTTGCCCCATAAGCAATGGCAAAACCTGTAGCTGATTTAAAGCTGGTATTTTGCTGATATATTTTCTTAATGTATCAGTGCAGGCACCTACAGAGTTTGAGCCCTTCTTGCCAAGAAAATCCTCTATAAAGTTTCGTTTTCACTTAGAAGTCCCAGTCGATGATTCACTTTTTCCCTTTCACCCTCCAAATTTAGGGGGCGTTTTTTTATGAACAGCCCATTTTAGTCCTGCTTTTTAACTCCTTGATTGACAGCAGCAAGTACACCAAAAAAACAAACTTTCTGATAAGTTCTTCTGATTGTAAGCATTTGAGTTGCTGACAGGCCTTCTATTTTTCATTCTTTACCATAGGTTGCTGGAAACAAATCAAGCAGCCCTTCACCAGACATCAGTCAACTGAATTTACCATCAGCTATAATAATGAGAAGGAGACACCACAAAAACTAGATCTGGTCACCAGTGACATGACAGGTAACAACTGCTCCCCCTGCTCTGCGTGCAGAGCAGCCAACAGGGAGAGGGATGGGCCAGCAATACTGTTAAGCTCCAGCTCTCAGGCAAACTAAGGCCCAGAAACAGATTCTTCTGTGTTCATTCCAGGCTTATAGCGAAGCGGCTGAATATACTGAAAATGCCTCATCCCTGGAAGTGTTCAAAGCCAGGCAGAATGAGGCCTTGGGCAACCTGGTCTAGCGAGAGGTGTCCCTGCAGGGACACAGTGCCCATGGCAAGGGGGTTGGAACTAGATGATCTTTAAGGTCTCTTCCAACTCAAGAGATTCTACAATTCTATGAAAAGACCACTATTTCTGGAATTTTTTCTTGGAGCTATTGGGAAATAGTAACCATGGAAAGTACTTGGGCATGGATATAGTGCAAGAATGTGCCCAGGATAGGACAGTTTGCTGACTAATTTTTGTGTTTCAATTTAAATACAAATGTCTCTGGAACAAAATATAATGCCCCTTGCTGATTAAAACAGATGCAAGTAGAAAAAAATATATAGTTGGTTTGTGGTGGGATTCCATGCCCATCTCCATCCTGAGACCCCTGTGCAGCTTTTCTGGTGGCTCAACTATTTTGAAGACAAAGCCCTCTAAAGTGGAAGCAGGTAGATGAGCAACAAGGAAAAAAACAACCACGGTGCTTCTCTCCTGTGCTACTTTGGCTCCAGGTCACTGTTTGGATATAGCAAATCCCCACATCAGTACTATCTGCATCCTAAAGGGATGGTTTTTAATTCATCCTCTTAGCACATCTTATCCCTGCCTAGTTTAGTCTGTCTGGAAAGGCTAGTGAGACCAGCCATTTCATGGGATCAGTGATAAGCAATCTTCCAGAAAGATTAATTTGCTGTTTCCAGCCTCCAGAGCTTAGAAATTCCTTAGAATTTCTCCAATGCGTTTGGCAGAGGAATACATTTAAAAAACAAATGGATGGTTACTGTAATTCCATATGGTGCTACCCTGGATATCTTTCAAAGACGGTTCCAATCCTTTACAGAAACTTTCAATATAAATATGCAGGGACCTATAAAGCAGCTTTATTTCAGGAAGGAAAGGGGGTGAATAAAGGTTGCTCACAAATCATGGTGACCCGGCTCCCCTGGCCTTGTCTGGGGACCCTCTGCTCCCTCCATCCTCCCCTCCTGCCATGTTTGTGGGAAGTCTTAACTCCCGGCCTGGTCAGGCAGCTCCCCAGCCTTAGCATTTCACATATAGTCCCCTTACGAATGAGAAACACGAGATAAAAAGATGCACAGAGCCCAGAAATGTGTCATTTAATAATTTAATTGCGGAATTTAGTTGCGTGCAACTTGCATATAGGTTAACACGCTACATGAAATTCCTTTCCTTCGAATCCCTGCCTGCCTGCCTCTTCCCAAAGGCAGCCGGGAGCAAGCCGAAATGCCTCATCCTGAGCGAGGGAGATTGCTGGGGAGGGCGGCAGCGACGCCGGGAAGAGCTGCACCACTTACTTAGTGAATTATCATAACACCTTCACCCTACATGCTGAAGTCTGGGACATAGCCAGGAACTGCCAAAAAGATTCACAGGACATATGGGATCGATTTCGACGCTCATGTCAGATGAACCACGATGCCAGAACAGAAACTGAGCTAACTTCTTCACGCCTGCGTCAAAACACGATACTTTAGCAGTGTCATTTACTAGAGCTGTTCAGGCCACCGTGTGTATCCATAAGAGATTGTCACTAGCACCGAAGTGAGAAAGTTAGAACGCTGAATTTTCTCATAATAGTTTTACTGGGTTTTTCGAAACCCCCTTTTAGTCCAGATCTCCTCCTCAGATGGCAGCCTGGCATCTGCCTCGACTAGAGGTGCAAACACACGCTTCTTGAGGCCACGTTTCCTCCATCTCGCTCCTTGCTCCTCCTCTGGCTCTTTGCCCGTCCCCAGCCCTGTCCCCGTTGTCGCCTTTGGCCAGGGTGACCACCCGGTTCCTCTGGCAGCACCGGTCCCACTTCTCCTCCCCCAGCTCATCCCTCCTTGTGCGCCCGCAGCAGCTCCAGGCTGGCTTAGCGCGTTTCACACCTCCCTTGACTCTCTTGGCTGCCGTTCCGCCTAACTGCATCCTTCTTGTCAGTCAGCTACTGCAAGATGCCTTTTAAATAAAGCCGGCACTTGGTCAGGCTCGTTAAGAATCCTCTGGGCATTTTAATTATTCCCAAAGTGGAACACTCGTTTTGGGGAACTTTTTGTTTGCGGATCTTCATGCAATGTCCTTTGTGCAGTTTGTTGCTAATATTTTGTTGGCTTCTCTCTTTTTTTAGATTTTTTGAGTATATTCCAGAAATTATGTGAATTTATTTGGGTGGGTAGGTGGGGAAAGGGAGGGAGGGAGTAGGAGAAGGGGTGGCAGATTGGAGCTCCTCTGTGGAAGAGCTTCTGCCACATTCTGCAATGCTTGCTTGCTGAGGGAGGTTACAGGACTAGTGTTGGGGAAAGATTTCCTCACATCCCTGATAACCACCCATTGGATCCAATAACCAAGTCATTTTTCAATGTAAAATACCCATCTGTGCATAAGTATTATATACATAAAATAACAAATCCATGCTTTATTGAGCAGTTCATGCTTCCTTTTAGATTATCAGCAGCCTCTCATGATCGGGACTGGGACGGTAACACGGAAGGGATCTACTTTTCGACCCATGGACACCAAAGACGAGGGGAGAAGGGGGAGTTCAGAGTTTGAAAATCACTATCGCTGCCCGCAGAGAGCTAACCGGCATGAATATGCACTGCCCTTGACCAGCCAGGAGCCTGAATACGCCACCCCCATCATAGAGCGGCACGTGGCGAGAGAAAATAATTTCCCTTCTGAAAACGGCTACAACGTACCTGTCGTCTCATCTCAGAAACACTCCCTCTCTGCCGGCAGCTTCTCTAGCTCGTGTAAGGCCGACACCAGGAACGGAGACTATCAGACACCCCAGAGTGTCATAAACTACGACAAACCCAAAGTTAACGGTGTTCTGGCCTCCGTGAGCTACAGCACAGACTACCAGAAGCCTCAGCCCAACGCCCTCGGGAGCGAGGGCTACTCCACACCCAGAGACTGCTTAAAGCCTATAAGCCAGACAGCAATGACAGCTCTCTTGTGATCTGCCGAGCAGGAGAGACGCGGTGCGCAGGGGCGTCGCTGCACAGCTTTCTGAAGCGAAAACAGAGTTTGGAGGGACTCTGCCGCGGGAGGCAGAAGGCAAACAAGCCCTGTGTACATAATATTGCAGTCTTGCTGGGTTCTGACATCTGAAGAAAGCATATGCTGTTTATCACTGTTTATAGCAAGAGAGATGTTATCAGTGAAGACTGTACATCTTATTTTCTGTAACTGATCTCAGTGCTCCATTTGCAATGTGTGCAATTTGTACATAGCTTTTATTTAAGGAGAGTTTCTTAAGTTTCCTTTTCAGCTGGGGGACTGAAGGGACTGCAGATATGCCTATTTAAGTAAAACAGGCCTCCTTCCCCATCTTTATTTTGCCTGCTGTCGCCCTGCAGCTGTAAATGGTGTATCTTATGGTTGTGGTGATTCATCTCCTTTCCTATGGTAACTGAAGATAGGGCATCACTGTAGTTTTTACTGGAAGGGTAGAAGTAAAACTACTTGAAGCATTACGTGCACAAGAGAAGGCAGCTGAGCATTTAAACGCTGTGTTCAAACCCACCTTCCCGGCTGCTTTTTCAGCAGAAATTCTTACATGCTTGAATTTGATCTAGTGTATGAGCCGAGCCTGTCTAACTTGCTATTCATGTTAGAAAGAGGCAGAAAGGCTGAAACCAGTTTTGGGTTGAAGCCACGGTGATCACTCTGCAATAGAAAAAAAAACCCATAAAACCAAACAACAAACCCGACACCTGTCAGTCTGGGTTGTTTTTTTTTTCAGGAAGTGCATGTGGAACCAAAATGTGAATTTACAGCTGAGAATCAAATCCCATTCAAGCCCTAACTGATGCTTTTGCTGCTAAACTATAAGGAAATTTGTTCTTTGGCACAAAGCAGCAAACTTCCTGAACTCTTCATTGCTCCACTGGGTATTTTTTCTGTCTTACAAATTTAGTCAAAATATTTCAAATGGAAAACGTTACACTAAGTAAAACAGCGTGTGTATGGCTTAACTCACTGTTGCAGTTAAATTTGCAAGACAGCAGATCAGCACAGGGTTTGTTTTTTTTTTCAGATAGTTTTTCTCTTGCAGCTAATGTTACCCTTAATTCTGGTTTTGGACAAACTTGAAGAAGCGTGGGGATGGGTGCAATGTATGACCCAGTAGCTGGCTCCTTTCATCAGAGGCGTTGCTGAAGCTCAACAGCTTCTGGGCCTGTCTGCGGCCCTTTTACCTGCACTGCTCGGAGCATCAACTTTGAATTCAAAAGCTTGTCCTAAAATGTCAAGGAACAACATACTCCTGGGAAGGAAGAATGGTGCTATGTTTAAAGCACAAGGTTGGGAAACGAGAACCAGTAAAACCTGAGCTCTGGGAAAGCCGCTGTCTCAAGGCCCTCCGTTCTCTTGCCTGTAACCTGGGGGTAATTTGCAAAGGATGCAACAAGGATTTGTGGTCTGTTCACAAAGTGCTTTCAGATCCTTGGGTGGAAAGTGCTGCCAAAGCACAGACTAGTGGCAGTGATACTGCTCACGAATGTTGCTAACTCCAGCCACACTCGACCTTAAGGCAAGCTCTGAGCGGGTTCTCTGCGTACTCTTGCTTTGTGGCCCCCAGTGGTGCCGTTCCCTCGTGCTGCCGCACCGTGCATGCGATTCCCGTGCAAAGAAGAGTGAGTCAAGGTAAGCTCGTAGCCTTCCTGTGTTTGCTGTCAATACGGTTTCTGTGAAATGTCTAAAACACCTCAGGTCCTGAAGTGAAACAGCAGCAGCCTGTTTGTTAGACCGAGCTGGGCGGTGTTGTTTACCTTCTGTTGTTTACATGTCTGTGTAAATAAAGAACACTGGTATTTGTAAATCAGTCACACGGGCCTGCTACTTAACTAGGTGACTCCATCATCGCCGCACACCCACTCTCATCACATAGCCCACAGGGTGAGAAAGAAGCGTTCCTGACGCCCTGCAAAAGTGCCAGTTGCGCTGCTGCAATTCACGGTCCCAGTGTGACAGAGGCTAAAAAAAGATTCTTTCGGTGTCCCAGTTTTCCCGGCTTTTCTGCCCATAAGCTCTAGTGAAGAGGCATCTACGACCAAACGTCTGTGCCCAGCCCTGCTGCTGGATGTGTGTAATTGAAGAAAGGGTGAGGATACCCTCCTGATGAGCCTGCACCAAATATTCCACTCATGCAGCTAATTAGCCTGACTTGTCACTTTACAAACAAGCACTGTTCAGTAATCGGGGCTATGCCCCACCTAAAGAGGCACCTAGATAATGCAGCAGTGCAATGGGATCAGGCAGCAGATGACACTGCTTTTACTATAATAAAGTTTTGGCATCCCTCTACTACATGCTTTGTGCATCTGCAGCATGTTACAAAGTGTTATCAAAGTGTTCTTGGCAGCACGTGTCCAATCCTGCTGCCATTCAAACCCATCTTAGCACAGCTGGGTTTGCCTAATGAAAAGTTGGGTCTCAGGTTTCACCTTGCCTTCATCACCACCTCCATCAGAAAAAACCCTGCAATACAGCAAAAGATGGCTTACAAACAAATCACTGACCGTCTCCACCCTCCCTGTGGCAGAGTGGGTTGGTGCTGATGGGGAAGGAGGCAGCGCAGCAGCTCCCGGTCACTGCCGTGGGGCTTCATGGTTCATGTCTGAGTGACTGCTGGGGGCGGTGAACATAAAAAGCCTTGGGTTACTCCACCTTGGCCCAGGGAACTTCCTACCTGTGTAGTCTATCCTAATGGTGGTGGAGATGCTAAATCCTGGTGTAGGAAGGAAAGGGGACTGTGAATCTTCCCAGTGGTAGTAGCTCATCCTCTGAATGGCTTCTCATAGACTAGTACATCAAACCCCAGCTTGTCTACATCAGCCAGTTCTCACCATAAAAACCAGCTTCAGGTATAGCACAGGCAGCCTTATCAAACATCACACACTAAAAAAATCTTCCTTCCACAGCAAAGGTTAGATTATGCACCATTTTGAGACATTTACATGCTTGGGAGGGCTGCGTTAGCTCTGGGTGTCTCTCCAACATCTCCAGAGATTGTGCAAGAGAGGAGTGACCCTCTGGCTGATGGAGACTTTCAATAGCTTTTCCACAGCAAACATCTTTCCTGAGCAGGCACTCCCAGTGGGCTGGAACAGTAAAACCAAGTCAGAGTTCACAAGAAGGTTAAATATTAACTGATCATAGAACTAAGGGCCGGCCTGCCCCAGCTGCAGCTGATGACAAGCCTCAGACTTTGCCAGGAACAGGGTCACGCACTGGAGCTGTGCATGGCTCTAACCATGGGAACTGAAGAAGGTGGTAAGAAAGCATACTCTTGAGGTAAGAAAGCATAAAAGAGGATGTACGCTACCTACAACTGAAAACCAAAAATGACTGCTTAGCATGCATTCCCAGCTGGTGCCTTATATTTAAAAACCAAAACAAAACCCACAAAAAAACAACTACAACAAAAATTCCTGAAGCATCACAACAAAAACACATTCTTCGTTCTCACCTCCTAAGACTGGAAAATAGATTGTGAGTTCTTATTTCTTCTTTTGAATTCCTTTCCAACACTCACTACAAAAGCTTTTTTTTTTTTTTCTCCTCTCAAGTGTAATTCTAAACAGTATTTCCCTATTTCTTTCAGTCTCTATGGTTTTAACATCAGACGCTAAACCCTGCCTCAGTACCTATCAGAATCTCTACATCCAACAGACAATAGGCTACAATCAGTCCTTGACTTGCAGCTCAGTGGATGCCCTCCTGCTCACTCACTCACTCACAGCATCACCTGCTCTCTTTTTCTCTGGACCAAGCATTTGGCCTCACCCTCCGCTCCAGACATCATCCACAGGACGAGTTCAACCAGCTCAGTAGCCCACTGGGTACAGAGCTCTCTGCATGGATAGGTGAAGGCAGGAAAGGCACCACGGTCAACCTTCATCCCCTGCATCTGATGAGTGTTGTAACCACTGAGCTAACATGGCAGCAGTCATGGCAGTGTCTCTAGCACCTGTGTGTTTTTAAATGAGCGATCCCTGCTTCATTATTTAAACAAACAAACAAACAAACAGGAGGTTGGATTCCAGCCATTAGAAGCAGGTTGTGAATCCCATGGCTTGTCTGGCATGGCTAAACCCCAGGAAGACTGAGTTTTTAGTACAGACTTTCTTCAGATTTTTCCCACCGACTGCCATTTGGCAGTTCTCCACTACGTGGGCAGGCTTCAGTGAAGCCCCATCTGAGGCATGAAATAGTCCTTACACAGGATGGGAATGTCAGGCTGTAGGTCCCATCACACGAGTAGACACCTAACTGTGCTTACCCATTTGGTGGATCACTAAAACATGCATGATTTGCTTCAGCATGGTGCTGGAGACTCATATCCCATGCAGACGTAAGGCAAGGATGGCTGCATCCTCCCCAGCACGGTTCCATTACTGCCAGGCCTTCTGGACACGTTACCAGAAGCTGAGTTGCTCCAGGGCTCATCTCCATTGCACTGGAATAAAATGGTCTTGTGGCCATGAAGAAAATTGTAGAAGGCACCAAAAGCCTTTCAGGGCTGATTTAACCTGCAACTGCAACACCAAGCAGAGCAGGTGATGACCGGTTGATACTGATGTAGCTGGTAGTGCCCATGACTCTGACATACACCCACTGTCTAATGGGAGAACTGTTAAGAGAAGCCCTCAGGTCAGCTTTGTTGTGACATCTCCAGTAAGTCCCAGTTTTGTGTCCATACAGTACAGGTGGCAATCATCCAAACATGACGACTCACTCACTGTTTCTGAGGGACTGAAAAACCACAGCAAGGAAGCGCTATTGCCATAACAAATGACACTGTTTACACTAACATCCATTGGCTTTAAAACAGTCATGTTGCATTTCAGCAACACCTTCAAAAATATGCCTATAAATTCACCACTGAATGAGTTAATAGAAACAAAACGAAGTGTAATTGCTTGCCTGCATCCTGACTTTGCCAAAGGGAAGGCATGCTGACAATTTTTCTGCAGGGCGTTCTAATTCAGTTCAGGAAGGCAAGTAACAAAAAGAAAAAAAAAATGAACAGTTTTGTGACACCTAAAAAAGGAGTCAGTGGTCTCAGCAGTCCTGTATGGTCAGGCACTCATGGAAAAGTAACCTCATAGAAATGCATCAATATTCTGCTATTCATTCTCTCCAAAATGAGGTTAGCTTTGTTCAGAGAATGGGTGTCTTAAGAGCTCCCCTAGCCTGTAATCGACCCAAACCCATGGTGTTCCTCCCCACAACAGGGAGGTTGGATTAAAATGATCTCTAAGGTCCCTTCCAGCCCAGGCCATTCTATGATTCTATGATTCATTCTATGAACTACAAAGTCGTTGCATTCCTTTTTTTCTGTATTATTTCCCATAATAAAAACTCCATACTGCCTTTTTCTTTGCAGCATCAGCTATGATGTAAGCTTGTACTGACCTCCAACCTTCACTGTGCTAGTACAGCACAGGGTAAATGAAAGCAGAAGTTTTCATCTCATTTGAAACTCATCAGTGCTGTCGATACTTACACCGAAAATTACCCTGCCGTAGCTGCGTGGGGTTAACAAGACTAACAACATTACGAAGAAGCAGCAGCAGCAATGCCAATGAATCAGCGAAGATGGAATAAACTTCAAGGAACATCCTTATTTAAAGGGAAGGTGCCATTTCTTCACAATCACTTTCAAACTTAAAATAGAAACCTCTCCTTAGCACTTCTTTTTTAGAAGCCCCTCAGTACAGTCCTACCATCCATTACGGACACACGAGAAGGGGTCAGATAAAGTACTTCTAAATTAGATAAAGACAAGAGAGAAGACATCCTTAGTTGGGGAAAGCTCATGTTATCCTTGATAAGGAGGACGCCTAGCATCTGACTTTCTGTGTTATCTCATTGTATGGTCTGGACATAAGAATCTGTAGACTTTTTCATTAAAACTTCACTGTATTTGTTTAGGCTTGGCCTCACATTATGTGTCTGCAAGTGCTTAAAAACAATTTTCCATCGACAATATGCAGAGGTTATTCAGTAACCTCTTGTCCTGGGTTAATTCATTATTTATTCAGACACTCACAACAGAGCTACTGAGCTGCCATGCAACATCCAAGAGATTATCATCCTTTTTATTTGTATACAGTCACAGGTATTCAAAAGAGAAATCCAAGAAGTGACATAGTACTGTTACTAAGGCTTTTGTGTCCTGATTAACCATCCTGAACTGACCTCAGGATTCCACAATTTTGACGAGACACAAAATTTTTAACAGACCTCACTGGAAAAACTCCCTGAATGATCTGCATTATCTGCTCACCTGAAGAGTAACCCTCAATATCCAGCATTTCTTCCGATGAGTCTGAGCTACTAAAAGGACCGAGAAAACTTAGAACATAACAATTATTCAAAACCTGTGCCATTCTCTCAGCCAGAGCAGATGACAACAGACAATAATAGACTTGAAAAACACGTTTGTTGCCTACTAGAAGGTAGGCAAAAGTCTAGGTTTAAAAGAAACACCAAGAACAATTTAATGCAAACAACACAGAAACACAGAGCAGTGGCTGAAGCCTGAGTTGTGACAGGGGGCTTATCAGAAGTGCTCCTTCATGAGAAGTGGCAGATAGCAGAGAAGATGGTGATGTTTGCCATAAAAGAAGGGAGGAAAGACCACAGAAAGATAGTAAGTTACATTAGCCACCACCCAGCCTCTGGTCTGAAAGACTTAATGTCTTCAGCGTGGACTAGATACTTTGGCCTTTACAAATGTATTTTACACATCTTAATCTCTGTGGCCCAGGCAACCATTTCACAGATGGGCAAACTGAGACAGACAGATCTGCTGCCACTTGTCCAGAGCTGTAGCAACAAATCAAGTCTACCCAAAAATGCAAAGGCCTCTGAAAACACCAATTGCAAACCTGCAAAAAGTCCTCTGTCGTGCAGGGAGAGAAGACAGGGGTGATAAAGACTAAGACGAGCTAGCAGACCTCACTTGAAGAGGCAGCTTTTCTTCACATCTATGGCTAAGCTTTTTATCCTTAAGTGACACCATCTGTTCTGACAGACAGTTTTATAAAATTTGAATAAGGTGACCTGGATAAAGCATGCCTGTTATATGGAAATGCCAGAGTCGTACGTGGATGTGGATAGGTTGTGGACAGCTCATGCAACTTCTCTTCCACAGATATCCAAGTGCTTTCAGCATCTTGTCATAAAAGGCAGTAGAAGTCTTTTCTGACACCGCACAACACAAAGCGAGTCACACTTTTGATAACAATGCTGCAATAACTTTTCTACTATCATACAAATGCCTGGCAGATGGTGTTCATAAAAGATACCCCTATAGAGTAAGTGTTTCAATTACATAGGTAACTTTTTGACAGATGAAGTCACACTCTGCCCACTTATAGTACAGTTGCATTACTGTACAAGGACCAGCATCAAAGACATAAATATTTTATGCCACAGAACATTTCATGGGCAAGTTCACTGATCACCTGGTTAATGCCGGCAAATGAGGTCTGGAGACTGCACCATCATCTCGTTGGAAAAAAACAGCAGTAAAGATGACAGGAGGTCAATGTGAACTGAGCTTCCTCTTTCCTCCAGCCAAGAAGGTTCTGCCTGAAACCAGACTAGAGCATATCATAATATACATAGAGCATATCATAATATACATAGAGCATATCAAACATAATCATCATCTCCTCTTTTTTCATTTCTCACCACCACAGTTTGACATGACCATGGGCAGCCTCTGTTCCAGCAAAGATCCCAGGAGTGTGACAAGCCTGGCTGCGTATCATGATTGAAGGACACTGACAAAGTACAGGCAGGAGCATTTACAAACCTACCCGATACCTCATTTCATCTTTTATCAGTGCATTTGGTCCCTCCTTTTTGCAGAGACTTAACCCACCCACAAATAGAAGTGAAAAATTTCACTGCTTGGGTGTGAGCTTGTAAAGGATCAGAGCACTCATTTTTAAAGTAATTGATGGGGATATTTAGGTATTTTTTGTCAAGTCATGAACATAGAGCTATATGAAAAAACAAGTGTCTCTTTGTGTGTTTGTGTGTGCTTGTACATATTCTACACTGATGTAAAGAACAATTTTTACTGCAAGATGTGTCACCTGCAAAGTACTCACTGCAGGATGTGAACCAGACTGGATGTTTGTTATGGTGAGAGCACACGTTACTAGAAATAGTTCTCATGAATAAAGTTTTTCTATGTTTTTAAATAAAAAAATAATCCAAACAACCCACAAAACAACGGGTTCAGTTTCTCAAGGTCTCTGTAACGTTGAATATTTGACGGAAGCTGCTGCCCCCTTTTGGCACTAAATATGAATGCAAATCCTTCACATTAAACTTCAGTGTTCTAATCACAAATTGCAATTACTAAATACAGAAAAATCATGGTGTTGAAAACGGTGCAAAACTGAGATAGCCTGAAGTACACTTGTCTGTTTAATTTTCTAAGACGTAGTGGTCTTAATACATAGAAATCCCCACTCACTTGACAGCTATACAAAAATCCCCATTTATCAAATATAAAAAGTCAATTCCTCAGTTCCAAGTCACAGAACCACAGAATGTCAGGGCTTGGAAGGAACCTCAAAAGATCATCTAGAGCAGCCCCCCTGCCAGAGCAGGATCACCTGCAGTAGGTCACAAGTCCAAAGCTGCCAATGCCCAGCAGCTGAGGCATGTACCCATTACAGGGTTTAAGTCAGAGTGCCCATTGGGAATCCCCGCCCACAGAACCACAGATAACCACATACATTATTAATTAAACCAGGCGGAACTGGTGCCTTTATGGATAGAACCCAAAGGCTCTAAACCTATAAGAGAATCAGCACGGGCAACCCACAGCAGCCTTCTTCCCCTACCTTTAGCTGAGGGAAGGGTCAACAGCGGCAAACTCACTACAGGTGGTTTCAATGGGGAGTGAATAGGGACACCCCATTTCTTGTCAGAAGGAAAAGCACCCAGGGCAAGGATATTTCCAGAATTGTAAGCCTGGTGGACCGAATTCTCCAGTTCAGCAGGATGACTGCTCTAAAGAAATTGATAACAGACATAAACAGCAAGTAAAATATCATAGCAAAAATATTTTCACGCCGATCTGGTTTATTTCCTTTCACAGAAGTACTACTTGTGCAAATATTTAGACAGCTAATAGGAAAATTAAGATTTAAGGACTTTGAGAGATTTACAGATATATTTGTTAACAATTTGAAGACTTGCAATTTAACAGAAAAGTTAACAGATGTCTTTCAAGCACCCCTGACTCCCAGCACTACAGGCAATCAAAACATGCCTGTGAACGCCTGTACTTCCACTCCACTTGTTTTCTACATGTTCCTACCCTCCTGTTTGAGACCCAGCCACTGAAAAGCAGGCAGCAGAGAGCTGACATCCCCACAACTGGTGGCGGGGGAGCTGGGGAGACAGCTCAGGCCGCAGTTCAGAGGAGCAGTGCTTTTGCATTTCAGAAAGGCATTTTGAAGAAATAGAGAGTGCCAAAAATGTAACGAGGGAAACGTGATCACAATCTCCAGTAGGTTACAAAGAAAAAACAGCACCATTTTAACTAGTTCTCCTTGATTCTTTCCTAGGGGTCAATGCAATTCTAACATACCTTTCACAGGGGTCTGGAAGAGCATCCTCCCGCAGAGCCTTGGGAACACCTGGCAGCTCCAACGCTTCCCCTCGGCACAGTGGGGAGAAACAAGTGTTGGTACGCTAAGCTGAAGGCTGACAAAGAGACACCAAATAATTCAGACAGCTGATTGACACTGGTAAAGCATGCAAAGAATTTACCCAAGCAACTTTCATTTTGCCCCTGAAAAAGGAAAACGCTTAAAAAATATCACTTGGCCTTATTAACAGCCATTTGGCGCGGAGGCCCCGTTCGTATCCCGCGCAGCAGAAGTGTGGGTGCCAGGAACCGAGACCAAAGCACGTCTGTCGGGGGGACACCAGGCAACAGATAAAGCAAAGCCACTCTGAAGCGTAAGAAGCAACAACTGCCTTGATGAGAAAAGTAAAACCGAAGTAGTTAAGTGTTTTTCTTTCAAAGCCAGCGCATTCACCACTTCTCAACTCCTGGATTCTCTTCCAACTAGCTGCTAAAGAATTGGAAATCGCAATATACTGGAAAAGACACACTCCAGACACAAGGTAAACTTGAAATATTTTAGGTAATTTTCTTTTCAGGTCATTGAGCTGATGTCTTAACCAGGAAAAGTGGACTCCTTATAATTAGCTTGAGACAGGACACATTTCTGTCACGTGTGGGTATCTGGAAAAAAATGCGGAGGACTACTCACTGATCGCAGTCACCAGGAGCAGTCAGGCACTCACTCGGACACAAAGAAATTTTGAATGATCTTTATTCACCCCGACTGACAATTTTTTTCCTCTTTTACCCCATTTTCATCTTCATTCATAGCTGCTTGTTTTATGACAGATTCATTCCTCTACATATATATTCCTCTATTATGACAGCTTCATTCCTCTGCTTGTTTTATGACAGCTTAAGTTTTCTCTCCTTACCATCTTCTTTCCACCTGCTGAAGTCACCCCCATATCTAAACACTTCTAAAAACTTTATAGAGCTAAAAAGTACTCACAGTTCTAGTCTTTGCCAATTGTGTATTTACATCTTCTCATCCAACATGACTCAGCCTTGTCTATTGAGGCAGTTCCTACCCTCACATTCCTCTACTCTCTACTTCGACATTCTCAATAGATCCTTAAGTACTACCATAATTACACTGCCAATTACGGCATCACTTTTCATTTGAGCAACCTGTTCATCCAGATGAATTCGATGCTTTAGAGCAAGACAACCACTCGAGTGTAAGAGATTATTTTTTTAAAAAATATAATTTAAAACAGTAAACAGACAATCCAAACAAAAGGCTATAGGACTAAAAATTGTAACTTAAAGGGAAGTGGTTTGTAATTTCAGTGGAAAAGTCAGAACTCATTATTCCTACTACATGGAAAACAACAGAAAAAGGAAAGAAGGCAGTTTCCACAATGTTACCCAAATAACTCGATCGTCTGACAACTTTGGGTCTTTACAGATCTTCTCAGCCGAAGTCCTCAGAATATTTATCGTATTTTATATAAACATAACAAGGCAAATACTTCATTTTTTTTCTTCATTGAAAGGCGCTCAGTGAAAAAAAGCATCTTGATGAAATTTGATACATGTCCTATAACTCTGTCTTTTTTAAAATGCCATTTGCCATTAACCACTGCTGGTCAAGACTGGATTAGCATCAAAACTTCATGTTACGTATTTTTTGGTTTTCCTCATATTAGCTTTTTGTGGATTGCTATTAGCTAGGTGTGGACTACACACTTAAGAGAGAAAGATCACACACAGAGTTAGGTGTCTGCATTTTATATTAAAAAAAAAAAACCCAGAATAAAATTAAATACAAGTCTGAATTAGGTGCAGAAATCACTGCAATGCAAAAGAGTATATTTATTTACAGGCTAATAAAAATATACTATATTCAGATTAACTAGATGTATACATTTGTTGCAAAATGTTCTATCTGCTACAGAAATGAAAGTAATCCATGATGCAATGTTTGGAAAGATACAATAAATACCTGAATTTTGTTTGATACAACTGTGGATTAACATATTGCAATAGATACAAATCCTCTTCACTGTCAAGAATACACTTCTACAAAGGAAATACTACATACAGCCTTTGATCAGAGTTATATTTATTGCCATAAAAGCACTTTCCTTAACTTACATGCTTTTAATTAACATTGGTCCCAGACACCAACAAACACTGTCCACCTTTAGTTTAAATACAATTGTCTCACTGAAGATTTTATTAGGCAAGGAATTATCTACTAAAGAAAAATCGCAAAATTATCTTTAGAATATTATTTTATTTTTTTAAGTAAAAATATCTATACACACACAAGTAAACCATTTTACACTTTAAAAAATAAAAACTGAGTCTGAATACTGACTTTCCTCAGAAATTCTCGCAAGTCTAACCCATTCGACCTCTGGGAATCAGCAGGACTGAGTCTTCCAGTTACCGACAAAGGGGAGAACACACATTTGTCTATTGAATCTGGAAATCCCAACTTGTAAAACTTCTCTTGGTTTAAATATTAATCTCTAAGCATCTCAGTAGGACTACCATAAATCAGGATGTTAAACCACCTGGTAGGAAGTATGTAGTACATGGAGACAGCCTGTAGTGTCTGAACAAAATCCCCCCATTCAGGGCTTTCTAAACATTATAAAAAATGCAGGGAAGGAAATCTGATCGTAACTACTGCTACTTGATTTTTCTACTCCTCGTCATTTTCCTCAGCAACTGTTCACTCTCATATATAGGTTACAAACAGACAATGTAAGAGTAGAGAAAAAGGTCCAGCAACTTCCAGAAGATGAAGAGCACAGCATCCTGAGAAACTGGTGGATGAGGAACGTTAGAAAAACAACTCTACAAAAACTCTCCCATTTCAGGCTAAAACTCATCAAAAGCATTAAATGGAAAAAAAAGGTGTGCCAAGAAGGAAGAGAGAATGAATAAATTAAAAATCTCACCTTTCCCTCAAATAAAGGGAAACTGTACGGGCAAATTTCACATATTTTTGAAAAGTTACTAGACTAGTTGGATGAGCCTCACTTCTTACAACTGCAGTGAGATTTCAAACAGCAGTGATTTTACAAAGGCAAGAAGTTCACTTTGAAATACCGTTTCCAACAGAGAGGACATTGGGCGTTCCAGGCCACAGACAGTTTCAGAGCGTGTTCTGCTTGAGCAACTGTGGGAACCGCATAAATCTGGATGCAAAGTTATGGCAGTGGATTCATCTGCTAACGCACAGCCAATGCGTCCTCAAGTTTCTGAAGCTTCAGAAAAAGAACATGCCTGGGGACCTGTTTCTTCTTCACACAGCTTTATTTTTAAATACTAGTTTCTGTCTGGTGAAAACTGTACAGCTTTGACTATTTTAAAAACCTTCAACAGTATGCTGTATGACATAGACACACATTCTAAAAAAAAGAACCAAATAATAACGTTATTCCACTGAGCAAGTGGAACTCATGGGCGCACGCACACACAAAGAATGATCATGTAAATAGCAAAGTTAAGGGATTTATAAATAGCAAAATCTTTGAATAAAGTATATACATTTTTAGGCTCTTTCTATAAACATATATATATAGTGCTCCTAGGAGAGACGAGTAACTGTGTTCTATATCACAATTTAGAACATAAGATTAGTTGGTGTTACTCTAAAGGCCTTTGAGGTTTTTCCTGATGTACGTACATCCTACGCAGTAACACTTGCAAAGATGTCTTTTCATACTAGTTCCTCTCTCAAGGTACAAAATCTTATCTTTTCACATTACAGTTCACCAGCCTGCAGAGCAGCTAACAGGAACGCCGGCACTACACGCTGAAATAATAAATGCGATTACAATGTAAAGCTTTCATGTGGAGAGTGCTGCACCTTCTCCAAAGGATCTACAGAGTAAGAGAAACAGCCAAGAAACCATGCTCAACATTCCCATTTGCAGCCATGGCATGGGCCTTTAGATGTACACCAATTAAAAGCTATTTTAAGATACACTGCTCTTACAAAAGGAGTAACATTTTCTTCAACAGTAAGACAATTATAGGTTAATACGATTGCCATAACATAACACAGGTATGGCCAGACACCATTATGATTCTGAGCACCTCCTGTAAAGTACTGTGCACTCAACTTTCACTTCTGTAAAGTTTTTGACGTGAAATGAATATGTTCAGTACTCATCAAAAGTACTCAGCATTTCATAAGATCAAGCTAATGATGACCAACCCAAACCGTTCCACATAAGCAGTAACCACATCCATTCAAGAATAAACACTAAATTGATGATGCTCAGAAAAAAATACCAAAGGGCCGACGTAATTGGGAGTATTCTTAAAACTAATTTTGCTTTTAAAACCCCATAATACCCTGTTTAAGTACTTTTTGGAGCAAGTTTCAAAGGGAACAATTCGCAGTGAATACATTAAAACAATGATGCCAGAAATCTTACTCATAAAATGACCATAGGCTGAAAGATCACAATTAGCAAATACTCCACTGTCCCATTTGGTTTTCAATGGTCTTTGCTCAAATAAAAGCTCTCGTTTTTACCATTCTGAGGGGAAAAAAAATAAAAAAAAATAGAAATATCCCTTTCTTCTAAAAGCTACAGTTCAAAAATACCAAGTATAAAACTCATAGATGAAATGGTACAATCCTCCCCACATCCTTCTAGAGCTGAAGTTTGTTTCATGGCAAACTGAACACCAGTTGTCCCTCTAAAGCATCAGAGGGTCAAAACAAAGCTGGCCACATCTTATTCTTTCTTGGGGCCATCAATGAGATTAAGAATTGAATGTATTGAGGTTATCCTTTTAAGAAATCCCATGCTTTGGTGCTTATTACTAAAAGAAAATTCATTTCACATGCCATGTGTTAGGTAACTACTGTGTGTCACGCAAAAGACAGTTTTCCACATTTAGGATTGCTCACAATGAAGCCCTGAGGTAACCGCCTTTTTTCCAGGCAACAGTAATACAGTTTTACATATAATCATCCTTTTACAACCTACACTAGTATATGCAACTTGGAGCAGTCAATATTGATTATCAATCATTTCCAAAGATGGGATCTGTCCAGTTTATTTTTTTGTTTATTTGTTTTTAGGATAAAGACTCAGCAGAACGGGCTAATTTGGGTGCAGTGTCTTCTAGTGGAGCTTCATCTGAATTCCCCAGGTCTCCGTTTTCATGTCCATCAATACTTGGCTTCTTATCAAACACTGAAAGTTAAAAAGAAATTTTATTTAAGGATGAGAAGCAATCTCGGAAAGGACAGCTCAGTGAGTCTTTCAGAAACTGGGAAGTGTGTGGAAATTACTAAAACAGGAGCTAACAGTCTTTTAGTAGAACACAGTGCAACAGGAAAACAGGCATGGTTTCTGTACCTCTTTGGTCTTTAAAAAAAAAAAAAAAAAAGGTATCTGAAGAGCAACATTATGCATATTAAGGGGAATTAACTACTCCTAGACCACAATCAGGAAAAGATAAAAAAAACCCCAACAAACCTTCACAAATTAATTCAGTTGTATCTAAGTAAACCAGGCCAATAAGTGATGGACTAAACGAAAGAGCTGATAGCCCACTAGTAGGTTAGGTTAATTCAATTAACAGTAGATTAATTTTACAATGAATAATAAAAAGTGTTCTCCAGAATTGGCCTGCATATTGAGACTTCAGAATTAAATTGCATGTAACACATCTTAGAATTTACCTTGTGAGGGTTTGACATCCACATTTACATCCTTCCTATTAGAACTTGAATTTGCACCTTCTTCCAACTCATCAAGATATAAGCGATACCGATGTCCACTCTCATCCTCATATTCTACATTTTCATCATCTGAATCAACTTCTGGAGCAACATACACTACTTCAAATTCAATCTCGCCTCTCTAAAATGCAATGAAAATTACAAATTTACTTAGTGCCGCACAGCTACGCAATAGCGTTACTGAGCTGAGCTAGGTTACTAAGACAAATACATTTTACTTTTTTAAACACATTTACAGTTGTGTAGAATATTTTGGATATGCATCTGAATTAAATTCTTACTCACTAACAAAGTACGATTCAGTAACGTAGCTCTTAGTTATAGCTAAGATTTACCAAAGCTACTTGAATTTCTTACTTATGTACATTTCAAGCTGAGACTGCTAATGAGTAAGTTTTCTGATAAATTAAGTTCATCTGTTAGCCATCTGAATCATAGAATCACAGAAAACCAGGTTAGAAGGGACTGCAAGGATCATCTGGTCCAACCTTTCATGGGCAAAGCATGGTTTAGATAAGATGGCCCAGTACCCTGTTCAGCTGAATCTTAAAAGTGTCTGATGTTGGCAACTCCATTGCTTCCCTGGGGAGATTATTGTAACGGGAATCTCCCCAGGAATACCTTGTACTTGTCACCCCTCATCTTTTTCATGTGACTGCTTCTATAAAGGGAGTCTCCATCTTCTTTGTAACCACCCTTTAAATACTGGAACATAGTGATAAGGCATCCCCTAAGCCTTCTTTTCTCAAGGCTAAACAAACTCAGCTCTCGCAGCCTTTCTTCATATGGCAGTTTTAGAGTCCTTTGATCATCTTTGTGGCCTTTCTCTGGACAGTCTCCAGCCTGTCCACATCTTTTCTGTACAGTGGAGACCACAATTGAACACAGTACTCCAGGTATGGTCTGACAAGCTCTGAGGAGAGTGGGATAATGACTTCTTTATCTCTGCTGGTAATGGCTTTGTTGATGCAGCCAAGCATCCTGTTGGCTTTCTTTACTGTGGCAGCACGCTGTTCACTCATGTTCAGCTTGTTGTCCACCAAGACCATCAGGTCCTCTTCCACAGAGCTGCTCCCCAGCCAGGCAGATCCCATCCTGTGCTGCTGCACTCTTGGACTAGGTGTTCCCCGGTTCAAGATCTTACACTTGTCCTTGCTGAATTTTGGAAGCTTCTTGTTAGCCTACTCCTCCCATCTATCCAGGTCCTCCTGCAGGGTGGCTCCCCCTTCCCAAGTGTCCACTTTCCCACTCAGTTTGGTATCATCAAACTTCATCAGAGTACACTTAATCCCCTCATCCAGATCGCTTATCAACATATTGAAGAGCATTGGGCTGAAAACAATCCCTGGGGGACCTCACTTGTAACCGGTTGCCACTTTGAACAGGAGCTCTTGACCACCAGCCTCTGGGTGTGGCCTCTCAGCCAGTTCCCTACCCACTGCACAGAGCACCTGTTTAGTCCCTAACGCATCCGTTTCTCTAGGAGGAGGCTGTGGGGAACTGTGTCAAAAGTCCTGGAGAAATCAAGGCTGTGGGGAACCATACTGAAAGTCTTGGAAAAAATCCAGGTAGACAATGTCAGCTGCTTGCCCCACATCAACTGAGCAGGCTACTTTGTCACAGGAGGTCATCAGTTTTGTCAAGTACCATTTACCCTTGGTGAATCCATGTCGGCTTTTCTCAATCACGTTTCATTTGACTTGTGATAGCTATCCAGGATGAGCCATTCCATAATTCTTCTATGGTCTGAATTAAGACTTTATGAATCTAGAATTTCCTGGGTCCTCCTTTAAGCCCTCTGGTAGATGTGGGTGACGTTAGCATTCTCCCAGTCTTCTGGGGCATCCCCAAATTTCCACGACTTCCCAAAGATCTGGGAGAACAGCCTCGCAATGATGTCAGCCAGTTCTCTTAACACCCTTGAGTGAATAACATCTGAGATCATTGATTTATAGGTATCAAGCTCCTGTAATAGTTCGCACACCACCTCTTCCTTCACTGATAGTGGGGTCTGTGTTTACATGGACCTGGATATTTGTTCCGAAGTCCGGGGGCTCAATAGACAGAGATGAAGAAAATGTTGAGAATGTCTGCCTTTTCAGTGTTGTTGGTGACTAATCCGCCTCTCCTGTTTAACAGTAGGCCAATGTTTTCCTTTCATTTCTGCTTGTCTAAGCACCTGAAGAAAATTTTCTTTTAGTTTTTGACATCTCTGGCCACTTTGAATTTGACCTGAGCTTCTGCTTTTCTAACTGCATTGCTGCGTGCCCTGGTAATACCCTTGCAGTTCTCAACCCGTACTCATCCACTTTTCCATCTCTGGTACATTTTTCTTTGGGTTTTGAGCAGGCTCAGAAGTTCACAGTTAAGCCAAGGGGGTCTCCCGCTCCACCTAGTTCCCTCACCTTACAAAGGAGATGAACTGCTTTCGCGCTTCCAGGACAGCGTTTCTGAAAAACTCCCAGCACTTACTAGCAACTTTGCCCTCCATGGAAGCTTCTCACAGAATCCCTCTCAGCTGAGCTCTGAGCAAGATGAAGTTTGTTCTTCTAAAATCTAAAACCTTTGTCTACCCTTCCGTGTGCTCAGCAGGATCCCAAATCCCGCAATACTGCGATTGCTACAGTTAACCATAAGAAGAAGGATCTGTTGATTCAAAACTTGCTTAAGTGATCCAACTATTGCTTCACTGGCCTTACTGTCTTGGTTGGGAGGTTGGTAGCAGATGCCTACTGCAAGATCCCCCTTGGGGATGACCCCTCAAATCCTGACCTGGAGGCATCCAATGGGGCTTCCACAATTGCTGTAGTTGACTTCTATACATTCAGAGTTCTCCTTAACATAGAGCACAATTCCTCCACCTCTTCTTCCCTGCCTATCTTTATAGAACAGTCTATAGCCATCCACCGCGATCCTCTGGTCACATGAGTTGCCCAACCATGGTTCAGTTATTCCTAAAAAGTAATTTTTTTTGACTGACTGTGGAGCTCCAGTTCCCCCTGTTTGTTCCCCAGGCTGTGTGCATTTGTATACAAACACTTGAGCTGTTCTTATCTTGGGAGGCAGCCAAGAAGCATTTTGTCACTGCTCTGGTTGGCCTGGCTTATTCCCTAGTAGGCTGTAATGGTATGAGTGTTGGCACCCCACCTCGAGTCCTTCAGTTTAAAGCCCACATCACCAAGTCGGCCTGTCTGAAAATAAGAAGGCAAGGCAGAAAGAAGATTCTAGACTACAACCCATAAGAGAAACGTTGTTTGGTTGGAGCCGTCCAGTCATAAAAGAATAGAACATACGTCATTAAATAATTATTTCTCTGGGGCAATGTAACAAGCTGATTTCCATCAGCCTTACTGAAGAATCTTAGTCAACACATGAGTTTAACTGAACCAGAAATGCATTTTTCTCCTTAAATTGCAAGAAGTAAGAGGATTAAGTGCAAGACAATACACCCTCAGAAATCACTGCAGCTTAGCATTACATTGTGCTTCAGAGAAAACACTAAAATTCAAGGTAATTCAATAGGTAGAACAAATGTGCCTATGGATAACTTTCAATATTCCCAACTGACCTGTTGGGAAAGAATAGTTACAGCTTCTTTATGTTTGGCATCTCTTAGATTAACTCCATTTACTGCCAGAATAGCATCACCGACATGCAGTCCTCCACATCGATCAGCAGGCTGTCCAGGATGGATTTCAGAGATCAGTATTGGAACACCATGCTCCTTCCCACCCTATTAAAAAAGAAGTAGGTTTTAATTAACTGAGATAGTCACTAGCATAAAAATCAACATTCTAGTAGTTGCTCTTAAAGTGCATATTTCAACTTTTATTGTAGAAGATTAGAGAGCATGCTTCAGATAAAAAGAATGCTTAAGAAGAATGCATGAGATGCTTCCCTTAATTCTTGTCCCCATAAAAGAATGGATATATTTCATATATACACTCAGAGAGTCAAACGAGTCAATTCACGATAATAATAGAAGTACAAAATCATATATTCAAGCTGATGAGACAACATCAAAACCACTGGCTCATCTGCTCAAGTGCCTATACTCTAGACACAAGTTGAAACCGTAAGTTTTACATGAATAACAGTTATCTTTTTCATAATCTATCAAAATGAGTCCAAGTTCTGTGATTACAGCTATGGATTTGTGTATGGGGTTTTTTTTGGTATGTTCTAATGATACATTCATTGATCCACGTATTTTACAGAAGTACAAAACCAAATATATTTCTTCATCTGTGTCATGGAAAATAAATGCAAGTATTTACTGTGATTGAAATTCCTAGTCCTTCATGGTCTTCTTTAACAAGCAGAACTTTTCTGATTGGACCAACACCTTGACTTTTCTTTAAGGCATCAGGATCCTAGTTTGATAAAAAACAAACATGGCATTAATATAATAAGTGTGTGACCCAAGAAGTGAGGCATCCCTGCACTCACAAACATCCCTGTTTTTTTAAATTATATACAGGCAGTATATCTGCAATAGAGTTTAGACTAGCTCCAGGCAGGACAAACATACAGTGCCCTTTTACAGACAGAGTATGAAATCAGAAAAGATTCCTCACTATGCACTCCTGTTGAGAATAATTATTTCAATTACTTCAGTGCTGAGTGATGCACAGCACAGAACTTAACCTCAGAAGAAGGAAATCAGCCACATATTAAAAATACAAAGGGACTACATGAAGAAATGCTGATCACTGCTGAAAAGTTACTTGACATAAACTGCAATTTAAGACTAATCAAGTGATGTAATACAGTCCCAAGGAAGAAGTTGTTCACTCAAGTTTATTTTTATTATAATAAAAACAAACCATACCAAAAGCCATACAACTCAAAACTAAGACAGCCTAATTTATTTTGCTTTTGTTAAGCCGCTGTTGCCATTATGCAGACTCTTAAAATCATACATACATATATATGACCACCAATATTTGATATGCAATGAGGAATACAAGCAGTAAGATCCACCTGACCAGAGAAGCTATTTAGAGTAGATTAAAGTAAATCACCTTCCTGAAAATGTTTGGGTTTATGCACTGAACACTGGGGTGATCAAGGGTCATGTGCCAAGCTGGGCAAGCTCTACCAAGGCTACCCAAAGAGGTAGCCTTGGTAGCCTTTTAAAGGTTTTACTTTTTAAAAAATAACTTCTGCAGGAAAAAAATCCTAACAATTATTTTAGAGTGTCAATTTATCTGGCCTTTAAAAAAAAATTAAAATTAATTTCAGTGTAATCTCATCATAAAAATGTTATTCTTCTTGCTTTTTGTAAATAAGTTAGTTCCACATTTTGAAATCTAGGTAACAAAATTATGCTACTAAATTCACAGTTATCCACACACATAGCACAGGCTCAGTTTTCAAAAGGACTGAGTGTTGTTAGGAAAGCCAAAGGAACTGTATCATCTTCCAGGGTCATTTTTGGGGACATGTTATTCAGCCAGGAACTGTCCGTCAGCATACAAAAGAATGATGTATTCAGAAGTGCCATTCGAAAGAACACAATATTGCAGTGAAAACGATCACAAAAATGAAGAAATAACTCGTATCTGGAAAAGCTGGAAATTATAGAGGAACGGGTCATCTTTTCAACTTACATGTCCTGGTGGTACTTGCATTGGTCGTTTTATATCATTTCGACCTCGACAAGCTCTAATAACGGTTTTGTGACGGTGAAGGTGTATTTCTGCTTCAAGCTGATTCCAGAGCTTGTCATGAGCGGGCCCTTTCATATCTCGGCCCAACAACTGAATCTGCTGGACCCTACGTAATGACAGAGAGAGTAAAACAACATGTTGTATTAGAGCTGAAAAATCAACACACTGTACAGCTCACACACTTTATCTGGCTACAGCACAGAGACAGGAAGCAACTAGTGCAAGAAGTGTGGGGAGTTTTGTTTCTTCCTTTTGTTCACTTAACTGCAAATGTGAGACTTTTCCTACTTAGTCTTAACTCTGGGCCTGCCTCTGGGGATGCAAAGAAAGAAAACAACAACAAAAGCCATCTCTTGCTAAGGGACACGGATTGACTTCACATACCTTCCAGCTAGTTCCTTATCTAAATACTTGGCTGCCAATCTTGCTCCATAAACCTCAGCCTGAAGCACAGCTATGTGTCTACGAAGTGCTTCATTTTCCTTCCTCAGCAACTTCACCTCAGCTTCCAGCTGAGCTTCTTTCACTTTTTCCTTCTTGTTAGCTTCAAGTTCTCTCTCCTTTATAATAAAAAAGGAAAAAAAATGTTGAGAAGCTTTTATCAAAAATAATGAAAGAGCATTTACTGCACACAAAATCTGAAATTACTCTCCTATCTATGTACAAGACACGCATGCAGGAAAAAAAAAAAAAAAAAAGAAAGCAGAGTCTCTGGCACTGCAGCTAGTGGTTTGCATACTCCCCTTGGGGAAGATGAAGCCTTGCATTCAACTTTGTGCTCCTGACATGATTTTTATCCAGGTTACAACTCCTTCGCACAAAATGCATACGCTGGTTCAGAGTCCATGGATGAAAATTAGCACAGGTGCTGCTCCCTATCACACAAAATTTAAGCAGTCTGAATATCATCCCTACTTTTTTCCTGTGTTCAAACAGGAGGTTCATACAAAGAGAGAGAAGTCTTCTTAAAACAAAAAAATAACTACAAACTCACTAAACATTTCAATTTGACAACGCTCTTTAACTATTTGAAGATTTTTTTTTTAAATATGACATCAAGGAGATGTTCTATAAGTCTGTATGCCCTTGAAATTACAATTATTTTCATGCAAACAACTAAGAAATGTCCAGCCAGGGACATTTCCAAATTAGAGTCTGAAGAACACAAAAATAAAGCCAAAGATTCTATACATGAAGAAGCACATCCTGACAAACTTGAAAGAAAAATTAGTGCAAAATAGCTTTGTTAGAAGAAAACAACAAGAAGAATCCAACACACTAAAACTACACTTTAATCAAACCATCTGCCCTCTCCCCACCACACACATGAAAAGGGAATTATGGAAATATAAATTACTCCCACAGTGCTCCAGTCCAAATGTACAGAAAATGCCTAGTCATTACCTCTTCTAAAACCAAGAGCACTGAAGTGAAAGGAATTAGTATGTTTAGATTGCTATTCTACAAAATCTACTAAGAGCATGTTTTATTTCTTTTATGTTTTATATTTTGGTTTATATGCCTCTTACAAAGCGGGGAAAAAAACCACCACAAACCAGCAAAATAGGAGAGACACAGGATCTATTACTCTTTCCTTTTAAAAGTGGCTGTCAACTGCAATATCAATAAAAACTAAGTTCACCGTAACGCATTTTTGAAGACATTTAGAGTACCTAAAAAACCTGTTCTGTATACTCGTACCAATTACACTGTTAAACAAATAGAACCAAGAATTGCTGCTAAAGAAGCAACAGGAGAGAAACAAAATTTTACAGAACTGGCAAGACAAATCTGCTACCAAATTGTGAATATGCTTATTCACTATTCCAAGCCTGGATATAAAACCATGAAATATGGCTGATACTACTGCGTTTGAGAAATTACGGATGGCTGACCATTTCCACAACAGATATATGTAAGCATTTATAGGTATTTGCCAGGAAGTCAACTCTGAATTTGATGGTCTGACTCCATATGTACGTTAGAAAATTTATCACACGAAGCCACTTCTGGTTCTCAACCTTTGGGTTGAGGGTTGTCTTGTGAGATGACTCTTCAACAAATCTCTTCACAACTAAGCCAACAACTTTGACTGATCTACATATCAAAAATAGGAGTTTTGAAAATTATACCAATTTTCTCTATTACTATGACACTCCTGGGCTACTTTAACTCACATCCACTGCCAGCAGAAAAAGGGCAAATACAAGAATTCAAGAGTGCCACCGCCCTGTTGCCTCTGCCACGCACTTTAGTTGTAAGAAGGGTCCCAGTTCAGACATAACACCCATTTTACAGTAGCTGCAGAGTCCCTAGAGTGGTACAGTGTTCCTTCAGTTACCTATGTACATATTGCCAAGAGAGCATCAAGGTGTTTTAGATGTGCCCCTTGTTTGTGTATGCACTCCCTTTTACAACATTTTATTCGACAAATATAAAAAGATAAAGACTAGAGTTGGAGACAGACATACCAAGGTATATTTTTCACACCCAAGCCTCTGGTTTTTTTCCCTCATTGGGTATTTTTACGCTTCATTTACCGAATAAAAAGTCATAAACCAAAAATTCGTATTATCTTAGAATGTACCAGTCCTGCTTTCTATTGAGGAAAAAAGCTTTAGAGATACAGGAGTTCTTTGATGCATCTGGAGTATAACTTGGGAGAAGAATTCCAATCTCCCTCACAAAACTGAATTGCTGAAGTGATTCAAGACATGTGACTACACTAGTAAATTTCATATAGCACACTTTATTTATATGAAGCAGTCATCTTCAAAATTCTCATCAAGACTGAAATTTTCCATTGATTTTCTCTGAATTAGGTTTGTTATTTAAAGACTTTAAACAGAAAGTCTAATGTTACATTCATACGTGGAATCACTTTCAGTCATGCATTTTAAATATTATACCTAAAATATGAGGAACAGTGCAACCCCACAGAATTGCTCTCCTCCTATTCTCTACATCACTGTCGGTATTGTTCCGTGACTGAGGTGGAAAATTACACCTGGAAGCTGTTCCTCTCTGGATTGTCTCCAATCAATCACCACATGAATTAAAAAAAATCAAAAAGGTTTGCAATACAAAATCTCTGAAGATGTATTGGAAGAACATGTCTTGTGTTGAAACAACTGTCAAAAGATGTGACAAAAGTATCAAAAAATGTTTAAAAATTGAGAAAGTTTCACGCCTTATAGTGTTCATAGTACTGCACAGAAAAAAAAATTAGAAATAGAGAAAAACTGTATTTTCTGTTGGTACTATAAAAAAATTCTCCTAAATCAAAAGTGCAACTGCAAAGCTTAAGATCAAAACTCCATTATCAGCTATCCCATGGTTTTTGAAAGGGCAAATACTGAGTAATTATAATGAGGCACATTACAGAACAAGAGTGGAAAAGCTGTTTCAAAAGATTTCAAATCTATCACTCTAAAAGACTGAAAAGTAAAACTTAACTTTGCTTCACTTTTTCTCCTCATCTATGTATTACTGTATTTATATGCTTCTGGCTGTTACACAAGCCATTAAATCATATTAGATCATGCTCATAAAAAGAACGGAGAAATGGGAAAACAAGGAAAAGTCACCAGGCTCAAGTTTTTTTCAGTACAATGCATAGAATGCTTAATAATACATTGATAGATGTGTACAGTGTTTATGTTTTAGAAATCATGTGACACCTTAGCATTTTTGAGATACTGCCAGAACAATCTTTCAGAATGTCAGGCTGCCAGATGTCACAGTGGACAAGGGAAGAGTAATGGACATATCTGTCTGGATTTCTGCAAGGCCTCCGACGCAGTCCCTCACAACATCCTTTTCTCTAAATTGCAGAGGTATGGATTTGATGGGTGGACTGTTTGGTGGATGAGGAACTGGCTGGCTGGTCGTATCCAGAGGGTAGTGCCTTTGACAGGCTTGATGTCCAGATGGAGAACACTGACAAGCGGTGTCCCTCAGTGCTGTACTGGGACCAGAGCCGTTTACATCTTCATCCATGACATAGTGGGATCAAGAGCACCCTTGGTGAGTTTACAAGCTGAGTGCTGCAATTGACACACCTGAGGGACAGGATGCTATCCAGAGGGATCTGGACAAGCTGGAGAAGCAAGCCTGTGTGAACCTCATGAGGTTCAACAAGTGCAAGTGCAAGGTCCTGCTCCTGGGTCCTGCAGTCGCTGGTATCAATATAGGCTGGGCGGTGAAGACATTGAGAACAGCCCTGCAGAGAGAGACTTGGAGGTACTGGCAGATGAAAAACTGGACGTGAGCTGGCAACGTGCACTTGCAGCTCAGAACGCCCACCACACCCTGGGATATATTAAAAGGAGTGTGATTCTTTACTTCGCTGTCGTGAGACCCCACCTGCAGCACTGTGTCCAGCTCTGGGAGTCCTCAGCACAAAAAGGACATGGACCTGTTGGAGCGGGTCCAGAAGAGGGCCACAAAAAACCATCAGAGGACTGGAACAGCTCTCCTATGAAGAAAGGCTGAGAGTGTTGGGGGTGTTCAGCCTGGAGAAGAGAAGGATCCAGGGAGACCTTATCGTGGCCTTTTAATACTTAAAAGGAGGCCTGTAAGAAAGATGGGCACAATCTTTTTAGTAGGGCCTGCTGTGGTAGGACAAGGGGTAAATGGTTTTAAACTAAATGAGGGTAGATTTAGACCATGTAAAGAAGACATTTTTTTACAGTGAGGGTGGTGAAACACCAGAGCAGGCTACCCAAAGAGGTGGTGGATGCCCTATTCCTGGAAACATTCGAGGTCAGGCTCGATGTGGCTCTGAGCAACCTGGTCTAGTCGTTCCTGCTCACTGCAAAGGGGTTGGACTAGATGACCTTTAAAGGTCCCTTCCAACCAAAACTATGGTACGATTTTATGATCACCCCACATTAGCTATAACAACAATAAAACACAGACTTAGGGAACAAGGCACCAAAACTAGAAAAAAACTCACTAAAATGCGAAGAAAATTCTTTACACAGCATCTTGTCAACTGACAAGAAGGAACAAGCCAGATCTGTTTTGCCAGTTTCTGAGGCGAACATACACATAAGTTGTTGCACGAAACAAAAGCACTGCTTAAACATAAAAAAAGCAATCAGCATACTTACCATTTCGTCCACAGAAAGGACAGACTTAAGACAGAAGAAAAGAGTTCCATAATTAGAGAAACAGGCAATAGGAACGTCAAGAAAATGCAACAACATAAATGACTTACTTCAAAAGAAATTTATGAGCCGATTTGTATTTTATTAGAAGGCATGAAGAACAAGCACACTGTTATTATCAGGAACAATTATGGTACTTTGCAGTGAAAGTCATTACAATTCTTATAAAAACTTTAAATCTTGTTGTAGTATTGAAAACTAAACTTTCTCCTAAAATAACAAGAATCTTTATAAAGAATAGCACAATAATGCAAAATGCATGAAAGTAGTTTTGAAAGTATAATAAAAAAGACATTCTGTAATAAAACATCGGTTATACAGATGACAAATCTGTTAGAAAGAATAACAAAATATGTATTACAAGAGGGACATAAAGGACAGGGAGAAGTAGCAAAAAAAGAATCAATTTAAAACTCAAGAAAAAATATAAAGTCAGCAACTTCTATTCTTACAGAGTTTCTGTGATTGGACTAAGCAGATACACCACTCCTAAAACCAGATTCAGCCTAAACCACGTTACCAATTGCTTAGCAATCTGAAACATTTTAAAATGTTTTAGTTCGCCACTATGTACAATTTTACAGTTTGTAGAGTATACATTCATGCCAAGAGTCTAGATAGAAAACATGAGTGGATGTCTTTAAGAGAGAAAGCAGAAAGTTAACTAGTACAGAACTTCCTACAGGACAGACTGAGAGAGATGGGACTGTTCAGGCTGGAGAAGAGAAGGCTCGGGGGAGACCTTACAGCCGCCTGCCAGTACCCGAAGGGGGCCTACAGGAAAGCTGGGGAGGGACTTTTTATAAGGGTGTGTGGTGATAGGACAAGGGGAAATGGTTTTAAACTGGAGCAGGGCAGATGTAGATTAGACGTTAGGAAGAAGTTCTTTACCATGAGGGTGGTGAGACACTGGCACAGGTTGCCCAGAGAAGTTGTGGAAGCCTCATCCCTGAAAGTTTTTAAGGCCAGGCTGGATGGGGCTCTGAGCAGCCTGATCTAGTGGGGGATGTCCCTGCCCATGGCAGGGGGGGTTGGAACTAGACAGTCTTTAAGATCCCTTCCAACTCAAGCCATTCTCTGATTCTATGATTTCCCCATCGCATGTTCTGTTGACACAGTCCTGCTTTGCCCTCAAGAGGCTTTCTGACTGCCAGCGGGTCAGCACGACAGTTTTTGTTTACCTAAAACTCAGATTTCCCGTTCTGTTGTTTAAGCAGCCTTAGTTTTGCTTGTTCAAGCTTCCCAGACCTTTACAGCTTTCTGCATTCAGAACAGTGTAAAGCTGAGCTTCTCTCCATTAAATCTAGGAAATCCCTGAAGGCAAAGTAACGCAAACTCAAAAGTTCAGTCCTGATGTTTATAAAAGGGCAGTAACTACAAGGAATTAAGGAGAGAATATCAGTCTAGGCAGTTAATAAAATTCAATTTCAACATAGATAAAATCTGAAACAACGCAAGTAAATTGTATTTATTGTCACCAGTGGGAAAAGGACTGCTTTCAATACCATGGAGATTTAATCTATCTTTAGAAAATGTTTATAACAAGGTAAGCAGAAACAAAAATTCTTCTGGCTCTGTAAATAAACATTAGTTAAATATTATCAGCATTTTGTAAGTCTTGGGTTGCAGGTTTACATGTAGCAAATTTTTTAGGCCAGCACATCACCGTGAGTGATTCTGGTCTCTAAGTTTTATTAGCGAGGCTTAACTTCTCAGTGATATAGAGAATAATACTTCTAACCTTTTTAACAGCTCTAAAGAAACTTCATCATGCTTAAGATGTATTTCAATACGGAATAAATTATGTGCGGACAACCCAGAAAATGTTACTCTTATACTGAACATGCAAGTATGTAGACATAGGAACATAGATCTAATTCAATTACAGCTTTTGGATCTGAAACAGGAAGAATGTGGATTACTCCTGTTATTTAGCGATTAGCCTAGACAGTCTTTAAGCCTTACAGTCCATTACTGTGCTTTATTACAAATTCATTAACAGGACAAAATAGCACAGAAGACTAATGTTCCACGTATGTTGGGACTAAGTATTTGCAACCGATTTGTGAAGCAATTCTAAAGACAGCCAGAGCGCTAGACCTTGATATATGCTAACAGTTAGAAACCATAATCTGTACAACATTACTTTAATTTTGGAATTTACAAAGCCTTAGTATTAGAGCCTGAATCTATGCTACGGCTAATAACGAGGCAGATTACATTCCGGTTATCAGTCAATGCGAACTAATTGCACTAATTAATTATTGATAATTTTCTGTGGGCTTTGTAAAGGTTTAAGTTTCTAAAAAACATGCAGTACACAACTATAAGTGGTTTTTCGACCTTAGGCCAGTCTGCTGCAGGCAGCAATGGACAGCACCATAGCTGCATCTCCAGCATTCTTAAAGAGAAAGCACGACAAAGGAGAGAGGGCCGTGATGCCACCTACACTCTCTGGCAAAACCTCTTTTGTTGGCAAAACAATCCCATTCTTACTCTTATCAGAATGTAACCACAATAAAAATGATAGACTTACTTCACCTTAGGCTTTTATAAGATACGTGAAGATTTGGCTGTATTTCTATAGTGGAAGCTATTATCTTTTGTAACTTCTGTCTCCAGAAAAGCTTTATAAACAACCAAAATATTTTCTTATTTTACTTTGAGAAACCAACTAAAAAAATGGTTTATGTAGTAACAACTTTTTTTTTTATTCATTATTCTGATGTTATTTATGTTCTTTTTAATGGTTGCTAACAACCAACTGTAAATGTTATTTCAAAAAGAAAAATTTAACATTTTTAATGTGAAAATTCGTAACCACCCTATTTGTACCTTCCAAGGAAGAACTTCAGTCAGGAGAGGGAAAAGTGTAATATAATCGTACATTCAAGCCACCATACTCACCAATTTTGCCTTAATAGCCCCAGAATCAACATTCTGACCGGTTTTGGCATGTAGCTGAAGTTGAACAGCGTGGAGTTGCAAAAGCTGATCATGCACTTCCTTTTCCAACACTGCTTTCTCTGCCTGCGTTTCTGTCAGTTCAGACTTGAGATCAACCAACTGTGCCTGCAAAGACAGAATCCATCACAGTAATTAGTGCAACAAATTAACGGTGCCATCGGAACTGTGGTACACAGAAACATAATTTGCTGGTGCAGATACGCTACCCACGGTACACTACAGCTAGGAGTAGGTGTTGTCACACGTTCCTTTGTAGCCCAACTTAAGCACTGGATCATTTGCAGGCTTTTCTCCCCAACCACCACAAAACTCATTCACCCACAGTCCCAGTGTCAAACGTCCAGACTGTTGAAAGCAGCAATAGCTGAATTTTTCCTCACGCAGACAACGGCATGTGATGCTGATGTCCCCTCCAATAGAGGGCAATGGCATTAAACCTTTGTAGGACTTGCAACCATAGTGATGTAAACACAATTTAAAACTTTATTAAATCTTAGCGGAAAAAAAATACTGATCAAAGTAAAACGAAAATTATTGAGATGCTGAAATTAAATAACCCAATTTACAATTGGTCTATTATCAACAGCTTAACTGAAATAGAAAATGTGGCAGGCAAATCGGAAACCATGAATTAACATGCCCCTAAAATGCATATACAGAAAGCCATGGATAGTTCTCATCTCTTAAAAAGTGGTTTTGAAACATTTTGAATAGTTTACATGTAGTGTTTATATCTGGAATAAAAGAACAAACTCTAACATGGTTACCAAGTTACTTATTATCTTTAAGTTCAAGCAGCATTTTTCAATATAAACTACAGTTATATAAGCTTTAAGGCAAGTGTCTTCTTCCCCAAAAAACACAGATGATCTCAGGATTTTAGGTAAATTCACAGACTGTATTTTTTGCTTCAAAAACTTGGAACTAAAGAGCAAAACAGAAAAGCCACTAATTCTTAAAAAAACACCAACCCTCTCATATTAAAGGAAGGTATTTGGGATACTTCGACATTACACTACAGTTCAAATTCACAATGAATATCCAGTCGCAAGCCAACAGTCACCCTACTCAACTATCTAAATCACTGCTTTAAAATGTCTGTATCAGTTAAAAATCAACCAACCACACAGAACAGGAAGGATGTTGACTATCAGTTGGGAGTATTTACTGCGTCTAACTTCAGGTTCATAATTTGGATGGACAGCCTGCCTAAGCTTCCAGCATAATTCAGACATAAGTAGGCTCCTCCAGGGCTGATTCACAGCACCTCAATGAGAGCACAGCTTGCCGAGACAGGTCAAGCTGGCTTCCTGCCCCTCAGCTGTGAGCCTTCACCCCACACCGCCGGGACTGAGGGGTGGGAGATGCCTTAGGGCCCATGAGCTCTGCTGATTTCAGACCAGACTCCCCAGAAGAGAGCAGAATCACCTCTCCCTGTGCACTTAGATGGAGCCTCAACAGCTCAGGTTAGCACTTTCTTGTTGAGGAATGGAGCGGCATAAATTTCCACCTTCCAACTGACAGAATGCCAAAAAACTTGAGTAACTTGTAAACCCTCACAGAACTCTAAAGCAGAAACTGCCTTCTGCAGTACAATGATATTTAAAATGCTACAAAGCCATATAATTTGAGAGAAATGGGTTGCTTGCAAAATTTCCCTGTTCTCCACAATGACCAGCAACTGCTGAAGACTCTGCTATGGATCATCTACCCTCAAACAGGAGACACACACCTCAACTAAAGCAGCAAAAGAAAAGAAGTGATGATCTAATACAGATGGTGACACAGTACAGAGCAAATAACTATGACCTTAATTATGAAAGCACAGTTTGACTGTGTCAATTTCACATAATGTACAATAATATAACTTCTACTTTATTATTATTTATTATAATAATGTATAATGGTTTTAAAAAAAATACCATTTCTGTCTTCCTCCTTTCAAACTGGTATTAACAGCTAACATAGTGACTTTCATTGCTTTTTTTTATATACACACACATTCATCCATTCTAATTCAAAATGCCTAGAGAAGCAGAAACCGGCAGAACAGACAAATTACAGTTTAATACTATCCAGCTTCACTTTAGCAGAGGATGGCATATAAGGAACAGAACAGAGTTTGGGGGTGGAGAAGTTATTTCCCCATGCAAATTACAAAGCAGGAAGAATTTCAGCTATCAGTTTTGTGACACGAATGATGCTCCAAAGGGATCGCAAAGGACAGTCAAATTCATAATAAAAAAAACGCCAAGAAAATCCCCAAACCAGTAATCTGCATACAACATAGGATTTAAATTCACATCCTGCTGTTTTAATGAAGAGAGTAAAATGAGAAATGGTACGAGGGCACACCATGGAAGTAATCTATTTACACATTACAAAAAGTCATAAATGTGTCCCCAGGAACAGATGCAGACAAAAGTCACATCAAAAAGCAAACACAGTAAGCTGGTTTCAAATCCTGTGATCTATTTCTACGAAGACTGACAAATCTTTACACTATTTCACAGAAGTTCTGTCTTTCTCAGCTTGGCCAGCTCACTTAATCCTCCTTTATGTCACACTTACTAGGCACCATTTTTTTATCCAAATTCCCTCACTTTTGTTATAAAGGAGTCATATGGGAAGACCACTGTAAATTGAACAGCTCTACATTCGATTCCAGAAGCTCCTCAGTAAGAACCAGAGACAGCAGAGGAAAGGACGAGCACCAACAAGAAGTATCGGTAAGGCCATTCCTGCCAAGACCACCACTCACTGCATGAGGCAGTGGGTCTCCAGAAAACATACAGCACCAGGTCATATAATTGTGTTTCAATTTGTATAATCACAATGAGGATAAATCACTGCTGCACAAGCACTTGTATCAATCCTTTAACTGGTAGCTTTTTGGACGTATTCTCCAACCAGACTGTTAAAGGAGACATATCATGTATTTGGAAGGTCACCTTACAACTGTTCTAGAGTTTGTGGAGAAGCCAGCTGGGGTAGAAGCAATGAACACTCGCCCACAGGAGACCATTGAGCTTCATGGTTAGGTGAGCTTAGGAAGAGCTGCCAAACAACAAATAGAGAACAGAAACTTGCATTGGGCTACAATAAGGGGCAGAAGTTGAAGAGAAGGTATTACGTTCACTTTCATAACATCCTTTAACAGCAACTTGCTGATTGAGCCAAACGAGAAACTCTTCTGTATTTAGGGCAGTATACAACTGTGCGGATTAGCAATTGTCACACATTAGCAAGTACCACACTGCAAGCTAACACCTTAGCTTCTCTCTGCTAACACGTTTGTGAGCCTGTGCCCCAGGCGACACACAGTCAGTAACAGGACTGAACTCTGGCTTATGGCAGTGTGATCTAAGCATGAAAACCTACATCTCACCCTATAGCACAGATGGAGAGAGAACTGGAGAATCAAGCAGATGGGATGAAGGGAGGTGGAATTTGCACAGGTTTTTTTCCCCTTTATTCTGACACCTGTTGGAAAGGTGAAAGCCTTTTGATATGCTCATTTGCCTCTGACTCACTCAAGTCTTTATCTTTTCTCAAACCAAGATCCATAACCAGAATTTTCTGCCAGTGGGAAGTGCCTGGTCTGGGCCTTGCAATGGAAGCCAAAGCTTATGGAAATAACCAGAAAATCATCAAGTCGCTTCTTCACTAAAGAAAGTCAGACTATTCATTTCAATGCTCCATTTGTCCCACCTCTTGTTTGGGGACAACGACCACTGACTTTTCCTGAAGTGTTCTGAGAAATGTTTCAGTTCAATACTGGCTGCTGAGAATTCTGAGGAGTTATGTACAAGAGACACTACGGAAAAGACTACAAAAAAAAAAAAAGAAAAGAACAGCATTACTGAGAGAATCACTTATTTTTCTAAAGCACCTCAAACATGTTCTCCAATTTATCAATAATTATTAGAAGCATTACTGTTAATTTCTTTGTATTTACTGTCCCAATTACAATCCATACACTGTCAACTACACAAAACAAACTCCTTAGTCACTTACCTTTTCTCTCCTCACTGTACTGAATAAAAAACAAAACCAACTATTAATACCAATCTCATCTGTCTGGAGTGGGGGAAGGAAGAGTAATCTCACAAATCTGTTTTGTTCTTTTCTTCCACAAAGTTCCAGTAAAGACAAGCTATTTCAGAAAGTGCTACTGTTTCAGTTTACAACCAATGTACTTCTAACTCTAAATATAAGTCTACAATTTGAGTAAGTTGCAGATCTTCATCAAATTAATCAAATAGTAAAACTCGGTATTTGTCTTCTGAGCAATCTAACATACAGAGGATACCAGAAGAACAGTTTTGACAGGCTAACTGAATATTTGCGCAAATTTTGGGCCATTTACCACACATTTTATATTTCACAGAGACGGTACATCTATGAAATTTAAAACAAAATTACAACTGAAACAACTGAAGAATTTATAAACTATTCTTTTCTTCCATAAGATGCAAAAGAAAATAATTCACGGCATTAAGCAACAGACAAATGCTTATTCCACAGTATTGTAGTGTTATAACAAAAATTAAAACAAAATATCTGCACAAAACAGTCCAGGCATGTCTTTCCCTTCTTAATCAACAGTTCTTATTTCCTGTTGAGGTGGTTATGAGGTATCAAAAAGTTGTGTTCGATAAACAATCTTCTGCTAAATACATATTTTAAGTTGTCAATATAATCAATTAGAGCTTAAACGCTGGGATTGATTGCACTGAAAGTCATTGAGTTCTTGAAGTCTTAACCAGTGTTTTTTATTATGAGGGAGAGGGCTCTGAGCCTTACAAACAAAATAAACATCACTGAGGTTTTATCCAATTATTTTGTATCATATAATTTTTTTCATACATTCGTCTGAACTCTCATTAAAAACACACCCTTACTCATGCAACTGTGCATTTCTCACAGAGAAGTGATTGTAAGAATATATACATAAAAATAATCTATTTCTCTAAGATCTCGGAACCATACTTGAAGTTCCTACGCTAAGTTTGTACGTAATGAAGAATAAAAATGTGGACCTTGCCCTGAACAACCTACAACGTAAATACACAAAGGAAACGAATAAAAGTAATGTGAAAGAGAACTACAAATACAAAGGTATTTGAGTGCAGAACCACGCAACAGGAAGTGGACAGGTGGCAGGCTCAAACCCCCAGTTACCATTTCTCATAACCCCCCACTGCTTCACTGAGGCATTACAGGACGGTGATATCACAACCTCAAGCACCAGAGAGAGCACACAGAGACTGAGAAAACTTCAGAAAGTGAGATAATGGTGTGTACTGGGTTCACATGGACAGGCTTTTGTAGCGGGGTCGGGGTGGCTACAGAGATGGCTTCTGCTAGAAGCTTCCCCCATACCCACGAGGGCCAACGCCTGCCAGCTCCAAGACAGACCCATCACCAGGCAAGGCTGAGCCCAGCACCTCCGGGATAAGAAATTTAAGGTGGGGGACGACACAAAGTTACTCTGGAATTGCAGGCAGAGAGAAGACTGAGAATATGTGAAACAACTCTGCAGACACCAAGGCCAGTGAAGGAAAGGGAGAAGGTGCTCCACGTGCTGGAGCAGAGATTGTCCCGAGTTGTGGTGAAGACCATGGTGAGGCAGGCTGTCCTCCTGCAGCCCATGGATATCCACAGCGAAACAGATGTCCACCTGCAGGCTGTGCAGAATGCCATGCTGGAGCAGCTGGATGCCCAAAGGAGGCTGTGACTCCATGGGAAGCCCGTGCTGGAGCAGGCTCCTGGGAGGACCTGTGGACCCATGGAGAGATGAGAGGGGAGCACACATTGGAGCAGGTTTCTTGGCAGGACTTGTGACCCCACAGGGGACCCGTGCCAGAGCAGTCTAGTCTGTTCCTGAAGGACTGCACCCCATGGAAGGGATCCACATCAGGCAAGTTCATGCAGAACTGTCTCCCATGGGAGAGACCCTACGCTGGAGCAGAGGAAAAGTGTAAGGAGCAGCACAGACATCTAATGACCTGACTGCAACCCTCATTCCCATCCCATTGCACAGTTCTGGCGGGGGGAGGCAAAGAAATTGGGAATAAAGATAAGCCTGGGAAAAAGTGAAGGGTGAGGGGAAAGTGCTTTTTTTTTTTTTTAAGATTTGGGTTCATTTCTCATTGCTCTTCTCTGATTTGATTGGTAAATATATTAATCACACCTTTCCAAGTCGAGTCTGTTTTGCCTGTCATGGTAACTGGTGAGCGATCTCTCTCTGTCCTCATCTGGACTCACCAGGCTTTTGTTACACTTTTTCTCTCCTGTCTAGTTGAGGAGGGGGAGTGATAGGGCAGCCAGCCCGGGTGAAACCACTACAGGGTGACTAACACAGCATGTTGACAGGAAACGATCTACCTCTAAATACTGAAAGGGAAACCAGTTGCAGAGGGTGGTGGGCAGAGAGATGGCATCGCCAGACAAAATAACAACAATAGTTTTAGCTTTGGGAAAAGCTTTTTCATTTTCTGAGCTATCATTTCAATAATTTCTGCAGTTGGGCAAGAGTTTTACTTGAGCTAATAGATCTAAAAAAACACCTAAGACTTATCCGTTGCTCAGATATGAGACTCAAAACAGAGTCAAGGCTTAACTGGAAAGCTAGGTCATAGGTCTGAACAATCACAGGCCAAGGCAGTAGCATTACTCACCACATCACATAAAAAGGAGAGGAAGATCTCAATTTTCTCAACATCCAACTGTAATGAATGCTTTTTGAGGCTTGTGATGATGCACTTCTCAGTATATCAATTTCTAGCTTCAAAAAAGACTTAACATAAAGGACCGGAGTGTGGTTGGAGATCTGTATCCAGTGGAGTGCCTCAAGGGTCGGTACTGGGACCAGTATTATTCAATATATTCATCGATGACTTGGATGAGGGACTAGAGAGTACTATCAGCAAGTTTGCTGATGACACCAAGCTGGGAGGAGTGGCTGACACGCCAGAAGGCTGTGCTGCCATCCAGCGAGACCTGGACAGGCTGGAGCCTTGGGCGGGGAAAAATTTAATGAAATATAACAAGGGTAAATGTAGGGTCTTGCATCTGGGTAGGAACAACCCCAGGTTCCAGTATAAGTTGGGGAATGACTTATTAGAGAGTAGTGTAGGGGAAAGGGACCTGGGAGTCTTGGTGGACAGCAGGATGACCATGAGCCAGCAGTGTGCCCTTGTGGCCAGGAAGGCCAATGGCATCCTGGGGTGTATTAGAAGGGGGGTGGTTAGTAGGTCGAGAGAGGTTCTCCTGCCCCTCTACTCTGCCCTGGTGAGACCCCATCTGGAATATTGTGTCCAGTTCTGGGCCCCTCAGTTCAAGAAAGACAGGGAACTGCTGGAGAGAGTCCAGCACAGGGCAACTAGGATGATTAAGGGAGTGGAGCATCTCCCTTATGAGGAAAGGCTGAGGGAGCTGGGGCTCTTTAGCTTGGAGAAGAGGAGGCTGAGGGGTGACCTCATTAATGTTTACAAATATATCAAGGGTGAGTGTCACGAGGATGGAGCCAGGCTCTTCTCGGTGACAACCACTGATAGGACAAGGGGTAATGGGCTGAAACTGGAACATAAGAGGTTCCGCTTAAACTTGAGAAGAAACTTCTTCTCAGTGAGGGTGACGGAGCCCTGGAACAGGCTGCCCAGAGAGGTTGTGGAGTCTCCTTCTCTGGAGACATTCAAGACCTGCCTGGACACGTTGCTGTGTGGCATAGTCTAGGCATTCCTGCTCTGGCAGGGGGATTGGACTTGATGATCTTTCGAGGTCCCTTCCAATCCCTAACATTCTATGATTCTATGATTCTATGACATATGAGAAAACACACAGATTTTTCAGCAAAGGGAAGCTAGACACCACAAAAATACCTATAGTATTACCAAGCCTTCAGTGACTAAAAGTCATAAGCCAAGCACTCATCAAATACCTTTAAAGTAGCAAATATTCTTTAAAATTTTTTTACAATTTCTGTTAATTTAGGCCTTTAGGGTACCCCGAATTAACTCTTACACCAAGACTTCTAAAAGCATAAAGGTCTGAAAACTACCTTTTTAAACTACCTTTAGGTTGAAAGATGATTTTTCCACATCATCTCTAAAAACCAGGACTTCAGGAAACACAGAACACAAACAGACTAACAAAGAAACAAAAAAAACCCACCCAAAATTGGTAACATTTTGTCATTCCTATCTTACTTTCCCACGCCAAGCAGTTTAGTACCACCATTTTTATCTGTATGTCTATATTTCTTGCTATTTCACCTTCTTTCCCTGATGATTTGAATTTAAAACATTTCTGCGACTCAAATAAAGCCGTTACAGGGCTAAAGGTGTGTATGATTCAAGTTCTTACAGCATGTAAGTTTTGCGCAAAACAGCTCCTAGTAGGAAAAAGTGACAGTTTAGTGCCCTCATGGAGGAAAACGCTGGAAGTCAGTTTGTTTAAGCCACCCAGAGATAAAAGTAAACTGTGGTGGCTAGGAAGCCAGGCAAGTAGATGAAAAGGCAAAGGATACTGTGGTGCAGGAATTTACAAATCATGACAGAGAACTGCGGGTGCCTTACTGATTCAAGAAAGTGCTCGACATTTGCATCCACAAATCAGTAGAAAGATTCTGTTATCAATAAAACACCTCCAGTAAATATGTATATATTATATATACACATATATATATATTTAATAGCTAATTTTACAAGAGAGGTCCCTATGAATCTCGCTACAGGATCAAACCAAAATTCATAGACAAAGTATATGAGGAGGTTTTACTTCTTCAGCAGCGTGTCCTCATGTAGTTTATGCTAAACCCCAGGAAGTTTACAGACATATGTATTTACGTATTTAAACATTCACTCCTGATCAGGTCTATTAACCTTCTGATTTAAAGGCTGAAGGATTGAGGATCATGAAACACAACAGAGCACACTACAGTGCTGCAGTCACTCTGTGGCTTCTGCCCCAGCACACGCCCAAACCAGCCATATAAACATCAAGATACGACACTAGAACATTTGCTTAACCTTACATTTGGGAGGCATTTTTTTAAAGATGGAAACATCATTTAAAGGCAAAAAGTAGGTTAAAAAACCCCACCCTAATTACGCTTTACAATTAAATCATTAGCCCCAAGTGTTCCCATACCATTACACAACTGCAGGACCGAGCACTATTTTTCAGGAGGTGACAGGTGTAACTCTTACAGCTTGAGGCCTGAACATCCTCACAGGCACCAGAGAGGCGAGCGGTGTTGCTTCAACGGTGACAGAGTCTCCCGTGCGCAATTATGAACCACACAGTCCACGCACTTGGGAGTTTTCATGGGGATCCCCAACTTTTGCATCGGCCCCTGGATGTGAAGTATTCAAAATTCTAAAATATTAAGTTTCTGTAACTGCTGAAAGAAAGGACTGTCTCCATTTTCTCACCAGTGTCATTCCACCACTTTGACTGCAGCTCTCCAACAGACAAGAGCACTCCACTCTTCCTCCGTCTTGACTATCTGACTCTTTTCGACTATTAAGTGGCGCTCGCTGCAATTCCTCACACAACCCCATTAAGTTTAATGGACCAGTTTGAATGAGAAACCATGAAACAGATAAAAGCCCTGTTAATCTCCCTGTGCTCCTTACAGAACTAAAGAACGTGACAGTGCAAACGGTGAGTTTCTGAATAAACAATATGCTTGGGAACCATAATTTTTGTCGATTAAAAACCCACACCTATTTCAACACAACCAAAGAATGTTTACAACTTGTCAATGATGAAAATTACTAGCCTGTTTCCAGAAATTATTTTAAAAGACTGTACTTACAAATTTTGTTTCATTATTATGATCTCTAAAAGAATGTATGTCACTTAAGTTTTTAGTTAAAACTTGGTATTTAACAAAAGGGTTCTTATCATGTGGCTAATAAGAAGACAAACAACAAAATTTATGACTACTGACCCCCTAAATAAACACTACGGTATGTACGTACTCTTGGTAAAACACAGTGTATGAAACTGAACACACAAATGAATCATGGATTAATTTTGTCCAACTTTAATAAGTCTCATACAGGATACAAAGTACATGAGACATCTACAAATGAACTGCTCAATTTCTCAGATTCCATTCTAGTCTTGACAAAACATTCATAAGACCAGTCAGCAAATTCAAAGGACACAAAACAAAGTTCATCTTTTCTACCAAAGACCTTTCTGGATATGTAACTATTTGCACACTCTTCCTCCCAATGATTAAACGATAACATATTACTAATAATAATAATATGTAAAACATCTTAAAAACCTGGTTTCCCTTTAGATAACTGGATACATCAACTAACATTTATATGCCAGTCACTGATCTTTTTCATCTATATCACAAAAACCAAGACAATGTTACTGCAGCAACCTATCACTGCTTTCACTTTGCTTCACATAGTGTCTTGCCAGTGTTGTCACTGTATTTGATCATAATTTCTGTTTGCACCCACTTAGGAACCACAAATTACTTGTTTGTTTGTTTTTAAATCGCTTCTTGTACACTTTGCTGCCAACGCCCAATTTCTGTCTGCCTCACAAATATATTTTCTTCTGGTTGCCCATGCTTCTAGTTGTTATATTAAGAAGACAAAAATCTGTTTTCAGAAGTCGCAGAATCACAGAATGTTAGAGGTTGGAAGGGACCTCAAAAGATCATCTAGTCCAACCCTGCCAGAGCAGGATCACCTACAGTAGGTCACACAGGAACGCGTCCAGGCAGGTTTTGAATGTCTCCAGAGAAGGAGACTCCACAACCTCCCTGGGCAGCCTGTGCCAGTGCTCTGTCACCCTCACAGTGGAAAAGTTTTTTCTAATGTTTTTGTGGAACCTCCTATGTTCCAGCTTGTACCCATTGCCCCTTGTCCTGTCATTAGATATCCCTGAGAAAAGTCTGGCTCCATCCTCCTGATGCTCACTCTTTACATATTTATAAACATTAATGAGGTCACCCCTCAGTCTCCTCTTCTCTGAGCTAAAAAGACCCAGCTCCTTCAGCCTTTCCTCATATGAGAGATGTTCCACTCCCTTCATCATCTTTGTCGCTCTGCACTGGATCCTGCTTGGTATTCTGTTCCTACCGCACAAGATCCTGAACTTCACCACCTCATGGTTACTGCAGCCAAGGCTGGCCTCAACCCTCACCACTTCAACAAGACCCTCCTTGTTGGCGAGTATAAGATCCAGCAGTGCTCCTCTCCTGGTTGGTTCATTCACCATTTTTATCAAGAAGTTATCACTGATGCACTGGAGGAGCCTCCTGGCCTATGGATGGATGGCTGTACAGCCCTTCCAGCAAATATCTGGGTAGTTAAAATCCTCTGTGAGAAGCAGGGCCTGTGAGTGAGAGGCTGCTGACAGCCATCTGAAGAAGGCCTCATCAACTTCCTCATCCTGATCAGGTGGTCTGTAGGAGACACCCAGCACAGTACCACGCATGCTACCCTAACCCATAATTCTTATCCACAAACTCCCAACTTGCTCCTCATCCAACCCTGGACGGAACTCAATACACTCCAGTTGCTCTCTCAGGCAAAGAGCAACTCCATCACCTCGCCTGGTTGGCCTCTCTTTCCTAAAAAGGACAGAGCCACCAAGGACCACATTCCAGTCATGTGAGTTGTCACACCATGTCTCTGTAATTGCCACCAGATCACCACCCCTTGACCGCACGCAGATTTCTAAATCCTCCAGTTTGCTGCCCGTGCTGCGTGTGTTCGGGTAGAGGCACTTCAGCTGGGCTGTCGGCCAGGTCACCTTCTTGGTGGAACATCCCTTAACGCTCTTGAGGTGTTCTGTGGATGTTTCTCCTTTGGCTCCTACTACACTTCTGGAGTCCTAGGTTCACCTCTGTAAGAGTTTAACTGTGCTGCCACGTCCCCAACTCACCACAGAGTAACTGGCTGAAGGCCTTTAGTAGCGCCCTGTCCCTCTAACCCCGGTGTGTCATCCCACAGCTTGTCACAGACAAGCCTGATATTGTTATCCCCCTCCTCATTACTGGTAGTCTTATTATTTTTATTATTAAGTCATATTAGCTATGCAACTTAATTCAGTAAATAAAACTAAGAAATACAAACTAAGATACAAGTTCCCTATCACTTACTGTTTGGCAAATTCCAACAAATCGGACATTTTACTACATACTGACTGAAATTAAAGTAAGTTAGTCAAATTTCTTTATATTTCCAGAGCTTCCGATACAGGAAAATATCAGTTAAGTATAGGCAACCCCTTTAAAAAAGGCGTAAATATTGTGAGAGAAGTTCTATGTACCAAACTAATGACAATTTAGTATATAAGCCAACTGGAAAATTCATGTAAACCTGTACTTTCACTTCCTAAATATCTGAAATCTGCTCACATTTTAGGATATAAAATTATTTGGATCAAATCTCATTCAACTAATTTTCCAAAAGACCACATTTTATCTACTACTAAGAGACTTCTATTCCAAAAGAGAAAAAGTATTCAGAGTGAAAAGTGTAATTAATGAAATAGCATCACAGTGAATACTGGAAAATTTTATTACATTTGAAAAAATTAAACAATTTTCTTATGAAGTTATTGCAAGTATACCCCCAGTTTTATAGAAGTATCTGTCATGGGGTAAAGAAGCATCTTGGTCTTCACTGGGTGCTTTTCTCACTACAAGGCAAAGGAGAAAGGGGAAAAAATCCAAACAGACCCTCATAAGAAGGTGTACGGTCCTCCTTTGGTTTAAAAAGTACTGCTAAACAACAGTTCTGCAGTGCTCTCTATAACATGGACTCACACACTACATGAAAAGTCACCATGCACATAAAGCCACCTACCTTTATGGGTTTTTGTTTTCAGTTATTTTTTTTTACAGGGATCTTCAGATGCTTTAGCTAATATGGTAACAAGTTATAAAAAGAATCCAACTTACAGGAACATGTTCCTCTAAACCTGCTAACTGATTCCGTGTCCGACAACGACATAAACCTACACAGCCAATTAACTATACATAAATGTTTTCCTTAACTTTAGTATGTTTCTTAACTTAATATAACTGCCAAGACACAGGGTGTGCTCTACCAGACATTCCTTTCTAGCTTGTTCATTGAAAATTACAGAATCAGATTGCCAGTCAACGTCAGAGTTAAAGTGAAGCTCAGTTTTCACTGGCACATTGACCTATTTCTTTCACTTCTACAAAACTGCGCCATATAGAATGTGGGGTTTTTTTAAGTGTCACAGTCAGCATATTATTTTTTTCACCTCAAGAGATAGTCAAATAGGAAAAACAAATCCTATGAACTTTCTCTCCATGAAAAATATACTGAAATCTCACACACTGACTGCCAGCCTGCATTTACTGATTTATAATGCTTTCCAAGAGGCAGCGCATTACAAAAAAAATCTCCTTTAAAAAGGCTGGCATTTCCTTTTGTTCTAACAGCCTGAGGCCCTTACTGTCCTCCATCAAGATATGCTTCTTCAGTTGTTCATACTGAAGCGAAGCTGATCTCAGAAAAGACGGTGGCTCCAATCACTAACACTTTTTTTCCTCTTTGATAAGCTACTTAATTCAAGTCTGTCCTACTGTGACCAGTAGGACAAATATGAAAATAAATCCTCCTCCCCTTTAAATTAGTTTAATTTAAGACTGCAAATGTTATTAGCACAGCAGTATGTTTATAACTTCACCACTCTAAAGCACAAGAAAATTTATGTGCGTACATCCACTGTGCATCTACATACTTTCAGGTTACTTCTAAAAATAACCTACCCCTGAATTGGCACCATATAACTCCCTCTTTGGAAACTACCATTTTCCTGGAATACTTCTTTCACTATTCAGAAGCACAAAGTATTTTACCTAGACTCATCCCTCTAGCAGAAGGTATACACTAATGATGCCAAAACATTTTTTTGCACCAAGCAGGAGCTTTCGGTCACCAAACCAACTATGCTGTGCATCTTAAAAGCAATTGTATCAATCAGAAAATGCACATTAAGCTGATAAAGTTGATAAATCAAAGTCTAAACTGCATTTCTTTATTCTTGTCTCTGATATTTCAGTAAGACACAACAATTCTTGTCAAGCAAATGGAAACCACAAATGACAATGATGCTTATATTTTTCAATTATTGATTTGATTTTCCTTTGGGAAATAATCTCACTTAGTAAGACAAGAGCAGGCAAAAGCAGCTGCAGAAGTAAAGCTTTAGCTTTTAACTGCCACTGACACATTCAAAGTAATATTTTAATCAAAATAAAGGCATATTTCTCAAGACGGATTTAATTTACTGGCTTGATAAGTGTTTGTACCCAAGTAAATTATGACTAATGACACTTTTATGAATGAAAGATTTGTATTAAAATATACAAGCACTATAAAGTTACAACCGTGAGCTATTAAGAAATGACTGCAGTTCTAGAAGTTATATGAAATACATATTTTGCATTATAAAAAAAAAGTTAATCCAGTGATCACACCCTAAACTCCAGTATTAATGTTGGTGACTTCTTTCAAAGTATGCAACTATATCCTTCATTTTGGACATCGAAGGTTTTGACTAGACATCTGTGTACATAAAAAGGCAAAACACTCATTCTCAATGGAGCAGCTCCATCTTTCGGAGATTATAAAGGGCAGTTTTCATTTCAAGTTTATGACTCTAATAATCATGAGTTCCTAAAATTTACAACCTTTAAGATAATACTGTAAGATTCTAAAGGTCTATTTGAAAGATAAAACCTCCTTTACAGGTGTGAGGCCTAATACTAGTATCAGTAATAAAAGTATTTCACAAAATAAAAGACTTTTTAAGCACTTCTAAAGCACTCGTTCTGTATTCTCAGTACCATTTTTATCGAACAATTGCTTTATGCACTTGGACATACACAATAATTATACTATTATACCTGCTAACTGTGCTCCTTTGCTCTTCAACTCATTCAAGATAAAGGCACAGATCTTCAGTTATTTAGGTGTCCCAATGATTATTACTTAGATACCAAAGTACTTTTCAGGATCCAAGTTCTATAATTTCCTTTCTAAATATTTACGCTTGATGTAACTTTTCAAAGAAATATTTACCAAACATTGACTCATTCTCTTAAAACCTGAAAACATACCTGTTTTACAAGTCTGTACATAACTACCACCATCCCTGTGCAGTATGCAATAAATACTGATTGTCTACTATAAACTCATAAAACTTATTATGCTATGCCTATACAAGGAAGCCTACTGTAGAGGTTGATAATATATATATATATACATACCCAATACTAAAACGTATACGACAGGATAGCAATATAAACACAAAAGGATACAATAAACATTATCACAGTAAGTATTCCTGTGAAATAAAGACTACAATGAAAAAAAGCTGCTAGCTTAGTGAGGTCTTTGTTCTATTCTGAAACATCCCGTTCCTCTGTTAAACTCTAAGGATTATTTTGCATAACAATGTCTTCACACCAGGAAGAAACCTGATTAAAACCAAAGCAAATTTACTTACTTCCTACTGCAAGGCATACCTTTAGAAGGGCAAGTTAGTGCCTGAAGACTCTTAAAATTCTTTATTATAAAAAGTATAACACAAAGGACTGAAAGAACTAAATTCTGTAGTTTACTTTTCTACTGAAGCTCTTACAAAGCACATCTTCATGGTTTTGAAGAAGTTTTTCCCCCTATTGCTACGTATTTAGAAGTCAGTAGAACAAGAGATACAACACTCAAAAGCATGACCTACAAGAGATGTTGAAGAAACTGGAGGGGTTTAGTCCGGGTAAAAGCTAACTGAGGGAAGGCACATCAACAGTCTTCCAATACATAACAGAAAGACAAGAGGGCAGTTAACATCCACACCTGCTAAGGACAACACAAATGACACCATCTACTAAATCAAAGATAACTTGGGCTGAACAGTTATAAAACGACTGTAAAGTTCCCCGGAATCCTCCTTCCAGGGCAGTCCGGTCTGGCACAAGACACAGGGCCTGTGGCCCTGCCTCCTGAGCAGCACCAGCCAGCTTGGCTCCAGCTGATGCTTCTTTCTCTACACTCTGGCTGAAATCCTGGATTAGGCATGAAGAAAACTTTCCAACAATAAGGACAGTCATTATTCTCCCCCTCACAGAACGTTCAATTCCTACTACCAATTTTCTGATACGAAGTTTGGCTGAGATCTATTTGAGCTGCCTTGGACTACGAAGGGATCAAGAGAACCTGTCAAAGTCCATTCTCAATCCATTTTTCCTTTTCACTTACTTGTAAGCAGGAATAATGACCTCACTTCTGACTACCAACTGTAAGCTTTAAGCGTCTTGATCCTATGTCTTTGTCCCGTTTTTAAAAGGCTTTCCCAATTCACTAGAGACTTAATGCAGATGGAAGCCCAGTCAGCAGCATCTGTTGCTCAAGACCGCTGCTTTCAACATCAAAGAGAACTTTTATTTTTTTCCTTTTTTTGGCACGCACCGCTTCAGGCCCATGCTGTAATCATCAAAACCAGAGAGCCGGCACGGCCAGGCCCGAGTCCCGCGGGGCTGGACTCAGCCTCCCAAAACGTGGGGCCAGGTTAACCCTCCCCAGCTCCCTCCAGCAACCGCAGGGCACAGAAGGGGCTCTCGCCGCCCCCGCGGGCAGGGCAGGGCAGGGTCCCCCCGCCAGCCACTCCGGGCCGCGACAGCGGACACCGCCCGACGGCAGAAGCCCACGGCCCTCACCTCCGACCAGAGACACCCGCCCCCTCCCGCCCCCCGGGGGCCTCCTCAGCCTCACCTCCAGCTTGTGGTTGATCTGGGACACGGTCTGCGCCTTGTGGCAGAGCTGCGCGAAGCAGGAGCTGAGGCTGGTCATCTTCTGCCGCCCCTCGTAGGTGATGTCGGCCTGGTCGGGGTCGATCTCGCCCAGCAGTAGGTCCACGTCCACGAAGGCCTTGTCGAACTCCTTCTCCAGCACCTCCAGCCAGCGGAACATGGACATCCCGCCGCCCGACACCGAGGACGGACCGGCCGCGCTCCCGCCGCAGGCCACGGCGCCCGGCCCGCAGGAACCGCTGCCCGCCGCCGACATGCTGCTGCTGCTGCTGCTGCCGCCGCCCCCTTCCCTCGCACGCCCCGGCCCCCCGGGCAGGGCAGGGCCCGCGCCCCCCGCCTCAGCCTCCGCCCCACCTCAGCCACCCCTCGCGGCGCGCTCCCTGCGCCCGCCTCCTCCCGCCCCGCAGGACAAGGCGGCGGCGGCAGCAGCAGCAGCACCGGGCCCGGCCCGGCTCCACCGGGGCAGCCACGCAGGGAGCAAGCGGAATGCTCCCGGAGCGCATGCGCGGCGGCGGCGCTGACAGGCGGCTCCGGAGGCGGCGCGCCGTCGCCGGGCGGTCGGTAGCGCGCGGCTCGTGCTGTCTGCCACAAGTCCAAGGGGCGGCAGGCAGCGCCGGCCGAGCCCCGAACCTCCGATCGCGGCCGCCAAACCTCAGCCGCCAGGGGGCGCTGCGCGCCGGGCCGGGCCGTGACGGGGGCGGCGGTGCCCCGCCCGCCTGGGGGACCCCGCCCCATGTCCCGCTCCCTGCCTTTCTGTCACCGACCCCCCGGGTCACCGTCCCAGCTGTCCCCGTAGCCGTTCCAGGCGCCTCGTTTCAAAGGAACGTCCTCACGGGCCAGCGAGGCCACCGCTTGGCCTCCGCAGGGAGGCAGGCACCAGGCGTTCGAGCCGCCTCTCCCCGCCTCACCCCCCGCTGCGGGGAACGGCTTCTCCCGCCCCGCCGTTTGCAAAAACTCTCCCGTGGCGGCTGGCGCGACCCGGACAAAAGCTTCGGCGACGAGCTGTTATTATTTTACGTTGCATTTAGCATTTGTCAGCTTTAATCCCCCTGGGGAAGGGGATGACCCGCTCCTGTGGGGTCCCCAGCTGGGAAGGAGCCTGAGGCGGTGGCGGGAGGTGGGCCCGGAGGGGTCACTCGGGCCTGGCCAATCCAGCTCACAGCGGCACCCTCACAGGCCCTTCCCCGGTGTCCGTGGTATCTTCCAGAAAAGTCCCACTTTTCTTGAGGTTCGAGAGACTCGAATAACGACAAAATTACTAAACTGTACGTATTTCCCCCCTCCTGGGGGAGCGGGAGAGGAAGGAGAAGTCTTTGCTCCGGTATTTGCAAGCACAGCGAGCAGGTGGGAACCAGCCAGCTGGATTTGCAGTTACACATTCATTGCTCACGCTCAGCCAAGATGCAGACTTGCAAGTGTTGCATAAAAAGGGCTGCCCCAGGCACCTTTGCCACTCTCGAAGCTCTAATGAATGCAGTTGTAGCCACATAAAACGTATTTGCATTTTTTTTTAGCTCATCCTGGTTCTGAAAAGGAAATAAATTTCAGGGAATAAGCTATCTCTGCATGGGTGCTTTCTCCAAGGCACTCACCTTGGCCACAGCTCATCTCCTTTGAAATACTGCAATTGCTTCTGATGTTGATTTCAGGCTCTTTATTAGCAGGTCTTGGAGAGACCTCATGCAGCTTGGCTTTATTATATCAAAGTTGTAATTCCACCTCAAAAGAGAAAAAAGGATCATTTTAACGCAGATCAGGACCCTAATCCTGCCTACAGTGTGACCCCACAAACTGTTCTGCCAGCACAACCAAGGGGAAAGCACAGAGACCTTCCAGTTAGCAGAGGAGGGGATACTGTAAGAAAGGTAAGGGCACCAGGAATCCTGAACACCCTGACCTTGAGCTGTAGAGCATCCAGGGGGCAGTTTCCTTCCTTGCTCCACTTTGCATCAATAATTGATTGGGACACAGATGGAAAGATACCACTTTACAGCTCAATGATCAGACCACTCACCTGGAATGTGAAGAGAGCTGTCAAAACAGGAAAGAACTGTGCTTCCATCAATCTGTGCTTTCAGAAGACCCTGGATAAAAGCAAAATTCACCACTAACAGTAGAGATCACATTTCCTCTGGGATCTGCTATCATAGGCTTGACAAGAAGTCTACAGATTGTTATTACAAACCTGTTCATTTGTCCTTTGCCCTTCAAATTGTCTGTTCTGTAATTGAAGGTAGGTAGTAACAAACTGGGCACCTAAAGGGGGTTCTCTGAAGCCCATCCATGACGCAAACAAAGTCTAAAAACAACTTTATATATAGCTGCAGAGAAAAAATCTGGCTCAGTAAATTGGTGTTCAGAATAGTGGCTGTGCAAGGGGTTTAAGTGTCTAAAGTCACCAAAGTGCTTCTCAGTGAGCTCAGTTCAACAGAGCATTTGCCTGACCTTTGCTCTAACGTTCATTCTCCACAGACATATTGACTGTTTTTTCTACATAATCGGGTCAGACAGAAAATCAAAGTATTTTCTGTATCAAATGTTAAACTATTATTATTGTGCAGCCATACAATAAAATTAATTGTTTCATAACTATCAGATTTTATGATAATTTTAGTTTTCATTCTGGTAGATGTCACACTGGAGAAGTACCTATAACACCCTTGCCTTTTTTAAAAATGCAATCATAATCTGTCACTTAGTCAAACATTAGAATTTTCTGCTAATGCATCTACCGTGCATTTTAAGTGGATTTGCTTATCTTGAGAAGGAAGTTTCCTATAGTTACTACATAACATATCTATAGCAAATACTGCCTTAAAAAAATTAAATTTAATGTAATTTATGTATGACTGCTTCTTTTTAAAGAATCAAATATTCTCAGTTTTTTAGTATCATTTCCGTTTAGCTTAGACATTGGTCCAGCTTTGTCTTAAATTGTCTTTATCTACAGTGGTATCAGAGTTTTGTGGTCATTAATTTTACTTCTTTTGTCCCTTAGCAGTGCTACCTTTGTTTTGCATGTCCTTACATTTCACAAGTCAAACAAGGTTTTGCCTCTGTTTATTCCACTCAAAGATTAGCTTCTCAAATACAATTCTTTTAGAAGCCTGCCTGCATCATATCAGCCTAATACTTGCTGAACTATGGATAAATGAGAAGGAATGCTATATATCATTAAGAAAATCTGCA